>OX365946.1:1467376-2922252 GCA_947247005.1 Spisula solida | reverse complement strand
ATGGTTATCACTTATCCAGCATTACATTGTGTAGTTATCACTTGTCCAGCATGTGTAGTTATCAATTGTCCAGCATGTGTACTAATCACTAATTCAGAATACATAAAATAATATGCCGTCAGTAGGTCTAAGGAACCAAAATGCTTTTGAGGTCAAAGGTCATGGTTGCTGTTTCTTCAGCGTGAATAAATAAACCAAATGATTTCTTATCAATTACTCAATACTGGTTAGGCCCATTATCTTCAAAAAGATTATATTAAGTCAGACATGGAAGGCAGCACTCTACTTAACCAGACACAATGCCCAACTAAACAAGCACAGATCCGCCTAAGTCCAAGCTGTCGAAAAGTATAATAAACTATTACAAGATGAATAACCCAGTTTCCACAACAACAGCACTATAATGCCTTATTTTAGCTGTCAACTTAAAACGAAGAAGTGCTCAACTTGTTTAGGATGTTGGTTACCATCAGTAGTTTGCCCCTATTGATTTTGAGGTCAAGGTCGCCATGACCTTCACCATTTCTGACTATTGTGCTGCCACGGTGGCATTTATACTCATATATTGCGTTTTACAAACATCTCTTGCTTTAATCATCCGTTTGCAATGCCATTTTGACTTTGCTGCGTTGTCTCAGTATGTTCAAGGAATATTAAGTTAAACATAATGAGGGTCGTCCTTGCAAAATTTGCAAATCAAAAATTGTTCAACAGACCTGTTTTAACATGCGCAATGTTTTGATCGTATTTCTAATGATTGATACTGAATTTGATGTCTAAGTGCTGATAAGCTCAGCCTCTTAGGCATATGGCTTCAATTTGCCGTATTTTGCCCTAGTCACTGACAGACCAGGGTACGTTTTTTCATCTATGGTAATAGAATGACTGCGATCAACATTTCAACGATTCGAGTCATACACGATCAATATGATGTTGAAATCAAGAAACGTGTTCCGTGTTATTCTCACAGGCACATGGTTTCGTCGAATTTAACCACCTCATATGAAAATTTTTTTTCGACTATCTTCTTAAATACCAGAAGAAGATAGTCGGAAAAAAAATTCATATAAGGTTGTTAAATTCGACGAAACCGTGTGCCTGTGGTTATTCTTGCCACTTGGGCCTCAGATAGTTGGCCAATCAGTTGTCTGGAAACAATAACATTAAATCTATACATGCGAAAAGCATAGCATGAATGTTTCGAAAATTAGCTGCAGATATTTGCACCACGTTTTGTTCATCGGTTATAATTAGCAAATTTAAGATGGACAAGAATAATTTGTTAAGCTTATCATATGTTGAGTAGTATATATTTACGCCACCTTGCAATTATGACAAAGGTCACCATTACATGGTCAATAGATAGCACGCTCAGTTCTTTTAGTGCTCTATGTCTTGTCTATTGGACTTAACTGTTACATGGGGGGTAGTAAAAGCCATGAATATTCCCAGTGTTCACAAACTTGTACTACAAGTTGTGGTAGTTTTGTTGGCGTTCCAAGGTGGTAAATAAAGCTAATTACTACACGATTTTGTATTGTTGAGTTTTGTAAATTAATGTTTCATTCGGTCTATTGACTCGTTTCCATTGCATGTGTTAAAGCGTACATCACACACACTGTCGTCATCAGCAGTTTTTTTACGATTGATATTTTTAGCCATAGATGACGGAATTACAGGGTGTTAAAAAAGTTCGTTCTCAATTTGTACGTTGCAATAGTTTATTTTTCTGACCTCAGAAGATTACAACATTTTCAGTTTAAAATCCAAAGGGTCAACTATTGTTCTAATCTTTCTGACATTAAATGAAGCTATTAGAGTAAGAAACTAAAATTGTCTATTGTGTACAAAGCTCAAATAACACTATATAAATTAGAATTTTGAGAACAAACATTTTTAACACCCAGTTTGTATGTACACAAAGTCATGTATTATTGTACAATTAACCTCTGTATAGCAATAACCTTAGGGAGCTGCAAATATTGGTTGTTGTTTAGAGGTTGTTGATTTATGGAGGTTAGATTTATAATACCCATTTTGAAGGTGTTGTTATAGAGAGGTAGTTGCACTACATAAGTTTAATTGATAGTAAATATTGGCCTATGAAACTTTTAAGGTGTTGTTGTAGAGAGATAATTGCTAACTATAAATAATAATAATAAATAACTATAAATGTACAATCCCGTCAACTTTAGAATTCTCCACACATTTAGAAACTCCGATTGTAGGTATTAGTGTTTAACTTATTTAAGCATTTAGTTATGATTTTCTTTGGTTACTAGGCGTGTTTGGTCGTCTGCGATTTTCTCATTCCTATGGCAATCACATGGTTCTACAGCGGGCACCGCAGCGCGCAATATTGCAGGGATATGCTGACGTCATCAATGATAACGTCACAGTCTTGATGAACGGTCTTCAAGTGGCGGAAACACAAGTGAAACCAGATCCGGCAATAGGTATAACATACACATTCTACATGTACTTGTATATTATATTACAATGTAGTTATTAAAGAAAATAAGTCAAAGATTTACTACGTTCAATTTCACTTTCACAAAAAGAACATTTCATGTATTCAACCGTACACATTGTCATTTCGGTCGATGCGAACTAGATCTATTAAAACACAGACGTTGCGTATGCTGTTAAATACGAATTTATTTTATTTTAATATTAAAATATCAGGGGAGGATACTGCTTTCGTAGTTAGTTAACAGACGCCTAAGACGTCGATAACGAACGGTTTTCTATTCAACGTTTAGAAACATGGTCTGAAATGGTACAATACCACACACACTTTTTGCTATTTTTGTTTGCTGTATGTTGTTTATATTTCTAAGCTGGACGGGGTGTCTGGAAGGTAAAACTACCAGCAGAGAGCCAGCCAGGTCCATTTCAGATTAGAATCACATCAAGTGAGGGTAGTGCTTCAATGTTTGACGTCATGTTCGGTGACGTGTGGATATGCTCCGGACAAAGCAATATGAATTTAAGGATGTCACAGGTAGTGTTAAAATAATTGAATGCACAAATGCGATTCTAACACCTAATACGCATTCTCAAATGTTAGGCAAATTGTCTGTGACAAAACATCGGGAATATTAAACACATGCATTGAACGTGTCATTTCACAAGATGTCTCCAGTCTAACCTAAGCGTCTCTGAAACCAGTTCCAGACTCCACACCGAAGCTCCAAATTTCTATCTACATTTCATCCTCGAAACCTTGACCGACTCAAATAACATTGGATGCATGTCTGGATCGAGTGCTTAAATGCATCACAATTTCTACCGATGTCACTAAATGTCTCAGGGCACCCAAAAGCCTCCCCTATACCACCTGTTCCCGACGCCAAACGAGTTCTAAATGCTACATCTAAGCTTAATGTGGAATGTAATTTTGAATAAAACCTCATCATTAGATTACCTTATTGAATTGATATGAACACATGTATGTATTTATAATACAGGTTAACAATAGTGAAGCAGAGATCAATGACTCGGTGGCGTTTAGAGATGTGCGTATGTTGCTTACAAATATGATTCAATCTAATACTACTGTAGATGATGTCCAACTCAGACACAAGTGGACCTATCCCGTCAAAGGCAAGTACATAACGAATAGATTCATTGGTGTTGGTTTTTGTTTGAGAAATAAAAATCTTTTCGCGTATTTTGTCGGTGAATAAAACACGGGCGTGAGTTCGGATGCGGAAAAATTAAATCACGAGTGCGTACAAGAACAGAGTTTTTATTTCGATTCTAAATACGATAATATCCCGTACTATTTAACTGTGCGCATTCCATTTTCACCCATTTGACATTGAACATATATAATTCCACGCTTATTAGCTGGTACAATTACCTCCCTCGTTAATGAAAACGATCGCGACCTTCGTAATTTTCTGAAGGAAATAACACATTTTAAACATTGAAATTAATTACTCGAGTATAGGGTATATATTTCATGAAATGAAAAATATAAGTGAATTGATTAGCAGAAGTTTTTATGAAACTTAGTTTCGAGAGTATATTGGAGTTTCTAAAAATAGATGCCTCTTAGCTGTAAACCTTGATACTCGTGCAGCTTGACTTGTTCGCGACTCGTTGAAGTTTTTACTATACTTAACGTTCATTCATTCATAATTATGTCACGTGATACGGGGCGTAAATAGTAACAGCCAATTTGACAGGTATGTTTTACTGCAGTAATAATACATGCCCTGGTTTGCTCTATGCATTAATCCGCATATATCGTGTTAGAATTGTCTTTTTTTTCAAGTACTATCGATAGTATTTCAATCAATTTCAGTTTTATTCATCGTTGACCTAATCGTGATGTGTATAAGCTATATTTACTTATATGAAATAAACTTCGTGTACGTACGTAAGTACTCTAAAACGCTCCATACGATGAGCTACTACATGTATAACTGTTACAGTACATTGTTTGTAGATTCATTGCTGCTATTAGCTGTTGTTATTGACTTTAAGTCCAATCCTTCCATGGACCTGCCTCCACTATTATGTTGAGTACTATTATAGTAGTACTAGTATCTAGCAATGAAGTTTTACCAGTTCTGTTTTAATAAATTCATTCAGCGTAAGTAACTGAGACATTGCCGCTGTTATAGAAGATTTAACCATGTCCTCCCGGTCGATTGTGAAACATTAAGGTCTAATAACTGATATTTAAACTGACGCTTTCCCTCTCCCAATGTAAATAATATGAACTAAGGCATGGCCTTTAACGGAGATTTTTTCTTTCTTAATTAATAAATTAATGTAGATTGTATGTATCTATGTATGTACAGTTTACATAAAGAATCATGTATACATCTTAATTAATAAATTAATGTAGATTGTATGTATCTATGTATGTACAGTTTACATAAAGAAACATGTATGCATTTTAACTACAGTCATGTACTTAAGGGTAAACAGGAATCAAAGAGCTGAAATACCTGAGGTTGTTCAAATGTATGTAATTCTGATCACCCCGGCTTTATGCATTGCAATATTTAGTAGACAAACTGAGATGGCCGTACTTCCACGATTAGAATTAATGCATGCAGGGAAAGAACAAATAAAATTATGCCACATTATTATTATTGCATTGGCAATAAACATTTTATATGTTTACATCAAATAAAATATTGAAGTTGAATAGTTTTCTGCAGCCAGAAAATTTACTGGTATTGCTTAGGATGTGTTTTTTTGCAGTTAGGATGCTGAGCAATAAGATAACATTAAGTCGGACAGGGATGGCTACACTCTACTTAACCAGTCGAGCACCGAAATCATAAAAATATACAAGGCACAATGCCCAACACCCAGCCGAGCGAGAAAAATGATCCGCCCAAATCCCAGCTGTCAAAAATCTGAATGAACGAGTTTCAGCAATCAAAAGATTGAATGCCCACTCATAACGACCTAGTTTCAAATGTAAAACGGTGGAAAGATACAATAATAAATAAACACTGAAAGCCCCGGCCGGATGACTTAGTTTCAACAAGCAACAAGCCTTAGTCGAGTGTCACCAAGAATGACCTAGCTCCAATAAGCTTAACAGCCCAAGCTGAATGACCCAATTTAAACAACCCAATTTAACCAATTAGTATGCCAAAATGAGCAACAACGCTACATGACCATTCCGGTGTATGTTTAAATTTATTAGTCAGAATAATAAGCCAAATAATCAGAAATGTGTAATATCGAATACTACGACAGGGGCGTAGCCAGACTTGAATTGACTCATAAGCCTTGAAGTTGGTGGTTATGGTTGGGGGTCCTCACGATTCGTGAAAATTTGAGACTTATATTTATATTTAATGTTACGCACGTGCGTACATCAGTAACATAACCGACTATATATAACAGTTTATACAGAATAGTACATGGTATCATCTACGGGAACGTTAATAATGAAACAAGGTTAAAAAAGTATGTAGTCGGACCAGGGCTCAAACCTGGAACCATTTGCTATATATTAAGAAGGTTCAATGCTCTACTGAGTGAGCTAAGTGGATTACTACAAAGTTCTCTTCCTTATCAGTAATTAAATCCTATTCTAGCTCCAGGCATCCTACAGACAGACACTTTTAGCATATTTTTCAGGGAAATTCTTAACTCTCATTTAAATGAAGCTTGTAACAAATAAATTTTTCCAAACATTTTAAAATCAAAGTTAAACCCCTTTCACAATTGTCATACGACGAGTCTTAGATGTAAATTTGAGGAATATCCTATGTCCGTCGTACAACAAACTTAAGAAATTTTGTCGCGTTTGACACCATCGGACCACAAAATGCATTTTTATAATTAAATTGATCATGCATACATGTATTTCAGTTTAATACTAGCATTTAGCAAGTTCCTATTTGCATATATTTATTATTATTTGAAAATAAAGAGTTTGGTTGGACGTTTTGATTAATTATACCCAGCTGCAGAAACTTATTTTTTAAACCAGCTAATAGTTTGACAATGCTTTTATCGTACGACGGACGTGCTACAACTGTTCATCTTAAGGCTTTCGCGCGTCAATTGTTATGACCTGCGACCATCGCATGACCATCATACGTCTGTCTGTCGTGTGGCGGACGCACGATAGTTCCCAAAAATGCATCGTTGAGCTGTCGCACCCTTTCCAGGCGCAAATTGGTACATTTCCATGTAGACCCATAAGCCTCGTGCAACGAAAACATTCCTACGACAATTGTGAAAGGGATTTTAGTCATGGCTCCTATATATTTTGAAATTACGCATGTTTATCCGGTAATGTCGATAAGGTGAATATGAATCGGAATAAATAGATCATAACTTTGCCGATGCAGTCTTCAAATTTCACTTTTCATGGCAGACATTTTGGTGGAACAGTTGTCGAGTGATAAGCGCTCTCAACTTAGTACCGATCCAGAGGTCCCTGGTTTGAATCTCTGCCGGGGCACGGGGAATTCCTACCAAACTAAATCGGCACTGATGACGAAGCCCGACTCACCAACCTCCACTTCTGAAAACCATGCACAAAACAATTGTGGTTTTAACAATGTTATTGTGAAGGCATACACACATCATGTTGGTTAGTCTATAGGCAAGATGCTAACAGAGCGAACACTTTACCAACTGAGCTATCCAGGCATAAGTCAAACGTATTGGACGCGTACAGTATACACTGTAGCGGCTCAGTTGAAAAATTGAAAACTGGTCAAGCTGGCCAAATACATTTCTCCCCTATCAGTAATTTAATCCGGTACACAGTACTACAATTATCTCATAAACATTGCTATCCAAAGCACAATACACATGATACAGACGGAACATTGTCAAAGAGTCATTTTACATTTTGTTTTGGTACAAACTAATGAAACTTCGACGAATAATTTCGGTCGTAGGTACGAATAGGAACGGGTACGACAGGAATTTGTAGAAAGTTGTACTTACCAAACCTTTAATAACAACATACGTCATCGGATGTTGATTTTATTGTATAAGTATGCTAATTGCGAGTATTAAAGACGATTTTCCTTGCTTAACAAGTACTTACATCGTGTAATCGATGGTCGGCGTCTCAGACGAATGCAATCACGTAGAATGTTGAGTTACTTCCCCTGTTACCTGGCTATCGCTCCAGACCCGGGATTATTTATTTATTTTGTATAGCGTAATTTGAAATCTGCAGATGTTCAGAAAACCTAAAAAATATAGAAGTTCAGCTACGAATTGTCAGTTTTCAACTAATTTGAGATTACAATAATGGTTGAATCCTCGTACCAATCATAACTACTCTCGTACGTCACTGCGGATCTTCGATGAGACCGGAAATCCATACCTTTTCAGCTATTAGTGGGGCGAAACTTCGGCCGATGACGGAAAGACCCGAGTAGTTACGATTGCCGGGAAGACAATTGGTACGGCCTCTACGACATTTATAGGCTGCTGATTTAGGAAAAAAGCCAAACTCAGACGTCTCGGAGATGTTTTTTCAAAACCTTCGGTTTTGAAAAAAAATCTCCTATTAAAGTGAACGCAAATTAATAACTAGTTTTGTTTTAACTAGGTGTAATAAATCAGTTTTCGGCTGTTTGCTTCATGTACGCCAGAAACTTACAGAAGCATCTAGGCTATCCTGTGGGAGTGATTGAATCAAGCTGGGGTGGTACCAGAATTGAAGTGTGGAGTTCACCTGACGCCATCAATGCTTGTGGTCCAAAACCCCCACCACCATCTTCGTAAGTATAGTACGTAACTATACACATGAAGTGGAATTGGTTAAATTAATTTGCAAAGATAAACTAAGACTTCTATTTACACTCTTATGCAGACCTGTGTGACTCGTGCTTTGTTCGTCATTCAGTGGCTGTTATATTTGTATCCGTCTCTTCGCGTATAATTGTACCGTACTGTTTGTATGCAGTGTTCGCTGTTAAATACTTTGCTGTAGCTTATTAATCGTAACTATGACGTTTTTCATACTAGTTATTTACTTATCCAATATTTGATATACAGTACAACCTCTCCAGAGCCTTCTGTAGAGCAACAACCGCCAAAATGTACAGCTCCAAAAGGATGTTGCTATTCAGAGGTTATGCTGTATAATGTGTTTATCGACCGGAATCACCATTCAACGTGTTTGAGTTGTAGTTTTTAGTTGTATCTTCGTTCATTTATTTTATTTGTAAACATCGTCGGCTGGCTCTAATAGTCTCCAATGTCCATTTTTTTTAAAATGAGATTTTTGCACTTTCTGTCTAATTTGACATTGCTCAATGTCCTGTGAAAAAATTACGTCATAATTTCAAGTGCAATGTGCTTTTTGTCAGTAATGTTTTGCTCAAAGTCCAGTATTTGAACCACTACGTAGCGTGCATGTTGCTTAATGTCCCGGAGATTGGTTACTCTAAGAGCAACTTAAACTAAAATAAATAAAGTTGACCAATTGCCGTCCTTTATTTTGTCACGTGATTAACGGAAAAGTTTAATGTTTAGTCGCGCATTGTTCTCTACCAGTCGTTCTTATGTGATCCAAAGTCCAGATCAATCAATGAAACCGCGTAATTTCGGTAATATTTTGTCCAAACTCCAGGTGTGCAACTAACAAATCAAAAGTTGCTCAATGTCCAAATTCGTGATAACACACTTTTTCAAAACAGACGTTTCTACGTCAATTTTATCGCAGAGTAATGAATGCAATGGGAAGAATGAAGCCATAGTACTATATCTACGTTTTTTAAATTTTAAAATCGGTTGACATTAAGATTTTTGACAAAGTCAAAGGTTCAAACCTCATTTTCTCCAAAACATGATTTTGGCACTTTGATCACTATTAGAACCAGCCGACGACATGTATATCGGAATAAATACAGTATTACGCTTACCTAACGTATAATGATATTACATCTAGAAGCCGTATACCAACAGCCGATGGTGTGTTGTGGAACAGTATGATACATCCATATCTATCTATGACAATCAAGGGCGCCATCTGGTATCAAGGTAATGAAATACATCAAAAGATTTCAAAAATAAAAAGATAATATTAAGTCGGACAGGGAAGGCAGCAGTCAACTAAACCAGTCTGAAAATATACAAGGCACATTGCCCTACTCACAACCGAACGAGAAAATGATCCTCTAAAGTCGCAGCAGTCAAAGATTAAATGAACTTGTTTTAGCCATCAAAAGCTGAATGCCCACGTAGATGGTTTATAAAAACATACAAACCATTCTCAAATTATTTGTCGTAAGATTCGTACCTTTTTAGCTATTAGATATTCTCATTATATATCATTTTTATACAGAACAATTTGAGTTGTACCCGCGGCCGGTATGCATTTTAAACATCATTACATCATAGCCGTCGCTTGCTTATTTTTCTTAACAAATAATTCCTGCCTCTTGTCATTTCCAGGTGAATCCAATGCCGGATATTATACGTTATATAAATGTCAGTTCCCAGCAATGATAAACGACTGGAGACAAAAGTTTCACACCGCATCAGATGGTGAGACCAAACTCAACTTTCCGTTTGGCTTCGTTCAGGTAATCTTAGGTTTCAATGCTGAGCGATTGTAACGATTGTAAGAGAGTGTAACTAACGAGTGAGTGAACGACTCAGAGACACGTTTCCACTCCGGGTAACATGGATACGTTGTAGTGAGACCTTCCCACACCCAGTCATACATGTAGAGTCACATCAACATTGACATCAGGAAACCCTCAAGTCCTAACAGTCACCTCTAAGACGATTTTATAGCCAGCTGATAATAACTATGTTCAGCTCGCCGGAGATACTCAAGTCTTATCAATAAATAAATATGGATAAAATAAACACTGCTAGGTCGGTTAGTCGCTTGTTATCAGCGCTGATTTCAAGAATTAATTCATTAAAAGTGATTAAGTACAAGATTAAAAAAATAGACATCAAAAATGCATTTAGTTTCATTTGTAAAAGAAGGCTAGTGTTATCCGTGCCGGCGGACTATACCGTGTCAGTGGACAATACGTTAGATTACGCTACCATCATGTAATCGACAACTATTAACATAGCCAATACTGTTTGGTTACCAATTACTAATACTGCAATTTGTACTACGGTAACTGACCATTCTACACGTAACTGTTGCTATTATAACGATTCTAAAGTGGTGCACTATAACTTCGTTTGGTGCGTAATATTAATGTTGAATAGAACATTCCCCTCTCTCTTTATAAATACATGTATAGTTTTTTTTAAAATTGGCAGTCGGTGCTTCAAATAGTAAAACAACACGTTAACCGGGGCTTTCTTACAATAATGTTTGCGTTACATTTTTTATCATTTTAGCTTGCGCCGTACCGTGACCTACCAAACAGTACGGCAATGGCCCCAGAGCGTTGGGCCCAAACAACTGATATAGGTCATGTACCTAATACGAACATGCCTAATACATTCATGGCTGTCGCAATGGATCTTCCTGATTTTAAATCTCCATATGGCAAGTACGTTGTATACTTAACACACCTTTTAAATTGTAATACTGACAGGATAGGACGGCAAACGACACTACTAGGTCAGGACGGCTTAATACTAGGTCAGGGTGGCCTAATATTAGGTTAGGATGGCTTAATACTAGGTCGGGGCGGCTTAATACTAGGTCAGGACGGCTTAATACTAGGTCGGGACGGCCTAATACTAGGTCAGGGCGGCCTAATACTAGGTTAGGATGGCTAAATACTAGGTCGGGGTGGCTTAATACTAGGTCAGGACGGCTTAGTTCTAGGTCAGGGTGGCTTAATACTAGGTCAGGGCGGCTTAATACTAGGTTAGGGCGGCTTACTACTAGGTCGGGACGGCCTAATACTAGGTTAGGACGGCTAAATACTAGGTCGGTGCGGCTTAATACTAGGTCAGAGCGGCTTAATACTAGGTCAGGACGGCCTAATACTAGGTCAACGCGGCTTAATACTAGGTCATTGCGGCTTAATACTAGTCCAGGGCGGCTAAATACTAGGTTAGGGCGGCTTAATTCCAGGACAGGGTTTTGGGTAGTATTTTAAATTTAGCGATGCAAACTAGAGATTATCTCTTATAAGTTTAACTACAATCTACTTAGTTGCCGTACGGACACGCACGTATCTTGAACATTATGACTGGGGCAGTAACTAGCCTATCTATTTAATATTTAAAAATTTACCTCATCCGTTTGGGTGGAATTCGAACTCATGGCGTCAACGACAACGGCGCCTAGCGCAGCTTATTATGTAGTATGTCTAAATCGGCAGTCAGGGTGTATGTATGTTTATAGGGCTGATCAAACTGCACCATATTTCAGCATACATCCACGTTACAAACAGGATATTGCCGAGAGATTGACGCTTGGTGCCAGAAACGTGGCTTATGGTGAACACAGTGTGGTGTTTGAAGGTAACGAGAACTTCAAAGTCGTATACATTTATAGTTCACGTTAGCTGGGTTAATGTCGTCATTTAAAAGTTACTCTTCATTGTTATACACGTGCATTGTGTTACCATTTTTACACAGTTGATACTTTTCGGGTTGTTGACTCAAAGGTCTATATGACTTTGTGAACCATAGCATAATGTATCAGGGTAAAACAGTAGGTTGTGCTGCGTTAGTCGAACGGGCTATTAAGACTAACTGCGACTTTGGCTACTGTCATGCTCTGAACATAGGAATTAATCGACTTTCTGAAAGGCAAATTGGTAGTTCTCGTTCATTCCAGAAATGCTGATTCTAGCCAATTGGCCATCGTAACAATTTTGTAAAAACGTCATGACAACCAATGGAATATATGCAAAACGATATTAATAAAAACGAAATTCTGAATTTATGTTTGTTCAGGACCATTCCCCACGTCGTATCATATCAACACTGCCCACCACACACTTTCTGTTACTTTTGACAACGGAACAGCTCACTTACAAGTCAACAATAACCATGGATTCGAGGTATGTTAATTTGCTTACAATAAAAGCATCAGTGCGTGGTTAGTTTGGTAAGTTGATGAAACGTTAGCGAAGTATGAATTTCTGACATTTAGTGTAAATTCTCGAAGATCGACTGCGTATTTCTACTGCGCTACGTTTACCAGTTCTACATGCGCAGTTAGATGCAGAACAATACGTGAAGCACCACAGAAAGCTTAGAATGCACCACATTGCACTTGTTGCCATACATTCGAGCTAGCAACGAGTCTGACTGTATGTAATTAAGAACTTATTCAGAAGTGAAAATCACGATTCACCAGCCCCCAGCCATGTACACTAACGTACATACATGCTACTCGTTCATTATATGTATCTCTATGGCATCGTATGATTGTTGTTAGTGACACCTTGGTTGCTAGTACAGGTACGCTTGTACAACCCCGAAACCATATTGAAGCAGCGCAAAACTAGGGCAAAATGTAAGACACGTTTTTATCCCGATTCGATAAGAAATTCATCGAGGAAACATATCAATTTACAGATATGCTGTGCAGGGCAGGCGTGTGGCGACTACTTGTATGGTTGGACTGAGACATCTATCACCGATCATACAATGTCATCAGTCAGTATCGACGTGTCTGGTTGCCATGGAAACCAAGTTCAAGCTGTCAGGTAGATTGTATTGTATTGTAGATTACAAACCAAGCTTCGTGTTACATGTACATTCAATTCACCAATATTTCATTCATAACACGTTTGGAGACAATATTTTATCTCGACCAGTCATGGACACCATAGCATTAGACCAACGCAATCTATTCGATCTCAAGTTTCTAAAATTCTTTGTATTGGGAGGTGTGTTGATAACAGATTCTTCATCCTAGAATAATGCTGAATCATTAAAGCACTGGTGGCTTAAAACGGAGACCAAAGCTAGCAACAGCTAGAAATGTTTTGATTAGAAGGTGTCTTATACATGTATATTAAATGTACATGTATGTGACGTTCGTCCATCGAGTATACTAGTTTATTATGGTATAGATGACCATGACTTCATCCATGTAGTTGATAGAGTTCGATGTGCACGGAGATGACTTATCATGCCATTTTTGGTACGGACAAACCTCCCACACGTTGGGCACATACTTCAGTACAGTCTGTTGTTGAAATGTTGTTCAGGTACTTGTATCTATGTAGCTTTTACATTATTATATACTTGCAGATATTTGTGGCGGGAAAGCCCATGTGCCTTGAAGCAGTGTGCGTTATATTCAAGTCGCTCACATTTACCCGTACCGTTATTTGTGAAGACAGATCTCAGCCATGTACCAGGGATTATAGGATGATACTTTCCCCAATCCGTAATGTTATTGTAACTAGTAGATTTACATGTATATGTTTTGGTTGATTACAATGTATATAATGTGTGCAAACTTATTACGGTGCATTGTTGTCGTTCATTCCAATGTATACTAAGACTGGAGGATGTTATAACCGATTAGTTATATTTTTTTTAAAACAGACTGTATCGATATAATAATTATATAATGTTTGTTATTATGGAACTCCATATTTATAAAGTATGTTACAAGACACAGTTATGAGACAGGATCCAACATGCATTTCCTTCCCTGTTCCGACAATCACAGAAAAAGATGACGTAACTTTTAACTGCATTTTCTCAATTTCATGACAATGTCATGAAGGGCTCTTTTCTCAGATCGCGGCTCTTATATACAGGAATTTTAGGAAAATGCAATGTAACTGTGTGTCTGTTCTATGTATGTAAGCACAGAAATCATTGACATCTACTTGGCTGACTAACATCCAGCGATATGCTCTGCCCCGGCTCATGTTAGGTGTACATGTATATGAGACAAATGGACAACAACTGATCGCAAGACAGCATTCTACAGAAACAGCAGAGAACAAATGTCGCGAGACGAACTGTGTACAAATTGCTAGGTCTGCATGAAAGTGGGTCCTTAGAAAATGACAAACAATGAGATAATTGTGAAGACTTTTGCTTGATTATTTAAGTTTAAAACATATTATTGTTAACGATTGTGGAGATTAAAATCAAATCTTTCACCATTGTCTAATAATTTATGTCGACATACGAAACTGGCAAGCATGCAACTATAGGAATTTGAAGTTCTTTCAATAAACTATTATACAAGTTGGTCCATCACACATTCCTCTACATAATTATGATATTTTGGGTCTAAATGAGGATTTTTTCGAAAATGCTTGTTTACGTCAAAATGATGTTTACACATTGCAATTGCATTGTTGTATCTGATCTAGTTACGTAGCTATGACGTCACAAACATATGCATATATTCATGCCATCTGCCGTTTGACGTTAGCAATTCTGTACAATGAGTTGTAAAGACCATCTTAGGCCACTAAGGGTCAATTTAGGCCCCATGCCCGATTCCTATTAAAATGTAGGTAATTTATTGAAACTATGTTATCATGGCAACGACAGAAATTGTAAGCAAAACATGAAAAAACACACACTTTGTTAGAATTATTGAACAAAAATGTATTTGTGTCAACAGAATATTTATCAGAATTGAAACAGACATGTTATTACATTTTTTAACATTTGGAAAGTTGGTAACAGCTTTGAAACATGACAAAACACACAGTATGTCTTAACATTGATCTTAACCAACCACTTCAAATTTATTCTACGGCGCTTGGAACTTGTACATGTATTACCTCACTGGTTAACGATGTCCGATTGCAATTTGAATATTCAACGTCTGACTGTTTGGAATAAGAACACGTAAAACAACAATTGTGTAAACTTTATTATAATGAAGAAATAAACTATGAAAACGCGTTGTATACCGGCTGTTATACAATGGTTTGGAGTTTTGACGCGTATCGGAATTATCTTAGTGCTTATCTTATAACAAGAGTCAGAACGACGCACACGTGATTTAAATACTACGCACCAAAACTCGTGCCTCTATTATATTACGCAAAAAGCACAGCTACGTATTCATTATTTCTTAATTTACACTCATGTCATGACGTCAATATTGTTCTAAACGTCATATGTATTATGTATATAAGTCTCTGAAGCTGAATTTGTTTAATTATGCGTGCCTCCTTCTGGTGTGTTTTCGTTTTTTTTGTACGAAAAATTTTGTTTACCAAAAAGCGAAGGTAGTTTTGTACCAACAGTGCAGGTTCAGTTATACACCATGTGTATATCATATAGACATTTTATCGACCCTTTTGTTCCGCGCATGCTTTCAATAGGAGTCCTGCACATTATAAAATACATTCGCTTCAGGCGAGTTTAATAACTTATTGTTGAGCTACAAAGCGAAATATCACGTGTTGTCACCTACACACAGGTCACAAAAATATCATGTATAGGTATATGCAAAATGCAATTGAATATTTATACCAGTCCTGTGTACGGTTTGTCGCTGAAATGGAGTACTGTTTTAAGCGTTTTGTACAAGATTGTGAATCACTCACTCTAGCTTAACAATAATGTAAGTGTACTGTTCTATCTATACTTAATATAATGTTGGGGTTTTTTTTGTATTCTATTAACTTTCAACTTCAACGTTTTACTGTCTACACTCGTTTTTTCGATTATGATTGGCAGATGTCTGACAAGGGCAGACATAAATTCACTGGAATGAAATATATGTGATACAAGGAATCCTTGTGTGTAACCCTAGCTCTTTTTGAATAGACGCATTGCTTCTTTAACGTGCTCGGTGTACAGCACTGATTCGTGCGATACTACACCTGGGTTTCCAACTAATTCCTCTCTAGTTGGGTGAGAGACAATGAAAGTGTTTCAGAAATGACCAAGTGCCCCGGTCAGTGATCGAACCTGGAACTCAGAGATCTTATTAACAAAATGTTAAAGATAATCACGCAGCGGCTGTGGAAATAGATGCAGCTACAGCCAAATTGGAACCAAAAATGCAATCATCTTGGTTCTATGTATCAAGCTATGTATATTGCGTAGTAATGTGTATATATACATAATTATGAGTAACATTATCTTCTCCTCACGTTACGGCAAATATTTATGGTGATATATCATGTTTGGATTTGCATAGAAATTATTGAGTATGAAATACCACAACTACTATATATACAATGATCCTGCATACTTTTTGAAAATGTGTATCTTCATTGTATAATGTCAACTATGTGTATATATAATACACTTAGAGGCACTTATAACTGTACACTTACACAAATCTCACTATTTCGTTATTCAGTGACTATATTTTGTTGAAATTTGCAGCTGTACTATTTAAATATATTTTAGTAGTAAAGTAGGCCTAGTGAAAAAAAAAATGCAAGTTCCTGTGGTTGATCAAAGCATAGCCTGTAGCATGCCTTTCGTCAACATACGTTGTAATCCGACCAGTCATTGCAGAAAAATGACGTTAATTCTTTTAACAATGAACGAACAGATAGAACATGGCTAAAAAACCTGTAGGGGTGGTTAATGATGTAAACGCGTAATTTGCTTATTGGAACGCAAATAATAATTAATTTCAAACAGTTTCTTAGTGCAACATTGAGACGCCCGAGTTGATAAAGCAAACGTCACGGCGTCAACTTAGACAAACATTGTCGTTTGTGTTTTTTTAGGTTAACGTGTCATAACTTTAATGGAAAAGACCACGTGTAATTTTATTTCCCGCTCTTTCACCATTTTCTCGTGCAATTTATTATATTGTAATAGAATTGAAACAGAAGGACACGACAGGACACATGAAAACAAAAAGACACACACAATGAACAACGTAACTCGAAAATGTGTAGACCATGCCCAACATAAACCAAAGCACTGAGAGTGCTGATGGGAGGCGATCTGGTTGCTGCTACTAAAGCTTAAACCGACTTTACACGTTTAATGTTCGTTTTCTTACTGCCGATCTTGTCTTGAATGTCAAAATAGGCGAATGTGACTATATGGGCATGTTGGGTATCTAAATAATTGTTAAAAGGTGCATATTAATTTATATGTAGTACGTGTATTGAATGCGTATATCAAAAGTGGCTTTAAAATAATACTACGCGCCTATTTATCAGATTCTACAGTACCGTCTTGTAATCACTTCCCTCACAGCGTGAGACAGCCTAAAGAAAGCGGCTAGCTAGTATAGCGACACCATATGATTGCATAACAGTACTTTGCAGACCGTATACGACTCATTGATAAAACCATCACTTGACAGTAGTCTGAAATTCTAAAAATAGCTATACAGCCGGGTCATTTGATGAACACGTCATTTTCATATTATGAAACAAGTTCGGTATCGGCCGGTGTAGTGATGTTTTTGCAAAAAAATCGATTTAACTAACAGTTTCACAATAATTGTTGATCTTAGAATAAACAAATGTTGCTGATTGGCTTAAATCAGTTAAAAAATTTGGAGAAATGGGAATGTTCACAGATTCTGGAACTACTTGAATGCGGATTCACATAGCAGCCTAAAGGCGGTTAATTTTGTATTAAGAAATGAGCAATGGTAGTAATGAGAGGATTAAACGCCTCCCAAAAACTAGCACAAGAACACGACTGTATATCAAAACGGCACAGACAATCATGTCCAACGTAAAAATATAACCACTAAATACATACGCGGCCCAAATTCGGAAACACACAAATAGTCCTTACCAAAACTTTTGTTTTACTGGAAATGACGATATACATTGACAAAATGGAACTGATTACCGATTCCAGATGACTCCATATATATATGTGTTAGCTTTCAAAGTAGATTATGTTGGTTGTGCTCATTTTAACTGTGTATTTTTAAGATCTGATTTTTAATTCCAGAAGCGTTGAATGATTTGAATTAAGTAGTGAATCTGTTTTATCTGGAATATTTTGAGAGCTTGGCATATTTGTCAAAGCGAATGTAGATTAGGGTAAAATCAACACTGAAGCCGTCCACGCGTAAGTACAAAATTGTCTACGGCCTTTGACGAAAATTTGTTTTTGAAACATAACCCCTTGTTAACTTGGTCTTATTGTGTAGTTGAAATGTAGAAATACACTTCTTATCAATGATGTTTGCCGGTCAACTGGCCATAGACTTTAACATGATACAATCTGGGGCTAACAATTGCCACTTTACATAGAACTATAGAACACTTTTATTTAGTGATTTCTGACACAATGTGCATTTGCTGAATAATTTGATTTTACAGTGATGGTCGTTTTTCTGTTCAGTTCATTGTTAGTTATAACGTGCTAGTTGGCATTGTTTTGAGTTTTTTCTTGCTTCCAGTTCATTGTTTATTTTCAGTTTGTGTTATTGTTTATGTTTCCAGTTTACTGTTTTGAGTTTGTTCTTGTACACATTTAGTTATATAGTTTCAGTTTGTGTTTTTGTTCACGTTACAAGTTACAGTTTTGAGTTTGTTCATGATTGTGTACAGTTCATTGTTTGATTTAAGTTAGTGTTATTGTTTAATTTGCTTGTTTACTGGGAATTTCAGGGGTGCCGTCGTACCATCATTGTTGTACAATATACCGTCGCTGTTTCACCATCGTTGTTTCTCCATTGCGCCATTGTTGTTTCACCATCATACTATCGTTGTTTTACCATCATACGAACTTTGTTTCATCATCTTGCCATCGTTGTTTCATCATCGTACTACCATCGTTGTTTGATCATCTTATCGTCGTTGTTTCACCATCGTACCATCGTTGTTTTACCATCTTACCATCGACTTCCAGTAGTCATGTTCAGTAAAACCCGTTTTTGTTTAGCTGCAGGAAAGATGTTGCAAGACTCAGATGCGGAAGGTACGTCCATAATATTAATTAAATAGAAAACCTTGGCATTGGACATTCCCTTAGTCATAACTGCATTAGGTTTCAATCTATAATGTGAAAGAGTCTGTAATATTATATATACTGATCTTAGATTTCACCAGTAACATATTGTTCAGAACTATGCCACTTTTTCAGAATTAAGGATGAGTGTCCCTTACTCTGTATTAATTATTCCATTTATTCTTATTTTACCATGGTGTCAATCACATACACAATGGAATCATGTGTACATCACTTATTTAGAGTGCAAAGAATCCCCATACATGTTGGTAAAGTCCTCTTTGAGCTATCGCAAGGATTTTCCTAGTTAGGCGTTAATGACATGCCATTGCTCTGTGATTATTTATTGTCCGTCACGCTCGACGGCGCGCGCTGCTCCTTGGTCACAAAAAGTGACGTCAGCAAGAACAATATGTGACTGGCCATCCTGATTTTTTACTGCAAAATGTATAATTATACATTCCTTATTATAAACATGAAATGTCAGTGTTATATCTGGTTTAGTTATGTAGCTATGACGTCAGAAATTCTGAAAAAATGACTGAGTTGCAAAGACTATCTAGGTCCACGAAGGATCAAATTAGACACATTATTCCTATGAAAATGATACTGTGTATCATCATTTCACATCAATTGTGATAAAGAACGTTTTTAAATGCGTTTTTTAAACTTTGTTAGATCTACCATGGCTACGATAGAAAATGTTCGACAAAATATGAACAAATTTCGTTTTATATTAATTGAATAAATGTACCTTTTTGAAGTCTGGATTATTAGGGTATGTTGCCATCCCTGTCCCGACATCGGGAGTGGGCTGCCAGTCCCCCTGTCCCCGGCTCCTATGATCGGGGACACAGTAAATATTAATAATATTACGTGTACACGTATATCTAACATACGTGCGGGCACGTGATATTAACACGTGTATGCACGTGATATTAACACGTGTGCGCATGATACATTATTAATATCAATGTCCCTTCTATGTTACCGTAGGTTTGCAATTGATAATTATTTAGATATTACAAAAATCAGAACATTTTCATGTCGTTCCATTAAAGATTATATGTGTAGTTTAGTTCAATCCTGTTTCATGAAAAGAAGTGTTTACACAGTTAGGTTTACAGATATGAAGTCGAAGAAGAAACGATGGTGTTCAAAGATTTATGCTGATAAAAATACAATACTCTTAAAATCACTGGCTCTAACAAACCCACAACACGATGCAAAGGATGATTAATGCAATACTTTCAGCGATTTGGTTATTATTTAAACAGTCGCGTAATATGATATATCCGAACAAGAGGCCACTTTTGACGTCCGGAAGTTGGTTTGTTTACAGTTTAGAAAATGGGACGTTCGTTTAGTATTTATTAACATGCATCAATGTCAGGCACGTAGGCTATTGCTATTTTCTTTTTGAGATATCAAGATATCAAACTTTATAAGCAATTCATAATTATTGTGTTCTTATTCTGAATTATGAACTAGTATCTTCTCGTTACCAATTCGGATAGTGCAGGGTATTTCGGATATTTATAAATACTGTTGGCCATTTTGTATAGAAAGGTGTGATCGCTTTTTGCGAAGTGTGACCTAACATATGGCTTCGTAAGGTATCATTTGCACTTGCATAACTTATTTGAGTTATTGGCCTTGATCTTTTTAAACAGTTAATTAATGCCAGTTGGGGGCATCTGTACTGTGTCATGTACAGTAAACACATAACTGGTTTATTACATTGTGGTATATAAGATCCCTTATTGTACATTTAGATTAATTCACTTACATATACATAATAATATGTACACAATCTGTAAAATTAAACATTTAAACTCTGTGAATTTCCTGATTATTTACATGTTATGTTTTTTCAATCGGACTAAAGACGGAGTAAAGTAGATCTACTTGATCTTCATTACGGCATAGCAGATTTGAGTTAATGATTTTAATCAGATTGTGTATTTTTTTCAGATCTAAAGAGTTATAAAAATCCTGATATGTATCAAGTTGTGCGTCGCCTTGGTGTTCTCCGCAGTCATTTAGCTGTTGGTTCCAAGTTGTGTTCATTGACAACAAGTACTTCACACAAAGAAGGATGTCCCATAGTAAGCATCAATCCAGCTGTTGGGATGGTGGATGAGACAGTTAGAATACAAGTTAGCGGTCTTGAAGCCAAGCAGGTTGTGACTATTGTCGCAAGTTTAACAGAGAATGGTACCAAGTTTGAATCACGCTGTGTTTATCAGACAGATGAGAATGGTAGAGCTGATAACTTCTTGACTTCTTCCTCTGCTGGTACCTTTACAGGTATTTAAACTCACTATAATACATCCATTAGGATCATCAAAAACTAGACAGGCCATGTGTTCCATTTGGCTAGAAGTAGGGGTCTGCATTTACAGCAAATAAAAAATCTCAAGATGTCTTATAACGCTTTAAGTTATTAGTAATCTGAAGTATTGTTTGTATTTGATGATAGGGTGTTATATCCACATGCCAAGCAGCTATAATTGTAAGTAGGTTGGATACTTTTTAAGCCTTAGATATTGAAAGAATTGAAGTTTTTTTTACTTTTACTCTAGGTATAGAACCCATGGGATTATTCTGGAGTCTGACGTCGACCCCTCCATCAAGATTGGTGAAGAAAGACGTTGGATCCCCTATGACTATAAATGTTCAGGTGTATAGTGGTTCACAGGCTGAAACTAGTATCACAGATAAACCAGTCTCTGAGATGCAAATACAAAGATTTTTCATGAGACCAGGTGTAAGAAGAATTCCACTGGAAGGCAGACTTAAAGGAACTGTGTTTGTTCCTGAAGGTATGTTATCTCTCAGAAACATTATTATTGCAAACTAATTGCTTGGTAGTAAATATATATTGTAACCATCTATATGTTTCTTTTAACGAACTATAAAAAAACAACTTCAAAAAATGAGGAGGAGTGTGGCGGTTATGACAATTTTTTATTAGCCCCTACCTGTTTTTAGCTAGAGGGGATTATAGGTTTGCCCTCCGTCCGTCTGTCTGTCATTCAAACATCTTGTTCCTGACATAACTCAAACAGTTTCCAAGCTAGGTTTATGACACTTGGTATGTGGATAGGGGGCAATGAAGGGATTATGCTCGTTTAAAAATGTTTTGATTCTGACAAAAATTGTGGTTGCTATGGCAACAGAAAGATTGAAAATATGTCTAGGTATGTTGGTAGGTTACAATAGGGAGATTATTCACATTTAATTTTTTTTGGATTTGGACAAAAATTGTGGTTGCTATGGATATGGAAATACTTCAAAATGTGGGGTCCTGCCATAACTCAAAAGGGTTACCAGCTAGGGCTTTGCAACTTGGTATATGGAAAGGATTTTATAAGGAGACTGTGTATACTTAATTATTTTTTATTCTGATAAAAATTTTGGATGCTATGGATGCAGAAATAGTTGAATTACTTCCCTTTAACTGGATCTTTGTAGAAACCAACATTAACAATGCTAGGTTGACAATTTATGGTCTGTGCTTAGAGATCAATATTTAGATGACACCCATAAATGCTTCACTTTAACAAAAAATTTGGTTGCCATGGCAACAGAAGCATTGAAAATAATTTAAAGGTCATGGCTTCAAACTGGTAGGGGACTTCTGTATTGCTTGGAATTCTTAGTGACTTGTTTTCACTCTTATTCGTGAATAGAGTTTTCCATATAATCATAATTTCATGTTAATTTATATTGCCTTCATAACATGAAAACCTATCAGGTAACCCCACCGTCCTGCAAATTCATAAACCTCTAAAATAAGTCTTTAAATTATCAAATTTGCGAAATAAATATCAAAAAAATATAAAGTGTCTGATTCCAAATATTCCAAAAACATCTCCCAATCAATAGCCGACTGATAGATTCTGTTTCGTTAAATAATATTATAGTATTTTCATCTAAATTGTTTAAATATATATATGACAGTGGCTGTCAGTAATCAAATTATCACTAATACAGGCAAGATCACACAAGGGAATACAGCACAATGAATCAATTCAATTATATGTTTTTCATCATAATTTTTTGTATCGCTATATGTAACTCCATTTCTACTTTATTAAGGTAAAGGACCATTTCCAGCTTTAATGGATATGTATGGTGGACTTGTGAGTTTGATTGAGACAAGAGCGGCTTTACTAGCGTCTCACGGTTACGTAACAATGGCCTTATCATACATCCAAGAACGAGATGTACCACAGTTGTCAGGTCTTGGTTACATTCAGGTACCATATAACCTCATTTACCACAGTTGTCAGGTCTTGGCTACATTCAGGTACCATATAACCTCATTTACCACAGTTGTCAGGTCTTGGCTACATTCAGGTACCATATAACCTCATTTACCACAGTTGTCAGGTCATGGCTACATTCAGGTACCATAAAACCTCATTTACCACAGTTGTCAGGTCATGGCTACATTCAGGTACCATATAACCTCATTTACCACAGTTGTCAGGTCTTGGCTACATTCAGGTACCATATAACCTCATTTACCACAGTTGTCAGGTCTTGGCTACATTCAGGTACCATAAAACCTCATTTACCACAGTTGTCAGGTCTTGGCTACATTCAGGTACCATAAAACCTCATTTACCACAGTTGTCAGGTCTTGGCTACATTCAGGTACGATATAACCTCGTCTATCACATCAATGTTAACCACACTGTATAAACAGTCTCTTAACCGCAATTGTTCTCACCACTTGCCAATTGGAGACTATTTATCAAGGTGGTTCTTTATTAAGCCGACAGGTCATTTACACATAGTATTTACATGTAAACCTTTATGTTTGCTGTATATATGTCTCATGTAACCGTAAGTAGAACGCCTCTGTGAGGTGTTTATTGCTAATAATGGCCCTTTTTGTAGAAGAGTATATCGTTTGAAGTTTTTCATGTCAGGTACTATCAAGGCTTTGTCTTTGTAATCAGTGCATATACTTTTGACCTGCCAACGGAAAAAAGCAAACTTTCGTGCGGACAAAATTGAGTGATTTGACAGTATTGAACATGTCATTCAAACAAGTATCTCTTTGTTACTGCTTGATGAATTATCGGGTCGAATCCCTTTGCTATCAATTATACCTTTCCACAGCAAATACTACTATACGTCAACCAAGTTTTGTGTTCCCCGAAGGGTGTTGCTCTAGAGAGGTTGTTACTATATTACAGGATGCCTTTGAATGGTTAATGGAGCAGGACTATGTTGATGAGAACAGATTAGGTGCTATAGGTTTATGTTATGGTGGAACTTTGTCTTTACTACTCGCTGCAGCTCTACCTCAGGTAACAAAATCAGTCATTGGATACTGTATACATGTAGGATATTGTTTGCAGTATTTTATTTTAAGTTTAAAATAATTTAAGTTACCAGTTTTCGTATAGTGTGAATATATTAGCATGATCCTCAGCCATCTATCGGCATAATCTAACAACCGATAGGCAAAAAAGAAAATATTGTTTGTTTTCCTTTCCCTACCTACTCAAGCTAAAATCCTCTTCCAGAAATATTTTATTGACTGTCTGAAAAAAGTAAATTAACTTTAAAAAAAATGAGCCCCATTCTCACTAATCACTACACACAATGTCTGTTGGGACCTTAATACACACCATAACCCTCACAGATCACCATACACAATGTTTTCACAATTAGTATCAATAAAAACAGTAGAACCATTAATGTGCATAGGCAAAACAAAATGATTGACAATAAAATTTTATTTTATGAAAAAATATATTTTACCTACCCAACCATAAATGGCCAGCCTCGGGAAGGTGAAACAAACAGTTTTTTTTTTGGCCTTACCTTGTCTATATTTATGTTTTCATATTACGTGGAAGTTTTCATGAAGTCGCTCAAGGTGTAATACTGTAAATACAGTAAAACTTTGATAAGATGAGCATTGATATGAGTCCTCCAAACTCTAGCGCCTTTGAGTAACGGGTAATTTGTTTCATGTGTGGCTTGTTTGAAGTAACTTCAGTAAACAGCGCATTGAACTCCACAATTTTTACATGCTTTTGACCTGGAATCCACACGGATATAAATCATTGAGTTAAAAATCATGCCCTAAATAAATTATCAAAGATAATACACTTGCATGTTTTTTACTCAGTGAGCCGTATCCCTGTGCTTGAAATATTTGATTAATTTGAAGGATATAAGTTCGAAGTTTAACGAGGTGATTTTGTGTGTGGGCGTTTGTTCAAACATAGAATCTATCATGAACTTGGGTTAAGGTTATCTATTTGCTGATGCAAACATTTATTTCGACCGTTGACGGAGTTTGATAATTCACTTAAAATTATTCATTATAACTTTCATATGAAACATAGTTACAACCAAAAACACGTATGAAACACATAAGCATTGAATTTGTATACACAGTTACACTAAGTCATAACAACAATTCATCATAGACATCAGATATGTCGAGTACCAGGCTTATCTGGTGAATTTGGTTTGTCCTGACGGGCCCTCAAGATAACAAGGTTTTACTGTACCAATACAAACCTTGAGGACCAATATTGCACAGTTTGCTAGTGGAAATTGATGTATTCAACACAAGAACCTTGTGATATATTCATGCTCAAAAGTTAGGACCAGGTTAATATCTCTTGCTCTATTTGATGTGTGTATGTCATCATTTTCCCTATCAGGTTAATATCTCTTGCTCTCTTTGATGCGTGTATGTCATCATTTTCCCTATCAGGTTAATATCTCTGCTCTATTTGATATGTGTATGTCATCATTTTCCCTATCATTTGTTTTCAGATAAGTACAGTTGTCAATGTAAATGGTATTGGTATAGGACCGAGTGGTAAAGAACCCAGTGATAGTGGACCAAGTATTATTCTCGGACCAAATACAACACATGATGTACCATGGTTAGCTTTATGTTAAGAAGTATTAAATATATGTAGCCATGTTTTATCTTCTATTCATACACAGTGTCCGTCTGACCGTTAGTCTGAAAATGTTTACCAAAACTTTCCAGTTGTTGAAAATATTTTTGAAGTCTATCATAGCATTGCTTTCGAACTTGGCATACTTGTTTACCAACATAAACACCAAAACCATGTAACACTATCAAACATTTTAACAGAATTCTGGCCCCTGATCCACTTTAGGTAGGTTTTATGGACAGGGCTTCTACTCGGGCATAAGCATTTATTGAACACTGAGTCTTCTTTTATATACATATAGAGAAATTCAAGATGAATATATTGTCTTTGTTCCAAAAAAAACATTGAGTGTCATATTACAATATCTGTCAGAGAATCAGAGTGTGGAAAGTGCCAACCATTTTTTTGGGGACTTCAAGAAGGATAACCCCATTAATTTTATCATATAAATACGCTGATCTTCTTTGTCATAACAAATCCCAGATCAGTCTTCTACAATGTGTGTGATAACAAATCATTGTGTATCCCGCGATTTTCGGGGCAAAAACATAGCATTGTTAGGCACAAGAGATAATAATTTTGGTCAAATCTGTAAATATGCAGGATCTAATGTACATAACAAGATTGCTAATTAGGACAATATAATAACCTTGTACATACAGCCAAGGCTGCATTTACTTGATATTTTGAAGTTTTAAATGGCTTCTTAGGTCTCCATAGGAACTGTCATGAACTATTATGACAGTTAAGTGTCGTCTTGTATTTCATAATTTAAGTGTCACAGGTCTCTGATTCTATCTGAGGTGGTGACATAGAAAGTTATTAAAAATGGTAGGGATTATCTCCCTTGCTTAGTGCACTTGCACTGTGAGTTTGAGGTAACTGCTGTTTTGCCCAGTGTCATTATGTTACTGGGTATTCTCCATAACACTGACATACTGCTGCCCTGTGGGACTGTAAACAACATTTCTGAAAGCCATCATGAATGTTCTCACTGTCTATCTTGTCTTGTTTATATAACATTTCAGGCCAGATTACCGACGAATTTCCCATAATGAGGAAGGATTTGATATAACAGCAGCTTTTGATTGTGAAAATCCTATATTGATTCCTGTAAGTAAGCAACTTCAATATCTCGCTTTATGTAAAATTTAGGGATGGCAACGAGTACCCGAGTAATTGGGTACTCGTTCAAAGGTCCGATTATCGAATACCAAAATCAGTATTCGAGTACTCGGGGGGAAAAATATAAAAAATAATTGTTAATCTTGTCTTGTACAGAACGTGTCCAAGTGTTATCTGGTCTACTAAAATTACAATTAACAACGTGTCATCAATCCTTAATTGCTGCGACGTAATCATAACACAGACCTGTCAATCGTCGTCTGTTAGTTTGTTTACAGGCGCGTAGCTACCTGTACGCAGAATACGCAGCTGCGTACACATTTTTAAAAAGTGAAAAAATAAATGATCGAAAAATACAATAAAAACTGATGCCTAAGCCCTAAGGGGGTAAGCCTTTAGTATTTTCAGCATTTCTTAGAAAAACTTTTAAAAAGCTTTATACAAACAAAAAAACCTGGTTTTATCAGTAAAATAATGTTAAAGATGAAGAAAAAAAACACGCCGGAACGCACCAGTGACGTTCTAGCGAACAAAATTCTTTTCAGGGGGAGCATGCCTCCAGACCCCCTAGCCATTTTGCGTACACATTCAAATACCTCTAGCTACGCCCCTGGTTTATGACACGTAGCTTG
This sequence comes from Spisula solida, assembly GCA_947247005.1. Classification (NCBI taxonomy): domain Eukaryota; kingdom Metazoa; phylum Mollusca; class Bivalvia; order Venerida; family Mactridae; genus Spisula; species Spisula solida. The sequence goes on along the minus strand of OX365946.1, from coordinate 2,894,276 downwards.
GGTTTCTTTTGTTGACATCAATCCGTGTAATTGTCATCAATCTATAATTGGCAGTTTTGTTGGGTGTGACAATCAATTAAGAAATTAATAAAATATAACTTTAAATTTTAATAGCTCGATTTTATGTTGGTCACGCTGTGTAAATATTACTATGTCACCGGTTGAGTATTTCCCCTTTGGTTTAGTTGTTAATTTTTTTTATTTCGCATTGTAGCATTATTGATTAAAAGTTATATTGCATTTACACTGTATTGTTATTCTTTTTGTTAGTTTTTATTATTTCAACATTCTTCTACCGATCTAGATTTGACCATCAACTAAACAAAATGGACAGACATACACCATGTTCTATTAATTTTGAAGTAGAACATGCACGTTTGCAGTACAACATTTCTGTGTCCCAAATATCATGCACATTTATAGTTTTCCGAGTACCCGAGTACTCGATCGAAAGAATGACCGAGTACCTGAGTACCGATTTTAGTACTGGTTGCCATCTCTAGTAAAATTAGACCATTACCATTTATAACTCAGTTGAAATTCCTGTTATGATCCGTATACTGTAAGATCATAAATTTTTGCAAGTGTTTAATTGTCACTAAAGTTGCCAACATGGACGCTGGTGATCTTTATGGTGTAGTAACACTACAACATATAACGACAATGTATTACAAACATATGAACATTTATCCAGAATGTGTAGACATAGAGGGAGGGTCGTACATGTATGTTAGAGATGACTCATAACTACAACAACAATCTGATGCCTCAGTTGGATGTACACAGTGGAACACCTTATTACATACTCTCTTATAACGAAAATTGGCTATATTGAAAGAGAAATATCCTCGACTGCGTCACATAGTGAACTTTTGTGATCACTCTTCGAACGTCGTCCATCAACAATTTACTTGTGTAGACACTAGAGGTCACAATCTACTATCATTATTAGATTGAGGGTTAATATAATGTAATTACACATTCAAAAGTTAGATCTTACACATACAGAGGGGTAGACACCTTGATTTTGTGCTTGTATGACATCTGTCTTGACTTTGTCTATCCGTCTGGATGATGTTGAAAACATTTATGGTTTTTGAATAAAATAAAAAAATGTGATTTTTTGTAGGCATGGCAACATGGAGCAAAGATTTTGATAATAGGAGGAGAGGACGATAAACAAGTGGATCCTAAATGGCATCGATATTTTATAGAGAACTGTCCTGATGAATACAAGCCTAATCTTTACATGTATAGTTACCCGGGTGCTGGCCACTTGATCGAACCTCCCTACACACCTCATATACGAAGTTCTCTTCCTGGAAAGAAAAGATTGAGTTCTCTGCGATTTGTTCCAGAGAAATATTACGGTATGAACTAAATTTTAATATAGTATTTTGTCTGCCTGCCTGCCAGACACAAAATGTTACATAACTTATTAATTAAACTGTGTTTGAGCTACAGTCATCAAACTTGATTGGAATCTAAGTTAGCAAATCATGAAATTTACTGGTGCACCTAGATTGTTCTTATCAAATTAATGCAGTATTATTATATGCTGAGTAATGGTCCTTGAACATGATGAAATTCTACTTTTGTCACATCAGGGGCTATTACTAGCAAAATTAACATTCCTGGTCACACATATAATTCTACACGTATTTGTGCGACACACGTCAGGTTTTCTACATACTGTATATTAGTTACAACCTATAGTTGGGCACCTTGGAAGATTTGTATCAGATTCCTCCTAGTATATATTGTTTAGGTTTACTGTCATACATAAATATCATAATTCCTATGAACATCTATTGTTTATTCTAATAAAGATTTGAACTGAATATATCAGTGGAGGAGTTGCCCTTCACATGGTCAAATGGGAAGTGTAAAGCAGTGTTCCCACGGTCAGGGAAAAGTCAGGGTAAAACAACAAAAATTCAAGGGAATTTGGGTATTTGTTTGGGAAATCTGAAATTTGGACAAAATCAGGGAAATATCAGGCAATTCTTTATTATAGCTGTTGATAAGTGTCAATTCCTGTGAAGGGAATACCAAGACATGAAAAAAATAATTCTCCGGACAATGCTAAATTATTATAACTTATTGTTATTTATAGGTCCTAAAGCGGTAGCCTTACAAATCATTTGTGCCCTAATGAAATATAGCTTCCTTTTCTCAATTTCTATATCCATATTTTGTCCAAACAAAAAATACTTTCTTTGTCGTTTGCTCTAAAAAAAGTTTGGGAAAACTGCTCTTTGGTCAGGGAATGACGTGTCAGAATACTTGTGGGAAACCTGTAAAGTGGGGGCATCCTTGTCCTATAAACGCAATCGTTGTTAATGTTTAATACATGTTTATGTTTTATTTTCACCTTCATTCAGATCTCCCCATGATGACAGGAGGTTGGACCACAACACATGCACATGCTCAGGAAGATTCGTGGAAGAAAATTCTGGATTTCTTGAAACAGAATTTGAAGTCTTGATATAATTTGTGATATCAAACCTTTTGTACCTGTACAGGACTACTAAATCACTCATTGTGCCATAAATTGTTAGTTCACTGTAATGTAAACCCTGGTATAATTTTTATACCCCAGCACAACGAGTTGTAAGGGGGTATACTGGATTCAGCTTGTCTGTCCGTAGAAGCATTCTTGTGGACGCAACTCCTCCTACAGTTTTGGCAGGATTTCGCTCAATTTCACAGATGAACATCCTCAACATATAGATGTGCATGAAGAAAGGAATTTGCGCTGCGATGAATTTTGGCAGAATTATGGCCCTTTGCCGGCGGGGGTATATTAGTCTGCGGAATGGCGACAGCTCTAGTTTAACCAGACTTTACAACAGAGAAAATTGATTATAAGGTTAGCAATTTCAGCAGCTGGCCGGATGGGCGGGTATGGAACGCCATAGCTGTCTTTTGTTGACGCTTGTCATGTTGACTTGTCGGTAGGACATGTGAACTTCTTAGTACAATGTGTTAATATGTCAAACCACATCGTTGACTTGTCAAACTATCATCTGAATATGTCAACTTGCCCTGTTATATTGTTAAAACAACGTCTTAAATTGTTAAAAGAATACAATAATATCTCAAGACTTCGTGTTATACTGTTAAACCACATCGATAAATTGTCAAATCACCATTTGTATATGTCTAAGTTACATGTTAAATTGTTGAAAAACGCTTGATAATGTTAGAAGAACGTGTTAACTTCTCAAAGCATCGTATTATCATGTTAGACTTTAACTACAATGGTGAATTGTTAAACTATCATTTGAATATGTTTATATGCGTTGTTGAATTGTTAAAACAACGTCTTACAATGTCGGATGAGCATGCGGACCTCTCAACACATCGTGTTATACTGTTAAACGGCAGTGGTAAATGTTTTAAATATCATTTTAACATGTCTATACGACATGTTTAATTGTTACAACAACGTCTTAAATTGTCGGTAGGGCATGTGAACTTCTCAGTGCAACATTATTGTATGTCAAGTTACACTGTTAAACTGTCCAAATACCATGTGAACATGTCTATAAGCCATGTTAAATTGTTAAAATAGCTTCTTATTATGTCCAATAACCATGTGAACTTCTTAATAGAACGTGTTATATTGTTAGGCAACAGTGGTAAATTGTTAAAATATAATTTGAAGATGTCTATATGACATGTTAAATTGTTAAAATAGCTTCTTATCATGTCCAATAACCATGTGAACTTCTTAATAGAACGTGTTATATTGTTAGACATCAGTGGTAAATTGTTAAAATATAATTTGAAGATGTCTATATGACAAGTTTAATTGTTAAAATAGCTTCTTATCATGTCCAATAACCATGTGAACTTCTTAATAGAACGTGTTATATTGTTAGACAACAGTGCTAGATTGTTAATCTATCATTTGAATATGTCTATAAGCCATGTTAAATTGTTGAAATAGCTTCTTATCATGTCCATTCAGCATGTGAACTTCTTAATAGAACGTGTTATATTGTTAAACAACAGTGCTAGATTGTTAATCTATCATTTGAATATGTCTATACGACATGTTATAGTGTTAAAACGATATTTTAACTTGTCGACGAGGCATGTTAACTTCTTAATAGACAGTGTTGTTGTTGTTCAAATTTGTATGACGTCATCAATAACCTAAGTTCCTCCCGCGTGCATATTGAACAATTTCCGCCATCTTTGTTCAATATGCTCGCAGGAGGAACTTACGGTATTGATGACGTCATACAAATTTGAACAACAACAACACTGTCTATTAAGAAGTCCACATGCCACTTTGACATGTTAAAATATCGTTTTAACACTATAGCATGGCATGTAGACATTTTCAAATGATATTTTAACAATTTACCACTGTTGTTAAACAATATAACACGTTCTATAAAGAAGTTCACATGGTTATTGGACATGATAAGAAGCTATTTTAACAATTTAACATGTCGTAAAGACATCTTCAAATGATTATTTAACAATTTACCACTGTTGTTAAACAATATAACACGTTCTGTTGAGAAGTTCACATGGTTATTGGACATGATAAGAAGCTATTTTGACAATTTAACATGGCTTATAGACATCTTCAAATGATTTTCAACAATTTATCACTGTCGTTTAACAGTATTACACGTTCTATTGAGAAGTTCACATGCCGAATGAACATGATAAGAAGCTATTTTAACAATTTAACATGGCATATAGACATGTTCACAAGATACTTGAACAGTTTAACAGTGTGACTTGACATATAATAATGTTGCACTGAGAAGTTCACATGCCCTATCGACAACTTAGGACGTTGTTGTAACAATTTTACATGTCGTATAGACATGTCAAAATGATATTATAACAATTTAACATGACAAGCGTCAACAAAAGACAGCTATGGCGTTCCATACAATGTAAAAACCTTGCTTGAGTTTGAAAGGCTGGTGGGACCAAGGTCACTGTTCCTACTAAAAATACAAAAATGTTTCAACTCCATATCTCAGTTAGGAATGGTATGTCATGATGAAATTTGCTGTGTATGTAGTCTTAAGTGAAAACCTTGTTTGGGATTGAAATTGTGGCAGTTGGGGTCAAGGTCACTGTTACTAAAAATAGAAAAGAACACTTGTGCTTTATGTAGGTAGCTAACTTGCCTTCAAACTTTGCTTGGGATTGAAAGTTGACGGTGGTGTCAATGTCACTTTAATTTAAAATAAGAAAATGTTCCCCTTCTATATTTTCAGTTAGGTATGATGAAATATATCATGATGTAACTGTGTAGGTAGCTCATGCGATAGAGCTGCTCGGGATTGGAAGTGGTACTGTGGGGTCAAGTCCACAGTCCCAAAACTGGATGTAGCCATTTGTGCCAAATTATGCTTGGCTGACATAAAACTCCAAGTCTTGTCTTGTTTTTGGTATGACATGGCCACTGATTTCTATACATATGAATTTCTTTTAAACATCTAATCAAGTGATTGTTGCTATGATTGCACACTTGTAATTTAATTACTAAGAATCTGAGATTGTAATCATATTTAATGTATGATAAAACACGGAACATATTAATGATTTAATTAGTGAACAGACAGATATATGTTTGTACTGCTCTGGTGGCAAGTCGTGTACTGCTCTGGTGGCAAGTCGTGTACTGCTCTGGTGGCAAATCGGTATTGCTCTGGTGGCAAGTCGTGTACTGCTCTGGTAGCAAATCGTGTACTGCTCTTGGGGCAAATTGTGTACTTCTCTGGGGGCAAGTCGTGTAATGCTCTGGGGGCAAATTGTGTACTGCTCTGGGGGCAAGTCATGTACTGTTCTGGGGGCAAGTCGTGTACTGTTCTGGGGCAAGTTGTGTACTGCTCTGGTGGCAAGTCTTGTACTGTTCTGGGGGCAAGTCGTGTACTGCTCTGGCGGCAAATTGTGTACTGTTCTGGGGCAAGTTGTGTACTGCTCTGGTGGCAAGTCGTGTACTGCTCTGGTGGCAAATTGTGTACTGTTCTGGGGCAAGTCGTGTACTGTTCTGGGGGCAAGTCGTGCACTGCTCTGGTTGCAAGTCGTGTACTGCTCTGGTGGCAAATTGTGTACTGTTCTGGGGCAAGTTGTGTACTGTTCTGGGGCAAGTCGTGTATTGCTCTGGTGGCAAGTATTGTACTCTTCTGGTGGCAAGTCGTGTACTGCTCTGGGGCAAGTCGTGTACTGTTCTGGGGCAAGTCGTGTACTGTTCTGGTGGCAAGTCATGTACTGTTCTGGGGCAAGTCGTGTACTGCTCTGGGGCAAGTTGTGTACTGCTCTGGGGCAAGTCATGTACTGTTCTGGGGCAAGTCGTGTACTGTTCTGGGGGCAAGTTGTGTACTGCTCTGGGGCAAGTCGTGTACTGCTCTGGGGCAAGTCATGTACTGCTCTGGGGCAAGTCGTGTACTGTTCTGGGGCAAGTCGTGTACTGCTCTGGGGCAAGTCATGTACTGTTCTGGGGCAAGTCGTGTACTGCTCTGGGGCAAGTCGTGTACTGCTCTGGGGCAAGTCATGTACTGTTCTGGGGCAAGTCGTGTACTGTTCTGGGGCAAGTTGTGTACTGTTCTGGGGCAAGTTGTGTACTGTTCTGGTGGCAAGTCATGTACTGTTCTGGGGCAAGTTGTGTACTGTTCTGGGGGCAAGTCGTGTACTGTTCTGGGGCAAGTTGTGTACTGTTCTGGGGCAAGTCGTGTACTGTTCTGGTGGCAAGTCATGTACTGTTCTGGGGCAAGTTGTGTACTGTTCTGGGGCAAGTCGTGTACTGCTCTGGGGCAAGTCATGTACTGCTCTGGGGCAAGTCGTGTACTGCTCTGGGGCAAGTCATGTACTGTTCTGGTGGCAAGTCATGTACTGTTCTGGGGCAAGTTGTGTACTGTTATGGGGCAAGTCGTGTACTGTTATGGGGCAAGTCGTGTACTGTTCTGGGGCAAGTTGTGTACTGTCCTGGTGGCAAGTCATGTACTGTTCTGGGGCAAGTCGTGTACTGTTCTGGGGCAAGTCGAGTACTGTTCTGGGGCAAGTTGTGTACTGTTCTGGGGCAAGTCATGTACTGTTCTGGGGCAAGTTGTGTACTGTTCTGGGGCAAGTTGTGTACTGTTCTGAGGGCAAGTTGTGTACTGTTATGGGGCAAGTCGTGTACTGCTCTGGGGCAAGTTGTGTACTGTCCTGGTGGCAAGTCATGTACTGTTCTGGGGCAAGTTTTGTACTGTTCTGGGGGCAAGTCGTGTACTGTTATGGGGCAAGTCATGTACTGTTCTGGGGCAAGTTGTGTACTGTTCTGGGGCAAGTCGTGTACTGTTCTGGGGCAAGTCGAGTACTGTTCTGGGGCAAGTTGTGTACTGTTCTGGGGCAAGTCATGTACTGTTCTGGGGCAAGTCGTGTACTGTTCTGGGGCAAGTCGAGTACTGTTCTGGGGCAAGTTGTGTACTGTTCTGGGGCAAGTCATGTACTGTTCTGGGGCAAGTTGTGTACTGTTCTGGGGCAAGTCATGTACTGTTCTGGGGCAAGTCATGTACTTTTCTGGGGCAAGTCGAGTACTGTTCTGGGGCAAGTTGTGTACTGTTCTGGGGCAAGTCATGTACTGTTCTGGGGCAAGTTGTGTACTGTTCTGGGGCAAGTTGTGTACTGTTCTGAGGGCAAGTTGTGTACTGTTATGGGGCAAGTCGTGTACTGCTCTGGGGCAAGTTGTGTACTGTCCTGGTGGCAAGTCATGTACTGTTCTGGGGCAAGTTTTGTACTGTTCTGGGGGCAAGTCGTGTACTGTTATGGGGCAAGTCATGTACTGTTCTGGGGCAAGTTGTGTACTGTTCTGGGGCAAGTCGTGTACTGTTCAGGGGCAAGTCGAGTACTGTTCTGGGGCAAGTTGTGTACTGTTCTGGGGCAAGTCATGTACTGTTCTGGGGCAAGTCGTGTACTGTTCTGGGGCAAGTCGAGTACTGTTCTGGGGCAAGTTGTGTACTGTTCTGGGGCAAGTCATGTACTGTTCTGGGGCAAGTTGTGTACTGTTCTGGGGCAAGTCATGTACTGTTCTGGGGCAAGTCATGTACTGTTCTGGGGCAAGTCTTGTACTGTTCTGGGGCAAGTTGTGTACTGTTCTCGGGCAAGTCTGGTCACAATAATCATCTCAACAAAATGTAGGTCAATTGTGAGGTCACTAGGTCAAATCACAGGGCTTGCATGCACTACGACGACAGGTGAGCGACCTAGGGCCCTTTGGGCCCTCTTGTTTACTATTGTAGCATAGAATAACATGTAGTTGCTATGGTGTTAATGTTGTTCAGTAGTTTGTTTAAATGCAAAGATTTATTGTTAAATAATAAATAATTTATTAAGATATTATGTTGCCATTGTTACCTATGTTATGTTGCAGCATAAAATGATCTTTAAGATGTTAATGGATATTAATCAGTATGTTATTTTATACAAATAAAATATGTCTGAATTGATCTAGATTGTTCATTTCCACAAAATTTAAATTGAACTAAAAATGGACATTAATTGTACTAGTGACGTTATTAATATAAAATAGCTCAATGTTTAGCGCGCTTGCCATCTAAACTGGCAACGCAGCTTCAACTATGGGTGGAGGCACTCATATGCCTGCCATATTTGAGCAGAAATGCTTGGCAATTATGCACCATGTTTATAGTATGATATGCAGTCAGGTCTCGATACAACGACACCCAATATACTGACAAATTTGTGATTTAATGACAACAAATAATGGGAACAAATGTTTTGGAACGCTCTTTGTACTAATTCAGTGTAGTGACAGATTTGTTACAACGGCATTTTGCTTGAGAACAGTGTCATTGTATCGAGACCAATCTGTATAATAGTTATGTATGAGAAATATACAGAACTAAAACAAAGATCTAAAAATACTTAGATCTTCGGCTTAAATAAAACTCACTCATTAGCTGCTTTGTTCTGAGGACAACATGCTCAATGTGAGCTATTGGCTATTGTGATTGCCCTAGCTAATCCGTAGTCAATCAGTATGACATTTATAAGGGGGGGGGGGGGGGGGGGGCAATGTAAAGTTGAAGAAAAAGCTTAATGACATTCATGTAATAACAGAAAACTGTTTAAGCTTGATCTTCATGATGCAATGGCACAATGTCTATAAAAAGATGTCACAACATTTGTCTTGCTTTAACCAGGTGAAGTCCACAACTGGGACATCCCAATCAAAACGTTGCCCACCAGGCAAACCCACAGAATACACTTAAGATCATAGTTCAGCCATTTTCTAAATGAGACCTTACCACAACGTTTGTCTTTTTAAAATGGGGGAAAAAGTATGCAATTGAAACAATAATTAAAAAAGAAAATGTGTAACTAATAAATACGGCATGCAGAACCCACATTCCAACCTTGCCGGTTCAAGGTCAAAGGTTTGAAGCTTGCATCTTGTGTCTGCTTCATAATTTTTAACGCATAGCTGGGCCGAATTGCACAAAACTCGTAGTAACTGTGAAACTGATGAAGGTGATGTGCAGAACCCATGTTTCTACCTTGTGGGGTCAAGTTTCAACCAAGCTGGCTGGCATACAGTCAAGGTCACAGTTCACTATCTGTTAATGCGCCGGGGGGTTATATCCATCTTTTGGACTGCATTGTTCTGTTAGCAATGGCTACGTGATTCCATTTTGAAGGGGGGGGGGGGGGGGTAGAGTGTGCGCTCCTATATACGTGGGTATATCCAAAAGTAATGTCATTGCTCGCATAGCGTGTTTGTTTATGGGCGTAGGTTCATGAAAACGATATCAAAATGTGCAGTAATTCAATTATGATGAACATGAAACGTGCTGCACTATTCGGTTATCATAATTGAATTATATAAACATTCAAAAAGTCTATCTACACCTACATAATACTCACGAACAATCAAAATCGACTATAATTTGGAGGCGGGTTGTCTGGAAACGGTGTTATAAATAGTTCAAAAAATTGTTAAAGGTAAAAGAGTGCAAGATAAAAACAGAATAGTACAGGCTAGAATGTGACCGTCACCAACCTGTTAGAGTAGCTGTCTAGGCTGGGACTAGAATGTGACTGTCACCAACCTGTTAAAGTAGCTGTCTAGGCTGGGACTAGAATGTGACCGTCACCAGCCTGTTAGAGTAGCTGTCTAGGCTGGGACTAGAATGTGACCGTCACCAACCTGTTAGAGTAGCTGTCTAGGCTGGGACTAGAATGTGACCGTCACCAACCTGTTAGAGTAGCTGTCTAGGCTGGGACTAGAATGTGACTGTCACCAACCTGTTAGAGTAGCTGTCTAGGCTGGGACTAGAATGTGACTGTCACCAGCCTATTAAAGTAGCTGTCTAGGCTGGGACTAGAATGTGACTGTCACCAACCTGTTAAAGTAGCTGTCTATGCTGGGACTAGAATGTGACCGTCACCAGCCTGTTAGAGTAGCTGTCTAGGCTGGGGCTAGAATGTGACCGTCACCAACCTGTTAGAGTAGCTGTCTAGGCTGGGACTAGAATGTGACTGTCACCAGCCTATTAAAGTAGCTGTCTAGGCTGGGGCTATAATGTGACCGTCACCAGCCTGTTAGAGTAGCTGTCTAGGCTGGGACTAGAATGTGACCGTTACCAGCCTGTTAAAGTAGCTGTCTAGGCTGGGACTCGATTTGACCTGCGGTGAGGGGACTGTTCCAAAGTCTTGCTGTTCTCGGGTGGGGGGGAGAGAAGTTGATGTGATTTTGGGTATTTGACTAGGTTATTGGGAAGTTTTGAATGCGGGTTGGGATGAGATGGTTATGATCAACGAAGACTAGGTTATGTTGGATTTAATATAGAAACATTAAGATGATTTGAGTCTTCGTTGATGCAGTGTCACCCAGCCAAGATCGTTTACAATAGTGGTGATACTGTTCTGGACACCTTTAACCTTGTTTATTAAATGTTTTTGCCAGGGGTGCCAAATGATGGAGCAGTATTTCAGTTGGGACCTTAGTAAGTTAGTAAGGAAGTAAGTAACGACTTTACATTTTGTTGTGTACGCAGATTCTTTGACCTTTGTGTTTTGATGTTTCTGTTAGTAAATCTGAGTGAGTTTTTGGCCTTGGAGGTTATGTTGTTTATGTGGGGGTCCAGTTTTGATATTTCGAAAAAGTGACTCCAAGGTGAATCCACAGAAGGCAACAGGGCCAGACATGCTCCCAGCAAGGCTACTGAAAGAACTAGCGAATGAGTGGGCTCCATACCTATGTAACATCTACAGGAAGTGCCTATCAACTGATGGAATTCCGGAAGTTTGGACCACTGCCAATGTTACCGCCATTTTCAAGAAAGAGGAACGCTTCAAAGCCAGCAATTACAGACCAGTGTCACTCACGAGTATTTGCTGTAAACTGCTAGAACACATCATAGTAAGCAACATGATGAAACATTTCGACAACCATGATATACTAACATACAGCCAGCACGGGTTCAGAAGAAAGCGGAGCTGTGAGACTCAGCTATTGACACTGTTTGAAGAACTTACAGGAGCCCTCGACAAAGGGAAACAGCACGACTTGGCAGTGCTCGACTTCTCGAAGGCCTTCGACCGTGTCCCACATGCTCGACTCCTCACCAAGCTTGATCACTACGGGGTTCGAGGCAGCACGCTAGCTTGGATCAAGGCCTTCCTGTCCAACAGGACCCAAAGGGTAACAGTTGGCGGTGCTTTCTCTGAACCTAAACCAGTCATCAGTGGCGTACCTCAAGGCAGCGTCCTCGGCCCAATTCTGTTCCTGGCCTTCATCAATGACCTTCCTCAACAAGTGAACTCAAAAACCCGACTGTTTGCTGATGACTGTATAGTTTACCGACAAATTGATTCACCAGCAGACTCTATAGCACTTGAAGATGACATTAAGGAACTTGCAGCATGGGAGAAGAAGTGAGGAATGTCGTTCCATCCAGAAAAATGCAGTATTCTACGTGTCCACCGAAAAAGAAATCCATACATCTACAACTACACCCTCAAAGAACATATTTTAGAAACAGACACGATCACAAAATACCTTGGTGTCCACCTAACGAAAAATCTATCATGGAATACTAGTACCCACATAGATAAGATCACCAAAAAAGCAAACAGTACTCTCGGATTCCTGCGAACAAACCTCAAAATCTCCAATGAATCAGTCAAAACCAACGCACACTTCTCCCTAGTCAGACAACATCTAGAATACTGCTCAACCATATGGAACCCTGATATACACCAACAAACTAACTCGTCAACTGGAAATGGTTCAGAGAAGGGCTGCAAGGTACACTACAAACCGATACCATAACACCAGCAGTGTGCCTTCAATGCTAGACCAGCTGGGATGGGAAACTCTAGAAACCAGAAGAACAAAGGCACAGCTAACCATGCTCTTCCGGATTGTTCATGGCTACGTTGACATCCCTGCAGAGAAGTACCTGACACCTGCTAGACTCACTACACGATCATCCCACTCTCTTAAATACAGACTCGTCTCAACATCAACAGCATACTACAAGCATGCCTTCTTTCCCAGAACCATTGCTCCATGGAACAGCCTCCCTGCATCTGTTGCAGAGACCCCCGACTTAGTATCCCCTATCGACAACTTAGGACGTTGTTGTAACAATTTAACATGTCGTATAGACATGTCAAAATGATATTATAACAATTTAACATGACAAGCGTCAACAAAAGACAGCTATGGCGTTCCATACTATGTAAAAACCTTGCTTGAGTTTGAAAGGCTGGTGGGACCAAGGTCACTGTTCCTACTAAAAATACAAAAATGTTTCAACTCCATATTTCAGTTAGGAATGGTATGTCATGATGAAATTTGCTGTGTATGTAGTCTTAAGTGAAAACCTTGTTTGGGATTGAAATTGTGGCAGTTGGGGTCAAGGTCACTGTTACTAAAAATAGAAAAGAACACTTGTGCTTTATGTAGGTAGCTAACTTGCCTTCAAACTTTGCTTGGGATTGAAAGTTGACGGTGGTGTCAATGTCACTTTAATTTAAAATAAGAAAATGTTCCCCTTCTATATTTTCAGTTAGGTATGATGAAATATATCATGATGTAACTGTGTAGGTAGCTCATGCGATAGAGCTGCTCGGGATTGGAAGTGGTACTGTGGGGTCAAGTCCACAGTCCCAAAACTGGATGTAGCCATTTGTGCCAAATTATGCTTGGCTGACATAAAACTCCAAGTCTTGTCTTGTTTTTGGTATGACATGGCCACTGATTTCTATACATATGAATTTCTTTTAAACATCTAATCAAGTGATTGTTGCTATGATTGCACACTTGTAATTTAATTACTAAGAATCTGAGATTGTAATCATATTTAATGTATGATAAAACACGGAACATATTAATGATTTAATTAGTGAACAGACAGATATATGTTTGTACTGCTCTGGTGGCAAGTCGTGTACTGCTCTGGTGGCAAGTCGTGTACTGCTCTGGTGGCAAGTCGTGTACTGCTCTGGTGGCAAATCGGTATTGCTCTGGTGGCAAGTCGTGTACTGCTCTGGTAGCAAATCGTGTACTGCTCTTGGGGCAAACTGTGTACTTCTCTGGGGGCAAGTCGTGTAATGCTCTGGGGGCAAATTGGGTACTGCTCTGGGGGCAAGTCATGTACTGTTCTGGGGGCAAGTCGTGTACTGTTCTGGGGCAAGTTGTGTACTGCTCTGGTGGCAAGTCTTGTACTGTTCTGGGGGCAAGTCGTGTACTGCTCTGGTGGCAAATTGTGTACTGTTCTGGGGCAAGTTGTGTACTGCTCTGGTGGCAAGTCGTGTACTGCTCTGGTGGCAAATTGTGTACTGTTCTGGGGCAAGTCGTGTACTGTTCTGGGGGCAAGTCGTGCACTGCTCTGGTTGCAAGTCGTGTACTGCTCTGGTGGCAAATTGTGTACTGTTCTGGGGCAAGTTGTGTACTGTTCTGGGGCAAGTCGTGTATTGCTCTGGTGGCAAGTATTGTACTCTTCTGGTGGCAAGTCGTGTACTGCTCTGGGGCAAGTCGTGTACTGTTCTGGGGCAAGTCGTGTACTGCTCTGGGGCAAGTTGTGTACTGTTCTGGTGGCAAGTCATGTACTGTTCTGGGGCAAGTCGTGTACTGCTCTGGGGCAAGTTGTGTACTGCTCTGGGGCAAGTCATGTACTGTTCTGGGGCAAGTCGTGTACTGTTCTGGGGGCAAGTTGTGTACTGCTCTGGGGCAAGTCGTGTACTGCTCTGGGGCAAGTCATGTACTGCTCTGGGGCAAGTCGTGTACTGTTCTGGGGCAAGTCGTGTACTGCTCTGGGGCAAGTCATGTACTGTTCTGGGGCAAGTCGTGTACTGCTCTGGGGCAAGTCGTGTACAGGGGCAAGTCGTGTACTGCTCTGGGGCAAGTCGTGTACTGCTCTGGGGCAAGTCATGTACTGTTCTGGGGCAAGTCGTGTACTGTTCTGGGGCAAGTCGTGTACTGTTCTGGGGCAAGTTGTGTACTGTTCTGGGGCAAGTTGTGTACTGTTCTGGTGGCAAGTCATGTACTGTTCTGGGGCAAGTTGTGTACTGTTCTGGGGGCAAGTCGTGTACTGTTCTGGGGCAAGTTGTGTACTGTTCTGGGGCAAGTCGTGTACTGTTCTGGTGGCAAGTCATGTACTGTTCTGGGGCAAGTTGTGTACTATTCTGGGGCAAGTCGTGTACTGCTCTGGGGCAAGTCATGTACTGCTCTGGGGCAAGTCGTGTACTGCTCTGGGGCAAGTCATGTACTGTTCTGGTGGCAAGTCATGTACTGTTCTGGGGCAAGTTGTGTACTGTTATGGGGCAAGTCGTGTACTGTTATGGGGCAAGTCGTGTACTGTTCTGGGGCAAGTTGTGTACTGTCCTGGTGGCAAGTCATGTACTGTTCTGGGGCAAGTTTTGTACTGTTCTGGGGCAAGTCGTGTACTGTTCTGGGGCAAGTCGAGTACTGTTCTGGGGCAAGTTGTGTACTGTTCTGGGGCAAGTCATGTACTGTTCTGGGGCAAGTTGTGTACTGTTCTGGGGCAAGTTGTGTACTGTTCTGAGGGCAAGTTGTGTACTGTTATGGGGCAAGTCGTGTACTGCTCTGGGGCAAGTTGTGTACTGTCCTGGTGGCAAGTCATGTACTGTTCTGGGGCAAGTTTTGTACTGTTCTGGGGGCAAGTCGTGTACTGTTATGGGGCAAGTCATGTACTGTTCTGGGGCAAGTTGTGTACTGTTCTGGGGCAAGTCGTGTACTGTTCTGGGGCAAGTCGAGTACTGTTCTGGGGCAAGTTGTGTACTGTTCTGGGGCAAGTCATGTACTGTTCTGGGGCAAGTCGTGTACTGTTCTGGGGCAAGTCGAGTACTGTTCTGGGGCAAGTTGTGTACTGTTCTGGGGCAAGTCATGTACTGTTCTGGGGCAAGTTGTGTACTGTTCTGGGGCAAGTCATGTACTGTTCTGGGGCAAGTCATGTACTGTTCTGGGGCAAGTCTTGTACTGTTCTGGGGCAAGTTGTGTACTGTTCTCGGGCAAGTCTGGTCACAATAATCATCTCAACAAAATGTAGGTCAATTGTGAGGTCACTAGGTCAAATCACAGGGCTTGCATGCACTACGACGACAGGTGAGCGACCTAGGGCCCTTTGGGCCCTCTTGTTTACTATTGTAGCATAGAATAACATGTAGTTGCTATGGTGTTAATGTTGTTCAGTAGTTTGTTTAAATGCAAAGATTTATTGTTAAATAATAAATAATTTATTAAGATATTATGTTGCCATTGTTACCTATGTTATGTTGCAGCATAAAATGATCTTTAAGATGTTAATGGATATTAATCAGTATGTTATTTTATACAAATAAAATATGTCTGAATTGATCTAGATTGTTCATTTCCACAAAATTTAAATTGAACTAAAAATGGACATTAATTGTACTAGTGACGTTATTAATATAAAATAGCTCAATGTTTAGCGCGCTTGCCATCTAAACTGGCAACGCAGCTTCAACTATGGGTGGAGGCACTCGTATGCCTGCCATATTTGAGCAGAAATGCTTGGCAATTATGCACCATGTTTATAGTATGATATGCAGTCAGGTCTCGATACAACGACACCCAATATACTGACAAATTTGTGATTTAATGACAACAAATAATGGGAACAAATGTTTTGGAACGCTCTTTGTACTAATTCAGTGTAGTGACAGATTTGTTACAACGGCATTTTGCTTGAGAACAGTGTCATTGTATCGAGACCAATCTGTATAATAGTTATGTATGAGAAATATACAGAACTAAAACAAAGATCTAAAAATACTTAGATCTTCGGCTTAAATAAAACTCACTCATTAGCTGCTTTGTTCTGAGGACAACATGCTCAATGTGAGCTATTGGCTATTGTGATTGCCCTAGCTAATCCGTAGTCAATCAGTATGACATTTATAAGGGGGGGGGGGCAATGTAAAGTTGAAGAAAAAGCTTAATGACATTCATGTAATAACAGAAAACTGTTTAAGCTTGATCTTCATGATGCAATGGCACAATGTCTATAAAAAGATGTCACAACATTTGTCTTGCTTTAACCAGGTGAAGTCCACAACTGGGACATCCCAATCAAAACGTTGCCCACCAGGCAAACCCACAGAATACACTTAAGATCATAGTTCAGCCATTTTCTAAATGAGACCTTACCACAACGTTTGTCTTTCTAAAATGGGGGAAAAAGTATGCAATTGAAACAATAATTAAAAAAGAAAATGTGTAACTAATAAATACGGCATGCAGAACCCACATTCCAACCTTGCCGGTTCAAGGTCAAAGGTTTGAAGCTTGCATCTTGTGTCTGCTTCATAATTTTTAACGCATAGCTGGGCCGAATTGCACAAAACTCGTAGTAACTGTGAAACTGATGAAGGTGATGTGCAGAACCCATGTTTCTACCTTGTGGGGTCAAGTTTCAACCAAGCTGGCTGGCATACAGTCAAGGTCACAGTTCATTATCTGTTAATGCGCCGGGGGGTTATATCCATCTTTTGGACTGCATTGTTCTGTTAGCAATGGCTACGTGATTCCATTTTGAAGGGGGGGGGGGGGGGTAGAGTGTGCGCTCCTATATACGTGGGTATATCCAAAAGTAATGTCATTGCTCGCATAGCGTGTTTGTTTATGGGCGTAGGTTCATGAAAACGATATCAAAATGTGCAGTAATTCAATTATGATGAACATGAAACGTGCTGCACTATTCGGTTATCATAATTGAATTATATAAACATTCAAAAAGTCTATCTACACCTACATAATACTCACGAACAATCAAAATCGACTATAATTTGGAGGCGGGTTGTCTGGAAACGGTGTTATAAATAGTTCAAAAAATTGTTAAAGGTAAAAGAGTGCAAGATAAAAACAGAATAGTACAGACTAGAATGTGACCGTCACCAACCTGTTAGAGTAGCTGTCTAGGCTGGGACTAGAATGTGACTGTCACCAACCTGTTAAAGTAGCTGTCTAGGCTGGGACTAGAATGTGACCGTCACCAGCCTGTTAGAGTAGCTGTCTAGGCTGGGACTAGAATGTGACCGTCACCAACCTGTTAGAGTAGCTGTCTAGGCTGGGACTAGAATGTGACCGTCACCAACCTGTTAGAGTAGCTGTCTAGGCTGGGACTAGAATGTGACTGTCACCAACCTGTTAGAGTAGCTGTCTAGGCTGGGACTAGAATGTGACTGTCACCAGCCTATTAAAGTAGCTGTCTAGGCTGGGACTAGAATGTGACTGTCACCAACCTGTTAAAGTAGCTGTCTATGCTGGGACTAGAATGTGACCGTCACCAGCCTGTTAGAGTAGCTGTCTAGGCTGGGGCTAGAATGTGACCGTCACCAACCTGTTAGAGTAGCTGTCTAGGCTGGGACTAGAATGTGACTGTCACCAGCCTATTAAAGTAGCTGTCTAGGCTGGGGCTATAATGTGACCGTCACCAGCCTGTTAGAGTAGCTGTCTAGGCTGGGACTAGAATGTGACCGTTACCAGCCTGTTAAAGTAGCTGTCTAGGCTGGGACTCGATTTGACCTGCGGTGAGGGGACTGTTCCAAAGTCTTGCTGTTCTCGGGTGGGGGGAGAGAAGTTGATGTGATTTTGGGTATTTGACTAGGTTATTGGGAAGTTTTGAATGCGGGTTGGGATGAGATGGTTATGATCAACGAAGACTAGGTTATGTTGGATTTAATATAGAAACATTAAGATGATTTGAGTCTTCGTTGATGCAGTGTCACCCAGCCAAGATCGTTTACAATAGTGGTGATACTGTTCTGGACACCTTTAACCTTGTTTATTAAATGTTTTTGCCAGGGGTGCCAAATGATGGAGCAGTATTTCAGTTGGGACCTTAGTAAGTTAGTAAGGAAGTAAGTAACGACTTTACATTTTGTTGTGTACGCAGATTCTTTGACCTTTGTGTTTTGATGTTTCTGTTAGTAATCTGAGTGAGTTTTTGGCCTTGGAGGTTATGTTGTTTATGTGGGGGTCCAGTTTTGATATTTCGAAAAAGTGACTCCAAGGTGAATCCACAGAAGGCAACAGGGCCAGACATGCTCCCAGCAAGGCTACTGAAAGAACTAGCGAATGAGTGGGCTCCATACCTATGTAACATCTACAGGAAGTGCCTATCAACTGATGGAATTCCGGAAGTTTGGACCACTGCCAATGTTACCGCCATTTTCAAGAAAGAGGAACGCTTCAAAGCCAGCAATTACAGACCAGTGTCACTCACGAGTATTTGCTGTAAACTGCTAGAACACATCATAGTAAGCAACATGATGAAACATTTCGACAACCATGATATACTAACATACAGCCAGCACGGGTTCAGAAGAAAGCGGAGCTGTGAGACTCAGCTATTGACACTGTTTGAAGAACTTACAGGAGCCCTCGACAAAGGGAAACAGCACGACTTGGCAGTGCTCGACTTCTCGAAGGCCTTCGACCGTGTCCCACATGCTCGACTCCTCACCAAGCTTGATCACTACGGGGTTCGAGGCAGCACGCTAGCTTGGATCAAGGCCTTCCTGTCCAACAGGACCCAAAGGGTAACAGTTGACGGTGCTTTCTCTGAACCTAAACCAGTCATCAGTGGCGTACCTCAAGGCAGCGTCCTCGGCCCAATTCTGTTCCTGGCCTTCATCAATGACCTTCCTCAACAAGTGAACTCAAAACCCCGACTGTTTGCTGATGACTGTATAGTTTACCGACAAATTGATTCACCAGCAGACTCTATAGCACTTGAAGATGACATTAAGGAACTTGCAGCATGGGAGAAGAAGTGAGGAATGTCGTTCCATCCAGAAAAATGCAGTATTCTACGTGTCCACCGAAAAAGAAATCCATACATCTACAACTACACCCTCAAAGAACATATTTTAGAAACAGACACGATCACAAAATACCTTGGTGTCCACCTAACGAAAAATCTATCATGGAATACTAGTACCCACATAGATAAGATCACCAAAAAAGCAAACAGTACTCTCGGATTCCTGCGAACAAACCTCAAAATCTCCAATGAATCAGTCAAAACCAACGCACACTTCTCCCTAGTCAGACAACATCTAGAATACTGCTCAACCATATGGAACCCTGATATACACCAACAAACTAACTCGTCAACTGGAAATGGTTCAGAGAAGGGCTGCAAGGTACACTACAAACCGATACCATAACACCAGCAGTGTGCCTTCAATGCTAGACCAGCTGGGATGGGAAACTCTAGAAACCAGAAGAACAAAGGCACAGCTAACCATGCTCTTCCGGATTGTTCATGGCTACGTTGACATCCCTGCAGAGAAGTACCTGACACCTGCTAGACTCACTACACGATCATCCCACTCTCTTAAATACAGACTCGTCTCAACATCAACAGCATACTACAAGCATGCCTTCTTTCCCAGAACCATTGCTCCATGGAACAGCCTCCCTGCATCTGTTGCAGAGACCCCCGACTTAGTATCCCCTATCGACAACTTAGGACGTTGTTGTAACAATTTAACATGTCGTATAGACATGTCAAAATGATATTATAACAATTTAACATGACAAGCGTCAACAAAAGACAGCTATGGCGTTCCATACTATGTAAAAACCTTGCTTGAGTTTGAAAGGCTGGTGGGACCAAGGTCACTGTTCCTACTAAAAATACAAAAATGTTTCAACTCCATATCTCAGTTAGGAATGGTATGTCATGATGAAATTTGCTGTGTATGTAGTCTTAAGTGAAAACCTTGTTTGGGATTGAAATTGTGGCAGTTGGGGTCAAGGTCACTGTTACTAAAAATAGAAAAGAACACTTGTGCTTTATGTAGGTAGCTAACTTGCCTTCAAACTTTGCTTGGGATTGAAAGTTGACGATGGTGTCAATGTCACTTTAATTTAAAATAAGAAAATGTTCCCCTTCTATATTTTCAGTTAGGTATGATGAAATATATCATGATGTAACTGTGTAGGTAGCTCATGCGATAGAGCTGCTCGGGATTGGAAGTGGTACTGTGGGGTCAAGTCCACAGTCCCAAAACTGGATGTAGCCATTTGTGCCAAATTATGCTTGGCTGACATAAAACTCCAAGTCTTGTCTTGTTTTTGGTATGACATGGCCACTGATTTCTATACATATGAATTTCTTTTAAACATCTAATCAAGTGATTGTTGCTATGATTGCACACTTGTAATTTAATTACTAAGAATCTGAGATTGTAATCATATTTAATGTATGATAAAACACGGAACATATTAATGATTTAATTAGTGAACAGACAGATATATGTTTGTACTGCTCTGGTGGCAAGTCGTGTACTGCTCTGGTGGCAAGTCGTGTACTGCTCTGGTGGCAAGTCGTGTACTGCTCTGGTGGCAAATCGGTATTGCTCTGGTGGCAAGTCGTGTACTGCTCTGGTAGCAAATCGTGTACTGCTCTTGGGGCAAATTGTGTACTTCTCTGGGGGCAAGTCGTGTAATGCTCTGGGGGCAAATTGGGTACTGCTCTGGGGGCAAGTCATGTACTGTTCTGGGGGCAAGTCGTGTACTGTTCTGGGGCAAGTTGTGTACTGCTCTGGTGGCAAGTCTTGTACTGTTCTGGGGGCAAGTCGTGTACTGCTCTGGTGGCAAATTGTGTACTGTTCTGGGGCAAGTTGTGTACTGCTCTGGTGGCAAGTCGTGTACTGCTCTGGTGGCAAATTGTGTACTGTTCTGGGGCAAGTCGTGTACTGTTCTGGGGGCAAGTCGTGCACTGCTCTGGTTGCAAGTCGTGTACTGCTCTGGTGGCAAATTGTGTACTGTTCTGGGGCAAGTTGTGTACTGTTCTGGGGCAAGTCGTGTATTGCTCTGGTGGCAAGTATTGTACTCTTCTGGTGGCAAGTCGTGTACTGCTCTGGGGCAAGTCGTGTACTGTTCTGGGGCAAGTCGTGTACTGCTCTGGGGCAAGTTGTGTACTGTTCTGGTGGCAAGTCATGTACTGTTCTGGGGCAAGTCGTGTACTGCTCTGGGGCAAGTTGTGTACTGCTCTGGGGCAAGTCATGTACTGTTCTGGGGCAAGTCGTGTACTGTTCTGGGGGCAAGTTGTGTACTGCTCTGGGGCAAGTCGTGTACTGCTCTGGGGCAAGTCATGTACTGCTCTGGGGCAAGTCGTGTACTGTTCTGGGGCAAGTCGTGTACTGCTCTGGGGCAAGTCATGTACTGTTCTGGGGCAAGTCGTGTACTGCTCTGGGGCAAGTCGTGTACTGGGGCAAGTCGTGTACTGCTCTGGGGCAAGTCGTGTACTGCTCTGGGGCAAGTCATGTACTGTTCTGGGGCAAGTCGTGTACTGTTCTGGGGCAAGTCGTGTACTGTTCTGGGGCAAGTTGTGTACTGTTCTGGGGCAAGTTGTGTACTGTTCTGGTGGCAAGTCATGTACTGTTCTGGGGCAAGTTGTGTACTGTTCTGGGGGCAAGTCGTGTACTGTTCTGGGGCAAGTTGTGTACTGTTCTGGGGCAAGTCGTGTACTGTTCTGGTGGCA
Source organism: Spisula solida (assembly GCA_947247005.1). Lineage (NCBI taxonomy): Eukaryota > Metazoa > Mollusca > Bivalvia > Venerida > Mactridae > Spisula > Spisula solida. The sequence goes on along the minus strand of OX365946.1, from coordinate 2,872,248 downwards.
AGTCATGTACTGTTCTGGGGCAAGTTGTGTACTATTCTGGGGCAAGTCGTGTACTGCTCTGGGGCAAGTCATGTACTGCTCTGGGGCAAGTCGTGTACTGCTCTGGGGCAAGTCATGTACTGTTCTGGTGGCAAGTCATGTACTGTTCTGGGGCAAGTTGTGTACTGTTATGGGGCAAGTCGTGTACTGTTATGGGGCAAGTCGTGTACTGTTCTGGGGCAAGTTGTGTACTGTCCTGGTGGCAAGTCATGTACTGTTCTGGGGCAAGTTTTGTACTGTTCTGGGGCAAGTCGTGTACTGTTCTGGGGCAAGTCGAGTACTGTTCTGGGGCAAGTTGTGTACTGTTCTGGGGCAAGTCATGTACTGTTCTGGGGCAAGTTGTGTACTGTTCTGGGGCAAGTTGTGTACTGTTCTGAGGGCAAGTTGTGTACTGTTATGGGGCAAGTCGTGTACTGCTCTGGGGCAAGTTGTGTACTGTCCTGGTGGCAAGTCATGTACTGTTCTGGGGCAAGTTTTGTACTGTTCTGGGGGCAAGTCGTGTACTGTTATGGGGCAAGTCATGTACTGTTCTGGGGCAAGTTGTGTACTGTTCTGGGGCAAGTCGTGTACTGTTCTGGGGCAAGTCGAGTACTGTTCTGGGGCAAGTTGTGTACTGTTCTGGGGCAAGTCATGTACTGTTCTGGGGCAAGTCGTGTACTGTTCTGGGGCAAGTCGAGTACTGTTCTGGGGCAAGTTGTGTACTGTTCTGGGGCAAGTCATGTACTGTTCTGGGGCAAGTTGTGTACTGTTCTGGGGCAAGTCATGTACTGTTCTGGGGCAAGTCATGTACTGTTCTGGGGCAAGTCTTGTACTGTTCTGGGGCAAGTTGTGTACTGTTCTCGGGCAAGTCTGGTCACAATAATCATCTCAACAAAATGTAGGTCAATTGTGAGGTCACTAGGTCAAATCACAGGGCTTGCATGCACTACGACGACAGGTGAGCGACCTAGGGCCCTTTGGGCCCTCTTGTTTACTATTGTAGCATAGAATAACATGTAGTTGCTATGGTGTTAATGTTGTTCAGTAGTTTGTTTAAATGCAAAGATTTATTGTTAAATAATAAATAATTTATTAAGATATTATGTTGCCATTGTTACCTATGTTATGTTGCAGCATAAAATGATCTTTAAGATGTTAATGGATATTAATCAGTATGTTATTTTATACAAATAAAATATGTCTGAATTGATCTAGATTGTTCATTTCCACAAAATTTAAATTGAACTAAAAATGGACATTAATTGTACTAGTGACGTTATTAATATAAAATAGCTCAATGTTTAGCGCGCTTGCCATCTAAACTGGCAACGCAGCTTCAACTATGGGTGGAGGCACTCGTATGCCTGCCATATTTGAGCAGAAATGCTTGGCAATTATGCACCATGTTTATAGTATGATATGCAGTCAGGTCTCGATACAACGACACCCAATATACTGACAAATTTGTGATTTAATGACAACAAATAATGGGAACAAATGTTTTGGAACGCTCTTTGTACTAATTCAGTGTAGTGACAGATTTGTTACAACGGCATTTTGCTTGAGAACAGTGTCATTGTATCGAGACCAATCTGTATAATAGTTATGTATGAGAAATATACAGAACTAAAACAAAGATCTAAAAATACTTAGATCTTCGGCTTAAATAAAACTCACTCATTAGCTGCTTTGTTCTGAGGACAACATGCTCAATGTGAGCTATTGGCTATTGTGATTGCCCTAGCTAATCCGTAGTCAATCAGTATGACATTTATAAGGGGGGGGGGGGGGGGGGGGGCAATGTAAAGTTGAAGAAAAAGCTTAATGACATTCATGTAATAACAGAAAACTGTTTAAGCTTGATCTTCATGATGCAATGGCACAATGTCTATAAAAAGATGTCACAACATTTGTCTTGCTTTAACCAGGTGAAGTCCACAACTGGGACATCCCAATCAAAACGTTGCCCACCAGGCAAACCCACAGAATACACTTAAGATCATAGTTCAGCCATTTTCTAAATGAGACCTTACCACAACGTTTGTCTTTCTAAAATGGGGGAAAAAGTATGCAATTGAAACAATAATTAAAATAGAAAATGTGTAACTAATAAATACGGCATGCAGAACCCACATTCCAACCTTGCCGGTTCAAGGTCAAAGGTTTGAAGCTTGCATCTTGTGTCTGCTTCATAATTTTTAACGCATAGCTGGGCCGAATTGCACAAAACTCGTAGTAACTGTGAAACTGATGAAGGTGATGTGCAGAACCCATGTTTCTACCTTGTGGGGTCAAGTTTCAACCAAGCTGGCTGGCATACAGTCAAGGTCACAGTTCATTATCTGTTAATGCGCCGGGGGGTTATATCCATCTTTTGGACTGCATTGTTCTGTTAGCAATGGCTACGTGATTCCATTTTGAAGGGGGGGGGGGGGGGTAGAGTGTGCGCTCCTATATACGTGGGTATATCCAAAAGTAATGTCATTGCTCGCATAGCGTGTTTGTTTATGGGCGTAGGTTCATGAAAACGATATCAAAATGTGCAGTAATTCAATTATGATGAACATGAAACGTGCTGCACTATTCGGTTATCATAATTGAATTATATAAACATTCAAAAAGTCTATCTACACCTACATAATACTCACGAACAATCAAAATCGACTATAATTTGGAGGCGGGTTGTCTGGAAACGGTGTTATAAATAGTTCAAAAAATTGTTAAAGGTAAAAGAGTGCAAGATAAAAACAGAATAGTACAGACTAGAATGTGACCGTCACCAACCTGTTAGAGTAGCTGTCTAGGCTGGGACTAGAATGTGACTGTCACCAACCTGTTAAAGTAGCTGTCTAGGCTGGGACTAGAATGTGACCGTCACCAGCCTGTTAGAGTAGCTGTCTAGGCTGGGACTAGAATGTGACCGTCACCAACCTGTTAGAGTAGCTGTCTAGGCTGGGACTAGAATGTGACCGTCACCAACCTGTTAGAGTAGCTGTCTAGGCTGGGACTAGAATGTGACTGTCACCAACCTGTTAGAGTAGCTGTCTAGGCTGGGACTAGAATGTGACCGTCACCAGCCTATTAAAGTAGCTGTCTAGGCTGGGACTAGAATGTGACTGTCACCAACCTGTTAGAGTAGCTGTCTAGGCTGGGACTAGAATGTGACTGTCACCAACCTGTTAGAGTAGCTGTCTAGGCTGGGACTAGAATGTGACTGTCACCAGCCTATTAAAGTAGCTGTCTAGGCTGGGACTAGAATGTGACTGTCACCAACCTGTTAAAGTAGCTGTCTATGCTGGGACTAGAATGTGACCGTCACCAGCCTGTTAGAGTAGCTGTCTAGGCTGGGGCTAGAATGTGACCGTCACCAACCTGTTAGAGTAGCTGTCTAGGCTGGGACTAGAATGTGACTGTCACCAGCCTATTAAAGTAGCTGTCTGAGCTGGGGCTATAATGTGACCGTCACCAGCCTGTTAGAGTAGCTGTCTAGGCTGGGACTAGAATGTGACCGTTACCAGCCTGTTAAAGTAGCTGTCTAGGCTGGGACTCGATTTGACCTGCGGTGAGGGGACTGTTCCAAAGTCTTGCTGTTCTCGGGTGGGGGGAGAGAAGTTGATGTGATTTTGGGTATTTGACTAGGTTATTGGGAAGTTTTGAATGCGGGTTGGGATGAGATGGTTATGATCAACGAAGACTAGGTTATGTTGGATTTAATATAGAAACATTAAGATGATTTGAGTCTTCGTTGATGCAGTGTCACCCAGCCAAGATCGTTTACAATAGTGGTGATACTGTTCTGGACACCTTTAACCTTGTTTATTAAATGTTTTTGCCAGGGGTGCCAAATGATGGAGCAGTATTTCAGTTGGGACCTTAGTAAGTTAGTAAGGAAGTAAGTAACGACTTTACATTTTGTTGTGTACGCAGATTCTTTGACCTTTGTGTTTTGATGTTTCTGTTAGTAATCTGAGTGAGTTTTTGGCCTTGGAGGTTATGTTGTTTATGTGGGGGTCCAGTTTTGATATTTCGAAAAAGTGACTCCAAGGTGAATCCACAGAAGGCAACAGGGCCAGACATGCTCCCAGCAAGGCTACTGAAAGAACTAGCGAATGAGTGGGCTCCATACCTATGTAACATCTACAGGAAGTGCCTATCAACTGATGGAATTCCGGAAGTTTGGACCACTGCCAATGTTACCGCCATTTTCAAGAAAGAGGAACGCTTCAAAGCCAGCAATTACAGACCAGTGTCACTCACGAGTATTTGCTGTAAACTGCTAGAACACATCATAGTAAGCAACATGATGAAACATTTCGACAACCATGATATACTAACATACAGCCAGCACGGGTTCAGAAGAAAGCGGAGCTGTGAGACTCAGCTATTGACACTGTTTGAAGAACTTACAGGAGCCCTCGACAAAGGGAAACAGCACGACTTGGCAGTGCTCGACTTCTCGAAGGCCTTCGACCGTGTCCCACATGCTCGACTCCTCACCAAGCTTGATCACTACGGGGTTCGAGGCAGCACGCTAGCTTGGATCAAGGCCTTCCCGTCCAACAGGACCCAAAGGGTAACAGTTGACGGTGCTTTCTCTGAACCTAAACCAGTCATCAGTGGCGTACCTCAAGGCAGCGTCCTCGGCCCAATTCTGTTCCTGGCCTTCATCAATGACCTTCCTCAACAAGTGAACTCAAAACCCCGACTGTTTGCTGATGACTGTATAGTTTACCGACAAATTGATTCACCAGCAGACTCCATAGCGCTTGAAGATGACATTAAGGAACTTGCAGCATGGGAAAAGAAGTGAGGAATGTCGTTCCATCCAGAAAAATGCAGTATTCTACGTGTCCACCGAAAAAGAAATCCATACATCTACAACTACACCCTCAAAGAACATATTTTAGAAACAGACACGATCACAAAATACCTTGGTGTCCACCTAACGAAAAATCTATCATGGAATACTAGTACCCACATAGATAAGATCACCAAAAAAGCAAACAGTACTCTCGGATTCCTGCGTACAAACCTCAAAATCTCCAATGAATCAGTCAAAACCAACGCATACTTCTCCCTAGTCAGACAACATCTAGAATACTGCTCAACCATATGGAACCCTGATATACACCAACAAACTAACTCGTCAACTGGAAATGGTTCAGAGAAGGGCTGCAAGGTACACTACAAACCGATACCATAACACCAGCAGTGTGCCTTCAATGCTAGACCAGCTGGGATGGGAAACTCTAGAAACCAGAAGAACAAAGGCACAGCTAACCATGCTCTTCCGGATTGTTCATGGCTACGTTGACATCCCTGCAGAGAAGTACCTGACACCTGCTAGACTCACTACACGATCATCCCACTCTCTTAAATACAGACTCGTCTCAACATCAACAGCATACTACAAGCATGCCTTCTTTCCCAGAACCATTGCTCCATGGAACAGCCTCCCTGCATCTGTTGCAGAGACCCCCGACTTAGTATCCTTTAAGCGGGGGTTGTACAAAGTCTCCATTTAAATAATGCTTAGGGCCCAGCTGTAAGTAAACCATCGATGATCCCTGAGGCTGTATCAGCAGTGACCACCCTAACTGGAGAGGTTCGGGATGAGAAGGCGAAAACGCAGCTGGGAAAAACTTTCTTATTCTTCTTTCTTTGAACTTTTTACTTATTTCTTACTTTTCTATTGATTTCCATACAGTTCTTACTTTCTCTGACCAGTAACCACCCATCACATAATAGTCAAGTGTGACTGAGTTGATGTAACCTATATATGTAGAAGGTATTTTGCATTGTCTGTTAAGTTAAGTGTTTTGTTATGGAGAGTGTAGGGGAAAATGATCGGGTTCTTTTTACGGGATATCCTTAGTACCTCACACTTGTCGGGGTTGAACTCCATAGTCCACTCACGTTCCCAAAGTTCTAGTTTTCGTAGGTAGTCTTGTAATTAAGATGTTTGCGTCTGTCTGTCCTTTAATTGTCAGGTAAACTATGGTGTCGTCTGCAATGATCTTGTTTTACTCTAGACCGTTTCTGGCAAGTCATTTATATATGCCAGAAACAACCAGGGTCTGAGAACAGAACCCTGAGGTACTGGTACACCGGATAGTACAGGTTTGTACGAAGTTTGTATCCATGTTGGTACGGGCTCAGTATGTCATGTTTGTCAAAGAATGTCATCAGGTTGGAGACGAGGATGTGCTTCATTAGTTTTGAGGCTATGCATGTTAGGGATATTGGTCTATAGTTACTCGATTTGGATTTTGGGCCTTTTTTAAAAACAAGTGCAATGGTTGCTTTTTTCTTTCTAGTCATCGGGTACGATGCCGGTCTCAATGGATAATCTAAATATTTATGTGAGGGTTGATGTTTTTTCACTGTAAAGTTCCTTCAGGATGCGTGGTGATACTTGGTCAGGGCCAGTAGCTTTATTTGGATTTAACCCTTTCAGAAGCTTGTCAACACCATCAACTGTGATAGGGGTGGCATATAGTTTGGGGGACTTATGAGGTTCTTACACATCTGTTTGAGACCTAAAGGGTTGGGTCTAGAGGAGACAGATTCAAACTGTTTATTAAGGACATTTGCCTTGCCCTTGGGGTTTGTATGTGTAATGTCCTCAGATTTATGGGGTGCAACTCCACAGTTCTCAGTTTTGTTATGCTTGATGGTTGTAACCTGGCTAGGAATCAGAGTTGAAAATGCCAAATGCCAAGTACGACCAGTACGAGTTGCGTATACTTTTGGATGGTCGCATTGAGTCTTAAATGATGGCTCTGATGTGTGGTCAGTATGTTTCTATTTGAGTTTGGCAAATACAGTGTCCCGTTTTCGTATCTGTCGCAATTCGTCAGGGGTCACACGGGGTAGATTATGTCTGGTTTTTTTGTAGTTTTGATGGGAATGTAATTGTCACAGAGTCTATCGAGTTCAAGGTTAAAGTCATTCCAGGCAAGGTTAGGATCAGTATACTTACGGTCTATACAATTATCATGGAATTTAATGAGCTCCGATTTTATTTTGAACCAGGCCAAATGACGTCATGTCGCCGCACAAGAAAACAACAATCATAACAAATTTCTTTCATACATAATATTTAAACATAAATCGCCAAATCAGACTCCAACACCTGGACGTAATCTTACAACTGTCTGTTGTCTGCAGCTGAAATTTCAGTGGCGTCACTCAATTATGAAACTCGCAATCAACGATTAACGCACTGGATTACTAAGTGAAAACAACGCCGATAGTGAAAACAACGCAGATTTGTGACTAAAAAACGCTGCGCGTAGTAATGCATATTTTCTACAAGTTTGATATGAAAGTAAACTTAGAAACTGTACGATACACATGGCGACGACATAGGCTCGTGTATATGTAGTATATGCTTTTCAGTGACGGTGGTGATCGAACCAGTGATCAAAGGGCCGGAAGTCTGCTACGTGGTAGCTCCGACAAAAACACCAAGTGTTAGAGTTAGATCTATGCAGATGATACTTAAAAATAATTAATAATAATAATAATTAATAATAACATGCAAATAGCGAGTGTATGTTGGGTTGCACATTTTTAAAGGACGAGAAAATAGCTGATTGAATTCAGGAGTCTAAGAAGCAGAACGGGGATGATATTTTCAGGAGGAGTTAGTGCCACGGAAGTAACATCATTCAATATGACGCCATTGACGTCAGACTTTCGCTGCGTATGTATGCATCATGTATATGCTAAATTCTCAATAACGGTTCAGTGCATTTTATGAAATTTGGCTATTATATTCAAAATCGATTTATGCAACTTTGTGTAAAATTGCGTTGTTTTACTTACATTGTGGACGATTTAATTAATAGTATCAGTGACATTACTTTTTGATATGCCGTCGTATATGTTTTAACGGATCGACTGCTATGATACATGTAGTTTATTAGGGTGTTTCATTTTTTGAACTTTTTCTTTGATCGCTTAGATAATTAAACCAACTGTTCTCTAGTATAAACAATATTCCCAGACCAAATTTCAGCTCAATCCAAAAATGTCTTGATCCCCCCCTACCGAGTTGAAATTTTGGCCAAAAGACGGCATGTAGGCATTTTTCACTCCGAAAATGTTTCTTAAATAGCCAATTCCACCAATATTATTTTGTTGTATTTGTGTAAGATGAATGAATTGAGGTTGTTTAAACCCATTTATGTCAAAATTTTACGATAGAACGGTCCAAATTATATACGGGATCAGTTCATTTAATAGCAAAAAGTGGTGATTTTCTTAAAATTAGAAAATCACCCTGCTCTTATAAAAAGTCATCTAATTTTGGTAAGAACTGTCATGCTTTTGAATACTTTATGATGAACTAATTTGATTTTACAGGTATAATCAATGTATTATACAAAATTAACCATATATTAGAACGTTTCTTAAAACTTGGACGGCAATGATGCACTCATGCTTTCTATAACAGTATATACTGTTATAAATGATAATAAAAAATGGACAGGGGGAGATAGATTGAGTGGTGAGTTGAGTGACAGGCACATGAATGTGACTTTCTATTCATACAGCATCATGACAGTGCCACCTACATATATGAACAGGGTGCGACCAAAGAGAAAATCCCACAGCCAGTGCTTACAGAATAATTGACCAAGCGTCAAGCTAGTGCATTCAACGAATTATAACATGTTTCTCATACAACCTTCAAGGAACCGAATCTTCACATTTCCTTGGTTTTCCAAGAAATATTTTGATAAACTCCACTTATTTCAATATTTAGGTCATCGTTGGTTCCATACTCTGTAGCCACAAAGCATGCATTTGGACTGAGTGTTTCATTTGGGAAACTCCATTTCAAGTCAGTCAATTTAGACATTCTGATTATATTGGTCCACAACTTGTATATTTGATATTTGTAAAACTGTCAAGGAGACATCTAGAGTTACTGACCCATTCACAAATCGATTATATATAAGTTGTGATTTGAGAAAATCATTGGATAGTATCTATGCTTAACATGTCAAACAGAGTCTGAGCAATTTATAAAGGTTCTCTCAGGTACATGTTCACCAATTAGAATAGGCCTGAATATTTCTCCCCCTCCATGGACAGGGTTCCTTCAAGCCAGTATGTATGCAATTCCACCATGATTGGGCTTCGAGTTATGTGACCTGCACCCAATTGTATAAACATTGGTTAAATTTTAACTGTGCACCCGTTGATGCTCCAATTTCATGTATAACTTTCCTTCTAAGACACCCTTGGTCTTCCTCTTCTTGCTTGGCAAGTCTGTGGCACCCGATGTCAAGGAAGTTATGGCTCTTAACTTATAAGGCACAGAGGCCACAAACTTCCAAAATCTGACTTTCCAACTGGTATAATAACAGTGAACCATCCAATGGATCTGCTTATTGGACCGGAGTCGTGGTTTCTATTTTATGTTATGGTAATATATGTTGCCCAGATCACAATGTTCCTGATCAGTGGAGAATATTCGAAAGTACAACAATGGGAAATGTTGTGACAAACCTTGAAGTGGCGAATGATGTTGCTGAACGGGGAGTGATTGATAATCAGTATATATCGTCTTGAAGTTCCAACAGTAAGACAAAACAATCTGTTGCATACTTATTTACGTAATAATAAACTTATACTATTACTATTCAGACATAACTTGTAAATATAACAAAAATGTTCGTGAATTGGATTTAAGTTTTTATCTCAGTTACTAGTAATTATTTATGTCAATAGAATGCATATTGATCCTGGGGACAAACATTCAGCTTTCACAAAAAATTGAAAAGTCTACCGGCGCCTTATGAAAGGGTACAGTATCGACAAAAATCTCGACTTCTTAGCCAAAAGTCATCCTACGACTTATGGCCGATTATTTACGGTACATGTATATAGTTAATTTTGTTTAATTATAGAGTCATGTAAAATCACATTAGTACATTATAAAGTGTTTAAAAATATAGCAGTTCTCAATTTGGGCCCTTAAAGTTTGTGAATTGAGAATATCTGATAATTTCTAATTTTCTTTAATTTTCAGAAAAACATCCCTTTTTGCTATGAAATGAACTGGTCCAGTATATAATTTGGATCCTTATATAATAAAATATGGACATAAATGGGTTCAAACGACCACAAATCATTCATCTTACACAAATACAACAAAATAATGTTGGTGGAATTGGCTATTAAAGAAACCTTTTTGGAGTGAAAAATGCCTACATGTCAGCTTTGGATCAAAATTTCAACTCGGTAGGGGGGGATCAAGACATTTTTGGATTGAGCTGAAATTTGGTCTGGGAGTATTGTTTATACTAGAGAACAGTTGGTTTAATTATCTAAGCGATCAAGGAAAAAGTTAAAAAAATGAAACACCCTATAGTTTATGGATATATTTTCAAACTCCTTTGAACTACGAATGAGGACATTTACAAACATTTGTAACTGTATATAAACGTATCACTGCAATCATCAAGTTTCGTATACTAACATTGTACAATGCAAATTAATTACATTACTGTGAAATCAGTAATTATCGCCAGTGATTCATTTCCGCTATACTCACGAAGTCAATTAAGTTGTATGCTCGTTAACCTAAACAATGGCAGTAAAACATAGAACGTAGTTTTCTAAATTAATAACGCAAACATTTAACCTCTCGAACTGCCACAAAATTACAAAATCGCGAAATTTTTACCTTGCGAAAATAAATGTTTTTACAATACACTGTACATAGTAGTTGTTTGTGTGGTCGACATTAGAGTTCAAGACGAGACTGAGGACAGGATATGAATGCATTGAATTTACTGCTGCGCTGTACAAATTTCTGATTTATAAGATCACGTGATTTTTACATTGATCTTCATAAACGGAAATTAAAGCAAAGAATTATCATTTGAAAACGAGACTCGCAATAATTGTTGTTTAGAAACCATAATAAAAGTTTATTTCCTGCACACTGGAAACGATGTCTTATGTACAGTATATACTTGACATGTATCATAGCCCGGATTAACGAGATAAATTTCATAAAAAAACTGCAGTCGGTGGTAAGTAATTGTTTTCTAAAGATAAAAATGTGAATTTGTTGTCTATTTGCATGCATATTTGTACTTTGCTAATTTCCCCGTTTTCTGGCTACTCGTTTCACGTTCAGATCGGTGTGATGTTTGTAAAATCAGGGAAACTCTCTGGATTAAAGCGCATTTCTCGTTTGAGAAAAAATATATTTATTAACTCTAAATATATTAAAACCAGACTTACAACTGCAAAAATCGCAGCTAAGTGCTTTTGTTCCATACAAATACAGTGAATTCGCCAGTAACGGATCAGTATAAACATAAATGCATATTTACAGAAAATAACGAATCCCGGGAGTCTGAAACATAATTATATCATCTTGCTAGATATTCTTTTAACATTTAAAGAATAAATACTGTTCAAAACTGCGATGTCGATGTGTTGATCGTCTACACTGTTTTCATTTAGGAGTAATTCGGCCATTAGCGGATCCCATGTGCCAAAAACGGATCACGTGACATTTCGTTCTGAGGGACGTTCTCCAAATGAATTTGACCTGTCAAAACTGTCAAAAACCTAATCAACACGGTAGTTAGGGCATACACACCGACATGAGTCAACTTTGACTGATCATATCACAGGTATTATCAAAAGTATTTGATAACAAGTCTGGGATTCTTTAAAATTGGGACTGAACAAGAAACAATTGATTATTTATATAACATTTATTGAGATTGTAGATCTACCTGCAATCAGAAATTATGTTTCCTTATCTAAACAAAGTGGATTGACCCTTGCTTAAATAACATAGTTATCAGAAACATATGTAAATAATGACTAGAATAGCACCATAACAAATATAACATGAATAACAAAGCAGTGAACACATCATTGATTCTATCAAGTACCTCATTACATGTGATCACGCATGTTAATTAACATGCGTGATGTGATGTATAGGTCTTTGATTTTATAAAAACAGTTATGAATACTTAATATTTAAGTGTATATTATGCATGAGAATGGGATTAACTGCATGTATATCTTCATGTGTGTATCAAGCAAAATGCTGTTACACATAGGTTTATGACCTCGACTTTTTGATAATAATGTGTGGAACTGTAAAATTGTTCACATCTCAATGAATGGAGATGAAATAATACATGTAATATAGTACATGAGATTACTACCTGTAATAAACAAAACAAGTATTGACTGTATAGAAAGTCATGGAAAAACATATAATATGGTGAGAAAAAATGCATGTATTGTAACATTATTATTATAGTACATTGAGCTTACAACTTGTAATAAAATAAAATAAATACTGACTGCAATAGTTCAACAGCAAATAAAAACAGGAACCAATATGATCATTAGCCTACTACTTTGTCTTATTATGCGTGTATATTTATGATCAACGACCTATATCTTACAATGTAATGTATACCTATACATACAATGTTATGTACAGGTCTTTGATATGATGGATATCATAGTAAAACATAATAAGATATAGTAATTTGTTAATTAAATAATAATAAAGTTGTAGTGACCTAACAATAACTGCATTATATGTAAGTAAGGGTTATACTGAATAGTTCACAGAACCAGCTTCATTGAAGAACCCACTGGAATAGTTTTCAAAAGTTCTGAGAGTCGATTGTATTGAGATGTTATCTCTGAATGCGTAATAATATAATTACAGGGCAGCACAATACCCCCTCCCTCTCCATGTTGTTCAGGGCAGGGAGAAAAGCTTGGTATAGGTTCACCAGTGACCTCAGCTACTATGTGTCCCATCTTCCATGATAGACCCATGACCTAAAATAGATAGTGTATGGCACAATAAATAGCATGAAAGTGAAAATAACCAGATAATGTAGGGGCCTTCTTCGAAGTTGGATATTTTTGTGCTGTGGGGGGGCTTAAGTAGAGGTTTAACCATATTCCATTTCAGTACTAGTCATATATTAATTGTATATTGATTTTTTTTGGAAAACAAGTCATTTAGAATTGCAAGCAATACAGAAGCCCCTAGTGGTTTGAAGCCAAGACCATTTAAATTATTTTCTATGTTTCTGTTGTCATTGCAACTACAATTTTTGTCTGAATAAAAACAATTTGTGCATAATCTCCTTATTGCCACCTACACACATACAAAGTTTCATATACCTAGCTGGGAAACTGTACGAGTTATGATAGAATCCATATTAAGAAGTATTTTCACCATTTCTGTATCCATAGCAACCACAATTTTCGTATGAATCATGAATTGTTAAAACGTGAATAATGTCCTTATTAGTACCTATCCACATACCACGTTTCATAAACCTAGGTTGGAAACTGTTTGAGCAGGATCCATATCCAGTATATTTATTGACGGACGCAATGACAGACGGACGGGGGCAAACCTTTTTGTCCCCTCCGGTTGAAAACTGGAAGTGGACTAACAAGACAATGCAAGGGGTCACTGTCTGGTTTAAACCAACATGTCTATGTTTACTGCAAGTTTATTGCACTTAGGCCTACTATCTTATTGAAATATTAAAAAAAAAATCTTGCTTTTTAATAATTATACAGGGGTCCTTAAACCCCCAAGCCTCTAGACCCGCAGACAATACTAGGCGTACACATACTTTTGAAGCACTAAAATAGGTCAAACATTGCAACCACGGAACATGATGCATTTTATTTAAGAAATAAAAATCTGTTCGCGTATTTTGTCGGTGAATAAAACATGGTCAGGAGTTCGGATGCGGAAAAATTAAATCACGAGTGCGTAGCACGAGTGATTTAATTTTCCGCATCCGAACGAGTGCCCGAGTTTTATTCACCGACAAAATACAAGAACAGAGTTTTTATTTCGATTCTAAACACGATAATACCCGCACTATTTAACTGTGCGCATTCCATTTTGACCCATTTGACATTTAACATAATTCCACGCTGAAATTGAGTGGCTTATGAGCTGGTACAATTACCTCCCTCGTTAATGAAAACGACCTTCGTAATTTTCTGAAGGAAATAACACATTTTAAACATTGAAACAATTTTAATTACACGAGCAGATAGGGTATCTATTTCATGAAATGAAAAATATAAATGAATTGATAATCAGAAGTTTTCATGAAACTTAGTTTCGAGACTATATTGGAGTTTCTAAAAATAGATGCGTCATAGCTGTTACACTGGATTCTCGTGCAACTCGCCTTGTTGGCCGCTCTTGGAAGTTTTTACGATAAAGTTTACGTTCATTCATTATAAATATGTCACGTGGTACGGGGCGTAAATATTAACAGCCAATTTGATAGGTATGTTTTATGGGGGTAATAAAACATGCTCTTGTCAGCTCTTTGTTTAATGGATTAATCCGCAGATCGTGTTAGAATTGCCGATTTATTTCTGCTAAAACATCTTTGAGAATTTCCCCCACAGGTGTCAGTCAGTGTACATGTGATCCGTTACTGGTTAAAAGTAGGTCATCGCTAATCTCGCTCCAGAATCCATTATATATGTAGATGTTTTGAACAATCATACAATTAAATAAAAGTTGAAACAAATACCTCTCTCTCAGGGTCGGATTTGATTTGTTATGAACTGCAAGGTACTTTAAATTGTTATCGTTATTCTGTCTGCTGCATTCACACGTGATCAAACGATCCTCGCCAAAAACGCATGATTTGCTTTTCGCCGATTATTTTGATAAACACATCATTGTTTACAAATATAAAACGCTGTGCTGATAGGTAAATGAATTGTGTTAATGACTGTAAAATACTTGTTATTAATTATTTGTTTAATATTCTGTTTGGAATTGTTGAAATAACGAGTGATCCGCTATTGGCGATGAACGGCTATTGGCGAATCGACTGTACATGTAGCCTCCTGGAAATAATCACCTCATATTAAAAAGTTGGATCGATCTTTACAGAAACTTTTGACCATTTTAGCTCACCTGAGCTCGAAGTGCTCAAGGTGAGCTATTGTGATCACTCGACGTCCGTCGTACGTCCGTCGTCCGTCCACACGTTCAAATGACATCTCCTGTGAAACCGCATGACCAATATGGATGCAATTTTTCCTGGATGGTCCTGACATAGGGGGATTTAAAAATTGCTGAAATAAAGTTGATCCATCTAGAACTCTGGTTGCCTTGGCAACCAGGTAACAAACCCTTTATAAATCTTCTTCAAAGAAACCAAAAGGCATAGAGCTTAGATATTTAGCACGAAGCATTGCGTAGTGGACCTTAACCAAGATTGCTCAAATAATGTCCCCGGGTCAATATTGGCCCCTCCCCGGGGATCCCTTAATTGTATATAAGTAATATATAGAAAAACTTAAAAAAAATTCTACTCTGGAACCACAAGGCATAGAGCTTAGATATTTTGCTAAAAGCATTGTCTGGTGGACCTTTATCGAGATTGCTCAAATCATGACCCCTGGGTCAATATTGGCCCACCCCGTGCCTCCCTTAATTTTACATTTATAAGATATATCGATTTTTAAAAAAAAACTTCTTCTCTTGAACCGCTTGATGGATCTTCATAAAATTTGGTCTGTAGCGTCCTAATAAGGTCCTTTCTCAAATTTAGGGCAATTGTCTTCTATAAGAGGCTACCGTTTCATATATAAAAATGTCATGAGCAAGGTGATTCAGGTGAGCGAGATTCAGGGCCATCATGGCCCTCTTGTTTAAGGTTAGTGAGGCCATCTACGTAATTCAACTATCGTAAACAACTGTACATACACAAATATAATGAGTCTATGTTGGTGTTTTATTTTGTTCCAGGCTTACATCCATTGTATGAACACAACTATACAAAACAATTAAAAGATAAGTTACTGTATACAATATCAACAATTCGAGGACTCAAAGGGTAACGGTATGAGATGGAGACGTGAACACGGAATAGAAGAAAACAGTGTGTGGCTTAGATTGATGCACAAACTAAGACAACAGTGGCGCCTGCCATGGTGTTTGTCATTACAAATCCGACCCGTTTATCAGCTACGATACCAACATCATAACGTGGAAAATATGTTACAACAAACATTATACAATGTACCTATTCAGATAGTCCTTGTGTAGGAGGACTTTTGGTAACGATAAACTGATGTGTGAAATACTTATAATGCACAAAGACATGCGTATTTATATTTTCGCATATTGTAATTACATAAAAGTTTGTTTTCTGTATCTGGATGAATTGTGTAAAAGCATTGGTAACGAAACAACATTCTAGTGTTTTTTCATCACCCGAGTCATATGTTCGTCTGTGACTAACCACTGATATTTGGGGACATAAAAGTGAGTATGACGATGGCACTGTTTGTATCGTTCTAAAGTCAACGTTAACGTATTTTACTATATCAGCGAGAATTAACTAAAATATTTAAAAATTAATTGAATGCATAGAACAAGCATCATGGCTTCATATGACATAATCGTGATGATTCACATAGTTTTAATTTCCTTGGGTTTGTTGAAATACACAGAGTGCAAGTTTGAAGAATATGAAGGGGAATCACATTCGGTACTAAACAACATGCATTCTATTCCACTCTTGGATAATGTTCTCAATTATGACGGGATTGAAAGCACAAGGTTTGACGGCGAGAACTGTACCATTGATGAGTTAAGCAATGCATCATGGACACAATTTGGGGACAGGGGTTATAGGATGAATTGTGGTGGGTTAAGTCTAGAAGAAGTTCCACATACATACCCTGCTTTGAATAAACCCACACCACGCCTAACACCTCCCCTATGTCTCCTGAACTTGAGCTACAACCATATCGACCCTTTAAAGAACAATTCATTTGTTGGTGCCATTAATATGAACAGTACAGATTTGATGTTTTTGCTTCTTTATTATTGCGACATAAGCTATATTGAATCGAATGCGTTCTCGAATCTTTCAAGTTTACTCTACCTAAACTTAAGTGGAAACCATTTGACATGGCCGGACGGCTTTGGTGTTGGAGTTTTCAGACCATTTATTAACATGAAAGCTATAACATTATCTGATAACAAGATTATGTCATTCCAAGGATTTGGTGAGGAGATGCAGTACATGAAGCAACTAAAAGCATTGTATATCGATTTGTGTAAGGACTGTAAATTCGGCAAAGGTTTTGAAAACTTAACACTTTTAAAACGACTAAGTTTATCATCAATCCGCTACCACGCATGCAATGCACCAATAATATACAATGATACATTTCAGTTCCTGCCTAAAGTACAACAGCTCTTCTTTGGACCTTGCCAAATACGCGAAATAGAAGCCGGTGCATTCTCGGGTTTGAACGAGTTAGTGGAATTGGATTTGTCTTACAATACAATGTTACACTTCAATGGTATGAATAGAGCGTTATACGGTTTGAGAAATTCCCAAACACTTAAGGTGCTAAATGTTAATCATATTCATGAAATTGAAGGACTTGGTATAATGTTGAAGTATACAGATGTGACAAATCTTAAAACATTGGAAGCTTTAGAAGTACTACACATGGATCTAAATAAAATTGAAGTTTTTGAAGATGATGTTCCACAAAGTGGTTTTCCAAAGTCTTTGAGAGATTTAACACTTTCTGGTAACAGGTTAACATATGGACGATATATGTGGAATGTTCTAGACCTTAGCGTGGTCCATCTCGATGTTTCACGGCAACATCTCAACTACGATCCATTTTTCCTCCACCATTTTAGAAACGACAACAATTTTCAGCTGCCATTTGCTGGTGATGCAACAGTAATGACACGTGTGCCAATGAAGTGCAATTGTACAGAAATGTTTTGCCTCCCAAAAAACCTAAAATCCTTCTCTTGGAGGAAAAGTTTCATTTGGTTTAAAATGGATGCTGAATCGAAACCGAACATACTTCGTGTCTGTGGTGCGAACAATTTAAAACATCTGGACATGTCGTTTAACTTAATATCTACATGGAATTTTGTTGTTTATGGCCTTCAGACTGTAACCGATTTAGACTTATCTATGAACAACTGCGACCAGGTTTCCATAGCCTTTTTTACAGAATTTCGAAGCTTAAAAAGGCTTAATGTATCTCGCAATTTACTCGGTGATGCTTTGAATAAGATACCCCTATCGGACCAGCCACGCTTGTTTAAAGGCTTAAATCAATTGGAAGAAATTGATTTTTCTTCAAACAAGATATGGTATCTCCATAAAGACATGTTTAAAAACTTGACGAATCTCAAACGCTTGGATCTAGGTTATAACCTGTTGAAAAATTGGACCGCTTCGTTAGAGAGTAGCATGTGTTTGGAACTACTAAACCTGACAAACAATAAACTCACTGTTCTAGAGAAAGATACTACCACGTATCTGGATTCCCTCACCAAAGAGCCGTGCTATAGCACTGTAGACGTAGATCTGTCAGCAAACCCGTTTGATTGCGCGTGTAGTCATCTTCATTTTTTAAAATGGGTCAGAGACACACAAATCAAGTTAACAATGTCTCTGGAGAGTGATTGTCGTATTGAAGGCAAAGCATACCCTCTAAGAAATGACGATGATCTTAAGAAAATAATATTCATATTGGAAAGTGATACTTGTAAAAATGAAGATAAAACTTGGGTAACTTGCATGGCGAGTAGCATTAGTGTTGTTGGCACAGGTTTTCTGAGTGCTGTAAGCTGCTTTCTCGTCTATAAAAACCGATGGAAGTTGAGATATTTATACTACACTAGGCATAGAAGACATGTTCTCGAAGGTTATGACCGACTGTTTCAATATGACGCCTTCATTTCCTACCCAAGGACAATCGGAAGCTTCATGAAACACTTGGCAGTACCGATGTTACAAGAAACACATCATTTGGTGACATGGGTGTACGACAAAGATTGCGTTCCTGGTGTCTCTATGGCTGAGAATATCACACATGCTATTAATAACAGTAAGAAGGTTGTACTACTACTGAATAGAGACTTTATGAATGACAGATGGTGTGAATATGAAACACATATGGCCTATGTGGAATCCATCGTCACAAAGAGACAGATGATAGTAATAGTGAACATGGAGCAGATAGCAATGAAAGAATTACCGCAATATCTACAGACATTGTTGAAGTCTGAACGTTCAGTAGAATACCCGGAACACGGCCAAGATGAGAGTACTTTCTGGATGAATTTGGCTGAAGAAATAAGAGCTTAAATGTATAATGTACTTGAATAGATTGGTTTGATGATCATCGTATACACCGTTTGTTATCATACACGTCATTGGAATACCTACTGATTAACGTCTGTGGAAAAGAGTGAAAATATACGAGACCGGAGGTAATGATAGTTTAGGAAATGCCTAAGAAATCGAACTATGAAGCCAACTAATTTCATATACATGTATTATATTCGGAGGATATTCGTTCATATTGTTGATTACACTAGTTTGTAGTGAGACAGTCAATCACCATTCTATTAATCATGTACTTCTCATTCACATATATAATTACATGTATATAGAACCAAATGCATTGCATGAATTGTTCAACATTTATCAACAGACTAGATGATATTTCAATACTTGCAAACAAAGACAGACATGGATACTGCTTGATTGACCAATCTCAAAGTTTGAGTACCTGTACATAGTATTTGTGTTTCTTTAAAATCATTGTCCAGCTTTTGTATTTCATTGTTAAAGTTCTCATATAATACAAGCACATAACAAAAGCATTGAGTAAGTGTGTTGTTTCCTTGTATGAACATACGTCTGCTTTTTGACAGCTGAAACTTAAAATTTCGGCTTTTTTGACAGCTAAAACCTGGAGGTTTGACTGCTTAAACTTGGGACGTTTTGCTTTTTTGACAGCTTAAACTTCAGACTGCTAAAACTAAGACGTTTGGCTTTTGACACCTGAAACTTTGAGTTCCGGTTTTTGCACAGCTGAAACTTTTAGCGGTTGAGTATCATTTTCTCGTTCAGTTGTGTGTTGGGCATTGTGCGGCGTGATTGTGGTCCTGTGTTATTTCTTTGATGTGCTGTTTCAATTGATTGCTTTCTCCCCAGTCCGATGTTTCGATTTTGAAACACTGTACAAGGAAAGTAAGTAAGCATCTACAAGTAGATTAAAGGTCAGGAAACAAAATAAACTTAACCAATTAGTTAAAGTCTTGTTTGTTTGTATGGTTGTATGTTTTGTAACAGTATAAACGGAAATTAAGTAAGCGAGTAGTTCTAAGTAGATGTACGTACATTTCATTTCCTGGACAAAATCAAACTTCCGAATGATGTCTAGGGCTGGTATTTCTAAAGCGTCTTAATAGAAGACGTAAATATTTTGGTTTGAGTTAAACCAGGTCAGGTCAACTATTACGGTGTAAAACCAATTACGAGGGTCAGTCAAGAAAAAAATGAGTTGGTAATTTCAAAATATATTAATTTTGCAGTTGTTCTTTCTATTATTCATCGTCAAATATTATCCCTTGTGGATCTTCTGATGAATCCCGTCATCAGATATAGGCTGAACATCACTAAGGGGTATGCGTTCGCACCAGCGATATGATGATTGAATCTGTTGTTAATTCAATGGTTTAGTTCAACCTTATATACCGTGATTTTTTACAACTAACATGTGTATATTGTAGAATAGCATATCTCAAATAATAATGGGCAACTATTTCAGAATGGTCACTAAGGCTGTGTTATTTTGTTGCCTAGCAACAATTTTACCCTCATTTTATCAATTTTTTCCGGCGTGTTTTTTTTTCGTTGCCATGGTGTTCTAAAACTGTGTGGGGTAAAATTGTGGTTTTAATTCCATCAAATAAAATGACAATTTACATTTTCGTCAAGTATGTTTTCTAAATTGGTGTAATAAAACAACTAGAATTAAGTTTATTAGATAGATTAATGTATTACCAAATAAATGATATGTTTGAAAATGTCAGATATATCTTAATGTTTCCATAGCAACGCACGCTTTTATTCTACTATCAGCGTGAACGCATGCCCTCAAGTTGTCTTCTTTGGTTGCCTAGCAACAATTATCAAAGTGCCATAGACTAGCATGACATTCGCCATAACACCAGTGAGATTCCATATTTTACGATAACGTATAGAAAATATACGAACACTTATTGCTCTAAGAATTATTTAGCAACTCTCAGTTTTTCTTGACTGACCCTCGTATAAAGGCTTAAACAAACATAATTTTAATGCTAAACTAACAAACTATATTCGCACTACCTGTTCAGATAATGGTTGTAATCTTCTGTGTACACATACACGGCTACGTCACTGTCATCAGATCCTAACTGGATTATAATTGAACTGTCAAAACCAACAAAGCAACACCCAATAGATGCGGTGCACATGCATTTTTAAAAGACACGAAGCAGCTTGATGATGCACTATACGGCTGCAAGAAGGCAAAATGTGCATGTAAATTAAATGGGCATAGATTAACAAACATGCTCAGGGGAGGGGGCTTTTAAAAACGTTTTACGTTGCAACATTGACAACAGGACAGTGTAAATAAAGCTTCCAGTGATGTTAAAGACGATTGGTGCATGGGACATACCCGTATGTGAAATAGGCTGTTCGCATTACTAATGGTCAAGCAGATGCCTTGCGACAGATCAGAACAATCCAACTTTACTACACCCTTAACCAAAAGGCCACAATGAGGCATTATTGAAGAATGACACATACATTAACGGAACCAAAAGAGTAACACGGTTAATCAGTGACCTATCAGAATACGGATCAACAAGACAATGGACGCACGCTAAAACAGGAAGCATAAATTGACCCACCACTAGCACGCAGTTCGCTTCAAACTTAATTAAAGAATCATAACCTCTTCTCAGAATGCGTTTAAGTGTCTTGATAAAAACATCATTTTGACCAAGTATCATTCGAAATTGGTAAATCACATCACAATAAATTTAGGTTGAGACTGGCCCTATCGCGGGAGAGTCTTTGAATTACTACCATAAACACATGGATAGACATAAGATCGGTATTTCGCCAATAAAAAAATTCAAACGTTCAACGTTTACGGAGGCGCAGTAACATATAAGTAGTACAAATATTTCGGGTATGAAAACCGGAGGGCAAGCTCATACCAAACGGCTAGTCAGCTGCAATTAAGGGCTCGAGTCGGTCCTGGGAAACAACACAGCGGTATCCGGTCTAGATCATTTTTAAAGAAGTGCATTGTAAATAGCATTTAGAGCTACGATGGGATCAAAGGCTTCAAATTTGTATTTGATATATTCAAGAAATGTCGTATTTAGGCTTCATAAACACGGCTCGATGTTCATCTGATCAAGTTCATGAAGTTCATGAATTTCCGAGACCGTATTTTAGTCTTACGACTAAATAAACTTAGTAGTTTTTGTTGGTCCCTTTTTCAATTTTCATTATTATTTTCAATTTAATTTCTTCCTTCCGGTTCCGCACTTGATATTTCTTTTAATTTTTTTCACTTTTTTCACTTTTTCACACTCAACTGTCTTCATATATTTAAAGATCATATAAAGTCATAATTGTTTCTTACATGATTCACACTTTAAAAACTTAAAACCTTAGCTTTCATATATAATGTCCTATGAAGGCTACTTTAAAACTATTTACATGCCTTAGTCATTTTTCTTTATATAGATCCTGCCCGAACTACTGACCCTTTTTTGTATTTATTTATAGCAGTCTGCATCAAATTTGTTGTCTACTTTCCATAGTTTATTTAACCTTGATTTGAAACTGTTAACTGTAGGTGCATTTATAACCTCTAGGGGTAGTTTATTCCATACATTTACAACTCTATAACTGAAAGTACCAAGTCTGGTTTTAGTTAGGCCCCTTTTTTTGAAAAGTTTTTTATGATGACCTCTTGTATTTCTCTGGTTTAGCATTGTGAACATTTTATCCTTTTCTACACTATCAATCCCATTTAAGATTTTATAAACTTGTATAATGTCTGCTCTTGCCCTTCTGTATTCTAATGTTGGGATTCCTAGATTTAAGAGTCTCATTTTATAAGACATTTTTGAAATAGATTTTACCATTCTAGTTGCCCTCCTTTGTACATTTTCTACAGATATGATGTGTTTTTTGAGTCCAGGAGACCACACAGGCGACGCATATTCTAAATGAGGTCTAATGAGAGATTTATACAGTATCACAAACATTTCTTTTGACATATGTGAAAAAGTTTTCATGACCAGTCCCAGGTTTCTGTTTGCTAATTTTACTTTCTTGTTAATGTGGCTATCAAAGTTCATTTTACCATCAAAGGTTATTCCTAGATCTTTTTCTGATTCTACACTTTCTATCAGATTAATTTTTCCTTCATTATCCTTCATAAAGTATTCACATGTTTGGGTTGGATTTCCTATTCTTAATGTTTTGCATTTTTTAGTATTGAACATCAAGTACCCCCGGTCAATATTCCATCTTAGTTTGAAGTTGTATCAATTGATAAAACAAATGAAACAATAAAAAGATGATGATAGACGTCAATGGTCGATTTTGTGCACACTGTGTTTTGGACTAAACGTTTATTTTCTTACCTCTCTAATAGTGTAGCAATACCATGTGACTTTGACTTCACTTAAGCCATCAAATCCAAGACGAAATTTGTGAACGTTTGCACCGCTTCCTTACAAAAATTGCCGTATTTCTTCATCGATTTCTATAAAACATGCACAATTCAAAGGGAAAAAACATATGCTGTCCACGAAATATAGGATCACTTTCAGCAGCTGGACATTTTTGCCAGCTTCCCGTGTAACCCTCGGAGTGGTTGAAACTGTTCTGCACTTTGTTAAGAATGTTCCCTATCGCACTCGATCGTAGAATCGGTAGTTTCTTCAATGAATATTCTAGTATTATCATTGAAAGTAAAAAGCGATCCTCATAGCCTCGTTTTGAGCTATTAACGTTAGCCAACATCATGATACTAGTACACGTAAATGGGTTAGAGTTAGATCCATGGCCCTCATGCACTATTATTATTAATTAAGTATATGAGGCACATATATAGGGTACTGGCCTCATTGTACATGTAAATTAGGTATTGTATACAGTAACAAGTCTTCTTTAACTTCCGGTTCATATGATAAGTACTTTCGAGTCAAGTATATTTACCTCGTACAAAAGATATACATTGTATTTCTAGTTGATTATCTTTCATATTAACATAGCGATATGTTGGATATTTTGCATTTTATGTCCAAATTCATAGTTCAATGTTCAGGTAGTGAAACCGTGATACAACAAACCTCAGACATACCCCTACAACCGAACATGTACTGTTAAATCTTTCCTGACTCATATAATGTGTTACAAGATCGAACTTCTTTCGAATTGATATACTGGTATATGTACAGTAAATGTACCTTGATATTTGACCCTGTTACGGCAGAATGGTTAGGATTAGTCTGCTGATCCTGACCAATATCATTGGAATACTTGAACAGATTTGGCAATGGATGAGCACGTGACAAAACACCAATGCCCGATTGGCTAGAACCACATTCTGGCTTTCGACTTCATGTTAAAAGTAGCGTGTTTAACACTACTTGGTACACATACAGGCCTGGTACTGAGCATGAAACAACTATCTATCTACCACAACCTTTCATGCGAAGCACTTGGACCACAGCGGTGTACTTGATGTAATCACAAGCACAGATACATGCCTGTTACTGAGCATGACACAACTATCTATCTAACATAACCTTTCATGTGAAGCACTTAAACCATGAACCAACTATCTATCTAACACAACCTTTCATGCGAAGCACTTAAACCATGAACCAACTATCTATCTAACACAACCTTTCATGCGAAGCACTTAAACCATGAACCAACTATCTATCTAACACAACCTTTCATGCGAAGCACTTAAACCATGAACCAACTATCTGTCAAACATAACCTTTATGTGAACACATACACCACAGAGGTGTACTTGATGTTATCACAAGCACACGTACTGACCTGATACTGAGCATGAACCAACTAAACTATCTATCTAACACAACCTTTCAAGTGAAGCACTTAAACCACAAAGGTGTACTTGATGTAATCACGAGCTTACATACTGGTCTGGTGCTGAACATGAAACAACTATCTATCTAACATAGCCTTCCACGTGAAGCACTTTGAACCATGAACAACTATCTATCTAACATAACCTTTCATTTGAAGCACATAAACTACAGCGGTGTACAGGTAGTTTCATAATATCTGACCCCATTAAAATGGAAAGCTAACATTTGGGAGTTTTATTGAACATATAACATGACCATGTTATTATCGATGCAACCGGGAAATTAAGAGTCTTGCAAAACATTTTTCGATGATTGTCAAATTGACGTCCAAATTGAATTTGTTTCAGATTATGAATTGGATTATGGAGATTATTCAGTGAAAATAACAGGGGAATTACCACTTTGTTATTTTTACTGTTTTAGAAGCTGGTTCTAGTTATCATGTAGAAAAAGAAACGACACATCAACGGTGCCGGGTTTTAAAGTATTCGTATAGGTTACGTCATCATGACGTTCAAATTTCAACGTGATTTTTTTCCAATTACGGCACATTTTAAAGAGAAATGGAGGCATATAATTAACAGACAATTTGTTGATTTTTGGTGTAAGATCAATTAAGTTTCATTCATGATTACGCCACTCGTGAAAATATTTATTTTCTGTGATCACTCGGTGAAATAAAATTCGATCTTGCACCAAAATTAACAAATATCCTCTATGTATTTTGACAAATTGATTTGGTTTGCAGGAACCTCAACTATTTATCAGACATAACAGTCTGTATGTACGTTTATACCGTGTGGTATTATCCTGTTTCGGAAATAGTAGGATGATGTGCCTCAAGAAACGTCCATCGGTAGCGTTGGACATTCAAATTCCTATTAATCACGGTGAGGTGATTGCGCAATACGCCTGTACAATATATGTCTAGTGTCTACGTATACTAGAACGCTGTCATCACTTCAACCAATGAGAACACTCGATTAGAGAATGCTATTCCAAGGTTGCACTGCCCAATGAGGGTGTTTGTACATGCCCAGTGAACACGATTCACGCGATGATCGATTAATTGATATGCTTTTACGTGTATTTATCCTCGCCACTGGAAATCCATATGGACGAGGCCCTATACGAGATTAGTCACTTTAGTTTTCGGGGACAACGCATGATACAGAAGATGCTCTGGGGAGTTTCAGAAGAATCCCTGGTTCTTTTATGTACCTGATGTAAAGCATCATACACGGGACCCGGCTTAAAGTCCCATCCGAAAGACTGTTAATAATTCTAGTTATGTTAAGGGGAAACACTAAAAAGTATTTCTGTTTTTGATCCTGCTGGAGTAGGGATCGAATCCACAACCTTCGGATCAGCAATCAGTAGCCCTTACCACTAGACCACTTGTCTAACTCATCATGATCGAGTTACGTGTCCGTGAACTTCTCGGGTGCATACGATCTTGTACAGTATGGTCAGATGTTCAGTTGTTACATGCACTGGAGTGTGAACAACAGTGTCAGTGAAAGTTTGGAAACAATTGCGTAGTGTCTTAACAATAAAATGGTCACAACGCGGAGGCATCTATTACATGGTCAATCTTTCGTACACCATATTGCTTGGAAATGTTGCCTAAGATTTCGAATATTATAGCTAGATCTCACAGTTTACAAGTCTAAAGCAACCTCATTTATTGCCCTATCAGCATTAAGTACAAGAAAGTGTTAAGAACCTCAGAAATTCAGGGTTCTCGTCTACTGTTTGGGACTGACGCAAGGGGCCCATCAGTGGAAAATTTCGCGTGATTTGAAAACGTTACATTTGAAAGGGGGACTAATTTTCAACAATAGAGAAATATACTACATTGTATTTTAAGGGTAGGGTCCAAACTTTGTCAAACAAGATCCCTGAAATTCCATGAAAACCAGGGCTAGTAGTCATAAAGCATTTTTAGTGGAAAACTTACAATATGTTGACCTGCGCATATTGCTCTGAAGGATAACCTGGCATTTATTTAGTGAGTATAGTAGCCCTTGACATAATGTTAGCACATCATGTAACACAATAATTATCACCATGTAATATTATGATTATTATCTTGCTTGGCTGATACAATTATGAAATGAAAGTTTTATGGATTTACGAAGATCTCAAGGTTTTCTTACAAGAAAATGCTTTGCTTCGTGAATATACAGTCCTGGCTTCAATGTTAGCACAACTAGATAACATTAATAATGCACCATGACATATCTGAAGATATATATACTCCGGTTATCCTCCCCTATGCATGGGATTTTGGTCGAAAGATACATTATGAGGGAAGGATTCATTTTTACCTCCGTTTCGTTCGTTTCGCGAAATGATATTCTAACATTACTGAATGAAAGTTATATGTATATATATTCAAGCGTCTGAATGATCATGATCAAGTCTAAAAAGGAATTCTCCTCGTAGGGGAGGATTGTTACAACCGGTTTTGTAATAAAGTTGCAAAGTGTAATAATTATTACAAAACGGGTTGACAGCTTATTACACTTTGAAAAAATGTTTGCAACCCGTTTTGTAATAAAGTTGCAAAATGTAATAATTATTACAAAACGGGTTGAGAGCTTATTACACTTTGAAAACATGTTTGCAACCCGTTTTGTAATAAAGTTGCAAAATGTAATAATTTTTTTAAGATCACCTCAAAAGTGAGGTAATCATTACAAAACGGGTTGAGAGAGTTATTACACCTTGAAAATAACCTTGTAACCCGTTTTGTAATATATGTTCAAAATGTAATAAATTTTCGAAATGTAATAAATTTTTGAATTCACCTCAAAAGTGAGGTATTTATTACAAACAAGCTGGGAGTGTTATTACACTTTAAAATAACTTTTCAACCCGTTTTGTAATAAATTTTCGAAATGTAATAATTTTTTGAAATCACCTCAAAAGTGAGGTATTCAATACAAAACGGGTAAATAAGTGTTATTTTGCTTGGAAATGACCTTGCAACCCGTTTTGTAATAATTTTTCAAAATGTAATTATTTTTTTAAATTACCTCAAAAGTGAGGTATTCAATACAAACGGGTTAAGAAGTGTTCTTTTGCTTGGAAATTACCTTGCAACCCGTTTTGTAATAATTTTTCGAAATGTAATAATTTTTGAAGTCACCTCAAAAGTGAGGTATTCATTACAAAAAAGGTTTTGAGGCGTTCTTGTGGAAATGACATCGCAACCATATTGTTATAATTTTTCGAAATGTAATAATTTTTTAAAATCACCTCAAAAGTGAGGTATTTATTACAAAACGGGCTAAGAAGTGTTATTACACTTTGAAAAAAACATTGCAATCCGTTTTGTAATAAAGTTGCAAAATGTAATAAATTTTTGAAATCACCTCAAAAGTGAGGTATTCATTACAAAACGGGTTGAGAAGTGTTATTACACTTTGAAAAAAACATTGCAACCCGTTTTGTAATAAAGTTGCAAAATGTAATAAATTTTCAAAACGTATCAATTTTCGGCATTTCGTCAATGATTTGACATTTAATATATACCGGATGTCATTTAATTGAAATTTGATATTGGTAGTGTAAACATCTAGACTGACATTGAAAGAAACATTACTTTTTAAGAAAAAAATATTGCGGAAAAATTTGGAGCCTTTTCGTAAGCGAAAACAAGCCGATTTACGCACTGCAACTCTTTCGATCAAATGTTCCCTTCTGTTCATTTCACCCCACGGTAAAAAGTTGTGAATGTCAAAAATCATGAAATTGAGTATTTTTTGTGTTACCTATTTGACATAGATCTGCAATAGTGTATATTGTAATAAAGATGACTTCTAAATGTGATGTCTATTAAAGTGCTGATAAGCATAACCGCACTAAAATGTTTGTGCTGTGTTCATGTCTTTGTTATAGCAAATATCGGTCCATTTTTGACATTTTAGGTCTTGCACAGTATGAGAATATAATTCTTGTCACTTTGTTCCCTGCCAATAATGCTTATATGCCTAGTAGTCTCCTCTACAGCCTTGTGGTTAAGCGTCCGCTTTGAGTGCTGAAGGTCCCGGGTTCGATCCTAGCCCGCGGGGACAGGACAGTCGGACAGGGAAGGCAGAATTTATGAAATGTTGATAGAACGAGACATTCTCTTGCTTCTTCTGTGTCAATGTAGTTAGGCTACTATTTTCATTTTTCAAGACACTTACTCAATGAGAAATATTTTTGTGATTTTAACTTCCGTTACAATGACACGATTTCCACTGACAAATTATTATTATTATTAGTAGTAGTAGTTTTTGTTTCCTCCATGACTGTGTAGCATGAAATGACATAATGACAATGAATATAAATAAGAACGATAAGAACATCATTATAGCACTGAGAATTTGACGTGATCCTGACCATATATGCATTAATACATGTATTTTAGAAGGTTATTGCGTTTAATATAAAAAACCTCGAGAAAATCGTGCAATATCGGTCGTTTAAATTTGTATTGGTATTACGCCTCGAGTTTTTTTTTTCATATTTCCCGCTAATGAAAACAAACAGCCGGGATTACAAATATAGACAATATATCAGCTCCTAATTATGCTAATAGAAGGTCGATACTCGTGTCGAATTCTCCGTACTATACCATAAAACATTAAAGTTCGATTTCGAGCATTGAATCGTAACTGTACTTTTGAGGTTTTTCTAGTTGGTATGTGAATATGCGTGAAGTAAGCAGCTAGCTGCCAGTTGCCAGTAGCCGATTCAACTACACAATCCTGCTGCCGATTCGATTTTCGCTAGCGTGTCGGCAACTGCGAACTGGGCCCGGGGGATAGCAGCCAATTCGATTTATAGTAAAGGGTCGAATAGGCAACTGCGAACTGCCACTAGGAAGCTATTTGCAAATTCGAATTGTTGTACAGGATCGTGTACAGGATGATGGTGTGATATGTTACGACTGCTGCACATTCTTCTTCGTCGCACAATATAGGTTGGACTACCACTGTAAGTGAAACCTATTCATTTCACAACTGCGTTTTTTATGAGTGTGTCGATTGTAAAATGCTGCACCGTACACAAAATCTGTTGATCTAATCAGATTTCAGGTATGTATTGATGTAGTCACATATGTGCAACCTTTGTAGGCATCTAATGCTATCGTACTTCGCAATGCTTGGAAATGGTGCCGTACAGTATAGGTTCGAATCCCCACTATATGTGTTAACTGTACGCTTATTGCATTGTTAACCTACGTGAATATTTCTTTGGCAAGTGTCGACGTTTTCTGTTTTCTGTTGGATAAAGTTATGATAATAAAGCTTATACTTCCACCATTACCGACTTCACTCGGTCGGCGTACAAATAACCAAATCTTGCCAAATTTCTTTGAGTCCAGGTCATAGACCCCCCTCTTAAAGCCGCACTTGGTACTCGCGCCGGAGACAAACCGGTGTTACCAGGTGGTCATTGAAGGAATATATACTTGCAGCTAAAGTTTGAGTAAAATCGAAAGGTTCGTTCGAGACATAATTAAATTACAAACATGTTATATATTGCACAACATTTATTAAATTGTGAACACTTCGAGATGGTATGGGTCACTTAGAAGGTGTGTTTGAGGGGTGATAATTGTATCAGCTAGCTAAGTTATGTCCTAGTCACACTGTCCAGAACCGACATCCCGGATTGCGACGGACTCAGTCGGCATTGTACGGAACAGTATGTCGTAACCCGTAGTGCATTGTCTCAGTGGGGTCCTGTCATCCAACCTGGTCGTAGATCATTTTTAACTTACTGCAGACAAATAATGAGTTCAAACTTTGTTCATCACTACGCTCGATGTACTACGAACAACTACATTCATCAACAGTTTTCCCTGACTTCGGTTTACTATCAGCAGACTCAGGACCCAACTTGTACAGGATGTTCATCCACAACCGTCTGACCAGGACATTAACATACGTCGTTGAACACTAGTTTGAAACTTGATGTATCAAGCATCTCCTCTGGAGTTTAGATGTACTGTTATTTGAAATAGTTCATGTGGTATTCTGAATACAGGTTAAAGGAGTTTCTGTAGAACGTCTCATTCTCAAGCCTCAGTTCCTGGATGGTAACTGGCTCATACCGTTTCTATGCCTGTCTCCATCGGTACGACACGGGGCTTTGCCGTTCTTTACCGGCCAGTGTTCACCGTGGTGTGCGTCATACCGGTATGACATTTAGAAGGACGGTAGAGCAACGGATCTTATTCGAAAAGTCCCGGAAATCCCTGCATATAACAGGGTCCGTCGCGCTGAATATATCAATTTTCGCGAACAAATCGTGCAATATTGGTCCTTAAAATTTGTGTTGGTAGTATACACCGAGCGTCTTCGGGTTTTTTCACGCTTATGAAAACATACCACCGGAGTTATAAATATAGTCATTTTATCAGCTGTTAAATTGAGAATCACGTCAAATTTTCCGTACTTTACATTAATTTATTACTGCCGTTTTGAGCATGTTTTATTAGCAAACAATTGTTATTGTAAACATTTCATAAAATACACATCAGTATACTTGTATGTTGAGCTTTACTTCTTGGCTATACGTATACTAATTGGATATTCGGCGGTTTCTGTTGGTTACGCGCTAGCCGCAAATGTTATATAGTATAATGATGGCCACCCGACACTTATATAAGTATTAGTGTAAAAAATACATTTGAGCTTCACATAAAATAAGTTTAAAAACATGGCATGTATTTTCTAAGAAGCATACGACCATTAAAAGAGGATAACACAAAAAATACTAAATTTCGTGATATTTGACATTCACAACGTTTTACCGTGGGGTGAAATGAACAGAAGGGAACATTTGATCGAAAGAGTTGCACTGCGTAAATCGGCTTGTTTAAGCTTACGACAAGGCCCCAAAGTTTTCCGCTATATTTTTTTCTTAAAAAGTAATGTTTCTTCCAATGTCAATCTAGATGTTTAGATTACCAATATCAAATTTCAATTCATTGACATCCGGTAATTGTTAAATGTCAAATCATGGACGAAGAGCAGAAAATATGTTACATTTTGAAAATTTAACACATTTCAAAAAATTATTACATTTTGCAACTTTATTACAAAACAAGTTGCAAGGTTATTTTCAAAGTGTAATAACACTTCTCAACCCGTTTTGTAATAAATACCTCACTTTTGAGGTGATTTCTAAAATTAATTACATTTTTTATTACAAAACGGGTTGCAAACATTTTTTCAAAGTGTAATAAGCTCTCAACCCGTTTTGTAATAATTATTACATTTTGCAACTTTATTACAAAACGGGTTGCAATGTCATTTCCAAGCAAAAGATCACCTCAAAACCCTTTTTGTAATGAATACCTCACTTTTGAGGTGATTTAAAAAAATTATTACATTTCGGAAAATTATAACAATATGGTTGCAAGGTCATTTCCAAGCAAAAGAACGCCTCAAAACCTTTTTTTGTAATGAATACCTCACTTTTGAGGTGACTTCAAAAAATTATTACATTTCGAAAAATTATTACAAAACGGGTTGCAAGGTCATTTCCAAGCAAAAGAACACTTCTTAACCCGTTTTGTATTAAATACCTCACTTTTGAGGTGATTTTAAAAAATTGTTACATTTCGAAAAATTATTACAAAACGGGTTGCAAGGTCATTTCCAAGCAAAAGGACACTTCTTAACCCGTTTTGTATTGAATACGTCCTTTTTGAGGTGATTTCAAAAAATTATTACATTTCGAAAAATTATTACAAAACGGGTTGCAAGGTCATTTCCAAGCAAAAGAACACTTCTTAACCCGTTTTGTATTGAATACCTCACTTTTGAGGTGATTTAAAAAAATAATTACATTTCGAAAAATTATTACAAAACGGGTTGCAAGGTCATTTCCAAGCAAAAGAACACTTCTTAGCCCGTTTTGTATTAAATACCTCACTTTTGGGGTGATTTCAAAAAAATATTACATTTCGAAAATTTATTACAAAACGGGTTGAAAAGTTATTTTAAAGTGTAATAACACCCCCAGCTTGTTTTGTAATAAATACCTCACTTTTGAGGTTATTTCAAAAATTTATTACATTTTGAAAATTTATTACATTTTGAACATATATTACAAAACGGGTTACAAGGTTATTTTCAAGGTGTAATAACTCTCTCAACCCGTTTTGTAATGAATACCTCACTTTTGAGGTGATCTAAAAGAAATTATTACATTTTGCAACTTTATTACAAAACGGGTTGCAAACATTTTTTCAAAGTGTAATAAGCTCTCAACCCGTTTTGTAATAATTATTACATTTTGCAACTTTATTACAAAACGGGTTGCAAACATTTTTTCAAAGTGAAATAAGCTCTCAACCCGTTTTGTAATAATTATTATATTTTGCAACTTTATTACAACTTCTTCAACTTCAACTTCAAATTTATTGGCAAATCGGCATTTACACAATGCCTTTGGCCATTAACAAAACATATATACAGTACAGATGGCCACATATATAAATAAAACTAAACACATTGCATGCATAATAACAAACATATACATATACAATCAAATCAAACACATTTAAATATGCACTATTCAAGAAGCAGGTAAAATATTAAGCTTTTCTTGCCTTAAAAATAAAGAATCATGTATAAATTTCGCAATATTTCTTATTGTGCTATTTTTCTTACTGGATAATAATCTACCAAATTTTTGTAATGATGGGAATGATACATTTATACAATATTTGTTTCTTAAGTCATGATAAAATGGACAGCATGAGATAAAATGATATTCAGATTCAATAACATTCTGGTTACAACATTTGCAAAGTCTATCAATTCTATTAACATTTGTACTTCTACCTTTTTCGATTTTTAATGAATGTGAGCTAAGTCTTAATCTTGAAAAATCTTTACGAACTTTATCATTTTGAATAATATCCAAGTATTTTTCATATTTATATTCCTGTTTAAACAATTTGTAGTAATATAATTTTGGTTGGTTTGCAATAGTTGCATTCCAATCTTGAATGTATTGGTCTTTAAGACGTTGTTTAATTAAAGGCATATAATTAGTTTCCGCATTAAATGTTTCCCAAATATAACCAAAACCTAGTTTATCTAATGATGATTTTACTTCACAAGCCCATGTATTATTTGGAACGTTGTCTATGTATTGTAACTGGTCAATAAAAAAGAGTGTATAGGGCTTTGCGTATATTTCATTACTTTAGTCCAGTATTTGAGTGCTCTTTCCTTACATAATATAGATAGTGGATATCTTCCTAATTCCCCTAGTACAGCTACATTTGATGTTTGAGATTTCACTCCTAGCAAGTGTTTACAAAACTTAAGGTGTAGTCGGTCAATGTCTTTGTAGTTATATAGACCCCAAATTTCACAACCGTATAAAATCATTGGAACTATAAGTGAGTCGAATAAACCTAATTTTGTTTTAACATCTAGATTAATCCTACTGAAAGTAGATAGCAGGGTATAATAAGCCTTTAATGCTTGTTCGTATAATGTTTGTACCGCATGTTTAAGACTCCCAGTATAATGAAATTTGATACCTAGATAAGTAAAACAGTCAACAATATCAATAGCTTCACCATTTACGGTCCATAGAAAATTTCGTCTCGTTTTTCGTTTTTCGAATACGCATATTTTTGTTTTGTTTACATTTATTTTTAACCCCCATTTACTGGAATATTCATGTACATTGTCTAATAAACTTTGGAGGCTATTAGGGTCCGTAGTGAATAGAGCAATATCATCAGCAAATAATAACATGTATAACGATAAAAGTTCAATGTCTTTATTGGTAAGATTATTAAAATTTATGGACTCATTTATATCATTAATGAATAGAATAAATAAAAGAGGGCTTAGTGGTTCCCCCTGTTTTACACCGAGCGTAATATCAAACAGTTCAGAAGTACACATATTTTTACAATCACGTATACACGATTTAACATTCATATATATTGCTTTTACCATATTTATCATTTTACAACTTATACCAGATTTTACCAGTTTTATCCATAGAGCTTCGTGATTTACTGTATCAAACGCTTTTTCATAATCTACGAATGCGCAATATAATTTTGATATAAAGGACTTTTTGAATAATAGTATGCAGGATAAAAATACAGTCTGTGGTGCTGTGGTTATCCCTAAAACCAAATTGCGTATCATTAAAGACATTTTCATTTTCACACCAAGCATTTATCCTATTGCGGAGGGTAAGCGAAAATATTTTAGCCATAATATTGACAAGAGTGATTCCACGATAATTTGAAGGGTCGGCTCGATCGCCTTTTTTATATATAGAAACAATGATACCTTTAGACCAAGATTCGGGGTATTCTCCTTTATCATAAATGTAATTAAATATTCTTACCAGATAAGGTGCAATAAAATCTTTGCTATCTATGAAAAAAAACGGGTTACAAGGTTATTTTCAAGGTGTAATAACTCTCTCAACCCGTTTTGTAATGAATACCTCACTTTTGAGGTGATCTAAAAGAAATTATTACATTTTGCAACTTTATTACAAAACGGGTTGCAAACATTTTTTCAAAGTGTAATAAGCTCTCAACTCGTTTTGTAATAATTATTACACTTTGCAACTTTATTACAAAACGGGTTGTAACAGAGGATAACTAAATAATGCCTTAGTTACTTAACTTCTTCAATCTATTCGGTTCTTTCAACATTCATGATGCTCCCATGATCATATCTGCTTTAACGGGATAGAGTCTAATCTGTTGTGCAATTTCAAAGCGATTTTTGCCTTCAAATTTAAGTTGTTGGATAAAATAAGAATCTTCATTTACTCATATGGTGAGACAAAAATAGATATCAACAAGAGCCACGTTCACATGGCCATCCCCGCCGTATATGTTTGTCACTAACGGGTGTTTAATAGAAACAGGACTAGATAAAATAAGAAGGCAAAAGATGTATTATAGCATAAAAACAGGTGAATTTGCCCATACGTTTACGGGACGAAAACCATGCGTAAACATAAAGATTCGCGCTCTGTTAATGTCCAGTGTTATGTATGCTCATTTCAGGGACGCGCCGACAACTATAAACGTTACAGGATATGAACAGTAAATCTCATTTTATTTCTAACAACTATTTAGTTTTCTATAAATTGAAAACAAACCCGCAGTATCCATGTTTTCTTGGTTTTTGACGATCCCGGAAGTCGACGCTCATAACAATAACTGGTATGACGTTACGTTTGTTTTCGCGACGTCGCCACAAAATCTCCCACCAACCGTCCCTCGGGACTCTGCAGATGTTATAATATGGAACGCCATAGCTGCCTTCTGTTGGTACTAATCAGTTTGTTTTGTGCATTTATTAAGTTGTTCTATGCTACCATTATTATGTTATGAGTATAAGCCAAAGCGTTCGGTACTTAAGACATTTTGTCTTGTAAAAAAAAACCAGTTCTTTCTGTGCATTCGTCATTATGTTATGTACATTTACTAACTCGTTCTGTACAAACGCATTTTGTTGTGTGCATATAGTGTTTCTTTCTGTGCAGTTGCCATTATGTTATGTGTATTTAACAGGTTGTTTGGTAGATAAACTATGCTGTCCTGTGCATATGTCAATATGTTATGTGCATTTACAAATTCGTGATGTACTAAAACAGTTCGTGATGTGCATACATCATTTCGTTATGTGTGTTTGTCATTATGTTGTGTGCATTAATCATGTTGTTCTGTGCATACATCATTTCGTTATGTGCGTTTTTCGTTATGTTGTGTGCATTAATCATGTTGTTCTGTGCCTACATCATTTCGTTGTGTGTGTTGGTCATTATGTTGTGTGCACTTATCATGTTGTTATGTACTACCGACAGTTTGTCATGTGCATACATCATTTCGTTATGTGCGTTTGTCATTATGACAATGATAGGTAAAATAACAGTTCTAAAAACGTTTGCAATCCCAAAACTAATATACCCACTGACTGTTCTAGAAAGTCCTTCAAATGAGATCCTAAAAGAAATTGAAACTACGATGTTCAGTTTTTTATAGAATTCAAAACCAGACAAAATTCAACGAAAAGAAATTATTCAGGACTATAAAGATGGTGGATTGAAGATGATTGATATTTGGTCACTAAACAAGGCACTTAAAGCAAGTTGTGTGAAGCGTTTACTTAAGCGTGATTCAAAACTGAACGAAATTTATAAATCAGACCTTAAAAAATATGGAGAAGAATTAATATTTAGATGTAACATCGATCCAAACGATACGAAATGCTTAAATATAAAATCACCGTTCCTTAAACAAGTACTTAGTGGTTGGTTTAGCATGACCTACAACACAGATTCTTCACAGCTATCGAAAGAAATACTTTGGATGAACTCAAAATTTAAAAAACCCAACAAGGAACTCCTTTTTTACAAAAATGGTATGATAAAGGTGTCTTATTTTTAGAACATATCACAGACTACAGAACGAAAAGACTATACACATTTGATCAAATGAAATGGCTATATGATTTACCAGAGACAGACTATCTAAACTACCAATCTTTAATAAGATGTATACCAGAAGAAATAAAAACGAAACTAAAACAAGAACAAATATCTTACGAACAACCTACATACCATATTTCAATCATAGACACAGACCAAAAAGTTAGTCAAATCGTTTACAAAACTCTAATTAACAAAAATAAGCCAACCGCCTTAAATAAAGCATTGACAAA
This sequence comes from Spisula solida, assembly GCA_947247005.1. NCBI lineage: Eukaryota > Metazoa > Mollusca > Bivalvia > Venerida > Mactridae > Spisula > Spisula solida. The sequence goes on along the minus strand of OX365946.1, from coordinate 2,834,445 downwards.
ACGGGAGACCACTTTTAACAGTATAGAACTCAAATGGACTCGTATATTTCAGTGTTCATATAGATTAACAATTGACACAAAACTAAGAGCTTTTCAATATAAATATATTATGAGAATACTCCCAGATAATTCATTTCTTCATAAGTATTGTTTGATTCCATCAAGCCTTTGTGGTTTTTGCTCAATGTTTAGTGACTCGATTTCGTTTATTTTTGTAAGTATTTTTTTTCCCACTTTCGTCTGGATCTTTTCTCTATTATTTTTTTCCAAAATATACCCTTATTAAATACAGTTACTATGTATGCACTCATGTATTTATGTTGATAGATCTACACTGTCTATATATCTCAATCCGTAATGTTTTATTGGATATGTGTGTACATATGTTGTAACTATATCGGGAATAAAAGTTAAATCACAAAAACTTCCTCACTGAAACATAATATTGTGTATAAATTGGCAGTTAATGGCGGCCATCTTAGCGGCCATCTTGGAAAATGCTCAAGGGTGATAAGGTGTCATACAACAGATTCTGAGTGGAGACATCCTCCTGAACATTTTGGTACCAAAACATTTTGTGCGGACTCCAAAGATAGGTTACCCCCTCTGGCACCTGGACTACTAGTTATGTTATCCTTATGAAACATGGTCACACTGATCATCTCAACAATATCTAGGTAAGGGTTTATTATTGGTCATCCGGTGTCAAAATATATGTCAAAATATCATGGAAAAGACGTGTGTATGCTATAGAGCCGTATTTTTCACTAGACCTTCATGCAAGTTTATAAGAATGTTTGTCAAAAGATATCTAGGTCAAGTTTCAATATTGGTCAGCTGACGTAATGACTAGGTCACTTGTTAAGACAATCTTAGTCATAGACCTGTAAACACTAATAGGACAGGTGAGCGACTTAGGGTCCTTTGGGCCATCTTGTTATAAAATTTGGCTAATAGCATTATTGTCATTACTTTTGGATATACCCTCGTATATGTTCGAATAGATATAGACTGACTGTTATGATATTTTATGGATATAATTTCAAACTCCGCAATTTCAAACTACGAATGAGGATATTTATTGATACAACTGACTTCAACTTATTTACATGTAAAAATATACATGTCTCAAAAAGATCTTATTGTACAAACCGGTAGTTTAAGACGATTTGCAACCGTATAGAAAATTAGAAACTATTCATCAATCGCCAGTGATTTATTTCCGCTATACTCACGAAGTCAATGAATTTGTATGCTTGCTAACTTAAACAACGGCAGTAAAACATAAAACGTAGTTTTCTAATTTAATAACTCAAACATCTAACCTCTCGAACTGCCAAAAAATTACAAAATCGCGACAGTTTTACTTTGCGACATTAAATGTTTTTACAATACATGTAAATTCTAGTTGTGTGTGAGGTCGACATTCGAGTTCAAACGAGACTATAAAGATCGGATATTTATGCATTGAGTTTACTACTGCGCTGTACAAAATTCTGATTTATAAAATCACGTGATTTTTACAATGGTCTCCGTTACCCCGTTCACACTGGGCTACGCTCTTACTACGATCATGCCGATCTGTCCCGACCTGACTAAAAGTATGAATCCGGACGAGATCGGCGTCAAAACCAAGAAAATTTATAAAAAATCTTCACCAGATCGTCTGATCGACGCTTGTGCTACGATTTCGCTACGATCATGTGCAGCGTTTCTGATACGATGCTTGTACGCTTACACCACGTTTCCAACGCGACCAATGCCGATCATGAACCGTTTCTGCTACGATGTCGCAACGCTCTGCAAGACCCTAGTTCGCTGGTAGACATACCTAAAAGACTGTAGCACGATGTTGCGCCGCTCATGCCGACAATACTACGATATTGACGTGATCATAGTATGCTTTGGTATGATGCGTACACTAATCAATGAGTTTGGGGCATTTTTTTTCACATCACTCATTACCTGAAAGAGGCATTGAATCCAATGGATGATGTTTTATGTTAACAATGAACAACTTTTTCTACATATGTGCTATATGCGTGAACGAGTTCAAGTTGTTCAAATGTTCATGTACTCTCCTAATATTTCGACCATTTTTGGTTAAAAACTCAACTTATAATCAATTGCTTTGGTCTATGTTCAACTGGTGTAAAGGAAAATGACTATCATATATACCGATATTATAACGCGATTTGACGTGTTTCAATAGAAAACACATTGAATTTGATGCCGATTGTACCACGATGTTAAATACGATCATGCAGATCCCGACAAGATGCTTCCCCGATGTTTCTACGAGTAAGCCGATCTTAATACGACCTTGCTACGTTCTTGCGCCGATTCGTTTTAGCCACGATCCGGCTGCGCTTGTTTTGAACATGTTCAAAATAAGCGTAGTAAGGTCGAGGAGCTTCCCGACCTACGCGTTTCCACCACGACTCTACAACGTTCACAAAGATCCTCCTCCGATTGACCACGACTGTCCCACGATCGGTCACGATTTGTACCAATTTTAGATCGTAGTAGAAGCGGGGCCGAAGTGTGAACACCCTCTAAACGGAAATAAAAGCAACGAATTATCATTTGAAAACGAGACTCGCAATCATTGTTTAGAAACCATAATAAAAGCTAGGCAAATTTTGTTTTTGCTCCGGTAAATTTTCACGCGGTATAACCCGACGAATACGCCACCGAGTGATGAATACACAACAGAGGTAAACACTGATGACGGATGAGTAGTGATGTTATATTTCTCACCAGCAAATATCGATTTCGATATTTCTTTTGGATCTAAGGATTTGTGAATGACCACGAAGGTTGATATTTACTTTTCAAAGAGTCTCGCATGTCCTTGCCCTTAAACCGATGATTGATCCCTCCAAAGAGACCATGGTATGCGCAAAATTGTTGACGTTTACGGCAGAGGAGATTTTGTTAGGATGACGTTTACGACAGAGCATGAAAATATGGATGACGTTTACGGCTGAGGAAATATTTAATTAAATTGCCATTTTGCGCAGTTTCAGTCGTTTTTTACCCGATAAAGCATATAAGTTTTGGAAGAGCACGAAAAGAGTTGCAAATTGGCAAATTTGTTCATAGATGATATTCCGTTAGATCTGTGAGGTTAAATAGTTGAATACTATTGGAAACTGTTTACTTTCGGCAATGAATGATAGATTTGAACATTTTTGCATGCCGTGTATAAACAGGGGTTATCAGCTTCATTCCGTAACTATAACATGCGAGACTCTTTGAATAGTAAAAGTCAACCTTCGTGGTCATTCACAAATCCTTAGATCCAAAAGAAATATCGAAATTGAGTTTTGCTGGTAAGAAATATAACATCACCCTTCATCAGTATTTACCTCTGTTGTGTATTCGTCACTCGGTGGCGTATTCGTCGGGTTATACCGTGTGATTTTCAAAGAGCCGAGATGATCAGAATGGTTAAGAAAGTCCTACTGTTGGTAATTATTTCCTGCACACTGGACATGATGCCGTATATACAGTATGTACACGAAATGTATCATCGCCCGGATTAACGAGATAAATTTCATTAAAAAACTGCAGTCGGTGGTAAGTAATTGTTTTCTAAAGATAGAAATGTGAATTTGTTGTCTATTTGCATGTAAATTTGTACTTGAGCTAATTTCCCCGTATTCTGGCTATTCATTTCACGTTCAGATCGGTGTGATGTTTGTAAAATCAAGGAAACTCACTCGATGAAAGCACATTTCTTGTTTGAGGAAAAATCCATTTATTAACTTTAAATATGTTAAAACCAGCCTCACAACTGCAAAAATCGTAACTAAGTGCTTTTGTTCCATAACAATACATGTGTATCTATAAAAGCATGTAGCGTCCAGGACCACATATTTAAAGGTTGGATCGATCTATACAGAACTTTTGACAGTATTCTTCTCAGAAACAGCTTTAGCAGTTCAATCACGACTGTGCCACAAAAAAAATCACATGGGCGCTCGTGAAATCAGAAGTCATATTTCTTTCTGCTGCTTTATCTTTCGTTACTTTTTATCCTCTAAGATGCTGTATATACGTATATCGACCTACCAAGCTAGATATTATCACTTGTTCAGTCCGGTTTAGGACATGATATACATCCCACTCGTTGCCTTCGTCTCGTAAATGATCAAATCGTCAGCTCGTTGTGCCATCTTTTCTCGAAATGCTGAAACAATACTGAACTGTTTTTTGTATGTTTTATATGTTCTGATAGCAGTACAGCATCAGTACATAATTTCGTGAGCAGTAGGTTTTCTTCTGTTGAGTCTGCTTTCCCTTTCCTATTTGTTATTATTGTAAATGACTTGAAGAGTTTGTTTATTTCTTTGTTGTCCAGGAGGCACATCATTCAATTAGTTTGTGTCTGGTTCTGGTCAAGCGCTCTGATATTTTAGGTGATGTCTGGTTTGAGCTTCCCTTTTTGTCCTTCCTGGTGGATGGGGTGTTTCTAACATCTATGTGGTTGTTTGCGAATATGTTTGTCTCTTGTTTACCAGCACAACAGTTCACAATCAGCTTTAAGGTTATTGAGGCTATCTACGTAGTTTAACTTATCGTACTGAGCCATAAGGAAACAACTATATACATACAATGATTCTATGATGGTATTTTATTTTGTTCCAGGCTTACATTCATTGTATGAACACAACCATACAAAACACTTCGAAAGATAAGTTACTGTATAACAAATCAACAATTCGAGGAGGACAGGGGTAACGGTATAAGATGGAGACATGAACAAACAATAGAAGAAAACAGTATGTGGCTTAGATTGGCTCACACACTAAGACAACAGTGACGCCTGACATAATGTTTGACACTTCGAATCCGACCCGTGTATTAGCTACGATACACACGTCATAACGTAGAACATATGAAACAACAAACATTATACGTATTCAGACAGTCCTTATTTAGTAATACTCTTGCGGACGATACACTGATGTGTGAAATTGACTTAGAATTCATGAGGCATGCAGAGTTATATTTTACGCATATTGTAATTACATAAAAGTGTTTTTTTCTATAAGCATTTGTAACAATACCGCATTCTCCATTTTCTTCATCTGAGTTACATTGTGGTCTGTGACTAACCACTGATGAGTCATATGGTGGTCTGTGACTAACCACTGATGAGTCATATGGTGGTCTGTGACTAACCACTGATGAGTCATATGGTGGTCTGTGACTAACCACTGATGAGTTATATTGTGGTCTGTGACTAACCACTGATGAGTTATATGGTTGTCTGTGACTAACCACTGATGGGTTATATGGTGGTCTGTGACTAACCACTGATGAGTTATATGGTTGTCTGTGACTAACCACTGATGAGTCATATGGTGGTCTGTGACTAACCACTGATGAGTTATATGGTGGTCTGTGACTAACCACTGATGAGTTATATGGTGGTCTGTGACTAACCACTGATGAGTTATATGGTGGTCTGTGACTAACCACTGATGAGTCATATGGTGGTCTGTGACTAACCACTGATGAGTTATATTGTGGTCTGTGACTAACCACTGATGAGTTATATGGTTGTCTGTGACTAACCACTGATGAGTTATATGGTTGTCTGTGACTAACCACTGATGAGTCATATGGTGGTCTGTGACTAACCACTGATGAGTTATATGGTGGTCTGTGACTAACCACTGATGAGTTATATTGTGGTCTGTGACTAACCACTGATGAGTTATATGGTTGTCTGTGACTAACCACTGATGAGTCATATGGTGGTCTGTGACTAACCACTGATGAGTTATATGGTTGTCTGTGACTAACCACTGATGAGTTATATGGTGGTCTGTGACTAACCACTGATGAGTTATATGGTGGTCTGTGACTAACCACTGATGAGTCATATGGTGGTCTGTGACTAACCACTGATGAGTTATATGGTGGTCTGTGACTAACCACTGATGAGTCATATGGTGGTCTGTGACTAACCACTGATGTATAAGGATATAATAGCGAGTATGACAATGATACTGGCTTGTATCCTACTAAACTCAACGTTATCGTAATGTAGGCCTACTACAGAGGGAGACTAATTAAAATACTTTGAAACTATATTGAATGCATACAACAAGCAGTATGGCTTCATATGACATAACTGTGAAGTTTGGTATTGTTTTAATTTCGTTGGGTTTATTGGAATACATAGAGTGCAAGTTAGAAGACTCTAAAGGAGAATCACATTCGGTATTAAACAGCATGCATTCCATTTCACACTTGGATAACGTTCACAAGTATGACGGGATTAAAAGCACGAGGTTTGACGGCGAGAACTGTACCATTCATGTATTAAGAAATAAATTATGGACGGAATGTGGAGACAGTGGTTATATAATGAATTGCGGTGGTTTAAGTATAGATGAAGTTCCACATACATACCCTGCTTTGAATAAAACCACGCCACGACTGACACCTCCCCTATGTCTCCTGAACTTGAGCTACAACCATATCGATCCTTTAAAGAACAATTCATTTGTTGGTGCCATTAATATGAACAGTACTGATGGTATGTCGTTGTATCTATATTATTGCGACATAAGCTATATTGAATCGAATGCATTCTTAAATCTTTCAAATTTAGTATACTTAAACTTAACATAACTGGAAACCATTTGACATGGCCGGACGGATTTGGTATTGGGGTCTTCAGACCACTTATTGGCATGAAAGGTATGAATTTCTATGATAACAAGATTATGTCATTCCAAGGATTTGGGGAGGAGATGCAGTACATGAAGCAACTGAAAGGATTTTATATCGATTTGTGTGAGGACTGTAAATTCGGCAAAGGTTTTGGAAACTTAACATATTTAACAGAACTTAGTTTATCATCAATCTTCTACCATAAATGCAAAGTATCAATTATATATAATGATACATTTCAGTACGTACCTAAAGTACTATATCTCTTCCTTGGACACTGCCAAATACGCAAAATACAAGACGGCGCATTCTCGGGTTTGAAAGACTTAGTGAAATTGGATTTATCATACAATGAAAATTTAAAATTCGAAGGTATGAACACAGCGTTATACGGTTTGAGAAATTCATCAACACTTAAGGTGTTAAATGTTAATCATATTCATGAAATTGAAGGACTTGGTATAGAGTTGAAGTATACCGATGTGACGAATCTTAAAACATTGCAAGCTTTAGAAGTACTACACATGGATCTGAATAAAATTGAAGTTTTTGACGAAGATGTTCCACGCAATGGTTTTCCAAAGTCCTTGAGAAATTTAACACTTTCAGGCAACAGGTTAACATATGGACGATATATGAGGAATGTTCTTTACCTTAGCGTGGTCAATCTGGATGTTTCACGGCAACATCTAAACTATGATCCATTTTTCCTCCAGCATTTTGGATACGACAACACATTTCAGCTGGCATATGCTGGTGATTCAACAGTGACGACACCAGTGCCAATGAAGTGCAATTGTTCAGAAATGTTTTGCCTCCCAGAAAACTTAGAATCCATTTCTTGGAGGAAAAGTTTCATTAGGTTTAGAACGGATGCAGATTTGAAACCGAACATTAGTGTATGTGGTGCTAACAATTTAAAACATCTGGACCTGTCTTTCAACTTAATATCTATATGGAATTTTGTCACTTTTGGTCTTCAGAACTTAACCGATTTAGACTTATCTATGAACAACTGCTACGAGGTTTCCATAGCCTTTTTCACAGAATTCCGAAGCTTAAAAAGGCTTAATGTATCTCGCAATTTACTCGGTGATGCTTTGAATAAGATACCCCTATCGGAGCAGCCACGATTGTTTAAAGGCCTGAATCAATTGGAAGAAATTGATCTTTCTTCAAACAAGATATGGTATCTCCATGAAGACATGTTTAAAAACTTGACGAATCTCAAACGCTTGGATCTAGGTTATAACCTGTTGAAAAAGTGGACCGCTTCGTTAGAGAGCAGCATGTGTTTGAAACTACTGAACCTGACAAACAATAAACTCACTGTTCTAGAGAAAGATACTACCACGTATCTGGATTCCCTCGCCAAGGAGCCGTGCTATAGCAACGTAACGGTAGATATGTCTGTGAACCTTCTTGATTGCGCGTGTAGTCATCTTCATTTCTTAAGGTGGGTCAGAGACACACAAATCCTAGTAGAAATGACGAATGAAAATGTACCCGTTAAGGAATACTGAAGATCCCATTGACATAATAAGTAAATTGGAAAGGGATGTGTGTAAAAATGGAGATAAAACATGGGTAACTTGGATGGCGAGTAGCTTTAGTGTAGTTGGCACAGGTTTTCTGAGCGCTGTAAGCTGCTTTCTCGTCTACAAGAACCGATGGAAGTTGAGATATTTATACTACACGAGACATAGAAGACATGTTCTCGAAGGTTATGATCGGCTGTTTCAATATGACGCCTTCATTTCCTACCCAAGGACAATCGGGAGCTTTATGAAACACTTGGCAGTACCGATGTTACAAGAAACACATCATTTGGTGACATGGGTGTACGACAAAGATAGCGTACCTGGAGTTTCTATGGCTGAGAATATCACCCATGCTATTAATAACAGTAAGAAGGTTGTACTGCTACTGAACAGAGACTTTGTGAAGGACAGTTGGTGTGAATATGAAACACACCTGGCCTATGTGGAGTCCATCGTCACAAAGAGACAGATGATAGTAATAGTGAATATGGAACAAATAGCAATGCAAGAATTACCGCAATATCTACAGACATTGTTGAAGACTGAACGTTCTGTAGAATACCCGGAACACGGCCAATATGAGAATACTTTCTGGATGAATTTGGCTGAAGAAATAAGAACTTAAACGTACAAATCGTACTCGAACAGATTGGTTTGATGTTCATTGTGGCGGTTATATTAACATCGTGTGTAAGCATACAATACATGTAATAGGAGTACTAGTACATACAGATCTATGTATGTGGATTGACAAAAAATGTAAATATGGGACCGTAGGAAATGATAGCTAAGGAAATTAACTGCTTACCTAAGAATTCGAAATATGTAGCCAACTAATTTCATATATTATATTCGGAGGATATTCGTTCATATTGTTTATTACACTTAGTGTCTTATTTGTGAGAGTTCTGATATGTATATAAAATTTTGTTCCGTTGAACGGAACAATTTCATTCATACCTACATATGAATAGTTGTTTAGTTATTAGTGCAATTCGTTTGTTCTGTCAAAAGAACAATTTGATCCTCATCTAGATATGCCAAAATGTTCCGCTAGCGGAACATTTGTATGTGAGAGTTCTGATATGTATATAAAATTTTGTTCCGTTGAACGGAACAATTTCATTCATACCTACATAGGAATAGTTGTTTAGTTATTAGTGCAATTCTGTCAAAAGAACAATTTGATCCTCATCTAGATATGCCAAAATGTTCCGCTAGCGGAACATTTATATGTGAGAGTTCTGATATGTATATAAAATTTTGTTCCGTTGAACGGAACAATTTCATTCATACCTACATAGGAATAGTTGTTTAGTTATTAGTGCAATTCTGTCAAAAGAACAATTTGATCCTCATCTAGATATGCCAAAATGTTCCGCTAGCGGAACATTTATATGTGAGAGTTCTGATATGTATATAAAATTTTGTTCCGTTGAACGGAACAATTTCATTCATACCTACATAGGAATAGTTGTTTAGTTATTAGTGCAATTCTGTCAAAAGAACAATTTGATCCTCATCTAGATATGCCAAAATGTTCCGCTAGCGGAACATTTGTATGTGAGAGTTCAGATATGTATATAAAATTTGGGTTCATTCATATCTAGACTGGGATATTTGTTTAGTTCAAAGTAAAGTTCATTTGTACTGTCAAAGGAACAATTTGATTCTCATCTAGATATGCCAAAATGTTCCGCTAACGGAACATTTGTATGTTACAGTTCTGATATGTACATAAAATTTTGGTCCGTTAACGGAACAATTTCATTTATATCTAGATAGGGATAGTTGTTTAACTGATAGATTTATTGTCATCTAGATATGTGAAATTGTTCCGCTAGCGGAACATTTTGTTGAATTTTTAGATTCAAATATTTGTTCCGTTGACGTAACAATTGTTATATTTGATGAAATTAAACAGTAAAATTTACAGTTTTGTTCTGACTTTTGTAATTTTCCTGGATAATTTCCATGAATTTTTCGTTTTTTGAAGGTAAAAAAGGCCATTCTAAATAGGATTTTGTGGACAATCCCTTTTTATATTGGACAGGCTTACTAGTTTTTAGTGAGTCTGTAAATCATTATTCTATTAATCATGTACTTCTCATTCACATTTACAATATTACGTGTATATAGAAACAAATGTATTGCATTACTTTTTCAAAATTTATCAGCAGTCTAGATGATATTTTATTAATTGCATAACATGTTCTTCATGTGTCATGCTTAGCTAACCTAAGACAGACATGAATACTGGTTGTTTGACTCATCCCAAAGTTTGAGCACCTGTACATAGTACTTGTGTGTGTTTATAATCATTCTCCGGCTTTTGTATTCCATTGTTAAAGTTTTCATAGAATACAGGCACATACATGTAATTATAACATTGAGTAAGTGTGTTGTGTCTTTGTATGAGCGTACGTCGGCAGTTTGACAGCAGAAACTTGGATTTTCGGCTCTTTGACTACTGAAACTTGGAATTTTGGCTTGTAAACGATTTATGTATGTTATCAAACTTTCTTTAAATGCTGTTGTACTTTGAGATTGTTGTCGCTACCCTATACATATTGAATCTGCTAAACGTTGTATCAAATATTTGTTGAAAATTCTCAAAATGCCAAACACAAGATATGTTAGAAAATGTTACAATATGTTAGTAAGCTGGTCCTGCATTAATTAAGTATTTTAATTGGGCGAATGAAATTGAACACCTCCTATGCAGCAATGGTTTCGGCTATGTCTGGTTCAATCAAGGGGTACAAAAGGAGTTATTTTATTGAATCGATTACTTTAAGACTGAAAGACAAATACCTGGTTTAGCACATTAGAATCTTCAGCCTCATACAACGTGTATAAGAATATTAAACAAGATTTTTTAAAAGAACCATATCTTTCAGTATTGAATGTGAGAAAATTTAGACATAGTTATGCTCAGCTTAGAACTGGTCTGCCTCACCTTGAGACAGTCAGAAAAGATATTATATTGTTACAGAGTTTGAAAATTATGATTGTAATGTTTGCTCAATGCATACTCTTGAAGATGAATTTCACTTTCTCCTCGTTTGCCCAATTTATGTTGATTTAAGTTATACATTCCAAAGAAGTACCATATTAACACTTCGATTAATAAGATGCATATATTATTGTCGATAAGAAATGAGAATGTCATGGAAAATGTTGCTTCCTATATTCACTTTGCATCCTTGCGTAAAAGAATGATACTTGATCTATAATGTCTCTTTGCTCAGGCTGATTCCAAACAACAAAACCACTTGTCTATAAATATATGTATAATTATGCGACTGCTATGTTTTGGTGCGGCCATGTTACTTCTCTTGATAACCTACTATCTGACCAGGAATACCTGACAGTGACGTCACATTGTGTTTACAATCCAATGTTTACTTTATTAATTGTTCTACAAAAATGTGGATTATCATTATATTTCTTTTCCTATAATCTCAATTTGATGTCGTAGTCGAGAAGATAACGGGGCAGTATTAGTAGTTGAAAGGTATGGAGTTCGATCCCCGTCAGCGTAACTTTTTTCCGCTCGTAACTATTTTGCAATTGAATACAAATTATGTGTGAAAAATGAATTACATCTTTGTCATTTCACTAAACTTAAGATGGCTAATTTGAATGGCTAAGGACGCGTTTAAGATAATTGTAATAAGTCTTTTTTATGAATAACGAGAAAGCAACGTCTGTTCTAAACGTGTTTTAGAGATTATGTCATTTTTAAGAGCTTTTATTAATCATATGACAAAAGAATATTTTCACATTCGTTATTGTATTAAATCATTAAATGTGTGCCCCGTATATTGTACAAAAATACATTCATATAGTTTGTCTACCACAAGCTTTGAACTTGGACCGCCTGTGTGAGAAGCAACTAACACATCCACAGGACCATGTTTTGTTTGGACTATTAGAATTGATAAGGACATACTTCTATTTAATAAGATCATTAATCCGTTGGGGATATACCCTGGTTATTTATAGATTGTTGACAAAATGACGTAACTGTCAAAAAGTGTTGGTCGGATAGTATGTACCTACGAATGTTATATAACATATGTATTGTAAATATATGTCATGTTACGGGCTGGTGGCCTAAATCATTAGTAAACGTATTGTATTGTATTGACAGCTGAAACTTGGAGCTTCGGTTCGTTGACTGCTGAAACTTGAAATTTCTGCTTTTTGACTGCTGAAACATGGGACTTTTCGGTTTTTGACTGCTGAAACTTGGACTTTTGGCTTTTTGACAGCTCAAACTTTGAGTTCCAGCTTTTTGACTGCTGTAACTTGGATTTTCGGTTGTTTGACCGCTGAAATTCGGACTTTCAGCTGTTTATTTTCTTTTTCTTGTGCATTTGTGTGTTCGGCATTGTGCCGTGTGATCATGGACTTTGTAATTTCTGTTATCTTTGTTCGGCTGTTTCAGTAACTGCTGATTGCTACTTTCCCAGTCCGATTATTCGATCTTGTAACAATGTACCAGTGAGAAAAGTAAGTAGGCAACTACAAGTTGATTAAAGGTCAGCCAACAAAATAAAACTTAAACAATAAGTTATCGTGTTCTTTCTTTGTATGGCCTTTCGTTTTTAAACAGTATAAACGGAAATTAAGTCAGTAATTAGTACTAAGTAGATGTAAGTACATTTGTTTTCCTGGTCAAAAACAAACTCCCTAAGCAAGTCTGGCAAGCATCTTAATAGAAAACTTAAATATTTTAACTTGAGTTAATCATTTGTGCTGCGCGTACGGTATCTCCCAAAATTGAAGATTAAAGTGATTAATGTATAGGTAAATATCTAGATTATGCAAGTTTATGTACTTTTATCAGTAGAGTTTATATATGGGTAAATATTTAACTCAGGTAGGTCAAATGGGGGGATTTAGTATATAAACTCTACTGATAAAAGTACATAAACATGCATAACCTAGATACTTACCTGTATTACACCCCCCCCCCCTCATTTCACCTACCTGGTTTAAATATTTACATATAGCTCAATGAATGATGTTTTAAAGTTAAACATATAAAAAATCCATTGTCTTGATTGTTATCATCGTTGTTTGATAATAGTTCTGGTGTGTATTTGTCCTGTCGTTCTGTATACTATTAGGTTGTATCTTTCGAAATTTTAGCCGGCCAGTAGATTTTGCAGATTTTATGTAGGTGAATAACCACTTCAAATGCCTACGCGGACCAAAATCCGATACTCAAGTAGTCCTGTAAAAAAATTTGGTTTGACTGGAAAAACTGGTATGTCTCGACAAATCTGCATTAGAATCATGAAATTTGGTTTAAATACTTTGTACATATGTATGTAACGTAGTGCAATAATTGTTTTATTTAGAAATATTTGGCATTCTGGCCTAGATATGAAAGTGCGTGTGGGAAATTGACGCACCAATTTTTTTTTTATTATACATGACTCCTTTTTTTCATTTTCTCGAAGCTGGAAGCTATATCTATTGATTAATAGGGTTTGAGAGGGCTCTATGGCATGGACAAACTGTAGACATTTTTTGGGACTGACATTGGTCACTTTATATTGAATTAAAAAAAAACAAATATTGTTGGTGATTTTTTACCTTGTATGGAAACCGAATATATTCTGGCTGTCTTTTTTAGTTATTCTCCAACATTCTGACCTATATATCAGGACTGAGAGGACATTGTTCTTATAGAGTTTTATTTTGTTGTTTTCACTGATCGATGTTTCCAGATATCCATATCTTGTTGAGCTGATAAATTTTGAAGTCTGCTGGCTATATCATTTTCAGTTGCATTGTTTTTTTCTCAGAACACTTCATAAATATGTAAAATCCTCTACCTCTTCAATTGATTCATCGCCTAGTGTTATTGTAGTAAGGGAGTTTGTGAGTTGCATAGTCTTGTATTTTTTCTTACTGATGTTGAGGCCTAATTGGTGTGTGTATTTAGCTAAGACCTCTGTTTTCTTTTGGAGGTGTTCAGCATTGCTTGCAAGTATGGAAATATCGTCCGCAAATTCAAGATGTGGGAGTCATTCGTCTAGACAGTACATTTTGGTGTATAAGTCGAGGATATACATTTCACAGGGTTGATATTGACCCACATATACTAATACATGTAAAGGTGTCCGAGGTGGATACATGTCCCTCATGTATACACTGTTATTATTAATGTATATGAGGCATATATCTACATGTACGCTTTGACCCCTTTCAGTACATGAACGTATTATAAATTTACATGTAAATATGTTAAACACTCTAATTATAATTGTATGCAGTGACAAGTCTTCTTTTACTTCCGGTTTATACAATAAGTACTTTTGACACACGTCTATTTACGTTGGACAAAGGATATATTTCCAAATGATTATTTCTGATATTTACATAAGCGGTATGTTGGATATTTTGCATTTAATGTCCTTATTCAGAGTTCAATGTTTAGGTAGTGCAACCATGATAGAATAAACCTCAGAAATAATCCAGGAACAACCGAACATGTACTGTATATTCTTTCCTGAATCACATAATGGGTTACGAGATCGAGTTACTTTCACATTATTAACCTCAAGGCCGCAGGTTATATTGGATTGCCAAAAGTAAAATGACCATGGAGGGGCACGTGACATGTTCTTGATGGTTTACGATTTCAAAAAAAATATCCAAAAAAAGAAGCATTTTGTAAGAATGTCGTGAACCAGACTAATTCCATTATTCCATGCGGATAACATCGGTCTGTATCGCATTACAATAGTTTATTTACCAAAGAAAGCATAACTTTTCCGAAATTTCACTTTGAACGCGAGACCACGAATCTAAACTGCAGGTGTCTGCAGCTGCATAAGATTCCCAGTCAGTAATAAATATAGTGGGCGATGGACTACATCCCGTAGAGAACACATCGCTAGATTAACAGAAGCGTGGTATTGATACATGATAAAAAATTCTAATTCTTTTGAATTTGTTCATTCGTTCGGCACATACATTTAACACAACCAAATAATTGGAAGATAATCGGTATTGTCCGATTTTACATGTATTGGAATTATTTTGACAGAAACATTTATTTAAACTTACACCGGAATAAATTCGAATTGCATCCAAACTGCAAAAACCACATCCTAAACGATACAACTAAATAACAAGGCCGCAGGTAATCACCCGCAGGAAACTATTTGACTTGTTGATAGCCGCCCTTTTATGGAATACCAACCAAATTTCTCCCCTGGACGTGAAAGGACAAGTTACTGATAGTTATTAAAATGAATAAATTTGTTTGCGTGGATATTGAAGCTATTAATTGATACCTGTACAAACACATTTAAATTCTCATTGATCCCACCATAAATGACATTTTTTGGATGGATAATGTTCGTAATTAAAATAAAAAATGTTTCCGTATAAATAATTTAATTGCTGATCCCTTTTTGCGTAGACTAGCTGAGGTGTCTATTTTTTTCTACTACTGAACTGATCGCAAATTTTATCGATAGTTGTATTCGTTTACCAATGATGCTGATGTTTTCGCATGAAAACAATAATATAGAGTTTCATATAACTTTTCTTATTTATCAATTATAGATAATGAAAAGAAAAGAAATTGCTGAAATTTATACATTAATTTGATAACAAAAATGTTGAGTCGCCGGAATTAGTCTATTCATAAATTCTGTACTATAAATAGACTTGTTTAAAACGCGGTAAAACTACCGAATCTGCGGTCACAGAATGGGTAGTCTGGATTACCTCCCCTATCACTACTAAACAAATATAGAACGACAGGGAACCAGACTACAGAATGGGCTGGCCCGGGTACTTGCTTCCAAAAGTTTAACGGTAACATATCAATATTTTAGCAATTATTGTGATATTGTGCTGTTTCTTGTGATTATATAAGTAGTGTTCATATAATATGAACAATATCTTGATGATTTTAAAGTTGCTTGATTTGGCCGCACGTGCCCGCAGTTTGGCCGCGTTTTAAACATGACAACGGAAGTAGAAATAGCATTGTTTTGATACAACTTTACTTATCAAAAATAGCCGCGAATATAACTGATTACAAGACGCGAGTACTTGTTGAACAAGGAAAATCTTCTTTAATACTCATAACGAACGTAGATATGCAATTTCATCAACATCCGATACAGACCTTGAAGTAAGTCACTGTCGTACTCGTACCGATTCGACCCAAAATGTTAAAAAATGTAAACAACTTTTGAACAATGTTATGCATCTATTGTGCATTGCTATTTCGTTTTGCACGCGAATTGTTTACATCAGTACAAGGCATCGTGTGCTACACTGTGACTGTACGAATTTAACACTACTTCTCGGTTCATTGTACTGCTGAATGAAAAAAATATTTTAGTCACAATTTAATGCATTACGGTAGTCGAGTGTTGGATTGACCAACTATAATTTTAAAAAATTTAAAAAATAACTATAAAAAAAAATTTAAAAAAAGGCGCTACCGAGTTTCGATCCTGGGGAACTCGTTTTGTAAACCAGCGTACTTACCACTAGGCCACGGACGCTCTTATTCCACAACAGACTTAATGAAATACATATCGTAAGCTATATCGATTTTCTGACGAGCGAGATTGTACGAACGCAAAAATCCAGAAAATGACGTCGCACAAGTTGTGCTGGTAAAAATGCGTGTTATTTTTTTTACCAGGCTTTGTTTTATTGACAAATTAGGCATAAATAGGGTAAAATAATTATTATTCGTCTGCTAGCCAAATGTCTATGGTATGTACCGTTCCCCTCGCACTTGTTAGACCGGGCCTCTCTTGCGCATGCGCACATGATGTTGATCCCCCAAGAGTGAAATTGTAAACATTCAGAGGCGGGGTATGTTTTTGGTAGATAAATAATGTTATTGTTTACCTTGAGCGAAATTTTGCTATCCAACTTCTTTGAAACAAGCGTCTGAGTGATTCCAAGATCAAAGAAAAATTCGCGAAAATAAAGCGTCTAGACCGTTTGTCCGGTCATTACTGCTGTCCGGTAATACCTCGCATGCCAGTATTGAAAACTGTTAAATAAATGATAAAATCTGAAATCTTATAAAAGTTCAGTAACCAAAATGAATAAATATCACAGACTTATGACATTAGATTGATTCAGTCGAGCTGGGCAGTCTTGGATGAGCATCGTTAATCATATGCTCGTGAAATCCTTTTTAACAGTGTGTTGTCGATTATCTCCCTTATCTGCATGATGGTCGGGCCAATTTTTTTTCTTTCCCACATGATTGACAGTCATGCCAATTATTATTTTCCTTATGCGTCTGACAGTCGTCCGGATTACTTTGGTTATCCGAACGACAGTTGTACCAATTATTTTCCTTATGCGCATGATGGTCGTGCCAATTATTTTCATTACCCGCCGCACGACAGTCGTACCAATTATTTTCCTTATGCGCATGATGGTCATGCCAATTATTTTCCTGATGCGCAAGACAGTTGTGCCAATAATTGAATTGTTTTCCTTATACGCACGACAGTCTCGTAAATTATTTTCCTTATTTGCACGATGATTATACTGATTTTTTCTTATCCGCACGTCGGTTGTGCCAATTATTTTCCTTATCAGTACGAAGTTCAGCAAATAATTTTTCTTATCCACACGACGGTCAAAATGTTGTCAGTCCGAATGAATATTTGTCAGTTCGAAAAAAATATTAAAATGAAAATAGACCTTTGTACCTTTTAAAATTTTTAATTGCTTTATTGAGAGCTACGTAATTTAGAAATGCATGTTTAGCTTTTAACATATTTAATAAGTGATTGCCAAAGGACCTAATTTGTTGTTTACCTTTTTACAATAACCTGAATGAGCATAGCTATAAATTTAACCTCTGTAGAGCTGAAATACCTCAAAATGACAGCCAATATTTTCAGCTCCCAGAGACTGAGAGTGAAGTAGAAAAAAATCTAGGTACAATGTAACTGCACCGTCATCGAATCCCAAGTCCGCATTTAAAATGCAGGAGGGCCTAATTGTGTATTTTTTATGCTCCCTGAAGGGTGAGCATATAGTCGCCGCTTTGTCCGTCCGTCTGTCCATCCGTCACACTTTTGTCCGGGCCATAACTTTAAGAGTATTAGAGATATCAATTTGAAACTTCTTAGGTGAATAGACCTCATTGAGGGGAAGTACAGTGCACAAGAACCATAACTCTTGATTGCATATGTTTTTAGTTATTCCCCTTTGTAATTTTTCATACTTCATTCTTGTCCGGGCCATAACTTAAACAGTATTAGAGATATCAATTTGAAACTTTATCGGTGACTAAACCTCATTGATAGGAAGTGCAGTGTGAAAGAACCATAACCCTACATTATATATTTTTGAGTTATTTCCCTTTGTAATTTTTTATACTTAATTCTTCTCTGGGCCAGAACTCATACAGTATTAGAGATACCAGTTTATAATGTCAAATACCTGTGTATATTGGAATATGTCCCGCTTAATTTCATTCTATCTGAATGAAACGTTAGAGATTTCAGTCGTTTAGAATAATTTATAACACCGTTGCTTGATATAACAGTATTCATGCCATGTTAACCACAAAATTGCGGCTACTTTGATGCATTGCATCACAAATTTGTCTTGTTAATATACTGGTATATGTAAAGCGTTTTGGTTATGGATGAGCACGTGACCAAGCATCAATGCCTGGTTGGCTAATGTTTCAGTCTGGCTTTCGTCTTCAAGTTTAAAGTAGCTTTCTTAACACTAAATAAATAGATCTGAACCAGTCTACCTCTTACTAAGTATCAATTCAATTAAATCGTGGTACTTGTCAAAATCCACTATGTAGACATCTACGACAAGGAAAACTGTACAATCGGTGTAGAACGAAGAGTGTTGTTGATTTTTATTTACAATTTATGTCCTTTGGTCTTATATAGGATTTTCACTCTACTCCATTAAAAAAGGTCATAACGACCAACAAGTATATACACTGTACAATCGAGTTTCAAGCTAGTGTTTTGTGAAATGTACAAGCTTGATGTTGACTTTACTTCTCCAGACCAGACCTGCAGATATTACAGTCTATTTTAGACTACACTCGAACGATTTAAAAACTCACCAGTATAAAAAATAATCGACGTTTGTAAAAGTTAAATTTCTTCTTCTCTACACTATCTCTCTAGTCTCTTAGTCACAGAAAATAAGAAATTCATAATTTGGAATACCTCGCCAGTACAACGTTTCTGTTTTTAGCATGTTTTGCATGTTCACCGTGATCACGTCAACATAACGGATCGATATACGCTTTTAATTACGCTGTATGTGTACCTGCGTACAACGAATCTTCTTTTATGTAAATAGTTAATTTGAATATTTTACATGGTTTCTTAAGAACTGTTATAATTGCTGTACATCAATAATTCTCACAATTATCAGAGTATTTTTTAAAGTTTTTGAGTGCTAAAACTTTTAAATGTCATAATTTGTTTTTATTTCTGTTTTAATTTAAAACAGTAATGACGAATTGCATCGCTGTACAACATCTATTTGTGTCCAAGCAGGCTTTTGGAATGAACCTTGTTCTACAGGGTCTGTTGGCGCAATGTCTAAGTTGGTTCATTTCAATATGCCTTGTGATAAAAACTGCTCAAAATTTTATATGCTGTTTAGTGATATGTTTGCATCCAATCTGATTAAAATCATATCCTCAAACCCGCTACGCTGCCGTAAGGAAGATCAAGTATTCAAGTCAGATTGTGTTTGAATCATTACTTTTATCATCTCTTATAACTCAAATTGGATGAGGGGCAACACTGTGTTTTATTGTCGTATTTTATATGTATGTATATATGAGATGTAAATAAACTATTTACCTTAGCTTATCTTGTTATACTTATAGTGTAGACGAAAAGTAGGAAATGTAAAAACTCGGTATTTTTGTGATTTAATTTCTTTACAAAATGCCTGTGATTTGAAGACCATAGACAATTAACGAGGACTATGTGCTATATTTGTATGCGATGTGCGTTTTAAAATGAGACGTTACAAGCAAATAGTTATGTCAAGTTTTATTTTATTTAATTTCCGGGTGTATTGTTACAAAATGTACAAAAACCAACAAAGAAACAAAAGGAGTACTCGTTGTTGTATGTGATGAATGTATGTATTTTTATATGTACAATGTACGTGGAAGTTAAATTACACCAAGGTACTGCACATGCACGAATGCAATGGAATGCAGTTTTAGTATTTCAATAAAACGGTTTGTAGAGGTATACATAACTTTATG
This sequence comes from Spisula solida, assembly GCA_947247005.1. NCBI lineage: Eukaryota > Metazoa > Mollusca > Bivalvia > Venerida > Mactridae > Spisula > Spisula solida. The sequence continues at coordinate 2,813,925 of OX365946.1, read as the reverse complement.
TAAGTAAGTTTATTTTTCAAAGTATCAATAGGCCAAAGGCCTGTCAGATATACACACATTACTACAAAACATATATAGCAAACATGGCAACGGCAAGTATAAATTTACATGAAAATAAAACGACAGCAAAAACAAAGTGAGACAAAGCGAAAAGCAGTATGTGGACGTGCGAAATATGCGTGGATAAAGAGAGGGAGAGAGAGTGGTTGTTAAGCGGAAAAGGGTAAATGGTGAAAAACAATCTGTTTACAACAGTCATAATGAAAGAATAACATTACATACATACATGTATAATTTGTCACATAATTTAATGCGACATAGAGACGTTTTCAGCTGCAATTTCACTACAACGGTTTAATTTATTATATAATACGGATTTTGTAGCCAATGTGATCGCAAAAAGAATTAAAATTGTTGAGATGGGCGTAATACATCGTTAGTACTAGTACTTCAGTAGGCATTATTCATACATACCGCCTCCTCGATAGCCTAGTGGTTGAGCGTTTGCTTCGAGTGCGGGAGGTCACGGGTTCGATCCCTGGCCGCGTCATACCAAAGACGAAATAAAAATGGTACCAGAACTTCCCTTGCTAGACGCTCAGCATAAAGGGAAACTGGCTTCTCTTCTCTCATACCCTCGTGGCAATGGATAACATCAGGAATGAGGTGTCGAGAGTGATTAATATAAGTTGGGAAAACTTGTTTCACAATCGACCTTAAAATAAATTAGTATAAAAAAAATACATTTAGCCACTTAATTGACTACGAAGTAAGTACAGTGAAACTGTCATAACATGTGGATCTCTAATTAACATAAATCAGCAGGTGTTCCACTTAAGCACACGATGTATCACCGCCCCATCACTAGAAGTCTTCAAGGCTAGGATGGGCGCGCCAATGCCGTAACTCTGGGGCAGCATGTTTTTAACCGTTTTAACCAGCTTTCACTGCGTTTTTTCCTTACGCATTTGTACATAATCAATATGTGCGACAATGCTCCAGAGGAGCGATGCACAGTATTTGAAGAAGACGAAGATGTGTATAACCGCAGCAATGATCATCAAAACATATCTACTCGAGTATGACAATTATATTCATGCTCTTATTTCTTCAGCCAAATTCATCCAGAAAGTATTCTCATCTTGGCCGTATTCCGGATATTCTACCGAACGTTCAGACTTCAACAATGTCTGTAGATATTGCGGTAATTCTTTCATTGCTATCTGCTCCATGTTCACTATTACTATCATCTGTCTCTTTGTGACAATGGATTCCACATAGGCCATGTGTGTTTCATATTCACACCAACTGTCATTTATAAAGTCTCTGTTCAGTAGAAGTACAACCTTCTTACTGTTATTAATAGCATGCGTGATATTCTCAGCCATAGAAACACCAGGAACGCAATCTTTGTCGTACACCCATGTCACCAAATGATGTGTTTCTTGTAACATCGGTACTGCCGAGTGTTTCATGAAGCTTCCGATTGTCCTTGGGTAGGAAATGAAAGCGTCATATTGAAACAGTCGGTCGTAACCTTCGAGAACATGTCTTCTATGTCTCGTGTAGTATAAATATCTCAACTTCCATCGGTTCTTGTAGACGAGAAAGCAGCTTACAGCACTCAGAAAACCTGTGCCAACAACACTTATGCTACTCGCCATCCAAGTTACCCATATTTTATCTTCATTTTTACAAGTATCACTCTCCAATATGTTTATTATTTTCTTAAGATCATCGTCATTCCTTAAAGGATATGCTTTGCCTTCAATACGGCAATCACTCTCCAGCGACATTGTTAAATTGATTTGTGTGTCTCTGACCCATTTTAAAAAATGAAGATGACTACACGCGCAATCAAACGGATTTGCTGAGAGGTCTACATTTACGGTGCTATAGCACGACTTCTGGGTGAGAGATTCCAGATACGTGGTAGTATCTTTCTCTAGAACAGTGAGTTTATTGTTTGTCAGGTTCAGTAGTTCCAAACACATGCTACTCTCTAACGAAGCGGTCCAATTTTTCAACAGGTTATAACCTAGATCCAAGCGTTTGAGATTCGTCAAATTTTTAAACATGTCTTCAGGGAGATACCATATCTTGTTTGAAGAAAGATCAATTTCTTCCAATTGATTCAGGCCTTGAAACAATCGTGGCTGTTCCGATAGGGGTATCTTATTCAAAGCATCACCTAGTAAATTGCGAGATACATTAAGCCTTTTTAAGCTTCGGAGTTCTGTGAAAAAGGTTACGGAAACTTGGTCGCAGTTGTTCAAAGATAAGTCTAAATCGGTTAAGTTCTGAAGACCAAAAGTGACAAAATTCCATGTAGATATTAAGTTGAAAGACAGGTCTAGATGTTTTAAATTCTTAGCACCACAGACAAGAATAATGTTCGGCTTTTCTTCAGCATCCACTCTATGCCAAATGAAACTTTGCCTCCAAGAGAAGGATTCTAAGTTTTCTGGGAGGCATAATAATTTTTTACAATCGCATCCCATTTGCAGATTTGTCGTTACTGATAGGTTACCAGCATATGCCAGCTGAACTTCGTTTTCGTCTCCGAAATGCTGGAGGAAAAATGGATCATAGTTGAGATGCTGCCGTGACACATCGAGATGAACCACGCTTTTAAGGCCAAGAACATACCACATATATCGTCCACATGTTAGCCGGTTGCCTGAAAGTGTTAAATTTCTCAAGGACTTTGGAAACCCATTGTGTGGAACATCTTCGTCAAAAACTTCAATTTTATTCAGATCTATGTGTAGTACTTCTAAAGCTTGCAATGTTTTAAGATTCGTCACATCGGTATACTTCAACTCTATACCAAGTCCTTCAATTTCATGAATATGATTAACATTTAACACCTTAAGTGTTGATGAATTTCTCAAACCGTATAACGCTGTGTTCATACCTTCGAATTTTAAATTTTCATTGTATGATAAATCCAATTTCACTAAGTCTTTCAAACCCGAGAATGCACCGGCTTGTATTTTGTTTATTTTGCATGATCCTATGAAGAGATGTTGTACTTTTGTTACGTATTTAAACGTATCATTATATATTGTTGGTGCATTGCAGCTGTGGTCACGAATTTGCGATAAACTCAGGTTTGTCAAATGTGTTAAGCTTTCAAAACCTTTGCCGAATTTACAATCTTTACACAAGTCAATATACAGTCCTCGTAGTTGTTTCATGTACTGCATCTCCTCTCCAAGTCCAATAAATGACGTGATATTGTTACCATAGAAATTGATATCTTTCAGGTTAATTAGGGGTCTGAATACTCCAACACCAAATCCGTCCGGCCATGTCAATCGGTTTCCAGTCAAGTTTAAGTATACTAAATTTGTCAGATTTGTGAATGCATCTGTCTCGATATAACTTATATTACAATAAAACAGATACAGCCATATCACATCTGTGCTGTTCATATTAATGGCATTAACAAACGAATTGTTCGTTATATTTCCAAAAGAGTTGTGGCTCAAGTTCAGGAGACATAGGGGAGGTGTCAGATCTGGTGTGGTTTTATTTAAAGCAGGGTATCTATGTGGAACTTGATCGAGATTTAAACCACCACAGTTCATTATATAACCCCTGTCACCACATTCTGTCCATGATTTATTGTCTAACTTATGAATGGTACAGTTCTCGCCGTCAAACCTCTTGTTGGCAATCCAGTTATGTGTGTGCATATCCACTGAGTTTGGAATGGAACGTATGCTGTTTGGTAATGAGGACAATCCTCCTTTAGAATCTTCTAGCTTGCACTCTGTGTATTTAAATAAACTCATAGAAATAAAAACAATACCAAACAGCACAGTGCCGTGATATGAAGCCATACTGCCTGCCTGATACATTCAATATGGTTTCAATAAATCGCTCGCTAAATTCGTTCAGAACGATAGACGTCAGTCACATTCTCATGTTCACTATTATGTCCAATGCTTTACAATCCTGATCCAGAAATGCACTTTAATGTATTTACATTATACGGGTAGTATAAATTGTCTTGAACTTAACACTCTGTGTAATTCACACCGCGTATTATCTTAAGTATACGAAGCCTAAATTTAATAGGTCTTATGTTTATTATTGTAGATATAATATGGTTAACCGTGTACAAACATCATGCCGGTCATCATGGTCGTCATACACTGTGGCCAATCTTAGTCAGTTCTTACACAGTTTTCTTGTGTGTATTTTTCCATCGTACATCCTTTCCCTTTCACGTCCAGTCCTGAAATTTCTGGTATTTTGTACTGTAACTAATCTTCCTTATTCCTCTGCATAGACGTTTTGTTTGTACAAAGGATACAAGCCTGAAATAAAAATAAATTCAACATAAGCATGAAATCATTAAGCAGTACCGACATGTTGTTTCCTGGTACCTCAGTTATCAACTTCATACATTAACTTGAACAGTTATATTGCAATTTCAGTGTTTGGCCTATTGATGTGAAATTTGACACCGAATTCCAAATCATGGCCTAAAGTATTGATAATAATTTCAAAAACTACAACATTGAATTTATTGCTTGCAAGTATTACGGATAACTTGGCCCTTAATTCCCTAAGTCACGAAAACATCAATATTATATGATTGTATCAGCCTTCTGTACGTAAAAACCGCCAGACCAGACGCTTAGATCACACGGTCAATGACTGTCTGAGCACACCGCCAGACCAGACGCTTAGATCACACGGTCAATGACTGTCTAAGCACACCGCCAGACCAGACGCTTAGATCACACGGTCAATGACTGTCTGAGCACACCGCCAGACCAGACGCTTAGATCACACGGTCAATGACTGTCTAAGCACACCGCCAGACCAGACGCTTAGATCACACGGTCAATGACTGTCTAAGCACACCGTCAGACCAGACGCTTAGATCACACGGTCAATGACTGTCTAAGCACACCGCCAGACCAGACGCTTAGATCACACGGTCAATGACTGTCTAAGCACACCGCCAGACCAGACGCTTAGATCACACGGTCAATGACTGTCTAAGCACACCGCCAGACCAGACGCTTAGATCACACGGTCAATGACTGTCTAAGCACACCCTAGACCAGACGCTTAGATCACACGGTCAATGACTGTCTAAGCACACCGCCAGACCAGACGCTTAGATCACACGGTCAATGACTGTCTAAGCACACCGCCAGACCAGACGCTTAGATCACACGGTCAATGACTGTCTAAGCACACCGCCAGACCAGACGCTTAGATCACACGGTCAATGACTGTCTGAGCACACCGCCAGACCAGACGCTTAGATCACACGGTCAATGACTGTCTGAGCACACCGCCAGACCAGACGCTTAGATGACACGGTCAATGACTGTCTGAGCACACCGCCAGACCAGACGCTTAGATCACACGGTCAATGACTGTCTGAGCACACCGCCAGAACAGACGCTTAGATCACACAGTCAATGACTGTCTGAGCACACCGCCAGTCCAGACGCTTAGATCACACGGTCAATGACTGTCTGAGCTCACCGCCAGAACAGACGCTTAGATCACACGGTCAATGACTGTCTGAGCACACCGCCAGACCAGACGCTTAGACTTATCTATGAACAACTGCTACGAGGTTTCCATAGCATTTTTCACAGAATTCCGAAGCTTAGAAAGGCTTAATGTATCTCGCAATTTACTCGGTGATGCTTTGAATAAGATACCCCCATCGGAGCAGCCACGATTGTTTAACGGCCTGAATCAATTGGAAGAAATTGATCTTTCTTCAAACAAGATATGGTATCTCCATGAAGACATGTTTAAAAACTTGACGAATCTCAAACGCTTGGATCTAGGTTATAACCTGTTGAAAAAGTGGACCGCTTCGTTAGAGAGCAGCATGTGTTTGAAACTACTGAACCTGACAAACAATAAACTCACTGTTCTAGAGAAAGATACTACCACGTATCTGGATTCCCTCGCCAAGGAGCCGTGCTATAGCAACGTAACGGTAGATATGTCTGTGAACCTTCTTGATTGCGCGTGTAGTCATCTTCATTTCTTAAGGTGGGTCAGAGACACACAAATCCTAGTAGAAATGACGAATGAAAGTGACTGTCGTATTGAAGGCAAAGTGTACCCGTTAAGGAATACTGAAGATCCCATTGACATAATAAGTAAATTGGAAAGGGATGTGTGTAAAAATGGAGATAAAACATGGGTAACTTGGATGGCGAGTAGCATTAGTGTAGTTGGCACAGGTTTTCTGAGCGCTGTAAGCTGCTTTCTCGTCTACAAGAACCGATGGAAGTTGAGATATTTATACTACACGAGACATAGAAGACATGTTCTCGAAGGTTATGACCGACTGTTTCAATATGACGCCTTCATTTCCTACCCAAGGACAATCGGGAGCTTTATGAAACACTTGGCAGTACCGATGTTACAAGAAACACATCATTTGGTGACATGGGTGTACGACAAAGATAGCGTACCTGGAGTTTCTATGGCTGAGAATATCACCCATGCTATTAATAACAGTAAGAAGGTTGTACTTCTACTGAACAGAGACTTTGTGAAGGACAGTGGGTGTGAATATGAAACACACCTGGCCTATGTGGAGTCCATCGTCACAAAGAGACAGATGATAGTAATAGTGAATATGGAGCAAATAGCAATGCAAGAATTACCGCAATATCTACAGACCTTGTTGAAGACTGAACGTTCTGTAGAATACCCGGAACACGGCCAATATGAGAATACTTTCTGGATGAATTTGGCTGAAGAAATAAGAACTTAAACGTACAAATCGTACTCGAACAGATTGGTTTGATGTTCATTGTGGCGGTTATATTAACATCGTGTGTAAGCATACAATACATGTAATAGGAGTACTAGTACATACAGATTTATGTATGTGGATTGACAAAAAATGTAAATATGGGACCGTAGGAAATGATAGCTAAGGAAATTAACTGCTTACCTAAGAATTCGAAATATGTAGCCAACTAATTTCATATATTATATTCGGAGGATATTCGTTCATATTGTTTATTACACTAGTTTTTAGTGAGACTGTAAATCATTATTCTATTAATCATGTACTTCTCATTCACATTTACAATATTACGTGTATATAGAAACAAATGTATTGCATTACTTTTTCAAAATTTATCAGCAGTCTAGATGATATTTTATTAATTGCATAACATGTTCTTCATGTGTCATGCTTAGCTAACCTAAGACAGACATGAATACTGGTTGTTTGACTCATCCCAAAGTTCGAGTACCTGTACATAGTACTTGTGTGTGTTTATAATCATTCTCCGGCTTTTGTATTCCATTGTAAAAGTTTTCATAGAATACAGGCACATACATGCAATTATAACATTGAGTAAGTGTGTTGTGTCTTTGTATGAGCGTACGTCGGCAGTTTGACAGCAGAAACTTGGATTTTCGGCTCTTTGACTACTGAAACTTGGAATTTTGGCTTGTAAACGATTTATGTATGTTATCAAAACTTCTTTAAATGCTGTTGTACTTTGAGATTGTTGTCGCTACCCTATACATATTGAATCTTCTAAACGTTGTATCAAATATTTGTTGAAAATTCTCAAAATGCCAAACACAAGATATGTTAGAAAATGTTACAATATGTTAGTAAGCTGGTCCTGCATTAATTAAGTATTTTAATTGGGCGAATGAAATTGAACACCTCCTATGCAGCAATGGTTTCGGCTATGTCTGGTTAAATCAAGGGGTACAAAAGGAGTTATTTTATTGAATCGATTACTTTAAGACTGAAAGACAAATACTGGTTTAGCACATTAGTATCTTCAGCCTCATACAACGTGTATAAGAATATTAAACAAGATTTTTTAAAAGAACCATATCTTTCAGTATTGAATGTGAGAAAATTTAGACATAGTTATGCTCAGCTTAGAACTGGTCTGCCTCACCTTGAGATAGTCAGAAAAGATATTATATTGTTACAGAGTTTGAAAATTATGATTGTAATGTTTGCTCAATGCATACTCTTGAAGATGAATTTCACTTTCTCCTCGTTTGCCCAATTTATGTTGATTTAAGTTATACATTCCAAAGAAGTACCATATTAACACTTCGATTAATAAGATGCATATATTATTGTCGATAAGAAATGAGAATGTCATGGAAAATGTTGCTTCCTATATTCACTTTGCATCCTTGCGTAAAAGAATGATACTTGATCTATAATGTCTCTTTGCTCAGGCTGATTCCAAACAACAAAACCACGTGTCTATAAATATATGTATAATTATGCGACTGCTATGTTTTGGTGCGGCCATGTTACTTCTCTTGATAACCTACTATCTGACCAGGAATACCTGACAGTGACGTCACATTGTGTTTACAATCCAATGTTTACTTTATTAATTGTTCTACAAAAATGTGGATTATCATTATATTTCTTTTCCTATAATCTCAATTTGATGTCGTAGTCGAGAGGATAACGGGGCAGTATTAGTAGTTGAAAGGTATGGAGTTCGATCCCCGTCAGCGTAACTTTTTTCCGCTCGTAACTATTTTGCAATTGAATACAAATTATGTGTGAAAAATGAATTACATCTTTGTCATTTCACTAAACTTAAGATGGCTAATTTGAATGGCTAAGGACGCGTTTTAGATAATTGTAATAAGTCTTTTTTATGAATAACGAGAAAGCAACGTCTGTTCTAAACGTGTTTTAGAGATTATGTCATTTTAAAGAGCTTTTATTAATCATATGACAAAAGAATATTTTCACATTCGTTATTGTATTAAATCATTAAATGTGTGCCCCGTATATTGTACAAAAAATACATTCATATAGTTTGTCTACCACAAGCTTTGAACTTGGACCGCCTGTGTGAGAAGCAACTAACACATCCACAGGACCATGTTTTGTTTGGACTATTAGAATTGATAAGGACATACTTCTATTTAATAAGATCATTAATCCGTTGGGGATAAACCCTGGTTATTTATAGATTGTTGACAAAATGACGTAACTGTCAAAAATTGTTGGTCGGATAGTATGTACCTACGAATGTTATATAACATATGTATTGTAAATATATGTCATGTTACGAGCTGGTGGCCTAAATCATTAGTAAACGTATTGTATTGTATTGACAGCTGAAACTTGGAGCTTCGGTTCGTTGACTGCTGAAACTTGAAAATTCTGCTTTTTGACTGCTGAAACATGGGACTTTTCGGTTTTTGACTGCTGAAACTTGGACTTTTGGCTTTTTGACAGCTCAAACTTTGAGTTCCAGCTTTTTGACTGCTGTAACTTGGATTTTCGGTTGTTTGACCGCTGAAATTCGGACTTTCAGCTGTTTATTTTCTTTTTCTTGTTCATTTGTGTGTTCGGCATTGTGCCGTGTGATCATGGACTTTGTAATTGCTGTTATCTTTGTTCGGCTGTTTCAGTAACTGCTCATTGCTACTTTCCCAGTCCGATTATTCGATCTTGTAACAATGTACCAGTGAGAAAAGTAAGTAGGCAACTACAAGTTGATTAAAGGTCAGCCAACAAAATAAAACTTAAACAATAAGTTATCGTGTTCTTTCTTTGTATGGCCTTTCGTTTTTAAACAGTATAAACGGAAATTAAGTCAGTAATTAGTACTAAGTAGATGTAAGTACATTTGTTTTCCTGGTCAAAAACAAACTCCCTAAGCAAGTCTGGCAAGCATCTTAATAGAAAACTTAAATATTTTAACTTGAGTTAATCATTTGTGCTGCGCGTACGGTATCTCCCAAAATTGAAGATTAAAGTGATTAATGTATAGGTAAATATCTAGATTATGCAAGTTTATGTACTTTTATCAGTAGAGTTTATATATGGGTAAATATTTAACTCAGGTAGGTCAAATGGGGGGGGGGGATTTAGTATATAAACTCTACTGATAAAAGTACATAAACATGCATAACCTAGATACTTACCTGTATTACACCCCCCCTCATTTCACCTACCTGGTTTAAATATTTACCTATAGCTCAATGAATGATGTTTTAAAGTTAAACATATAAAAAATCCATTGTCTTGATTGTTATCATCGTTGTTTGATAATAGTTCTGGTGTGTATTTGTCCAGTCGTTCTGTATACTATTAGGTTGTATCTTTCGAAATTTTAGCCGGCCAGTAGATTTTGCAGATTTTATGTAGCTGAATAACCACTTCAAATGCCTACGCGGACCAAAATCCGATACTCAAGTAGTCCTGTAAAAAAATTTGGTTTGACTGGAAAAACTGGTATGTCTCGACAAATCTGCATTAGAATCATGAAATTTGGTTTAAATACTTTGTACATATGTATGTAACGTAGTGCAATAATTGTTTTATTTAGAAATATTTGGCATTCTGGCCTAGATATGAAAGTGCGTGTGGGAAATTGACGCACCAATTTTTTTTTATTATACATGACTCCTTTTTTTCATTTTCTCGAAGCTGGAAGCTATATCTATTGATTAATAGGGTTTGAGAGGGCTCTATGGCATGGACAAACTGTAGACATTTTTTGGGACTGACATTGGTCACTTTATATTGAATTAAAAAAAAACAAATATAGTTGGTGATTTTTTACCTTGTATGGAAACCGAATATATTCTGGCTGTCTTTTTTAGTTATTCTCCAACATTCTGACCTATATATCAGGACTGAGAGGACATTGTTCTTATAGAGTTTTATTTTGTTGTTTTCACTGATCGATGTTTCCAGATATCCATATCTTGTTGAGCTGATAAATTTTGAAGTCTGCTGGCTATATCATTTTCAGTTGCATTGTTTTTTTCTCAGAACACTTCATAAATATGTAAAATCCTCTACCTCTTCAATTGATTCATCGCCTAGTGTTATTGTAGTAAGGGAGTTTGTGAGTTGCATAGTCTTGTATTTTTTCTTACTGATGTTGAGGCCTAATTGGTGTGTGTATTTAGCTAAGACCTCTGTTTTCTTTTGGAGGTGTTCAGCATTGCTTGCAAGTATGGAAATATCGTCCGCAAATTCAAGATGTGGGAGTCATTCGTCTAGACAGTACATTTTGGTGTATAAGTCGAGGATATACATTTCACAGGGTTGATATTGACCCACATATACTAATACATGTAAAGGTGTCCGAGGTGGATACATGTCCCTCATGTATACACTGTTATTATTAATGTATATGAGGCATATATCTACATGTACGCTTTGACCCCTTTCAGTACATGAACGTATTATAAATTTACATGTAAAATATGTTAAACACTCTAATTATAATTGTATGCAGTGACAAGTCTTCTTTTACTTCCGGTTTATACAATAAGTACTTTTGACACACGTCTATTTACGTTGGACAAAGGATATATTTCCAAATGATTATTTCTGATATTTACATAAGCGGTATGTTGGATATTTTGCATTTAATGTCCTTATTCAGAGTTCAATGTTTAGGTAGTGCAACCATGATAGAATAAACCTCAGAAATAACCCAGCAACAACCGAACATGTACTGTATATTCTTTCCTGAATCACATAATGGGTTACGAGATCGAGTTACTTTCACATTATTAACCTCAAGGCCGCAGGTTATATTGGATTGCCAAAAGTAAAATGACCATGGAGGGGCACGTGACATGTTCTTGATGGTTTACGATTTCAAAAAAAATATCCAAAAAAAGAAGCATTTTGTAAGAATGTCGTGAACCAGACTAATTCCATTATTCCATGCGGATAACATCGGTCTGTATCGCATTACAATAGTTTATTTACCAAAGAAAGCATAACTTTTCCGAAATTTCACTTTGAACGCGAGACCACGAATCTAAACAGCAGGTGTCTGCAGCTGCATAAGATTCCCAGTCAGTAATAAATATAGTGGGCGATGGACTACATCCCGTAGAGAACACATCGCTAGATTAACAGAAGCGTGGTATTGATACATGATAAAAAAATTCTAATTCTTTTGAATTTGTTCATTCGTTCGGCACATACATTTAACACAACCAAATAATTGGAAGATAATCGGTATTGTCCGATTTTACATGTATTGGAATTATTTTGACAGAAACATTAATTTAAACTTACACCGGAATAAATTCGAATTGCATCCAAACTGCAAAAACCACATCCTAAACGATACAACTAAATAACAAGGCCGCAGGTAATCACCCGCAGGAAACTATTTGACTTGTTGATAGCCGCCCTTGAGGCGGCTATCTTAAGGAATACCAACCAAATTTCTCCCCTGGACGTGAAAGGACAAGTTACTGATAGTTATTAAAATGAATAAATTTGTATGCGTGGATATTGAAGCTATTAATTGATACCTGTACAAACACATTTAAATTCTCATTGATCCCACCATAAATGACATTTTTTGGATGGATAATGTTCGTAATTAAAATAAAAAATGTTTCCGTATAAATAATTTAATTGCTGATCCCTTTTTGCGTAGACTAGCTGAGGTGTCTATTTTTTTCTACTACTGAACTGATCGCTAATTTTATCGATAGTTGTATTCGTTTACCAATGATGCTGATGTTTTCGCATGAAAACAATAATATAGAGTTTCATATAACGTTTCTTATTTATCAATTATAGATAATGAAAAGAAAAGAAATTGCTGAAATTTATACATTAATTTGATAACAAAAATGTTGAGTCGCCGGAATTAGTCTATTCATAAATTCTGAACTATAAATAGACTTGTTTAAAACGCGGTAAAACTACCGAATCTGCGGTCACAGAATGGGTAGTCTGGATTACCTCCCCTATCACTACTAAACAAATATAGAACGACAGGGAACCAGACTACAGAATGGGTTGGCCCGGGTACTTGCTTCCAAAAGTTTAACGGTAACATATCAATATTTTAGCAATTATTGTGATATTGTGCTGTTTCTTGTGATTATATAAGTAGTTTTCATATAATATGAACAATATCTTGATGATTTTAAAGTTGCTTGATTTGGCCGCACGTGCCCGCAGTTTGGCCGCGTTTTAAACATGACAACGGAAGTAGAAATAGCATTGTTTTGATAAAACTTTACTTATCAAAAATAGCCGCGAATATAACTGATTACAAGACGCGAGTACTTGTTGAACAAGGAAAATCTTCTTTAATACTCATAACGAACGTAGATATGCAATTTCATCAACATCCGATACAGACCTTGAAGTAAGTCACTGTCGTACTCGTACCGATTCGACCCAAAATGTTAAAAAATGTAAACAACTTTTGAACAATGTTATGCATCTATTGTGCATTGCTATTTCGTTTTGCACGTGAATTGTTTACATCAGTACAAGGCATCGTGTGCTTCACTGTGACTGTACGAATTTAACACTATTGAAAACTGTTAAATAAATGATAAAATCTGAAATCTTATAAAAGTTCAGTAACCAAAATGAATAAATATCACAGACTTATGACATTAGATTGATTCAGTCGAGCTGGGCAGTCTTGGATGAGCATCGTTAATCATATGCTCGTGAAATCCTTTTAACAGTATGTTGTCGATTATCTCCCTTATCTGCATGATGGTCGGGCCAATTTTTTTTCTTTCCCACATGATTGACAGTCATGCCAATTATTATTTTCCTTATGCGTCTGACAGTCGTCCGGATTACTTTGGTTATCCGAACGACAGTTGTACCAATTATTTTCCTTATGCGCATGATGGTCGTGCCAATTATTTTCATTATCCGCCGCACGACAGTCGTACCAATTATTTTCCTTATGCGCATGATGGTCATGCCAATTATTTTCCTGATGCGCAAGACAGTTGTGCCAATAATTGAATTGTTTTCCTTATACGCACGACAGTCTCGTAAATTATTTTCCTTATTTGCACGATGAGTATACTGATTAATTTTCTTATCCGCACGTCGGTTGTGCCGATTATTTTCCTTATCAGCACGAAGTTCAGCAAATAATTTTTCTTATCCACACGACGGTGAATATTTGTCAGTTCGAAAAAAATATTAAAATGAAAATAGACCTTTGTACCTTTTAAAATTTTTAATTGCTTTATTGAGAGCTACATAATTTAGAAATGCATGTTTAGCTTTTAACATATTTAATAAGTGATTGCCAAAGGACCTAATTTGTTGTTTACCTTTTTACAATAACCTGAATGAGCATAGCTATAAATTTAACCTCTGTAGAGCTGAAATACCTCAAAATGACAGCCAATATTTTCAGCTCCCAGAGACTGAGAGTGAAGTAGAAAAAAATCTAGGTACAATGTAACTGCACCGTCATCGAATCCCAAGTCCGCATTTAAAATGCAGGAGGGCCTAATTGTGTATTTTTTATGCTCCCTGAAGGGTGAGAATATAGTCGCCGCTTTGTCCGTCCGTCTGTCCATCCGTCACACTTTTGTCCGGGCCATAACTTGAAGAGTATTAGAGATATCAATTTGAAACTTCTTAGGTGAATAGACCTCATTGAGGGGAAGTACAGTGCACAAGAACCATAACTCTTGATTGCATATGTTTTTAGTTATTCCCCTTTGTAATTTTTCATACTTCATTCTTGTCCGGGTCATAACTTAAACAGTATTAGAGATATCAATTTGAAACTTTATCGGTGACTAAACCTCATTGATAGGAAGTGCAGTGTGAAAGAACCATAACCCTACATTATATATTTTTGAGTTATTTCCCTTTGTAATTTTTTATACTTAATTCTTCTCTGGGCCAGAACTCATACAGTATTAGAGATACCAGTTTATAATGTCAAATACCTGTGTATATTGGAATATTTCCCGCTCAATTTCATTCTATCTGAATGAAACGTTAGAGATTTCAGTCGTTTAGAATAATTTATAACACCGTTGCTTGATATAACAGTATTCATGCCATGTTAACCACAAAATTGCGGCTACTTTGATGCATTGCATCACAAATTTGTCTTGTTAATATACTGGTATATGTAAAGCGTTTTGGTTATGGATGAGCACGTGACCAAGCATCAATGCCTGGTTGGCTAATGTTTCAGTCTGGCTTTCGTCTTCAAGTTTAAAGTAGCTTTCTTAACACTAAATAAATAGATCTGAACCAGTCTACCTCTTACTAAGTATCAATTCAATTAAATCGTGGTACTTGTCAAAATCCACTATGTAGACATCTACGACAAGGAAAACTGTACAATCGGTGTAGAACGAAGAGTGTTGTTGATTTTTATTTACAATTTATGTCCTTTGGTCTTATATAGGATTTTCACTCTACTCCATTAAAAAAGGTCATAACGACCAACAAGTATTGACACTGTACAATCGAGTTTCAAGCTAGTGTTTTGTGAATTTTACAAGCTTGATGTTGACTTTACTTCTCCAGACCAGACCTGCAGATATTACAGTCTATTTTAGACTACACTCGAACGATTTAAAAACTCACCAGTATAAAAAATAATCGACGTTTGTAAAAGTTAAATTTCTTCTTCTCTACACTATCTCTCTAGTCTCTTAGTCACAGAAAATAAGAAATTTATAATTTGGAATACCTCGCCAGTACAACGTTTCTGTTTTTAGCATGTTTTGCATGTTCACCGTAATCACGTCAACATAACGGATCGATATACGCTTTTAATTACGCTGTATGTGTACCTGCGTACAACGAATCTTCTTTTATGTAAATAGTTAATTTGAATATTTTACATGGTTTCTTAAGAACTGTTTTAATTGCTGTACATCAATAATTCTCACAATTATCAGAGTATTTTTTAAAGTTTTTGAGTGCTAAAACTTTTAAATGTCATAATTTGTTTTTATTTCTGTTTTAATTTAAAACAGTAATGACGAATTGCATCGCTGTACAACATCTATTTGTGTCCAAGCAGGCTTTTGGAATGAACCTTGTTCTACAGGGTCTGTTGGCGCAATGTCTAAGTTGGTTCATTTCAATATGCCTTGTGATAAAAACTGCTCAAAATTTTATATGCTGTTTAGTGATATGTTTGCATCCAATCTGATTAAAATCATATCCTCAAACCCGCTACGCTGCCGTAAGGAAGATCAAGTATTCAAGTCAGATTGTGTTTGAATCATTACTTTTATCATCTCTTATAACTCAAATTGGATGAGGGGCAACACTGTGTTTTATTGTCGTATTTTATATGTATGTGTATATGAGATGTGAATAAACTATTTACCTTAGCTTATCTTGTTATACTTATAGTGTAGACGAAAAGTAGGAAATGTAAAAACTCGGTATTTTTGTGATTTAATTTCTTTACAAAATGCCTGTGATTTGAAGACCATAGACAATTAACGAGGACTATGTGCTATATTTGTATGCGATGTGCGTTTTAAAATGAGACGTTACAAGCAAATAGTTATGTCAAGTTTTATTTTATTTAATTTCCGGGTGTATTGTTACAAAATGTACAAAAACCAACAAAGAAACAAAAGGAGTACTCGTTGTTGTATGTGATGAATGTATGTATTTGTATTATGTACAATGTACGTGGAAGTTAAATTACACCAAGGTACTGCACATGCACGAATGCAATGGAATGCAGTTTTAGTATTTCAATAAAACGGTTTATAGAGGTATACATAACTTTATGTAAGTAAGTTTATTTTTCAAAGTATCAATAGGCCAAAGGCCTGTCAGATATACACACATTACTACAAAACATATATAGCAAACATGGCAACGGCAAGTATAAATTTACATGAAAATAAAACGACAACAAAAACAAAGTGAGACAAAGCGAAAAGCAGTATGTGGACGTGCGAAATATGCGTGGATAAAGAGAGGGAGAGAGAGTGGTTGTTAAGCGGAAAAGGGTAAATGGTGAAAAACAATCTGTTTACAACAGTCATAATGAAAGAATAACATTACATACATACATGTACATGTATAATTTGTCACATAATTAAATGCGACATAGAGACGTTTTCAGCTGCAATTTCACTACAACGGTTTAATTTATTATATAATACGGATTTTGTAGCCAATGTGATCGCAAAAAGAATTAAAATTGTTGAGATGGGCGTAATACATCGTTAGTACTAGTACTTCAGTAGGCATTATTCATACATACCGCCTCCTCGATAGCCTAGTGGTTGAGCGTTTGCTTCGAGTGCGGGAGGTCACTGGTTCGATCCCTGGCCGCGTCATACCAAAGACGAAATAAAAATGGTACCAGAACTTCCCTTGCTAGACGCTCAGCATAAAGGGAAACTGGCTTCTCTTCTCTCATACCCTCGTGGCAATGGATAACATCAGGAATGAGGTGTCGAGAGTGATTAATATAAGTTGGGAAAACTTGTTTCACAATCGACCTTAAAATAAATTAGTATAAAAAAATACATTTAGCCACTTAATTGACTACGAAGTAAGTACAGTGAAACTTTCATAACATGTGGATCTCTAATTAACATAAATCAGCAGGTGTTCCACTTAAGCACACGATGTATCACCGCCCCATCACTAGAAGTCTTCAAGGCTAGGATGGGCGCGCCAATGCCGTAACTCTGGGGCAGCATGTTTTTAACCGTTTTAACCAGCTTTCACTGCGTTTTTTCCTTACGCATTTGTACATAATCAATATGTGCGACAATGCTCCAGAGGAGCGATGCACAGTATTTGAAGAAGACGAAGATGTGTATAACCGCAGCAATGATCATCAAAACATATCTACTCGAGTATGACAATTATATTCATGCTCTTATTTCTTCAGCCAAATTCATCCAGAAAGTATTCTCATCTTGGCCGTATTCCGGATATTCTACCGAACGTTCAGACTTCAACAATGTCTGTAGATATTGCGGTAATTCTTTCATTGCTATCTGCTCCATGTTCACTATTACTATCATCTGTCTCTTTGTGACAATGGATTCCACATAGGCCATGTGTGTTTCATATTCACACCAACTGTCATTTATAAAGTCTCTGTTCAGTAGAAGTACAACCTTCTTACTGTTATTAATAGCATGCGTGATATTCTCAGCCATTGAAACACCAGGAACGCAATCTTTGTCGTACACCCATGTCACCAAATGATGTGTTTCTTGTAACATCGGTACTGCCGAGTGTTTCATGAAGCTTCCGATTGTCCTTGGGTAGGAAATGAAAGCGTCATATTGAAACAGTCGGTCATAACCTTCGAGAACATGTCTTCTATGTCTCGTGTAGTAAAAATATCTCAACTTCCATCGGTTCTTGTAGACGAGAAAGCAGCTCACAGCACTCAGAAAACCTGTGCCAACAACACTTATGCTACTCGCCATCCAAGTTACCCATATTTTATCTTCATTTTTACAAGTATCACTCTCCAATATGTTTATTATTTTCTTAAGATCATCGTCATTCCTTAAAGGATATGCTTTGCCTTCAATACGGCAATCACTCTCCAGCGACATTGTTAAATTGATTTGTGTGTCTCTGACCCATTTTAAAAAATGAAGATGACTACACGCGCAATCAAACGGATTTGCTGAGAGGTCTACATTTACGGTGCTATAGCACGACTTCTGGGTGAGAGATTCCAGATACGTGGTAGTATCTTTCTCTAGAACAGTGAGTTTATTGTTTGTCAGGTTCAGTAGTTCCAAACACATGCTACTCTCTAACGAAGCGGTCCAATTTTTCAACAGGTTATAACCTAGATCCAAGCGTTTGAGATTCGTCAAATTTTTAAACATGTCTTCAGGGAGATACCATATCTTGTTTGAAGAAAGATCAATTTCTTCCAATTGATTCAGGCCTTTAAACAATCGTGGCTGTTCCGATAGGGGTATCTTATTCAAAGCATCACCTAGTAAATTGCGAGAAACATTAAGCCTTTTTAAGCTTCGGAATTCTGTGAAAAAGGCTACGGAAACTTGGTCGCAGTTGTTCATAGATATGTCTAAATCGGTTAAGTTCTGAAGACCAAAAGTGACAAAATTCCATGTAGATATTAAGTTGAAAGACAGGTCCAGATGTTTTAAATTCTTAGCACCACAGACAAGAATAATGTTCGGCTTTTCTTCAGCATCCACTCTATGCCAAATGAAACTTTGCCTCCAAGAGAAGGATTCTAAGTTTTCTGGGAGGCATAATAATTTTTTACAATCGCATTCCATTTGCAGATTTGTCGTTACTGATAGGTTACCAGCATATGCCAGCTGAACTTCGTTTTCGTCTCCGAAATGCTGGAGGAAAAATGGATCATAGTTGAGATGCTGCCGTGACACATCGAGATGAACCACGCTTTTAAGGCCAAGAACATACCACATATATCGTCCACATGTTAGCCGGTTGCCTGAAAGTGTTAAATTTCTCAAGGACTTTGGAAACCCATTGTGTGGAACATCTTCGTCAAAAACTTCAATTTTATTCAGATCCATGTGTAGTACTTCTAAAGCTTGCAATGTTTTAAGATTCGTCACATCGGTATACTTCAACTCTATACCAAGTCCTTCGATTTCATGAATATGATTAACATTTAACACCTTAAGTGTTGATGAATTTCTCAAACCGTATAACGCTGTGTTCATACCTTCGAATTTTAAATTTTCATTGTATGATAAATCCAATTTCACTAAGTCTTTCAAACCCGAGAATGCACCGGCTTGTATTTTGTTTATTTTGCATGATCCTATGAAGAGATGTTGTACTTTTGTTACGTATTTAAACGTATCATTATATATTGTTGGTGCATTGCAGCTGTGGTCACGAATTTGCGATAAACTCAGGTTTGTCAAATGTGTTAAGCTTTCAAAACCTTTGCCGAATTTACATTCTTTACACAAGTCAATATACAGTCCTCGTAGTTGTTTCATGTACTGCATCTCCTCTCCAAGTCCAATAAATGACGTGATATTGTTACCATAGAAATTGATATCTTTCAGGTTAATTAGGGGTCTGAATACTCCAACACCAAATCCGTCCGGCCATGTCAATCGGTTTCCAGTCAAGTTTAAGTATACTAAATTTGTCAGATTTGTGAATGCATCTGTCTCGATATAACTTATATTACAATAAAACAGATACAGCCATATCACATCTGTGCTGTTCATATTAATGGCATTAACAAACGAATGGTTCGTTATATTTCCGAAAGAGTTGTGGCTCAAGTTCAGGAGACATAGGGGAGGTGTCAGATCTGGTGTGGTTTTATTCAAAGCAGGGTATCTATGTGGAACTTGATCGAGATTTAAACCACCACAGTTCATTATATAACCCCTGTCACCACATTCTGTCCATGATTTATTGTCTAACTTATGAATGGTACAGTTCTCGCCGTCAAACCTCGTGTTGGCAATCCAGTTATGTGTGTGCATATCCACTAAGTTTGGAATGGAACGTATGCTGTTTGGTAATGAGGACGATCCTCCTTCAGAATCTTCTAGCTTGCACTCTGTGTATTTCAATAAACTCATGGAAATAAAAACAATACCAAACAGCACAGTGCCGTGATATGAAGCCATACTGCCTGCCCTATACATTCAATATGGTTTCAATAAATCGCTCGCTAAATTCCTTCAGAACGATAGACGTCAGTCACATTGTCATGTTCACTATTATGTCCAATGCTTTACAATCCTGATCCAGAAATGCACTTTAATGTATTTACATTATGCGGGTTGTATAAATTGTCTTGAACTTAACACTCGTTTATTATTGTAGATCTTCTCTATAATATGGTAAACCGTGTACAAACATCATGCCGGTCATCACGGTCGTCATACACTGTCGCCAATCTTAATCAGTTTTTACACAGTTTTCTTCTGTGTATTTTTTCATTTTACATCCTTTCCCTTTCACGTCCAGTCCTGAAATTTCTGGTATTTTGTAATGTAACTAATCTTCCTTATTCCTCTGCATAGAGGTTTTGTTTGTACAAAGGATACAAGCCTGAAATAAAAATAAATTCAGCATAAGCATGAAATCATTAAGCAGTACCGGCATGTTGATTCCTGGTAGCTCAGTTATCAACTTCCTACATTAACTTGAACAGTTATATTGCAATTTCAGTGTTTGGCCTATTGATGTGAAATTTGACACGGAATTCCAAATCATGGCCTAAAGTATTGATAATAATTTAAAGACTACAAAATTGAATTTATTGCTTGCAAGTATTGCGGATAACTTGGCCCTTAATTCCCTAAGTCACGAAAACATCAATATTATATCATTGTATCAGCCTTCTGTACGTAAAAACCGCCAGACCAGACGCTTAGATCACATGGTCAATGTCTGTCTGAGCACACCGCCAGAACAGACACTTAGATCACATGGTCAATGACTGTCTGAGCACACCGCCAGACCAGACGCTTAGGTCACATGGTCAATGACTGTCTGAGCACACCGCCAGACCAGACGCTTAGATCACACGGTCAATGACTGTCTGAGCACACCACCAGACCAGACGCTTAGATCACACGGTCAATGACTGTCTGAGCACACCGACAGACCAGACGCTTAGATCACACGGTCAATGACTGTCTGAGCACACCGCCAGACCAGACGCTTAGATCACACGGTCAATGACTGTCTGAGCACACCGCCAGACCAGACGCTTAGATCACACGGTCAATGGCTGTCTGAGCACACCGCCAGACCAGACGCTTAGATCACACGGTCAATGACTGTCTGAGCACACCGCAAGACCAGACGCTTAGATCACACGGTCAATGACGGTCTGAGCACACCGCCAGACCAGACGCTTAGATGACACGGTCAATGACTGTCTGAGCACACCGCCAGACCAGACGCTTAGATGACATGGTCAATGACTGTCTGAGCACACCGCAAGACCAGACGCTTAGATCACATGGTCAATGACTGTCTGAGCACACCGCCAGACCAGACGCTTAGATGACATGGTCAATGACTGTCTGAGCACACCGCTAGACCAGACGCTTAGATCACACGGTCAATGACTGTCTGAGCACACCGCCAGACCAGACGCTTAGATCACATGGTCAATGACTGTATAAGCACACCGCCAGACCAGACGCTTAGATCACACGGTCAATGACTGTCTGAGCACACCGCCAGACCAGACGCTTAGATCACACGGTCAATGACTGTCTGAGCACACCGCCAGACCAGACGCTTAGATCACACGGTCAAGGACTGTCTAAGCACACCGCCAGACCAGACGCTTAGATCACACGGTTAATGACTGTCTGAGCACACCGCCAGACCAGACGCTTAGATCACACGGTCAAGGACTGTCTAAGCACACCGCCAGACCAGACGCTTAGATCACACGGTCAATGACTGTCTGAGCACACCGCCAGACCAGACGCTTAGATCACATGGTCAAGGACTGTCTAAGCACACCGCCAGACCAGACGCTTAGATCACACGGTCAATGACTGTCTGAGCACACCGCCAGACCAGACGCTTAGATCACATGGTCAAGGACTGTCTGAGCACACCGCCAGACCAGACGCTTAGATCACACGGTCAATGACTGTCTGAGCACACCGCCAGACCAGACGCTTAGATCACACGGTCAATGACTGTCTGAGCACACCGCCAGACCAGACGCTTAGATCACACGGTCAATGACTGTCTGAGCACACCGCCAGACCAGACGCTTAGATCACACGGTCAATGACTGTCTGAGCACACCGCAAGACCAGACGCTTAGATCACACGGTCAATGACTGTCTGAGCACACCGCCAGACCAGACGCTTAGATGACACGGTCAATGACTGTCTGAGCACACCGCCAGACCAGACGCTTAGATGACATGGTCAATGACTGTCTGAGCACACCGCAAGACCAGACGCTTAGATCACATGGTCAATGACTGTCTGAGCACACCGCCAGACCAGACGCTTAGATCACATGGTCAATGACTGTCTGAGCACACCGCCAGACTAGACGCTTAGATGACATGGCCAATGACTGTCTGAGCACACCGCAAGACCAGACGCTTAGATCACATGGTCAATGACTGTCTGAGCACACCGCCAGACCAGACGCTTAGATCACATGGTCAATGACTGTATAAGCACACCGCCAGACCAGACGCTTAGATCACACGGTCAATGACTGTCTGAGCACACCACCAGACCAGACGCTTAGATGACACGGTCAATGACTGTCTGAGCACACCGCCAGACCAGACGCTTAGATCACATGGTCAAGGACTGTCTAAGCACACCGCCAGACCAGACGCTTAGATCACATTTGTCAATGAGTGTCGGTCACACCGCCAGACCAGACGCTTAGATCACATGGTCAATGACTGTCTAAGCACACTGCCAGACCAGAGGCTTAGATCACATTTGTCAATGAGTGTCAGGCACACCGCCAGACCAGACACTTAGATCACATGGTCAATGACTGTCTAAGTACACCGCCAGACCAGACGCTTAGGTCACATGGACAATGACTGTCTAAGCACACCGCCAGACCAGACGCTTGGGTCACATGGACAATGACTGTCTGAGCACACCGCCAGACCAGACGCTTAGATCACATGGTCAATGACTGTCTAAGCACACCGCCGGACCAGACGCTTAGATCACATTTGTCAATGAGTGTCGGGCACACCCCCAGACCAGACACTTAGATCACATGGTCAATGACTGTCTAAGCACACCGCCAGACCAGACGCTAAGGTCACATGGACAATGACTGTCTAAGCACACCGCCAGACCAGACGCTTGGGTCACATGGACAATGACTGTCTGAGCACACCGCCAGACCAGACGCTTAGATCACATGGACAATGACTATCTAAGCACACCGCCAGACCAGACGCTTAGGTCACATGGACAATGACTGTCTGAGCACACCGCCAGACCAGACGCTTAGGTCACATGGACAATGACTGTCTGAGCACACCGCCAGACCAGACGCTTAGATCACATTTGTCAATGACTGTCTGAGCACACCGCCAGACCAGACACTTATATCACATGGACAATGACTGTCTTAGCACACCGCCAGACCAGACGCTTAGATCACATGGACAATGACTGTCTTAGCACACCGCCAGAACAGACGCTTAGATCACATGGACAATGACTGTCTTAGCACACCGCCAGAACAGACGCTTAGATCACATGGACAATGACTGTCTTAGCACACTGCCAGACCAGACGCTTAGGTCACATGGTCAATGACTGTCTAAGCACACCGCCAGACCAGACGCTTAGGTCACATGGTCAATGACTGTCTTAGCACGTCTTTTCCAGTGCACTCTCAATTTCTTAAATTTCATGATTGGTACTAGAAGTTCATCATCAGACATCTACCAACGACCTTACGTGATCAATAAGCTTTAAAACCCTGATACCAAGAACAATATGCCAACGAATGTTCAAAGCGGTTCCTCTCAAAACAACACATGCTGTCGGCAGATTTATGGCAGGGTTTATCATCTTGCATAAAATTAATCATGTAGCACGTCTCTTGAGATGTAACGAAAGATAACAGGGGTGGGATATTGGCTCTGATGAGTTTGGCCCTTCCAATGCCCCCCCATGTTGAAGACGATTAGTACTACGTCCATGTAATGCAAACATGGGTGAAATCAGCTCCTAATATACCTAATACCCCTCAATAAGAGTTTAGATTGTAAAATTGAATATGTACAAATGTACGTGTTTATACTTCATGAGAACAAGATTTAAATACAATTTCGAAAAATAATAAGCATATGTTATACTATTGGTAACAATGTTTAAAACTTTAAATAAAATTTCGAGAGAACAAAACTCTTACCTTACTTGTACAATATCCCTCGCAATCACAATGAGGACATAAATTGAAGTCGTTAAATTCTCTACGTACGATACTGTTTGGTGACCCCAGTCCAATCCAATTGATTTCTTTTTGGTGATCGCCTGACGTTTGCGTGATAGTTGATCAGCGGGTGTACTCGTAAACATGTATTTTATCATTGTCCTGAATTCAAGCGTGAATTAACTTCCTCGAGTTTGTATTTCGCTTGCGTCTTAAACTTGAACTTCCTAGTTTGCGATACACCGGTACAGTGTATATGGTATATGGTGTGTTCAGGATTCAATTGGCTGTCGAATTGATGGGGGCATTTGTAGTAAACTTTTATGCAATGTGACAAGGGTAGATATAACACCGGTGTAGTAAATGCATATTATATATCGCTGGTTTAGATAAGAAGGTCGTAAGTACAAGACCGCTATTTTGAGAAATCAACAAAGTCTGAACTTACTCATCTGCTTACTCAATGTATGTATTTTGACTTAAACATGTTAAACGAATTTCTTGAAGGGAATTCTACTGGCTGGCGACCACCAATCCGGACAGACTCAAAAACGCTTTATTGTGACCATTAATTATGTCAACACTACGAAGTAGCAATGCTTAAAGTTAAATATTTTACAAGAAATGGCGCATTTATTTTCGTCTGCACTCGCGAAGCTCGTTTACATAACGGGGGAGTCGAAAATACTTCTGCGCAGCCCCGAAATGTAAACTTCGGTCGATCCTTATTAGTTCGGCAGTTTCGTTACATGTTTAACCAAAATTATGGGTTTGATGATAAAAGCATGAAACTTGGTATGATGATAGTTGAAAGTATAAGGGTCAAAATTAGATATGAACCCACTTTCAAAAATATCCAAGATGGCCGCCATTTTCACAATGGCGGACATACTCGAAATGAAAAATCTGGTACTATAAAAATATGTCAACCAACGACTAATAAACAGTTATTTAGAGTTAATTAGTGTTCTAATGCTACTAACTACATGTCTACAGTAAACTTGACAATTCAAATGCTGTTATAATATTCAAAATGGCGAATAATTTGCGTAAGTCTACGCCGGTTTAATCTCGGTCACAACCACCACCACATTTGGATAAAGCTGTACATAATATATCGGCCCTTTTCATTCACATCAAGTTCTTTGCTTTGATTGGACTTAATAACCTCTTTCGATAATTCAAACTCACCGTTCACACGTTTGTTGTTTTGTTCGTTACACATGATCAATCGCAAATGCACGAAAACATAAATCCATTCGAATCTTATAAATAATTTCTATATCTATTTTAATGGGTGTATGTACATTTCCAACAACAGCAGTTTGACAGAAAATCCAATCTTGTATAATGATCGAGAATTAAGATTATGTATGTATATTGAACCTTAACTTCATTTTTCAGTCGCCATAGACGCATATAACACATATAGCTAACAGGCAAACAGAATAATATGTATGTTGAATGAAAATATGTCCATAGTTTACACGTACCTCGTTCCTAAACTCAAAGCATTTGTAATATGGGAACAATTATTCATTATGGGACCATGAACAGGTGGCATTTCAGATCGCTCGTGTGGTAGAACTGCAGGCGGTACGACTGAATATGACTATGGTAGTGTTCATATTTAATGTCACTGTATTGATAGGTGTAATTGGTCGCTCCTTTGAATGATGCTGAAATAGAGAAATTGCTATACCATGCAGCGAGCCTTGGGCTGTAGAAGAGCTGGGATTGTGGTCTATACTATCAAATGCAGCTGTTGTAAAATACCATGTCTAAGTTTAGCTGGACAAACGACATTGTCGGCGACATATTGGTCACACATTGAATTGCATTACTCTATCATATTGAAGTTGCATTACTCTATCATATGAAATTGACATCCCAAGACAATTAAGCTCTCCGACCAGGCCACGTGTTCTAGTTTCGACATGGATAAGAAGACCCAGATACACTGGAAGTGGAGGATCATGGTCACGTATATGAATTGATGAATATGTTGAATATGGTGCAATTAAACTGAAGTAATTTTGCTATTGTGAGAGTAATTTGGGTGTCGATAAAGTTACCAGATTGAGTTTAAAGTAGCATGGCTATCAACGACTATAAAGACTGTGGAAGAGAATCATGTTGACAGTCTATCTGAAATGCACTGTTGAAATTATATTTGGTGCTAAACATCTCCTGTCGGACAATTTATGCTGCCTTTGAAAGCACCAATGCGTCGTTATCATTATGTATGCATGTTGACTGTCTTAGAGCATTGCCAATATCGTCATTAAAGATAAGAATAACATCTCTCCCCTGTTTATATTCTTGTAAATCTGGTATAGCTGCTAATAACCGATTTAGAGGGATGTATTCTACTAGGTTCAACACAAAATTGTTCAAGACGGGAGATGTACATTTAGGTAAGATCAACCAGTTTGAACATAGGTATAACATCTGCCTCAGTGAGTATTCCTCAATACACGCAACCATGTTTGCAAGAACTATATGTAAATCGCCAGATGTTTGGCCACAAAAGAAACAAGATTTTGTCATTGTCATCGACTCAACACTTTTTCGTGTAACCTAGTTCGGTGTTGCGCATGTCTCCACTCCGGATTCTTTCCTCTTACGAGTTTCATACCTTATGAGTTTTAGATCGGAGAATTATTATATATTTATCATAAGATACTGTATATTGCAAACAGAGTAATTTTTGTTAAGTCTAGCATTGCATCTCTCCCGTTTTAATGGTTATATATGCGTGGTAAGCAATATGGGAACCTCTGACGAACTTCACTGTAATATTTCCGGGTCGCGAAATTATATGACATTTCATTAAAAAGCTATCAATCCGTATCTGTCGAATCAGAGTTAACACTGTTTCATGCATACCAATATACTCTATAAAGTTACATACCTATTTTGGTAAAAAGGCTCAATATTTCGCCAATTACAGACGTTATTTTTTTTTGAAAGTTCATTTTAATAAGAGGCGCCAGATCAAAACTCAAAGCCGTTGTTCCATGTTTGGAAGGAATATGTAAAAAGCCGATAATAATGTCTTGTTAGCTCACCTGTCACAAAGTGACAGAGTGAGCTTTTGTGATCACACTTCGTCCGTCGTCCGTCCGTCCGTCCGTCCGTCCGTCTGTCCGTCCGTCCGTCAACAATTGGGTTGTGTCCTCTCTAGAGGTCACAATTTTGGCCTAATCTTTATGAAACTTGGTCACAATGATCATCTCAACAAAATCTAGGTCAAGTTCGATATTGGGTCATCTGAGGTCAAAAACTAGCTCACTAGGTCAAATTATAGAAAAAACCTTGTTTTAAACCTTTCAACATGTAGTCTTCATAGTCACTAAACTCTCTTCAGTAACTCTCTACTCTCTATACATCAGTAAACTTTCATCAACCAATGAAAATGTGTATCAGGGTTCACAGCAGTTTTGTAAAGGTCAAATATCAAAATATTCTAGTATTTAAACCAGGGTGTGAATTGTACTGGTTAAGTGGAAATCAAAGCGCTGTAGGGAGCGTAGACATTTTCCTGAGGGTCGTGGGTTCAAACCCCACTGGAACCATAATTTTTTTTTTTTTTTTTTTTTTTTTAAGTGTTTAGGTATTGTTTTGTCTTTATAGCATGTATTTGTACATTTTCCTGATGGTCGTGGGTTCAACCCCCACTGGAACCATATTTTTTTTTTTTTTTTTTTTTAGTGTTTAGGTATTGTTTTGTCTTTATAGCATGTATTTGTACATTTTCCTGATGGTCGTGGGTTCAACCCCCACTGGAATCATAATTTTTTTTTTTTTTGAGTGTTTAGGTATTGTTTTGTCTGTAAAACATTTATTTGTACATTTTCCTGATGGTCGTGGGTTCAACCCCCACTGGAACCATATTTTTTTTTTTTTTTTTTAAGTGTTTAGGTATTGTTTTGTCTTTATAGCATGTATTTGTACAGTTATATGGAGGAAAAATACCAACATATTTTGTTTAAAATAAAGGTCAAATCATAGAAAAACCTTGTGTAGTCAGTCACCAGAGGTTACAATTTCAACTTAATCTTTATGAAACTTTGTCACAATGATCCTGTCAACAAAATCTAGGCCAAGTTCGATTTTGGGTCATCTGGTGTCAAAAACAAGGTCACAATGTCAATTGACATTTTCCTGAGGGTCGTGGGTTTAAACCCCACTGGAACCATAATTATTTTTTTGAGTGTTTAGGTATTGTTCTGTCTTTATAGCACGTATTTGTACAGTTATATGGAGGAAATATTTTGTTTAAATTATAGGTCAGATCATAGAAAAACCCTGTGTAGTCACCAGAGGTTACAATTTCGACTTAATCTTTATGAAATTTGGTCCTAATAATCATCTCAACACAATCTAGGTTAAGTTTGATATTAATTAAGTCATCTGGGGTCAAACGCTAGGTCACATGGTCAAATCATACACAAACTTGCAATAGAGGCTGAATTTCCTTAAATTTTATTCAGAAAATGTGTAGGATCACCATAGGGGTGTGCATGCACTAGTACGACAGGTGAGCGACCTAGGGCCCTTTGGGCCCTCTTGTTTTATTAATTAGATGTATTTTAAACGATATGAAAGCAATAGGGAGAAAAGATGGTAGATCTACTTAATTCTATGTAAAACTATGTAGAATCACTAAATTTATTTGTTTTGGCCTTAAAATGTTATTACTTCATATATTTTCTGCAACCTACTTGCTGGCTTCTATTGATCCAAGTCATGGACGTCATATCCTGTTTATTAAAATTGCGCAATTTTATTTATGCTTTTGAAAAAATAAGCTGACCATGTAGTCTAGTGAAGAAAAGTATCTTTGTAATTTTTGATAAAGCCTGTAAGGCGAAATATTAAAGAACGTTCGAGTGGAATATTGAACAGTACTATTTTTATAGTCAATTCTTTCCTTACTAGTCATCCATCTCAAACTTTGAAAAAGTTCTTTGCACAGATGGCGAATCAAAGTCATTTTCTCGAAAAATATAGGCATTGAAAAAAGTTTTCTGTGGTTGTTTTTTTGGTCAAAATAGCATTTTATTCTCATGTGAAGAAAGAGAAGAGAGTTGCATTTCTTAAGAGTTTGTTAGATATGTGTGTTATAGTTAAGATTGTTATCAATATGCACTCCAAGGAGTTTTCTGTTGTGGATAACTTTTTTGAAGGGTATGGTGTGCATGGGTGCGTTATTTGTTAGATGCTGAAATGATCATCGATTTTGTCTTTGTGCTATTTAAAAGCATTGAGTTTGATTGCACTATTCATAAACTGCATTCAAGGGTTCTTGCAATTTTGAGTGTATGTCCAAACTAAGAATTTTTCCCACGTGCTTAAAGCGTTGTATCATCAGCAAACAGGTGAGTTTCTGATCTTCTGATATGTAGTGGAAGGTCGTTGATGTAATGTATAAAAAGTAGAGGTCCAATAACAGATCCACGAGGAACACCAGCTGTTATAAACTGAGGTGTTGAAAGGTGTCCAGAAATTGAAACCTGTTGGTGCCAGCCTGTTTGACAGATAAGACTTGAACCATCACAGAGCAAGAGGGCTGCAGTGGTAAAGGCCGAGTTTTGCGAGAAGAAGTGTGCGATTTACCATGTCAATCAGAACAGTGCCCACAGTATTGTGCTCATTTATTTGCAGATAGCGAGTCATCTATGATTGAAGCT
The DNA here is from genome assembly GCA_947247005.1 of Spisula solida. Taxonomy (NCBI): domain Eukaryota; kingdom Metazoa; phylum Mollusca; class Bivalvia; order Venerida; family Mactridae; genus Spisula; species Spisula solida. Next base: position 2,783,540 of record OX365946.1, on the reverse strand, counting down.
AGAGCCGTCTCACACGAATGATCTGAGCGGAATGCAGACTGATTGATATGAGGAAGTTTATGTCGTTTTTAAAGGAAAACACGAAGATGAAAGGCAATGTGTCTTTCTAGAATTTTCGATAGCACAGGTAGAATGGACACTGGTCTGAAGTGGTTAACATCCTGAGTTGGACCTTTCTTGTAAATTGGCGCAATATTTGCATTCTTGAATGTTTGAAGATATGAGAAAGAGGTTTGGCAATAATGTGCACTTAAGTGTAGGATATGAGGCCTAAGTTCGTAATATCAAGGTCGTTTGTTTGAGAATAAAGTCTTCGGAGGCGTAAGAAATTGTGTCTTTCTTGTCTGAGTTAGTTTGTCAACCGTGAAGTCTTTTATTGATGCAACATGATCTGTGCTTAGTGAGTCTCGTGGTTGTGATGCTTTGAAGATATTAGCAAAGTAATTGTTGAATAATTCCTCTGCTTCTTTATTTGTGATTGGATTGTTTTTGTTGTCATTGATATGGATTTTGTTAAGCCCCTGTGATCTGCCAGAAAGAAGTTTCAAATTGTTTCATTGTAATTTTGGATGAGAGTTATTATTGATAGAATGAACATAGTACATGCACTTGCTTGTACATTTGTAAATGGGAGTTTCTTTATTATTATTTACTACCCGACGTAATTCTAGGGAGATAAACTCCGAAGTTTAACATTCTATCCACAGTTATAACTTCCCTTGTTTTCTTGTTGTTTGATGACAGTATCGGTTTTATAGCAAAAAACTTACAAGTCAGCAGTTTAATCGTCATTTTCTGATAAACTTGTTGGCGTCAAACATTTTGATGTTGCTTTTGTTAAGTTGTGTGGTCTCCCTGAATCAATCTGGTAATTAATTTGCACTTCTGTGTGTTTGTCCGTTTATGGCGTGTATCTCAATGAGGAAACAAAACAAATTGAAGATGTGGTTTTACCTCTGAGATTAGCACGCACATCCAACTTGCTTTTTTCTACTTTTTGTCATGCATGAATTATTTTGACATCGAAGTCATGTTTTCTTTGGCAGGGACGAAGCCATGGCCGGGGATTCTTCACCGTTGTTCCAGTGTTAGGCATTCGAGGTCAATTATCATTTGTGTGACAGTTTTGGAAATCGTAGTTTGTGACATACCGCGTTGCTTATTTCTGGACGTAGTTTTTGAAGGTGCTTCCGCCAAGTCGAGTATATTGTAAAGGTTTCATTATGTCTTGTATCCATGTCAAGACTGTCCCACTAACCATGTAATTAAACATTTTACTACTCACTCCAATGGACAAGAGAATTTTGTTGGTAACGCCATGTCTGCTGCTGGTGACATCTTCTACAATGCATCTTCCTGTATAGGTAGACTGTCCACCAAAAATAGGCTTCCTGTAACTACTCCACATTCTATCTGTAAGGAACGAGACTCATGTCTGACATCTCTTACCCTGTCTTGTGAAAGACTCGCTTTGTTCGCTCTCTCTACATTCTATCTGTAAGGAACGAGACTCATGTCTGACATCTCTTACCCTGTCTTGTGAAAGACTCGCTTTGTTCGCTCTAACTACATTCTATCTGTAAGGAACGAGACTACTGTCTGACATCTCTTACCCTGTCTTGTGAAAGACTCGCTTTGTTCGCTCTCTCTACATTCTATCTGTAAGGAAAGAGACTCCTGTCTGACATCTCTTACCCTGTCTTGTGAAAGACTCTCTTTGTTCGCTCTCTCTACATTCTATCTGTAAGGAACGAGACTCCTGTCTGACATCCCTTATCCTGTCTTGTGAAAGACTCGCTTTGTTCGCTCTATGTACATTCGATCTGTAAGGAACGAGACTCCTGCGTGACATCTCTTACCCTGTCTTGTAAAAGACTCGCTGTGTTCGCTCTCTCTACATTCTATCTGTAAGGAACGAGACTCCTGCCTGACACCCCTTACACTGTCTTGTAAAAGACTCGCTTTGTTTGCTCTCTCTACATTCTATCTGTAAGGAACGAGACTCCTGTCTGACATCTCTTACCCTGTCTTGTAAAAGACTCGCTTTGTTTGCTCTCTCTACATTCTATCTGTAAGGAACGAGACTCCTGCCTGACACCCCTTACACTGTCTTGTAAAAGACTCGCTTTGTTTGCTCTCTCTACATTCTATCTGTAAGGAACGAGACTCCTGTCTGACATCTCTTACCCTGTCTTGTAAAAGACTCGCTTTGTTTGCTCTCTCTACATTCTATCTGTAAGGAACGAGACTCCTGTCTGACATCTCTTATCCTGTCTTGTAAAAGACTTGCTGTGCTCGCTCTATCTACATTCTATCTGAAGTGTATGGAACGAGACTCCTGCCTGACATCTCTTACCCTGTCTTGTAAAAGACTCGCTGTGCTCGATCTCTCTACATTCTACTCTACATTTATATGTTAAACTGTCTGAAAGGCATCCGCAGAGACTGCGACTGTTCGGCTACATTTGTTGTGATGGGGTCCCTCTGGAACTGTTTTTCCATGTATTGGCGATTGTCATCATTCAGCTGGTTGGTGAGTTGCAGCAGCTGTCGTGAGTCTTGCGCAAGCTTAAGAGATGCTGTTGTCTCCTGTATTCGAGCCGTCTTTTCAGCTTCAAACTTGTCTGTCAGCAGGTTGTGTTGTAGAATATTCCAATATAATGTTCTGGAGGCCCTTGCTCCTCACTGCCTAGGCGAGTTTTTGAAGATGATCCAGATCAGGCCCCGATCTCCCCCCAAGCATCTCAAGTAGATATCTCAGCTCAAATTGAGATTTTACTCAAATCAGAGTCTCAATTTTTGACAATCAGAAATTTGAGATCTTGAAATTTTACTGTATTAAACTCAGAATAAAATGAGTTTTAAAATGCAAATTTTGAGTTCATTCAAGCATGAAAATTACTTCAATGATAAATAAGAGTATGTGAGATGAGATTAAACTCAAATTGAGATCCTTCAGGAGATCGGGGCCCTGGTTTTCAGAAGGGTGTATGGGAGTGTTTACATCCCCTTGGAATGAGCTGAACATAGAATAACATCAGTTAACATTTTTGAAGCGTTGTCCACATGTAATTCTCAAATACTGTGCTGGTATTTACAAAGCATCTTAACAGACAACTTTTTTTTTAATGAAGTTAACAATATGGGCAGTGGCAAGTGTGATTTCTGGAATATTGAGGAATAACCAAAGATTTCAAAGTAATTAAAGCATCTCTGAAGGTAAGGCTTCTAAACTATAAACTAAATGATAGTTATCATATATAGTACCTAGTTAAGTTGAAAAAATCTTCACTAAAATGCTTTGCGAATCAAAAATCCATCGCACATATGAAAATTGTTCCAAAGTGGTAATATAAAATGAAACTGTTGTCTAGAATACCTCAACATTAGCAGCAATAGTTCAAGAGCTCCAAAACAATTTAGAACTAGTGTATCTATTAGTGATGCTTCAAGAAAAAGGGGTCAGGTTTGTACCGATTGGTGACACTGAAACACTAGTTAGATCAACCAGCCCCATAATTAGGAACATGCAGACGGAAATGGGGCCTTCTATGATACGCAATACATTGTGTGGAGCCAAACATTCACACTGGCTTGTTACATACAACAAAGACATGTTTAAAATATATACTTCTTTTATTCGTTTGCATAATAGTTGCTCCCTTAAGCACAATTTTAAACAGCCACGTTCATAGATAACAATCAATATAACAGATGACGTTAAAAACACCATCAACAATAGATCATAATGAACACCAGCATTCAATAACTAATACAACAACAGGGGGACCATCTTAAGACTCAAACTTTCATATTTATGATATTTATACTATCTTGAAAATGACCCCTGTAAAATATCAGTCAATCTTAAACAAGAAAATAATGATAGGCGTCAATGCCCGTAACCCACCAAGAAAATCGTCAGCGACAAAAATATACAAGAAATGAAATAAGAAATATACAGCAACATGCGTCATTTTGACTAGCATTCAATCCCAATTGAATTGTAAACATAAACAATATGAAATAAAAACATGGAAAATAAAAATAAGTTCATGATACATATATAACATATCCATTCATTTTTGCACTCATACAATGGGATGGTTTAACGATATGCTGTACAACTTATATGTAGACTTGTATACACATAGACTGAGAATTTATACAAATAAAATGATTAAAACAATGTTTTCAAACTAAAATTTCATTTAAGTCTTTCACTTGCATCTCTCAACATTAAGTTTTATGTAAAACAGAAGAACTGATTCTTTAATAATTGCCAGAAATTTAAATTGCACATTACATAAACCCTACCCACCTGAATAAAATTCACAATATAATAGAACACGCGACTTTTATAATACTCTAATAGAATAAACTACACTTTAACAACTATTGAACCAATATTATAGCTACTGAGCCCATATTTATCACAGTGGGGATAAAATACAACAGATTCAGGCCTAAAATAAAGTATTGTTTGTTTCCGTGCCTACGACCCATTTCATCCAGGGTTAGATAGGTAACAAAAAAATTATTTGTTCTATGTTTTTTTATAGTAATTATGTACCACTTTCACTTAATGCAGTCCAAAACATTTTTCAATTTCTCAATAAATATTTTTGGTAAGGGGCGAGTTTGGAGGAGTAGATGGAGGGGAAACCCACAATATTATATTTTCGGCCTTAGAAGATGTCACCAACCCATTAAACCACGTATGTACAAATATGGAGTTGAAATATTACATTTCCTATCCTAATATATGTACCATCATATATATATATATATTAAATTTTCAAATATAATTCTCTGTTCCTTTATCAACAATCAATTCATATATTACAATTTAAATGTATGCGTCAATTTGTTAACTATGTATGCATATTCATTAGCACAGCTAAGAACCAGAGTTCTGAATAATTTTAACACTTTTTTGAATCTCATTATGCAAATGATTTGTATGTTACTGGTGAATATTCAGCACTGTAGAACACCAAACAATGAGACAGGTGCTATTCTCAATTTCAACAGAAATTTTGGATTTTCCTGATCAAGACCGTATCTAGGTTACAAATTTTTTTCTACTTCTTCCTCAATTTCTTACAAAAAAGAACACAAGAAATATAAAGCGTAGCAATATTTCAACATTTGAAAAAAATGCAAACAAATATGAATAAATGAATATGCAAATGAATAGTCATGGTATGATAATGAGATATATATGTATGTATATGAATAATAATGAATATTCGTGAAAGAATAATAAATGCAAAAATCTGATTGGTCCACCAGGATCACTGAAGCATGACATCACATATTGGAAGCAACGATTTAATGAATAAATACACCACTTGGTCATTTATTTACATATTTACAATTGAATCGAATCAATATTGGTTGGATACTTGTTTACTCGCGTAAATGAAGATCAATTTACCAAGTTTAGTCAGCGTTTTCAACAAAATACAACCAATAAATAGTAGACATGATTACGCAATCTGCCAAATTCACAGCACAAATTCAAAGGGACACAACCCTGTTAAGACTTTTCAAAATTTTGGAAGAGTTCACTACCTTGCACAATTCCGACATGATTTTTTTGTTTCTACAAAACAACAAAATGTATTATGCGATAAATAAAGACTTAAAGTCCTTAATTTAAATATTGTCAGCACTTTCAACTAAACCTTCGACTTTGATATCGGCACGAGAGATATCGTTGGCGATAACGGTCTTTATTGGCTCATCTCGCGAGTGGTTTGCGTGACCGAATCGACCGTCAACTGTGACCTCAACCACCTCACTGTCTTCAGCGGGTACAGAGCCATCCTTAACATCAGCTTCCTTCCTATCATCTGTAACGACTTTCACCTCACTAATGACATTGGCAGACGAAGGATAACAAGACTCTTGTTTCACAACATGACCCAGCATCTCGAGAAAATCATATTCTCTTTCCAGTTCGGCATTTGGTATGTTTGGTCCGTAGATATCGTACCAATTGAGGTCATCTTGTTCCCCACGTAAAGACATCAGTACTCTTGACTTCACTGTAAAATGACAGACAAGACAAATTTAATATACATTACAATTATCCAGCATGTTCTTATGTTTCAAATGCTTACTTACATTTCACTGGCAAATAGATTTACCCACACGTCAGTGAAGAACACTAACAGCACTTACAACTGTATTTTTTTAATCCAAATTTTTACTCTTAATATCATAGCGCAAAAACCTGATATGGGAAATGAAGATTTTGTGTTGAGTGCAAAACTGACACACATGTACAAGTTCCTACATACATCCACTATTCTGATATTTGAATGGACTACAATGTGTACACATGCAGCTTCTTGCGACAAGTTATCCAGAATAATCTCCCTTGATAAATATTGTCTTGTTAAAAACCTATATCTGTAATTTGATGGCCTCCCCCTTTATACTCATTATAGGATAATAATTGATATTGTCACGGAATTGTGACATGAAATAGTATATCTATGGAGTAAATGGCTGGGAAAACCATAGTAACAACTTTAAGTTCCAACACCAACAAAGATGCTGAAAGTATGCCTTGAAATGTTAGTAGGCAAACTTTGGTAGCATACTGACTGTGAGTCAATTTTGCACACAATAAATTATAATACATTAAACACAGAAAAAGTTCCGAATCCACTTAAGATAAGCAATGGTAGCTAATGTAATTTACCCGACATCTACTAAGACAGGGAGATACAACAAACACAGCTATATTATTATATACCCTTCAGCAACAACATTAACCAGGGGCAGATAATCAGAATGTCACAAATTGAGATATTGTACCACTCATATCATAATCTATACAAAAACACATTTTGATTGGTTCAAAGAGTCACTTTCACTTTTTGAACTTTGTACTAAAAACTTTAGTTTAATGCAACTTTTAGGAGCATAAAATACAAAGAAACATGAAACTTTTAGTACCAGTAATCCAATATGTTACATTTAGTACCACTTAGTGAGTTATCTGCCCCTGATGTATTTTACATAGACGTCACAAACACGGACACCCAGGGAGAATACTTACTGGGTGGGGTACAATAAGCATCAACCTTGGCTCCCTCAATTTGCGGGCCCATCATAGGTGATGGTTGTACAAGCCGAGGGCTTGAGAAAGGCAAGTTGTTTGGAAGCCCTGGCTTAGAAGTGGAATACCCAATATTCAAAGAGGTCGGAGTCCAGCTCCCGAGAAATACAGCAAAACACAAAACCAATACCTGGAAGGAAATATCCCAACATGCAATACTTTGTAAACTTTGTGATGGTTAATATATTACCATTACCCTATACTATGCCAATTACTTACAGTAACAAACGTTATCCAATTAATTTGGCTTAATTGCCAATCAATTTGTCTCACATGTGAGAACATTTGTACTAGTAAATATTTTTTGTAATTTTGAATGATTAGAATTAAAAAATGCTTCATAAACTAGACCACATACTAGTATATGATTTTTTGTAATAAGTATTCAAAACAGATTTATGAAAAACTGTACTTTTAATGAGATATTCATTATGTTAATGATGTAATTGGCAGCGTATAAGAACAATTTTATTGTAACATCAAGAATGTTTGGTACTTGATTCACATAGTTTTTGTTTGCCGCAAATCTATTGTAACTAATGAAAGCTCAATAGTTTCACTAAACACTTGGGTACTGTTTTATCAAAGCACTAAGGAAAATCTTCAGGTTAAGCTCAAATTTAAATTCTATATTCCAGTAATTCGTTTAGAACTGCAAATTGGTGACAGATAGTATGGAGTAGTTCATTGTAGGAGTTCATTTACTTAATTATTATTAATATTGCAGCCCCATTTACCACACTTTATAAATGTCAACAAATTATTAGAATTTAAATTGGATCATAAGTTTACGATTTCAGTAAGTGCTTTGATAAAACAGTACTTAGAAGAACAGAATCTAACAAATCACGTACCAGTATCAATCCTGATGTCATATAGCCACATGTTAAGTATGATCACTTCATCGCAAATAGTTGTAATGAAACAATCAAAGTACATGTATAGTCAAAAACTTGGTGCAAGACTACAGTAACTCAGTCACGATAAACAGATTGTTACAGCATTCTTACACCAAGTCTTTGATTCATTTTGTTAGCATAGTGAAAAACAAATGATTTAATCAATGCTCTGGTACCAACTGATACTTGATGGATGGACGGACAGTCAGATCTGTGCTAAACACAACTACTACAAATTTATCTGCAAAGACAACTAGTTTTATTTTCCTTCAGACAGTTCCCAATAATTGTTAACCTGCCAAGAGTGACCATCTGTTAACAAAGGCCATTTTGCTATTAAATTTGATAGGAGTTTATAAAGTCCTCTTATCTCCCCGTACCTTCCGATAATCAGGATTGTTTATACCCGACATGTACCCCCTTCATGTCGATAAAGTATGAATGATCTACACAAGAGTTTTTGCCGTTACATTGGATGGTCTTCACAGATAGGTTTGACTGTATTGGACAAAGCTCCATCATTTCAATTGATGTGATACATCGACAATAGTAAATGATTATTCAATTCACAATGAGAATCCCCGAGGTTGTTCTGATTTTAAAATCAAGTAAACATATGATAATTGGTTGATGATAATTTACAGAATGGATACCAGAGCACTGATTGGACGACATTAACTGTACCCAGGTAACCTAGCAACAATAAAATAGCTAATATCTGTGAAAAGTTCAAATTTCTGATTATCAACACCAATATTCTGCGTTAACTTTTTATAGTTCTGAATAATTATCTGTGCGACCAAAGAGACATTTGACTTCATACCTTTATCAGTAAATATCAAAATAAAAGATTCAAATTTCAGTAAAATTTAATTTTTTATTCATTTTCTTATCTCCAAAATGAAGAAGACATACATTTTTTAAATACATTTATTATAATTTTACATGAAATAGTGACATAAATTTTAAAAATATAACACAGATTTTAGCATTATAATAATGTGCAACATTTATAACATAGTTGGAAGTATCTTGTTGAATGTAATTATCACAATCATATAGTCATCTTTCTAGTTAATTGCAGCCTTTTCCTATAACAAATAGTGACTCCCAAATCTAAACTGTTGGCGTAATTTCACGAATATTAAAATTGCGATTAAATCTTTAATACTTCATAGTATGTTCGTGCTATCTGATGAATCGCAATTTCAAGACATGAAAGAATGTGCATACATCGCCTTTAATACAGTACCCCACTGGTTAATTAAACATCATTGTTAGTTAATTAACTAATTATTGGTATAATTAAGTCAATTACATACCATCAAGCCAGTTTGCGGCACGGTACCACTGGGGCGAGGAATTTTACCAACCAAATTCTGCAGCTTCTGTAACTGACTTAATAATGATCTGAAATAGAGGAAAGTATGCCATACAAAACATGTATACTGTAATATGAGGGGAGACAATTAGGCAGATAACTAGGGATAATTGTTTTAGAAATGCCATCATGGCACATAGAATGTTACATAATGGTTGTTATTAATTATTTCTGTTATTTCTGATAGAAATGTCAGTCAGTAACATTTAGATGCCATTTAGAAGCCACTAAATGTCCGGTACAGCTCAATGCATCAATCATTATACATCAAATCCTACTCAAAGTGTATAAACAAGTCAACGTCCAGTAATCGCAATAAGTCATACACATTGAATTGTATAGTCTCCCAATATATCATACAGTGACCAGAACTTACAGACGCTTTTACTTGCAATAAGTCATATCAGTTGAATTGTATAGTCTCCCAAATAGTCATACAGTGATTTAGTTTATACACTGTGCTACTGTAGGTCTCAGTTTGTGTACACACGGGCTGACTGTTTATAACAGATTTAACATTAGGGGGTCACTGCCCCTTGAGTTATGATAATAGTCATAGTTAACCCTCGAAACAAACTCTTTCACCCTAGATCAAGTTCTTTGCTTTACAGACAAGTCAATGTCATGAATTAATTAGGAGGTGAAATTTACCAAGTAGATATATAATTGTTTACATCATTTACCTGTTGTTGTTTTCTAACGAATCAACTTTTTTTTTCAGTTCACTGTTTTCTTGGGAAAATGATTCAACCCTGAAATAAGAAATGAACATTATTACGATTTATCACATAGCATGACAATTTTATAGGTAAACGTAAATAGAAACAAATGATTAAATAAAAAATTTACGTAATTACAATTTATCGCTCAGACAATTTAATAGATAAATGTTAATAGAAACAAACAATGACATTTATCAAGTTCAGCATGAGTGACTTTTATATCAATTCTTATAATTGTATTCAAATGAACATATTATATCTGTGTACTGGTACATACAGCCATTGTTTCATATGTTCATAAGACCATGTCAGATGCATGTATATCACATTGAATACAGGAACAAATAATTTACATGAAATTCATGCTAATTAAATTTCGATGGTTATGAAAACATTCGCAGAATCCCTCTGTTAATTAAGTCATTTAAATTCCGGGCTAAAAACATCATACACATGTCTTGTTTACAAACTTGTTTACAACAATAAATTGCATATTTATGTTTGAACTTGCACCATATGCTGGAGGGGGGGGGGGGTTTGGGGGGTAATTATTTAATTAATTCTATCATCTTGGTAACAGTACACACCTTTTTTCCAAGGCCTCAAGATACTCTTTCTTCTTTCTTCGACTTTCTTGTGCTGAGATCTGAAAGCAGACAAATAACACCATGAGTCAGCAAATTTTATCTTTTGTTAAGTTCCAAAAATTTATATAGTGTTAAGTACCGAACTGTGACAAATACCGAACTGTCCTTGAAATATTCCGACTACAGACTCCACCATTATTTGTAGCATAATTGGGACACATTATAATCTAATGTAATAATTGGCTAACATTATCAAGTGGACCTTTTATACGACACTTAGCCAGTTAATTATGTCGCAACTAGGGCAATATACTGACTAACAATCAACAATTCTATCCTCAAGCCATAATTTGAATTGAATGTCCTTGAATATGACTCGATATGTACTCGATCTGTACTGATCTTCTAGAGGAGAAGACACATATTTCACCAACTAACAAATACATGTATATGAATTATACATGTAGTGGCAGAAAAGTACCAACAATAAAGACACTATTTGTATTGTTTGCAAATAAATCCTGACACACCAGTAGACTAAACTTGGCATCACTTTGTGTATGGATATCTTTATTTGGGGAAAAAGGTTGCCATGGAAACCAAATAGAATCCTAAGCAGGGAGAGGTTGTTGAAAAAAGTAATACAATTGAGAACTGTGAACAGTTTAATTCTGTTCAAACCTTACAACATAGGGACACAATGAAGCAGACACTGGTGGCTTCCATAAAATCATGAGAACAGTGTAAAACAGGAAATGAATCTGTCTGTAAACTGGTACACTCGTCGATGCATGCGCTAAACTCGCGCTATACTCACACATGTACATACAATCTCACTAACCAGTATAACTGTGTATGCATCGAGATGACAACCAGTGGGTAATAAAATGGTAATTACTGGTATAATTAATGGGTTGTACAGGTGATAGAAGGACCTAGAACATTACTGGCGATTGAAGGCCACATGTGGTTTTATATTGGTGTTTACAGGATTATTTTGTTATTGTCGAGAGGGAATGAAAAATAACCAGAGGCCCTTTTGGTGACCCTGGCCTAGATCACTCACTAGGCTGACTTAGGGTCCTTTTGGTGACCCTGGCCTAGATTACTAACTGGGCTGGCATACTGGGTCCTTTTTGGCCCCTTGTTATTTTCCATTCTCTCCTCCAGATACCAGCATATCAATGGGTGAGACTAAGTTCAATTGTTCTAAGTTCATATAAATGATGTATAAGATGAAACAGCCTTGATACATACACACCAATAAAGCAATATGAGAAACTGACCTCTGTTAATATTTCATCAACTACTTGATAATAAATCAAGATTCCAGTCGGAAAAATCAATTCTCATAAAAGACTACTATATACTGGTATGTCTTTGTATAATAACTATACTACTATAAGTATTGATAGCCTCATTCTATGAACATCAGCATATATCGGGACAAAACATGTGGTAAGGTAAGACAATCATTGAATGTGATTTAAAGTTCACAAAATGAAACATTTAAAATAATCTGAGCATGTGAAACTGACTAACTGTACATGATAGTACCAGGTACATACAATGAAACCAATATTGTTTACTAGAATCGAGTTACAAAGTGTTTCTACCAAATGCGAGAATAAACAAGTGACCCCACTAATAACCTTTCTCTAACACAGTACCATATATAACTACCACAATAAGTTTTTTTCGTTACGAGAATCAACACAGAATCAAGTTACAATTTGTTTTACTAAAAGCAAGCAAAAACTGTATTCCAATCTTGAGAGTATCTAATGACGGGAGCTACTAAGTTCAATGTACGGTTAGGTTAGCATGATTAATCTAATATTTACTGAAATAGGAAACCATCTTCACAAGGAGATGCTAATTTGTGTGACAGTATATCCGAATGGTTTCTTCTACTAAACACAGGAATATCTGCAAGTCATTGCACAATCGGGGAGAAGAGTTCAATATATGAGAGGAGAATGAGATACTTTGACTGTTTTAGATTACTGATATTAGTACTATAATAGTTGGTGTTTTTACCAACTTGCCAGTTTATTATCGTCCTATTTCTGGTATATTAACTGTTTAGAATTTCAATTATTGTGGAATATAATGGGTTGGGCATGAATAAAAGGTGATAATGTTATAGTCATATAGTTTTACAGTAGAGTAAGTTGATAGTGATAAATGTAAATTGCAGTAATGTTAGCAATCTCATTATAAATACTACATGTACATCTTATTGCTTGATCAGACATACAATGTTACATCTACATAGTGCATAAAGTCTAATAGCTACAGGCTTCATGTGTATTTTCATTCAATTGAAATGAAAATAAATATCGAGGTTCAAAAGTTCAACTGATGGACAGTATGAACTGCAATAGTACAAGGGCAGTAAGGTAAACAAATATATGTATTTCGTTATGAAATATAACATCAATGGTCCTACCAAGGTATAACCCCCCCATCCTAAAAATAAGGCACATGTCTGTTTCGGGCGCCATTAGCACTCATTATTGCATCAAAACTTGGTTCAAACATTGTTTTATTTTTGCAATTCAGCTAATGAAATCCTCAATTGTTCAGAACATGATCACCATGTTGACTATTTTTCACCAAATAACTTTTGTTTACAGGACCCCTGTTACAAATAACGGTACCCACCTTATTTTTAATTTTGCGTCTAATTTTTTTCAGATTTTTCTCTTCCTGTTTTGTGAGTGGCAGTTTATTGGGTATAGGGTATCCCTCGGAGATCAGTGTACGCTTCTCTTCTTCCGTGAGAACGAGTACACCTGACGTCGGGATCTGTTGAAACACAATGTCTACCCCACTGTCATTCTGTAATAAAAAATCAAATTAATAGAAAATTGTGTAATTGTAAGCTTGGTAGACTGTATACAATTCAACATCATTCACTGATGTCTTCATTTAATGCCAAAAAATAGTAATAGTTCAATAGTGAACCTACTTGAAGTTATTATTAACCTGTGTTTTTTACATTACGCTCGTGTAAGAATTATTCTAAATATAAACTTTTTCAAACTTTGTCAAATAACTTTACTTACACCCTGTACATGTATACTGGGTAGATTATTTTATGGCACACCCTGTACACACTTACCTGACTAGAATATAATGAATGCGAGTAATGTCGTGACGATCCTGTCGGTGATAATGATGACGAGTATGATGATGATGATGATCGGGAGTATGGTAGATGGCGTACAGGGCTTGATGGCGCCGACCGCTGCGGGCTCGAACAACTATCGCTGTCACTATTGCTACTACTAGGTGGTGTAGGGGGCAGCACCAACGAGTCAATGTTTACTGAAATCATAAATATACAATAGTTAATTAGTTAAGATATCAAAACCAATAAAGGAGGTTTGCAATATTTTCCATATTAATGTCAGGAGGATGAGTAGAAAATAGAATCAAATATTCAACCATTTTCTAAAAACATTCAGTCACAATGTATGGTTCTTGTGTTGGGTTTATAACCCACCAATGAGTTTTCAGGTACATGATAAATATAAACCATTGCACACAAATTTATGCACAGGTCTTTATTATATATACTTCAAGCAATACATGAAATGAAAGAAAGTTTGAAATCAATCAACTTAAACAAGTTGAAACAAATATGAAATCTGATGACATTCAAATACCCGCAATATTTAAATAGTGAATAATTTATACATGTACTCAATTTAAGATTCAGGGCTATCAAGTTAATAAATCATTTTATCTACTGATCAATGAAGTATAAAATAATCCTACATGAAAGGAATCTAATATGTGGGGGATTATCATGTGTAGATCTGATAGTAAACTGTTATTAATAGTATTTTGATTTTATATTAATAGCATTAATAGAAATCAAAAAATGAATGTATCTGAGTATTTATTAAAAGACTAGGGGGTCTGGTTGGGAAAAGGGTCAAATAATTATGTTATCAACACAATATATATAATATCATCTAAAGTAGATTAACTTTCGAACTTAAATTTTTGATATTAAGATGGCTTATAACTTGAACAAGTAAAATGGCTGATACTAATTAGGGTCAAACAAAGGATCGAAACTTGTTTAGTGACCGACAAATATTATGCATTCAATGAATGAGTACTCACAAAAATATTTGTTTACAAAGTTTTGACTTGTAAAACTTCACACATTTTATCTAATCTATTTAATTTGATCAAATCTTACAGTACATACTACAACTACGCATTAATTAAATTCAAACTTTGACTCAAAACAAACGTTTAAACCTTGTGATGGCCCACATGTTATCATGTGAACCTTAGGCCACAGTTTTTCATTTTTAGGTTTGTTAAAAGTTTTTTGTTTTAATTTTGCTGTCTTTAGGAGAGAACGAAACAACAACTATTAAATAAGAGGGACAAAAGGGATCTAGGTCATTCACACAACGGCAAGATGAGCCACCTACGGCCCATTTAGCCCACATGATATTTTTCAAGTCCATGTTCCCAACAACAATTTTTTTTAAAATTTCTGTAAACCTAAAAATAAAACAATGGTGGCCTAAACTCACTCTGATACTCAAATATACTTGATAATCATAATGTTATATAACAAGTCAATGTTACATAATAGATACACACACTATCTTTGTGTAGTGAAATATTTCAACGTGATGATACAAGTGTAAGACCTCTCCCCTCACATACTTGGACAGAGTGTAAACCACTTCAATCATGCAGACAGTACAAAACACATCCTATACTTTATGTTAATAATTTTCCAAAAATTCGAGCTTCACATAAAAAACATACTTATTCTACTAATAATAGAGATAATTTAAGGGGAAAATTTATACAAGTCATTCAAATTCATAAGTAGAACAAATACTAGTAGATACCAAGTAAAGCTGTAAATTGAACATTCCTGTGGGGGCAGATATCATAGCACTTATATAACTATATCAAAACAATTATTTCCAGCATTGTAGGACCATTGCAATTTATAACGTGAGGGCAAAAATGTCAATTGACAGATCCAATATACCAGTAAACTACTGATAGTAAAATGAATTTAATTACAATGAACGGCAAGTCTAACTAATACTATTTAAGCCAGTCAAAAGGTTAAAGCAAACAATAAGTCATACAGACATAACTTGTCCTATCAAAGGCATAACTTATCGTATCAATAATATAGAAAATTAAAATATTGGAAAAATCGTGTCCCACTGTAAATACCCAAAACAAATAAATCACATAGAAGGGATAATATATTTCACCCAATACCTGACCACGCTATCGATATAACATCTTACAAAATATGACTGGTAGAAAGTAACCAAGACATATGACCAATAGAACTTGTCTTTATTAACTTTCATTTTGAAGAGTTTCACTTCATCTATATTAAATTGTATTTCAATCAAACAGCTGAGTATTTATTTTTTACTACATGTAGTCAAACACCAACTCTACCTAACTGTAGTAGGCTTTAAGCAAATGAGTAAATTGCGCTGACCTCAGCAAATTTACAGCTTAACAGAAAATCATGACTTTAAATGTTAAAACAAAAGTTCATTCAGTTTTTAGATAATTATGCAAGTTTTTAAATAATTATGCAAGAGCATAAAAACTGAATGAACTTTTGCATGATGAAGGAAATATATTACTGTCAGTAAACAACACACCAATTTGCCTTCAGGTGCGTGCATGTATACATATACATACAACTAATGTTAATTAATCTTGGTAAAAGCATTTTAAACTTCCTTAACATTGACATTTGCTTGTTTTTCATTATGTTTTTCAACTCATATACTGTGGTTAGTTGACCCAACCAGTTGATCCTAGAATTATTAAATGTATCAACTACTACTTAAACCTGCTCTTCCGCAAGCAACAGGTAAACTTCTCCACATGTGGAGCACATGGGGAATGTGGAGGACCGGAAGACAGATGTGTAGCCAATGTCATAGTAGAACATAAAGCTGTCCTACCCAGCATTGTACCCAGATCTCTCAGGTGACATTGGAGTGCTCTATCCATGATAGTAACCATTATTGCACCAAGTGACCAGTATGTTACATTAGCTTAATGCGCCTACAATTTTTTAAGTATCCACATATTCCAGTTGCCAGACAAAAATCCACACTTCCATCTTGGTATCATAGTAAATATTGTAATCATAGACATAACATGACCCAGTAATAGAGGCACACATATATAGGCTACAGATACCAGGAGGTTACTATATTGTAAAGATATGGAAAGGATGGCATAAACTTAGCTTACATCTGACATTTCGTTTTTCAATCACAAATGAATAATGAGATAGCACTCAGTAACTGTTGCACTGTCAGCAAAAAATACCAGCAAATCGGAATGCATTATCCATAACCACTAATTCAGCATTTTTATAAAAACGAATTATGAATGTCTTCAGGTTTTTACTGCTAAATTGATGTTATATTTTTAGTCAATCATTCTCATCTGGGTGACTCAGGTGCTTTATATGTATTGTACAAGAAACATGAAAGTAAAACAAGCACCTGTGTGATTGGTCTAGTCGGGGTTGCTCAGATGCTTTATATGTAATTAACAAAGAAAGAAGAATGTAAAAACAAGCACCTGTGTGATCCATAGCATCATAGCATTCTGCTGGTTCTGTTTTTACTGTAATTTTTGGTAATACTGATCTTTCTGATAATGCTGACTGTCCTTGTGCAGAAGATGCGAGAATTATTGTAGGTTGTTGCTTGGTAACGGTGAAAGTTCTTGTCATGACAGTCGAAGAGGCCGTGGAAGTAATCTTGATCGGGTCATTGTCCATGTGTTCAGGTTTTGGCAGGTCTGTGCTTGTGGTTGGTTTAATTGTAAGGTCCAGGGCAGTGTTCTTGATGAGAAAGTCTGAGTCCAAATCTGTAAGTAGAAATCACAAGTGTTATAAATAATTGATTGATAGAAATTAATAACACGAAAAACAAAAATTTCAAACAAGGGCCAAACTCTGCTGTAACTAATGGTAACAGGAAACCTAAATTTCCTGTTGCAGAACTTCACATGGTATTTTAAACAATTCTGGGGTGAAGTTTCATGACTGTAGTTAAAGCATAATTGACACGTTGAGATACTAAAGTGATGTTTTAGTTTTACTGTATAGAGTAACAAACTCTTCACTACGTGATTGGTATAGCAGTAGACAGACAGTATACATGTAGCATTATACAAACAAACAAATAAACAAAAAAAACTTAGTAACTATCTAAGTATAGTGTTTGAAGTTTCATTGATCTGAAACAGGTGTGTGCTGTGGTACATGGAACAGATGGGTGGTGATGTCTGCAGTATAGGTGATATCTGGTATTATAATAGGTGATGTCTGCAGTATAGGTGATATCTGGTATTATAATAGGTGATGTCTGCAGTATAGGTGATATCTGGTATTATAATAGGTGATGTGACTACTATCTGATATAGGATGGTACCTACACCCAGCAGTATACACACTCACTGTCACTGAATGGATTCAATACTGTGATACAAATATATTACATTTATTTGTCATTACCAGTATAATCAAGTACCAAGTTGTACTGTATTGATGGCCTAACAGAAGACTTATCCATACTGATCATATCCTGTCGAGAGATTGTTTGCCTCAGGAAATGTAATGCAACCTTCAAATGCAACCTTCATTGTGTCACTGTTATACTACTCATGCAATCAATACTGTTTGACAATCACGAAAGGGCTCTAGGCACTAGTAGTCAGGTCGGATGAAATGTATATAACACCTCAAAGCAACATCTATGATATTATGAACTAGTGTGTTTGAATGATACATTTATTACCCTGTATCAAGTATAGATCTTTGACTCTTAGTTGAAATATTATATTGGCTTATGTTAAGTATGCAATATAAACAATAGTGTAATGTTATGTGAAGAAGTAAATGCATGGATAAGGCAGTCACACCTGTTAATACTACTTATCATACAATGAAGACACAACTTTAGATCAACAGCACAAATTTGACAATTTTGAAAAAGTTAATTATTATACTAGGTGTACTTTTACTTTCAGTTTGTCAATACCCCGGTACTAAACCTAAAGATTGGTTTTCCCTTTATTATATTTAACCATTAACAAAGTCATCCAACAACAAAGGAACTTATTATTTATTTATACTACCAAGTCCCCCATAAATTATACAATAGCTCAGAATTCTCCATTGATATTTTAGTAGAAGCCATGTTTCCATATCAATAATTCATGTTAACCAACTATAACCCACTTCCTGGTAATAGTTAATGCATTCATTGTTAACTAGGTTATACAACAAGAATTTAAGTACAATACTATTATACTAGAGTATCAGAACTCGTGGATGTCTTTTACAGGGTTTTCCACCTCAATGAGCAACAATTAATGTATAGATCCAGGAAGTCAAGCCCTGTGATCACATACACAACAATTAATTGGATCTCAATCAGTTGTTTCAACTTCAACTACTAAACTGTATGTATATAATTATGATCAATAATAGAAATTGATATGACAGACTAAAGGTCTCAAACTTAAGTTGTTTAATACAAGGACATTTTGGAAGACCAGTTTAAGAATGCTGCCCTACGATTGGTCAGTTTGAAAATTTCCCTCAGAAACAGCCAATCAGATGTTAGAACATCTTTTTAGCTGTTGGAAGGAGATGCCAGCAACCTACAGAAGACATTGTGCATTATTCATCACTACTTCCAAACTGAAGATATTACATTAAATTGGCTGTAGAAGATGGAACATAGTTGAAGAAGAAGATGTTAGCAATACTATACTGGTATCCTTAAGAATGGGAGTACCCGGACTCAGACCCAATATCTCAACACAATGTTTTATAATGTTGTAAGTTGCAGTGAGAGTGAGCAAATATATGCAAGCTGTTTCAATGAATAACTTAGTCAATGTACTATGTATAAGGTAAACCACAGAAATCAGATTAGATCTCCATCAATAATCATCTAAAGTATGGTTTGTGCTTGAGCTTACAATGTCAACAGCTGTGTTTCAACATGAAGTTTTCACCAATCTTTATCGGAGCAATTTTTGTGCAATGATAATAATTAAGTCAGTGAGTAAATAATATCTTGACCTTTACTCCAAGGACCCAAACCTCCTTCACCTCCAAACATCCAGAACCCCATTGTTTGCCAGTGTGACATTGCCTTTTGTCACGATCCTAGATCCTTTAACAGTACATGGAAAATATACCAGATGACATTGTCCCAGTATTTATAGATAACATAAGGGATTAACAAAAGGGGTTGGATCCCTTATCTGATAAGTATACGTTAGGAGTACAGACAAGGGACAGCTAAGCTTTGTACAATCCTGTAGATAAACACTACATAACAATTAATGATAAGTCTAACATTGACCAATGGTCAGTCATCAGAAAGCAATTCACACATACGCTTAGAACTCAGGTAATGTAATATATGGGTTCTCAAAAGGATTTTGAAAATATGGAGTCCTGAACCCTGATTTGTGATCTAGCAGGGGTCCTTCAGTGGAATTCCATAGAAACAGTGACAAAAACAAGAGACCCAAGGCAAAATCTTATAGGGCTCCAAAAATCAGTACCAAGAACATTATTGCTTCATGCAGAACGACTTTGATAAAAGAAATTATGTTTGGTGTCGAGCCCTAAATGTTTTAGTTTCTTCCATCAAGCAACAACTTTTGTGAATGCTCTATGTAAAATAACAGTGTAGCCATTTTGACTCAGAAAGAAAAACAAGTGAACAAGGCATGATTCACACAGTGAAACCACACGTTTGTGTTGACATTAAGGTTAGAGTACTGAGCAAATCTATACTTCAATGCAATCTATTTGCAGACATTGAAGTATAGTGCAAGAACGCCAACAGAAACCATAATGGATTTATAATTGTTTCATTACACCAGAAATTCTAATCCATTAAAAGGCTGCAACTGGAAATGCCAACATCAGCAGAAAAAATGATGAAACTGTCAGACTATGTTTTGAATCATTCTAAGATTTGAAACCACATAACATGTGTTGGTAATTTATCTTACAACCTCTAACAAGTGATTCTCACAGGATAGTTGAAATTACATGCACCAGTATCCCATAATGCACCAATTTCTGCACACACAAACATTGGGAAAATTTGGCTGTACAGAAAGTAAAAATTTTAGTGCTGCAATGTTAACTCATTTACAGATAAGTTTCAAAGATAAAAAACTGGAAATCCGAAAGTCAGATAGATAGATGAAATTTCTCATGTGCTAAAATGTTAAACAAACTCTTAGCCAGAAGTTAAATTTTAATGTAAACAATGATGAGTGCAAACTAGTTTAGGTTTGAACAAAGCCACTTTCTGGTGTTTAGTTTTAACATAACATGTATACACGAACCAACAAGCCATGTAGCGGATAACAATCACCAATTAAACACCTGTTAAAGTTCTCACATGTTCAAACTTCAAAACAGTTTTAAGATGTTTACAAACCAATTTATCTTCATTTCCTTCAAGTCATTAAAAAGAAATTGAAATTTACATACAAAAATTTGATGCAAGAAATGACTGACATAATCTCAGTTCAGTTGTAATTAATTGTAATGAATCTCGTAATTGGTTACAGGTATTTTTCTTTAATTCATAATGGAACTAGCTTATGTAATGTTATGGGAGGTTGAGTCACTCACCCCAGCAGGAGCATAAGTAAGAATTTCAAGCATTATAGGAAATGATACATAAATATTGCCAAGAAGTCGCACAGAAAGCCTGACACAATCATGATATTTACCAGAACAGGATTCAACAAAAACAAAAACTTAACAACTCAGCAAAATAGAAATGTATAGTAAAACCTCGAAACATACAAAAAAAGGTTTTGGAAACATTGAAAACTTTGATTCATTGGTCTTAAAATTTGAGTTGACTACAGTAACAGAGCTTACAACAGTTATTGGACTTAAACATACATCATGTATAATTATGGTTTGCTTAATCTGTTAAATTTTTAATGAGGAAAATTCAAAACCAAACTTGTGACACACTGAAAATGACAACAGTGAGATTTTTGAAAAGTTAAAGATTGTATGTTTGCATAATATACGGTATTTTCATTCAAATCTTATATAAAAATATTTTACAGTCAATGTATATATGTGTATGACTCAATTATATTTGCTTTATCTGCAACAATAATAAACCTGTCATCAAGATATACATAGATTTGTGTCCCTTAAATGGATCATTGGTTTTATTGCAAATCAGTTCAGCACACTATATAATATTTAAATCTTCCCTGTGGGGAAAAAGTATTTGTCACAATAATTATTGGTGCAAAGAATTTTCTTCTTCATTGAATTTACTGCTTACATACCATATATAATTGGCAATTTGCGTTCATTCATGAATGTCATTTTTCAAATTTGAAATTACTAAGTATGTGGATTAGCTGATCAGTTGAAGGGGCCAAGAGATCATTGTAACATCATGCTGATATCATAAAAAGGGCTTGAGAAAAAACCCAGCAAGACAAATTCTTAATGAAGCTAAACTTTTTCTGAAACTTTGTTTCTAGGACCAGTCTATGAATGCAGCTATACCAGTGGTTTATTTTCAAACTCACTAAAGAAACAACCAATCAAATGCTCTGGTTTGTTGACTGGTCTCAATGTTTTAAACCCCATGTAACACAGTCATGCTTTTCCCACTATTGACTGTACTGGTTACATTTCTTATTCTATGCTTTTGCTTTGAGCAATTTAAGAACAGAACTTTGTATTTCGCAGTCCAATACGCTTAAGAAAAATTGTTTACCTTCGAGTTTGCTAATGTCGCCGAGGTCGTCGCTGCTACTGAGGCTGTCGTTCATTGTTGAATAACTGTGCTCGGATTTGATGTGTGGTGGTTGTGCCGCGTCTGTGATCATCTTGTCGTTAAGTACGGGATCCACAAAGAAACTGTCAAACCATTCTTCGTCCACATTGTAGTTGCTGCCAGAATCCTGGAAAAATGAAAACATAACATGAAAATCATACATTGTTGGGGCTTGAACAAGTTGGCTCACTTGGATTGGGGACCGATAAATATAAAAGGACTCAGGAGGCACAAACTTTTCACTTAAACTACACAACCTGAACTTTTATGATGTTAAAAAGGCACACACATGACCTTTGAATGCGTACACATGACCTTTGAACATTTAAATAATGAGAATAAATTTATATGGCCAAGATAGAGTAAATTAACATTATCTTTATAACCTGGTACAATTAAGTCCCTGATTATGATAACACCCATAGAGCAATGTAAGTAAAATAAACCACAAAACAAACAGGATGTAACCATTTATTTCTTATTATTTTTAAAGGCTTTTAAAGCCCTGTACATACAGTATACCATGTCCTGAATGTATGGTATCAGATTGACGTACCAGGATGTACAGATATGTTAAAACCCGTACACAACAACTGCCCACAATCCATCACACAGAAAATTAACGAGTCAAGCATGTAGTATACAGGATTAAACACAAAGTACAGCGTTGTTTGATCCCGTCAGTAGGTGCAGACTCAGACACTAGAACGCTTTATTTTATGACTGGTAGTGGTAGCATATCTCTGATTTACACTTCATGTCACAATAAAAACATGCTTTTATGTCCGCTTTGGTAACTGTTACAGCATTTAAAGCAGTCAGCAAAAATAAAATTGTTTAATTTGTTTGTAAGTGTAGGCTTCATCATATAGATATTTTTTTATTTCATCATATGAACATCAACTGGAGTCCTGATTAGTTTAAAAGAGAACTTGTACAATAATTTTAACTCAATTTCATATAATACTTTAAACAATCTTTATATATTCTGATATTTTAAAACGGAACCTCAAAGTTAATTCAGTCTAATACAACTCATGAGACGACCATTAAAGTTTTACTATAATAATAAATTCATACATCATCATAGATTTGGAGTATTCTGATTAATTTCTAACATTCAAGCAATACCACCAGGTTTTGTATGTATTTCAGTTGGTCGATGCAGCATTGACATGTTCCAGCTAGCACAATGTCATGTCTGTGAAATGTTGTACATGTTAAAATTGATCAAAATTTAGAGGCCATTGACCTAAAGTAAATAGTGAATGTTAACCTACAGCAAAACAAAGTGCACTTTGTATCAACCCATTGAACATTGATCAAATATAACCTGAATATGATTATTGACCAACTAACATACATAATATTCAAGATTATTACTGGTACAAATGTATAAATATTATATAATAATAAAGGTGTTGTTCTGAACATGGTGCATTGATTATAATATGTATAATTAAATTGGATCCTAAAAGTGCTTGCTTAATTGAATGATTTACTAGATGGGACTAACATAGACTCCTAGTCTAGACAAGTAATAGTACACTGACACTGTAGTTCAGACAATTCACATACTTTCATATATAATTATATGTATATTACATACAAACATTGGTTAACCAATCTTATATGTGCAATTGTGCTTTCAACCACTTCATGATTATTGTCGATAATTTACACAAAGACATCTTATAATGTTAACGATTAATTACGTTGACAACAGTTAATGACTGAATATAATGTTGAATAAATCAGTTGAATAAATATCTGTGAATTTCAAATGTATCAGGTCCTATTAAATATGTTTAATACGATGTTTACCATGATAATGATAAATATTATAAAATGTTGTGGGAATAAAATCTTAAGTTCATGATTTCAAGAATATGATACAAATATTATGATATGTATATGTTCAAGATCTGTTTACTGAATTGAGTTCACGGAA
Organism: Spisula solida; assembly: GCA_947247005.1. NCBI lineage: Eukaryota > Metazoa > Mollusca > Bivalvia > Venerida > Mactridae > Spisula > Spisula solida. Next base: position 2,758,962 of record OX365946.1, on the reverse strand, counting down.
AACTCCTTATACCAGGTGACTAAAGGGACTGGTCTACATCGGAAAACTCCTTATACCAGGTGACTAAAGGACTGAGTTCACGGAAAACTCCTTATACCAGGTGACTAAAGGACTGAGTTCACGGAAAACTCCTTATACCAGGTGACTAAAGGACTGAGTTCACGGAAAACTCCTTATACCAGGTGACTAAAGGACTGGTCTACATCGGAAAACTCCTTATACCAGGTGACTAAAGGACTGGTCTACATCGGAAAACTCCTTATACCAGGTGACTAAAGGACTGGTCTACATCGGAAAACTCCTTATACCAGGTGACTAAAGGACTGGTCTACATCGGAAAACTCCTTATACCAGGTGACTAAAGGACTGGTCTACATCGCTGGACACAAAAACACTTCCAAACTATTCATGCCACAGTCTATAATGCTTATTTTCAAACACCATAGTGATGTTCAGCAGACAATTAAGCCAACTAATTGTTCATGTAATGTTCTTTCATATCATAACACAATTCAACCAACCAAAACCATAGTACTTTTGAAGATATTAAAGTCAGTAATTTAGCACAGTTAATGCCTTTAATGGCTTACATCGATTGCTCGGATAATACATTGAAGTGAAGCATGAAGTCATGTCATCACGCAACGCCCAGTTTTCTCAAAAATGTACAATGTAATTACATACGAAAGAGGGCATGCAGTTACAATACTCTCCCAACCCAATACTAAAACATAATAATGTACAAGCCTGAAAACATCAACTGTTACAGAGCAACAAAAAAATTATGAAGATATTTGTAATGAAACAGCCGGTAAAAAAACATAATAAAAATCATTATGACTGATGAAATAGCATGATCAGCCCAACATGATTGCATCAGATTTTCAGGCCCCAAGGCCCGGGGGGGGGGGGGTGATATATAATAGATATATGTTACATCAGACTTAGTGAGTTTATGCATACAATCAGTCTGACACAGTTTTGTAATGAACTCTCCTGAGAAAAGCTTACATAGCAGACTTCAAAATTTGTATGTCTGGTTTTCAATTCCCCATATTATATTTAATACAGAATTATTGCCTTTTTAACATTAGAACTGATTTTTACGGGTTTGAGCACAATTAACATGAAACAGTTTTGTTTTTATTAACAATATTTTAGATAAATTTAAATATTCTAAAATGGCATAGTATGGAGATATTGACATGCTCCTAACTTTTATGCATGAATATAATAATATATTATAAATATATTACCAGGTTCTTGTGTAAATATATCAATTTCCACGAGCAAGTTGTGCAATATCGGTCCTTAGATTTGCTTTGTATTACATCTCAAGCATATTTGTGATAGTCCCCGCTTATCCAGAGTTATAAATATAGGTATCTGCTTTTAAATAAAGTTATGCTAATAGAAGGTCGAGAGTCACGATAAAATCTCCGCACTATATCCCAGAGTTCAACACCAGAACGAGGGCAATAATCGTGAGAATACTGCAAGTGGTTAATGTAATTTAAACCCATTAAATAATTTTATTATGTACACGCACATGTGATTTATAACTTACTGTATGATCACAACTAAGAATATTATACTTGGTATATGATTATTATTACAGCCACACATATTCATCTAAGTGCTTACCTAACCACTTGAAACCCTACCATGACTTGGTGTTCAGGCTACCAACACTATAAAACTGTCATTAAATCAACCTTGAGTTTTAAATGATTACCATGTTAAACGTGAGAAGTGCCCATACACAAACATTAATTTTATGGATGTTTTAAAGGACCGCAAGGTCTCATTCTCTGTATTATTATTTTAACTATAATCATCAATCTTAGTCTAATGATCGAACTGACAAACATTTACTGTTTGTAATTTAATACATTATTTGAGTGATTAGTCTTCATATCATACATAAATACACTGATATACTTTGAGTATGGGTTGGAGGCCTTTTGTCCAATTTGAATTTGGTAAAAAATGCTTGACTTTAATAGAATTTATATGCAGACTATAAACTCAACTTCAAGTTGCAAAAAATAACAGGATTCTTGCTAATAGCTTCAGATTACATTATTTCATACATCCCTTGATGAAGATTTACACTTAAGGAAGAATTTACAGTATTTAATGGTTAATATATGCGAAGTTATGGACAAAGGACTCTTGTTTAGCAGCACATTGAGTAATTTCTTACCGGTACATATCGGAAGATAAAAGACCCTATTTAACTTGCATACATTATATAATGGTTGCAAAACGATGGACAAAGGACTCTTCAGAAGTTCCTTAGCAGCAGATAAATTCAACACACTTGATGAATATTTAAGAGCCCAACTTGCATTAATGGATGCAAAATTAATGATTCATGTTTACCTATGTTAGCATTAAAGATCCTCAGTTCACAATGCATACTAATTGCTGGAATATGAACTTTAATCAAACCAGATAAGAAAAGTCAAGATTACAGGTCTGATGTTTCCTTAAGTATAAATTGTATAATCTACAATGGACACCGTTTATCAATGACACGCCCCTGTGTCACATCTGCGGTATCTAGGGACACAGAAATGTCACTAGTTTGAGAAAAAGGCTTTTATCAGACTTTTCAACTTTTGTTATCGCATGCCAAAACCGGTGTCAGAACTGAGTTCACTATTTTCAATATAACGGTCAAATAGAATTATAGAATATACAAGTCGATATCCAATATATTCTATATATGGATATACCGGTATATATATTTAAAACTTTTATAACCGTTGAATACCTACACTTAACGAAATAAGAGAAATTATTATCCGAACAATAAAGGTGAATTAACCCCCCAAGCTAGGAACGTGATAAGATATAGGATTCATTATGACGTACAAAACACATGATCTATTTGATGTATACGTAAATTGAACAGGGATTAAAATCGAACAATAGAATTCCAAAAACAGATCATAAAGACTTTCCGTCATAGGTTTGGTGAACTTAAGCTGTTGATTGTGTACTCTATTTTTCATTGAAGTTGAAAAGAAAATTAAACAATACATACAACAATGACTACCAGGCATATTTTGTCCTTTTAATTATCACAGAATAGCTGTAAGGTCATGCAGAAATCAATCTTGCTATATACCGGTCTACATATGAGACAATAAAGACTAACAATGAGACCAAAGTCCATCTATATACGGAGACATAACTTGATAAGTCCAATCAGAGATCAATGTCCATACATTGGCAGCCAGCCTCCAGCCTCCTGGTTGATGTAGTATCAATACCTTTATTGACCTGTCTAATATTACAACAAGACCTGTATGATATACCTACACACCATACAATGCCCGGGGTCTTTGGTCTAGGTCTTCAGAAAGTTCATATGCGATAGTATAATAAATCTACTAATCGTCCCTTTGGTGCAATAAAGTTGAATCTTACTATATAGTATACAGAGGGATACAACCTTGTTGCACCAAAGGGACGTAATTATATATATAATTATAAATACAAACAGGTGGATTTTAATTGGCATTGTATGGAGAAAGACGCAGCGTACATGTATAATACAATACTTATAGTGCGCCCAGGATAACGTGATGTTTACAAACATTAATCGGTTTTGTCAACTACTGGAAAGTTGGTTTTGCACATTACAAAAGAAAACAGATAAGGTCAGTTTTGTTCTAAAAACATAACGGATAAATCATACACACCTGATTATTCCACCTAAATGGATTATACCAAATTTTCCCGCCTTTCTTGTTATCATGGGGGCACTATAATACATGACATTATACACAAGGTAATTATGTTGTTAATATTTGATGTTGATATAATGTGTCCCCATTGATTAAGATACAATATTTCATATATTGATACAATAATAATGCAATCGCTTTTGAATTGGAAATATTTTAAATTAAAAATACCTAAGTTTGAAAATGCTGTGTAACTTCACCAGGGGCCTGACTCATGTAGACGTATATTATTTACAGTGTAAGTAAGTTACAACAGTATATACATGTACCAGGAACCATGCACATGGGAACCTGACCAAAAGCTGATCTTAAATGTTATCAAATTAACCAGTATATTCAAACTGCCTTAATTAAGTAGACTCAAAGGCAGATAAATTCTGGCATACTATACAGTAGTATGTAGTACTGTATGTATAGATGTAGACTTTTCATCAAACAGAAGCAGTTCCAATTAAATAAAGGTTCTAAGATTACTGATTGACTATAATTAGATTATTAACATCAACCTTCCAGTGTATGCCATGCATGAATTAAACACCAGACAGGGTTAACCTGATTATAGTGAGGTCAACTACCCCCCCCATATTGCATACTGGTATATATAAATATATCAACCTTCAACCTTTCACCTGAAAGGCCAACAACCTCTGATGCTGTGAGAGCCTTTTGTCTGAACTGTATCCAGATTCAAATTTCAAGTAAAAGTAGTTCCGATTCTAAATTTCAAATAAATGAAGTTCTGGATTCTATAGTTCCAAGTAAAAGTAGTTCTGGATTCTATTTCTTTTCCAAGTATAATCACATGTGGTACCAAGTTGATAAGTGATCTGATAAGAGATGTAGGGTAGCAAGTTGTTGTATCCAATTTCACAACACAAGAAACCTGTTTTCTTATAAACCGTGGAGCAGAGACGCAATATATTCAGCTGAAGAGTTTATTACTCATGAATGTACTGTATACATACATGTAGTTTCTGATTCTCACAGAGAAAGAAAAGTTTATTTATTCTACTAACACTAGATCTGGATGGAGAATAGCCTGTCTGATTTGTCTACCAGCTTAGACAGCTTACTTAATTACATAAACAAACATATTCTTGACCAGTCAGGGAATGCATTCATTTGTGCAACAACCTCGCTACCAGGTGCTGGCCGAAGGTTTTTTTGTCAATTTGTAGGTGGGTGAGAGAGGTGAAATATATTACATTTTGTTGGTATAAGTCTCACTGGACTGACCACTGTCCATACTGTATGTAACAATAACTGTTAAACACGCCAGCAATATAATCTATATTTACACTAGTTGTTATAAATATGTCAGAAAGATATTTTATCCCAATCTACAACAGACAAAGGTCACTTTAGTACTGGTGTTAGACAAAGGTCAAGTGCTGTTGTTTTATATTATTAACATTATATATCCTGCATGTCCCAGGTGAGCAGATGGTGCTGAGTCGTGTTTACACCCACTAACATAGGACACCGGTACTACTGTCACTTTGGTAATTTAATACTATTGTGGTTATATAATCATTATGTATGATGTATCCATATTGAACAATGGAAACCTGACTCCCGGCATGCATTACCTATGAGTCCATGACGTCTCTGCAGGTCAATACATTGCAAATACAAGCACACATGTTGCCTAATGTATACATGCATTGTGTTACCTGGCCAACCTAAATCACACTGTCACATGATGGCTGCACAAGGTCACATGTTTTTATGCCCCCGTATCGATAGATCGGGAGGCATATAGTGATGCACCTGTCCGTCCGTCCGTCCGTCCTGGTTAACCCAAATTGACCGTTTCTTCCAGCATCATTATGGCTTGCTGCAAAGCTTCCAAACTTGCATGGATGTTGTATATGAACACTCTCCACACACCTGTATCACCTGACCCTTTTTGACCTTCACCTTGACCTAATTTTGGACTTAGACTTATTTATGGACAAGGCTTCCACAGGGGGCATAAGCGTTTATTGAACGCAGTCTTGTTTCAAGCACCAATTGTCATGACGTTTGAATATTAAACTACCGGTAACAATGTCCTAATATGAACATGTCTTACCGGTAGGTACATATCTAATGTCACGATGTGTAAAATACATTGTCTGCATACGTTAACAATAAATTAGCAGGCATATAGTTTGGAGACGTATTTCAAGTCTTTTGTATGTATCAGTGGGAGAAGGAAGGAGAAGGAAGTTTTTATGCAACCACCATATTAATTGTCTTGATGTATTTATAACGATAACAACATTCAATACAGCTATCTGTGCAGTAATAATGATCATTATGAGTGTGATAAACTATCATAGTGCCTCGGGCATCCTCAGAACCTTCAATCAAGTTATAACTGACTCGTTCCCTGGGGCGATATCAACTGTCATTCTACCATCAAGACAAGCAATGGATCTTTACTGAATTGTTTAACATCAGTGTGTTGTATCATAATTTAAATACAACATGTACAAGCTGATCTCAACTTTCGGCTTTAATCAATATTTAATAAAAGCAATTAAGCAATTCATAATTTGATATTTTAAAATGATTGAATGTGCAATTAGTAATAGTATACAGTGCAACCTCTCCAGAGAGGCAATCTCTTTCAAGAGCAACACCCTCTTTGTCTTAGTCTACCATGTGTATTAGCAACATCATCATTTTCTTCCAAAAGTATCAATTTACTTCTTGTTTTACCTCTCCACAGCAACAACCTCTGTACAACAACCACATTTTGAGTTTCCCAACTTGAGTTGCTCTAAAGAGAATGTACTGTACATGTACAATCATGAAACACACAATGCAAAATTTAATAGTCATTGTTAATATACGTTTAACTGTAGTTAATTTATTTTTCATAAACCATTTTTTTGTGAAAAGCCCTTATGATCAATCAGTTGTTTCTCTAATGCAATTTAATCTAGGCGTCCAAAAATCGTGACAAACAGTAATTAATACACGGTACAGTCAGATCACCCTATGGTTGTGTCCATTACAAAATCGTCCTATTTTATAAAAGGACAGTCGAAATCTGGTGATCATTCGTAACCAAAATAAAACCAAAACATTTTGATTAAACGAGCTACATCATGACTTGAAGTCTTCAATGTGTCGTAGTAGACTTGAATTTCACATATTCTGGTATATAATTGACCTTATATAAATTTAACCCCACGCTGTGACGTTTTGAGCGAAGCAGACATGAAAAATCGTGGTTACTGCATGAATGAATACACACCATTTACGTAAATGAGATCTAGTTTTTCACCCACACTTCAAATTCCATTGGTTTATATATTCGATACTACATTGTACTACTAGTTCTATACATCAGACATGGACTCGTCGATCGGTTTACCCGTAAACCTGAGCACTCATCCGTTCAATCAGTCATGATTTGAACTTAAAATAGAACTCCATTTTGAAATATGTAGTAAATGTACCCTATGGTACAAAATGTATAACCTATACTACAATTATAATGATTGCAGGTAAAGAAAAAATCAATTAGACACGCTAAAGTAAATATTTTATTAGGACATAATTAGTGTGCTTCAGATATTGACTTGGAGCCAAACTTTCAAACTGTAGCCTACATTTTAACCTGTACTTAAAATATTGCAAATTCAACTAAAACCTCATGAGTTAATAAAGTTACAACACTTTCTATTTTATTTTAATTCATTTTGTAGATGAAGTTTTCAAGACTTAAAAGGTAAAGTGATACTAAGCTGAATAATAGAAAATTCTGTGGACCAAAATTCCCATTTACTGTAAGCATTTGGTCAAAGACATCAAACAGGTCAAATCATTATCCAATTATGACTGACACCTACTGACCTAGGAGATAATCTAATTAACACATTTAGGTGTCAAGATCAATAATTAGACTAATCACCCCTAACTGATCATATGGTGTGTGCATAACCAGTTGTGCAGTTAACTGATGTGTGTATTAATGTGCAAATCATTGGCATGTTAAAATTGAAAGTACAATAAAACCACCAAAACAAAATATGTGAAGTGGCAATTTAACTGTACAGTATGTTACTATGTATATAAATCTAGATTGCAATAGACATGTTCAAAGTGAAAGTACATTTTGAACCACCAAAAATACATGACTTGTAGCATAAAATTAAATGAATCACTTAAAGTACTAGCTAAATTTAAATAATATAAGTTACAATCACTATTTTTTGTTAGAAACTTACCATTTTAATTTTTTACACAAATTCTATAAAATTCCCACAATTCATGAGCAATTTATGAATTATAATTTAAGATAAGTCACATAAAACACCAATAATGATCATTATGTGAACCAGTTATAATTATAAAGATTTATATTGTCAACACCCACAGGGGATCTATATGAACTTTAAAATATAAAAGCAGTAGCTAATTAACTTACAACCCCCAGGTATAAGCAACAATTAAGTATACTGTAAATGCATCTATCATTCTATGAACAGTCTGACATTATCAAGATGAAAAGATAATAGAGGAAAGAATAGAAGTGTACAATAAATGTGACAGTTGAAGATTAAACAAAGCAAACGAAAATGTCATAGACTACATTACTGTGGACTGAAATCATGTTTTGACACCCTTTCTGAATCAAGAGTTCAGACATCATCTAAATTAAGTAGATTTTCTAACATGCAATAGAAGTTCAAACCAGACTCCCAACTGAGCGCAGCATCATTATAATAGATCGTTACATATTTGGGGGTGACACCCATATTCGCTTGAATGATCATATTCTTAAAACCCGAAACCCGAGAAATTTTTTAAGTAGGTCGAATTATTTGAAATATGGGCGTTAACTGTCAGACCGTGCGCTCCCCGCAAATCCCTAAACAGGGAGCTGTCAGTGGATGGCAGTGCCTTGTAAGACAGCATGTTCACATAAATGATACAAACACAAATATATGCAAACAATTAAAAGAAATGACAACTGTTTTATGCATAAAACGCACGAAAGATGAACATTAATCTTTGAATTTAAATAAACTTCAACCATATGTTAGAGTGAGTACAGTCATGTGCTTTCACTTACCGTGGAAGTCGGTGAAGGAAAAACGTCGTTATCCAAAAAGTCACTCATATCCTGCTCCATGTCGCCAAATTTTTCGTCATTTCCGTAGAGGAGATCCATATTCGTAGAGTCCCGGGGCTCAGTTACCCCTGGGATAGTCGAAACCGTAAAAAGTATTAAGAACGGGAAACACCCAACTATACTCAGCTCTGTTTAGCTTTGAAAAGAAATTCCCGACCGTATTACTACAGCAAGTCAGTATACATCCTCAACGAAAAGTAAATCCCAATAATTTAGCGAATTCTACACAAACGTCATTAAATAAATAAAACTATGCACTAATTATATGTCACATGTATGTCTACACAATATGCAGTAAATATTTTCATCAATCAACACTTTTCAGTAAAATTCAACATATACGTCCGTTTCGCGTGCGTACGAATATTATAATGCTTATCCAGCTGATTTTGAGACACGTTAAGTTTGTCGGATCACGCACCAATGAAATGGCTAGGTTAAATATACATTATGCAAATGAGATATACGTCAACGTGACGTCTAATTTATCGTACGGGGAAAACCCACCGGCTATGGAACTCCGGATTGTTTTGACACAATCTCTGTAATTAATTACCTGCGCTTAATTGGCAAGATGTTTATCAATTTCCGCTCTTATAAATATGCGGGAAAGAATCTTATCTGTGATACAAGATGCATTTAAAGGGTGATCATTGTGAGATTGACTTTATGACTAAAATTAGCCAAAACTATTAATTTTTAATTTTCCATTTCCTGCACCAGAAGAATTCTCACAATATTTCAGTTTTGGTATACACTTTTTGGAATGCGAAATAAAAATGGTAGGCTAACAGTATTGTCCTCAATTCGGATAATTATGTATAATATTTTCATGAGCACATTATCATATTTATCTCTGATAGGATAAACTAAGTGATAATACTTATTTTGTTCAGTAAAATGATTGGCTAGCGCACTTGAGTCAATAGCGCATGGTTTTCGTTTAGCAAGAAATTAATCATAAAATTCCGTAAAAAACAACATGACACAAAGATTCTAAGTTTAATTCACCCATATATTACGAAACTATTTTTTTATAAAATGTATATGGGCTTGTATTTAATTATAACATTTAATTAACATGCGTGATTATAACGAGTCCTTGGATATTACAAAGAATTAAAAATCTCTACATAATTCATTATCTTTATGAATCCTATAGATTTCTATAACTGGTAGGTAGAGCAGGGAAATATCAGATACACTTCCAGGAAATATATGTTGTGTGATTCAGATACGCAGAACTCTGTGAACTAAATCGATGCCACATTATTTCCAGTTGCCTATCAGACTAATTTAGGTAGACCAATTCCACGACTTTTCCACACCACTATAGGAATCAAAGGCCTCCTAAACTACATTTTTCGACAGCTGATAATCAGGCATGCACCAGATGACCAATTCAAACGGGATTATTTACAAAAGCCAGAGAAATAGAAGTCTCTGCAATAACTGAATTAATTTAAGCACAGACTTGCATAATCCATGGAACGAAGAATGCGAATACACTTGAAATAGGTGCTTACCATGAATCAGAGACACTAAGCTTACAGACACACTCAATACTTGATCATTGATAATCCCCTGTATGGATCTATAAAATCCGTGTTATTTGGGGGAACGAGCGCTGGACTGATGTGACCGTGAAGTGCATTTTGAGTGGTGCATGTACACAAAGGTTGAAACATATACTCACAAATGATTCTTACCTACAAGACTGCGTCCACTGAATACACATGAGCTCCAGAATGTGGACAACAACTGCAAAAAGATAATAGACAATCGGACATGGGAAGGCAGCACCCAACTTAACCAGCCGAGCACAGAAAATGATACCACACACCACAATTAAACGACACAATGCCCAACACATAACTGAACGGGAAAATAACTTAATCGCTGAAAGCCAAAGTTCCAGTCGTCAAAACATCGAAAGCCCAAGTTCAACATGAAAATTGTCAGATCATGATTTAGTGCAGACATCCCCTCATGAGGATATGCCAAGTGCGTTTCATAAAGTGTTTGCCGCCCTCGTCCACCTGTGTATTAATACTTCCATTCCTTTTGGTCTGGTAACTTGACTTAACTGAAGATTGGTTTTGTAGACACTCTCGAAATACATGTAGTTTGAGTGAAAGTTCGAAGTTCGTCATTGCTCGGGGATGTTTGTGAAAGAAGTGCACTCCATCCAAACGTACCGACACCAAAATGGCGCTTTTCGTGCATTTTATCAAAACCACGAGAAGAAGGAAGACACATCCAAACCTAGAAGGGACAAACAACGTAGGAAACTTTGGCATCGAAACACCAAACTTCCCACAAACACATCGTCTTCAGAAAATATAACCATTAGCTTGGTTTAGTAAACAGAACCTTTGTTCGTTTAGGAACGTTGTTCCAGATCACGTGCTGGCATCGTGCTCGTGTTCTCAATTCAGTGACAGTATCTGTGAACTAGACACCTTTAAAAGGATTGCTTTCCCCTTTTAGGGAACTATCAAAGCCATGACTACTCCAGAGTCGAGTGCCAGAGAAAGGATTTAATGACAACTTTTTATGATTTTGAAAGAAACGTTCTTTCAAGTTCCAGATGTAGTGTGAGCACCGATACATGCGAGACCTCCACTGGGTTACCAGCCAGCTCTTCTCGATGTCTGTATATGAACCTATTGTTCTGAAAATTGTTTTTAGCAAAGCACTTACAGAAATCTTAAACAAAATTTACGCACAAAGTAAAATTATTTTTGATCTCGTTAACAACTACATAGGTCATGAAATGGTTTGTAGGAATTCATTTACCGAAACACTATCAATATTACAGATCCCTTTTCCACAAGTTGCACCTGTTAAAGAATTATATTTTATAAACGATTATAATTTGAGCGAAACTTAAATATTATTGTTAGTGCTTAATAAAACATGAATGATAGAATCATTAAGCACCTGTAATTGATTACATTCATTCACTAACACAAACAACCAAGCAAATGATTATGTATACTTTACTAATTTACCCAATTACTCAGTAAATTACCCATTCCGTAACTTTCTGATACAATGCTTTAAAACTCGTTCAGGCCTGTGATTCTAAAGCAAAAAGGCTAAAATACCATACCCTCCCCCCTTGCAAAAAACAGCATTTTGAGTAGGTCAGACTAAAGACATTTGATGAAAAAAATACAAGCTTAGTATTTATTTTCTGACCCCATTTCATTTTAGGGAGTTAATTACCTTTAGAATGATCAGAATAACAACACCAACCTGACCCTTGAGTATATTGTATAAAGCAACTGAATGGTTCTGAACACTAGCATGGAGTCCGTGATACTACAGCAAGCAGTGGTTATAGTTCCAAATACAGCAAAAGGTTTAATAGTGGTGTATTTATGGCTCAAAATCCAGCAAGGGGTGGTAATGGTTCAGAATCCATAGAGTAGTAGTATTTATGGTTCCAAATCTAACAAGGGAAGCCATGGTTCCAAATCCAGCAAGTTAACAAAGTTCCGATCATCCATTTGGTATTTCATGGGTAAGAAATTGTAAATTGTTAGGATATTACTTTGGTTATGATCTCAGTGTAGATGATATAAATTATGGTCAAAATTGTTTACAAAATTTTCACAGACTCTTCATTTAAACTCGTCTCGTCGTATGTCTTTTAAAGGTAAAAGTACTGTTTTAAATTCATTAGCCTCAAATCTTTTATTACATTACTGCTGGTACTATGCCTAAACATTATATAACCCTCTTTCAAAGAGCCATTTTTAAATTTATATGGAATTCTAATTTTGAACCAGTAGCAAGGGATACTTTATATTTACATTTCCGACAAGGTGGCCTGAACATTCCAAATGTGAGGAAAAGGTGGTATGTCCTTTTAATCAGTTATCTGCAAAAAATAAAATCAGGTCATGATGCTATTTGATGTCATTTTACCAAGTATTGGATAGGTTTACAATGAAGGAAATATAATTCTTACTTTTTCAAGTAATAACTTCCCACATTTTATCGATTTCATTCCAAATTATTACAAATATTGCATTGAAGCCTTGGCAGCTTTTAAGACAGTTATCAAGAGTTTGTGTTTGGTATTGAATTACCTACAAAAATTAAATGTATTTATACGGTCTTACTTGACACCGATAATTATCAACAAAAATGTTTACGCCTATTTCCTCAAATAAATTTTAATAATGTTTTTCAAAACATTTTTTCAAGAATTATTGACCCTGCTCACAAAAATATTTGTTTTAGACTTGTTCTTGATGTCGTATTTGTCAACTTCTTTTTATTCTGAAAGGGTATTTCGAGACTAAAGAAGTGTTATTTTTTGCCAGAATATTGAAACAAAATCCCATTTCTTTCTAGAAGGTTCATATTTTTTACCATTAAACAAAACGGATCTACACTTATTAAAACTAGTAGCAGAAAATAAATGTACATCTTCTGAGAGATATTTTGTGTTTTTAGATTGACCAAAGATGGAACAATGTAGTTTATATCCAGCGTTAGTGATATTGTCAATTTCAAGATTTGTAATTTGGTCGGTTAGGACTGATGATGGCTAGATCTAGCTAGATTCATTAGGCTGTCGTCCTGGAAACAGAACAGAAGACTGCAATCTAGATTCCTTATTTTCAGTGTATAAATATATTATAATCTCAGAATAATCTCTTTTTGTTGCATATTGTAATAGATACTGGGTTTAACTTATCATACTATCGGAACTGTAAATATTTTTTTAACTCAGTTTGAGTTTTTGATAGACTTTGTAGTGCTTCTGAGAAGAACTTACCTTTCCTATGTTGCTGTCAGACGCACTCCTCCGTCTCGTGCTTAAATCCATTAATTCCATGTATTTCTGTCAGGAGGTTTTTGGTCATAAGCAGAATCCAGTCTTTATTTCAAGTCATTGTGTTATATATGAACTTATGTGTAAAGCCTGCTTATCGCTGTGTGGTTTCGGTGTGGCGAGTGCTGTGTATCTCATAAATGTGTGATTTGTAATGCTCTTTAAGCAAGTTGACTTAAATCTGTATAATTCTGTTATCTGGTACCCCTCTCCTCATGAACCCTCTGTGAAAAAAATTACTTTTATGTGGAATAAATTAATCTATTGAATTCAAGTATTTTCCTTTCGGTTCAAAAAGGTTTTCATTTCAAAGAAACCAATATAATACAAATGTAATCAATAAATTACCATCAACTTGCTTCCATGTTTGAAATATTTTGGCAATAAATTTGAGAAGCAGGTTGTGGATCACTGTGCGGTCTGCTGTATTTTGATTGAAAATTTACTGTGAATAAATTTTATTTTGCAAAAAAATGAATACAGTTCTTGTCCCTTTGTTGTTCAAGATCTGTTACAGAAATTGTTCACGAGTTATTCTCGAACTTGTAGTTCTAGAATGAAAGATGTTTTTTAAATTATAGAGCAGCATTTTAAGTCTGACAAATGAACTACAATGTGTATTAACCATACCCTCACCATGTTTATTCATTAGACCATATCTTAATCATGGTTGAACCATGCTCATAGACCATGTTCTTATCATAGTTTGACCATGGTTCGAATTTAACCATGTTCATAGACCATATCTTAATCATGGTTGACCATGGTCAACCTTTTAATCATGTCAACCATAGTCCGCAATTTGTTATTTTGTTAAACGTGGTCAACCATCGGTTAACCATAAGTCAATCATAGGTTGGCAATGGTCCATTTCCAGAGGTATGGCTCCAAATCCAGCAAGGGGTGGTTATGGTTCGAAATCCATAGAGTAGCAGTATTTATGGCTCCAAATCCTGTAAGGGGTGGTTATGGCTCCAAATCCTGCAAGGGGTGGTTATGGTTCTGAATCCTGCAAAGGGTGGTTATGGTTCCGAATCCTGCAAGGGGTGGTTATGGTTCCGAATCCTGCAAGGGGTGGTTATGGTTCTGAATCCTGCAAGGGGTGGTTATGGTTCCGAATCCTGCAAGGGGTGGTTATGGTTCCGAATCCTGCATGGGGTGGTTATGGTTCCGAATCCTGCAAGGGGTGGTTATGGTTCTGAATCCTGCAAGGGTTGGTCATGGTTCTGAATCCTGCAAGGGGTGGTTATGGTTCCGAATCCTGCAAGGGGTGGTTATGGTTCTGAATCCTGCAAGGGGTGGTTATGGTTCCGAATCCTGCATGGGGTGGTTATGGCTCCAAATCCTGCACGGGGTGGTTATGGTTCCGAATCCTGCAAGGGGTGGTTATGGTTCCGAATCCTGCAAGGGGTGGTTATGGTTCCGAATCATGCAAGGGGTGGTTATGGTTCCGAATCATGCATGGGGTGGTTATGGTTACATGTGCTGTTTTTAGATATTAATAAAATTATTTTGAACTTAATGTAAGTTTTCCTGGTTTCGTGTATAGGGCATTTTTTACCTGTCAAAATAAACATGATTATGCTGTAAGAGCACACTATATGTAAGTAATCTTTGTCTTTCTGGAGATAGCTTTCTGCAGTGTGCACACACATACCATGTAATTACATACCTTTTGATAATTTAATAAAATCGCACCATTGTCAATCCCGTTTCATGGCAATCTTGCTGCACTGTGCCAAGTCTTATGCATTAAGCCAAAATTCAAAATTTTGTCCATAATTTTAATGCATATAGTCTGAATATTGAATAGCAGTCTTTTAATGCAATAAACATAAGTTCAATCACATTGCAGTCATACAGAGCAAAACGAAACAACATGATGGTGTAAATATATTTTATTTTTAACCATAAATAATAAATTATATTTGAATAGCTGTTGTTCAAGCATATTCAAACAAACAACGTATAGATTGTAAATAGATTTTTATAGCAGGTTTCAGCAGTTTTCATAATCATATCTAAATACATTTATATATAATAAATATGTATTTACTAGGAAATATATAAATAAAATATCACAGATAATTATTGGATGGAATATTTTGTGGACGGCAAAGCAAACATAGAATTTTGACAATAAATCGTAATACTGGTATCACATATTCTATGCATTTATAATGTCAATACTTGATACAAGTTAACTCAATACATTTTTTCCCCATCAATATTTATCAAAAATGAAGTACCCGAAGTTAATAAGTACATAACAATCTTCACACTCCATAACACAGACTAGCCCCAGTGTATTTTGAACAAAAATGTCAATACATTAGTGTTTGTATTTTTTAAGAATACAACAATGCCTCTCAAAACAAAACTGTTTCTCATATCATAAGGTTAACATAATATTATACAAATAATGAATATTCAAAGAGCTTGAATAGGGTTTGTATATTTAATGACGTTCAAACGGTTCTTCAAAGGACATATTTTTGTGAATAACAGGTGATCATCTATCCAAGACAAACATAACATTTGTATTATCTTATAACTATAGAACATTTTGCTTGATAATACAGGTCTTCTTAAAGATGTAACCATGGTGTTTATAAAGAGTAAATCACAGGTATAACATGTTTTTAATTGAAAATCACAGTATTTCACTACTCAGCAGTCTTAATTGGTTTTATTTACTATAAGCACTTTTAAAACTGTGTGTACATATTGTACATGAAACATTCAGGGATAAACTGCTTTGGGATCTGAACTTTGTAACACTGATATGCACTTTTGAAACTGTTTGTAAATACAATAATTAGCACATACAAATTCAGGAATAAACAGTTTTTGGGGGGGGGGCTGAAATGTGCCATGATGGTAGAGTAGGAGTCTAATAGTTGAGAGCACACAGTAAAGCAACACCTCTCTTTATCCAGTGTTTCTGTAACTTATCTGTTGGTAATTCTACCGAGAATACAAAGTTTGTAGAATGGCCGGTGGTAGACAGAGTTCCTGAAAGTAAAGAAAAATATATGTTAGCCATTGCATCATTCTAATTATTTGTTCTCCTTTGATTTTTTCTATACCTGATAAGAGCATATGATGTCATCAATATTCAAAAGCCGATCTTACCCATTATGTCTCAACTAAGAGCCACACAAGAGTCTAGAGTCTTTCTTAACTATTGCTGAAATAGTCATGACAATTTTTGTATTTTCATAATGAATTGAGAAGATTGTTTTATATGTATACTGAACTGTTGCTGGGATATAGTGGAAGTTTTAGAATGTACCGGTATTTTATTGTTAATGTTGATGATTCACCTAGTTGTGACTGTCCTTGTTATGTCTTGAAGTCGTTTATTTGATATTTCTTCTCTCTGATGATAAATGTATGTAACTGGTCGACTAATTACATGTAAATATTATTTTACTTTATCATTTTACTATATATTATATAATTTATACTGTACATTGGTATTTTACTTTATCAAAGCAAAGACATTACCAAATAGAACAAATAATATACATGCATTGTCTATGTTATGGATCGCAAAACCAAATAAATCTTTAGAAAATCCGTATTTTCCTGTAATATTTAAAAATATTTAAATAATTTGGCATCTGAGAAAAACCTAATAAAAATGTCATATTTAATGACCTAAGATAAAATTTACTCATAAAGCAATGGGACTGAACAATGTACAGTATGCTTTTACAAAGAATATCCTTAGTAACCATCATGCTTTGTTGACATGCCTGGTCCAATGTTTAGCTTGATAAAAATGATCATATCTAAACTATTGACATCCGATGTCCCTCGGGCAAAGACATACAAAATATACCTTGTTATATCAATTATTGAAATACAATAAACAATGGAAGGACATGTTAGTTATTACGTAACCAAGCAATAAATCACTGTATGTTTTCTATTACTCAGATAGAAATATTTGTGTAGGCAGCTTTGATTAATGTGCAATCACATCATAAACAAAGTGATACTAATTACATAATGTACATACTCTAAACAAAAAAATAGTTCAAAGTAAAAAAAGTTGGCTAATTAAATTCATAATTTGAAATCAAACAAACATTTACTTCATAATATTTATACAGTTAGGCAATAGATTTAAAATCATATTCAAAACACACATTATTCACTCTATAGATCCCTAATAGTTCTACTGGTCAGCAGTATTTCAGTCAAATGAAGACTACCCTAACCTAACTAATGCATTAAAAGTGAAGTCAGTAGTTTAAACATATTTTATTGCCTGCAAACTATTTACAACATATCAATATCACAGGTGACACGGTGGCTGAGTGTTTAACGTTCTCGACTACCTTTCCGGAGGTCCCTAGTTCAAATCTTGGTCAAGTTCCAAAAACTTAATGTATTAATTATTCAGTTTGGAGTCTAGTTATATTGTGTAAACCTATATAAATAGCATTTCAGTCAAATGGAGTCTACTAGTGATTGTGACAATTTGACAACCATAAAATAACTGCATTGGAAAGAGATTAATAAGTTAAAATACATTGATCAGCATCACTTATAATGGAG
The DNA here is from genome assembly GCA_947247005.1 of Spisula solida. NCBI lineage: Eukaryota > Metazoa > Mollusca > Bivalvia > Venerida > Mactridae > Spisula > Spisula solida. The sequence continues at coordinate 2,740,652 of OX365946.1, read as the reverse complement.
GAAGGGGCTATTTCACTTCCAAAATACTGTGAGAAACCATGACAGGAAAGAACTATATTTTTAACAATTATTGTATACTTTTAACTGTATGTCACTGTTGCATATTACTACTGGGAGTCATTCTCATTTTTCAGTTTATTTACATATTTTAGCGATCTGAATCAGATTTCAACTATATTACCCGAGTATAAGCATCTCGAGTACCTTAGTATTACGTTTCAAATTTCTTTCATGACTTGGGCGTTCCCAAAGGTGTAACACATACACCATTGAAAGGCAACAAGGGTTGAATTTTGTTTACCATTCACATAGAGGGTGTATAAATCAGTACATAATGTAGATTAATTCATTTCCATATTAACATCATATCTATGTAAATTATGTTGAGTAAAACATGCAATATTTTAACACTCATAAACAACATGTGATAGTTTGAGAAATTGTTGGACCAGTTCAACAATGGTACACTGACACATATAATATTAACTGTTTAGAAAATTTGGTGGTTGCAAAAAACATATTAGTGTGTATGAATTTTGTACATATCAAATCAGGGTGGTACAGAATTTTAGCTTAGCAGCGGCCTAAGAACTTGCGTAGATCATTATTATATAAGTTATCATTCATACCGTATTTACATTTTAATTACATTTGCATCCTTTATGAATACTTTCAATATAATTTACAAACATGCATCTTTGCGTTAACTGTAGGTAATAATATTTATAAAGACTTTAGATTATAGGTAAGTAGGTGGAGCATGCCAACACCCTGAATATTTTGGGAGATTTTAGCAAAAAGTCTTAACGTGCGCCATCATTTACATAATGAGTTAAAACTGCATGTCGTTTAAGTATTTGATGTTTTCAAAACTTCAATTCAAATGCTCAAAGCAACCAATTTATATACTTTAAAAGGCAAGGTACAAAAATTTGAAAATGTAATAGTATTATTGCTTTAATAAATTGAACAAAAATAATATTAATATGTCACATGATAAGTTAATAGACACACAAAACAGCTATGATTTGCAATTTTGTGAGAAAATTGTCTTCAAGAAATATGCCATTCTCGTTCACCAGCATAATTATATAGTAAGAAAAGACTTTATTTAACGAGGCAACACATTTGTTTCCCAATCTTCCATGCGGGCCTCAAATTATATACTCCACCTGGTCTGGGAACTTTGTAAGAGGTTGAAAATATGCACATACGGCTGACAATTTTTACAACTTAAGTTAATGATTACATTTTTGGCTTGAACCTTTACCCACTCATCTGTTGAGAGATTTATCTTCCTGTGCATCAAATCATAGTTCTGCATAATTATACGACTGGATCTATAATATCTTATATAATCACATTAACATTTATTTACCATACACATTTCAGTGCATGGGTGTTGTGAATATATTTTCTATGTTCAACTATTCATATGTTAAAGTTTTTAATCTTAATATCTCATTTTCATTAAATACAAGATTTACTATTCATCATCAATTAATTTTTATTTAACATTCTTTTAGTATAACCCAATTGGTTTGTGTGAAAACGATTTGAATATGTGTATACTGCAGTGTGTGTCGCATCAAATTAACATAATTTAAATTAATATATTTTTCACTATACTGAGTTCATTTGTATAGTGTTGTGCATATTTTTTATAATTAACTTGTCTAATTTTCACATAGCATTATAGTTACGTGAATTAATTTTTCATTTTCTGCTATGTTATACTTTTCTGTGTATTTGACTTGGTTTTCCATTACATTTATATACAAGAAAACCATTGATGCAAAGCATCAAAGGTCGCCTCTGAATGGTGTAATTATACAAATGTATCTGAAAATAATTTTATTTATTGTTCCAATAATGTTAACTGCTAGAATTTGAATTGTATTTGCCAATACAATTATGTTAATACTCTTTAATGCATAACATTAGATGTAGACACCACATGTATGTCTGTAGACCAACAATAAATCTTTAATGTTAAATGTTACTTCTGACTTCAAAATATGTTAATACTCTTTAATGCATAACATTAGATGTAGACTACACATGTATGTCTGTAGACCAACAATAACTCTTTAACGTTAAATGTTACTTCTGACTTCAAAATAAATGAGTCATCTACTGGTTGTATCCAACTATACTATAAAAATTCCAAGACCATCTTAAGATTAGGTATTAACCAAATAGATATATATATTTATGTACAATTGTATTGAACCTCACTACAGCCTTGGAAATCAAACCAATAGCAGTTGCGCTGTACATGCCAAGCTTGATCTGTTTCGAACATTGTTCTATTGTTAAAATTTATCTGTGTAATTTCAAATAACAATAACTTAGTCAATACTTGGTATGTTTTCATCAAGTAACTTCTCATTTTCTGCATATAAGATTAGTGATTATTCTAGAACCACAGAAAGGCCAGGGTCCTGTGAAAAAAGGGCAGGGTGAAGAAAAGTTAGGGCAGTTTTGAGGCATGCTCCCCCAGAATTTTATTTTTAAAAATGGATCAATCTGGAGCATTCTAGGTGTCCTGGGGAACTTAAATGATACTGAAAAAGGACAGATTTTGAGGCAATATCAACCCAAAATTTTCACCAATTATGCCACCGCTGGCCTTCAATTAATCACAGGTATTATTATGCCATTAAACATGCCATAATAGGCAATTGTATCAAATAGATGTTGAATCATGTGTACATGTATCAGCAAAACGATGTAATTCATGAATGGGTTGTTCATCCTTTTATACAGTTTGTCGACAGTTCGGATTTTTTTTCTTTATTTTACACTATGCAACAATAAAAACAAACTAAAGTGTTTGTAAGGTACTCTTAAGACAAAGGAATTATTTCTCTAAGTTTTAGCAAGATAGCTGCCGTTTTATTCTTTTAGGGACAATAAATGCTGAAAGAAGTTAACCTGAACTGGTTGAACAACTCAAGTATTGTACTATCCTTATGGAAGTAGAAGGCTTTATTATTTTAAAATAATCTTTTTCAATATTAAAATAAAGCCTATGGTTTGAAATATTCATTCATTTTTTATGGTTTTGTACAATTTTCCCACAGGTGAACTTTAATTGACAATTTTTACCAAAAAAACTGATAAGCTGTCTGGCTTAAACTGTTACTATAAGAATAAAATTGTACTCTTAATTTTTACATGTGCTGATATTGACACCAAACCCTAAAGGAAATTATTCAGATTAAGACAAATTTGCTGGGTTAATCTAAACTGGTTGACTGACTACATGTATATAGGCCAAGTGGTGGATACATTTACATTCATAATTGGCATTATTTCTCTCATCGTTTAAGATTTAAACATATTAATTTAACATAAATATTTCACAAACTATCATTCTTGAACACCTCCATCACCTGAATACGTTTTTAAAAAGAAATTGGTTGTACATCGTTTTTTGTTCATAATCCGGGTCCGGACCGGACGGAACAGACTTTAATGTCACTGTTTAACGCGTGCGTAAACATTCACGTGGAGTCACTTTCGTTTTCGATTTTTCGAAAATACACGATGAAATTTTGTCTGCTACGTTATATCAAAGATCATACACACATCTATCGTATTCTTTGGTTATATTTATCGTAAATAAATGCATTTGGGACGCTAAATGCAGCGATGCTGCTGAAAAATATTTCATTCTCAAAGCATGGGCCGTGAAGTCCAACAGTTATTGCTGTGCTATATATAGAACATGGAACACGTTTAAAGTAAACAAAACGTAAGAAAATTAATACGCTACTACGATAATAAATGCGTAATTCTTGATTTACACTAGTTGTCGTTATTACTTTTTAAAATGTTTATAAAATGAGTTCTAGTGAACAATTATCATGACATGGTTTCATCTATTAAAAATGTTAAACAAACGACGCACTACTTTTTTCAACGACTAAATGCTGTGACGGTATGACCGGCTTTTAACTAAACAGAAAAAGAAGCTCCATGGCAAAAAAGAAAAAGCATTCCAATAGTAGCCTCCACTTCAGTGGAGGCGACGATAAATATTGAACTATGATTATACCTGCTCTAGTGAGTGTCTTGTAGCACGGACAGTCATAGATTCCACTGTCTGATACCTTCCTATTAGCTTCTGGTTTAAGCCATAATATTGGTAAGTCTGTGAAGAGCTCCTTGGGTCTGGATTCTGAAAGCTGATGATGTACACTGTCCCAGCGAGCACCTTCAACAAATAGACCATTAATGTAACAACCATCTCGTGGTGGTTCCTTCAGTTCATCTGCCTTCTCTCGTACAACCTGAAAATACATGAATAACATTGATTTGTAAAGATTTTGGCATATCCTTTCCACTATGCATACTGGTGCCTACAGGCCAGGATGGCCATTTCGGGCTTCCATAGTTTATGGACTAAATGCCCAAATTCAAATATTTCACTGTCATGGATACACATGCAACCTAGACTAAAGGATATCATGTGACTAAGGAAGTGCACATGTTTTTGGGACCCACTGGCTCCCTTCAAAAGAGGAATTAAAACATAGCTTTTGTAAAACTGAAATTACTGGTTATACCACCCATTGCAGTACCAGTCTTTTAGCCGTAATATTGACAGTTTTGCCTACTTTGACTTTCAGTTGGGTGTGTCGCATCTGGATGTATTGAGTTTATCTCAGCGCTGCAAGTCAATAATGTCTCAGGGACAGAATAAAGGGACCATGTAATTTTCAAGAAGGCCTGAAAAAAGCCTGGTGGTCCTAAGGATATCAGTGAAATTACTTAAAGCTAGGTTGGACATGAATTGAGTAACACAGGTTTCCCTCACTTTCAGACTGTATGTATAAATCAAATAATTATATACTCTATTAAATCATTTGTGTTCCAAGACAAAGAAACACCATGTGGTCTTATTTAAGGGAAATATACAGTATGAACATGTACATGTTAATCCCCTCCTGTTACCTGAAGTATATACCACAAACAAGCTGATTCAAATATTGATGTTATAAATCCACCAAAACATCAATAACTTATGTTTAGTACTTAGGTAAAACAAAGGAGTAAAACAAGCTGTCGCTTACATGATGTAAGATGATTGTATGTACATGTTTAATATAATTATCAATACCCATTGTTTCTACATCATACAACTATATATCATATAACAACATGGCATGTGTACATGTACCATCTTGTATCTTCAACGATTATGTTTTATTTGGTTTACACTAATTTATTATTTTAGGTTGATTGTGAAAGTTTTTATATCCAGAACATTACGCCCTGTATACATTTCCTAGTTTTATCTTACCAGCTTGCAATTTCCAACAACTTAAATCAGTCACTTTGGACACCTCATTCCTGAAGGAATTCATCAGCAGGAGAATATGAGAGAGAAATCAGCCGAATACCTGTGGTGCTCATGGGTTATATAGAAACAACAAGGAACGTTTTATACAAGAAAGTTATCAAGTGGGCATATTGCTACTGTAAACTTTTGACATAATTTTTTTGGTCCGAATAATATGGATTCATCAGCATACTCGCGTACACTATAATAAGAAGCTACGCCCCTACATGGTATAGTTAATGATAAATAGCTTACATAAACTCATACAATGACTTTTATAACTTGAACTTGCTCATTAGGTAGAACTATCAAAATGTTTTACTACTATAAACCAATAAACTTATCATCTCTTAAAGTTTTTATCACCATTCAAATAGGCATATCTGACTCTTGTTCATGTCTGGACAGTTTTTACCTTCAACTTACTAATTACGCACTAATTTATAAATTGGATCAATGAACTTTGGAGGTGACAACTTCAAATCTGACATAAAGATAAATCATACATTTGTTGTTTACTAACAACATCAATAACAAGAGCCGTCAGTGACGGGTGATGCTCCCCGTGGGATGTTTGTCACAGAAAAAATACTCCAGAAATATGCAAAAGAGAGTTATGGTTCTCTGGTACTGCACTACAACTTAATGAGATTTATTCAACTATAAAGTTTCAAATTGATATCTCTAATACTGTACGAGTTATGGCATAGACAGGAATTAAGTATGAAAAATTACAAAGGGCCATAACTTCAAAAATATGCTATGAAGAGTAATGGTTCTTATGCACTGCACTTCCTCACAATGAGATATATTCACCTATGAAGTTTCAAATTGATATCTCAAATACTGTTTGAGTTATGGCCAGGACATGAATTAAGTATAAAAAATTACAAAGGGGAATAACTCCAAAAATATGCAATGAAGAGTCATGGTTCTTGTGCACTGCACTGTCCTTCAATGAGATATATTCACCTATGAACTTTCAAATTGATATCTCAAATACTGTTTGAGATATATTGGCCCGGACAAGAATTAAGTATGAAAAATAACAAAGGGCAATAACTGCAAAAATAGGTTATGTAGAGTTGTGGTTCTTGAGCACTGCACTTCTACTCATTGAGATCTATCCACCTATGAAGTTTCATGATGATACCTCACATACTTTTTGAGTTAGGCTCCGGACAAAAGGCTAAGTATGAAAAATAACAAAGGGCAATAACTCCAAAAATGGGTTATGTACAGTTGTGGTTCTTGAGCACTGCACTTCTACTCATTGAGATCTATCCACCTATGAAGTTTCATGATGATACATACTTTTTGAGTTAGGCTCCGGACAAAAATATCGGACGGAACGACAGAACAACGGACGAACGGACGGACAAAGCGGCAACTATATGCTCCACCGAATTTTCGGGGAGCATAATAAAACTATTTAGTTGCAAAACTTGAAGGTTTTTTGACACAAAAATGTATGTCTCCCACAAAAGACGGTACCTCTGACAGTAACCATGCATATGACAAGAGCTGTCCACTAACAGCGTGCTCCACTATTCGCAGCGCCATGCTAGGATAGTACAATCGTTATATATTCAAAACAAAATGCTTCATAACAGCAGCATTACCCTCTGCTGTGTAGAGGTTGGGGCTTCTAAGTAAAAAAGGGGGATAATTTTGACAAATTATGCAGGACCGTTACCTACTCATGTGAAGGTCCTCTAGGTCATGATGGTAAACAAATAAGCATTTCTTAGTCCAAAACGGGGCATAATTTCAACAAAATGCTAAATAGTTATCTTCTCCTGTGTAGGGGTTGGGGTCATGATGGTGAACAAGTATGCAAAGTAACAAAGCAATATATCAATGCATTTTGAAGATATTAGAGGTTAAAAAACCTGTACCTAAACTTTAACATTTGTATTTCCAAGTCCAAAAGGGGGCATAATTTCAACAAAATGCTGGATAGAGTTATGCACCCCTGTGTAGGGGTTGGGGTCATGATGGAGAACAAGTATGCCTAGCATTATGTGAATGCACTTTGAAAATACTAGAGGTAAAAATACCTGTACCTAAACTTTAACATTTGCACTAAGTTGAAAAAGGGGGCATAATTTCACCAAAATGCTTAATAGAGTTACCTACCCCTGTGTATGGGTTGGGGTCATGATGGTGAACAAGTATGCAAAGTATTAAAGCAATATGTCAATGCACAATGAGGATATTAGAGGCTAAAAAACCTGTACCTAAACTTTAACATATGCACTATTTGCACTAAGTATAAAAAAGGCATAATTTCAACAAAATGCCTGATAGAGTTACCTACTCCTGTATATGGATTGGAGTCCCGGTGGCAAACAAGTATGCGAAGTATGAAAGCAATATCTCAAAGGACTTAGAGAATATAAGAGGTTAAAAAACCTGTACCTAAACTTTAACAAAAGTGTTACACCGACGCTCGGGTGACTGCAATAGCTCCCCTTATTCTACGAATAGTGGAGCTAAAAATTCCTGACAATATGCACAATGGTATCGAGTTTTCATGTGAAGTTTCATTTAAATCAAATCATTCTTAAGGATAACTAGCTTGGACAATATGAACTATATGTAGGATTCTTACAGCCGATGATTATAAATTTATTCCCTATAAGATATCCATGATTTATAATGCATCATTATACCATTGCTACATGTATATGAACGTCATCTAGCTGTTACATGATACACTGAATATACTATATGTTGTTTTTCTACCTGTCACAGGTGTTTTGACATTGAATAATCATTAGGGGGATAGATGAAATAGGTATATAGTCGTCAAATTATAAAGGTAAATTTCGTACAAATCACTGTGAGTGAAATAGGCGGGGCTTATTTACTAATGGACAAACAGATGACCTGTGACAGGTCAGAAAAATCTGACTATATCTAACCAAGCCAATTGACATCAGAACCTGTCTCAGGTTCCAATTTCAGGTAACAGTTTGTGTATCAAGTGAATTCAGCCATTCATTTAGAGCCTACAAGCTTTCCCGTTATCAATAAATACAGGTATTCATTTCCAGTATATGAACTAAAACAAAGACTTGGTTATAGATGACATTAACTACCATATATTAGTTATTTTGGTATTCACATTACTTCTGAATACAAAATGAAAAGAGATATATTGCTTCTAAGGATTATGTTTTACAGTCAGACTTTTGTACAATGAGAATGGAGAGACAATTGACATAGGAGCACATAATAAAAACTAGATATGTTCATGGTAAACCTTCCCATTTGACTTTTCATGCAGTATCGCTAATAATCAGTTAGTATAAGCAAATATTTTGTAGTTCTTAATTTATATTGAACTGTATCAGACTTTCATTATCCTATGCCAAATGTACACTATACAAATCGACCCATCAATCTTATTGAAATATTTGTTCACTAACGGTACAACTCCCCTGCTGTATCTTTCATTTAAGTTAAAGGGAGACTGCAAATTCAAGCCATTTGCAAGGAATAACAGACTCATCTAAAAATCATGGCATGTCCCTTTAAATATTAGAATAACAATGGTTTCATTTTTTCGTGTTCATTTTTGAGTTTATCATTGTGGCTAGTACGGTACTAATTGTGGTTTGTGAATTTTCTTTTTAGTGTGTTCCTTTTAGTGCCTTTCTTGCTCTGCTATTTCTGTTGAGTGCTGTCTTCACTGTCTGATTTATTATTATATTTTGATAGTGTCCATGTTTACGTGCCTGCATGCAGTTGCATCATGCCAAGAAATACTAGTAAGTCAGGGATTTTCAATGACTGACAAGAATCAGGGATTGTCATTATCAATGAAATATATCGGGGGATTGTCAATGAATGACAGGAGTATCTTCAATCATTGTGGAAAATAGAAACATAATATTCCCGCAATCAACAAAATAGAAACCTTTCAATGTTAAAATACGCACATTTTGCAAGATTTCATCAGACTAATGTACCGAGAAAATAAAACAAGATGTTGTTGTATTCACTATTCAGATATCAGTATAAAGTTGTCCTCATATGTACATAATAAAAATTATCGTTTGAGCTGATAAAAATGTGTTCATAAAAAGCCGTATTGATTCTCCTACCAGATGTTGCTTACATGTCAATACTCCTAGAAAATTAGCAATCAAACCATGGCATGCAACATATGGGCCATTATGGGGTCTCCTGTCTATTGACTTATCACTATCTACAATTTACGAGGAACTATAAAGTTAATATAGATCAGCTTCCTGACTACATTTCTAAGCCTATTTTGGTAAGGCAACATATTGCATTATCATTAATTAAGTTTGAAAGACAATATTTTTGTCAATACATGTACAGTCCCTTGATGTCACAAACATTACCACAGTTATATAAATACTTCGTAGTTTACATTTAATATACAGTATAATAAAGAAGGTATATACCATACATGACTTATTCTTCCATATCTTTAGGAATTTGTGTCCATTGAAGTTTGATATACAATTTTAAAAATAATAAAGACCTTATTTATAGAGACAACATAGTTAGGCATCTGCCCAATCTTTCCTATGATATATGTATATAAGAGAGATCTTGCATAATTAGAAGTGTTCCTACAAAGCGAGAATTTTACCAATATTTGTACTTCAATGAAGTTCACTTGCCAAATGAAGCTACTAGTATTACCAAAGAAGACAACAAACGTACTGGTCACCAATCTACAGAAGTGTACCAGTAGAACTGTCCCCGCACCAGGTGTGCCCTATAATAGTTTATATTGATTTTGCAATATTTTTTTCACATTTTGATCAACAGGTATAGATTAATTTAACCTTGAGACTTTATTGGCTTGGGAGTCTTAGGGTGTTTTCAAGGGATATGTGTGGTGAGTTTTACCATGTACATGTAGCTTTCCCTGTAACAAATCTGTCCTTAACTTCAACAGTGTTTATATTATATACTGGTGCAATAAAAATATTATAGTATTGTAACAAATCAACCAACCAAAGTCTGTCAAAGGAAAGTTAGACACTAGTAACAAGTTAAAGCCTATTTTAGTGATGTTTTACATTCAGTTTCATTGACTTCATTTGATGACTGCTGAGAAACAAAGGGATCCAAGACCATCTTGTACACTAATACAAATTCAATAGAGAAACTGAGGGTAATGCAGCCATAAGAAACAAGCTAGACATTAATGTACAGTGCTGCTTTGTAGAGTAAAATAACTTAATGCGTTGGATTAAGACATTAAAAAACCTTGCTTACCTCAAACCCGAAGTTGATAGTATCAATAGAAATGACCTCTCGTCTAGCATAGTTCTGGAGTGTACCTGTCAGGAAAGCTTGTGGGAAGAAGAAACCAGATATCCAGTATACCTGTAAACAGCAACAACAACATTGTTTATATCTATTAGTTTGGTACCCGCCATTTTGGGTGAACTTAATTAGTCTCTTTATGGAATAACAAAATTTGTTACGAAATTGATTGTAATGAAATATTGTTTATGTCCTCAGTCCTGTAACTGGAAAAAGCATTATAGAATTGTTATTAATCACAAAATGCATATACCAAATCATCATCTTAATACATCATAGAAAGGTGAACTATTGGTAAGTCTGTTTAATGCCTTTAGCACACAACACAACATCAAAATCTCTGTTACAAATATTGTTCTTTTGTAAAAAAACTCAGCCTAAGAAATCTCAATTGACCACAACTTGTTCAATACTTTTTTCATCAAATAACTTTTAATTTTTGCAGTTGAGATCATTCTTTCTAGTTCAGCAATCCAGACTTCTGGATTATTCTGGACTAGAAGGACCTCTGTGATGTGTTTTTGTACTAATTGATCAACTTACTGTTGGTAAACCATCATTAATCCAGGTCTGGATAAACTTGACTCTAGATATGAGATCTAACACCCACGATGCTAGTGGTTTCAGTGATGGGTATGCTCTCTTTGCCCACATTCCTGGTACCATATTGTTAAACAATGAGATGGACATGTCTTCTAGCTCCTGTGACATCACTACAAGACCTTTCAATGCCTTCAGAATGTCGTTCAAACTCTTGTGGACAATTGACAACAATCGGTTGTATCTGAAGAATGCAATCATGAATATTGATATATTTTGAGATTTATTGTGAGATATATTGTGAGATTTATTGTGAGATATATTGTGAGATTTATGAAAACCATAGATAAGAATTTGAATACCTGGGTCACATATCACCAAGAGGATGTCCGAGTATCGGATATGTACCTAATGTCTAGGCAATGTGGGGATGCTGGCAGATGAGTAGTATTGCACATTTCAGAAGAGACTGAAGTTACTCAGGCAGCTGTCTGATGACCATTAGGACTATGACCCATTTAGATCAAAGTATGCCGCCCGATCATCGAATTGGATTTGTGACCCAGGTATAAGGCAGATGGCAGTTCGATCACTAATGTGATTCCTATCACATGTTTAACTGTACATGTGAATTGATAATTGTCTCATATACTAGTAAACAAGTAAACTGAAAAGTTATATTGTCAATTATGCTCAGACAACAGATATCAATTTTATCATCAGATAATAATCATACTCTGTTTATTACAACTGATTATATTTCCCTTAGGCAACACTTTTAAAAATTAATTTTATTATGGGACAAACGGTCAAGCTAGGGCATATAGTACAGCGATCTGTATGCCCCGAGATGGGTGATATTGATCTATGATAACAATCAACATAATATTAATGGGCAGATTTTAATGACCCAAATGGACAGTTAAAAAAATAGCTCATGCATTTTTTAAAATTTTGGTTATAAGTCCTATATACAGAATTCCAGCCATACTAATGGGCAGGATTTAATGACCCAAATGGATAGTTAAAACAAGACTGCGTTCAATCAACGCTTATGCCCCCTGTGGAAGCCTTGTCCATAAATAAGTCTAAGTCCAAAATTAGGTCAAGGTGAAGGTCAAAATGGGGTCAGGTGATACAGGCGTGTGGAGAGTGTTCATATACAACATCCATGCAAGTATGAAAGCTTTGTAGCCAGCCATATTAATGCTAGAAGAAACGGTCAATTTGGGTTAACCAGGACGGACGAACGAACGGACGGACGGACGAACGGATGGACGAACGGACAGGTGAATCACTATATGCCTCCCGATCTATCGATACGGGGGCATAAAAATAGCCCAATCATTTTTTTCAATTTAATTTGATTTAATGTCCTTCAGACAGTCACTGAGTATTCCAGCCATATATGGAGACTACACAGTAACATTATCCTCAGACCAGTGATTGCTCCAAGAGCAAAAAGGCTAAATCCCCCCATCCATGCAAAAAACATCATTAGTGAGTTAGGCCAGACTGAACCTGGACCCTTTTGTTTCAAACTTTAAAGACAAAAGGAGGAAATTGGCCTTATGGAAGAAAAACACACACCTGTATCCTGATCATACTGTCCAATCAGCAATTTTTTGGAATAAACGATGAACAAATCCTGACAATTATTCAATGAACATTTAAGAAATGCTTTCTGTAACCTACCTAATCACCTCCTGTATGAGTACAGTGTTCATGGATTGTTCGTATAATACTGGGTATTCTTTCATCACCATTTCAATATCAAATGGCTTAGGTACCTGTCCCAGTATTCTCTTTGCTGTCTCTTCCATTATCTGAAAGTAGTTTTCAAATTTTACATGATAGTGATCTGCCTACTTGCGACATATGGGAGTACATTGTAGACTTTTTAATTGGAACTTTTTACCATTTTTGGACTTTTTCATCATTCCTTTTTTTATGACATTTTTTATAAGTGAGAATTTCAGCTGCCCAACAATTCATAAATCATACAAATATCAAATTAATATGCTAAGGAATTTCTCACTCTCAACATTCACAGGTCTGGTCACAACAATTATCAGTCTTAACACTCAACATTGATGGGTCTTAACACTCAACATTGATGGGTCTTAACACTCAACATTCATGAGTCTTACCACTTAACATTAATGGGTCTTAACACTCAACATTCAGGAGTCTTGCCACTCAACATTGATGGGTCTTACCACTCAACATTGATGGGTCTTACCACTCAACATTAATGGTACTTGCCACTCAACATTCATGAGTCTTACCACTCAACATTCATGGTACTTGCCACTCAACATTCATGGGTCTTACCACTCAACATTCATGAGTATTACCACTCAACATTCATGGGTCTTGCCACTCAACATTGATGGGTCTTACCACTCAACATTCATGGGTCTTACCACTCAACATTCATGAGTCTTACCACTCAACATTCATGGGTCTTGCCACTCAACATTCATGGGACTTACCACTCAACATTCATGGGTCTTACCACTCAACATTCATGGGTCTTGCCACTCAACATTCAAGGTTTTCAGCACTGACAATTAATGGGTATTGGCATGCCAATTTTTGAAAGTTTCCACTCTACATTTGAGGATGTTCAAATTACATGCCATGACAGAAACATTTTTTGATGGAGATATTTTTTAAAATTCTCGTCATTTGGTACGGTGGGACTAGGGCATCCTACCCATACCTTATACCTGGGTCACAAATCAAATATCGATGCTATTTTTGCCGAATTGGGCAGAAGGCTGGCGACCTGGTGATTTGTGACCTAGGTATGACAATTAATCATTAGTACAGCACAGAGAATTTGACCTGATCCTGACCTTTATGCACGGATATATTACAAGGTTCTTGAGTTGAATATATAAATAAGCGAGCAAATCGTGCAATATCATTTTATATAACACACAGAGCGCCTTCGTGATACTCCCAACTTCATACATAAAGACAATAGAGTTGTTAAATTATGCTAATAGAAGGTCAAGAGTCATGTCAAATTCTTCGTACAATAGTGGTGCAGCAATGACTTACCTCTTCTCTCGACTTTCCACCACCGCTTGCTGTTTTTGGTTGAAGTTTGAGTAAAGCTGTCAGTTGGGTAAATGCCTCATTCTGGGCAAATGTGATGTTTGCGTTGTCATGGAGACCAAATATTTCAGGTGTGTCATTGATAGGCAAACTTTTTATGTATTGCATGTAACCCTATAGAGAACGATATTGTGAAACATATATAATATTAATAATAAAATTTAATAAAAAAAGATAAAATTAGTATATTCAATGGTATGGTTTAATACAGTATATATATAACTCTCTTTATATAAAAAAATTAATATATTTGTTACTGTCCAGATTGAATTTATTAAACCTGTAATAAAAATTGGTAACATGTTAGGTGGCAGAACCTAACATTTAATTATTTTATTCAACTCTTTTAATAAAACACTCATGTATTTATTCTCATCTCTATAAATGATAAAATATTTAATTCAATCAAATTAAGCTTGTTATAAGATATTGATATAAACCAGAAGGGTTTTTGACACCAAAGTGGATGTCTCCCACAAAGGGCCATAACTCAAAGTTGACTGAACTAAAATTCCTGATGATATGCAAAACTAGGCTTGGTACCAAATATTCATGTGCAGTTTCATTGAAAACTAACCTATGGTTGAGGAGAACTAACGCTTACAAACTTCGTGACATCTATCCAAACAGACATCCAGCACAAAATCACTACTTCTCCTACCATTTTATGTGGGAGACATAAATGACAAAATTTTAAATTCAATTTAAGTTCATCCACCTGCATAAGTATCTAACAAGAGAATATATTTCCATGTTCAAGGACTTTTCTTACCACATGCTTAAGGCAGATAGAAAGTTTGATGTCTTAATGACATGATTTTTTTACTAGTAATTTAATATATATATGCATAGATTAAGCATATTAAATTTAGCGTGCACAGCAGTTTAGGCAATCTTAAATTTGAATCGAAAAGCATAATAATGGTTGGTCGTCAATCATCAGCACTGACACTATAAAAAGATATGCATAGACTTAGCATACCAAATAAGTTTTGGAATTTTTTAGAAAATAAATAAATTGATAACTATAATGTTAAATTAGGCCATATGTCTATCCTACCCAATATGGTATAAACATGTAACAAGAATATATTTATACAGATTATTTCATCGATTCTTTATATTAAAAACCTACAATAGCAAAAACAACACCATGCACAGTAACAACATCCCAAACAAATTAGCTCAACACAAAACTGAAAACTTTGTACAAATTCACACAAATATAGACCATAAAATATGCACATTTCTGACAGGAATTCACCAAATCTCAGCCCTAACGTTGTCACAATACTTCACAAAGCTTAATGTACTCAATTCTTTGTTTAAACTATACTCCATTTCCTATTAACATGCCGTTACAAGGTGTTTACAAGGCAAACAGTTACATGGCATAGTGGGTACAAGCATTCATTTTGTAGGACATAATTTAAGAGTAATTTATGATTTGAATCGGAGATGTAAACAGATCATATGATTCTTTTTATGATTCAAATACATTTCCAAAGGTGTTAATAACTCACTAGTAACGGCTGGTACTCATTTTTTGCGCTCTATAAATATGTTTTACCCTAATAGTTTAATTAATTCTTTATGAGGAAAATACTTATTTGAAAAAGATACATGTTAGTAGATGTATTTTTTTAAAGTTTATTATAGAAAAATTGCTATTGACAATTAATTTCTGGTACAGAAATAACAAACTTCTCTGAAAATGAGTACCTGATGAATGACAAAAGACACAAGTGAAATGATATCAGATTTTCAAGGAGTCAGTACTTGATACTTGAACATGTAAGATTTTCGTGGTGTTATGCTCCTCAGTATCAGATTTTCGTGGTGTCAAATGAGGCTTAATTGTATCACTTGGATGAGATTTCAAACTAATGATATTTCAGGTTGAAAAGTTTAATGTATTTTCTCCCATACAACTTCTGAAGACTATTGACTATTGTTTTTAATGAAGATAGATGTAGTATTAATTAACAGGACTGGTGTAGAAGTAAGAGCCAACTCTAAGATCTGTTAACTGTATTTTCAATACATGAAATTCTAAACCCTTGTCACAATATTGCCAATATCAAACAACTAATAGCCAAACTCACATGTCATAAGGAGTCATAAAACGTCATCATGATAAAAAAAACAACACTTAACGTTATTTCTAAATTAGTGTTAACAACCTCTCAGTAGTGATCAGCATGGTGACCAAGGCCATATATAGAGTTCATGACCTTACAGTTTGACCTTATCAAGATGTGTACTGTTCATGTTTGATTGGTATCTTTGTACAATAAGTGGTTGTGATCAATAGTATTTCAAATGATACAACATTTTTTAATACTTTTTTTAAAAATGTTGTTTCAACATTATATTTCAATCATATGGAGCCTTGTACCCTGGGTGACATTATCCTTACATTGAGATAACCAGCAACTAATTGAGATCCATAGTTACATGTATTCAGTGTTCCACCGAGGCTTCAAATCGGGTTTGGTCCGGTGACAATTATTAATGCTTTGGATCTCCATCGAAAATTCTAGTTATATTTGTTGCATATTTTAAAAGAATAAGAAGATGGGGACTATAGTGAAACAATCTCTAGATAACCATCAATTCTAACAGCAAAATGATTAAATGTATTTAGATAGATAACTAGAAGAATTGCACCTTTTAAAGTCAAGCTCTAATTTAGCCAATTAATGTGAAGTTTATAAGCTCATGTAAAGCTCATTCTTTCAATGAAAGCTCAAACTGAGCTCTTACAAATCTAAAGAAAAGCTTGAATAAAGCTCTAAGAAAGCTTATTTAACTAATTATTGTAAAGCATAATCTAAATCAATATATCTCGTACTGAGCTCTAAAAAGTTTAAGGAAAGCTTGGATCCAGCTTCAAGAAAGCATTGGAAAGGCTATTGCTAATAGGGTAAACTACAAGTAAAATGTAGACAGTGGGAAATTCTACTATTGATAGAGAATATATTCTATAGTTGATAGAAAGTTTCAGAAGCAATGTGTGACTAATTTAGGAATGATAAATCATAAAATCCTGACAGAAATTTGTGTAGATCTACAAATGAATGAATTTGTAAATTCAAAAATATTAGTAACAATCACAACAAATTTCAAACAAAGAAAATGTAGAAGTTAATACAGTAGACACAGATGGCCAAGAATAATTACTATAGAATTTTATTAACTTGACATTTCCAAAGAATTGATTTCTAAGGATTTTGGATATAAATGGTTATCATTATTTCACATTCTTGAATTTCCTGATGAGGATGTGTCTTAAATGTCTAAACATTGAAAATAATGGACTTTGACATCAATTTTTTAACCAGTTCTAGGACATGAATTTATGAAATATAATTTTTGTGAAAAATGATCTTTTTTATCAAAATTCCATACATGTTCAACACTAGAATCTTGTTCAAGTAAATTGGCATAATGAAATATTGTTCATCAAAATGCATCGCAGCGAAAAAGAAATTTGAATTTAAAACTTAAATACATGTACATGTATAACAGGCTTATCAAAAGCTAGTTTAACTGGCACTATATGTATAAGAATGCTATGTTGGACTATAGTGTAAGATTTAAGTTGACCAAGACTGACAAATTTTCATGCAAAGTTTGTATACAGATGTATATAGGAAGAAAAAGTGACAGCCTAAAGTCATAGAATCTAGTAGAATATAAAGTTATGATAGAAGATAAATATATGTATAGAATAGTCTGAACAACGTTACCTGGTCCTCGCCCTTTATGCATGAATATATAACAAGCTTACTGCAAATTAACTTAATTTCTGCGAGACAGTCGATCATTAACGGGCATTTAAATTAGTGTTTAAAGTACACTTCATACATACACATTACAAGTATCCTGTCTGATTATAAAAACATGGGCCGAAGACAAATATAAACAAGAAATCAACTGTTAAACCATGATAACATTAGGCAAGAGAACCAGATCAATTTGTTCAAACTATACATATTATATAATTGCTACATGGCTATTATACTTTATGCTTTAATCATGCTTTACAAATCATGTCATGCTAATTTTTGTAAGATGGTGTAATAAATATATGTCTATGATTAGTTTGCATTTTTTGAATTTTAAGGGCTTATGTTAAGTTCAATATTATACTATAAGAATCAAATATTATTTGCATTACATTCATGTGAAGATCAAATTCAGAGTATTCTTTGATTCATGACAGAATATTTTGGCATGGTTTAGCATAGTGTACATACCACTTAAATAATCTTGAACATGAATATTAAAGCAAGACATCAATCAACATTCTTATCAGAATAAATCAATAAATGATTATATTTACAATTTACAAAAAGTAAAGTATGGAGAGTATGGAGGGGAGACAATCCAAACTTATGGAAATTGACCTAACAAGGGAGATAATTCTTGATATTTGACGCTAAAATCTGCACAAGAGATGTGTGCACTATCTATAGTTTAACTCTAATCAGAATAGTAAAAGGTAAGAGGATTAAAATTTGAACAATACTAAGAAATATTACTTTTTTATAATAGTATGAGTCAAATTTTAAAATTGACACCTAATGAAAATACTATTAAAGCTGGGAGAAAATTTACCAGTGTATAAAGGGTCCCTGATTCAAGTAATGTCTTGCTTATAAACATGTTTAAGAATACTTTGACACAGGAAAAACTGGGGGAATCTATTCAAGCTTACCCCATTGAATAGACAGAATATATTGTTACTGCTACCTGCTTTAATTATCTAATTGTTTAAAAATTTGTGGTTCCAAAAACATAAGAGGGAAATAACATTTAATTATCACAAAAAAAGTTAGTAAAACATCTCGAAATTGATTCCATGTTTTGTTCATTTATACAGAACTGACTTCCAACTCTAAATGAGTATGGTCTGGGAAGTCCTTGAACCAGATTAGTGATACTTTTAAAGATTGAGCTTTCAGATTTTATGTAAACTTTAGCTGGGAGCAGTAACCATATCAAGGGACACACAGAATGTTAACTAATACCCACAAATGGTAAACGAGCACACGCAAAACAATATTGGGTGAACTGGTCCACCACGACCCCATAAGATAACTGTGATACTGATAGATAATAGCCGCTACTGGTGGAATAGAACAGGTTTGAGACTTCATGCTAACTCTCAGAAAAATCCTATACCATACCATGCCCAACTGCATATTTTGAAAAGACGGCCATTTTTGATGATTTTGTAATAAATATTGTTTTATATCCCACTAGCGTACAACTATTACAGACATAAGGAGACTACCCAGTGAGATTATCCTGACACCAGGTTTCAAGCAAGGTAGTTTAACAGTACCATCTTTAACCACTTTGGTATATTGCAGCCTGGGAGTGAACCAGTGAGACCGAAAATCTCACTCCAAGCAGATACTCTACCACTAGGCTACTGACGTGGACCCATTTTCGAAAATGTTATTATTAAGTTATATAAATTTCTTAACTGTAACTATCATTTATTAAAACCCCATTGAGTTTTTTTCAGGTACCAGCATGTAGTCTCAATGAACACCTGAATCAAGGAACCAGTAATGAGCTAATAGGTGAATCTATTTATAGATGTATCACGTAATTACATTATGGTCCATGGAGGTTGAAATCTGGCGATAAATTCCTGATTTGGAGTAAGCATGTTCTTCATCAAGTGACTCCTTGTTGTAGAAATCCTCGAGGATGCTCATCATACAACGTCTATCCCAGTCATCAGTAACACGACCACCATAGTTGATATGTCCAGCAGTGTATATCAGTACCTGTACAAGTATACATATCAACATACCTTTGTTAAATTATGTTAAATCAAGATTTTTTATTTTTAGGGGATATAACTTGTATCTACTATCCAGTACCTGAACTAGAACACAGCCAAGACTCCTTGGTTCTTTTATGCTCAGTGTACAGCCTGGATACAAATAATAGACTACCTCTGGTTTGCCAATCAGTTTATTTCTAGTTGGTTGGGAAACACTGAAAAGCTGTTGCAAAAATTCCAAGTGCCCAGCTGAGATTTGAACCAGGGACCTCAATAAAGAGCATTATCCATTTGACAATCATGCGACCCCATGTAATTCAATATTAAGAACTTGAAAACAATTAAGACGGACTCCTACCTTGTATGGAATGTGACTATATTCAGTGAGGAACATTTTTAACTGACTGACACAAATCCTGAAATCACCGTCTGTGAAGTCATACGGAATATTGAAACCAAGTGCTCCAAACTTCCTTCTTTCAATAGCACAGCCGTGGAAGAATGCAATGGATAACAGTAGATGCTTGAACTCATGCACCTGGAACAGAAATTATCAAACTATAAAATTTGTTTAGTTTAAAACTCATTAACAACCTTTCAAACTGAAATTAAATACACATGGTAATACACGAAATATGATAATTAACAAAAAAAAGATTTATTAATCAATTTGGGATTACATTGATAAAATCAGCTCAATGATTAACCTTAAAAGCAGAAAATGACAATACAAATTCATGATAGTGATTGCTTTTAAAAACCTTGTCAATTGAAAGTATCATTTAACTTTACACTAAAATGTAAGCAAGGAATGAATAAGTTAACATTCCATTAACATTATACATGTATTAAAATAATATTATTTATCAACTTTTTTTTTGTTGAAAACAACTGTGAGTGCATAGTAGCATACGAAGTTGGATTGCAAAACTAGACCTACCAACTATGTACAGAATGGGGCATCAACTATACAGTACATTTTGAGTGTGATTGTCTGATAATTAAAGTCTATTTAACATGTGTATGCACCTGAAATCCAAAACATCAAATAACTGCAAAATCAAATAATCAAAAAGTAACAGGAAAGAAAATCCATAGAAAGAATATCATAAAAGTATATCTGAACCCAAATTGAAGTTTATAGCAAATTTAAAGATTTACAAAAAAACTCTACTCTTAATAATTAACTCGATAGTACACCCACAACTTTTTTAATTTGCTTCTTTTGTTTTTATCCCTCATGAAAACAAGAGTGCCAAAATGTCACAAAATACGCCCGTCTTGGGGCATGGTGAGTCTCAGGGCATGGTGAATGAAAAAAACAAAACAATCCAACATTTTTTTTAATTAAAGGACCATAACCCAAGAAGGCCTAGGCTGATTTGGCCTACAATTGAACTTGTCTTAGATATTATACCCATGAACATTGTCACCAAGTTTGAAGATACTCAGACGAAAACTCTTTGCACTAGAGAACAGACAAGGTCAATTACACATTTATTTTGGTAATTATAGGACCATAACCAAATAAGGCTAAGGCCGATAATCAAACTTGGCCTAGATATTATGCCCATAAGCATTGTCACAAAGTTTGAAGAAGATGGGATGAAAACTAATTGCACTAAAGAACAGACAAGGTCGATTTCACATTTATTTTGGTAATTGTAGGACCATAACCAAATAAGGCCTAGGCCGATAATCAAACTTGGCCTAGATATTATGCCCATAAGCATTGTCACAAAGTTTGAAGATGATTGGATGAAAACTGTTTGCATTAGAGTACAGACAAGGCCAATTTCACATTTTTTTGGTAAATGAAGGACCATAACCCAAGAAGGCCTGGGCCGATTTGGCCTATAATCGAACTTGGCCTAGATATTATGCCCATAAGCATTGTCACAATGTTTTAAGATGAACGGATGAAAACTGTTTGCGTTAGAGTACAGACAAGGCCAATTTCACATTTTTTTGGTAAATGAAGGACCATAACCCAAGAAGGCCTGGGCCGATTTGGCCTTTAATCGACCTTGGCTTAGATATCATGCCCATAAGCATTGTCACAAAGTTTGAAGATGATCGGATGAAAACTGTTTGCGTTAGAGTACAGACAAATTACTGGACACCGCCGCCCGCCTGCCAAGGGTGTTCACATAATACGTCCCGTTTTCAACGGGCGTATAAAAACCCTCTAAATTTTATAAACTTTATGTAAATGTTTTTCTGAAGTTTAGAGGTAACATACTGTAATTTAACAACTAACTAATGTCCGTAGACACATTCTCATATATTTGATTTTTCGAGCTCATGGCAATTGAAATATTTCTTTTTCATGAACCAAACTGCTATTAAAAAAAAAAAATATTCTAAATATCTCTAATTCTCTTTATATCGCTATGATGTAAACAAATTTACTGAGACAATTTTACTTTTTTGGATGGAGAAGTTTGGTGAAAATGTAGTCAACAAGTAACAACAAAACAGTCAACAATAAACATGATATAACTGACATACTTCATATCCGGGATAGTCATCATCACTTTTAGACTGTATAATGAATATGTGTGTACATGATTGCATTATTATAATTATATCAAATATAAAGTCTGTCCGTATTAATAACGGTAATCTGCTTGACTTGACTAACCGCCATATTAAATGTGATGCTTCTATGCTCCAGAAATTGTTTGATCTACAAACTGACTGACCGCAAAATAGACCAAGATCAGCAAAATAATATATCGACCTACCTTCGGTGGGGGGGGGGGATTGGGGAGGATATATATATGTATCATCACCCAACAACAAAGAGTGAAAAGAGAGAAATTGAGTCAAAAAAAAAGTTTGCCTTCACCGACTGTAAAGCTGATGTGTGCCAATGAATTAATACTGTCCCCATGCAGAGGCTGAATGCTGACATTTCCACCAAAGCTGGTGAAAATTCAACCAGCAGAATACAAAGTCCAGCCTAGGCACATATTTCTGAACAAACCCATCCTCACCATGCAGTGTAACATAAATCAAAGTACTGTCAGTGAATGTGATCAGTTTCTACATCTCCATGCAGTTCAGTGTAATTTTATGTTTACCTTGGGCAAAGGGCGACCAAATCCCTAATAAACCAATCGTGAGATATTTTAAAAGTAACGAAAAATTATCAAACAGTAGCTAGCTACCAGTATTCAAGACTTACCCAAGAGTACAAATTATTAAACAATCACTATGTACAATTATACTATTAGACTACAGAGAAATATGTATGACAGATTTGATCTGAGACTGATTATCTAAGCAAGAATTGTTTTGGGTACTGGTTTTCGAGACTTTAACTGTAACACTTCAGTTTATCTACTTCTTTAAATACATCATAAAAAATACCAACGAGGGATTAACGAAGGAATGTAAAGGTTATTCAAATGTCTCACGTCAATTCTGTCAAAACAATATCTACATATTGGTACCACACATAGTAAGGGAAATGTAGTGATATATAATAACTGACAGTCTAGCAGCTATAAACACAGAGACTGTGTTCCACCACCTAGAAATCCTCTCTCAAAAAAAAAAAGGAAAACGGTACGAGAGTACCAAACAGTCACTAACTATGCCATATTCCAGGTAGGCCTGGGCAATTTGGCACTGGTAATAGAACTTGGCTAAAATACTATGACCGTAAACATTGCCACCAAGTTTGAAGACGATCAGATGAAAACTGTTTGAGTTAGAGCCCAGACACTTATAAATGGCGCCACATGCACGCTCACCCACAATTTTTGGGTTTCTAACTTTCTATGTTAGCTTCAGATCAACTACCAAGAATTTAATACAAATTTATACCAGCAATATATTATGTTTTCATATTCTTTAAAATGTAAATTTACATTTAACATATCTGAAAATCAATATACAGAGTAAGTTGATGTATCGAGCAATACTATGTACATCTGTCACACATTAGCTCTCTACAAATTGTACTGCTGTAACAGATAACTCACAAACATGTGAAAATTTCCTTTCCCAGACGAAGTTTTCTCCTGTAAAGTAGTCGTGTGATAGTAATATCACAAACAAAGGTGTAAGCACTTATTTTTAAAGCAGTTTGAATATTTTCATTAACAGATTGTGTAAATATTGTTTATTTTTCACTAGAAATCAGAAACAAAGAGAAAGAACTTACACTTTATCATAAGGGATCATTTTCGAGTAAACTATAAAGAAATTCTTAAATAAAGGGAGAGAACACCCATAGGTAATTGTCGCCCTTATAGTGAATGGTCTCCCTTTGTTAACAATGAATAATTCTTAGACAAAGGGAGAGAACTCCAACAGAATATTGACTCCCTTATCATGAGTGACCTCTAATTGATATGTTTTCTTGTACACTATACAGAAAACTAAACTAAAGAGAGAGATCCCTCATGGGATTCTCAATTTTAGCAAAGGGAGATAATCCAATACTAGATGATTGGTAAGAAATAGCACAGTATAATGGCACACCATTTCTTGCAGGAGGACCAGGTAGATCTATATAAAGTAAGCATAGTAAGAACACGGTTTGAAATAACAGGGGAAAAGAACAGTATAGAACTAGATATGGTAAAATATGACCACACTGAGCAGCAGGTCAGTCAGCAGGCCCGTAGCCACGCAGAG
The DNA here is from genome assembly GCA_947247005.1 of Spisula solida. NCBI lineage: Eukaryota > Metazoa > Mollusca > Bivalvia > Venerida > Mactridae > Spisula > Spisula solida. The sequence goes on along the minus strand of OX365946.1, from coordinate 2,715,864 downwards.
GCACATCCAGATGAAATTTTGAAAAATGACCAAAATAAGCATGTTTTGAAGGAAATAACACTCAAAATATACCCTATCAAAACTGGCGGTATGCTCTTACTAAGTCTATATATAATCAAGAAATATCACTGAATGTGATGAATACCCCCAGAAACTGCTTGTCACAGTCAGATATGCACAACTAGAGAGGGTACTGATCGGTCATGCAAAGTGTCATTGAAATCAGACCATTGGTTGCTGAGATACAGCACAGACAAAATTTATAAGTGTAAAACAACAAAGTGCTATAACTCCCTTAAAATTGATAAGACCAACATGTGTCGACCATATGCACAACTAGACTTGGTACTGATCATTCATGCAATATTTCTTTGAAATCTGACCATTGGTAACAGAGAAATAGTGCAGACAAGATTAATAAGTTTAAAAAAACAAAGGGCCATAACTACCTTAAAATTAACCCTACCAACACGTGCCGACGATATGCACAACTAGACTTGGTACTGATCATTCATGCAAAGTTTCATTGAAATCCGACCAATGGTTACAGAGAAATAGCGCGGACAATATTTATAAGTGTAAAAAAACAAAGGGCCATAACTACCTTAAAATTGATCCGACCAATGTGTGCCGACGATATGCACAACTAGACTCAAGTGGTACTGATCATTCATGCAAAGTTTCGATGAAATCCGACCATTGGTTACAGAGAAATAGCGCGGACAAAATTATACGGACCAACCAACCAACAGACCAACCAACCTCAAGCATGAGTCCAATATAGCCCCCATATACTATGTATCTGGGGGTATAATAAAGGGCCATAACTCCCTTAAAATTAATCTGACCGGCATGTGCCGACAATATGCACAATAATTGTCAATTAGACTTGGTACTGATCATTCATGCAAAGTCTTATTGAAATCCAACCATTGGTAACAGAGAAATAGCGCGGACAAAATTTATAAGTGTAAAACAATAAAGAGCCATAACTCCCTTGAAATTTATCCGACTGGTGTGTGCTGACGATATGCACAACTAGACTTGGTACTGATTATTCATGCAAAGTTTCATTGAAATCCGACCATTGGTAACAGAGAAATAGCGCGGACAAAATTTGCACGGACCAACCGACCAACCTCAAGCATGACTCCAATATAGCCCCCATATACTATGTATCTGGGGGTATAATGAAGTGGGTTATGCATCATGTAGCCAATGTCCATAAAAAGGCAGATTAGGATAGAAAGAATAGGATCGAAGAGTATTATGTTTAGGTCAGAGTACACTAAATGTATTCTTAGGTCAGATTACACTAAATGTATTCTAAGGTCTGAGTGCACTAAATGATGTGGGTTCCGTATCATGCAGCCCATGTCCACAGAAATAGAAAGGCAGTTTGGGATAGAAAGCATAGGAATAAAGAAATTATCAAGTATATTAGGTTAGAGTACACTAAATGTACGCTTAGGTCTGAGTAAACTAAATGGTGTTATTGTCTATGGATATAGGAGAGTATTCCCAGTAACAAGAACTAGGATATTTTATATCATAACTTACCCTCTCCATTTTTTTCTTTGAAATAATATATTAGATTGTTAATATGTTCAAATTAATAAATTATAATACAAAATAATCATTAAATATAACACAAAATAATTCAAGCATGTTAATTCAGCCAAATAAAAACTTCCAACTGTAAGTAAGCGGTTCAAAATTAAATCGCAAAGCAATATTAATTGAGTGATAAATGACAGGCCAAGACTACTTAATAGCTAATAACAATGGTGTTGCAATATTCCTAGGAAGTTGGGAAAACAGATTATTTACAATCACACAAATCAGCAATAAGAAAAAAATCATTGACATGTGAACTAAATCAGCACAATATTTAAATGTAAGAAGGTTGCGGTGGACAAAATGACAACATAAACATTATATACTGAGCAAATGTTCTCACTAGTCTCCCAGTATTTTACTTTTTAGTTCTGTTCAGAAATACGAATTATGATATTTGTTGGATACAATGCTCTTATTAAACTTAACTGTTCTGTCAAGTTCAATAAATCATATAATGAGATAAACATGGATTTTTCCAACTTTTTAATTGATTTAGATTGCTTCTATTTGTATCTATTTGTATGATGTTGATATATGTACTTTTAATAATGGAAGGCTGTGTTGTAAAAAAGATATGTATTGTTCTATCATATATATGTCTAAACATGTTACCTGCAGAAAATAATGATTTTATTATTATTATTATCGTGAAAATGAAGGGATTTAGTTGGAACATTTGCTCAGTATGTATAGACATGATCCATTATTTTAAACATACATAGTGCATGATTAGTTCGAAACTCATGAAAACATTAGAAACATTATTTGTTAAGCAATGGAAAGGATTGAAAACAAGCAGGTCTAACTGTTTATTCATTTATACTGCAAAACCATTTGTTTTTGTGAGTACCACCTTTGGTGGATTTTGGTAAATGGCAACTTTGTGGGAGCCAAAAATTTGGGATCACAAATGTATTGATCGAATTATTGGGCCAGAAACCCCTTCAGACTTGTATGGATTTTGGAGGTTGAATAATGAAAGGGGTTAGATTTTGAAGTAATCAAGCAAATTAGCGGAATTTAATGTATCATGAACATGTATGTTTTTTTTACAGTAATGAGTATACAGTCAAACAAGTTTGTTTTAAACCCTAGTTTTGCATATTTTAAATCATGTTTACCTTTTCACCAGTTGTATTGAAGAAATCATCACTGAAATTAGAGTATGATTTCAGTAGGTTAGCCTTGATACCACGTGGAGGCTCTACTGTCATCTTAGAACCGTTCTGTAGTATAAACACGGGGAACTTGTCACTAGGCATACTGGTCAACCATAGACGGAAATCTCTGTGTACCTGAAAATATAATAAAAATATATTATACACAAAGTTATTTTCCAATAATGAGTATAGAGGAGGGGAGATAATCCAATTATGGGAATGGACTTAAAAAGACAAATAATCAAGGGAGATCATTCTTCATGTTTTTATATTATTTTATTTTATATATTTGTATACATTCTGACTATTGAATCACTCATCAAAGTATCACTCACAGTTTAAGAGGCAATAGTTCTTTTTGAAGAATTAGGAAAACATTTAAATCAGCCACCACTTTCACAAAATAAGCATTTAACTTCTTCCCACTACCCACCCTGAAATTTCTAATTAGAATTTTGCAGGCTCAAAACATCAGCTTGAATAAGCTAGGATTGAAGGATTGTGGAGGTTTAAAGTAAAATCCAAGGACTGGTAAAGAGATAGATCAGGGTATGTTACCTTATCTGGGTCAATCTGCTCAATCAGCCTCTCCAGGGCAGGCATGAAACTTGGAGCCAAGTGACAGTTCTGGAAGAACACCCATTTACCACGTTCCATAGCACTTCTCATCATGGCTTCAGCACGAGGACCCTAAAACAAACAGCAATACATTACTTCCACAGGACAAATTCAAACAATTCTTTTCAAATGTATGGAGGTCTTTTTACACAGGTGGTCTGTAACATCAGCTTGACTGTTAAATGGTGACTTAATGAATAATTCATTTTTTATTTATACTTATTTGATTGTAAGTAAGTTCAACCACTTTATAATAATAATTTGTATGTTGAAAGCCATAAGAACTCTTCAGCCGTCATATTTCATTATCAATGAACCCAAATATTTGATGTTTTGTTAATTGTTTACCAAATATTATATGACTTTACCATCATGTTGTATTCTCACTTTTTCACCAAGCCTCTGTTAACTAAAAAGTTGTTTTATTCTCGCCTGGCAAATTCACATGTATTTTGTGGCTAAAAACTGTATTTGTTAATACTGATATATGTATTGTATTGTATGATACTGAAAAGTTATTCTTGTTTTCAACATAATTATTATGCTGTATTAACCATACTGTATATATAATTCCAGATGGTATCTATGATTATCCCAATGAGGGCTGTTTGTACCAGAGTAGATGAGCCAGTTTCTTTCTTACCTGTCCTTGTCCGAGAGAGATAGCACTGAGTTTCTTGCCAAATCTCATCTCCTCAGCAAACTTGTATAGATCAGCAGCAGGGTCAGTACCCTGGGACAATACAAAGATAAGAGGGGTTGTAGGGGAAGAATCCTTGAATACTAGATGAAGATCTGCAGTCTGAAACGCAAGAGAACTTTATCAATAAACTTTTTAAAGATTGTATTCAAGTAGCCTAAACAGAGGTCCTACTGATGCACAACGTCCAATCCTGAAAATAAGATGCCATAAACATACATCCCTACACCAAAACTGTTCAAATATTCTATTGTTAAAATTTTGCTTAAAAATTTCAAATGACTGTAACTAAGTAAATACTTTGAATATTTTCATCAAGTAACTTTTATTTTCTGAAGAACAGTTCATAACAGTCACAAACATCATCAAGAAATAATGGATTCATGAAATAAAGTGAAATTGACGATGCTGTTAATAAAATCAGTTGTACAGTAAATGAGTGTTTGCACTATACCTGAGGTTCAATAAATCTCTGACCCAGACTGTCAGCAACATAGTCTTGCATAGCTTCTGTGATCTTATCAGTTCTCAAACATTTCAGTACAATCATCTTCTGGAAGTTATCAAACTCGGCGTCCCATTTTCCTGGTAACGGCTCCCTAGAAAAATATCACATACAACATGTGTTTTTTTGGTTTTATTCATTCAAGACATACTTTTTTTGTTTGGGATAAAATGAGACAATCATAAGTGCTTGAGGTCATTGGTTTTTTCCCCTGCCAATTAGGCTAATGACCTGGTGTATAGCATGATACATGCGAAACTACAGTTCATCTCTAGTTAGGTGGGAAACACAAGGACCTTGGCCAAGATTCAAACCAGGGACCTCTTGCTTCGTAGTCAAGAGTGTTACCCACTGGACCAGCATGCCACCCATGAGGAACAAGACTGCGTTTAATAAACGCTTATGCCCACTGTGGAAGCCTTGTCCATAAATAAGTCTAAGTCCAAAATTAGGTCAAGGTGAAGGTCAAAATGGGGTTAGGTGATACAGGCGTGTGGTGAGTGTTCATATACAACATCCATGCAAGTAGGGAAGCTTTGTAGCAAGCCTTACTGATGCTGGAAGAAACAGTCAATTTGGGTTAACCGGACGGACGGACAGGTGAATCACTATATGCCTCCCGATCTATCGATACGGGGGGCATAAAAAGATTGAACTTAATTATTAAGAAAACCAACCTATGAGGGTCTGGGCTGTCAAATATTTTCTTGAATCCATCCAGATGGTTCTTGAAGTCATCAGGGAATTCAGCAAACTTTGGTAAAGCTGCACATGTTAGGATATCATTCCATGATCTGTTAGATATCCAGTCTGGTGAGGGGTTGTCAAGGCTCTTAGGTTTGATGGTACCACCTGCCAGGAAGAATCTCCACTCATCCTGTAATAAAAACATGTGCTTTCATTAAGTTTATATGTTTTATTTATATAATAATACCCAATCACAATAGCTTATTCCTGACACTGGGCCAAACAGCAGTTACTTTGAAGCTCCCTCATATGCTGAGTGCTAAGCATGGGATATATATATTACCATTTTAACAGTACCATATTTAACAACTTTGGTTTGTCACTGCCTGGAATTGAACCCCCATCCTACTGTTTCCAAGGCAGTAACAAGATTGCCCCTTTTTTCAACAGTTGATTTGTTTACATAATTGTAGTAGTCTGTATAGGATCTAATTACTAATAGGGGAGAAACTTGGCAGCCGGTTAGCTCAGTCGGTAGAGCATTCGAGCCCCAGTCTGGTTGCACATTTTTCTCACCTGGTTACATAATTATGAATTGGACAGAATAAGATATCTCATCAAGGGAGATAATTCTTGATATTTGTCCTCAAAAGCTGCATATGATATGTGTACACATTGTAGTTGATCTCTTATCGGACTAGTGAAGCATGTATTGAGTAAAGGGTGAAAGGTTGTTTCTATGACATATTACACTTACCATATCAATGAGTTTATTGTACTGTTTGATACGTGTACACAGCAAGAAGGCAAACAAAAGCTTGTGTTTCTCAAACAGAGATCGACATACATTACTGTATAAGCTGAATGTGAAATATTTGTTGATATTCTCCACTCTCTGAGGAAGGTTGTCTGAAAAATTACAAGAAAAACATAATGAAAATATACACATTCCATTCTTCAATTGTTTGCTTAAATATGGACCGTACCAAATGCAATTTAAAGAAAACACTTTTTCTAAGGAAAATGGCTCAACTGTTACACTGGAAAATGAAATTTAGGTCCAGAACATGTACATGAAATGATGAGTACCTGTGTTTTATCCTACAATAATGTAAGGTCACCAGCTTGGGTGCATACTAATCAAGTATGTGATGGGTGCTTTTATATTTAACAACAATGACATTTCAATACTTTTGGAACAAGAGAAATACAAAATGTATTGTCCATAAAGAAACCTACCAGCTCTTTCAGCGTTGCTAATTCCACCAAGGAAAATGTTGACAAACCATTCCAATGAGTATTGGTACATAGGATCTATATTAGCCATATCAGCAACACAGAAGAATAGGATCTGTGTGTTAACAGCAACAGGAATATACTGACATCTTGTTGTATCAATATCCCTCTCTGTTTGTTCAGCTACCAGCACCTTGGCCTAAAATACACACATACAAATCCTCTCTTAATTATTTGGATTCAATTGTTTATTTGAGTTTAAAGGGGGACTTTGCGAGCAGTAGGCATACCTGCCAAGTACTCCACTTAAAGTGGAGTTGCTCCACTTTTATTTGAAATAAATATCTGATTTTCCGATTTAATCCACCTTTACTCCAGATTTCAGATAGCATTTCGTCATCCTTAGTTGTTATCAGCAAATATATTACCAATTAAAACTGACTGGCACCTTTTGAAGTGTCACATTGTTTGTTGCATAACACACAGGGGCTGAATTAATGTACAATTTCCATTACCACTCCACTTTTGGATTTTGGAAAGTTGGCAGGTATGACCGTAGCAGGGGGGGGGGGGGGGGACTATATGTACATTTAAAGATAACAAAATGATGGTTGAAAACTTACAGAAATTTCCATAGATTTGATTTTTGAAGCTTCAAGTGTATTAATCAGATCAATATCGTCTACAGGACTTCCTTCTGATGCGCTTAATCTCTCTAGAATCTTGTTCTCAATCTCCTTCAGTTCTTGCTTCATCTTAGCGTTACTCACAATCAGTTGATTCTTGGCTTCCTCTAGATCTGGACGTTCTTCAGCTACAGCGATACCCAACATCTGATCCTCCAGACCACTGTAATATGTTCAAATAGATCACTATATCAACAGGAATGTACCTAGAGACATGTGTAGGCCCAACAATACCAGGGGGATCTGGGGCATACTCCCCACGATAATTTTTAAACTGTTGGTAGCCTATGGTGCATTTTGGTCATTTCAAAAGTAACAGAACTGTTTTCAAATTGTACATGACGTATGTTTAACTATACTTGGCGAAATCCATTTACATAGAGTACCCTGATACTAGACAAGTTTGTGAGTACACCATCTCTATACAGGTTTTACAATCCAAGTCTGTTATCCATAGGACCATGCAGTAAAGGGTTAATATTATTGTTAACTAATAATGCACAGAATTCGAGGTCCACAGGTTGTCATTCATTGCGGAGTGAGTATATAGGCTTGCTTGAAATATCCTTTTTTGGGGATGTGGATCGTTCGTTCTATGTCTGACTCTTGCGTGGATGGCTAGGCGTTGCAGTCGTTTCTGTGAGGCTTTGGATTGCCTGTGCGCTACAGTATTTAAAATACCTTACCTAGGCTCGCTTCACATAATTTTATTAAACTTGTTCCATAAATTCAACATTTAATTGACACTCTGTATATGAAGTTACACACTAATGTTACTGTTTATCTACAACAAACTTTACCTTGGTGATAGTGTGAAGTTGACAATAGTGACCTTGGTGGAGACTTCTGGTGTGTAATGTGGGTTTGGTAGTTTTGTGGTGATATAAAACTTGAAATCATCGTGGTATGGTATAACAGCATCACCAAGTTTGATCACTGTACTACCTTGTTGTTTGAATGTCTGAAACACAACACATATAACCATTTACCTATACTAATGTAATTTACCTATAGTCTTGTAGGTATTGTCTGTACTTTATCAACCTAGAATTGTAACCCAAATATTGAATGCATCCTTATACAGCTGTAGACAGTTTCCATTTCTTCCGTGGCCAAATTGGGAACACACTTATTCATTTTTTTTGTATTTTCCAAATTTTTTGCATCTAACTTTTTTTTTTGAATTTTCCAAAAAAAAATTACCTGCTCCGTAAAAAAATCCACATGTATGTATTAATTTATTGATTATGATAACCATACAAAGATAAATATTTGCATAAATTATCTACGAACCTGTCGGAGAAGAATAGGTTCCAAGGCAGGATCTAACTCTGTACCGATGTTCTCCAGCAAGCATGGTTTACCAAACCTGACAGCATTCTCTAAACTACGTAGGAAGTCTTTGTCTGACAGTTTAATCACATCCAGTCCATTGTCTTTTTCCTGTAAAGTGCATCCATGAAAAGCATTAGTGGCAGAGAAAAATATTTCCCTCGTTAGATAAAGCCTGAGGTAGACTAATTAATTAGCACATCACACCAAACTAGTTGGTGTGCATGACATGGTTGTTGATTTGTGCTATAATTATTTTAAATACACAAATGTATTCAAGTTTATTAATAATCATGTATGGACAAACTTTACCGACATAAATCTATCTAACTACCTTAAAGCTTTAAATGCAAAATTGCAAGTTTCAGGATATCAAAATGCATTTGCAAGCACATTTAAAAATAATTGTGATAATTATATACAAATGGTGGATGGACCATGATGGAACATAATAGACTTACCATGTTTTTCACCCATCTGTTAGCTTGTCCTTGTGGATCAATGAAAAGTGGCCATCTACGAGAATACTGTACAATGACACCATTTTCAACTGACAGATTGTCTTTCGGGAGACCGTATATCTGCCAGCTGCGGACCTTAACAGGGTCACTAAGGGTGGAAATAAGGGTAGGGTCATCTGTACGAGGTACTTTGTGCTTGTCTATAGCAGCTATCCATTCTTCATGCATGCCAAGTCGATATTTACCCTGGAAATATAAAACAATATGGTAAAATCATCATTGTTTGTGTGGGTAAGAGAGGTCTTACTGTATTAAGAAAAGTTGTTTAGATTAATTGCAGTTGACTGAGACTGTCGTAACAGGTGCTCATTCTGTTTGACCTTGCCTAATTGGTCGATGACCTCAAGCATCGGGGAAAAGATGACCTCAAGCATCAGGGGAAAGAAACTGAAACTTGGTGGTTAGAAATAATCTGGGTATGCTTAGTAACCCTAGCTCTATCCAAAATAGATGTCTTAGTTCTTTGATGTGCCCGGTGAATAGCAACTACCTCTTGGTTACTAACCAGTTTATCCCTAGTTTGGTGTTTCCCATCCTCATACATCAGTGGTTAGACAAGTTGCCAGGTGAAGAATACTCTGGTGAACGAGAATGAGTGTTTTCTACCAGGAAAAACCCATAAAAATTACACATATTCAGTGACTGTATATATCAGACTTGTTTTGGTCACAACAGAAGAGATGAAGTTTAGGTTTAACCACTTACAGTGAATGTACCGAGATAAGCCACATATCCAGCAGATACCATCACATCACCCACAAAGTTGTTGATAATTGATTGCAATTTCTCCACCGAAACCTTCCATCTTTCCTTCTCGTCCGCTAGTCCACCAATCAACTGTAAACATAGAAATCATACATATACTGTAAACTATTTTCCATGGGGTTTGTGGTAGATCTTTACCCCATAATCTGATCCCTACGAATAGTTGACCTCCCAAAAAAGGAACAAAGGGCTCCTCAGCCATGTTTTGTAATCCACAAATTTACAACCTGATGAAAATTGCATTTTATAGGTTTACGTTTAAGATCTGTGATATAACAGACACTTAAAACAAGGAAGATCACTCTTGATATTTGTTCAAAAAAGCTGCACATGGTATAATGTGAGCAAATTTCTACCTCATCTCTTTTCAAAATAGTATAATGGGTGTATGGAGGACTCTTCATGGAGGAAAGGGTTAAAAACATTTTATTCTGATCAATAGGATCAAAACATAAGCACTCACCTTGTCGGCACGAATTAAACGACCCTCACATTCCGTACATTTTGCCTCCAACTCATCCTTCTTTCGTACACAATCATCATATTTAGCTTGCAAGGTGGCAATACCTTCTTCAACTTCGGCCAATCTTGCTTTAGCTGCTGCTAAAATTCTCTGAGTTTCAGCGAGCTCTTCTGATGCAATTCTCAGACGTTCACGTTTTGGGGCGACACCCCTGGCTACAAAGTGATACTTGTGCATGGCACCTACCCACATACAGATGGAGGTACAAGCCTTTGATACCTGTAATAATTTCAAGAATTAAATAATTATTTCTGCACAACAAACTTTGACCATAGAGTATAAGAAGATCCAAAGGTTCCATAGATTAAGAAAACTCAAGTCCTTTTCCCCACTTATCTCGGAGTTTTCCGTTACCAATATTGAATTTTGCACAAACACTTTTTTGTATGGAGCCAAATCTATTTGATTATCAGTCAAGCTTGATTTTTGAGGGGATAGAACAATTTTACATTAAAACTATGTTATTAAGCGTTTTACATTCACTTTTTGAAACTGATCGTATACTCATCCAATCAATTGACATAAATTTCCGACACAAGCTAATTCGCTTTAAGCATCAATTCTAGATCCCCGAAAGGACGAGAATCCATGAATCGACAAGAATAAGTGCCAATTAACGAAATAAAATTTAGAGTATAAATAACAATAAGACATACAAGAAATGTATGTAATATTTTACCTTGGCAATAGCTGCTGGAGTGAAAGATTCATCATCGATGTACGGCTGGATGAGTTTGATGACAGGGTCAGGAATGTTATCTTTATCAAACTTGAACAAACCTTCCAAGAATCTACCAGGATCGGACAACAAGGCTTTACCAGGCTCCCAGTAATCATCCACTTTTGACCCAGGCTGATTTCATGAAAAAAATAGAGAACTGATCAATCTGTCTTTTTAAAAATGTAATACTACTAAATTAAAGCAGTTTAATTTTATTTACAGTAAATACACAATCTTCTCTGTAAGCTTTATAATTTGTACTTATAATCTGCGATTTTTATTTTCGGTGTGTGTTCTTTTTTGCACCTTTCTTGCTCTACTGTTTCAGTTGAGTGCTGCATGCTCTGATTATTATTTTTTTTATTTCGTAATTTAAACATCTTAATTTCAAAAGTGATTGATTTTTACATCAGTAAAAAGTTTTATTTTAAAATTCTAGCAGTAGAGGTTCTGAATTCAATAAAATAATCCTTATTCAAAGACAAAAGTAACAAAGAAATATACTTGTATGTAAAGAGATAAAGTCCTTATAAATGTAATCCTTACTATCATTTAATATTATCTATTTACCTCTACAAAATAAATTCCCCATGTTACCAAAATACTGATACTTTACACCATATTAAAGGCCGACATCCGACTCCCCTAACCCCCTGCAACTTATTCTGAATATTTTAGTTTGACTGACCTTATCACCAGCCACTCTCTTAGGTTTAATTGCCTTCATGATACACACAGCTTCTATGACCATCTTGACACCATCTGGTGGACGCTGCATGGCTCTTACTTCTACTACATCATTCTTGTTCAATTGTTTCAAACTAGCAACAGCAGCATCCTAAAATATACCAAATTATCATCATTTCAAGGGCCATAACTCTGGTTGAATTTGAATTGTTGTTGCTGTATTGTTTATGGTTGACTAAGAGAGTCCTCAGTGAATATCATTGAGTTGTTTGCCTGCCAGATTGGCCAATGATCACCACTTTGAGGAAAGTGACAAAGGTATTATACAAATAATCCAGGTGCACTGCTCAAGCTCTCTGAAAAAAAGACTCCTTGATTCTTTAATGTGCCCGGTGTACAGTGCTGTTACACACAAGACAACCTCTGGCCAGTCTGGGTTACCAACCAGTTCATCTGTAATTGTTTGGGAAACACTGGAAGCATTTCAGAAATTTCCAGTGCCCCGTTCAAGATTGGAACCAGGGACTGAATACAGAGTAAAACTGTGACAACAGACTTGAAAGTGGTAGATAATCATCAAGTGAGGTTTATTCTATTTTACATCCATTCATAATGCATTCTAAGAAACAAAATGCTTACCAATGCCGGTAATGCTTCGTTCAAGTCTCTCTGGGCATCATCAGCAATAGCTTGAGTTTCTGTAGCTTTAATGGTGGCACCCGCTTCCTCTTTCTGTACCAATGACTTGGTTTCCTCAGCCACTATAGTATCCTTAGAGATCCTCTCCATAGTGCTAATAGATTCCTTAACAGCTTCTTCCAGTAAAGGTCTCATGGTAGCTAACTCTTCTTGGAGCTTGGCTACTTCATCAGCTGTGGTCAGGAGCTGTAACATATCAAATTGTTTATTCGTTTATTCTCTTTGCATTTGACTGAGACTATTATAAGTTTGTGGTCATTCAGTGTTCAGCCTGCCAAATTGGCCAATGCCTTCCTGATTTTGAGAAAGTTCACTTGTGTGATACAAGCAATCCAGGAGCACTACCCTAGCTCTTTCCAAATAGACATGTTTGGTTCTTTTGACCTTTATAGCATTTCATAATTCATAACAAAATGGTCTCAATAACTTAATTTTATGAATAGCTAGTTTAATCAGGTCAGTCACCACTTTACATAACATTGTGTATATAAACATGGCAATTTTTCTTATTAACTTATAATTTTAACATGTATCATATATGAGCCAGGCTCTGCGATTTTCACCCTTATCGCAAGTGACGTCATTATCTGTAAAATGACGTCAAAGTTCAGGTAAATGCGGAAGTAAAAAAGATAAACATTGTCGCTAGCTTTGTTCGTTAAATGACGAATTGCATGGTGAATTTTGCATTATCATAGACAGAAATTTGAGGAACGATGGCAGAGTTTACGGTGAGTATATTTTAATTCATTTGTATGTGATTGCTTGACGTTTTCGTTTAAAATCAACTGTTATCTAAAGACGTCTGCTAGATCTACGATGAGCTCTTTTTAAGACCTCAGCTCATTTTCTGGCAGATCAATGTCGGGAATTGTGTTGCCAAAATGCTTAGTTCATGATAAGTGTAGCTTACTCAGGGATTCTACAGCAAGTGCTGATCAAACTTACAATTTAAATGGCAGTTTTCATCAATGAAATAACGGTACAAAACAGACAGAGCCGCCCCCGCCTCAGGTAAAAACAGCACTCCGGGTATAAAGAGGAACAAAATACATTTGAACCACGCATATCCTTGCCAAATAAATGTATGAATATTGTAAGCTTCAAACACAATAAATACCCACAAATTATCGCACAAGTTATTATCAAAACCGATTTATTATGGCTGTTACCATATTTGGACTGTAGTTCTATTTTTAGATCGGCTATTTCCGTTCAACTTCGTGTCGCTATTTTAAATCTATACAGTTTTAAATCATGATGATACTAGTCGTCAGATTGGTGCAGTAGGTTAGACCGCTGGTTTACGAAGCTTTTGCACTATGAGGTGCTCGTTCAAATCTCCATAGCTCCCAAGTTTTTTTTAATTTTTAAATGACGGCGAACTTCATTACGTTGTCTTTTGTGGCATTTATCATAACAGAATACATTGTATAAATTTAAAAATTAAATTTCCAGGAATTAGATGATCTCTATGAGGAACACTTTAGACCAAGACACCTAATTAGGGAATATGTAGAACCTCCATCAAATTCTACAGAACAACATGAAAGTTCTGAAGGAGAAGGGGACTATGATATTAATATTGGTGGTAAGTACATAAGTTAACCTTTTTCATGTGGTTTTATGGACCATGCTAATTTTATAATTATAATGTAGTTGTTGAGTATTTTTCTTGTGAATGATACCAACATTTAAGTTGAATCCTTTTTGTCCACTTATAGAAATAGAAGAGGGCTCAAGTAGCAGTGAAGATGATTTGGTCAAGACAGATACCGGGTTAATGATTGCTAATGGCTGTGGCTGTGGGAAAGCCTGTATACAATCTATGGATATATCCACCATTCAGGAACATGTAGATAATTTGAGAGAGATGACAAAGGATGAAAGAGAAATGTACATCATGGGAGCTTTACAGAAGGTAAAATAAATTATCTATTTTCTAAATAGTAATCATTATATAACTTGACTGGGTAAGACGGCTCACCAACCCGTATTATTAAAAATTCACTTGTTGGGATTCAAACCTACAACCTCTTGCTTCACTTGTGGATTTTCTGATATGGAAATGGTGTAATAATATTTTGTCTAGATAATCTTTAAAAACTTTAACCATAACTATGATCATGAAATACAATTAATGACACACTTGAGTCATCTTGAAATTCACAACAATGTTTATATAAAATAAGAAATGAATTCCTATCAATAATAATAATATTTGGTCTAATTAAAGGTGAGTGCTGATCACAAAAGAAGTAGGTATGGCGAAAGGAAGAGGACACGTTACGAATACAAATTTCATGGAAACATAATTTGTAGAAAATCTTTTATGATCATATATGACATTAAAGAATCCAGTTTAAAATCATTAATAAAACATCTAAGTGACACAGGAAATGTCCCTAGAGTGCATGGAAATAAGGGGCGCAAGCCAAGCAACGCATTGTGCTTTCCCGATATTGAGAGGGCGGTTAAGTTTGTCGTTTCATATGCCCAGGATTATGGATTACCCCAACCAGCAGCACCTCGGGGAAGAGACAACACAGCTCCTATATATCTACCGGCTTCTTCAACAAAAAAAGAAGTTCATCAACACTACATAGAAGCCTATACAGGCAGACAAATGAGCTGCAAGACATTCTGTAAAGTGTGGAATCATTGTTGCTCCCACATTAAGGTATGTATAATGCTGTATATTGATAATACCTGTATTTGAAAAATTTGTCTTCTTTGTTGTTATGTTATTATTAATTTAGATAACAGTTTATATTAAATATCACGTAAATTGATATGTTTCTTCACTGATATAAAATACAATAAGTTTTATTATAGATTGGTTTTTATTCTGTTAACCCTTTACTCAATAGATCTACAAATTTTGATGCATAAAATATTGAAAATATATTTCAATAATATGTTATTATAACATAACCAGTATGATATGGTGTACACATCAACACTATATAATTATAAGTAAACCTATAATATATTACATAAATACTCTATACATTAATAAGTTTTGAGTCTTTATAGTAAATTGATTATCTATTTGTTTGATAGATTGCCAAACCTGAAGATGATGTATGTGCCAAGTGCGAGACACTAAGGAGAAATGTCGGTGACACAAGGACAGAGGAAGACAAGTTGCAGACAGCTACCCAGTTACAGCAACATATCTTGTCTGCCAAAATGGAACACAAGGTTAGGTTTACAGAATTCTTCAGTCCACCTCAATGAGAAGTCAACCTTTAAATGAAAACTGAACATTTCCAGGTCCATTTTACCTTAGTTTGACCAACTTAACAGTAAGACCAGTTTCCATACCCTCATGTGGATGGATAACTTCTGGAATGAGCCGTCTAGAGTGATTGATAAAAGTTGAAAAAACTTGTTTCACAATCGATTTAAAATAATAAAGTACATGTAGTATGGTTTATATTAGACAAGTTTTCAGGGTCTCATGGGTGGCTCTAAAATTAAAGTTTTACTGTATACAACTAAAGTCATATTTAGCTGAATTTTGAGCTGTAGTACTCACATACAATCAGCCTTCCTCTGTATTCATAAATGGTACCATAATCTTACAATGTCATTTAGAATAATGGTTTCCATTCATTGTTGCAGGTTTATAGATCATGCATTGATAGCAGCAGAACAGAATTTAGGGATATACAGCGCCCTCTAGAGCCAGTACCACCTTGTTCAACAGACTATCAACATGCTCATTACACCTTTGATTTTTCCCAGAGTGTGTGTATCCCTCACCACTCTCGGCAGATGGGTCCAATGTATTTCTTGACGGCCAGAAAAGTTCATATTTTTGGCTTTAGGGATGATGGTATTCCCTGTCAATACAACTATGTTGTAGATGAAGCCGAAACTATGGACTTTGATGGCAAAGGAATACATGGACCCAATGCTGTCATCTCTATGGTACATCATGCTCTGGGGAATTTCTCACACGGAGAAAGATCAACCACCTTCCATGCAGATAACTGTGGGGGTAAGTATCAGAACAAGTATACGTAAATTTTATTTCATTTAACTATTGTCTCATGTTTACATTATGTACAAATAGAATTACTAGTAGTATAATGAATAGATGTACTGTACAGTAAAACCTTGTCTGAAGACAATATTAATACCTCAAAAAAAATTTAGAACACAATGTACAGGTCCACTGTCACTATTTTGCTCTTTATTTACTCTCAATGTTTAATTAATATCAATTGGTAATGAAACCAGTTTATAAGGTTTATAAGGATCACATATGTGTGTTCCTTAAGGGTTTTCTTTCATAGATCAGCACATGATATTGTCACCTATGTATCTTATTTCTAATGTATGCTGTTGTTTTGTAGGACAAAACAAAAATAAGTATGTCCTTGCATACTTTGCCTGGAGAACAATGACAGGTCTGAATACAAATATCAAGTATTTAATGCAGATCCCTGGGCACGCTAGATGCTTGGTAGATGCTGGCTTCGCCCATATAAAGAAGCTGTACCGAAGAAGTGATTGTGAGACTGTAGATGATATAGGTAATTAAAATTAAAAACACACTAAATCATCACAACTATATTGTAAAGTATTGTTATTTATTTATCAAAAAATGTGCTTTGAATAGTTTGTCCAATATGCCTATTTGTTTTCTGTATAGATCTACTAGCATACTCTAAAACTATTAAATGTTGTTATGCTGTTGACAAACAAAACTCAATATTTTATTTTTATGTAGAGCTACTTTTCAAAAGTAATTTGCTCTTTCTCTTTGTAAACATAATTTCTAACCTATAAAGAGGCTATTTCTATGGAAATGTTACAGGAAACAACCCACATTTTACTGGTATTTACAAGATTATGGTGTGTGGTATAATAACCACGTCTTCGACAAACGTGTACAACAAGTTAATGTATATATTTATAATATATAAATACATGTATATCTTTTCAGAACGTCTTGTCAATCTGTCTGCTAAGACAAATGTAGCGGTAAGGTATAGGAATGGGAACACGACCAACTTCGATTGGCGGGACTGGAAGTCATTCCTCGGCCCATATTTCAAACCAGTGAAAGGAATCAGACAACACCAACAGTTTGAATTCAAATCCGATCACCCAGGACAAGTTGTGATTAAGACCAGTGACGATAGTGAGGAGGTCCGTCTGCAGATAGTTAAAGGAGACACTGTACCTCAAGGTCTTCCTGACATAATCCCAGCAGCTGGACTGTATGTTGCCAGACAACAGTATCTGCATGCTAATGTCAGGAAGTACCTTAGAGAATGCAATAAAGATACAACCTGTCCTCACCTTGAGGAATAAATGTTAAATGATGTGAACATAATGGTGTAAAAGCATTGTTTCTATGCATTGGAATAGAATGCATATTTGTATGAATAGCATCTACACCATATATGGTAGTGTATTGTAGTATGTTGTCTTGTTAACATTGTTAGTACATATATGTTAATTATGCTTATGTTATGTTAAGTAATTTATTTTTTATATGATGCTGATAATGATATATTCGGGCAATAAATATGTTGGGTCAGCACAAATATAAATTAAACTCTTTATTTATTTTTGTCTCCATGGTTACAGAATGAATTTATCGTGAAAAGATTAATCAATTAAAACGCATAACCATAAGTCTACATGCAAAGCATAGGGTCATGGTTCTATAGAGACAAATTTGTCAAAAAATAATTCTTTATGTAAAATGTATATCCATCACTATAAAACATTATTAGACATCAAATATGAATACTGAACTACACTTTTTTGAAGGAAAATAGTTCTCTGCATAAAATTTAAATTTTAAGATTTAACCACTTTTTAGTCAACCCTCATTCTATTTTTGTAATTAGAATGTATTGTCCTAGCAGGAATTGTAATAATAAGGTGTCAAAAACGGTTATGAGGGTGAAAATGTACACATTTTAAGGGAAATTGTATAAATGTCTATTCAAAATTCTATATTTTAGCACTTTTTGATCAACCCTCATTACAAAGTTGATTTTTTTTAATCAGGACGTATTACACTATCCGGAAATGAAATATAAAAAGTTAAGAAAACTTGAGATATTGATGAAATTGTACACAATTTAAAAGGAAATAGGCTTTATACATACCTATCTAAATTTGATATTTGAGCACTTTATAGTCGACCCTCATTAATAAAAATAACATTTTTATAATCAAGATGGACAACACTATCCGAAAATGCAATATTAAAAAAATTGTGATATGGGTAAAATTTTTCACATTTTAAAGGAAATTTAATGTATACATACCTGTCTAAATTTAATATTTGAGCACTTTATGGTCAATCCTCATTAAAAAAAATGACATTTTTGTAATCAGAATGAATTACACTATCAGAAAATGATATAATAAAAAATTCGAAAAAAATTGTGATAAGGAAGAAAATTTTCACATTTTAAAGGAAATTTAATGTATACATACCTGTCTAAATTTAATATTTGAGCACTTTATGGTCAATCCTCATTAAAAAACATGACATTTTTGTAATCAGGATGAATTACACTATCAGAAAATGATATAATCAAAAAATCGAAAAAAAATATGATAAGGGTGAAAATCGCAGAGCCTGGCTCAATTATATGAGTATATAATATGGCTTGGTGCATAATGTATTAGTTTTCATTGCCTTTTTTATTTAAATTGTTTTTAAACATAATATGCTAAAAGTGTTTTGATATTGCATTGTTTGTCTACAAGTGACAGACTGTACAGTGTTGGTTTTACAAAGATATCTCCATATTTACATTAATAATAATTTAAAGTTAGATTATTTCAAATCTCAATTAGCACAGACATGGCAAAGTTTAAATCAATATTACCTTTTCTAGACCAGTCTTCAGCCTATTCCTGGAAACATTGAGTTCCATTTTCTTCATGCCAACCAGTTTAGAGAAGATACCCAGTAACTCAAGGTAGCTTGTAGGTGTCACATAGTTATGTCTGGACATTTCAGCAAGGTATTTCACAGAATATTCAGCTACCGACTGATGGATAACTTGACATAATGTCACCTGAAGAAATAAAATATTTATATTTGTATTTATATGTACATGCGTCTTTGAAATTTGAAGTTCATGTAGTTTTTTAATAACTAAACGAATTATTCCTAAAAATTATAAAATGTTTTACTTTAATGGTTGCTTAATCACTGGTACTAACGGCAACTCATTGTGACATTCATTATCAAGCCTGGCTCTCCAAAGGGATTGATTAAAAGCAATTGATTGGGAGTGTGATTAGGGCTCAACCCCTAGACCTTAAGGCCTCCCTTAATGGTCACATGTGATTGCTCGAGTGCCAAAGTACAGATTGACATAATAATGTTGATTGCAATGGCAATAGTTGCCATCATACAATTAAATTATCAAGTGGTTGAACTAATTTGAGTGCTAATATTTCAGGTTGAATAATTTTGAGTACAAAAATTAATGAAAATTTGAATTTTGGAAATCTCCCTTGTCATCAAATGTTACTATATATATAGAAACCTA
Organism: Spisula solida; assembly: GCA_947247005.1. NCBI lineage: Eukaryota > Metazoa > Mollusca > Bivalvia > Venerida > Mactridae > Spisula > Spisula solida. The sequence continues at coordinate 2,695,863 of OX365946.1, read as the reverse complement.
CCAATCCATCTAGAACTTCATCAGTGGTATCAAGCTCAGGTATGTCTTGTAAGAATTTCAATGCCACTGACTTCAAGGCATCTGCTGGCCATTCACTGAACCAATCTATAGTACAACAGTTGACAAGAGCAGGGAACTGACGAAGTCGAGCACGGAAAATCTCACCAAGAGGACTGAAATAATAAGTGAAGAAGCAACATAAGTCTATATGACTGTGTCCATTCAACCAACTGACTGTACATTAACGCCCGATTATTGAGTCATAAGTTGGGCACTTCTTTGTTTTAGGATTTCTGACTAGGCATTATAGTCGTTTTGCTGTGGAAACTGGGTCATTCAGCTACTAATAATGTTTAATACTTTCTGACAGCTTGGACTTGGCGGATCTTTGCTTGTTTAGTTGGGCATTGTGCCTTGTATGTGTTTAATGTTCCCGTGCTCAGTTGGTTCAGTTGGGCATTGTGCCTTGTATGTGTTTAATGTTCCCGTGCTCAGTTGGTTCAGTTGGGCATTGTGCCTTGTATGTGTTTAATGTTCCCGTGCTCAGTTGGTTCAGTTGGGCATTGTGCCTTGTATGTGTTTAATGTTCCCGTGCTCAGTTGGTTCAGTTGGGCATTGTGCCTTGTATGTGTTTAATGTTCCCGTGCTCAGTTGGTTCAGTTGGGCATTGTGCCTTGTATGTGTTTAATGTTCCCGTGCTCAGTTGGTTCAGTTGGTCATTGTGCCTTGTATGTGTTTAATGTTCCCGTGCTCAGTTGGTTCAGTTGGGCATTGTGCCTTGTATGTGTTTAATGTTCCCGTGCTCAGTTGGTTCAGTTGGGCATTGTGCCTTGTATGTGTTTAATGTTCCCGTGCTCAGTTGGTTCAGTTGGGCATTGTGCTTTGTGTGTTTTTAATGTTTTCTGTGCTCGGCTGGTTAAGTTGAGTACTGCCTTACATGTCTGACTAAATATATTCTTTTGGTTGTTACACTGTGAGCTTCTGGCAGCCACAGCACATATGTTTTTGACCTTCTCAGATACACATTCATACACCTGGGTAAAGTGGAGCATTGTGTGTTATTCTTGCTCAGAGAAATTGAGCAATGACTCAGACGGGGATCGAACCCAGGACCTCACAATCCCACAGTGTGCTCCCTTCCTCTAGACCACTGCAGAGAGTAACTATTATAAGAAACAGCACAGAATTTGGAACCCAATTACTAGTGTACCATGAATAGACTTTTGTATAAATGCTAGAAAACCTGGTAGAGCGAAGACATGGTGTAGATCTATGGTGACAAAACTTCTAGAGATAGAAGTATTTTGGGAGAATTTTAAGCACAGAGAATGGCCACAAAAAGACTCAAGTGCAGCCTTATTTTCTACTTTGGATGAAGAGGAATACATTTAAGTTAGTTAGAATATCTCACCTCATAGTGATCACAGTATGTAGATTGCTGCGTACACGTTTGGTGTATAACGAGAACAGGTTGGTTTTGGTCGGTATAAGACCCAGATCTAAACAGATAGGTTTCATAGCTGTATAGATCTGTTCCTGTTCATCAAAGCCATAGATGTTGGGTACATCACCAGCATTCAATATGTTGTTGATATCCTCCAAGAATGATTCACTCTTGATCTGAATAAAATATTTAATACATAAAATTATAAATGTAAAATAAAGCTCATTTCAATAGTTTCCTACATATGGCACTTTCAATGTGTGGATTAATAAACACCAACACATTACAAATTATTTAGCATCCAAACCAAACCTATATTTGAATTCATAAGTCATCAGAAAGACTAAGAAGAGGCCCTATAGGGGAGATCATGTTTGTATACAAAGGGATTAGTACCACCAGCTACCTATTGGTGAATGGCAGAATTTTATTGTTCATTCAGCCAATAGATAGCTGGTGGGCATTTTGCATATGAATACGCTGATCTCTCCTATTGGGACCCTTAGTAATAGTCGATCAGACAATGGCAGGTGAGTTAGTCACTCGTTAACACAATGGTAGGTGAGTCACTGCTAGGCTACAGCTCTTTTGGCACTCATGTTATATTGCCATTCCCTTCTTCATTTTGCACAATATTTTAAAAAATCCCAAAAACCTAAAAATGTGGCATTTCTGATTATATTACCAACCTGTGTGTCGCTGAACAGGAATACTGTTGGATTATTTTCTAAGCCAGCTTTCATCATGACCTTCCTTAAATCTTCCCTCCATTCATTAGTACCATAATTCTTGGCTAATTCAACCTGGAAGCACTCATAGTCAGACCTGAAAGGTATATCAACTCATGCAACAAGTAGTATAAACAATTGCTTACCGGTAAATTAATTAAAGTTGATATCACCATACTTTTACCAATATCAAAAGTGCAATTAATTTTATAGTAAATACTTGTTTAAGAGAAAAACTCGAAAAACAACCTATATTTAAATTAACTATTAAACTTTTTTGGTAGGGCACATATTATTCATAACATATATATAACATACATAGTAACCAGTATTTGCCAGTTTTTGTTGTTTAAACACATTTGGAATAAATCTGTGGTCAGTCAAACATTTCTTCAATCTATTTTAATACGACTAGATAACCATCTAGTCATTTACCTATCAGAGTAAACACCTTACTGACAAATTTCAACTATAAACGTACATGTGAGCAGCAAGCCTGGTCAAACTCTGTCGACCTGAGCCACCCATACCAAGTAACAGAGCATTGCCGAGTGGTTGACGGATGACACGACTTATACGTAGTACATGTTTGAGAGCATCCATGAAGAGTACAAGGTTCATCTGAGCTGTATTAATCTGGTTGTAATCGTCCAACATATCTTCACATACTTTCTGGATCTATAAAATATAAATCAAGTAAATTTAATCCTTTACTCCACACACCCTACTCAGGGGTCCTACGGAGGCATAATGCCCAATCCTGAAAATATGCGGCAAGTCTGCTTGGGGTGTCATTAGTACACATCCCTACATCAAAACTCTGTTTCAAACATTGTTCTATTGTTAAAATTCAGCATTTCAAATTTCAAATGACCATTACAAAGTCAATACTTTTATTTTCTTAAGAAAAGATCATTTTTTCGAGTGCAGCAAATCTGGATTTCAGGATTATCCGGCATTGTAAGACCCCTACCTACTTCAGCCACAGCCATAGTCCAGTGGTAAGTGCCCTGGCTTAGAATTCTAACCCAACAATCTCGGTTTGATCCTGGGTCACGGAAGGTCATATGCTTCCATGAAAATTTGACATCAATCTCAATTTTCCTGCACATTTTGAGAAGCGAATGCCTGGTGTAATGGTATACAAGTTAGTACTGGACTAAATACTCGTTATTATTATTCCTACCCATCACTTTAGGGTATCAGAAAAGAGAAGTTAGTTTTCCTGTTTAATCCTACTCTACTCTGATGAGAGATGAGCTCAAACGAATACATATCTCAAGTGCAGCTTTTTGAGACAAATATTGAAAGTGATCTCCCTTGATAAGTGTCATGTTAAGTTTTTTGTAATTGGATTGTCTCCCTTCCTTGTATTCCCTAGATGATACTTTCCAATTTTAGAGCCTCCTGGAGGGATTTTTGTGAGATAGCAGGGGGAATATATATTTATAGAGGGGATTTGGGACTTTAAATGACAAAAAGAAGAGGATTTTTGAGAGGAGTGTAGAAGACCTACCTTAGCATGATCAACAATCTCGCCATATATCTTGTTTTCTACACCAGATGACAACTGATCACCATATAGTAAAGGTTCATTATTTATCACTTCTTCAACACTGGTTTCAAAGTTCTTTGTCATTTTCTCTTTCAATAAGCTATCAAACCAATTACGATCTTCATCGCTAACTAAACGATCCTGGAACACTCTGCAGGACTCGTGGTACCAGAGTCGGAGTAATGAATTAACTCCCTGCAATATAAAAATAAAATGTATAGATACTTTTCAATGTGCCATCAAAACTTGAATGGATTTTTAACACAAAAATTGTCATCAAAAACAGAAACACTATTCTCATAACATTATAGCCAAATTTCATGAGCTCAAACTTCAGAATTCTCTCAAACTTAAGACTCCGCTTTGAGCAAAATTTCAATTTGAGCCGAGCTTTCTACTTGAGATACTTCGGGGAGCAAACTTCTGACTTCTCTCAAACTCAGATTTGAGCAAATGTTCAATTTGAGCTGAGAAATTTACTTCAGATACTTTGGGAGCTCGGGGCACCGACTACAAAATTTCAAACAAAAGAAAATTTGTAAGATATGGATTTTCTTAATAATAGGTCATCACTAACGTTGGTGCAAGTTTTAGATTTGAAAAAAAATTTGAATAAGCCCTCATCTCTTAAAGCTATTTAAACTTACATCAATCTTTGTTGGTTCTGCCATCAGAATACCCTGGAAGACTTTGGACAGATCTCTCAAGTTGAACGTGTAATGTGATTTAGCAGGAGTAGGTAGAAGTTGAGCACTGATGGTGTTGTACACATCAATTGTAGTTTTAGTCAGCATGTCACAGAACTTGGATATACCTCCATTTTGACCTGTGAAACAAAATTTTGATACACTTTCAAATTGGTCTAGTAGCATAATATTGTTTCATATACATAGGGCACTAACCCTTAATACGGCATGAGAATAGAATGCTCATGGGCCTTGTATTGTACACACCTGTGACAGTTTACAAATGAACCAAACTATACGTCAAGTAGTCTGCCCGATTGACAAAAACAACAGCCAATTTTTCTAACCTGTTTTCCAGGCCTGAATCCTAACCAGTACTTACACGGAACCATAAACTTATCTACATGTGGAAGAAAATCAACATAATACATGTACATATCAAATAAAGATAAATGATCTTACTTATCCAGGATTTCAAGATGCTTCCAAAGATATTTTTCAAGCTGGAATCTTCCATCTCAGTGAAAGCGAGGAAGTTGAAGTGACGGAGAAATCTAGCTGTAGTTGGATTACGTCCTCCACCAGGAGGTCCCATGGCACACACAAAGTTTACATCAACAAGACGACGGAACTCACCTTAAATAGATGTATATAGTAGGTCAGGTTCAGAATAAGGTGCGTAGCTTGGTAAATAGATGATATGGTAAATGTAGGATATATACCGCTATGAGTGGAACAGTGCGACTCAGAGATCAGGGAGTAAATGTACAGGCTCGCTTTAACAGACACTAGTCTGAAAATAGACTTTAACTGGGTACTTGACTTTATATGTTTGCCTAATATTTTCAGAAACTGTAATCATAATGTTCTTGTCTTTATAACATTTTGTTACTATGATTTTCAAAATTTGTTCCCCTGGATAATGGCTAATATGTGTTTTATCTTAGAATAAAGCACAGTCACGAGTTTGGATATGTACAGATAGTAATTAAATCACAAGAGGGTAGCACAAATGATTTAATGTACGCATCCGAACAAGTGACTCTGCTTTATTATTGATAAAACACAGGTACATATTCATTATTTTGATTCTAACATAGCCAATATTTCACATTTGACAACACATCAAGACAGTAACCACAGCACTATTTTCTTCCTCCGAAGGCTATTGAAGTGATATGCTGTATCTGTGTTTTATAAGGAGTTTGTGCACACCATGTTTTCTTCTGTGTGTATATAGTGGAAACAGCTGGATGTGTTAGAATATAAGATAAAGTATTAAAATGACTTACCAATGGCTTTCCTGTCATACCATCCCTTGAAATCCAAGAATTGTCTGATAAGTTCAATAGGTGGCTGTGCTCCATAAGTCTCTAATGCTGGCATGTTCAGATCATCAATAAAGAAGATGAAGTACTTGCCAAGTGGTGGACCAAACACTCCCTTACGTCTAGAATACGATATACGACATAATCAATTTCGTTACATCAACAGCTATGAATAACTAACAGAATTTTTTGTACTTTCTAAGAAACAATATATTTCTTATGTTATAAGTTCTGTTTGTAGAAAATCAGAAAATCAAGATTTGGATTTTTGTCAACACAATTCACTTACCAATCCCCTAATCTCTTAACCCTTTACTGCATAGACCTCATGTCCCTATTGTATGTTCATCTTCTTCTTTTTTTCAAATAATGAGTTTTAAGGGGAGACAATCCAATTACAGAAATGGACTTAATACAACCCTTTATCAAGGGAGATCATTCTGGATATTTGTCAGAAAAAGCTGCAACTGAGATAGGTTAAATTTTTATCAGTATAAGAACATGGTTAATACAAAACTTCTCTAAAAGTCAAGTACTTTTAAGGACTTTTCAAGAACATCCCCCCCATTTTCAAGGACTAAAAATTTGGATTGCCATGACAAAAACATACAATAAGTGTCTTAGTATCGAACAAAATAATTATAGCAGCTTGAGTAATCACGATAATGATCTATGTCACCATGGTCAGTTGCAGTTGTATCTGTAAATATGTGAAATTATATGTCATTAAGGTTGTGTGTGCATTTAAGCAGTGCTTATTCTGTTATCCAATATATCTGTTTTAGTTATTTTTGTCTGTCTTCTATTAGCAGCAAACCCATTCTAGGCCAATTTACCAAAAAAGTAGCTTTTTCGAAATTAAGAACTACTCAAAGACTTTTTGGCAATTTTTAGTTGTAAGTACTTTTTCAGTTTTAGGCATCAAATTAAAGTACTTTTAAGACCTGTGTTAGCCTTAGAGAATATATGGAGTAAAGGGTGTAACAATGCACATACCTTTTGTCAAGTTTTCCATCAATAAGATCCTGTGTCTGGTTTGCACTTGTCTTGGCAGAAAAGACAATGAAATCAGGAATGTATTCTTTGGGCATATATCGACCCAACTTGTCGGCGATTGTCAAAGTCTTCCCTGTACCAGTGGGCCCTACACACATTACCTACAAGAAATACAATCCAAATAAACTTTTTACATCAAACAAAACAAAATTGAGTGACTTTTAATTTCATTTCATGGCAACCCAAGTAAGAAATTTTGAAGGATATGGAGTCCTTGGCCTACTGACCACAAAAACAATAGGGGTCATCTTCTAATGGTGACCATCATCCTTATAAACTTTGAAACTTTTTGGCCAAACTGTTCTGAGTTGTTGATTGGAAACCATTTTGTCAATTTATTCATGTTAAAGGTCATAGTCACCTTGATATTGTTACCTCTAAATCAACAAGTAATTAAGAATTGCAAGCAATACAGAAGTCCCCTACCGGTTTTAAGCCATTTTCAATGTTTCTGTTGCCATAGCAACCACAAAAATATATCAAAATATTTTTAGACGTGCATAATCCCCTCATTGCCCCTTTTCCACATACCAAGTTTCATAAACCTAGCTTGAAAACTGTTTGAGTTATGGTAGGATCCAGATTTGGACATATTTTCACTCTTTCTGTCGCCATAGCAACCACAATTTTTGTCAGAATCAAAATATTTTTAGACGTGCATAATCCCCTTATTGCCCCCTATCCACATACGAAGTTTCATAAACCTAGCTTGAAAACTGTTTGAGTTATGTCAGGATCCAGATTTTTTGACGGACGGACTGACTGACTGACTGACTGACTGACTGACTGACTGACTGACTGACTGACTGACTGACTGACTGACTGACTGACGGACTGACTGACTGACTGACTGACGGACTGACTGACTGACTGACGGACGGACGGAGGGCAAACCTATAGTCCCCTCCGGTCAAAAACCGGTAGGGGACTAATAAGGGTCCTCTACCGTTGTTGACCATCCTCCTCCTAATCATTCAGGATTGCAGGGTCAACCATTTTAGTGTTATTGAATGGGAACCATTTGGTTTACCAAAGCATTATAATCTCTCTTCAAATAAAGGTTTTATTATATAATGGACTTACCGCCTTTTTATTGACCAATAACATCTCCAGTAAGAAAGAACTGCGGACAGTATCAATGGTGGGTACAATAATATCGGAGAACTTGGTATCTGGAGCTACCACAAACAACTCTCTGTTCTCCATCCATCCAATCCATTGTATCTAAAATCAAATATACAATACAAACATGACTGTTTATTACTTGTTGAAGTCTCTTGATTGAGTAATATAGAGTAAAAAGATAAAATTTCTTGATCACCTATTTCAACAGGTTGAGCAGTTAAATTGAACCGTTCATACCCAAACATAGCCATGAGTGTATAAGAGGGTCATAGACCTACTACTGACCCTTTTGGTATTTCGCAGTCTACTAAGAACTACAAGCATTTTATATATAGCCTATTATAAAACATCATGAGATATTCACAAACTGTTTTCTTCATTTTATAGTATACAAGTATTGTTCTATCATTATGATAATAAAACATTCCTTCAAACTTCCTTAAATGAGTAGTCTATTTTACTTAATTGTGGCAATCTTAAATACAGGTAAAAGTACTATCTTAACCTTTCAATAATAATATAAATGAACAGGTAGATTGTACCACTAAGCATACAGCATTTCCTCTAATTAAATGTTGTGTTTTAAACACCACCATACTTATAAAGCATTTAGAACATAAAACAAACAACACAAATACACAGGCTCCTATATCTCTGTCATATGAGGATTTGACGCCTTATGAGACTCTATGAGAGTCACACTTTTGCTCAAAAAGGCATCTATTTCTTTGTGTGACTCCAATAGATGCATCCAATTCTTGTGTGACAGAGATCCGGGGACCCGGCCTTTAGAGTATGCACACACCAAACCATTCACTTATCAGAAACCCAACAATTCAATTCCAACATAAAAACACAAACAAACACAAACAAAGTACATTTGTTTGTAAAATGTTATTCCCAAAACTCAACACACAAACATTGTAACATCAACATCATTGTAACTCTTCAATATTTCTTAAAGAGGGATGTTCAATAATTACATAATTATATTTTGCTATATAGTTCACATGTAGCATCTTATGAAAGTCTACATAATTTTTGAACATCCCTCATATAACAACATCCTAACTATCCTTACAGTTGTTGATCGCTAAAATTCCACATGAAGAGTTACAGGTATAAAATATGGCTATTCCAGACCTCAATCTCCCAAGGCATCTTAAATACAAATCTCAGCTCAAATTGGGATTTTACTCAAATCAGAGTCTGAGATTGAGACAAATCTGAGACAAACCTATCAAAGCCAGTTACATGTATATGATATCAATATTGAGTCTAGTCTTACACAGACATAGAAATTAACTCAGTGAAACGATGTGACAATATCTGAGCGAACATTTTGCTTAGATTGAGATGTTTCGGGAGATCATGGCCAGGCATGGACTGTGTAGTTTGATGACCGACCACAAGCTTAACCATCGGCTGAAATCCCCAATCTAATAAAAAGTGCTTCTTTTTTTGTTGAACAAAATGGGTAACAATCAGCTCTACATACTAATCTGAGAGTCCATATTATCATTTGAGACCTAAACTTTTTCAGAAACTAGGCTGTACACAACAGTTCAAACTTCTGTGGACACTGTGAGCTAGCCTAGGAATATCAAGCAGTGATAGGGGCAGCTGAATTCCTGCACAACGATCTGCCACTAATGATTATCAAATTCAGTTTGATTTATCAAATTAAAGTATTGTGTGATATCATCTAACTGGTATCTCCTTCACCTTTATATGTTTTCGTTTTTTGACCGTATGCATGTTTAGATGTGTTAGAATAACAACATGATATGAATCCCCATACAACACTTTTCAATTCCGTGAAAAAATTGCTCTATTTTCATATGGCTCTGATAGAACTGAAAACCCATGTAACACTCAGGATATATGAAATCTGAGTTCCGTCTGAGCGTTACATCCGTTTTCAGATCCATCTGAGCCATATGAAAATAGAGTAATTATCTCACAGAACTGAGAAGCGGTGTATCAGGACTCATATCGTGAACAAATCTGATAGGACAACAGATAAATACGGAATATTCATGGATTCCAGGTAAACAATTTCACCCAATAATGGCAGCTCAATTGTCCAATACACATGATTTAAAAATTCAGTTTTTTAATCAACAACACAGTAATAACATTCATCATACACCATTGTTAAATCTGTCACCAAATCACACACATTGTCAAACATTAAACTGCTGGTAGCTTACTATTCTGGACTTCTGTTACAATCCCAAGAAGAAAATGACAAATTAGCAAATTGTGCAATACTTTGCAGGCATAGAATGAGAATAAGACTCATGCATATTGAAATCTGCATCACAAGGTGCTTCCTATGAGCCTATTTTCATAAAAATCTGAACTGGTCATGTTGACCAAACTGAAGTTGAAAAAGCTTGTTTTTCCATAAATAGTGAGTAGTTTTCAAACAGTTTTTTCTTGTTTTCTCAAAATATTTTTTGTACTTACAACAACAACTTAAAATTGAGATAAAGGGATCTTCATTAATAACAATAATTCAGTAAATGAACTTTTACAAACCATACCAGGGTGTCCGCAATTTGAAAATGTTAAGGAACTATGACGAATTTAAATTTGAAGGTAAGTTTAAGATTTCTGTTAACACTTTGTGCTTGGATTAATTTTTATTTATTTTTTGCAAAAATGTTTGCAATTAAAAATTTTTTATTTTAATTGAAGTGGTCTTATAGGCGGAATTTTACTGGGATTGTTTATTTTGTTTCACAAACCTTCTTGTCTCCTTTCTCTTCGTCGTCAAGAGCATCATCACTGTCTGAACTACTGATTCCTGCATCATCCAGATTGTACGCATATACATTGCCTTCATCTGGGTATAACATTTTTATCTGTAACAATGAATCAAATATGTCTCAAAAAGTGTCGGCGGAACAATCTGAAACATGTGATAATTTAACGGCAATATCACTGAGCTTACCTACAAATGTGATCATTTTTATGGCAACATCATGGAGCTTACATTCAATATTACACTACAACTGATATTCAAATGTAAAATGAAATTTATTAAGACTTATAAATTCTAATTCAACTACAACTTGCATATGGATGTTTTCTCTTTGCAAGCACTGTGCAAACCTTAAACATTTACTTTATACACTCAATGTTCTCCTGTCAAAAGATGAGCTACACAGAACAGTTTTTAGGAACAAATTTCAAGAATGATCTCCCTTGGTAAGGTGTTTTATATAGCTATTATAGTAATCAGATTACCTCCCTTCCAAACTCTATGTAAGACAACAGTTACTCAATATGACAAATAGATGTATATGCTTCATATCATGAATATTTTCAGACAACATGAAAATGAGAATGAAATACAACCATTGATTGGCTGATAAACTGGAGTGGACCAATCAAAAGGCTTGTTACAGAATGACAAATGTTTAGAAAACAAACATACTCCTTCTTTCTTCATCTTTTCTTTAATCCAGGCTGAGAACTTGGTCTGACTATCGTAATCTCCAGTCATACCAATAGACCATACAAGAGCAAAGATGAACCATGGCTCAATCAGTTCTCCAATACGTGCCAGTCTCTCTGCTGGTATAGGCTTCTCACCCTGAGGAGATAATATACACAACACATAGAAACATCTAAATCATAGAGTACAAACAAACTTAAACATCATATGAAATGGTCCCATCAATGGTAACTGACGAATCTGTGAAAGAAAGTACTTGTACATGAAGAAAATTATTTAAGGGGCGAAAGTTAAAATGTTTTGATTCTTTCGTCATTTCAAAACCAAATTTAGTTTAAAAGTTCAGATTATTCTCATTTAATTTGGGTCTAAATATGTTAAGTTCTACAGCTTATACTCGTATTAATCACTTTGGACACCTTATTTCTGATAATATCCATCACCACAACGGTATGAGAAAACAAAAGCCAGTGTTTCCCTTTTTATGCTGAACATCGAGGTGCAGCAATGGTAATACGTACTGGTAGCATTTTTATTTTGTCTTTGGCAATTGATTGGATATGGAGCAAACACGGGACCTCCCTACTCCGAGTGGATGCACATGTAACCACATGGCTAAACAGTCTAGCTTTTCAAACAGTTTTACTTTTGCCCCTTAATACATATATTTTGTGTTAGTAGTAACATACAGTTTTAATAAAAAATGATAGACTTTACAAAAACCATGATACAATTTCATCAAAGCACAACAATTTTTCAATGATATTTTTTATGTAAAAATAATATATTTTAACAAGTATGTCCTAAAAATAGTATCTATTACTACTGTTCTAATTTTGCAGAATTGCCCTGAGACAGATTAAACTTTGGCAAGGACTTTGTGAGGAACCATTGTCTGTTGCAACATGTTATATCATGTCGGAATATTAATCTTTTTGAAAGTTCTAATCAATGACTGATGAAGAGAAGTCACAGGATACGCTAATCAAGGTCTCAGGCCAATTCTGTTAAACGGTATACACAAATGTTTATTTATTTCATACACAAAACAAAGGGAACTAACTCTTCAATCAAATCAACTGAACAGGGCTACAAAATAAATTATTCAAGAGTTGCAACAATAACAGGTAGACAACTACAACTGAAACTTGGATGTAACTGAAAACATCAACAGATAAATCATTGAGAATATAGGATATCTAACACTCTATGAACAGAAACAAGCTTCTATGTTTATTCAGGTTTTATGCCATTTCTGCCAGGTTGAGCTGATCGCCGGGTTAAAAATCGAGCACACCAACTTCTGGACCATGGCCGTTAATTTAAGCAAGGTTGTAAGAAGATCGGCCTAGATGCTTGACATATTAATTGGTGAAGTTTCAACTCCAAAGACCAACACACTATAACAGACAGCTAGTTAGTATTTGATTGGATTTTGAAACCAATATTCAGTCACTTTGTAAACTAACACACGCCTTGGATAGCAAATGTACATTATTATAACACAGTCCCCAGAGTTATTGTATTTATTAAATATGTTTTAAGTCCCACTTGTCAACATTATTTCCGTCATATGGAGATTGGATCCAGTCACATGATCCTGACACTAGGAGAACAAGATTGCGTTCAATAAACGCTTATGCCCCCTGTGGAAGCCTTGTCCATAAATAAGTCTAAGTCCAAAATTAGGTCAAGGTGAAGGTCAAAATGGGGTTAGGTGATACTGGAGTGTGGAGAGTGTTCATACACAACATCCATGCAAGTATGAAAGCTTTGTAGCAAGCCATATTAATGCTAGAAGAAACGGTCAATTTGGGTTAACCAGGACGGACGAACGGACGGACGGACACGGACGGACGAACGGACAGGTGAATCACTATATGCCTCCCCATCTATCGATAGGGGGGCATAAAAAGCAGTTAGCTGGAAATAACAATGTTGAACATCAAGTAAGGGAGGTATACCATATCAGCAGAATTTTAATGACTGTCTCAGTCAAATACAAATAAGTAATGCAAACAGAAGCTAATGCCTGTGAGAAATGCTATGATGTTGATACATACTTCTAAGGAGATCAGTAATGCACCCACTTTGTATCACAACTTACCGTAACCTTTCCATCAGAATCGGTGGTGCTCTAATATCATATACAGTAAATTGTTTATTGAATTATATACACAGTGCTTTAATGGTATTTGTGGTATGAACATCATTTCATTGGACCATATTCATTGTATTTCACATAATTCAACAAGAAACTACAAATTTTAACTGTACTCAAGGACTAGTTATCAGCATCAGTTTGGCAACCAACTATACACAAACTTAAAGAAATGGTTGCATGCTAACAGCTGGAACCACAGATATCAGCACGCGTTGATGGGTCCCAAACTTAAATTAATACAATAAACCTGTTAAAAAACTTGATTTTTTTCTTTCCATTTTTTTGGTTCCATGAATAAATTTCTATTTTGAAATTGACAAAATGTATTGTGAATGGGTTTAATGTTATTGTCTTTTAATTTGGACCAGCCAACATGCCTGACACCTTAGGCTGTAACAAGCAAACAGAACTGAAAAACTACAACATCTGGAACTTGCTGCAAACAGGGAGTCAGGGATACAACATTAAACATTGGTCATTAGCTTACAAAATCAGCTGATTCTTCACCCTCAGTTTGTGGTGTAAGTACCAAACTCTAGATATAAAACATACAACATTATAGTGATGAAAAACCAACAACCAATTAATCCAGAAAAATAGTCAGTTTTGAACATAACATTTTTAACAGTTCCTGGCAAAAGAAAAACAGTTAGTTTTAAATATGACATATCTAACAGTTCCTGGCAAAAGAAAAACAGTTAGTTTTAAACATAACATTTCTAACAGTTCTAGGCAACCTTCTACTTTTGACACCAGTTCTGTAAACAATGAAGAACTGTTTTTATTAATTTAAAAACACTTGTCTGGAGGGGCCCATACTGTATAAAACCCTGAAATTAAAATATTAACATCCTTATTTTATACTACTGTAAGAGAACTAGACAATATAAACTAAACACAAATATATCTAATAATTATGAAAACAATCATGTACATAATATTTTCCAATTAATAATTCTGCAACAAATATCAGTCAGCATTTCTGAACATGAATGATTATAATTTATCAAGGTTTAAAAGTGCTTGAGTGGGATTTAATGTACTTGTGTTCATTAAAATTCTATGATCATATTTCGCGCTTGGTGTGAAGGATTTTTCGCTTCTTCAGTTCCAACACAGAGCAGGGTTTTTTCTTTTCTAGGGAGACTGAATATGATTTTTTCCCATGAATTTTGACTAGATTTACAATTTTATGGTCGAGGTACCAATACTTTTAAATTAATGAAAACACGTTCATCCAGAATCAATATGATCGGAATGTGACTTTTAGTGAAGTTTTATATCAACTGGGTCACACAGTGGTCAATGAACGTTCTGACTCTTCTACAGAGCTTAAATCCATCAATCGTCAAGAGATATAAATGGGTAAAGTGTACAAATATGGACCATATAATCATCATTTGGATTGAAGCAAAAATTTTTTATAAATCACATGTTCAGGAATGCTCTTATAATCAAGTCAATTTCTTACCACTTTCCGCATTCTTTGCTGATGTATCCAATAGCAACGAGACAGTTAGTTGTTATGGCAACACATACAACATGGGTCAAAATATAGTACAAGGTCGAAGATCGATGTTTAGTTCAGAAGAAAGGAAAACACAACATATTAGCATTGAACAAAGCACAGCAGACTGTAAGCATGTTTTAAGTTATGTTAATTTATGCACATATGTTAACAAATTATGAAAGCTTACAGTATGAATAATCTATGATAAGTGAATACATGATTAATTATGAATTGCATTAATTACAACTGTTAATTGAATATTAGGTGATATTTATATGAGATAATATTTTGCATTATAAGTAGAAGTTAACACAGATTTGATAAATTATAAATTTGTTCAATTATTTATTAACAATTATTTTCAGTTATAACATTCATAAGTAAAATCAACAAGTAATATGGCCGTCACCTCTTGATTACAACAAATATTGACAAGTTACATACAAAATCAAGAATGAATTAGCCACTACATCATGCCATTCCCTGACAAAATGCCCGCAATTATTGCACATTTTACACAAATAATAACTACCGGTATTCAGCATAGTAAGAAAAAGTGGTTTGGTTTTGCCAAACATATACTTGAACTTTAATGAACGCAATATCTTAACTTAAAAAGGTTATTTTGAGCAAGCCTTTCAGAAAACTGATCACTGATGGACTAATAAAAATACATGCTATATATTTCCTTAATAGAATCGAGATTAAATTTTTTTCAGAAAAAAGTTGTTTTAGGAAAAAAGCAAGAAGGTACAATTATAATGCATGTACCGTATGTGTAAATTAAAGTAAAAATTAGTATGTTAATAAAAACTCCATCCTAGTTTACTGTTTAAATATAAACAATTGGATGTGAATATCTACAGCTAGTTTAATTTCAACAAGTTAACTTCAATTTCTTAGATCTTAACTTTAGTTTTTACTCCATAGATACCTTATCTCCAGTATTCTTATTGAAGGCTAGTTTCATTTCATCTCCATACGGGTTATTTGAAAACAATTAGAGATTAACATCAGTAGATATATTTCTCAATGTTAAAATGCATGGAGTACTGACCGGGTAGAGGCATCAAAAAAGCTTTTATTGAGTAAAAGGTCAAATACAGGCTAAGTCTGTTGCCCAATCCTATTTCATTAGAAATAAAATATATATTAAACTAAATGGAAAATGGTAATTGAGGGCACTGTGTCAATATATCTGGTTACTGCATGCCAAGTACAAATAAGTGTTACATTCCCTTACACCATGTATAAGTTTGCACACAGGTACTTGAAACATACTGGTATAGCATAGGATATTATTAAACTGAAACATATTTGTTTCAAGTGCCTGTGAGTTTGAGTATGTAAAATATCTGCCTATTATAAGTCCTCCACAACCACAGTATTAGTGTAGAGATATTAACTTGATCCGGACCTTTATATATGAACATATAACAAGGTTCTTGCATTGAATATACCAATTTATGCAAGCAAATTATGTATTTTCGGCCCTTTGGACTTGTGTTTGTAATACATCTCAGGCAAACATTTGTGATATTTCCCACCTACAGCCAGGGAAAAATACAGACAAGAAATCAACTGTTAAGTCAAAGGATCATGTTAATATCTCTGCACTTCATATATAAAACTATTAGACTATTTGTCTATGGTTATAATATAGCCATTTCTGTCGTTCATGCTTCTGGCTACCATGCTCAATTAAATCACTTAAAATATAACATATCTTTGAATATGAGATCTGGCTGAAATCTAATTAATTGCCCATGCCTACTAAATATATAACTTTTTACCAACTATATTGAAGAGCTTTTCAGACTCGGTTAGTAGTATAAGTATGTTTGCAACTTTGCATATAACATGCATTTTTCTGAACGGCATGAGATGTCCGTTGCCTATTAAGTTACAGAAATTCTGGGCAAATTTGCTAAAAAACATTAAGATTTCATAATAGTCGGGAGTCCATACGGAGAAAATGTGACGGGCCATGGCATCGGAGAGTAGAATGTGGCATCCATGCTATATGTTATCTTTGATATGTGTGTAATCTGAAACGGCCGGATGCCATCCGTGATTTTGCCTCGTTTTCTCAGAATTAGGTCAAAGGTCAAATAAGTGCATTTTTTATATACCTCCCTTAAAATATCATAATATCTTTGTCAGTTTTCGGCCAAAATTTATACAAATGGTATCAAAATGAAGCTAATGTACTGGGCTTTTAATCCAAATAACTTTTTACAAATTTACGCATTTGTATATTCATGAATATTAATGAGAACACCAAAAATTAGCAATATTTTTTATAAAATTTCGACGCGATGAACAATATATTTGTTATAATATCGTCAGTTTTGCTATTCGAAAGCCTTAATGACTCTTATTTAAAAGAGAGATACTAAACTATTGATATTTCAACTGGTCACTTACCTTCTCATTGATTTAAGGGCACACATTTGCTTAAAGTGGGTGGGGGTAAATTGACGCATAGAACCAAACTAACACAATATCGTCAAAAGTAATATAAAGGAGTAATATATGTTTGCATTGATTTAAATGTGCTTACAAGTAACAACTTTAACATTGGTTTTGGAATGTTCCAATTCATTTAAACTATGTCAAAGTTCATTTAAGGAGGAATGAGCTAGGCCTACACGTGGGCTGTAAATTTTAATTTCGAGTTTAGGGTGATGAATAAGCACAAACATAAAACTACAAATGTAGGTTCAAATCATAATATATGAATATAAAAAGATAATGATAATCATAATGATATGGCAAATTGTTCTTATACATAAACTTCTTCCTTTTTATAAGCATAACATGGGTGGGGAACGGTTCATTTTAAAACATGAATACTGTTATATTGTTTCAATACAGCACAACATTGATATTTTCATTCATTTCATGTTTAAATTAAAATGAATATAGAGTTAATGCATGCTTTTTCTATTATAACACATTGAGTACCGAGAAACGGTGGGTACCAATGCCCTTCCGTGGGGACTTTGATCCTTAACCACAAGGTGCATATACCCCCTTAAGTTCAGAAGACAATAACATTCTTGGCAGTTTTAAGTTTTATGAATATATATAAATAACGCTACAAATCATTCATAAAATAATAGTGTATGTACAAATAAGTCACAATTTCGCTGTTTAGTTTGAGGTTGATTGTGAACATTTTCCAACGGCGTATTTTCACGTGAATTTACAAACATGCAAGCAGTAGGTAGAATTAGTAGGCGTTTGTTGACGATTGCTAATACCTCAGTAACGTCTTGATTTCTGTATCCATTATGGCTACCTCGGCTCGTATCCGTATACAAGTACATGATTGGTAGTTTGCTCTTGCGCTATACAGTTCGAGCGCATCATATAACATAACTAGGGAGCGGTGGCCTAGAGTAGGGCACGCGCTTTTAGATCGAGATGTCTCGGGTCTGGACCACTGCCTAATTTCTCTGAGCAAGAATAACCCACATGCTCAACTCGACCAATGTGTAAATTGGTACATGTGAGGGTGGTGCCCGTACATGTTAGATAGCCCAGATCGATGTTTGCTGCACCCCCACCAGGGGAGATAGTCTCCACAGGGAGACTCGAACGCAGATTTCCATAGGTAGCCCTATGACCTGGGAAAGTTGAAATGTCAAGGGTAGGCTAAACGGCTGAACGGCTGAACTGCTGAAAGCAGCCCTCGAAAATATGTAACTTTACTTCTTTTTCTAACTTCTTGGCTGAATCATTTTTCAAGCCCCACAATGATACGATGGGCGTTTTGGGACATGTTCTGAGAATTATATGTAGGCCTACAGTACTAGTATACAGTTTGGTTTTCTTTGAGGCCACAGCCATCATCCAGACTTGAATATTTAGATGTCCCAGATAGTGATTCTATATAAAGAGTACATCTGTAGCATGACATCCGATAATTATTGTTAATAACCTTCATACTCTTCTACAGTAAGTATGCAAACTGGGTTTGACTTCAAATCAACACCAAAGAGACACAATGCATGCTTTAGACCATTTCCTGAAGACTTCGACAGTAATAAGGTTAACAACATTATACACTTTACTTCACTTCTTAGCACGATAGAGATACAAATATAGTGAACCTACATTGATCAGCATTATATAGATTACGTCAAATTTGGAAAATCTAAATAGTACAACCGAAAAACTAAGATGCGAATCTATAAATATCTACAGAAACGAACACAGGGGAGTCTTCAAAGCTAACATGAAGACACTCATGAACTGTCAAGTTTCCACAATGGCTGCCTACGACAAATCTGAAGAATAGTTTGGCCCGCATTTGTTAACATACAGGAAGCCTGTATCAATCAACAATTGTCAGACGTAGACTGCCGGTGGCAAGGACAATTCACCAGAATGCATGTTGGGGCTATGCCAAGATACCACGATGAAAACCCATTAGCGATGAGGAATTACGCATTTGTCTCTCGATACTCCAAATCCTCTTGCAGAACCTGGTTCCGACATCTCCCGAAGCCCTTAATTTCCATCGGGAGTAAAGCCTCGAAGCAGTGGAACAGGACCAGATCGGGAGTCGTCCGATGTCTCCCGATACCCCATCCCGATGACACAAACTGTCTCATGACTTCCTCGAAGCTTCCCTTCAGGAATACAATCCCGAAACCGCGAATGTGTCCCCCAAATATCACCAAACGTTCTCTAAACATTTAAATATCCCCTAAGGTTTGTGAAACTTGTATTAAAAATATTATATTAAGTCAGACAGAAAAGACAACACTCAACTTAACCAGCCGAGCACAGAAAACATTAATCACACACAAAGCAAAATGTCCAACTGAACCAACCGAGCACAGGAACATAAAACACATACAAGGCACCTCTGGGATGCCTAGCGGATGTTTTTCGCGGAAGTATCCCCTATTACTGGTATTCCTGGGGCTCTGGTGTGCTTCGGGGATACCTCCCCATGATATTCCCGACATTGCAGCGCGAATACATCGGGTAATTACATGCATGCATTGAATTTTCCCGACGTACGTACATACAAGATGTCTCAAGACTCCCCAAAACATTCACGAAGCTTCCCGAGACACAGGGACCTACCCCGAGACACATGTGAGCATAGACGCCTTCCAAGCTCTTAAACCCATCGGGTGTACATCCCGAGGAAAAACACAGTCGCATAACGTCGGGAATACATCAAGACACATGGGAACCTAGACCTCTTGCAAACTTTCAAACAGGTAATTACTCATTTGTTTATTGAATACCATCCTAATCATCATTACTTACTACACACTGCTACTGATTAAAATAGCAACACATTGTATTAACTAAGGCTTTATAAACATTATGGAGTATAGTCCAATTAGGATATGGTTACAGTGGCGTAGTCGTTTATGTGTTCACACAATATTATAACCACTGTCTGAACAGGTAGTGGAAATATAGCATGTTAGTTTAGCATTGAAATTATAGCTGTCTGTTTAAGTCTTTATATTTGGTTAACACCGTAATAGTGGACTCGACCGCTGCGTCACTCTATTCTTACCTTGACTGGACTATACGAACAAGTCGGTGTACGAAAGAAATGAACGGCAATTGGCTAAGAACAACGTTTTCTTGTTCTCCAATAGAATCTATACAGGCAACTATATGAAAATAAGTATACCCAGTAGTTTGTAAACAAATACCAACTTATTAATTATGTGGTTAATGTTAATACACCAGGGGACGTTGACGACACTATGTATTCTTTGATTGGAATTGGTGTAATCGTTATAACGGTAGTTACTGTGGTTACGATAATTATAAGAATAAATCATACATTTCTAACTTCGAAACGTCATACAGAACAAACATATACGTATATTGTGTAATGAAACATATGTATTACATTGTGTATAATAGATTAGAAGACACTTGTTTATCACTCAAATTGTTATATATATTCAATAGATTATCAATATTAATAAATATGCAAATGAGTTAATTAGCATAACTTTAAGTACATCAAAATCTAACTCAACGAACAAATCATATTTGGAAATAAGGAATATGTTTAACGGGTGTTTTATGTTGATTTTGACCGTATTGAGATTTTTACGTTTTGATATCAATTTACCCCACCCATCTTCGGCGGTTCTTCTCGGTGAAATTAAATTATATTAATCTATAACAATCATCATATTACGAAAGGTCTATGTCTTGGCATGATTTTGGTACAATTTAGTTCTTTAAATAGTAGAAAAAACGAAGATATGGCATACATTTGTCAACTATACACGTAGAATTTTAACGAAAATTTACCATATTTTGACATCCTCATTAATATTCATAAGTATGCAAATGCCATAATTTGCATAAACTAATTGCAAATTAAGGACCAATTCATTAGCTTCATTTTGATACCATTTGAACCATTCTACATGTAGAATTGACCAAGATATAGCGCAATTACAAGTTGGTGTATGCTATATGAACTTAATTGACCTTTGACCTCTTGTGTGACCTTCACAGAGGGTTTTGCGCTTGGCATCCGCCCAAACCATAGACAACTGGTATTGGGCAATTCGAATATGGTATTGAAACACTTCTACTAAAAAATGCCATGGACCATGAAAAATAAGCGACTTTTGTCCTAATGGACTCCCAACTATAAAGGTATGTGAGAGTGGTAAATAACTAGTTAATAGTATGACCAAATATTATGTGACACCCACCAAAATACAAAGAAAGCATTCAACCAAAAAATATTTTAAGGACAACTACACATTATTCCAAGTAATCACAACACCAGGCATACCATACCTAAATTAACCAAAATAATGTGCGAGTACCAAAATTTAATGCATGTAAAATGTACCCCCAAAAATACCATGAATCAAGAATAACTATGGCTAAATAGATGGGACTTGCGGTGATTTTAATTTGCATGAGAATATATTCAAATACTTTTGCAATAACATGCAAACCCTTTAACATGTTCACTTAAGTTTGCAGTCAGCCGTTGCAATAATCAATTATGAGCATACAAACTCAGTCACTTAAGCCTTCAAGCCCTTTTAATCAACATGCTAACCAACCCTTTAATATGAACATGAAAAACCCATACATACGAGCATGCAAGCCCTTTCACTTATGCATGTGATATAATGAAGAAAGCAGTATGTAGTCATGCAAAATACAACAATCATACAAGCCACATGTCAGTGACATCAGTCAGTAACAGTCTATTGTCCTATACTAAATATTAAAGTGCAACCATAAGAGTTCCCTTTTAAGGTCAGTTTTAAGTAATGTACACTACTGGTAACCAGTAGAGTAGCTTACATTAGTCATAGCAGCAAATTGTAGCTGAAAGTAAGACATATCTTTATACTTGAACAAAAATCCTAATAGACTCAGGACAAGATATTAAATCATTGATTGTTACGTTAAATGACTTTTAGATAAAGATCTTCATTTTACATAAACTGACAACATTGACCTTTTCATATTTCCTTAAATAGACACAATTTAAGTATCTTTATTTTTCTATAAAATGACACCATAATTTTATGTAAGCTGACATCTCTTCAATCACTGATGAAAAACATTAGATAATTTATACATAAACTAGCTAGAACCGTTTATGACACAAAATGTATGTCTCCCAAATAGGGCCATAACTCTGGCAAAAATCATCCAATCTAAAATTTCTGAAAATATGCACAACTTGGTTGCGTGCCAACTACTCATATGAAGATTCTTTGAAATGCAACCATGGCAATGGTTTGGACAAAACTATACATGGAAGGCATAAATAGAATGCAAGAACAATAATTTACACAGACTAGAAGAAAATGACAATAATAATGTGAAGACATTATACCTAAACAATAAACATTAGCACATTCAAACTTAATTGGTGAAACACTTTTACTGAATTACAGAACAATTTGACTCACAGTAGCTTGCAATATTTAATAAATAGCTTGCTTACCATATTTTTCTATTTCTATTTAGTACCAAAGAAAAAGATTTTATTCATCAAAAACTAGGAGGGGGTTTTGAAACAAAAATGTATGTCTCCCACAATTTAGGGCCAAAACACTGGCTAAAAATCTCCTGACCTAAAATTCCTGACAATATGTACTACTAGACCGGGTACCAAGTTCTATCTAACATGCCAGTATACTTCTATATAAGATTGAAGTGTTTCAAATAGCTATAATTATATGTGTATGCGATTGTCAAATTAATAATCAAAAGCATCCTGATATCAAAGTAGTTATATAAACTAACACTGTATCTAATATAAGCATGATTACATGCAATCCTGATTTCTCAGTCAAAATATAGAGCAATGATTACCTTAATACTGTGAAAACATTGATATTTGTGGGGCAAATTATGCAGAATTTGGTAAAAAGGGTAATTCTGTACATTCAAAAAGTCGACAATTTCAAAACCAAAACAAGAAAATTTATATGGAAATTTCACAAAAAACGAGTCTTTCAAACAAAGGTCATAACTTTGAGGAACAAACCAGCAGCATAATATGCATACTGCTAAATTATGATACTTTTGTAACACTTTGGTGAAATTTTTTTGAAATTTAGTGTTGATGAAACGTGGCAAAAACAGTTTCTTAAACTGAAAAGCAATTTATTCGACAATTAGATTTCATGGTCAAACTTATTCATATTTTTTTTGTCCTCAACAAATACACAATGGCTTCACAGTAGGAAATAGCAGTTAGCAATTCAGTTAGCAATTTCAATTAGTACAAACTGATGATTACACAAGAAGGATTAGATAAATAGAATTGGATACAAGCAGTTCTAGCAGAAAGCCACAGCTCTGTAATATAATACATTGTATCAAAACAATATGTGAAATTCTAAAATACTAAAAATGTATCAAACTCATCAAATAAAAGCAAGACAGAATTCATTCAGGCCTAAAATAAAATATAATTTGTTTCCCCTCACACAAACCATGTTATTTAGGGTAGAATAGGTAGGTAGGAAAAATATTTTGTTTTTATAAAATTTAATGTACATATATTTTTGTACAAAAGTAATGTTGAACATTTTTTGCTAATTTCTTCCAACTTTTTTTCTAATTTCTCAATAAATTGTTTGGGTAGGGACGATTGAGACAGGTAGGAAGTTGGAGAGGAAACATACAACATTTTATTTAAGGTCTTACTCATTTCCTCACTTGATCATACCATTTGATGTTCTAGCAACATTACACAATAAAATTACCTCTTTTGGCATAAAGGGTGTGAAGAAGCATTCCAACAATTTTAGGAAACTAAACACCAGGTTACAATCTACAGTTCCGACGATTTCTTTTACCGAGTGACGCACAAAATCTATGGCAGGCTGAAAAACAACAATGCGTGTTGGGAATGAAGTATAAAGAAGAAGAGGAGTTTTTTGGCACAAAAATGTATGTCTCTCATAAAGGGCCGTAATTCCGACAAAAAATATCCTTACTTTGATTAACTCTGAAGATCGCTGTATTGTTTTTTGGAACGAGCTGGTCACTAAATAATTTATAGATTTCAAATGCAATTTTCTGGTAGTAGCTTGTGAATGATGTTTTTATTTAAGGTAGAAAACAATAGTATTGTTTGCTTTAATAACTTTACAGGTGGGTTTGAACCCATATATGCATCTTTAAAAGACCAGTGGCAGTGAATAGTGACCAAAATATCTAAATAATATAAATTATTATGAAATAGTACATTAACACCCCAGTATATACCTCTAAGAATTTCCCAAACAAGTCTTCAATTTGTTGCTTGTATTCCCAGATATTTTCTGGAATGGTTCTAAGCCAACATTCAACAAATGGATGCAGTCCGATATAGCTAGGTTCTAGGTATACCATACCACATCTACTCACAGTAGCTGGAGACGCTACAGCCAAATCTTGTACCTCAAACATCATTGTCATATGCTGTAGAGGAAATAAATTACACACAATCATGATTAACAACAACAATACACATACTAATTTTTAATAATTTTTCAAGGGGGGTAACATTCCTTGATTTCTTGGTTGAACTTGAAAACAAATCTAATTCTCACATTTAACCAACTTCCCTATTATCGAGCAAGTGTTGCCCTTCAATGTTTTGTAATCCACAAATTTCAACCCAAAGAAAGTGCATTTTAGAAAAATCCACAAAATTTGATGTCCAGGAGCATGATTTTATAGTATATCAACATGAACTTTTCAGAAGAAGATGTTTTTATTTGAGGCCCCTTTCAGGTAACCCTGTTTACTATTCATATAAATGGAAGATAATTCTGAAGCACATACTTGAGTATATTTGAGTGTATGTAGCCACTGTGAACTGTGTCACTACAGTGTGTTTATAAATCTTATTTTGCAATTATATCCCAGGGGATCGCCATACCAAGATAAAAGCTCTACCATGAACTATCAAAGCAGTGTTGTACTCAGGCTGTCCCTAAATCTGCCACACTTTGTCCCCTTTTCCCACAGATATCAGTGGAAAATGTGTGTAAAAGAGTGGAAACAAGTAATTAAGAACTGCAAGCAATACAGAAGTCCCCTACCGGTTTGAGGCCACTTTTTGTCAGAATCAAAATATTTTTGGATGTGCATAATCCCCTTATTGTCCCCTATCCACATATCAAGTTTCATAAACCTAGCTTGGAAACTGCTTGAGTAATGGCAGGATCAAGATTTGGGCATATTTTCACTCTTTCTGTTGTCATAGCAACCACAATTTTTGTCAGAATCAAAATATGTTTGGACGTGCATTATCCCCTTATTGCCCCCTAACCACATACCAAGTTTCATAAACCTAGGTTGTAAACTGTTTGAGTTATGTCAGGATCCAGATTGTTTGACGGACAGACTGACTGACTGACTGACGGACTGACTGACGGACGGCAAACCTATAGTCCCCTCCGGTCAAAAAACGGTAGGGGACTAATAAGTGGCATTAGCTAGCAAAGAGTGGAATTCCACGAATTTAATTCAGTAATGCCACATGAGTGGCAAATCTGTCAGCAATTGCCATAGAATTAAAGGGGATAAAGAGGAAAACTTGTGGCATTCTGTGTCTGGCTGAGTGTGGAAATTATGAGTGATTATAAGTATGATGAAGGATATATGTATACCTCAGTGAGTTTGATGATTTCACCGCTGCTAAGACATAGTTTTTTGTTATCATCCAATACAGTATTCATGTTCTCAATCCACACAGCATCTACTGGACCATCAAACACGTACCAACGTTTCTCATCAGTGGTAGATGATGATCCACCTCTGATAAGTGTTGACAATATACCATCAGTCCTGTGCAAAAATAATCATATGTTAACATTTGGGAAATAGCAGTACTATATCTACCACACTATGTAATATGAATATATCATTTTTCAACCTTTACATTAGACTGAAAGTCTAAACTTTTCAGAAGCAAATACAAACTGCATGTAGAAGGGTTTTTGACACAAAAACTTATGTTTCCCACAAAGGGACGTTACTCTAGCAATATTCATCTAACCAAAATTTCCTGACAATCAGCACAACTAGGCTGGATACAAAGTATTCATGCAAAGTTTCTTTGAAATCTAACCAATGTTTAAGGAGAACAAGCAAACTTTTTGATATCCATCCTGAGAGAGGCAAACAAACATCCATCTAGACATCCAGTACAAAGTCAGTCTCCCTCTTTTTATGAGGAAGAAATAACAAAAAGTTGTGAAAAGACATTTGTTATAAATATAAACATACCATTCGTGGGTAAGTGCATCAAATTCTCCGTACAGCTGTCCCATAGTGATAGATTTAGGGTTGAGTACATAAGAATGTGTTGCTGAAAACACAAAGCCAGCAGGAGAGGGTTGACCAGCCAGGGCTGTTTGCGCAGTTTTCAGTACTTCATAACACTGTAACAGAGAAACTAGTGTGACCACTGTGACAAATCATGTCAATTAAACAAGTCAGGTTTATATCTTAGGTGAAATTCTTAAATTTAAATAACTTGTTTACATTATGGTTATTTCCATTTTCTCCTATGCATAATAGACAACTTACTTTGCTGGTTCACACGTAAATAATGTGTAATATAACAAACTACACTATCTAATAAACACGGTATCTTTGACCAAACAGTATGGTGTTCACAACCTTCAGTTACTAACCAGTCAAAATTTGGTCAGCAATTACATGTGAAGAATGAAACTACTTCAGCATATGTTCCTCAAACACAAACCAATTACTTCATCGAGTGCAAACTTTGTTCAGAGCTGAAGCTTTATAAAGTGTAAATCACACGTGCATTATGTGACATGTATCACCTACCTTAGTCTTTCCTGATCCTGTCGGTCCGACCAACATGAGACCGTGACGTACCACTGTAGTCTCAAACAACTGGATACATTTGTTGATAAAACCTGAAATAACAACATCAAATCATTCAATGGGCCAAAAACTCTTGACGTTCATGGATGAAACCGTATAACAAGCAGGCCACATGTCACCCATAGAATAAAGCATTTGTATTCAGGTCTATGAAAGAAGTCTAAACCGCTTCTGAGATATGGCTCTGAACAGACAAAGTATTTCGGCATGCCAAATGCGAGGCCTGTGATTGCTCCAAGAGTAAAAAGGTTGAAATATATCAAACCCCCACTCCCTCAACCTTGCAAAAACCTCATTTTTGAGTAGATCCGACTGAATCTGGACCATTCTGTTTCAAAGATTTTAAGACCAAAAAGGAGGAAATGAGCCTAAAGGATAGAGAATCACATGTGGGTCTGCAAATGTCTGAAATTCAGAATTGCTAACTTTTTAACCCACGGAAATAATCAATTATAGAGAAAATGCAATGTAATGTAACATACCTTCAACATCTTTGATTCCAAGTTTTGGACAAGATTTTCTCAGATATTCATCCAGTGTTCCATAGTCTATAGGTTGCTCTCTGGAAAGAAGATGGTAAACAAGTGTTGAAAGTTTCAAAGCAATAGCGAAAGTGGACCTAAACATAAAACTAAACCAAAATATTTAATTTTCTAAGTCCATATTAAAGGGGCAAATAATTCTTGTAAAAAGCAGGACAGAGTTATGTGTCTTACTTAACAGTTACTCATGTACAAGTAGAGTACAGTTACAAGTACTGATGGTGATCATCAAAGCTAGAATCATGAGGATGGCTTTTCAGAAATTTCGCAAACTTGAACCCTTACAATATTATGATTGTTGGATGCAATATTAATACAAAACTTACTTGATATTTGGGAAGAGATCCGACACAATACCATTGAACAGTTTCAAATCATCCACCAAGAATTTAGGTACATTGACGTCTCTAATAGCACGAAGGGCAATCAGTTCCTATAAGAAATATGAAAACCATGATGATTAGCAATACATTATTTACCATATATAGTAAAATATTAAAGCATACTTCTTTAATACCATCTAACAAATGTCAAACCTGCTTCAGTGGTGTTATATGAAATAAGCAACCTATAACCATATATTACCAAATCCCAAACAGCCATTTTTATATTTAACGGCCCCTTCTCCAACCTGCCAAACTTGATGTATCCCTTGACAGGCTGTACAATACCTGGATCACAAATCCGATATGATTGCCATCTGCTTAATACCTGGGTCACAAATTAGATCTGATTGTCATCCATTGATTGGATGACATACTTTTAGCAGAGCACATATTGTGGGAGACATAACAAATCCATAGGGATTTGATTGGTGGTTGATTCATAGAATTATGATCCCATGACAAAGTCTTGATTCTATGGTACGTACCTCATCCATGTCAAAGTACTGTCTCTTGAGATTACCGGCGGCAGATATTACAGACTTCACAGCTCTCATACCAAAATCATAATGGTCCTGTAATAATAAACCATAGATACAATACTTGTACAACATCGCCAGTACATAAGAGTGATTGGTATGTAAAGAAAAACATTCATATGGAGGCAATCAAGCTTGCCATCGAGTGTTTGAACAGTCACCATCATTGAGTGACCATCTGAATTGAATGACTCCCTGTCTTATATGACCATGTTTCGGCCCACCCAACATAATTTCCTATATAAATTGGTTGAATTAAGCAACTGCCTGTCTTACGCCACAAGTGACCATATTTTTACTGTCCCATGGCAGGCACCGCTTTGTCCGATTTAAACGACTTTTTTGGTCAATAATGATTTTACTTAAAAATGATCTCTCAAGTTTCCCACAAAAGGAAGACAAAACTTAATTATTCATACATCCATGAATTACAAGGAATTTACTCAATAAATAGGCTAGAACTATATATGAACCTTAACTTATAAATATATCAAACTTACCTGTGAACTAAGCTGTTCAGAAGACAGTTTGAATGTGGACACAATCTTCTTGGCAAGTTGTTTGGCTTCCGAGAAACCAAATGAGAACAAACTGATTTCAGCAATCAGAGCATAATCTGGCACCATCATAGCTACTGGTCGGAACAAAGCCTGAAAGTTATAGTCAAACATTAGTACATTATCTTAAATATTTGATATTGTGTAATAAGTTGTGTAATACAAGAAATCCTTGAGCAATACTATAGCTCTTTCTGGATAGACTTCTTGGTTCTCTTAACATTCCAGGTGTACGGCACTGATACAGCAATACTGCTTCTGGGTTACCTGGTTAACCAGTTTGTCTAAAGTAGGATGGGAAATACTGAATTGTTTTTCAGAAAAGGCAAAGTGCCCAAGTCAAGAATAAAAAACAGTCAAGAGAGCTATGATTGACTTCCAAATGCATATGAAGGAGTTTTCTTCAAACAATTTAAACACACAAATTTACATCACCACCAATTTGTCATTTTATAAAATCCACAAAATATATTACCGTATTCACCCAAGTATTACATGCAGCTGTGTATTGGATGCAGGTAAAAGATGGGAGAAAATTCAATGAAAAAAGTCATATGCAAAAAAAAGAATATGAGCATTCCCGATATGTAGTAGAGACTTGGAAAATATCTACAGCTGTGGATGCATTCAACTTTTGGTTACCATTCTGGGTTGATAAAAATGTGGGAAATACTTAGAAGAATACGGTACCCACAGAAATAAATGATATTGCAATCATAACTTACCTTCAGATTGTCTGGTAATTCCGTTCTCCCAGCATAACCAGGATTCATGGTGATGAATACAGCACAGGATGCCTTCAATGGCAGTTCTACACCCTCAAACACGAATCTGTCCAACTGGTAATATAGTACATAAAGTAACATTAGATCTTATCCTTTTCTGGTGAAATTCAAGTTACATGTGGTAAAATTCATTTTATTTCTGGGGAAATTCAAGTTATTTGTGGTAAAATTCATCTTATTTGTGGTGAAATTCATGTTACTTATGGTGAAATTCAAGTTACTTATAATGGTGAAATACAAGTTTCACAGACTTATTATTCTTGAACTACTAAATACTTTATTTTATTGTTTATTAAAGCTGAACGTATACATTTACTAGTGTATAGTCCACAGACGATAACACTAACCTTGTTTACCAATATAATTTGACAACCAAATATATTTCAGATGTCAATTTTTGTTCAATATCATGCATAATCACTTTTAATGCATATATTCTCAATCTACACTGATAACAAGTTGTGCAGTCAACTGTGAAGTGTTGATATTATCTATTTTTGCTTAAATACAAGGCTAGAGTTATGTCCGACGAGCTATCCTTGGTATAAGATATTCTATTAGTAGTAATAGTGATAAATTACAAGTACCTACAAAGGTGGAAAATTTTAACATCATTAGATTATTTTGTGCATTAAGAATTGTTGATTTTTGCACATATTTCAAGCACAGTCCTTGTGAAATGGATCTTTACCAGTCTTATAACTCTAAAGAAAGTTATTATTAAAATGAAGCATAACAGAACATAACAAAAAACAAAGCTGTTAGAGAACAATAAGAAGAACAAACATCAGAATCTGCTGGTTAAAGTCAAGGACATATGAGCATTACAACATCAGAAATTGCTGGTTAAAGTAAAGGTCACATCAGCATTACAACATCAGAAACTGCTGGTTAAAGTCAAGGTCATATCAGCATTACAACATCAGAATCTGCTGGTTAAAGTCAAGGTCATATCAGCATTACAACATCAGAAACTGCTGGTTAAAGTTTAGGTCATATCAGCATTACAACATCAGAAACTGCTGGTTAAAGTTTAGGTCATATCAGCATTACAACATCAGAAACTGCTGGTTCAGTTTAGGTCATATCAGCATTACAACATCAGAAACTGCTGGTTAAAAGTCAAGGTTATATTAGCATTACAACATCAGAATCTGCTGGTTAAAGTCAAGGACATATCAGCATTACAACATCAGAATCTGCTGGTTAAAGTCAAGGTCATATCAGCATTACAACATCAGAAACTGCTGGTTAAAGTCAAGGTCATATCAGCATTACAACATCAGAAACGGCTGGTTAAAGTCAAGGTCATATCAGCATTACAACATCAGAATCTGCTGGTTAAAGTCAAGGTCATATCAGCATTACAACATCAGAAATTGCTGGTTAAAGTAAATGTCACATCAGTCTTACAACATCAGAAACTGCTGGTTAAAGTCAAGGTCATATCAGTCTTACAACATCAGAAACTGCTGGTTAAAGTCAAGGTCATATCAGCATTACAACATCAGAAACTGCTGGTTAAAGTCAAGGTCATATCAGCATTACAACATCAGAAACTGCTGGTTAAAGTCAAGGTCATATCAGCATTACAACAGCTGTATACTAGCCACTAGTTAATATATATATTATTGGCTTCCTAAGATCAACACAACTTTAAACTTTGTTCTTAACATATTGGCTTTTGCTGTCTTTTGCTTGGGATTTCCCAATTAAGCAATATAGTTCTGCTATATTCATAAGAGCAGCCGGTGAGACACAGGATTAAGGCTGACTCAACCAGATGACTAAGTAAACAAGGGCGTCCAGGTCCAGTGATTATAAAACTTCTTTCAACTCAATTTTGTACTCAAACTAAATTTATGTTTCAAACAGTAAAATGTCTTGTATTTTAGTGAAACTTGTTATATTAGAGGGATAAACTTAAAAAAAGCACTGTAATATTTCCTGATAAAGTAAGAATAATTCAACTATTGCACAGTACAGGTGCAAATCAAGTTCCATGCTCAAGTTAAGTTGAGTATGAAATTTCCTTTATAATCACTGGGCCAGATTCTGTTAAAATACAGATGTAAGAAAAACAAAACAAGAACAGTTTCAACAATGAACATTTGAAGCACTCAGTTTACTTTAGCCTCCTGAGCTCTTGTTATTGTCATAATTTGCATAGCAACAACAGACAACACTTCTACATCTATACGATTGAATTCATCAAAACAAGCCCATGCTCCACAGCTTTAAACAAACACAATATACAAGTCAAAGATGAGGTTAAACTAAGTAAAAACTTCAATCCAGATGAAGTGACAAAACAATACATGGACCATAAGGCAGTTGCAACCACTATACGAATCCAATTGTAAGCATAGAACAAGATTGCGTTCAATAAACGCTTATGCCCCCTGTGGAAGCCTTGTCTATAAATAAGTCTAAGTCCAAAATTAGGTCAAGGTGAAGGTCAAAATGGGGTTAGGTGATACAGGCGTGTGGAGAGTGTTCATATACAACATCCATGCAAGTATGAAAGCTTTGTAGCAAGCCATATTAATGCTAGAAGAAACAGTCAATTTGGGTTTACCAGGACGGAAGAACGGATGAACGGACGAACGGACAGGTGAATCACTATATGCCTCCCGATCTATCGATACGGGGGCATAAAAACTCTAAAATAGAAATAAAATGTTGAACAAAATTATGCAGAAATGGGGGTTCCACTAGCTTCTAGGGGGTTCTGAAGGGTCATTTCATACTTTTTACTAAATTTAACCATTTTATAGGCAAAATACCCATTATTTTAAGAGAAAAGGACCCTTCAAATCAAAATCTTGAGGGTCAAAATGTGGCTTTTTTAAATTTCAAGGGTCAAAGCCCCCTACTCCCGATTCAAATGGAACCCCTGTAGATAGAAAACTGTGTTATTATGATCAATAAACTAAATATGTGAAAGAACATAGGTATTGGCTAAATGTTAGCAGCAAAACTAAGGTGTATGTTAGTAGTAGGTGTGGTTATATTTGGTTAGATATGTTCTAGCTAGGGTTCACACAATGCACGAGATATATGTGCAATCTCACCCTCTGTTGTTGAGCTTTATGGATAGTTGTAATTTGTTGGGCTACCACTGATAATACTTCAATATCGATACGATTGAACTCGTCAAAGCAAGCCCACGCACCAGCACTGTAAACCAGCAAACATACGGTACATATCTTTATTGTAAAGTTATAGGGGTAGGGTACTAATTATAAAGAATAGTTTAAACTAATATACTCTTGATCAATTGTGGGGGAACACCCCAAGTTTTTTAACTACTTCAGACAGGGGTTCAACTGAGGCATGATACCCAATCCTGAAAATAAGACGCAAGTCTGTTTTGGATGCCATTAGCACACATACCTACACCAAAATGGTCAAAATTTAGCATATAAAATTTCAAATGACCATTAAACTCAGTCAATAATTGGTATTTTTTCATCAAATAATTTTTATTTTCTGCAGAAAGTTCATTCTTTCTAGTGCAGCAAATCCGGAATTCCGGATTTATCCGAAATTATAGGACCCCTGTAATCAGAATAACAAATTCGCGACAATTTGATATTCTGAAAAATTCTGATTTTTCAGTATATGAGAAATCAGTCTATACATTCTCCTAGATGGTACAGAAATAGGAAAGACTCGCTGAGCCTACAACAATACACTCCTCCTTGGTTGTACGATCCTGCAACAACTAAAATATTCTCAGGTCAGGATAAGGACAGACTGCTGTAATGAAGACCACCAAAGGGACAGTGAGAAAAACACTCGACCTTCATCTCCAAATAAGGCCAAAACCCTGCATACTGTAGTTCGTTTTAGCCTATGTACATACATGTAAAATGGAAACTCACCTGGCAAGACCCTTGAAGAATTTACCCATAGCCATGAAATCAAGCTGATCAGAACAGTTGAACACCACACACTGGATGGCCATTGCTTTGGCAAGATCCTGTACACAGAAATACAACATTAATATTAAAACATAGCAAGTATATTACATAAAATGTTTCATTATCTCCTACATACAATTGATGTAAATTGTGATACTACAGGAGATAAGTGGACCTGCATATACACATTTAGCATTTTGTAAAAATTTGTAAAAGGCTCTAAACATTTTTTATGCATTTATTTTTAAATGCTGAGCATAGCCTTTATTTGCCAGTCAGCTTTCTGCTGAAATACAGCAGGCATATAAGTGCCTCCACCTGATTTGAACCCGAGTTGCCAGATTAGACAGCAAGCACACTAACCATTGAGCTACGGAGGCACACATTTAGGAAACAGTTACGCTATGCTGAATTTACAGAATGCAATGTTGAGTAATTGAATATAAGCAGTCAGTAACTCTCACCACTGGATCATTTGTCCCTCTATTGAGAGAGAGAATTTATTATTTCTTATCAAGCTTTAATAATAAGTGTGTAGATCTTCATTTATTTAGGTTCTGATCTAAATCAGATCTGCATATAACATTACCTTAGTTGTTTCAGTTTTGCCAGTACCAGCGGGCCCTGCAGGAGCACCACCAAACTTGAGATGTAGGGCACCAGTCAATGTGAGGTAACATCTGTCAGTAAGTGGTGTGATGACAAGTCTCATTGTGTTACCAAGGTATTCATATCCGTACGGAAACTCTGCATTCACAGCACGGATAAACAGATTGTCATCATGCCAGTAATATCTACAAGGTATAAACAAAGTTGTAATACATAAATAATTTAACAGAAATTAAATAAAAGCGAAAAAACTCAACAAGTAAAACTCATGACTACAAGCGCCATAACTCCTCAGCTAAAACAGAGGGACAGACAAAATGACAATGGGCAAATGTATATGCAGCCTTCAACCTTTGGTTTAAAGCATCTGACACTTGGATCCTTCTGGAAAAATATGAGCATTGAGCAATTGATCAGCTAAAAATCATTGTCCATACATTAATATCCTTTCTATTAAAGACCGCTCTAAAAATCAGTAGACTATTTGTATACATACCTAAGCTGGCTGATCCATTCAAAGTCATTCACATTTTCCACATTATTTTCTAACATATTAATAATCACATCTCTAGCATGCACTTCTATCACAATCAATGCTGACAATGTCATACGTCCAATCTTGGATATTTTCTGATTTACAAGTTCTCTCAAATCATCCAACTGTGGAAGAATTTCTTCCTTAAAATACTGTGGAAGAGCTTTGTTTTCTAAAGCTCTGGTCACATAGGTTGCCCAGTAAGCAGCGCATCCAGCCAGTACCACTTGACCTGGCCATTTCAATACCCACTCTGTTCTTGGTACCTGCATTGAATTAACATTTCTAATTAATACATCACTGGAGGTAGAATAATAATCAGAGGGTCCCATCCCTGTCCCAGGAGAATTAGATGCCTGTAGAGCTGAAGTTTCAATTGACTCAACTGGCATCAAATTCTTCGTGTGACTCCCATAGATACTTGTCAGGCATCTAATTCTCATTTTCAATAAAAAAAATTATTAAAAATACAGTCAGGACTCGTTACAACGACATCCAATATACCGACAATTTCGTTATAACGTCACCAATTGGTGGGGACGAATTCTATACATATTCACTTACCGACACCGACAGCAAAACAATGGGAACGAATCGAGTGTTTACACAGTAATTAATACTTGATATACTGACACTATCAAGGGACTATTTTTCACACTTGAACTATTTATCGGCTTTACACAAAGTCGCCGTCTAAGCAAGGAGCCTACTTATGTAATTACACTTGTGAAAATCATCTTAACTGCTCTCATTATAATAGTGGAACCTTTCACAGTCGAATCACAGTTTGTGAAATACGGCTCGCGCATTCGTAATCAAAGGAGATAATAATAATAATAATAATAATAAAGACTTTATTTAATGAGGCAACACAGTTGGCAAAGCCAGTCTTACCTGTGAGCCTCAATATATATGTACATACAATTTACAACAAATGTGAACAAATATAACATTTACAGAATGATATTTACATTAGATGTAACAGCAGTGCGTTAATTAAGCTACTAAAACATATCAAAAGAAAGCTAGACCAACAATTTATAGTACAGTTCAGTGAAATTGAACTATAAAACAAAGAATAAAATTACATTTATATACATATTAAGTGACGCAAGAATTTTACATGTTTAACAAGTTTTTCCCACCAGAGAACCACCATTTAAGGTATGATGACTTAAAGACTGCCAAGCTTTCTGATTGTTTTATGTGTAGTGGTATAGTGTTCCAGAGTTTGGGACCTGAATAAGCAAGAGTTTTCCTAAAAAATTCTAGTCTTGGTTTTGGAACCTTAAGGGATTGTTGAGTGTGGGATCTTAGTGAATGATTATTTGAGAATGTGAATAAATTTGACATGTATTCAGGAAAGAGATTGTTAATAGATTTGTAAACAAAAATGGCTTTTTTGAAATAGATTCTTTCATGTATAGTCATCCACTTGAGTTCTTGAAAGAGATCGTGTGATGGAGTGTCTATGTCCTTGTCTAGTATAATACGAGCAGCTCTTTTCTGAAATTTGTACAGGGTATTGAGAAGCTCATTATTACAATTTCCCCAAATGGTACAGCAGTAGTCAATATGGGGTAAGATGTATGCATTGAAGAAGAGGATTCTCATGTGTTTCTTTAGAAAGGATTTTATTCTGAGAAGAAGATAGAGTAAAGAATTGCATTTCTTAAGCAGATGTTCAACCTGTGTTTGCCAGTTAAGTTTATGATCAACATGAACTCCTAACAATTTTTCTGTCTCCGAAAATCCTATTACTTGGTTTTGCATTGTTAGGGTGAACTCACTGCTGGTTTTAAGAGAGTTATAGATTGTATTTGAAGGTGAAATTATCATGGCTTTGGTTTTTTGGGGGTTAGGCAACATTGAATTTCGTGAACACCAGTCATTGATAATAGTTATACTTTGTTGCAGTGAGTTATATACTTCTGGTAGTGATTGTTCAAAAGCAGTGACAGTAGTGTCATCAGCAAACATGTCAGTAGATGTATTTTTGAGGTGTAGTGGTAGATCATTTATGTAGAGTATAAACAGTATGGGGCCCAAAATAGACCCCTGAGGAACTCCAGATGCTATAGCTCGTGATCCTGATAGTTTTCCCGAAATGGAAACTTGCTGAGTTCTGTCTGATAGGTACGATGTGAACCAGGCAAGTGTTTTCTCATCAAATTTATATTCTTTCATTTTATCTAACAGTATTGAATGATTGAGTAAGTCAAATGCTTTTGTGAGATCAAGGAACACTGTCCCAACAATTTTGTTGTCATTTATAGCTGATATCCACGAATCAATGATTGAGGTAAGAGCTGTTTCACATGAGTGTTTTGATCGAAATCCTGATTGTGTGCTATGTATCAAAGAATGTGTTTCAATGTAGGTTTTCAAATTATCACTAACATGTTTTTCAAGTATTTTAGACAGTACTGGAAGAATCGAGATTGGACGATAGTTGTTAGCATCTGATTTTGATCCTTTTTTGAAAATTGGTACAACCTTTGCTTTTTTGAAGAGGTTCGGGAACCTTGCAGACGAGATACTTTTATTGAATATATTAGTTAGTGGTCTTGCTATGATTTCTGCTGATAATTTGAGAAATTTAACACCAATTCCATCTAAGCCTGTGGCTTTGTTACAGTCCATAGATTTAAGTTGTTTTAGAATGAAACTCTCCTTAATTAATGGGATGTGAAATGAAGTTGTTGGTGATATGCAATCTTTGATGAATTCACTTAAAATAGTCTTATCATCTTGTGAGATGGTATCACAGTGATGTGGTGCTTTATTGAATATATTTGCAAAAAAGTCATTGAAATACTCTGCGGTGGTATCAGCATCTTGAATAGGCTTTCCTGATTCATCGACAATTAAGTGACTTTGATGTTTACTTGATTTTCCTGATAGATCTTTTAAATTCTTCCAAATTTGTCTTGGGTTTTGTTGGTTATTATTAATAGATTCGGAATAAAAGGATTTTTTTGCTTCTTTGATTAGAGATTGAGTTTTATTTCTCCAATATCTAAAATTTTCAGTATTATTTGATTGTTTGGCTTTGTCTCTATGTTTCATTGCATTTGTTATATTAGGATTAAACCAGTCTGGTAAATTTTTGTGTTTTACTCTTCTTTGTTTAAGTGGAGCATGTAGATTTAGTACATTACTATATAGTTTGATAAAACTATCAAGTGCATCGTCAGTGTCATCGAAGATGTCAAGTATTGACCATGGTTGTGTCTCAAGAGAGCATAAGAAATCAGTTTCATTGAAGTTTTTTACATTTCTGTAGTTAATCAAATTATGTGATGGACCATTATCCTTCTGTGATGTTAATTTGCGTGTAAAACAGACTGGGTAGTGATCACTGAGTGCAATGTGAGGAATATTTATTTCTGTTATGTTGCATGGCATGTTTGTGTAGACATGATCTATTATAGTGGATGTTTGGGTGGTTACCCTGGTGGGCTTGTCAACCAATTGAGACAAGTTAAAGGAATTAATTGTATTGTTCCACACTGAATTAGAGTCCAATAATAATGAATTGTAGTTAAAATCACCAGTTAAAATGATTTCCTTGTTTTCTGTATACAGTTTTTCTAACTTTTTTTCAAATTCATAGTTCCAGTCACTTTTTGATGAAGGGGGTCTGTAGATATATCCAAAGACTATAGGTTTTTGCTTTGAGCATCGCATTTCAAGCCAAATGGCTTCTATGTCATCACTAGCTAGGTCCTCTCTTTGCACACAATGATATTTAGATTTTACATAAACCACTATACCCCCTCCATTTGTCTGTCTATCTCTCCGAAACATGTTATAATTATTCAGTTGAAATTCACTGTCATCAAAATTATCATTTAAGAATGTTTCACACAAACAAAGTATATCGATTTCTTCATGATTATGTAGTATGATTTTTATCTGGTCAAATTTTGGATATAGATAATGAATATTTAAATGAAAGATGTTTAAGCCTCGTTTATTGAAGAATTCAGTGTTTGTTGCGTTGATTCCTGGGGAAGTCATCGCATATATTCGTATTTTAGAAATCGTACGGGTCACGAAATAAACGATGTCAATCAAGATTTCTTTACATGATTTATTAATTCATCAATTCTTAAAGTCGATACGGTATTATTAGTAACAAAATGAATCACCAATTTATTCTCTAGAGCGTTATATTTTATAGTTTACTGTAGTAGTATCCGGACATCTTTAAATTCGGACACACGTTATTTGGAGCTCTCTCAAAACATTGTATTTAATTTTAAATATTATTTTATGCAATTATGATAATTTCATACTGCTGATTTTGCTGATTATGACAATTTTATGACATAATAAATTATATGTTAATCAATAATTGATTTTTATGAAACAATCTCCCAATCAAAATTCCCGTCACTAGTGAAATTCAGAATAACGACAAATTCGTTATAACGACATTTTGATCGGGAACGAACAGTGTCGTTGTATCGAGATCTGACTGTATTCCAATTTATCTGTATAAAGGTAATCATCAAAACAATAAAGACAGAAATTATTTGAAAAGCAGATTGTCAAACAAACAGTACATACCTTTTCATAATCCGTCAAACTTTCTTCAATAATGAGGCGAATACTCTCCTTCATACAATTCTCAATCTCTAACATCCAATCTTCCACATTACCTGTTGGATACAATTTCTTACCACGGAAGTCAACCTCTTCACCTTCAGCAGAGTACATCCTCGTGATTTGTAGATCATCTTCAAATCGTAACTGTAAAATTACAACAAAGTAACATATAGATTAACTACATGAAGTCTGTTAACCTAGCAAAGCCCTTTGTAGCACAGTTTGTGAAATACGGCTCGCGCATTCGTAATCAAGGGAGATAAGCAAAGTCATCGCATATATTCGTATTTTAGAAATCGTACGGGTCACGAAATAAACGATGTCAATCGAGATTTCTTGACATGATTTATTAATTCATCATTGGAGGTAATTCATGCCCACTGTATTTAATTGAATGGGAGATACCTGAACAAAGGAGCTTGGTAGAGCTTAATTAGGCAACAGACCCATAGTCCTAGTTGGTAACTTCTGGTAAAGAGCATAAACGGATCTTGCACATGTCAAAGTAAGTAATTTTTTTAATTTCAGATATTTAGTGTACAGAATAATACAGATTCTAAAATTGCTACTAGTGCACTTATACAGTAATCAGAAATACAAATCTATCTTTACATCAACCCCCCTCCCAAGTGCTGGCATACTGATCAAATTAACAATGGAACAATTAAACGGGATACCATACTTTCTCTGTAGAAACCACCTACCTTAGAGATATTCTCGAAGCACTTTCTAAGATGTGGCTGTACTGCTGTGGGATCTTTAGTCTGTGACAAGATCTCGAGTAATTCATCATCGGACAAGAAGTAGAATCTGGGGAAAGCATTACGTTTGGTCTCCAAGTATTCACTGAGACCTTTCTGTACTTGTTCCAACAATTTGTTACATTCCTTCAAGTTGTCCAGGAGACGACTGTCTGGGCAAAGGGAGATAACCTGGAATACAAGACATATGGTTAGTTTGTAGTTTATACTTAAGAAATAAACTATGAAAAACCGTTGTATACCAGCTGTTATACAATGATTTGGAGTTCTGACGCGTAGGAATTAACCACGAAGGCCGTTAGGCCTGAGTGGTTAATACCAAGCGTCAGAACGACAAACCATTGTATAACAGCTGGTATACAACAGTTTTTCATAGTTTATTTCGATTCTAACATGATTTAAACCCCGGAATTATATAAAAAGCCAGTGCAAAATCGCCGGTTATGTTAGAATAATCTGTTAGGCTCATTGTGAAACAAGTTCAGTAATTGATATTAATCACTCCTGATGGTATCCATCGTCATAAGGGAATGAGAGAAGAGAAGCCAGTTTTCCATTTTTATGCTGCAGTAGTCAAACAATGGAATCACTGGAACCATTTTATTTCTTGTCTTCGGACAGCCATACTACCAGAACTATTTACAATGACTTTGATGTCTTCTGCAATCTTTAATTCTAAACACTAGATCA
The DNA here is from genome assembly GCA_947247005.1 of Spisula solida. Taxonomy (NCBI): domain Eukaryota; kingdom Metazoa; phylum Mollusca; class Bivalvia; order Venerida; family Mactridae; genus Spisula; species Spisula solida. The sequence continues at coordinate 2,654,461 of OX365946.1, read as the reverse complement.
TCAGGACCTGTTGGATGGCTTTGATTTGTTATTATTATTTATATTATGCTATCAAACTGTGCTCTTTGATATGCTTTGTATCAATGGTTTTCTTGTAATTACATGTATTAGTAATATTGTTACCTGTGGGTTTTCCTTGGCATTCTTCATGATTTTCCTCCACATTCTCTCCATGGTAGCATACCTCTTACTCTCCACAGGTAGCTGTCTGTTGATATCCTCTGAGCTGAAGATAGGTTCCAGATATAACCATGCTCTCTGGCAGTTCAACCATTCATCCAATACATCCTGCAATATCATGATAATAACATTACAATTACTATTGTTATTCACTTTGTATCCAGGTGATCTTAATTTCATAATTTTGGTAACAGATTTATTGCAGAGATTAATAAATTTGTGACTGAAAGTTCAAGGATAAGGCATGCCTGTTGCAATGCTCGAACCCTCCAACTTGATAGTGAGTGGCTACTTCCTAACCCCACCATTTATATGGTCGGGTGATGAGCAGCTTGCTCATTTAATTACAGTTAACATGTACCTACCTGTCTGATTGGTGGCATAAAAGAAAAGGAATTGTGTGCTCTGAAAGTATTGGTGGCTCATAAACCAAATTTGCTGTCCCTTTAGAGAGGGTAACTGTCTGGTGTTTTTACAAGCAAAATGTCTTTGTAACGAATATGTCAGTAGACTGAGTTGATGCTAAGAGCGTTTTCAACCATTTGTCACCATAAAATGATGTCAGTTTATGAATTTGTCAAACAGCCCTCGCTGTAATGAGAACTGACTGTTACACTATAATAAATAAACCATCAACTTCATTTTAAATTTACTCTTTTACAAAGGATTAATCAAACAATGAACAAACCTGGGTAGTTGTAAGTTTGTTTTCCCAAGTGTTGATACGTTCTTCAAATGGTTTTTTGTACGGTGAGAATGACATACTCTGTGTCATGACAATATGATCGTCCAATAATTGTGATGTATCTTCTGATGAACGTAAGATGTAGGTACCAGTCTCTTTGTATGCAATAATCTCAAACTGTACTGGGTCCCATTCCTTCTCCATCTTGTCCAAAGCCTACAATAAACACATCAGATTATGATGAACATGTTTGGTACATTGCTCAGTGTACATGTATTCTTGATTTAGCATGCAGGATATTAGGATTTAATGTTTAATATTGTTTTAGGACCCACTGGTCAACAGTATTTCAGTTATAATAAAAGCGGCAGCTGTTATTATTTCAAATACAAAGCTATCTTATCTTATCTATGGAGTCTACCCTTATGCTGAGCGTCAAGAAAGTGATATATACCAGCACCATTTTTAACGATTTAGTATGCCGCAGTCTGGGATCAAAACCAAAACATCTCGCACTCTAAGTTGACACTCGGCTACTAGTTGACCACTAGGCTATCAAGGTAGATAATGAGTAATGAGGCATCATTAGGCCTTTTCGACTGGGCTGTTTCGTGAAGCAAGTTTTAGCCTGGTTCCCGTCCCAACAATTACAGCACTACTACAGTAATACAACTGTAAAATTAGAACCTTGTAACTTGCTCCACGAAACAGCACAGTCGAAAAGGCCTAATGACACTGAGTGGAATGGTCTAGTCTGTCACCCTGACCTTTGAGGTCAATTTTTACTAACAACATTCAACACACTATTCTCGACATGAATCCATGAAAAATGTATTTTAAATTATCCTATTTGCATTTCTCTCAAATTCTCACTCCACTCAGTCATCAATAAAATAGTCTGAACGAATTTCAAACCTGTTCAATGGAGTATTCTTTTCCAGCCACTTCAGCAACTTTAGCAATAGTTTGTATATGATCGTTCAACTTCATGTCCAAACATTTACTGAATGTAAGATTAGCCTTTGGTACAACAGAAAATCCAAGGTCATTGGACAATTGGTCCCAATGACGACTTCTCATACCAGGATTACGCAGACCTTGGATTAGTGGAATAAATGGCTTGAATTCCTCTATTTTCCCCTTGATTTCCTGGGCTACTTGTTGTACACCTAAAACAAGACAAAATCAATATTGGTAAATTCAATTTTTGGTGGGTTTATTTTGGTCTCTCCATAAATGGCCATAAGTTAGCATATTAACAATGCAAAATCCACAACAAGACTTAGTACTAGCATTTTATGGAGTGAAGTCCACTTGAAATTCAACCATTGATTCAGGAAACAATTATAAAACTAGCTCAAATATTTGAAGATATGTGCAAAATATTGGTATCATTTTTTCTTTGTCAATAGTTTATCAGCAATCGATAACCTTGCAAATTGACCCATAATAGCGGCAACTGTTATTATTTTGAATACAAAATCAGAAAGGCTTATTATTATAAAGACTGTCCAGTGTTTGAAGGTGAAGGTCACTTACTTGGAATGTCATTAAACAATTTCACAGATTTGTGCATCGTCTTGTAAGCATCATTCACGTTCTTCTCAAGCTCCTCAGCGTTGATGGAAGTCAATGGGTCGTTCATCCATGATTCATGCCATCTCATCCAATCAGAAGCAGTGACCCAAAGATTACGGAAAGGCTCAAAGTCCTTCACAAGCTTTCCTAGCTTGTCATACTAGAACAATAAACATCCCTTACAGCTCTACTCTAGCAAACTTCACAAAATGTGCAATACAGTGCTAACAAAATAAAATAATCTACCTTTGAGAAATTTCAGAGTAATTTACTTAGTATTATGTTGATGTTCTCAAGGGCAATGAGGCCTTTCCAATTGGAAATGAACTCCTTCTACTATGTATTACAGATAGCAAGATATCATAATAAATCAGGTAGTAAAAGCAAATTAAAAATCAGTCTTGATTCTTACAGACAATTAATAACATTTTCGCTTTCATATTATCAAAATTTCAATTATCAGATACAAAACCATCATTGAAATTCAATTTTTTAACTCAAGAATAATGAATATTCTGTAACATACCAAATATAATCAATTACTTGCATATTAATTTCAAAGTTGTTAAGTAACATTCTATTATCAAGATAAACAACTATTTCAGAAAAACATCTTTCAAAAGAATTTCAAGAAGAATAGAAATGTTTACTAACTCTGAAATTTCTCTTATAAATTTGTGCTACTTCGCCATGTGACACGAACAAAAGAAATATGTTAATTTTTGTGCAATAAATTTAAGCATAATATAGGTACTACTCCTTTTCCTTAATCATGTATAATATAATAAATTATACTAAACAGAATAAGTGTTAGAACAGTATGAATTACTTAAGGGCCATTACTCATCAGGAGAGAACAAGGGCCATAACACATAGGGAGAAAAGGGGCCAACAAGCTATAAGGAGAAAGTAAGTGTCCTTACTAAAAGAGGGGAAAGGGGCCATAACTCATGGGGAGAAAAAAGGGCCACAACTTATGAGGATAAAACAAGGGTCCTTACTCAAAGGGACAAAACTACAAGCTATAAGATAGATCTCAATAAAACAAGAGTAGAAACACAACTGAATGTCTTATTAAGGGAAATGAAAAATTACAGCATATTTGTATTGTTTCATGTAAATTCATGCACATATTTGATACCTTAATTGAGAACAAAACTTGTCCATTTGAACAAATAAAGAAAAGAACTACTCTTTGAAATGCACATCAAGTGCATGTAATCACCCCCAGCGTTCACCCAATGAGCAATATTCAGTCAATAATCAATTATCAAATGATCAATAAAATAGTTTTTTTCTTTCATTTGGTGATTAAATTGTACTCTTTTCATAATTATGTAATAGACTTAAATGAATACTTGGTAACTTATAACGTAATTCATAAAATAAAATGTTAATATACAAAATATTCACATTTAGACAATTATAAGGCAAACTTTAAAACACAACTTTGTTGGAGGTATACAAGCGTGCACTACTACCTGCATAGAATAGAAACTGATTGTTCAGGCCAAATGCAGTGAGCAACTCAGGTACCTCAAACAAACCATATCTTAAAGCTGGACTTACAAGCCGTGGTTGTCACACATAATATACTGTAAAATCCTATATTTTTGCTAGGTCAAAAGTTTGCAAATTTGGTATTCTGAACTTCAAGTATTTCACAAGATTAAATGTTCGTGAATTTTAAACTACTGAAAGAGCCACTTTCTGCATTTTATTGCCTTTATTTTACCATATATACTCGCCAATTAAAGTCGGGTAAAATCAAGTTAAACAAATTCCAAAAAGTCAACCAGATTTTGACTAATGTAAAAAATCTTCCATAAGAAGTACAACTAATGACTTATCATGTCGATATCAAAGGATGGGTCATGGTGAATAAGTGACTTATTGAAATATTTTTGACACCGTTTACCCGACTTGTGGGCGAAGATATAGTAGTTCATGGCCATATATTTTCGCGAACTAATCAAATTCCCAAAAATTAATCCCTCGCAAATATTTCTGATTGTACAGAATCTGCAAGTATTGGTGTAAAACATCCCACACATACACAGGGAATTGTCTATCTAACATCAACTAGACGCAGGCAAACATTAAACAAAAGTCTCACACAATAACAATTCCCATATGTATGCGATAGGATGCTCATAAAATGTTTCTTTTGCAGATCTTGATTCACATCACTCAAGTGAGTAAATTGTTACAATATACAGGACACTGATAGAAGGATACCTGTTATTTTATTGAAAATAGCTTATTTAAAGTTTTCTCCACAAAGGTTTTATAGTTGAAATGTTCCATTTCATTCGAAAACCAAGCTATTGTGACAGACTAAAGACCATATCAGATAATAGTGTTACATTGGAGTCTCAAACGTGTACCTATGTTCATATACGCTCATACAAATATTAAAATCATTGACATTTTCCTACAAATATTTGTTATGTTAAGAAAAACTCAAAATCATCCCTATTAACTCTCTAAATGAGAATTACACATATATGTAACCGTCTAATTAGCTATGAATGAAAATGTAATATTTCAAGTAGTCAATTCTACAAGGTGTACCAGTTTATATCAGTGTCCTTGGCTTACTGGGCAAGTAAAATAATTAATAACAAAACTGGATTAAAACTGCTACACTCTCTGTGTTTAAGACCATGATATATAATATGCAATTAAAAGCTATAAAACATGCAAACACACTTGGAAATATAGATAAATCTCAAAGAAAACGAAATTTTTGCTATCAAGCAATGCCAAATGCATAATTTTCTTTGAACACCAATTGAGATGGTGTAATATTGATATATTGTCAAAATTGTTTTGGAAGGTCTGAATTTGTCTTCCATACTTGAATATTTTAGGATATTTTCTTGTTACAATCTATAACACACAAAAAATACATTTTCATAAACAGATCTGATGTAGCAGTTTTAAACAATGGAACAAAACAAAAACACAAGGTGTATAAGTAAAACAGTTATCATTGCAAAAATACCTTTATATGACTATAGTCTTGGAATTTACAGACATTAAAATTTTACATCCTAATGCCGCATTTAAATTCTAAGTTTGAAGTACATATAAGCATGTGCCAGGAAAAGGGGAGGCAATTCTTATATATCATAGGAGGAAATATATTCTATGAGGAAAGGGGAGGAGGAAAGGGGAGGCAACTCTGGTATATCCTATTGGCAGGGGAGGCCATTCCTGAGAAACTATGGATTGTATAATTATGGTATTTTTGCAATGAGGTAATTTGATTAATTCTTTGTTAGAATTAGAAACACAACACACAGCTGTAGACTATTCCTCAAGCATGATAACCCCAGAAAAACACTTGAGAAGGCGCTTTGAGATGTTATATACATTTATCAAACATAGGAGATACATGTATGTAGACGCTGGTAAAACATGTCAGTCAACAATAGGCTGAAACATAACACTTAACAAACAATGGATAAAACATGCAAGCAACAAATAAGTACAGTAAAACTCAGTTATAATGAATTACAGGCTACCAGACTTTTTTGCTTTTTATAAAACATCATTCGCGTAGTGTCTGGACATAATCTGTATAGGACGTTACAACAGGAGTTACATCTCCACGACAGCCAATATATGTGCCATAGTCAAGTCATGGAGATGCAACTCCTATTGTAACATCCCACAGAGATGTCATGAAGAAATGATTTGTGTTGTAACAGTTTTTTAAAAATATTTTTTAGTCGCACAGGCACAGTATTTTAGTCATCTGGAGACAACTCAGTCATATTATCCTGACACCGGGTGAACCAGAAGTTACCCAGAACTAACACTATGCTGAGTTTTAATGGGTGACTTTATTTTGTTTCGTTATAACAGAGTTTTACTATAGAACCAATATATGGGATGGCAGTACAGCATTTATATCGCAAACCCTAACCGATGAACATTTTTTTTACGGAAATATTTTTTAAAATCAAAATGGCAAGTTAAATAAACAGCTAGTTTTACAATCCTACAATTTTAAAGTTTTGTGTCACATTGTTTAGTAATATACAATAACGTACAGATATTTTTTTTTAAATATTAAATATGAATATTTAACTTTTGGATCAGACTAATATGGCATTGTACTAATACTTGAAGCATGGAGTAAGCGCTGGGCAAGGCAATATAAATGCTGTATATGTTATATCAAATAATTAATTTATTAAAATTATTAAGATATATAAACATTATTAAAATGTTAAATCAATAACATGATCATTTATTTCAACTATCACCTAAAACTCAATGAAAAAAATCGTAAGTATAATTTCATTAAACATTATATTAATATAACACAACAGTAGTGTTAAACAACTTTACCAATCCAACAACACCTTGTTGCCATAGCAACAGACAGACTTACGTTGGTTACAGGCATGCCAAACAATCTCTCTCGGTTATTGTAGGTAGAAGACAAGCCTTGTGCTTCCTTTAACTGTTTGGTTACTCTTCTTACTTCATTGGCTATCTCATGAGCTTTACTGATATCACTGTGTGCAGCCATACCCGCCACAACCATCTGTATAGATACAAACAATATCAGACATTTAGCACAAATAGCTAGAAACATGCATATTGGTTTTTCAAGCATCACTGCATGGAAGCATACTTTTGAAGGTACTGAACTGCAGATGATAACAAGACTGCATTCAATAAACGCCATTCTCCTGTGAAAGCCTAGTCCATAATAACTAGCTTAGTCAATCAGGGGCTATAATTCTGTCAAACCAACGGACAGGAAAATCACTACACGCCTTTGGCATCTACTTCCTGCATCAGTACATGCCGGGGCATGATAAAAAATTTTAACCTTTCGCAAATGTTTCTAAGAGTCGATACAATGAACATGCTAAATGATTCAGAGCAATTTTACCAGGAGAAAATATGTAGTAACAAATATGACAAGTTTGAAGGCAAAGCCTAGATAATCTATATCTAGATTGACTTTGAAAACATGTTAGTTTCAAAAACTTGAAAGTTTTGGTTAATATTATCAATCAGGGTCCATAGTTCTGTTGATATGTTGGATAGTGTTACATGGCGTTGATAATGTAAGGTGTTTATGATGGTAACTAAGTACTTTGTTGTTTCAATGTATATAACTCCAGCTTCTGTACGGTTCATTGTAATGTTGAACTTTTGCCAGAGACACACAACAGTGGTACAATCCTCGTGTCAATCTAGGAAACTAAACTTACAATATAATCATTTTGATAAAACACAACAAAATTGATAGAGTAATGGTATGCTTTAGAAGATGATATATAAAAGTGAATATAGTCAACCTGTAGCGTGTCCAATCTATCATTAAAGTTGGCCTGATCTGAGGACTGTAGTTTCCTGAATCTTTCTTCATCTTCATCCAGCTGTGTATCTGTCTGCTCCATCTGTACTTCAATCTTGTGTGGCCAACCAATCGCTGTCCATCTGAAGGAGGAGACAAGTGTAAGCATGAGAACTATGTACACCAACTACCGGCATATAACAGCAAACCCGACATACAGTGAAACCTCTACAGAGCGTCACTCATTGTGAGCTGCAACTATTGACTGTTGTGCAGATGTTGTTGCTCTACAGAGGTTAAATTTGCAGCAAATATCAGTTAAGGGACATTTTAAAGGTGTTTTGAAGGTTGTAGAGAGGATGTTGTTCTACACAGTGCCGCTCTGGAGAGGTTGTACTGTACCAGCAAAACTAAAATACAGTCAACCTCTGTAGAGAAAGACCCTATATGAGCTGTCAATGTTGGCCATAGTTAAGAGACTGGTGCTCTAGTAAATATGGGCTTGGGGAATTTTTAAGGTGTTGTTCTAGAGAGGTTATTGCTCAACAAAAGGTCGCTCTGGAGAGGTTGTACTGGATATTCCAGTATATCCAGTACAGTCAAATATTGATTTTTATGCATGAATATATTACAAGGTTCTTGCGCATAAAATGTCACTTTCTATGAGAGTCAGAAGCAGCGGCAGCATCTAGCAACCCACGCAAGAGACAGACACAAAACATGACATCTGCATCCCTAAATAAGTATATTTCAAGTAACACACTGCCTAGCTTTTGAAATTAGCATATTACCATAAAGGCAGGTAATTTGAAATGACAACTACAAGTATTTATAATGAACATACTTGAGGTTAAAATCATCAGTTGACAGGTTGTAGTAGAAATCCTCAATAAGTTCATAATCTTCCATAGCTTTGTCAATCAAATCCTGAAATCATGAGATCAATATATAAACCAATCAATAAATAGATACTGAAGTAAGAAAAATCTGATATAATTTAAATGACATAATTTGCCAAATATTCATCATATGTTGGGGTATTTTAAAAAATATTAAACACAGCTTTAGACATTCATACATTTTCCAAGTATGTTTATTATTTTTTTTTCACAATTCTTTGCACATGACTTTCTTGAAATATGCTCCCTGCACCCAATACACAGCAGCATGTAATACTTGGTGAATACGGTTAACAAAATGAATGTTAAACATGACAGCTCAATAGTCAGAAATGTTAAAGGTCATGACTACATTGACCTTTTACCTGACCAACTTCCATGTAAAGGTTGAGGATCCTAGAGTCAAGCTTTCTTGAGCTATTAAACGGAAATAATTTGGTCTACCTGCAGAGAGTCCCACAGACCAACTGACATGTGCAAAGCAATATACCCCCTCACAAAAGGTGGGAGGGGGGAACCAAATGATCAAACCATTCGTACCTGATGTTCCTTCAGCTTATCAGGAATAGATTTCATCCATTCTCTCATGTCTGACAATTCTTCAATACAGTTACATTTGTCATACAGTTTTCTACTGATTGCTTTAAACTCTTCACATGCCTGTAAAATACAACAGTAACATTTGAAATCATGCAGTATAAAGACAATGTGTAAACAAGAAGAGTGTTATGTTATGTCTCTCACAAAGGGCCATAACTCAAGCAATAATCATCCGACAATATGTGCATCTAGCCTTGGTACCAACTATTCATGTGAAGTTTCATTGAAAATCCGACCAGTGGTTAAGGAGAAATAATTTGGATTAACTTTGCGAAATCCATCCATCCAACCCTGAATCCCGAGTCACAAATCCAATTAATTAACCACTGGACCATGGCCATGACTACAAGAGATGTGTAAACACATTGTGTTGCAAAAGGCGTGAAGCCATCGAAAATAATAATTTAAAATACAAAATGTTGACACTATTGTTGATAAATCTAGTGTGTGATATAATATTATGAAGTAAAGCATTAAAACAACAGTTAAGCAGTATACAGACATCATCAGCCTGTTTGCGAAGATGCTTGGCGAGGTATTCCAGGACAGCATTGCTGAGATTTTTGCGTTTCTTTGACAGATTTTGTTTCACAGAGTCTGTATTGATCCAGAATGGACCAATCATAATGTTGCTTGGTATAGTAGCTTCTATAATGTCCTTCTCTTTCAAATGCATCTCAACTTCTTGTTTCACTTCAAGTGCTGTGTGTTCCTGCTTCTCATATTCCCTGAAGAGAAAATTCTATGTTAAAAGGGGCATAACTGCAATAAACTTCATAAATAGAGTTATTGCACTTGACTGGAAACATTGATTATCGGTAGTACCTCAGTAAGCAAGTGTTGTAAATATCAATGCCATATCATATACGGTAGCTTTTCTAGTAATTCTTTAACATAACAAAATTTTCTAAACAAAAAAGGGTCATAATTTGCATTTAATTGAACAAAGAGTTACCTTATATGATTGATTAGATGGAATATAAGATTTTTTTCAGCAGCTGTGCTGTTTTGTCCAGCACCCTGTGAAACCTGTATGTGATTTGACTACAGTTTCAAGCCTTTTCTTTTTCAAGGTTTCACAGGATGCTGGACAAAACAGCACAGCTGTTGAAAAAAATCTTATATTTTGTGGGAAGAAAATAATTTTCCCCTTAACGTGGCATATATTTCATAGAAATTGGTGTAGAAATAAAATACTTATGGCTATTTTTGTTTTCAAAGTGAAGCAAATTTAGTCTTAGGCCTGTAGCCCAATGTCATGTGGTATTGCTACACTGAATCTATACAAACACTTGATTAGAGCCAAGTTTTAATTTTGAGTTAAGATTTCTTTTAGAGATGGTTGAGACTTGGACCAAATCTTACCTGATATAAACATTGATGTCCAGGTTCATTATCTCGAGATGTTTCTCATATTCTCTGGCGTAAGCTTTCATCGGTATCACAGCTTTCCTGATAGCAGCCTTAATACTCTCACGTAGTTCTTCAACATGAGGCTCGTGTTCACCGACAGATTCCAGCAGTGGTGTACCCGACCAGAAGATATCCTCCAGAATGTACTGTCAAATATACCAATATACGTTTAGTACATGCATGTAAACTGTAAACCAATTTACTTTCGCAAATACTAACTTTCATGTTATGCTGATCGACGATTACAAATTTCATGTTTTAAGTTTTCCACAATGCCCATATGAATGCTTTTAGCACTTTCACGGTGATTTAATTACGCAAAATTCTACCACTCACAAACTCCGCAAAATTAAATCGTGCAAACTAATTTCTTGGTTTACAGTAATACATGCATGTATACTGTTGTGGTAAATTAGCAAAGGGGAAATATTGGTGAATTTCACAAACTTACAAAAGTGACTATAAAGATAATTTTGACAAATTGCTTGGAAGAGTAACCTTCTTCTGTGTTGATGGTGAACAAGTGTGCACAGTATCAAAGCAGCATGTCAATGGACTTTGAAATTGTATTGGGTGGTACTTAAACATTAGCATTACTCTGTTGCTAAGGTGACCTGACTTAGCACCTCCTATAATTCAAATAAGAGCTAAAAATCTATAACATTATTATAATTAATTATTACTCACTTTCTCAAGCTGTGGAACATTCTGTGTGGATTGGATTCCTTTATCAAACAGACCAACAAGAACTGTTTCAAAGTTGTTAATATTGGTACTGTAATGTACTCCAGTCGTGTCTAACTGTAAATCTACCAGGAACAGAGCATTCCTCTTGGGCCTGAAAACAATACAAATATAGTGCAATTTATATGTAAACAAAACCATGTCATTTTCAAGAAGAGGTTATACATTTTGTCATTTTTCAATTTGTACCGCCTGACACCTCTTATTAAGAGAATTACTGGTGGATGTTTTGACAGGTACAAACATAATAAGAGACAGATATAGTTTCAAGGGAATATGGGTGCATTACCATAGCTCTTCCTGAATACAGCACCGATACACGCATGACATCCCCTTGGTTTCCAACCAGTTCATTTCTAGTTGGATGGGAAACAGTGAAAAGCGATTCAGAAATTACCAAAATCCCAGGCTGAGATTAGAACCATGGACCACTTATATGTAACCAGCCACACAAAAATTAAGACAGTAAAATATACAAACCTGTAGGGACTTGAAATCACATCTTTTCCCCAAACAAAATCATCTTCCAGTTTCATGGTGGAATAACAGGCATCGAGGATCATCTGTGTGAATGATGATAAGGAGTTCTGGACAAGGAACCTCATAGAATCCTGAAACATTATGGTAAACAGGGAATTATTTTATCGTGTCTAGCGCCATTTTTTATCAATTTTTTCAGTCTTAATTTTAAACATTATTTCAGTTATGTCTAATTATATACGGCTGCAGCAGTCAGTTGATGTAACCTGATTTCCTGGAATGAATTGTCAACAAGTATAATCTGCTTTCCACAAGCAACTAACAACTTCTCCACATGCGGAGGACATGACCGTAGGCAATGTTATTGAAAAACATACTTAGCTAGACACTGCACCAAACCCCGTATGCTCAACCAACAAGCCAGTGTTTTATCCATTGCACTATCTGGGTGGAATAAATCATTTTGTTTCATTGAACAAAATAATGATGCTTTCGTACTTCACACACCTAGCTGATGGCCTCAGTATACTACAGTATGGGTTTCTTTCCCATTAAATGTGCAAACTATTTGAGATGAAACATCAGTACTGAACGAACCTGCATCATAAACTTGACCATTTCCATGAATTTCTTCAGTTTTGAGATCTGGTAAACTTCGAAGTTGGTTTCATGAATGTTGAACCAACCCTTTCCAACATCCCTCAACTTTGTTCTGATCGCAGCACGGAGAGTCGAGATCCATGAATCTTTCAAGAACAATGCAACCTAAAAAGAAAGTCAATATTTAGTATTTCAAAAACATGTTATATTCTGGGTTACATGCTACTAAAACTTTGATAAGGCTCAACAAACAAATAATGCTGTCTGTCTTACATTTGGGAATCATATAAATGATGAAGAAAATGTTGTGCAAATATTAAAATATCATTTCGTCTGAAGATCAATCTCGAAAAATTTATCAATGCATTTTTCGCATGCATTGACACAAAGTCATCGTTTTCAAGGTAACTGATAAGCCAACCGGCTGTGGCTGAAGTGGTAAGAATAACATGTAATATTGTTATCTCATTATCAATCCCAAATTGTGCCAGACCCCAATTGTTAAAACGTGACTACCACATTCTGATAACACAAGACATGTTCATGATAGTTACAAATGCATGAATCAACGTATCTTTTACCTGAGATGTCACTTGAGCTTGTGTTTGTTCAAATTCTTCAATTCTCATTGGTTTAGTGGTGGGTACATGATACAGACATTTGTTGCCTACTTCATTACATTCAATAGCTACAGTACCAGTAGCTTTAATACTTTCCACTCTGGTTAGCAGAGAATTGAAGGCAAAAGCATCATATACTGCGTCATAGTCATACTCTGGCACATCAGTGCTGCATGCTGAAATCATACAAACATTTCCTATCAATACAGGTCACAGGAGAATTTTTTTATAGAAAGAGGTGGTTTGTCATTTTGATCGGGGCCACTTTCATACAGACTGAGAGCTAACAATGTGTACACTGTTTTTTGTGTGACTGTCATGGACTGCTGTTACTGTTGAATGCTGTCTTTTCTGTCTGAGTGTTATTATCTATTTAAACATTGAACATTGTCAAAAGGATTTTTCTTTTGATTGCAACTGCTTCATTCTCCCCATTGCATTCTTTACATTGATGTTTGGTCTGTTATAAGTATAATGAAGAGTTCCAGTTACCTTTGAAAGGTACAGGTCTGTTCTCAGGAGCTGGAACCGACACAAAAGCAAACGTTGAGTTGTCTTGTTCGATGATCTTATCAAATATAATTCTATTCATGGAGCGACAGAAGTCAATGTTGGCCTCCTTTTCCAAGGCTTGAATACCATCTTCTAGTCTGTAAGAAGAATATATATTTCTTAACAATGGTTATCCAAGCAAACTTTGTTCAGTTGGCAACTGACATAGTCATTAACACAGTATGGGTTTCAATCAGGGTTTTAATTATTAATATTGAAAACAGATTGGCAGAAAAAAAAATTTGAACAGGGCCTTTTCAATAGCATTTATAACAACAAATAATTATTTTTAAGAAAAACAACCGATTGAAACGCAGTTTTGAACAATGACGTCTATTGACAATTGGTTAATAATGAAAACCCTAAATAATACTTGTCTAGGAGTGGTCAACAAAAACTTTTACAAAATATCATTTATCTTAAAGGAACCAAGCTTGAACTAGAATGGGTGTTTTATCACAGAAACGTAAGTGTCCCTGTGACCATCTCATCAAAACCATCAAGGGGCCAAAACTCTGGCACCTGCAATCATCCAACCTAAATCTTCTAGACAATATGCACAACTAGGTTTGGTACAAGTATTCATGTGAAGTATCATTGAAATCCTACCAGTGGTTAATTAAGGAAAACATACGCAGAAAACTTTTTGACATCTAATCAGACAAAAGTCCAGCACAACAACAATGTCTCTCCTGTATTTTAATGGGAGAGATTCAAAATATCATGAAAGATATTGTCGTGAATGGAACATAACTTTATATCAATTACCCTTTGTCCTTTGATAATCCCGGAGCACTTTTAGCCCACTCAACCATTCTCTTTAATGATGCCTGATCTAGTTCACCTACACCATCCATGGGCATACAGTCAATATATAGGTTATATCTCAGTAACGACTCTGTGTGTTTTCTCAGTTTGAAGGCTTCTACAACACGCGACGTGAAAACTCTCGGATCTTCTGCCTTGAACAGTAATCTAACACGTGGAACCCAGTACTGTGAGGGTAGAGATAATCTAGTCCCTGAAAATGTGAATCATAAACTAGAAGGATCTTCAACACAAAAATGTATGTCTCCAACAAAGGACCATTACTTAAGTAATAATCATCCAAACTAAAATTCCAGGTAACATGAACAACTAGGCTCGGAACCAAGTAATCATGTGATTTTTCATTAAAATCTGACCAATGGTTTTCCGTTAATAAAAACAAGCCTGAACAAATTTTGTGACATCCATCTAGACAATAGTACAACATCAATAGGTCTCCCCCACTACACGAGGGAGACATAATAATCACACATCTGTAACTTCAGCATGATTATGCCATACTATGACATCTCTAATGTATGCTACAAAATCTGACTATAATAGCCCAGTGAATTTTTTCCTTCTTTATTAGGGTCCGGAAAACGGACCCTTTCCCAATTGCAAATAGGCTATTATTTTCCCAAATTTGAATGGAGAAATTCCCAATAAACAATTTAAAAAAATAATTTTCAAAATCGGACATAAAATGACAAAGTTATGAACATTTTTGACAAGAGGTCAAGCATAAAGTTCAAAGAAACCAGTAAACATTCACATGTCATTCACATGTAATCTCTTTTTGTGTTTTATTTGGCCTTTCTGCTTCATGGAAATTCCCAATTTCAAGTTTTCACTACGCGAACATTCCCAATCTGATCATTGATCACAAGTTTATGAGCAACGGATCATTAATATAACTGTTACATTATGTCTGTTTTCACATACCATCGGCTTCAAGTCCACCATTTACCACAGGGTTTCCACTAGAATCCACAACTCGACCCTGTCTGTTAGTTTTCTGTACCAGGAACTGTTGTGTTTTATCATCATAGTCTAATACGCCCACATCAAACCAGTCATACACAATACTAGGATCAGTTGGAGGCACTGAAAATATATCAATATGAATATTGGTCCTACAAAATACATGCATGATCAGGGGTTTAACAGGGGCTGAATCTAATAGAGGGTCATTTCAGTTAATTTATTCATCATAAAATTTTACTAGATTTTACCTTTTATAGTCAAAATATCTATATTTCTCGTTTGACAAAATCTGGGGCCGTATGTCAGCCATATTTCCCAGCAGTGGCACAGACTGGGATTAAACCGGTACCTCTCGATCCCGAAGCTTGTGTCCTACCTCTAGGCCACTGCTCCCCACATTTGATAGTTTATTGAGAAAAGTTTACCCAAACATAAAACTTCAACCAAGCAACCATGACGGAGACGACCATCAAGTGATGACAACAACTCTACTTTTTTTTCAAAAAATCACATAAGCTAAAAAGACATGACTGCATGTACTTACAGGAAGCATCTGAGTCCTTCTTAGGCAACAGAGCCACACCAGGTGTAGGTTTACGTACACCATTCTCTAATCCCATCTTGATCCATTCATCAGGGGTACGACAGTCAAATTCAGCATTGTCAAAAATGTGTAATGGTAAAAATGGTGGGAAAGGAGCAGCATCCTCGGGATTTTGATTTAATACAACTGCATCTCCACTAGCATCTTTTGGCATCAATAATTCTGTTTTAATATCTTCTTGCTCCAACAACTCTTTTAAATCTAGTGTATCATACAATCTCCTCTTTCTGTAATAGTGTAAAGGTTGTTAATTTAAGACGAAATAAAGATCAGACAGATTTTTGACACAATAACATATAAAATACTAAATTAACTTTTTATTTACTTTTTTATATTGTCAGCCATTTTATTGATGATTTTGTATGTTTGTATATATTTATGCTTGTTTTGTTAGATGACCCCAAGGGAGATAAGCCCTAGGATTAATGGGTATATCATCGGAAAATAAAGTTATTATTATTATATTATTATTATGATATGTCTCCCAGGGAGGGCCATAACTCTGGCCAACAAATCATGACATTGTGCACAAATAGGCTTGGTACCAAGTATTCATGTGAACTTTTATTAAAATTAGACCAATGGTAGGGCGGACAAACTTTATGACAAGTCATACACATCCATCCAGCACAAAATCTTATATCAAGGGGACACAATAAATATTGATGTTAGATGGAAGCAGAACTGTATCAACTTTTACTCCAATCTGCCACCTCCTGGATTTTTCTGACATAGAATGTGTAGTACACATCTCATGCAGTCTGCGAAATTAGCCCTTGTCCGGGACAAATAATGATCGATTTGCCAGATATGTGCAGCTTTTTGGGACAAATACCAATTATGATCTCCCTTGATAATGTGTCTTGATGAGTCCATTTCTTACATTGAATTGTTTCTTTACTATTGGAAACTATGAGATGATAGACAATGTGCATGATTTGACACATCTATGGAGTAAAGGGTTGAAACATTCTGCTTAAATATTTCTTTTTAGATAGAATGACAGGTCAAATATAACCCTATGTATAAATATACAATGTACCAAAATATTAAAATGTACTTAAACATTTCAAATTATTTGAACTTATTGAAAATTATTTTCAATACAAACCTTTCAATTTCTATTTTGCGTGGACATTGTCCAGGTTTTGTGTAGAACGGGAGTTGAACCTTTGGTTCTGAAGCTTGAACCGGAAAGTCCTGAAAAACAAAGCAGATGGAAATCAATTAATAAATCGAAATGTAGAGAAACTGAGCCTCAGGCCAACAAAATATAAATGAACCTTTTCTTGCCTCTTTCAAGATTTTTGTGCCATAAAATCTAAACAATCTAAAACATTCAATTTATTGGCTCATTTAACAAAGTGTAACTTCATTTTTCGTGTTCCAAAAAGATTGCATGAACTTTAAAAGTTTGTAGAATCAAAGATGGAGTATAGTCCGTTAGCGAATAGGCTGGACCCCCATAAACCCTAAATATCTTTTAAAGTAATTATTCAATTTGATTGAAATTTGGTATGGTATATTGAAATAGCTTTACCAACTATGTGTTTAAATTTCAGAGTTATTTACGAACTCATAAATTTATTCCCTATTGTGTCTAATGTATTAAATTTGATATTTTAATCAACAAATGGACAGGGAGGAAATAAGCCATTACGATCAGGTAGTTAGAGCAATGCTATTGTATTTGTAATAACTGTAACGGGACATATATGGATAAATTTGACCTACATTAGACTGGTCATCAATGTGTATATAGTTGAGGTCCTACTTATGATTGTCATGATCATTTGTATAAACAAAATGTTGAGTCTTGAGATGAGAGTAAACATAAACAAGACTGCGTTCAATAAACGCTTATGCCCCCTGTGGAAGCCTTGTCCATAAATAAGTCTAAGTCCAAAATTAGGTCAAGGTGAAGGTCAAAATGGGGTCAGGTGATACAGGTGTGTGGAGAGTGTTCATATACAACATCCATGCAAGTTTGGAAGCTTTGTAGCAAGCCATAATGATGCTAGAAGAAACGGTCAATTTGGGTTAACCAGGACGGACGGACGAACGAACGAACGGACGGACAGGTGAATCACTATATGCCTCCCGATCTATCGATATGGGGGCATAAAAACATACACTTTGATGTATGGGCCTCTTTTTATATTTGCAATCGTTACTGGTGTGTTACTTAATGTACAGTTATATTGGACTAATTTGCTTACCTTTGCTGTTCCAGTCACTTCTATCACCCATACGTATTTACCCTGTTTTAGACTTAAAATTTTACATTGGAAGTAAATGCAAAGTACACTTTTCTGTGGACCAAATATTCTGTTTTAATTTATGAGAGTTGGTAAGGTTGATTTATGAAGACATGCCAATTTTTATTCTAATTTGCATTGTACTTTTTAAGATATTTAAGGTTTATGGGGGTCCAGCCTAGTCGCTAACGGACTATAACATATCTAAATAGTCATCTTCTTGTACTTAAGCGGTAATACATGTTATATTAATTTCACCAAAATCCACAAAATTTAAGGCCCACAAATATAAGTGATTTTGCAGTATAGCAAAATGACTTATATTTGTGGGCCTTAAATTTTGTGGATTTTGGTGAAATTCAATGTTGCAGAGACATAAATTCATTAAGTACTAAATATGGATTAATCATAGAGATACGATTTTGTGGTAGAGTTAAACCATAAAACCAAAGGAAGTTTTACCCCCATGTTGAATAAAAATAGTGATTATACGGTACATAAAGGTGAGTAAGGGAATAGAATAGTCTTCTTACTGATATGTCTGTGATCTCTGTTGTAGGTCCATAACTCTGTGATAGTGCTATATCACCCTTTGTTGTAAATGATGTCACTGAAATAAACATATGTACATGTCATAATGAACAAAAAGTTTTCCATAAATTAATTTTGTGATTATCAACATAATTTGTTTTTGGTATGACATGGCCACAGATCAAACCAGCGACCTCCCGCACTCAAAGTGCATGCTCTACCACTAGGCTATTGGGGCGGTTTTATATACATGCTATTACATGCATTGCATATATAGCCATTCCTTGGAGTTTCTTGGGAATAGTGTGAACACATTCTTTGACAATGGAATATGCCCTTTAATATAAGGAACACATTTTTTTCTAAAATTTTAAATTGATTCAAAAGCACTGAACTATTTTTAGTTAATACAACATAAAAATACAATGAGTAATAATGTATTTATCTTTACAAGCCAAATATCAAACTTGATTTATAAAAAATAATCTTTAACTTTAAAATTAACATGTAGGTGTACTTTTATCAGATAATATTGTTAATCTGCAATATATATAATACCTTTAGGTGTATGTTTTTCTTTGGCAACGTTCCATAATGTGTCATGTGCAGTAGGAGGTCCATTTAAAACATCCTGGAAGAAATCCAATATATAATTTATAATCAACGCCACATGTATGTGTTATAGTGTTGGCATATTTTAATATCATTTATAAACAGCACTGATAAGACTGTGCGGTATAAAACATGTATAAATTGCACAACTCAAGTACTAGTACATAAACCACTATACTTGAAATGTATAAATTGCACAACTATAAGAAAGTACAACTACTTCGACCCACACAATGGTCAGTGATTACAGCCAATACAATATATCAGGACTAACCATACTAATTAAATAAATAAATGATGACTTTTTTTTAGAAAATAAAGGCTTTTAAAAGTATGATTTCCATAGTCATTTATGATTAGTGTACATATATCTAATGATGTGTATCATGCATATCTTTAAAGAACAAAAAATACCCTTAAGTTTTCTTCACACATTAAGTTTACCTCTACAAAATCAGTTACCCATATGCCAAAATTATCAATATTTTTTCTACTAATTAAAGGTCTATGGCCCCATCCTGAGGTTATAAAAAAGCCCTTAAGGCCCTCACTATATACTATTATATAATATTAGGGTTCAATCTATAAATATTAGTATTTCTTTTTATAACTAACATATATTTTAAATTATTTAATGACAATAACTAACCCCTAATCTGTCTTCAGTAGCGACATCTGATCCTATGATATCAGAGTAAAATCCTCTCTGTTTTATTTCTGGGTAAGTTTGTCCAGCTGCCCCACGCTGTCCTTGGCTAGTTTGAGAGCGGTTTGCAGAAAATGGCTTCCCACCATGGGAACTCCTGCTTGCCCGACTGTTCATCGTGTTCTCCTTCCCAATAAACTCCTGCAAATATAAATAAATACATTTATCTGTTAAACATTGCACACTTGTATTTGATGGAATTCCATTATTTTTTTACATCATCTTGTAGTTATTATGGTAACAACAACCATGTTGTTATATTCCACTGACACATTAGTTACTTTTAGCGGGGAGAAAAAAAAATACCAAAAATTTGTAATTGTGTAATACTGTAAAACCTCATGATGCGACCAACTCGAAAATACGACCAACTCAGTATTACGACCACTTTTTTCTCAGTCCAGATTTTTTCTCTATATAAATCAATGGTCACAAAACTCAATAATGCGGGCAACTCTATATTATGTAATGCGACCACTAATTTGGTCCCGATCAATCGATAAAGTCATAATTTCAACTCGATTCCACGACCAAGTGTTGTTTCAGTACAGATAGTATTGATTTTAGTTGAGTCGGTGGTCAAGGTCCAACTTTTTGCCGGACCCGTTGGATGTCTTAATATCAAGTTTTTACTGTAATTTTCCTTAACTTTTAAATCTGATTTTTAAATCTGTATGAACAAAAGATGCAAGTCTAAGCAGGTCTGTTGTTAATACTAAATTCCTAAAGAGAAGAATTCCATGTAGCTTATACTAATTTATTTAAAGTTGATTGTGAAGGAAGTTCATACAACTTAGATTATCAATCTGAACACCTCCTGATGGTATGCATCACCACACGTGTATGACTATAAGAAAGGGAGAAACCAGCATGCCCTTTAAATGGTAAGCATCTACATAATTATAGCAATGGAATTACTAGTACAAATATTATTTTGTCTTCAGTATGAGACAGCCCAGGAGGGAACCGAGGACCCTGCACCTGAAGCTGATGCACTGCCACTCAGATAGATTGTTGAGATAACCATGCCCAAACAGGGATTTATTTGAATCCGGGACCACTTTAGGCTTTCACATGGTATACGCAGACATTTGTCCATGTTCTTAAAGAGTTCGCACAACCGAAGGACTGATAGAAGTTGCTGAATGAAATCATCACAAGTCTCCCTCTTTTACCATTGGGAGCAAGACAATAACAAGACACCACTTCTTCTTCATCTTCAAATACTGTGCATCGCTCCTCCGGAGCATTGTCGCACATGGTGAGTATATACAAATGCGCAAGGGAAAAACGCAACTTGAAAGTTGGTTAAAAACATGCCGCTCCAGAGTTACGGCATTGACGCGCCCATCCTAGCCTTGAAGACTTCTAGTGATGAGGCGGTGATGATCACGTCTGGAAGGTTGTTCCAGATGCGGATGCCAGAAGGGAAGAAAGAGTATCTGTAGGCATTGACGCTGGCAAATGGTACCAAGAATCGGCTGGCGTGGCCTCTTGTATGTACTACTGCTTGGGATGAGTAACTGCTGAGCTTGGACATCCACTAGGTTGTTGATGATTCTATACATCATGGCAGCGTTGGTGTGTTGGCGACGAGCCTCTAGTGGTACCCAGTCAAGGTCCTTCATCATGGATGTAACGCTGCTGGTCTGTCTGTAGTCTCCTGTGCAGAATCGAGCAGCTCTTCTTTGTACTACCTCGGTTTTGTTGATGTTGGCCCTAGTATGTGGATCCCATATTGCGGATGCGTACTCCAGTTGTGGTCTTACTAGGGACTTGTAGCAAACGGCCTTGACATCTTGTGGGCAGAAGCTCAAGTTTCTACGAAGGAAAGCAGTGGTGTTATTTGCCTTCTTGGCTGTCACATCAATGTGGCTGTTCCAGGACAGTGTCTTGTCGAATTTGAAGCCCAGGTACTTCACATTGTCTGTTTCTTGGAGGGAATGGCCGTGTATAGAGTATGATCCGACGATGATATTCGGCTTGTTGGTTATTCGGATCATTTCGCATTTATCAGGGTTGAAGGCCATCTGCCAGTACAGCTCCCATTCTTGTAGGTGGTCCAGATCTTCTTGTAGTGCCTTGGTGTCTTTGTCCGACTTGATGGTCCTATAGAGAAGGCAGTCATCGGCAAAGAGGCCAGCAGTGGATGAAGTCCTACCTGGCAAGTCATTGATGTATACTAAGAATAAGAGCAGTCCTAGCACGGTCCCCTGTGTGGAACTCCGGATGTTACTAGAGCTGAACGAAATGTCTTCCCATCCAGTGCGACTTGTTGTTGTCTGTTGGCGAGGAAGCTGCTATCTATCCTAAAGTCTTACCCCTGATACCATAGTGGTCGAGTTTTGCTGAAAGTCGTTGATGGGGTACCTTGTCGAATGCCTTCGAGAAGCCTAGTAAGATGGCGTCGATCTGTTGATTCTCGATCACGGCTTTATCCCTTCTACTTCTAGTATATGTCATCACTCCCCGTCAACCGAACACCATGCTATCATCGGTGGCACCGTGCCATTGTTATAAATACCTAAACAGAAAAACAGACATCCCTGGCAGTTGAACGTACAGGGATTTCAACCTGGGACCTGTCGCATGATAGGGCTCTCATTTGACCATTTTTGGGGCCTATAATTCCCCCCCCCCCCCTAAATTAATATACATTTTTCCATTATTTTCTGAAAGAAATTGTTTTGTTTTTTTTGAAAATCAATGAAGAGTCTTTGTAAATGCTGTTCAGCCATTGCTATATCTGTTTTTATAGCTTAAAATTGGCTTTTTGTTCATTTAATATGTATTACGTTTATAGTAGTTTTGATATTTATAAAAGACAAAACTCCCTGTTTTCTTCAAAACGATGCGAAATTTCCCTACCTGAGGGCCCCTGGCCCCAGTCCCAAAAGTGTAGCGAGAGCCCTGCATGATCTATAAGAAGATGGCAGTGGCTAGCCGTCCGGCATCGGACGACTAGACAGCGAACGCTACAAGCATTGGCTAGGGAACCGTCATTCTATTTCTATACATTAATTAGGCATTCGGAATTTAGTTATTTTCAAGGTAGAAACATACGTGATAAATGTCTTATCACAAGAAAATAACTGAAATTCTGGATGCCTAATGCATAGAATGACAGTTCCCTAGCCAATGCACGTAGCTGTCTAGTCGTCCGGTGCAGGACGGCTAGCCACTGTCTGCCTAAGAAGATATTCAAGGCATGGCATGGGTTGTTTGAAAAATAGCCAAGGAAATAAAAAAGAACCAAACTCTGTGTGACATTTAAAAAGAGTAAAAAGGCAGGCAAAAATACATACATATGCACAGGTCTACGATGACTCCAAAGTCTGCCAAAATCGGTTTGTCAATATTGACAATCCTCACTGCAGATATGTGGGTGGGGTAAACAGGTGCGTTAAGTAAATGTCAAGACTAAAAATATATTTAAACACTGTTATTTTCTAAACTCGCAAGATCAGATTAACGTAAACATTAACATAAATCCATATTTGCAATCTTACCTGGGCTATATTTCATTCAATGTCGTCAAAAAACATGAAAGTGTAGAGTTTTATTCCAATCTAGACGAACGCGTTGTTTACATTGAATGCGTCGTCAAGCACGGTTGACGCTAATTTCCACACAACGCCGTATTTAATCCGTTAAATCTTCTCCACGGTTATTTCCCCTACGACTCCAAACCATACATCGCATTATGAGTTGTTCAGCAGGCTGTTGGAGCAGTGAGACTATAGATTATTAAGACCAGAAAATTTCTGGAGTATTAAGACCACATAATTAATACAGTTATTTGACTATTGAGGCCATATATTCCTGACGGCTGTTGGAGCATTCATACTGACATAGCCTATTTATGTTGATTTTATACATAGTAATGGTTAAAAATATCAACGCTTACTAAAATGAAAAAAATGACACTATTTCAACTCTGTTGTTTTTTAAATTAATATTTAATAAGTATACAATGTACACTACGGTCTTTGTGATTAATTCCTACGCATATGAACTCTAAACCGTTATCTATTCACCGGTATATCACGCAAAACAGCGATCTATTTCCTAAATATACAAACATATTGGTTCCATGCTTTAAATGTTGGATGCATGATGCCTATCAATTTGACGTATTTGTATAAATGTGAATCATTAGACAGAAATAAAGAATAAATGATATAATCCAATTATACAAAGATATCTATCTATATGTTGCTACGAGAAATGTATAACTGTGGTACATTTAAAGAGACCCATATACTTCAAAGAAACAAAGTGCTTTCTGTAAGAAGTAAAATCTGAACCCATAATCAGTCTGAATAAGCTTTTGTAAAATAGTGCGTTTTCAGTGCTTTCTTGAATGATAGTATTGGTTTACTGTCTCTAAATGCTGTTGGAAGTGCATTCCAGAGCTTCGGTGCTGCAGCCGTGAAACATCGATCACCGTACGAGAAAGTCCTCATTCTCGGCACAACTAGAAGAACATATACTAGTAGTCATTCTAAGACCTAAGCTGTCTTTGTGGAGTATAATATACCTCTATACACACAGTACTTCTGGTGTCACCATGGGACTTTCCATGAAATGCTTTGAAAACACAAATCAAGACCTTGTACTCCATTCTGTATTGTACATGTAACCAGTGAAGCTCCTTCATAGGCTTATCAGTGCTCACAGGAGTGATGTGACTGTAACGCGGTGTCCGTGTGATGAGACAGGCAGTTGTATTTTGTAGTTTGTTCAGAATGATATTTGAGGAGCCACACAGTAACGCATTACAATAGTCTAGTATTGATATAACATGTACCTAAGAATTGATAAGGGATTTTGTTATATTGTCTGATTTGACCCATTTGTCGGGTCTGAATGAAACACGACCTTGATACAGCACCGTGGTTTCTCACCATTAATGATGGTCTGATCACCGCATCGCCAACTTTCACCGTCAGATTCTCGGCTGTACTGGTATTTCTTTCGGTACAAACAAGATAACCTTGGGTTTGTTAGCGTTATTATAAGCAAATTTTCTTTCATCAATTGCAAAATACCTTTCAGACAAGCTTCAATTCGTTGCAGTGTTTCATCACGCGAGAAGCAATCTTTTGGTTTGAATGCAATACTACTATACAACTGTGAGTCATCAAGTGTTGAAGTGATGTTGCAGTTGATGATTTCTGCAGATTGAACCCACTGGTTTTGTGTACATGGTGTAAATCTTCGGACCAAGCACAGAACTCTGAGGTACATGTACACTAAAGTTCATCAATACTAGTTTTGAAAGTTCACTATCTATACAAATGCTGGTAGCGGTCACAATCATAGGATTTCATCTGGCACTATAATGGCTTGTCTGTTATACTGAAATGATTTTCTAGGTTGCTTAGGATATTGGTGTGATCAATGGTACCAAATGCTGCTGATAAATCAAGCATTACCAGGACCGTAGCTTTGTTTTGATCTAGAGAACATAAGATGTCATTTTGCATACGAAGTAGAGCCGTTACAGTAGGCGGACATTTTCTATATGCTGATTGACGTTATTCGTGGAGAATATACAGTGTTCTTTAAATGATCTTCTAGTTGAACATAGACAGCCTTCTCAAGAACTTTGGAAATGAAAGATCTATACGTTTGGCACAGCTAGGTTTGTGATTGTTCAGTTCCTTTTGATCAAGACCTGGCTTTTTATCAGTGGTCTTATTCTAGAGCTTTTAAAAGCCGTGTGTTTATAAGAATTTTCATGTGATGCATTGTATACATTGTATTTTAAAATAATTTTTGTTAATATTGGATTAGCTCATTAAAACAGGCGGAAACTGAACACTTGGTTCAGTCATGTCAATTACTACAAGAACTTAAGAAAAAGGTTTGGCCATTACAAGTGGCATTACAATCAGATACTATACTGCTCACAGAGGACCTTACGAAGACCCTCACACTTTGAAATCGCTGTATTGAAAGTGTGAAGGCGAACACGAAGAATGAAAAGCAGATACTATTATACATTTAACCGGTTAACCGCCCTACAATAAAACATTGATACCCTGATCTACTTGCTTGTTAACTGATGCGACAAAATGTGAAATCATTTGAACTAGGGACAGTAATGACTTGTGCATTTGGATGTTAAATGGAGCAAAATAAAATAAAATATGTGTATCAAGTACATACATTTGCTTATATACTTATATAATTGTGTATGCATTAAATAAATAAAGAATAAAATAGCTCGGTTGGATTATTTGAATTCCAAGTTTAATATTTTGGATTCATTGCAACTTAAAAACAAATCAGCAGTTTTCTTTTGAATTGAACTATGGACATTATACTCGTTTTTCATGCGAGAAAATAGAAATAAAGTTAGTTTCGATGTTTGATACATACGGTTTAGTTAATCTATTGACAATAAGGCCGCTGTTATTGTGTTATTGCATATGGGTACAACATACATGTACATTGTGAACAGAGTGTTTACTGGATTTACTGAGCGCTGAAGTGTATGTGGATTTAAAATATCGTGTTAACTGTTGTTTTACATCGATACATATTAAAACATGAATTCGTAAATAAATGAATAGATAATTCGGAAGGTTGGCCCAGGTACAATACTTTATAAAATTTATGAAATTAGGAAATAATGGTAATCAGAGGTCTTTTGACACAATGCATTATTGCTGGTGTGATATCGATAATAAGTGCCATAGAAACAACAACACCACCACCAACATCCCCGGCATCACCAGACAGTACAACATTATCTTTAAACAGCGCAACAACATTAGCTGCAGCAACCGACATCATGGAAACTACGTCAGTTTTATCATCAAATAATACAACAACACAACACACAACTGAAACAACATTACCCAAAACAAATACAACAGAATCTCCGCCTTCTGAAACCCCGGAAACTCAAGTGACAGATTCGCAAACCCCGCCTACTGAAGCAACAGAAACACCAGTGACTGATTCGGTAACTCCGCCTACTGAACCCACAGAAACACCAGTGACTGATTCTGAAAGTCCGCCTACTCGACTCACAGAAACTCCAGTGACTGATTCAGAAACCCCGCCTACTGAACCCACAGAAACTCCAGTGACTGATTCAGAAACCCCGCCTACTGAACCAACACAAACTCCAGTGACTGATTCTGAAACTCCGCCTACTGAACCCACAGAAACTCCAGTGACTGATTCAGAAACCCCGCCTACTGAACCAACACAAACTCCAGTGACTGATTCTGAAACTCCGCCTACTGAACACACAGAAACTCCAGTGACTAATTCTGAAAGTCCGCCTACTCGACTCACAGAAACTCCAGTGACTGATTCAGAAACCCCGCCTACTGAACCCACAGAAACTCCAGTGACTCCACAAAATACATCCCCGGAAACAACGATGACTAAAACCCTGGAATCTACAACAACCAAATTCTTGGAAATTACGACAACCGAGTTCCTAAACACTTCAACACAATTCCCCTGGACAACGGAAAGCACCACAGGTTAGTAGTACACACAGCTTTATTACATATAAACGTAAAATGAGAGTAATAAATGTTGTATTTATGGATTCTATGGTCGTATCCAAAGGCATAAAGCACCGAGGGTATATTTTGGGTGTTTTCACCTCCGTAAACATGCTTTTTTGGCCAATTGTCAGATTTTCATCGAGGCATGGGCATCGGTGTATCTTTGTGTGGCTATGGGTCTGGGTACGGTTCTCTATCTTTGGACCATTCTTACTCGATACATTATTTACTATTTAGATACTGCATGAGTACATGTTGTTGTACATGTTTTGCCGAATATTTTTAAAACTCAAACAATTAAATTTGTCTTTGGCGTTGTTTATGTGTGGTGTGTCGCCGTACCTACGGTTGAGATGTCGCCACTCGTGAAAATAGTAATTTCTGTGATCACTCGGTGAAATGAAATGCGACCTTACACCAAAATTAACAAATGTAGTAGACCTTGAGCTGACAATTGACCTTGCTCCCCGCAGGGGGAATTTTCTACACTATGATTTTCTTAAACCTTTTGGTGGTGGCATTCACAGACAACAGTTTGCAAGTTTCTGTTGGGGTTTTAACGAGTTACGGAGATTTGAAATGCGTGACTATGCGATTTCTACAGGAATCACTAATTTTGCTTATATGACATTATAAACATGCCAATTGTACGATAAATCATGTGAATAAGACATTTATGTATGTTAAAGTTATTTAAAATTGAAACTATCAGTTGTACAAATAATTATAGGCAAAAAATTGATATATACGTAATTCACGTTACTTGGCCTGAAATTACTAGAATATTAAAATAAACAGTCAACGTATATGACGTTTTTAAGTTAAGAAATGATGATACTGATCAGTATGCAGCTCAATAATGTATATAGCTATAGTACAACTACACAAATAATGAAATGCCATGTAAACTACGTTACCTTTCAAAAATATGTTGTTTTTTTCAACAACATTTCAGTTAAAATTTTGGTATAGCACATATAGTGGGGTGACAATTTGTGATTTTTTGGGGGTAGCTTGGTGACAGCTAAAGTAGAACAAGCAATGTTATATACCAAAATGTTTGTCTATGTATGTACTATATGGAACTGCTGGCATAAATTGTCAACACGTGGTGTGGACCCGGTAATTCAAGATGGCGTCCAAGACGGCCGCCATAATTTACAAATACACTTAAAATTCTATGTTCTCATGCATTTTTATTTATTTATGTATATAGTCACAAATATTTGCTTAGATATTATCCATTTGATAATGTGCATCATATGAACACACAAGACTGACCACTTTGAAGTCAAGGTCAAGGTCATTTCAAGGTCAAGTTACGAAAAATATGCCCTATGGGATATGCAACACTGCAAAGTACAGACATCCCAAGACCATATGGGGTACATAACACTTGTCAAGTACAACCACCCAATGTCACATTCGGTACTCACCATCACAGAGTACAGCCATCCAATGCCGTATGGGGTAGACACTACCACTTATTATAGTCATACTAAGCCATAAGGGGTACTCTCAACCAAACCCTTTGTTATGCTTACCACTACCAAATACACCAGTATCAGGCATGACTGGGTACTCATTACCATCATATATTAGGCCTAAATGGTGTGTAACCAACACCGAGTACACTCATATGCCCTTAGGAGTTCTTAAACCACTTAATAATCAACTCAGGCCTTATGGGGGACTAATAGCACTGTCTATGTATACATTCCGTAACCAATGGAGTACTTACAATTGCCCAATACAACCATTCCTATTGCATTCTTAATGGCACCAGCTATATCTGAGGCCATATGGGGTACTTAAAACCAAGAGGACAGCCAACCAAGACCATACTGGGTACTCACCACCCTTAATTATAGCCACAGTATGCCATAAGAGATACTCACAACACCTGAGTAAAGCCATACACATGTAAGTCTCTATATGGTACTCACTATTACTGAGCACAGCTGTACAAGGCCCTATGGGTTATTCACTAGTACAAAAATACAGTCACATAAGGCCCAAAAGGCTACTCATCCCAAATAGTTACAGATTTCATACCCCATAGGGGTGCTCATAACCAATGACTTACAGTCTCACCAAGTTGTATAGGGTACAAAGGAGTCATAACAACATAGTACAGACATCCAAGGCCCAATCGCCACCACCAATTACAGTTTATATCTTGCACTAAGTGGTACAAATAACCATTGAGTACGGTCACACCTGACTGTGGTACTTACCACCAGCGGTAACAACGACACTATGTCCTAAGGGGTACTCGGACCAATTTAATACTGCCATACCAGGTGCAATATAGCCATCATTTGCTCTATTGGGTAATTCCCCACCACCAATTATGGTCATACTAATCCCTGCAGGGTAGTTGCAACCACTAAATATATCTATACCAGACCCTATGTGGTACTTACCACTACCAGCCTTCTAAGGCCCTATGCCCTACTCACAACTACTATGTACAGCCATACTATGCCACACAGAGATACTCATAGTCACTGAGGAAAGCCATTCAATGCCTATTTGGTACTTAACACTGCCTAGTACAGCCGTCCAGGTCAGCTTATGTAATCACCTCCACAAGTTCAACCATCTCAGGCCCGATTGGGTATCCACCTATACAAAGAACAGCCATCACAGGTCCTATTGACTACCCTATATCAATTAGAACAACCAGCTCAGGCCCCATTTGGTACCAACCACCTCTGAGTACAGTAATCCCAGGCTGTATTGGATGCCCATCACCACAGAGAACAGCCATCCCAGGTTCCATTTGGTACCCACAACCTCAGAGTACATACAGTTATCTAAGGCCCTATTGGGTACCCACCAAATCTGAGTTCAGTCACAAAAGCCATTTTGGGTACTCAACATCACAGATTAAGACATCCCAGGCCTCATTGGGAACCCACCAACACAGAGTTCAGCCATCCTAGGCCATATTTGGAACCCACCAACACAGAATTCAGCCCTCCTAGGCCATATTGGGAACCTACCAACACAGATTTCAGCCCTCCTTGGCCATATTGGGAACCCACCAACACAGATATCAGCCCTCCAATGCGATATTGGGAACCCACCACCACAGTTTTCAGTCATCCTAGGCCATATTGGGAACCCACCAACACAGATTTCAGCCCTCCTAGGCCATATTGGGAACCCACCAACACAGATTTCAGCCCTCTTAGGCCATATTGGGAACCTACCAACACAGATTTCAGCCCTCCTTGGCAATATTTGGAATCCACCAACACAGATTTCAGCCCTCCTATGCCATATTGGGAACCCACCAACACAGATTTCAGCCATCCTATGCCATATTGGGAACCCACCAACAAAGATTTCAGCCCTCCTAGGCCATATTGGGAACCAACCAACACAGCTTTCAGCAATGCTATGCCATATTGGAACCCACCAACACAGATTTCAGCCATCCTATGCCATATTGGGAACCCACCAACACAGATTTCAGCCCTCCTAGACAATATTGGGAACCCGCCAACACAGATTTCAGCCCTCTCATGTCATATTGGGAACCCACCAACACAGATTTCAGCCCTCTTAGGCCATATTGGGAACCTACTAACACAGATTTCAGCCATCCTATGCCATATTGGGAACCCACCAATACAGATTTCAGCCATCCTAGCCCATATTGTGTAACTACCCCACTTATTAAAGCCATACAATGTCATATGATGCAGCAATTCCTGACTACATGTCGTATGTAACACATGCAATACCGGCTCTAGACAGATATGGAAATAACAATGAACAATTAAAAAACAATGAACAGTAACACAGTTTACACTATTTTAAGAGTATTTTACCTTAAATGATATTGACCTCTCACTGGTCAGTATTGCACAACAATTCATGTAGTCGCCATAAGATAAGTATGCACCTATCAATCTTTTCCTCTAGTGGGGGAGTGGCGGACAGACCAAGAGGAATTGGACAATTTTACTTTTGGGGTCTTATTCCTGGTGCACCCTAGAGAATGTTTCAAACTTATTTTCAAATATACACGGTGGTTTTTAATTTGTATGTAGTGTGATTTAATAACTGACATACGATTGTATACATGTATATAGTAAACGTTTAAAAGTCATGTGTGTGCATAGTGTTCCCATGAAGATATTAAATCGAGGGGCAATCCGTGTTCTAGTTTCATAGTTTGATTATTAAATTTGTTTGTGTGTATTAAGTTAAATACATATTGTATAAAGCAAGCAAAAATACTTGTACGTTTGGGATTTTACAAAGATAAGTCAACATTGCATTAAATTACAGCATAATATGATATTGTAAAGTTTGCAAGTAAGGTAACGTAAATTGAAACATAATTTTTTTTAATACATGTGTTGAAAGTTCAAATGCAAACTGCGATAAAAGATATTTTGATTTGAAAATCAATTATTTTCAGTTTAGCTAAAGTAACAGAATACAAGGCTAGTAAATTGTATTTTTGTTTGATATTTAAATACATGTACATTATAGTTTAGATGTTGTTTAGTTAAATATACAGTTTGGACTGCAAACATATGATAACTTTTGAGTAGGATTAATTTTTTTAATTATTTTTAATTGTTTTGAGTACGTTTTTAAGACACTGACGACATGAACTTTAATGTGTATGTTTGGTAACGTAAAGTGCAATGTAGTATTGCCTTAACATATCTTACAAGTATGAGACTTGTTAATATATATAATATAAACCATTATAAATATATAAAGTGATATTATATGTAACTGAAAAGTGTATGATACAATTTGAATACTTGAAATTATTGAAGGAATGAAAAACGCACATGTTTTGGAGAATGGGTGACATTTTAAGAATCGCTACCAAAATCCATCTCTTAACCTTTACTGGCAATCTATACATCATTTTTTAGGTTAAATGTTGAACTTCGTAATGGTAACTTCATCATTTGATCGTCTGGCCATCTAAATTTGAAATAAAAAACTTTATGCCAAAAACCTTTTGTTGTTTTAGGGTAACGTATGTTTTCCCATATTTATCTTCTTTAACATTGCATTTTGGCATTGAAATTCTATCAGCTTGCAGCTACTAGTTTACACTCTGGAATAAAATATGCAAACTTGGAATTATTAAATAGGATAATGGTACAATTTATCTTTGAAAATTACATTTTTTTATATTTTTGGGGTAACGTATTTTAAAGCGTTGTAACCGAGAAAAGTCCCACCCGCCAGTTTATGCCAAAATGTTTGCCACACCTTGGGGTTTCAAAAGAATAGGGTCCACAAAATTACCCCTGGTGGAGCAAAACCCCCTCTGGCTCACGGTCTATAGGCTACGAGTGCGAATTTCGTTTCAAATATCTTAATGACATAGTTTTTATGTGTTA
Organism: Spisula solida; assembly: GCA_947247005.1. Lineage (NCBI taxonomy): Eukaryota > Metazoa > Mollusca > Bivalvia > Venerida > Mactridae > Spisula > Spisula solida. The sequence goes on along the minus strand of OX365946.1, from coordinate 2,621,357 downwards.
TTTGAACAAGTTGAGCTATGATATAAGTAAAAGTTTATGAAAACTTTGAATACATTAATTAATACTTGTACGTGTATCTGATTGCGTAATAATTATTATTACCCTGTTTGGATGTATTCTCGCCTTACTAAGAAAATAAAGTCATATAATGACAAATAAAATAATTGCCTTGTTGTTTTTTTCTTTTCTTCACCCAATTTGGTCATTAAATGATTTATTTATATGGACAAAATATTGGTCAGATCGACACAATTTTATTTTCGGCCATTTTTTAAACATGTATCATAACCTTGACATTGGAAAAAATTGATTGTATTCTCGCGGCAAAAATCTTTTACACACACAACAACTTGAAAACAACTCAGGCTCTCAAAATATCTAATGCAATTTATTAAACATTTAATGCACTACAATTTGGAGCAAGTTTGATTTCATTATTAATTTAAGAATTCTTCTAAAATCGGGTTTTTCTGAGCGTTATGCAAGGTGCTTTAGATTTGCCCAATCAAAATCGCTGTTACATAACGAATGTTCCATCCGCCATTTTGTTTACATCCATATCGGTAAAATGTCATTCAAAGTGATGCTGAATCTATGTAGGTCACTTATGTTTACAATAGGTGGCGCTGTTCTGAGATCTTCGTAAAAAATCTAATTACCGCGAGGATAGGTTTAACGCGAGAATACCAGCAAGTGGTATATACTTGTTAATAGAAATGAAATACTTTGTACGGTTACATCATAGGACGCTTGAATGACGTTTGCGACGTCACACAAAAATGCTCCAAACAGGCTCTACAAAAACAAATGTAATTGCCTTAAAGGGACTGTCTCACGTTTTTGTGTATTGTAAAAACAAAATTGTCAAATATTCACGTTATTTTGGTATAGTTGCCTGTATATGCCATAAACAACCAAACTCACATCTAAAATAACTTGCAAAACATCGGCATTTTGTAGTTATTCAGTATTTTTACATCAAAAATTCTAATTCTATAGGGTATTAATACCCTATAGAATTAGCATTACTGTTATTTAAATTGTCTGAAATTTGTTCGCATTTGATGAAAACGAATAGAATCAAAGCACTGAAAGTACTACTGTGTGGCGTACTGATGCCACTAAATCCAATATCGAATCCAGGTTGTATAATAATTTTATGCCACAGTTCTGATAAGCCCACCCTTACTCAAACATGTGTGCTGCTAAAGACACCAAGAGAACCAGCAGTTACCTGCATCTTACTTAAGTAACTATGCTGAGCATCAATGAAGGATATTTACAAATACCATTTTTAACGACTTGGAGAATTCGACCAGTGTCAAGATAAGTGACTGTTTATTCTCCGTATGACCACGCATGTTAATTAAATGTATATGACACTCTATATTAACGTATGTAAAAGGGGTAAACATGGCGTCGCTCACACATATCGATCGGCCGAATAATGCTCTAAAAACAAGTTTTACATTTTATAAAACCTTAAAGTATTAGCTTTTAAAACAAGCTTTAATGAACAAAATCGATCGAATATTAAATTAATAATTGATGATTTTCGACCGTTGATTGAATTTTTATTTGGTATAAAACGGGATATTTTTAACTTACTTTTACGCGGAACGGATTCTTACTCGTCGCCGTGGATTTAATAATTAGGGTATCGTGTTGAATGTTGTTTAAAAGAGAGACATATATCTCTGCCTCATTACAAGCTCTAAATATTCAAAATCGGATAATAGATACGAAAATTATGAGGTCTTATATAAAGCAGGGTAGAAATTGACTAGTGCGTTTAACGCTTACCGCGGTAACATTGTTAATCGGCCGATCGATATGTACGTGGAACTATTTCAGTTCCCCCACCAGCTATATATAGCATCAATGTTTGTATACAACATAATTAGGTAATCGTCTGCAATGTGCAGCGGCGGAGTGATTTACATACGTTACAGTATACGATTGAAAATCGTGGGAACTATTTTAGATTCCCGCCACCAGTGAGAACATTCTTTGGTAGTAAAAATATAGTCCGTTGCGGAATGATTTGCTATAAATATCCTCTAAAAATAAAAGTCTGATATAATTATTGGTCTTAATATAAGTAAATGTTGGTAATGTAAACAAATCAGGTCCAATGATACGTGTAACCTGTGTTGCATGCTTGTAATATTGTTCAAATCATAGAACTATTCATTTGCCGAGGCCTAATGCGTTAAATTGGTCGTAAGCTGAAAAGTGGTAATATCATTGTGTGGCGTTTACGCCACACAAAAACGAACCAAATAACTCATTGATGTTTACGCTGTAGTTTGTTGATGTTACAGTTCGATCAGGTGTGAATTACATAATTCACAACTCATGTTGGAAGGAAACTTAGCGCTTTTTTCAAGAAAAAAATACTCAGTGGGCGATATCGAGAGTGGTTAAAATTACTTATTTGCACCAAATCTTTCATAAAGCAACCGTCAGTGGCTTTCTATTACATCAATACTTGGTAAGGTTGGAAAATCACGATATACAAATTTTTTAGCCAAATCTGTGAGGCAGCACCTTTAAAAGTGAGGATAAAACCATAATTTCTTTTGCATTTTGCTTTAAAAATTACTATTACTCGTTCAAATAATGGAAAACTTAAAAAAGTAAAATCAAATTTTTTTAAATAACTGGTTGACCTGCTGACCAGCCTATTTGTTTTTGTGTTATGTGCATATAAACAGTTGGTGGGTGAATAATTAAGGGGAATAATTGTTCGGGAATTGTCGATTTTATACCTAGTTGCGCTACTGCAAGCATCCTGTTATATCGTTTTGTTTGTCAACGTAAGATTCCACTAAAGATACCAGTACACACCTACGGGTCATGCACCATGATCAGATACTAATAATAAATACTAATAATAACGACTTTATTTAAAGAGGCGAAACAGTTGGGCAAGCCCAGTCTTCCATGTGAGTCTCCGATACGGATGTACTGTCTACTATCACTAGTATATACTATGTTTTTGTTATCCTGTTAATTGGACTAAATTATCCCCAATGGCTATATGGTATAACAACCTGTTTAAGTATCCCAGATAAATTAATACTATTAAACCCCTACCCTGATATCAACCGTTCATATCACCCTAAGATAATACACGGATCTAGAACTGAATTCACTTTTATGTTTACTGACGCGACACCCATCAAATCATTTAGGTTTAGGATGGTCATAATGTTTTTGCCTTATAGATGTTAAATGAAGTAAAATAAAATGATAGACATCTAAAAGAACGTGAGAGAGAAAGGGGAATAAATACACTCGCGAGTTATACATATATATATTGTGGATACGTCCGGTGTAAACATTGTGTTTTCTGGATAGTTCGGAACAATTTTATAGAGTGCGAAAGTGAAAAAAAGTAGGATTAGGAATAATGTGTTAACTAGTGTTAAACATCGATACAAATAAATCAATAAATTCGTAATTAAATCGATCGATGAATTCGGATAGAAATCGATAGATTAGGAAATACAAGTGATCGATTTCGGGAGGTAGGGGAACGATATCTGGATATACTTATAAGCATATCATTTTGTGGTCAATTTGGAAATAATGGCAACCAAACTTCTGATACAATGCTTTATCACCGGTATGATATCGATGATAAGTGGTATAGCAGAAGAAACAACAACACCACCATCATCACCGACATCACAACACAATACAACAACATTAGCTGCGCCAACCGACGTCATGGAAACTACAGAAGCAGACTTCATGGAATCTACGATAAATAAAGTCATGGAAACAACATCAATTTTCCCACCAAATAATACAACACAACAACCCACAACTGAAATAACAATACCCCAAATTAATACAACAACAGTATCACTAAATAATACAACAACCCAATCCTCAACTGAAACAATATTTCCCCGAATAAATACAACAACGACTTCACCAAATAATACAACATCGCTACCAATACCTGAAACAACATTACCCCAAATAAATACCACCACAGTAATACAAAATGATACAACACCGCGTAACACACTTGAAACAACATTACCGCAAATAAACACAACAACCGTGTCACCAAATAATGCAACAACACAAACCACAACTCCGCCTACCGAACACACAGAAACACCAGTGACTGACTCGGTAACTGCGCCTACTGAACACACAGAAACTCCAGTGACGGATTCGGAAACTCCGCCTACTCGACTCACAGAAACACCAGTGACTGATTCGGAAAGTCCGCCTACTGAACCCACAGAAACACCGGTGACTGATTCAGAAACCCCGCCTACTGAACCCACAGAAACACCAGTGACTGATTCAGAAACCCCGCTTACTGAACCCACAGAAACACCAGTGACTGATTCGGTACTAGTAACTCCGCCTACTGAACCCACAGAAACACCAGTGACTGATTCAAAAACTCCGCCTACTGAACCCACAGAAACTCCAGTGACTGATTATGAAAGTCCGCCTACACGACTCACAGAAACACCAGTGACTGATTCTGTAACTCCGCCTACTGAACCTACAGAAACACCAGTGACTGATTCTGCAACTCCGCCTACTGAACCCACAGAAACACCAGTGACTGATTCTGCAACTCCGCCTACTGAACCCACAGAAATACCAGTGACTGATTCTGCAACTCCGCCTACTGAACTCACAGAAACACCAGTGACTGATTCTGCAACTCCGCCTACTGAACCCACAGAAACACCAGTGACTGATTCTGTAACTCCGCCTACTGAACCTACAGAAACACCAGTAACTGATTCGGTATCTCCGCCTACTAAACCCACGGAAATACCAGTGACTGATTCTGCAACTCCGCCTACTGAACCCACAGAAACACCAGTGACTGATTCAGAAACCCCGCCTACTGAACCCACAGAAACACCTGTGACTGATTCAGAAACCCCGCTTACTGAACCCACAGAAACACCAGTGACTGATTCGGTACTAGTAACTCCGCCTACTGAACCCACAGAAACACCAGTGACTGATTCTAAAACTCCGCCTACTGAACCCACAGAAACTCCAGTGACTGATTATGAAAGTCCGCCTACACGACTCACAGAAACACCAGTGACTGATTCTGTAACTCCGCCTACTGAACCCACAGAAACACCAGTGACTGATTCGGTATATCCGCCTACTGAACCCACTGAAACACCAGTGACTGATTCGGTAACTCCGCCTACTGAACCCACAGAAACTCCAGTGACTGATTATGAAAGTCCGCCTACACGACTCACAGAAACACCAGTGACTGATTCTGTAACTCCGCCTACTGAACCCACAGAAACACCAGTGACTGATTCTAAAACTCCGCCTACTGAATCCACAGAAACACCAGTGACTGATTCTGTAACTCCGCCTACTGAATCCACAGAAACACCAGTGACTAATTCGGTAACTCCGCCTACTGAATCCACAGAAACACCAGTGACTGATTCTGTAACTCCGCCTACTGAACCCACAGAAACACCAGTCACTGATTCTGAAACTCCGCCTACTGAACCCACAGAAACACCAGTCACTGATTCTGAAACTCCGCCTACTGAACCCACAGAAACACCAGTCACTGATTCTGAAACTCCGCCTACTAAACCCACAGAAACACCAGTGACTGATTCGGTAACTCCGCCTACTGAACCCACAGAGACACCAGTGACTGATTCTGAAACTTCGCCTACTGAACCCACAGAGACACCAGTGACTGATTCTAAAACTCAGCCTACTGAATCAACAGAAACACCAGTGACTGATTCTGTAACTCCGCCTACTGAACTCACAGAAACACCAGTCACTGATTCTGAAACTCCGCCTACTGAACTCACAGAAACACTATTGACTGATTCGGTATATCCGCCTACTGAACCCACAGAAACACCAGTGACTAATTCGGTAACTCCGCCTACTGAATCCACAGAAACACCAGTGACTGATTCTGTAACTCCGCCTACTGAACCCACAGAAACACCAGTGACTGATTCTAAAACTCCGCCTACTGAACCCACAGAAACTCCAGTGCCTGATTATGAAAGTCCGCCTACACGACTCACAGAAACACCAGTGACTGATTCTGTAACTCCGCCTACTGAACCCACAGAAACACCAGTGACTGATTCTAAAACTCCGCCTACTGAACCCACAGAAACTCCAGTGACTGATTATGAAAGTCCGCCTACACGACTCACAGAAACACCAGTGACTGATTCTGTAACTCCGCCTACTGAACCCACAGAAACACCAGTGACTGATTCTAAAACTCCGCCTACTGAATCCACAGAAACACCAGTGACTGATTATGAAAGTCCGCCTACTGAATCAACAGAAACACCAGTGACTGATTCTGTAACTCCGCCTACTGAACTCACAGAAACACCAGTCACTGATTCTGAAACTCCGCCTACTGAACCCACAGAAACTCCAGTGACTGATTCGGTAACTCCGCCTACTGAACCCACAGAAACACCAGTGACTGATTCTGAAAGTCCGCCTACTGAACCCACAGAAACACCAGTGACTGATTCTGAAACTCCGCCTACTGAACCCACAGAAACACCAGTCACTGATTCTGAAACTCCGCCTACTGAACCCACAGAAACACCAGTGACTGATTCTGAAAGTCCGCCTACTCGACTCACAGAAACACCAGTGACTGATTCGGTAACTCCGCCTACTGAACCCACAGAAACACCAGTGACTGATTCTAAAACTCCGCCTACTGAACCCACAGAAACTCCAGTGACTGATTCTGAAAGTCCGCCTACTCGACTCACAGAAACACCAGTGACTGATTCGGTAACTCCGCCTACTGAACCCACAGAAACACCAGTGACTGATTCTAAAACTCCGCCTACTGAATCCACAGAAACACCAGTGACTGATTCGGTAACTCCGCCTACTGAACCCACAGAAACTCCAGTGACTGATTCTGAAAATCCGCCTACTCGACTCACAGAAACACCAGTGACTGATTCGGAAACTCCGCCTACTGACCCCACAGAAACACTTGTAACTGAATCGGAAATTCCGCCTACTGAGCTCACAGAAACACCAGGGACTGATTTGAAAACTCCGCCTAATAAACCCACGGAAACTTCAGTGACTGATTCGAAAACTCCGCCTACTGAACCCACAGAAGCTCCAGTAACTGAATCGGAAACTCCGCCTACTCGACTCACAGAAACCCTAGTTACCCATTCGGAATCTCCGTCTACTCAAATCACAGAAACTCCACTGACCGATTCGGAATCTCCGCCTACTGAACCCACAGAAACTCCAGCGACTGCTTCGGAAACTCCGCTGCCTACTGAACTAACAGAAACTCCAATGACTGATTCTGAAACTCCGCCTACTGAACGCACAGAAACACCAGTGACTGATTCTGAAACCCCGCCTACCGAATCCACAGACACGCCAGTGACTGATTCAGAAACTCCGCCTACTGAACCCACAGACATACTAGTGACTACTTCGGATGTTCCGCCCACTGAATCCCCAGACAATACGGCAACCGAATCCGCGGAAACTACGGTGACTAAATTCCCAGGAACTGCAACTGAATTCGCGGGAAATACAACTCAATTCCCGGAAACTATAGCAACTGAATCCCCGGAAACTATGGTGACTAAATTCCCAGGAACTACAACTGAATTCGCGGGAAATACAACTCAATTCCCGGAAACTATAGCAACTGAATCCCCGGAAACTGTGGTGACTAAATTCCCAGGAACTACAACTGAATTCGCGGGAAATACAACTCAATTCCCGGAAACTATAGCAACTGAATCCCCGGAAACTACGGTGACTAAATTCCCAGGAACTACAACTGAATTCGCGGGAAATACAACTCAATTCCCGGAAACTACGACAACTAAATCTCCGGAAACTACGGTAACTAAATCCCCGGGAACTACGACAACTGAATTCCCGGGAACTACAACAACAGAATCCCCGGAAACTACGACAACTAAATCCCCGGGAACTACGAAAACTGAATCCCTGGGAACTACGACAACTGGATTCGCGGGAAATACAACTCAATTCCCGGAAACTATAGCAACTGAATTCCCGGAAACTACGGTGACTAAATTCCCAGGAACTACAACTGAATTCGCGGGAACTATGACAACTAAATCCCCGGGAACTACGAAAACTGAATCCCTGGGAACTACGACAACTGAATCCCCGGGAACTACGAAAACTGAATTCCCGGGAACTACGACAACTGAATCCCCGGGAACTACGACAAATGAATTCTTGGGAATTACGACAACTGAATTCCCGGATATTACGGTGACTGAAGTTCAGGACACTTCAACAGTACTCCTTAGTTTAACGGAAAGCACCACAGGTTAGTACAACATGCAGTAGCATAGTGGTAGCCCCTTACATAAACTATCATTAATTGTGGTAGAGTGTAATTAATAATTATGGTAGGGTTGGCCTTTCCATAAAACCAATAATAGTTGCAAAATAACATCGCACAGATTTATGTTAAAACATTCATTAAACATTAGTTCATGACAACGGTATACAAATATACAATACACATGATTAAGTGGGTGTATAAACACAGTATAAAACATCAATGAATTTTAACGATATTCTCGAGTCTTGAAAATAATACTTTTTCTAATCTAAGTTTGGAAATTTATTCAAAACTAACGCAATATGTAATGTGCGCACGAAATATAGGTGTATCATAAGTCAAACTGGCTGATCCGTTCTATATGAGTAATAACCTTTATCCTTTTACACAGCTTCGCTATCTTTAAGTCTTGATCGTAGGGGTTGCTGTACTAGTCACCGAAACCCAAACCATTTAATTTTCATAAAATTGTCTTGCCTGTGGTATATTTCTTTATCTTGATTTATATAATACACCTGGATATATAATATATAGTCATGTAATACCATTTCTTCACTTATAACATACATACTTTCACTTTCATAAAGCTGAGTTTGCACTATGAACGTTTGTACCAGCGTTGGGTCAGCTTTTTTAAAGTCGAAAAAATGAGCTCAAACGTCGGTGAAATTACACTCGCGAGGAGGAAGATTTTGGTTCACACTACGAACATTGTGTATCTAACGCACGTTAACTTTCGGAAGGTTTCCTAGCGAATGACTGTGTTTGTAGTTATTTTTATCAGCATCAATACGCATCCTGTTTGGACCAAACACTGCCAAATCCAATCCCACCTTGTTTTACATATAAGAACGGTAACATTGGATTTAACTGGGGTGAGGGTGGTTAAGGCCCAACTACAAAAATAAAAATCTTCTCCATAGCGCTACATGTTAAAACGACCGTTTTGGTAATTTTGTTGCTTTCTTCGAAGGCCAAAAATAACACTGCGTTTGGTGTGTTTTGGTTAAAATACTTAATGAGTAATAATATTTTTCGGCCCGGGGTCGACAACTGATATAGATATCGGTCCCGTTATAGAGGTGACCTCTGTATTATTAGACGAGGCCGATGCTGTGTTGAAGGTCTAAACATTGGTCGTCATTTATATATACTGTATAATAACCTATTTGACTTGAACAAGCTCTATGTTGATGCCATAATCACCTTTATCAAAATCTTATATTTAATTTTGTTTAAAATTTTACCAAAAAGTTAAACGCTAAACGCTAAATTATGTTTATAGATCTATCATTGATAAAAAGGTCAATTAAGCATTATGAGTTTTATGTGAAAACCGTGTGTTCTGTCCGTAGCCTGTCTCGTTTAAATAAATAGCTACGCATTTATTCATGGTATTTGTCATTTAACTTATGTTTAAAATCATTTATGCATTGATTGATCGGTCGTTTGATGAAACATTTACCTATTAACACCTATAGATGTGTCTGGCTAGGGGCATGTTCGTAGCGTCTGTTCCAGAACATGTGCGGGATGTTCTACTCCGAACAACTTACGAACAAAACGGAACTGTCCTGCACAGTGTGCCGAATGTTCTACTCCAACACCTTACGAACAAAACGGAACAGAAAGTAAAATGTTAAAGATGACCAAAATTGTAGTTGCAGCCGTATTATTGGAGGAAGAAATATGCATGTGGATATATTTAAGTGCGACTGTTTGCCCGCAATGGTCCATAATTGGAAAATATATTTATTATATTATATTTTATTACACAAGCGGCCAATATTCTTGCTGTAACCACGTGACTGTTCTGGCTGCACCACCTCTGTGCCGGGCACAGAAAGAACATGTTCCGAACAGTATTCCGGTTTGTTCGTAAGTGTGTTCCACTGTCCGGGATGTGCGGAACATGTGCGGAACAGCGTTCCGAACGCGCCCTAGTAGTGCGCATGAACAAGTGAATACGATTGCTATAGTCTCATAGAGTGTCACATTTTCAAACACTTGAAGTTACATTATTTTATCTTCACATGGGTGCGTGAAAAAATAATTTCAAAGGCACGATTATGGAAGAATACTTAAAAAAGTTCCACCTCAATGAGAGACATTTGTGACTTTTAAATTACCACTTTCGTCGTGACATAGTTCGAGAATATTAACCAGTTGAAATCCTCTGACTTTGTCGTTGTTTCTCATACAGTTGTACCCTACTTAGCACATTGATCCTATCTACATGTATTTCAGATACGGAAGGTTATTTTGTCGTTGTTTTTCATAGAAAAACTTACTTTTGGTTTAAGATGTGAAATTTCTTACTTTGGTGTTAAACAAAGTGTACGTGTACATGTACGCTCCCTTCATACTGTGTTGTAACAACAGACTATACAACCAAACAAGTGTCAGACTTATATGAAAGTACTTTCCGATCACATTTCCCCCACTGTTACTATAAGGCCCGGTCACACTGACAAAAGGTGTGTGCTGCATTAGCACGTACGTCTATTTGGGAGGCTACGATCGCTACGTTTTTTCGAAAACGAAAAACCCCGATACACCGCTTTTCAGTTTCGTCAGAGGGTTGTACTGTTTTTATATGGCACTGACGGAACTAAAACTAAAAACTGATGCAACGCTCTGACGGAACACAGATGCCGTGTATTCTGAGTTCCGTCAGAGCGTTACCCCGGGTTTCAGTTTCGTCAGAGCCATATAATAAACAGAACGACCCTCGGACGGAACTGAAAAGCGGTGTTACGGAGGGAGAACGGAGGGAGTACAGAGGGAGAACGTCACACGCATGGTCGAACTTGTCCGTGATTGGCTGCGTGCAACGTACGTTGTAGGTGAGATGTACGTGCTTACAACGTGCTTACAGCGTACAATCTCTGTGTGATTGTCACGCTATCGTAAAGAGACCGTACTTACACGCGCTGTTCACGTACGTTGTCTTTATATTGTATGCTGGAAGTAGAAGGCTCGCAGGGTTAAATCGTAGCTCGAACATGGAGACAGTTCTTCATACACGTTGTGTTTGCGTGCTTCCAATTCCGTTCAGAGGCGATAATCACCACATATAATATATGTTTTCAAATTTTGTCAACGTTTTTGCATGAAGACAGCATGTACTTGCACGTACGACGGTTTGTAAGTTAGAGCATATACTTAGAGCATGATATCTTCATGAATCGGTAATTAATGTTTAATGAATCCAATGAGTCCATGGGCGATGATGAAATATTGTATTTCCCGTGCCAAGGCAAACCAGTGTGATGTAGTACACATTTTATTTTCGTCTGTTAAACGTGCAACTATACATGTCTGAATGACGAAATACCCAAAAGTAGAATACACGTAGACGTACATGTTCGTTTTCGCAATCTCCCTATACTACAAATGTACGTACACATGTACCGGGGTAGCTACACGTACCAGATACTCGTACCTCTTTAACCTCTCTTATATTTTATTGGCTCAATATCGTGTGTCACGTTTTTGTCAGGATGATAAATCAGACACATTTAATACGCCCGTATTATATATCTCAGAATAGATTTAATAACGTTATTATTCATGCATCACTGACGAGTCACTTACTTTATTCTTTTGTAATGCTGTTCTACACTTTGAACTTGGGTTAAACATTCCTCTTCAACATCCAATTTAATCACATAAATCTAATAAACCGACCTAATGAGATGAAAATATTCCATTTTCAACAGTTCATTAGGTTACTGGTACAAACGAGGATGGAGTAATTTCGAATAATGTAACGTACGTTCATGCATCTTATAGACTACATTCATGTATAAAATAACGTGGCTGCATAGCCAAACCCTCGTTTTCTAACTTTTTAGGAGGACGCAAACTGATTTGTTTTTAAAGCATTGTTTCAATATGCCCTGAATGTTGAATATACACAATGACGAATAAAGACATGAGAGTTTTTGTTGACCATCCATTGTATTTTTCTGAAGTCTCACCAGTCACATTACATCGTTAGGATATAATAGGTCAATAAGCTGCCTTTTCAAACTGAGCTCCAGACAAGAAATTGTACCATATCGTTTTAACAACTTTAATGTTACGTGTGCTCTTTTACAATTTTGTAGTCCAGCATAAGACTGCTTCATATTCTTCAAAAAGACACGCATTCTGCTTCTGTCGCTTTGTGGGTTTTCTTGTGGTATTTGATCGTCCTTGTGATTCGTTATTGTATGTTGGCTCTTGCTTCAATTGTGTTTGACCAAATGAGGCGAAAGGTTGTCGGAGTAGGTTGTCTTGTTTTTGTAGCCGTCCATGCAGTTCCGTTTTCTTACCCTTTTAAAGTAGCTGGCCGGTCGTGCCCAGCGGTTTCCACTGATCAAGTGCTGCCTTCTTTGTCCAATTTGTTATAGACATCTAAATTATTAATAAACATGTATAGCATTTGTATACATTTTTTTCAGATGGAAATACCGTGAACTGCTTAGAACGCATGGACAGTAGGGGAACACAGTGGGGTGTCACAGAAGCTGGTATTACAAGAACCCTAGAATGTGGAAAGGACTACACTGGTATGGTTTGTTTTAAACAGCCTGATAGTTATGCGCATACACATTTGTCTCGCTATAGTAGGGTCTACTCCGTATTGTGGATAACTAATTAAAAAAGCCCTCACAATACATGCAAGAACACATTCTTGAGTCCATCACTAAAGAAAAACAAACTGTACCAACGGATTTCCCCCGTTTGTATTAAGCTAATGACTTGTCATTTATCAAGAATGTGTAATCAACATTCGATTTTTCCAAATGCCTCTAATTTCCTAACTTAAATAATCATCCAAAGTAATCCATAGTAATCAAACCATTATTCCGTCATTTTGCGCACTCTTCAAGCAGAGTAAATTAGCAGTTTATACACTGTTCGTTTTGTGGCTTTCTCTGCTCTTAGTGTTGAGTGATGTATTCCCTGACCCATTTGTTCTTATCTTTTTTTCGTAAAGTAACATCTACAATGTTTGTTGTAGAACCTGTCCCCGAAGCTCCCAGTTGTCATTGGGCGGCAGTGGGACGGACGTGTTACGTCGGAAACACATCAAGAGTTCTCCCGATCCCCCCCCCCCCCCGGTAACCACCAGAAGCATGTACTGGTATTAAAAATATTATTTGGACTTATTTTTGAGGGGGTCAGGTGGTCTTGAATAATGCTTTACTGTAATGAATGTGTATACTAAATTGTTTTAGTAATATTATAACTTCAAGGTTTGAAAACACGACGATGCTCGGCTGAGGGAGAATGGGAAGAACCAGTTTATAATTGTCTGAAGTCGACGATACTTAACATCTATACGAATGCATTAGAATTAGGTATTAGTTCCACAGAAGATGCTATTACTAATGTTTTAAGTCAAGGTTTTGAGGAGGCGAACGCTGCCGTTAACGGTGAAGCATTAAGTGAGAGTGATATCTCGACCTTGGTAGATATTTTGGACGTAGTGTCTACCTTGCTCTCAACAATGATCCCAATCTCAAACCCTGGAATGGTAAAGGTAAATACCAAATTAAAATTACTTAAATTAAATATTGGTCAGTTTGTTTTTAATGGAGACATCATGCCATATATTATACGACCGACACGCCCACTGACTGCATTCACTAAGTGCATGTTATATTGGTATGCAGACACTTAGGTGAGCTGTAAAAAGACTTGTCTGTACAAATCGTTTACAAAAATGTACGTGAAAACAATTGGCTAATAAGGCAAGTCTGTAGAACTTTCAATCGATTTTATGTATTAAATTTCATTTTTATAGTCGATCGATCATCAATGTATTCTACCAGAAAGTCTACGTTGAATGTTGTTTAATCAGTTCATTTAAGATGATTGAAGAAATAATTTAATAATAATAATAATAATTAAAATACTTTTACTAGGAAACTAATTTGACAAATTAATGTAAATATGACAATCTTCCATTGGATCCCCAAACCTCGTTTGCAATATTGCATTTTCTTTGAAAGACTGTTAAGAGAGACATGCAACCTGTCAACAAGGCAACTGTTACCTGTTCCCATTGGTGGTTCTTACTTGCATTTTGGTCAGCATACTTGAAGATATTCACTTGTAGAACAATCTATATTTGCAGACATTCACGGATATGACCAGTTCTATAATTGATCCGACGAATAGTGAAGCTTTCGAGTCTTTGTCATCACGGGTAAGTTCAACATAGTGTTATAGTATCAGTTAACTCTGTGTGAGAGTATTCATAATAAGTCTTATAGAGTTATCTCTCTTACATTAGCATGTGTTTGTAGCCGAGTCTTAGTGATGTATAAATATATATATACATGCCACTTTGATAGTCAGTCTTTGTTTCGCCATCGTACTGTTCATTAGATCTATACTCATTAAATATATTATCGTGTGAATACTGATAGTTTGTTCTTATATACTTCATCAAAGTATAACACATAGGTAAACACAATAAAACTGTTTCATGATTGATTTCGTCCGGTCTTGTTGTATCGAAACAACTTAAGAAAAAAACAATCACCGAACTGTACTAAGTAAAAAAAACATGACTTTACCTGTGTCATCAACACGACCCATGCGTCTTTGAAATATCGCGAAGTTCTTGTGTCAATTTTTCGCTGTGTTTAAGTTTGGCGATATTGTTTGGACGTGGATAAAGCGAAAATTTGGTGCACACGAAAATCAAAGCACTGAGAGTGTTGATGGGAGGCGATACACGGTTTATTGGTGAGAGCGCCGCTGTCGAACGGAAAGCTGCGGGTTCGTTACTCAGTCTTGACACATCAAAGTCGTTTGGAACTCAGCTCATATGGTAGAACCCTGACTGGTTGGTCCAGTATCAGGATGTTTTGACTGCGCAAAAAGTAGTGTCTATATGAAATACTGACGATGAACATAAAACCACGAAGAGTATATTACTACAGAATATAGTCCAGGGGTGGTATTCACAAAGCTACTAAATACAAAACTTAGAATCTTCTTACAATAAGATATTTTACACGTACGCACCATTCAAGGTCATTCAACATGAATTATCCAATCCATGTGCTAATGCCTTGCAGGGAGATTCAACTGGCGAAAGGGTGCTTGTGGTAATGGATACGATAGTTGAAGTTGTTGGTTATTCACTTGACACTTTAACAGAAGGTGGTCCCTTCCACATCGCTTCTGATAATCTAGGTAGGTCATCTAAATAGCTTAACTTACTGGATTTATTTATCCCTTGTCTACCAAGTAGAGAAAACAAGTGGTCATCCCGCTATTGTTTTTGCAAAAATTATTACTCTAATTGTTAAACAAAATATACGGTCACCTATGGTGGAGAGTAGGGCTGGACAAGTGGTCCAGTGGTGATATTTACTGATTGCTGATCCGAAGGTTGTGGGTTCGATCCCGCGTCCAGCCGGATTAAAATAGAAATGCTTTTCAGTGTTTCCCACCTAACATAATTAAAATTACTAACAATCTTTCGGACGATACGTTGTCAATGTCCCGTGTATGGTGCTTTACACCAGGGACGTTTATGGAACTGTGGCATATTCTGTATCATGCACTAACCCCCAAAAACTCGAGCGACTAACCCCTTCCGTGGGCCTCGCCCATATGGATTTCCGATAGCGAGAATAAATAAAAGCATATAAATCCAAACCGTTTTGGGGGGATATTGATGGTTCGTTCTATGGCTGACTTTTGCGTGGGTCGCTAGGAGCTGACGTCGGTTCTCTCTGGTTTTTAGATTGTATGTGCGCTATATAGTATTTATGCACCGACATGCCAAAGGATTCTTTTCAAAATGTGACCTATAATCTCTATAAGTAGACACTTTTGTGACTTTTTTTACAAAACATTTGTACAGAAAATCTGAATAACTACACGAACAATTAAATTAATTAACACCGGCACATCATAATGACGTAACACGCATATCTAAGCCTGACGTCGTTGACGTTACCTTCTCTTACGGTACCGTACCAAACCAGCGTATATTAACGTGAGCTGTCAAAACGTTTCCAATGTTTTGTAACATCGATTATCAATTATATTTCACGGATAAATCTCTATACTTCTACGGTAACCTTCTATTTGAATTCAGATTTCAAAGTGGAGAGAGTCATTGCCGAGCCAATTATTTATCCAAATCCAGGTGATATATATTCTGAATGGGTATTGGAGTCAGGCAGTAGTCTCGAGTTCGATGTATCATCTTTGGCAGGTATACCAAGTTTCAGCATTTTCTAAATATTTTGACCAAAGAAAAATGTCATATTGTCGAAATAAACTCTATTATGTATCGCACGCCATGTTGGCCTCATGAATTATGCTAAAATAGCTTCAGTCGTTGCTATGTCGACCAGTTTCTGAAAAGTACCCATTTTGAGAAAAACGAGGGGTTGGTGGTTACAAAAAGAAGCTATGTTTCTTTGTTTAATTAAAATAAGAATATAATTCTAAAAATTCTAAACGTTTACATCCAGAATTGATAAAAAAACTGAATTTGTGAAATGCTCGTCACGTAAATAACGTTTGAATGACGTTTGCGAAAGTAGACGGAAGTGGATGGTTTTAAAGGTCTGTAACATTGTACAAAAAGCTATTCAAGTTGAGGCTCGTCTTTATAACGATGTAGGATCAGGATTTTCGTAATATTGTTACCTGTTTTTTTCACTGCAGAAAACGATATAACATATACTGTGGCATCAATGACGTACAAGGATTTATCTAGCGTTCTACCAACCTCTAGTCAAGAACAACAAGAGCTAAATGGACAAATTATGTCTTTGTCAACCTTTCCTACAATCACTGGAGCATTGCCTACTCCGATCAACTTAACCTTTCATCAAAGCACTGTAAGTATGCATACTTTCATAAAAACGCCATATAAGCAACGCAAGTCTTATAATTATCATACCGCATACAGGCATTCGAACCTATATTGAATGGCACCATCACCTAGCAACGCAAAGTACGAACATATTAGAGCAATGGGATATCGCAACAACACCAAACATGTCGCGCAAATAACCAGTATCAATGTGACTACACCACATTACATCACACCGTTACAAGGTTGATATGGATAACATCACTGCTAATATGTACTGTGTAACTTAATTAGGCCTCCAAAAAGTACATATAGCGCTGTTGAAATAGAGCAGATTTTACGACAATGGTTTCAGGTAATATTTTAATGGATATTATCTGTGAAATACATGGTTCCTCTGTTTTTGTCTTCAGAACTTGCTAACGAGACCAGTGTGCAGTTATTGGGACTTTGGGTGAGTACTTACCGCATCAGCACGGAACAATGGGAACTGCTTTTCACAATAATTGTTACACATTTTTAAGCATATTTTTATGACCTTACGCTTGTCTAGATACCGACCGTCAATTGAACTCCGTACGTATTAATATTATGCACTTCGGGGGGGGGGGGGGGGGGGTTCAGGGGAATTAGACATTTTTGGAAATTGGTTGTCAAATTTCCCTCCCATGTGCAGATAGTCCTGTCTAATTCCTTGGGTGTGTCCCCGGTCCATAATATACGGACCAAATCTAATTCCCGCTATATGTGACGTCAATTAATCTTTAGTTGGGTTATCGCTGAAGTAATTAAATTTGTTTATAAATGACATTAATGGGTTCTCTTAAAAGACGTTACAAAAATTATTCATTTTATGTTATAGTTAGAACATATTAAGTAAATTTTAATGATTAAAAAGGGCGGAGCGAGCGAAGCGAAGCGAGGCCTTTTTAGTCATTAAAATTTACTTAATATGTTCTAACTAACTTAGAATATAACATTCTGCATTCTGATTGGCCGATAGAAATTAGCGCCAACGCAAGACGTCAAGTCTGTTAAGAGAAAATTTTAATGATTAAATTTTCATTTAACCGCGTTTTCATTAGCTCATAATGTAGGTTATATTCTAAGTGTACATGTTAACATATAAATATGTAAAAGAATAATATAAGAAAATCAGATAGGGAAGACGTCTGTCAACGGACATTGAAGAGCACGAAAGGCTATTACATGTACTAAGATCCGCTATGATTTCAGTGATGAAACGGGGACAGGTACATGGGCAACAGACGGATGTAGTGTAACTGAAACATCTGTATCTTACACCACGTGTTCCTGTACACATCTAACTAACTTCGCTCTACTCCTTACTCTACAAGGTATTGTTCAATCATTGTTATTGAGATTGGTTGATTTTTCATTGGTCAAGGTAAGCTTTTGTGATCAGCCTTCGATCGTTTCAATCTTGCATAAAGCCTCAGACACGGTTGTGTGGTCCATAGCAAAGACTTTTGTTTAGAATCCATTCTTTCCGTTGCTTATGGGTTGCATGATTTGACACTGTAGCATATCTTGAATTTAATGGGTGTAAATTTTTATTTTCAATAATTATGAAGTATGCCATGTTGACAAATTATATGTGTAAATACACGTACTTAGTTAAGTATGTACATTGTAACACACAGCATATACATGTATTTAGTCAAGAATATCTTAGTTTTCGAACATAACACTTGTTTCTCTGATACGAACCCGGGAGTAATTCGCACGGTTGTTTTCAATGTACGCATTTAGATTGTGGTGTACCCGCCAGTCCAACGAATGGCAATGTTTTCTATGATGAAACAACCTACACTAGTATTGTCGAGTATACATGTGAACAAGGATTCCTACTAACTGGGAGTCAAACCTCACAATGTTTATATGACGGCTTCTGGAGCGGTACGGATACAGCATGCACGCAAATAGGTAATAATAATAATATCGGTTATACGGTTATAATAATAACAAGCCCAGTATTCCCTGTGAGCCTCTATGCCTAATGATTTGTACAATTTTGTAGTAATTTATAGATTCACAAAATAGGCCTTAACTAATACATGATCTTTTAAATAATCTGTATTATTCGGAGATTTCCTTTTAAACCAGTGACAGTACAGTGAAACAAAGAAGAACGCAGTTGGGGTTTTGTTTCTTTCGTTTTCGTTATAAGCCAGTTCGTTACAAGTGAGCTCCACTGTATATCGTACAGATCAAATGACTTCAGTTATATAGTCTAATCAAGGAGTCTATTCGGAAAGAGCTAGGGCAGTGTATCAGGATTCCTTGTACCACACAAAGTGTCTGTTTCTTCCCTAAAAGCCGCGATCATTGACCAATTAGGAAGGGACAAAATTAGACAACATGCACTTACGGTTGTCTCATTCGAACTGAAACAAACAACAAACAATCATAATGCATATATTTGGTTTAACCGTTCCTGGAATTCAATCAAGGTCTCGTGAGATACGACATTACACAAGCAACGCAAGTAATTCAACGAAAAGGATCAACATACTGCAGTGATATTTCGTATATAATAAAATATGTCAATGTTATGATGTCCGGTTTTTGCGCAAAACATACACGCCATTGGTTCCATATTAAGGGCCCTTTTCTCAGATCTTGGCTCATATATAATCCGCTTGTTGTTACGTGTTTTCAGAGAATCAAATCAAGTTATGTCCCCTGGATACCGACAGTAGAGGACGTGTATGGGTAGAGACGCCACCAGGTGAAACGCGGGAAAAGTTATGCCAAGCTGGATTCACAGGTAACATATAAACAGTTTATCGTGTGGTGTTTCTCTGCCCATAACATTTCATAACCTGCGTCCCAGAGGCCGCATGTTTATTGGAATGCATGAAGAGATTTAAATTATCAGGCTGCAGAAAACTATTTGACTTGTATTTATTTCGTATCCTAGTATCACACATTCCACTTCCTTTCTTTGTGGAACAATTCACTATGACAATGGGACTCAGAGATCTTCTCTTGTTGGGAACTAAACGCTTACATAGTGATCTCCTTGCCGCTATGCTGAGTAGTTTAAGTGGTAACGCGTGACGAAATTGCTATGTGGAGTTTGATTGGCAACGTTGCTAAGCATGCCCACCCTTTAATTTTATGCAATATCCATGTTTTTATTTATTTATACCTTAAGTTTGTGTTTATTATGTTTTTAGATTATGATGTCACTGATTCTTTTCAGGCAACATATCGCGTTTGTGTAAGAATGACAGCACGTGGCAATGGCCTCAAAATAATTGTATCCGAGATATAGTACAAGACATAGAGGAACAGGTTTGTACATTAACGAACATTTGAATAAATGTCATTTACAATGTTTCATTTCATCGTGAGAAGCGATGGTGTAGAGGTGGGGCGTCCGCTTCTGGATCTAGAGATCCCGGATTCGATCCCCGTCTCAGTAACTGCAAATTTTCTCTGAGCAACAAATTCACCACTTAACCCAACGGTATAAGAGGCTCAAAAACCAATAATTATGTGGCTGCAATCAGCGCAGACTTTTACAGCTCACTTGCACCTTAATGGGATATATGTACAGCCGGTCGAACATTTTACATTTATCGTTTTACCATGAAATGTAAATCACTGATCTATACATTTCGATGGTTTTGTAATAAGACAATGCCATTTTAATTGTTAACTTGTATTGTAAATACATTATGTGTGTTCTATCTTTGTTGATACTGTAGTATTGTACATCATATATATTCGCGAATTAAGTACATTCATTGCACATTCAAACCTAGTTTGATCGTATACTGTAAAAACGATGTTACTAATTTAAAATGCTTAAATAAACACCGTTTTGTTACACTTTTTGCACATGTTGAAATGCAGCACATGTCACATGGTTTGAATTATCACAGTAGTGTTCACAAAGTAGAACACCTGTGTATACTTCTGAAACACATTAAAAGCATGTTCCAAACACCTGTGTTTACTTTTTAGACATGTTGAGTGACATGCTCTAAACGTAAAGACAATTTTGTTACAGTTTTTGCACACATGAACACATTATTTAAACACATAAATTGATAAGGTGTTTAAAATATATGCATGTGACATGTATTGCTAATTCAAGCATCTATGTTGAGATCTCTACAGATCTCTATTGAGGCAGTCTGCTTTGCAAACTATCTGCAGGGCAATGAACAACAATCTGAAATCTTGAAACTTTATTGATTATATACGATTTTATTCCACCTTTACAGTGATGTATACATTCATTTTATAAACAATAGAAATATTGATAATTGATAGAGAACAACATTAATATATACAAAGCACATGTGAAATATAAAGAAAAGAGAATGCATAGGAACAATATAATATGAAACAAACACATTTTACAAAAACATGTTATGTCATTGCTTTGTGTCTACTATTAGTGAACATGCGTTTCTAGGTAACTAATTATTTACGTGAATGCGATGTACAAATGTCATGTATGTATTTAATTGATAGCTCAAGAAAGCTCAATTGTAAGTCATGGGACAATGAATATAATACGGGCAATTGTGCATTAAACAAACATTGGGTAAAGGACTCGCTATCAGCTGTGTCTAGAAATGTCCCTACATTTTCTCCGCAGACGTGTGTTATGCTTTGTATGAATGAAACTTTTTTACGGCGAGTATACATACATTGTGCCAAGAGATGTAAGTTTATGTCGACAGTTTCTGTTTTGCAGTATTTACATGTTGCCTTGTTTTGAAACTGTCTATATGTCAGCATTCGAACTGCCGTGAACGCGTATATTAATTTAGAGCGAGTATTTGCTGACGACCATATAACAGAGGGCGAGACTGATTCGTGAATAAGTCTGAATCTTCGAAATTCATCGTCATTATGCACTCTATCCTGCCAATTACGCAATTGAAATTCATATACAGATTTATTTACAATTATTTTCCACGAATTTAGTACCGGATACGATGTGTCTGATAGATATTGCTGAATATAGTTCAACAATTTGTATTTAGCAAGTAACTTGAAAATATCGGGAATGAAACCGCGCTGGTTTTTAAAGCCCTTCAGTATGAACAGTTGGAGTCTGTAGCAAAATATTTTCCGACATAGATTTTCGGATGGCATTGTACACAATTTTTGAAGAAAGCAAAGCTTTCTCCGATCTATTTCGGTTTCTATGTTAAACCAGCCTACTGTGCTGAGGGCCATATCGGTTCTCGTATAAGTCGGTAAATGTTGAATCTTTTTAGCGGCAAGCCTTAAAAGCTTTTCAAGCTTTAGTAAATCATTTGTTGAAATATTGTACCATAATTCTACGCCATACAGCGCAGTTGGAATTACCACACTACGAACAAGTGACGCCATCACAAGAGGATTGATGTCACCTATGTTTTGTTCCAGGGATAAGATTGAGAAAAGTGATGATCTGGCTTTTCTTATCCGTGCATCAATTGTATCTGTACACGTGAGGGGTGTATTAAGTACAATACCAACGTGAACTGTTGAGTTCACTGGGGTTATTTGAGAGTCATAAAATTTAACAGATGTATTTATGTTTTTGGTTTTTTTCCCAAATATCATTAGTTTGCATTTGTCAAAATTAAACTCGTAACCCCAGCGATTAGCATAATTACGAACGGTATCTAGCTGTTGCTCTAGGGCTAACTTTGAATAACTTAAGACAGTTAGGTCGTCTGCTAGAGTAGGGTTGCCGCAGTGTATTGAACCTAATTGGACACCGTTCATACTGGCTTGGAGTGATTTAAGGAGTTCGTCGATAAAGAGCAAGTAACTCCATGTTGGCATTACTCCCCCTTGTCGACAACTTTGCAATATTGGGAAAGTATCGGACGTAAAGCCATTTGCGCGGACGCACCCGTATATATTTGTAAAGGAATTTATAAATAACCGCATGAACTTTCCTTTGATACCGAGTTCCATCATTTTCACAAATAACGCATTGTGGCGTACATTATCAAAAGCGCCTGCTGTGTCTAAAAACATGGCGAATACATTTGAATTGAGTTCTATAGATTCGTTAACTGCTTCCTGGAGATTAAAAGAAGCAGTTATTGAGCTAAGGTGCCTTTTATAAGCATTTTGTTGCTCGTTTGGAAAGTCAGTATGTCGGTACGAACACCACTTGTTTAATCTGGTGTGAAGCACCCTTTCAAATAATTTGTAGATTACCGGAAGAAGGGTAATTGGGCGATAGCTCTTAGGTTCCGTGCGAGGTTTGCCGTCTTTGTAAATTGGTATTATTATACCAGTTTTGCATTTTTGCGGTATATAGGCTGTAGTTATTATCATGTTAAATAACTTTCGTAAGTACGTGTGTAATGTAAGCCCACCATGGACTATTTGTTCGGGATATATTTCATCATTTCCCGGGGACTTGCGTAGTTTAACCGTTTGAATAGCTGAGTTTAATTCACTTGCAGATATATGTGCAGTGAGTATACTATCGTCTGAATGGTCTTCCGAATCTAAGAATTCTTGGACCTTATTGTCTAACTTTTCGAAGAAAGATTGGTCGAAGCTAGGGCTGTGTTTTGGAGTGAAGACATTTGCATAGTAAGTCTTAAAAATGTCGACGACTACTTCCGGGTCTCGTACTACGCCAGTATCGTTCTTTATTTCATTTATCGGGGATAGCCGTTTTGTGCGTTTCTTCTGGACAAGTTTCCAAAATAATGTGACATCGCATTCCGCAGTTTTATTGAGATCGTTAAAGAATTTACTATTCAACTCGTAAATTGCTTTTTTCTGTGCATTTATAAACGCTCTTTTTGCGGTTTTGTAGTTCGTATAGTGTACGTTATCACGTGAACGTGGACGACCTTGTTGTATCCATTTTATACGTTCGTACATTTGCTTTTTATGGGCTGCTTTAACAGACTGGTTCCAGTAAGGTTTTGCATTGCGATTGAACTTAACCTTTGGTAAGGAAGAGCTTGTCGCTGCGGAAATACTATCAATTGTATGGTTATATAGACGCTCAATACTCTCCGGGTCATTTTGTAATGTATTTAGAGGTATATTTGTAAGAGCACTTTCTAGTGTTGCAGCGAACTGAGTTAAAACATCAGCATTACATTTATTCCATGCGATTTTCGGTGCGTTGGGTAAAGTGTAATGTTGTAATGGTATTTTGCATATACAAAGCAATGGCAAATGATCAGACACTGTACAACAAGCATCATCTATAACTCTAGCTTTAGTAATATTGTCTTTTTGAGTATTACTCGTCACAATGTAGTCTAAAGTTCTTTCGGCTGGTCGAAATGTAAATGGAACTCCACAGGTTTTGACTACATCAGCATTATTGTTCTTTAAAAAGTTTATGAATGCATTCAATCTGTGATCAGTTTGTTTACGAGTAGCATGGCGTTCGCACTGTACATCGACATTCATATCTCCACAGAGGATTATATTACCAATTGGTGCGTAAGAATCATATATACTCTGTAAATTATCAATGCATATATTATAATCATCATTGGAATAGTTAGAAGAGGGTAAATACACTGCGAATATGAATGTCGGAGTAACTTGGCGATTTACATGACTAAGTTTCACACCAATTATTCTATCAGTCTGTAAATTGGAAATCACGTTTATAGACATAGATAAAGAAGTTTTATACAGTATTTATTAACTTTTATTCCTCCATTTTCTGAAGAGTTATAATACAATCAATTATACATCAATATACAAGATTGCACAATACAACACTGAGTGGCAAATATAATGGCATAGTAGACAATAATACATGGAATCACTTCTAAATAAGATTACACAACCATACACGCAGACATGCACGCACACATGCATGTACATCACGTACAGTCGCTCACCTTAACACATTCATACACATTCATATATACACCCATCCACGCATACACCCTACCATCTACACACGCACGCACGTACATCTAACACATTCATGCACATTCATATATTCCCCCATCCACGCATACATCCTAACACCTACACACGTACGCACGTACACCTAAACCCACCATGAATGACACACATTATATACATCGACACACATATGCATTCATACACGTACACACAACCAAACACACACGTACATCACCTCCTGTATGTTCATATCTGTGTTATGCACGGATTTCCGGCATTCACTGTTGTTGGAATAAAGTAGAACTAACGACTGTTCGGATTTCCAAACTTTGTATTTTGCGCGTGAGAATTCTCACAAGTCCACAATCAACAATAATATAAGAACAAGATATAGTCAGTGTTGGTAAAATCCAAACAAATATAATTTTAACTGCGTAATTGAATTCTAATGGAATACCATTGATACGTTCAGCTTGGAGAGCCAAGTTCGAATACCTCCAAAATCTCTACAGAACGTCGACTACAGTGTGTGTGTCTTCTGTTTTAGCCAATCAAATAATTTCATACAGTTTATGCAAGTTATCATCAACCAATCATAAATGTGGGCGTAAACTTTCGGACATCTGCTTTACCTAAACAGACCGCGTTCCTATGTGACGTAAGATCTGTACTTAATCGATTAGTTAATTCGGAATATACAATAATCGTGTCATCAGTCATATCTATATTACATATAAGTATCTAATAAAATTGCCAGATACAACTTAGTACCCTGATAATCTAATCGTTAAGCCTGCAGAAGTGAAATTTGCATAATTGTAAAGTCTGTAAAAGGTGATAAAAATATTTCAAGTAGAATTATCAGATGTTGTCAGCGTGATACTTTATCTGTTTCTATCCTTCTTTGTTTCATACATTACTGTTCATTTCCTATTTTCTTTCTCTTTCTAATTTGTACAAAATATCAATTTAAAGAATACAAAACACTAAATATATTTACAAAATGTCCTCAAAAACTTACACACAAAAATGGCTTGAAAATGCCGCATTACATCTGTATGCAACTTCCACCATCAGAAGATTACCTAGGCGACGAAACGAAATAGCTAGATAATCAAGGATGGAAGTTGCTAGTTCATGTATGTAATAACAATACAGTACAACCTCTCTAGAGCAACACCCTATTAAAAGCACAACTTCTGGCTATTGGAAAAAAAAATCAGCAAATGGTCGCTGAAATTTTAAAATGAAGTGATTATGTCGCTTAAGATAGAATGATACTCTACGGAGGGCCACTATGGAGAGATTGCACTATACTTAACTCTTGCCTATAAGTGTAAATAATTACTGATGCTATTTATCTTTACACGAAACACATAAGTATATAATATACAACTGTCACATACAGTGTGCATAAAAGCATACACATCACACAAAAAGTATGTTTAACAAATTTCACGAACATACGCATTACAACCACAAGTTGTTCAGTAGGTATAATAATCATGTGTATAAACAATCGATCGATACATGTGCCTACCGTGTCATTGATTTCGATCACTATAATAGTTTTGCTAACAGTGACGCTAACGGGAACCATTTAAAGGTATCTCCATCAATAACACTGGCTAGCCTTAACAAATGCTCGGTCTGTTCAGACGGTGACAGAACAGTAAACTCCCTATATGCATTATACCCGAATTCACTAATGAGCATATCCCACACTTGCTCTCGAATTGTCGCATTTTTCTCGCAGAAAGTGATCAAGTGAACAATAATACTTTCAGTTGCACAATCGCACTTTTTGCATATGCATATAAACCTCTTTGAAACAAAGCGCACAATCAACGACATAATTTTTAGACAAACAGGGGATAGCTGGGGACTATGTCTAGATAACAACCACAATGCACACGGTTGGTCTCCTCTTAAAATTGGTTGAAGGAGTGGCGACTTAGTTATAACATTATTCATCATTTCAGTTCGCTGTTTTGATAAAACATTGTCACGGATAATAGTCTTCCATCTTGTTTTTGAAGGAAAAATCCCATTTGAAATATAGTTCGATAAATAATCAACTAAGCCATACTTCTGGAGTATCGTGTAGACGTCAGGAATGAATCCATTATGTTGATTGTCATAGTTGATGTAGTGAATAAGTCTATTGTTGAATATATGTTTAGCAATATAGACATTTGAAAGATTACATATTTGTCCAAGAAACTGCAATTTTTTATGTTCAATGAGGCTTTCCATCGATACCATATTCAGTGTACATAACGATAAATCGGTTGATGTTCCAGAACTAAATGACTGCATATATTTAATGCAGAATCTATGGGCACGCTCAATTTTGAGTAAGTCAGTAGCCGTCAGCGACGTCCAGAGTTCACATCCATAAAGGGCTTTTGGGATAACTATAGTATGGTAAATCTTTGCTGAAGTGCAAGGATTGAGACCCCGAGGGCTGATTCCGCTATTGACGATATTTAAATACGACCCTCTAAGTTTATGACACGAATCGTCGATCACTGAGCGTGTAGTTAGGAATGGATCACATATCACACCAAGATGAGTATAGTTTGTTGTTTCAGCAACACTACTAGCTCCTAGTCTAAATTCTCGATTCTGCACAGCCTTTGAATCATCATTAAAAACTATGACCGCGCACTTATTTGAATTATATTGGTAACGCCACTGTTTTGAGTATTTATCACACAATTCAAGCATGTCATTTAATCCTTGTTTTGAGAATGACATAAGGACCATATCATCGGCGACTGTTGGTGAACTGAGCCTTGTGTCATATAGACAGAATCCGGCGCCTGAGTTTTCTAACATATTAATGAGTCCATTTATGTACAGGAGATATAGAATCGGCGAACTTCTCCCTCCTTGTCTGGTACCTTGACCAACACTAAACCACTGGGAATGTTTACCTTGATAACGCACACAACTTGACATATTTGAGTATAACGCATTAAATGCTAAGAACGTTGTGCAGTCAATATGAGTCTCTGTTAGTAGTTTGTACAGCATGCCTTCATGCCAAACAGTGTCAAACGCTTTTCTACCATCCATAAAACAGACATAAAGTTTTGAGTTGAATTCACGAGCGAAATATATCGATTCACGCAAAATGAATGACGTCATGAGGCAGGAGAGTCCGTCTTGAAATCCTCCCTGTTGTGGATTGATTGACGACATAATTTCGCTTTTTGATCGAGTTAATAAAACAGACTCATAGAGTTTCAACACAACTGAAGTTAAAGTAATAGCGCGGTAATTATCCGGCACATCTTTACGCTTATTGCCTCCTTTATGAAGAGTCACAATAACACCTCTCTTCAAGCTATCCGGAACATGTCCTTTACGCAGCATCCATGTGTAGATATTTGCTAGGACTGGAGATACAACATCTTAGCATAAATCAAATGTTCATATTGAATAGAATCGATTCCACTAGCCTTTCCATTGGGGCAACATTCAATCGCACGTTTCACTACGTCGGGGTGTACACAGGCGGTTGAGTCAGGTTGAATGTCATGTAAATTTCTATCTAGTTCTTGACATATGTGTCGATGCCAGTTTTCATCACCATTGTCAAGATCTGAATTTGGTTTATATAGATCCCGGAAATACTTGCACCAGCCATCAGCTATACTATCGCGATCTCTCACTATATTACCATCAAAGTTCATACCAGCACTTATCATAGATACATTACGTTTCCTTCTATTCTTCACCATTGTCCAGAACTTACTAGAGTCAATCTCCACACTTCTATCAATTTCATGATTTAGATTGTTCAAATATACATTAACACATCGTCTATGCATACGGCGAAATTCACGTTTGGCTGTTTTATACATAACGTACGTTGGGTCGAAAGCATTACGTGGGCTGCCATGTCTGCACCATACTCCTCTTACATTAGTCATATATTTATGAGCAGCCGTTAAGTCGGAATTCCAGTACGGCTTCAGATGTTTCACAAACTTCTTATGAGGCAGCGTAGAATTCGCATGTGTAACAAGTTTATCACTGAACAATGAATATGCTCCATCAATACCAGCCGTATCTAAATCACAATGTATCAATCGCTGTAAGTCGTAATCTGATGATAACACTTCTTTATATTGTAACACTTGATCAGTACTGCATTTACCCCAGTTAACATACATAGCATTATCACAACCATACTGATTTGGTTCACATATTTTAAAATCACAAGTACAAACAACGGGTCTATGTCTGGACACATTTAGGCAATTGTCATCAAGAATTTCACAATATGCTATACAATCATACATTTCCACAGGCATACATATAAAATCAATCAATGAGTGAAAATTACCATCATAAGAGACATATGAGCTCTTGGCACCAACACACAGAGGTGTAGTATTTACTGGGACAATATTTGTGTCCGTACAGAATTTATGAAATAATACATCTCGTGTGCGTGTGCTTTTAGAGTCATACCTCGCATTAAAGTCACCTAAAATAATAACATCACCACTATGAGCGTAAGTATTCCACACATCATAAAGTTTATCAATATATCTCCTGAATTTGTCGATAGGGTGATTCACACAAGGTAGGTATATCTGAAATATATATACATAATGATTTGGTGCTAACTGAAACTGAATACCGACAATCCTATCATCAGGTAATTCCAATGGAACCACACAATTGTCAAATTTCCGGTGCCACATTAAAGCCACACCTCCTTTTCCGACCCGCCTTTCCCGATTCTACTGTCATTGTCTATTCGTTCACACGTTGTTACTGCTTTATACTCAGAGTGTAAAGTGTCTAAAAAAGCACAACTGTTTGGTTTGAGTTTATGTTCAATAACACATGCTATGTCGATATCATATTTGTCTAGGAGAAAACTGATTGACCCCGCAGATGACATTGCTCCGCGGACATTCCATGATAGAATATTGCACTGTGTGTTAAATGCGTTGTCAGTCATATTGTTACTGTACTTGTATTTATATGTGAGGTTTGATAAAAGCAATAAGTGTAATAACCATATGATTAAGACTGCCATTGTTCCGGATTTATTAATCTTCTACGACTTGGTCGTCGTAAACACCGTCGTTTCCGTTTCTACTGGTGGTCTGTACTTTCTTCTGCCAGTTGTGCTCGGAGTACCAACGACGGCAGTAGATTTTCCGCGGCCAGAAATGTCGGCTTTCAACTTGATCACAATCAGACTGGTAGATTGTGAGTTTTGCAGCTAAACTGCCACGGTTTGTGTCTATTAATTTCACAGCAGCAGGTTCAATGTTTTTGCTTTGCAAAAACTCAAATATCCCAGCCCTGTTGGAGTTGGACGCGATGCCTCCAACATAGTATCGTCGGGTTCTACGTGATCTTATACTTTCGAACACTGCGTTCGTTTCTTTAGCACTATGTTTCGATATGTTTTCATTCCATGATCCGTATATTGATTCACTTGACTTGGGGGTTATAGCATTTTCGTTACCACAGGGAAACTGACCGGTATTATGGGTTTCTTGGGGTTCACTAGGCTGTGTTCTGCGGCTAACGTGTACTTCAATGTTATTGTAAAAAAACAAATAACCATTTCAAAATGGTGGGTGGGGTAACATAATTTCTTTACCTTGTAGAATTAGAGCTATACTAAGTTGTATGTTACATATCATACATGTCAGTGTATCGCAGTAAAAAATACACAATATTTACATAAATCAACAGATTAGGCATGTAGAATAACAGTGAGAGCTTGTATCAACATAAATTTTGACCGTTTCGCGGCCGTAAACTTTGCTGCGCCATTTTGCAGAAAAAGATTTGAGATTAAAAAGCATGATTAAATATAATAACAATGTTCTTGCATCAAATACCGGCGACATATTGTGGGAACTTTCTTCACTTTGTTTATTATATAATTGTTCGGAAAGAATATATTTACGTTATTTACCATTTTACTTTTTCACGTGAAATGTACGTTTTTTGTTTTGTTAAGAGATTATTATATTTACAGGCGTGTTCCGATAGTGTTCGTCTTCAACACACCAGCGTTTAAATTCAAGTTAAACGAACAGCTTAATGTCTCAGTCCGAGCCCGGTCGCTGTCTTTATTGATAAAATTCAAGAAGAATATTATAATTATTGCTTGTCTCGATAGAGCTTTTCTACCGACATGTGTTCTCATTTTCAAAACACGCGTGTTCAATTACAAAACACGCGTGTTCAATTACAAAACACACGTGTTCAATTACAAAACACACGTGTTCAATTACAAAACACACGTGTTCAATTACAAAACACACGTGTTCAATTACAAAACACACGTGTTCAATTACAAAACACACGTGTTCAATTACAAAACACACGTGTTTCATATTGTAACACCTAAGTTCATTGCTGTTTAAACCTTAAACGCATGAACACGTCTAATGCATTGCCGTTTAAAAAGGGGACGCATTTTAAACACATGCGTTACGGGGTGAACCCGTAACGTGTTGCCATTTTTTACAGTGTAGGTTGCCGTATCGTTGTTTTACAATTTGTATAAATGATACAGACACACCAGATTTTGACATCTTCGGTTCGTACAAACGGAGAAGTCTGGGCTTACCAAACTGTGTTGCCTCTATAAATATTAAATAAAGTCTTTATTATTATTAAATATTTTAGGTAGATAATACCAACGTGAACAGTACGGAAAACGACATCAGTGAAACTGTCGAAGAGATAAGAAACATTACTGAGGTAACACAATATGAAGGAGCAACGGACGAGAAACTTACGGACGGAGAAATATTCGTCCTGTCGACCTCCTTAGAAAAAGTCGGAGATTTGGTACAAAAAGACACTGATTTTGTAACTGATGATGTCGTTAATGTAAGTGAGAAAAGGGAAATTAACTTGGTATATTAATTACGTACTAAGAAAACAAATATTTATGCGTACGGGTAACTTGAAAAAAACTAGCGGGATATTTCGTAACTTTTGTACAGGTTTTTCATTATTTGACGTAGGTATTAAAATGATACCAATTTGATTGCTATTCGAGATTTTTTTTGACTTAATATTATCTTTTTATAATAATCAACGTAATCCTAAAGATACTGATTTAGTTTAATTATTGTTGATTGTTTGGAAATATAGCTCTGTGCTGTGCGTTTAAAATGTGTTTACATCTAAATGATGTTCTTTTATATTTCGTAGAATTTCGTGGAGTCAGCCAGCAACTTAATCGACGAAGCGAACCAAGATAGTTGGCAAGCACTTATGGAATCGGTAAGACAGGAATGGGGTTTTAGTTATGCAGTACATGTTAATAATACCAAATTATCAAGGCTTATAAGAACGTAAATAACAAACGCGTTAATA
The DNA here is from genome assembly GCA_947247005.1 of Spisula solida. Lineage (NCBI taxonomy): Eukaryota > Metazoa > Mollusca > Bivalvia > Venerida > Mactridae > Spisula > Spisula solida. The sequence continues at coordinate 2,588,862 of OX365946.1, read as the reverse complement.
CTTAAATAATACTAAATACTAATTGTATAGTACTGTATTACAAATGACTTGAAACAAATTCCGTGTAGTATAAACTAAACAAAACGTTATACATACACATGTATATTATTAATTATATGTGTTTTAAAATAGACGAAATTGTGTATGTTTCGCGTGAAGGGTACATGGTACATTATGTTCTATACGCATTGTTTTTGCTCTGGCTCTTTTACCGAGCTCCTTTCTGTCGTTCAAAATATGTTTACAATAAATTTTAGGACACCACAGGAGCAGAGAGTTTGTTGACTGCTGTTACATCGCTTGTAGAAGCTGTTGGGCAAACGTTAAATCAAACAGAAACTAAAACAGTTGTCAAGAAAAATTTAGGTGAGCGTTTAGGAGTATTCAGATGAAAGCACATATAAACACTACCAAGCATACTCAATGCAACCCCAACACCACCATGAGGGCTAAAGTTAATTACCAGTGTGAAGTGGTTAATATCCAGATTATAAACAAATCTCATCAACAAATAAGAGAGGGAAGGTCACATTCACTAGAAACAGCAGAATACAAAAGGCACGGAAAGAACACACAAAACAAGAAAGCATATAGACTCAAAATTGGACAAGAAAAAAGGACGGCCACACATCACAAGACGTAGTGATCTCATCAGCCACATTATCATTTTTCCAGAAGTAAACCATACTTTAATATTTCTTCGCAACATAAGCTGACATTCTCAACGCACGAATTGAGAAGAGAATTGGCGCAATTAGGCAACTTAGCGGTTTTTCAAATTTCTAAGTCAGTTGAAAGATTACGTTTTGTTTACTGAACTTTGTCGTAGATAATTGTTAAAAGATTATGATTGTAACTTGATTACCAGAATAAAGTTAACATGAACAACCGAACACGTTCTTAGCTTGATATATAGTCTAGTATACTGACAATGATACTAGAAGCATTAGCTAGCACCCTTAAAAGTGGTATACCTTTTGGACCATGATGATGCCTCTTGTAAGTCCAATTTAACTACGGATTTAAATTGAAATTTAATGCGTCGTTTTGTGTCGTATTTCAGAATGTCAGCGGCTTGCCAAATCATGACCAAATCACGGAATGTGTTGCGTCAGTATTTTATCAAACGGTTTTATTTCTAAAAATGCTTATCATTGACGGGAATTAAAATAATCCGTCATTTTCTTTTTGGCTGTAGCTGTGGAAGCAAAGAAGTATACAAACACGGATGTTCTCTTCCCCTTACCTCAACAATTAGAAACAGAAAGATTTGAATGGATAACAGACACGAAAAGTCAGATACACTTAGAAAAGGAGTCACTACAAGGTTAAATCATATATTTTTTCATCTGTGATAAATTTAACTAGTTATTTGCCTCACAGACAGGCACGCAACTTGGCTTTTATGAGACAGTAGCTATCCATATTTCGTGTTCGTGCTATTCTATGGAGTTTTCCCTTAGTTGTTATTAAAACGTATAGTTACATCGTATTTTATTCATCAAATATCATCAGTTCTTATGAGAAAGTTTGAAAGCAATAGGCATATCTGAATATAGCGTTTTGAACCTCCAACTCAAGCAGGATGTGGTCACTCAAGGTACACCCAATGATCCTAGCTCGACATGAGTCTCAATGTCAAGATTATTGGCATTTTATATCAACATAATTACAGGATTGTATAATAATTGTTATTTAGTCTGTTATTCAATCACAGCCAATGTGTTGAGTCTGTGTCAATTTGCAGCTACTTTTGTCGACTAAACGTATTATAGTAAATGTGGTATTTGGTTTTGTTTATGTTTTCTGTGTTTGGCTGGTTATGTTGAGTGCAGTCTTCCCTGTCCGATTTTTCAACTAGTATTATCTTTTTGGAAAAATAAGTGATTCGTAAAATGATACTACATGTATTTCAATGTTTTCAGACAATTCCTATGTTATCACCATGGTCATGTACAAAGACATATCCATGGTTTTACCCAGCAAAACAGACAAAAGCCCAACCACTAGGTAGGTACAACAACATACATTTGGCTGTTCTTTAAAATCTTTGTTTGGGGTTACCCGACCCACATTTTATAGATGTCTCTCGAAAGGCCAAAATAAGTTGAGTGGTTGAAATTTTCGAGTGTTGGTAGGGTAACTAAAATAAATAAATAATTGCGACCACCGTTGCAGTGGATAACTAGAAGTAGAGTACAAAGAGTGTTTTAGTTTGAAGAATTTAATTATAAAACTTTATGATTCGACCTTTCAACTTTCTTCAGAACCGTTACCCTTTTTCTTGCCAATCAGGCTAACTCAACTGCTATTTATTCAATTTATTAAGAAATGTAACTTTATTAAACTTTGACGAAATAAACGATGCAAATCTCACGTAGTTAGTCTTTAGATTATAACTTGAAATATCTAGACATACTCGTGAGGAACGTTTTGTAAGTTGACAGACGGATTTTTCTTGTTACGTGATTCCATTTCGAATATCCCATGTTCAAAAGGAAGTAGCGAATATATTCCTGATGATTGGTTTATACTTTATTCAAATGTTGCTATAAGTCCCATTGGTCTACAGAATCTCCAACCCAGTCACATTATCCTTACGTCGGGAGAACTAGCAGTTATCTGGAACTAACTTCGGTAAGTTTCAAGGCTGATTTACCCGTACAAAAATGTATCATTTTAATGACTCTGGTATGTTGCGAAACCGATACCTCTCGCACTCGAAGCGGACACGCAACTACAAGGCAATCTGGGTCGACCTTATCCTGAGGTAAAAACACGTGTTTTAATTTGATAAAAACATGTCACGTTATATGTATTACTTTTACAGTACAGAGACAAATGAAGACGATAGTAAAATCAATGGACCTATTCTAGCTATGACCATAACACCGAAGGAGAACGCCCCGTCAGTATTTGATCCACCTATCACAATCACATTCGAACATAAAGAGGTCAGAAGCAATTCATTTCAATATGTATTATATCGGACATACGGCGGCATAAAAGGGACACAGTCCTCATTTATCACGTGTGCATGTATCCACGTTCACGTGTCACCCAGAGTACCATCTTTGCCACCGTCGGACGTATAATAGTCAGAAATGATACAGTTATGATTATACAAATGTACATAATGTTATATGACCACGTACATTAATTATTAGTACGGCATATCACCTGTGTTCATGGTCGATCACCTGCTTACAAATACCACTATTACGCAACCTGTCTGCAAAGACCAATGTTTTAATATCCCAGCAGGCACGTAACCAAGCACTGGCACTTTTAAAATACCTATTACACGAATCTCGAATCAGCCGGAATGAGTCCGAATGAGTCGGAATGAAGATAAAATAAAAATTTGAAACACATTCCGAATGCTTAATTGAATTGAAAATCATTACGCAAAGGTTTAGAGCATTTGAGATTTTTTTAAAAAAACCCACTCAAAATATACCTAATAGTATATACCCTTGAAATATTTGCCTCATGTTTTTTTTCTCTGATACGGCTCTGACAATCATATTATTTTCAGAGAGACCATTTTTCAAACAATAATCACGTTTTGCTGTTTCTATAGGTGACAGGTTTGAGTACAAGTGCTGGTATACCTTTGATATACTTGGGGTGATCAAAAAGAAATGAGACAAACGCTGTAAAATGACAATGGATGATACTGATATAAATAAGCAAGCTTGTATGCCTGTAACAAAATATATCCTCTCTCCGTCTGCTGAGTTTTATTATAGAAATATCAGCGGGTTCACAACCTTGGATACAGCAACTCGCCGCACACAATCGGTGTTTCTTCAGTATTAAGCATGAAAGAGAGTTCGTTTGTATAAAAACATTTCAGTTGCATTTAAATATCAAGAATATGTTAGGTAATTCACACCGTACAACCCGCTGTGTGTAAGGCAGTTATGTATGTTGAAGGCAGAGACACACGCGTTTTACGCCACTACAGTGGGGTAAGTATTTGTTATTTTATAGTGTTTTGCGTTGCTTTTGAAAGTGATCACTTACATATATCGTTCAAGCGATGAATGAACAATAAGTATATACAATTTATGTTCCCACAAATGCCATATTATTCGAGTAAACAGGGTTTAGGTACGCGATGTTTGCCAAAAGTTCGAAACTTTCGCCTTTGACATTAAATTCTTAACTTAACTCGTGGTTTGGAACAATTATGAAATATTGAATACAAACTTCAATCCTTCCTCAATATATCTGTCGTTTCCGTTTTGGAAAATGTGCATTTTCTGTGAAGATACAGAGGTTTAAATTGAACGAGGTACCAAAAACATGCTAACGAAATAGGCAGTTCTGTTTTTCGAATGATAACGACAAAGGCAGATCGTTAAATATTAATGCTAACACAGAGGCAGAGACAAGAGACTTATGCTAACGACAAAGGCAGAAATTCTAATGACTTGACAGGGCCATAAAACCCCTTTGTACGATTTGTATGTTATAAATATAACCCAGATTCATATTAGGCTGTATTCCAAAGTCCATTTCACCAAGAATCACGAGTGTTTAGTGGTTATTTTCGTCCAGTTGATTAACGGAATATATTACATACCTGGTGATCGCTGACGCTGGTAATTGTCGGTTGTGAGTTGCCTTTTATGCCTGTTAATGATGAGTGCATGGCTTTTTTGGGACGTAAGCTCTTCAGGCACTGTCTTAGAGTTTAGAAACGAATGGTTCTCGTAGTATTCGATCGATAATATAAGTAAAATGTTAACAAAATGACGGTGAAATTAGCAGTTTTTGGGAGGCGCAATAAGTCATACAAGTTGATTTTATAGTCTCCTAATCATTGAAGTAATACAATGGCCGGAAATCAAAGGTTGTTGCTCTGTCGAGGAGGTTGTACTTTACATCTTATTCGTGCTGGAGCTTTAATTCTCTAACTAAGTACATGTCCATGCACGTCTGCATATTTAATAAATGTAGATCTATGACAGTTAGGTATAAATACAGCACTTGTTTGTCAGCAGTTTACATGAACTGTAAGTCATCGACACAGGAATTTTTACCTGACACTCTATTAAACAGCTTTATGTAATATAGATAGAGGATATTTGTTTGTTTTGATTGAATATGGTTTATATCTCATCGTGTAGTGATAAAATTCATTATTCAAAGTTCAAGAGCGCGTAGCGCGAGTAAAAATATTAAAATTTTATCACTACAAGATGAGATATTAACCATATTCAATCAAAACAAACAAATATTCTATTTATTTAATGCTTATCTGGTGTCAAAACTGGTACTATTTATGCCAAATTAGAATCTACCACTGTGGTTAGGCTGCTTATGAATATGTTATTCCATTCATATTTTTCAATTCAAAATCCGTCATCTTTGATTATGGTGAATAGGTGAAAACAACTTTTTTGAGAATTTTGCATCAAATCATACACCAACTTGTAGGAATTGTTCTAACTAAGAATAAATAACCCATATGACATGTTTCCGTTCAGTAATAAAAACGTTACAGACGGTTTAGTGTTAAGTTTTTGGTAAAATTAAAGTAGTCCCTGTGAGGGGGCAGAGCTTATATCAGTCACATTGTAGGTGATAACCAGTGGCTGATATAGGTTTTATTTCACTGATAGAACTCCATATCTCATCAGTTAGCATTAAATGAATACTTTTTATTTGTTCGAGAATCGACCAACTATAGTTATTTACACACGTTTCTACAATCGACTATACTTTAGTTGAAGAAACTACTTTTCTTCCTACACCGCCGCTAGGCAGCGCCACCTTTGCAATAGTAAACCGGTCAGTCGGTATTGCAATCGGAACGGTCCGTACGGCATTTTTACAGGTGTATCCGATGTTACACGTATCTCGGTTATTTGGACTAATACCATTTAAACATACACCGGAATAAACTCGATCAGCGTCCAAACTGCTGAAAAATACTAGAAATTTTCTGGCCGCAGAAAACTATTTGACTTGTACTTCCGGCACGCATATACATTGTATTTCAATCGTGAAACCTCGGACATTTCCGTTTGTCTCCGGTAAATACTTCAATGCATACAGGCCGAGGTGATCAGAATGATATTCATTCGAACAACTGCTGACTTTCAGCGCTTTGATTTTATATGAAATGTTATTGATAACAACTACATTTGTACATCGTAAATCTAATTATACATAAAGGAACTTACGCGTACTTGCGTCTCGTCTTATTGGTATTATGCTACGCCTCGTTGCATAATTATCTGCGGTCCGGATGGCGTTAGATGATGTCATTAATTAAGACCAAACAACTTAGCATGGAATAATATGTTACATGATATACGTGATGCTACATGAGCACGTGTTGCCCAACTGTTTTAAGCAAACAGCCCATAAATAGATGTAAGACCGTATACTCTGTGACTGTTTAAATAACCTGACTGTTTTATTTATAAAATACAGGTAATTTTAATCAACATTAACTGCTTAGAAGATTAATACCAAGATCATATGTTCGACTGCACATGAATAGCAATGTATCGGAGCATTACGATGTTTTACGACATTATGTCTTATGTTCTTCGTGTGAGTTATTCACGAATAATAGTCAAATAAAATGTGTAGCATACAAATAACATACATTTTTGTACAAACAAACAGTGCATTAAGTTCCCTGTCAAGTAATTTGAATTGCTGCATTTCGAACTCGCGTATTCTATAGAATGCTAAAAACTATTCGTTTCTTAACTTTATGATAACAAATGGAGCGCTGAATGCCCCCCCCCCCCCCCCCAACACACCAGTTCGTCATTTACAGACATAAAGGGCCTATCACAACTGATGATTGCCGGCGTCAGGATCACCAGGTATGTAATATATTCCGTTTATCAACTTGATGAAAATAACCACTAAACACTCGTGATTCTTGGTGAAATGGACGGTGGAATAAAGCCTAACATGAATCTGGGTGAAATTTATAACATACAAATCGTACAAAGGGGTTTTATGGCCCTGTCAAGTCATTAGAATTTCTGCCTTTGTCGTTAGCATAAGTCTCTTATCTCTGCCTCTGTGTTAGCATTGATATTTAACGATCTGCCTTTGTCGTTATCATTCGAAAAACAGAACTGCCTATTTCGTTAGCATTTTTTTGGTACCTCGTTCAATTTAAACATCTGTATCTTCACAGAAAATGCACATTTTCCAAAACGGAAACGACAGATATATTGAAGAAGGGTTGAAGTTTATATTTAATGTTTTAGGAATGTTCCAAACCACGAATTAAGTTGAGAATTCAATGTCAAAGGCGAAAGTTTCGAACTTTTGGCAAACATCGCGTACGTAAGCCCTGTTTTCTCGAATAATATGGCATTTGTGGGTACATAAATTGTTTATACTTATTGTTCATTCATCGCGTGAACGATATATGTAAGTGATCACTTTCAAAAGCAACGCAAAACACATATAAAATAACAAATACTTACCCCACTGTAGTGGCGTAAAACGCGTGTGTCTCTGCCTTCAACATACATAACTGCCTTACACACAGCGGGTTGTACGGTGTGTAATTATTCGACCATTCTAAAGACGGCTTCCGTGTATGAAGTCTGTCAAGGAGAGTCGCGTTCAAAATTGAACGCTCACTTAATGCAGTTCGGGCCTCTGCTTAATATACTAAAGTTTATTTTCGGTCACAAAACATTTTGTACTTACAATTTATAAGTATACCCCTGGCAGACGGCCTCACTCGATTCCCGTGTCTTCATTTTAAATAGTTTGTGATAAAACTGTATATATTTTCAAGCTGAGATTTTGTGCCGAAATGTGACGTGGTTTTTAAGTCGGTACCGTAAGTTTTCACGCCATATATTTAAAACGGACACACTTACATCAAAACCGTTACAATCAACGGTTATTCAATGTTTTGACGTCATGTCCAGTTAATTTGACAAATGTTGAAGGAATAGTTAATAAAATATTAGTCATATGCTTTTCCATATCATACGGCGAAAACTGACTTAGCGCGACAACTTATATTTAACGTTCTGTTAATAAATCACTACTTATCGTAGAAAATTATATTTTCCACGTACAAATCGGCATTAAATGCACCCAAACGCATATGATATCTGTATGGTTAAAACACGTATCTAACTTTAAAGATTATAACATTTGTCTCACTTCTTTTTGGTCACCCCACGTATATAAAATTATAATGTTCTTCACTTCAGGATAACCAGACTTCTCCACTGTGTGCATTCTGGAAGTTCAACAAGTAAGTTACTGTGTACATCGACATATTCATAATAACGATAATAATTTCGTTAGTTTTGTTTGATGGTTTTATGGTACAACATATATGACATGTGTATATGTACTATAAACAAGCTAAATTCAGACTAAAATCGCAAAATTGAAAAGTCAAAATCTTTTACACCGGTACACGGTTTCTATAATTAGCCTGGTTCTCGCCAAACTATAAGTATCATTAAAAAGTACATCGATTCTTTTATCAAACCTTTATTCTAGGACAAGGGACAAGGGTTAACAACCACTAATATAAGTAATGCTTTTTTTAAATCCCGGTTAACCTTAGGATGAGAATTGTTTACCTGTATGCAAAGGGAGTTAACTCCGTACTGACTCACTGATTGATGACCGTTCATTAAACGTTAACGTCGACGTGGCGCTTGTCAACTTGTCAATACGCGTTGGAAGTGATGTATTTTATAGCGTACAAAAAGTGTGATTAACATTTTGCACTACTATAGTGTGAAGCATCGGTGGTTCAGTGGTAGAATGCTCGCCTGCCACGCGGGCGGCCCGGGTTCGATTCCCGGCCGATGCATCTTCTTTTATTATAATTTATATAATTTTCTCGTTAAGTGTACATGTAGACATGTAGACCTACATGTACGAGAAAATTATATAAATTATAGTCAGGTATATATCAAATAGTATGGTTACTAAAAGAAGATGCATCGGCCGGGAATATTTTATTTTACAAACAACGTCGATTTGTCTATCAAAAAGTTTTAATTTTTTAAGAGTTGTAGCCCGAAAGTAAATGATAATTTCGCATGCATATTAAGTCATTATAATAACATGCTTAAATCATATTTTGCCGGAAAATAATGGCTAGTATAGTGCGTCCAAGATATGAAGGCACAATAACATTGTGTAAACGTCACTGGTGGGATTAGTCCATATCAAAACGCGGGTAGTAATTAAATCACGATCACCGAAGCGCTTGTTCAGTTATTTTAACTTATTTAATTTAAGAAAGTAGAACGTTGTGTTTATTATATAGCCTAGTGGTAACGTTTCTAATCTCAACACAAACGCTACGGGTTCGAATCCCATTAGAATCTTTTTTTATTTTTATTTTTTTTCGCAAATTATTTTTCCGCACACTTATCACGAAACTGTGTTTGTATTTGTGGGTGTATTACTTACAACCAGATAACCTGTGTAAACTGCACACTATTAAATAGAACTATGGCTAAACGTATCGTTTAAACGCAGCAAGGACGATACATTGTCTCTAATGTATTAGATTTCTGCACGCTAGAGGCATCAATAGAACTGCCAGTGATCCCGTTGTCCTGTCCGAGGAAACAAACTACTGCGACGACAGGGGTATCAGAAAGGACGGTTTCACACTTTAATGCGACGAAATTGCACAACGTTGTAAATCAAGAAGTAACAAAATCTCACTGGATTCTTTTGATTATGATGATAATGGCAGTGATTATGACGAGGCGGATGGTGATAGTGATGGTGATTTTGGAGATTTCTAAAATGATTCTGTCACAAACACTGCTGATGAACAATGTTAATTCATATAATTTACATATACATGTATACGTACAGACTATATATTTATAATTGAGTGTTCTAGATAAATATAATAAAATATTATCTAATAAATATACAGAATAGAGAAGGTATACGAATGAAAAAAAAATGTAACAAGATAATCAACGTGTAACGGGGTATACTAAGAAAAAAAGTTTACTAGAACTGAAGAATATAAATCATTACCAAAAAATTGCACAAAAGTGAGACTCGAACCAGTAACCTCCATCCACAATAATATGAACTAAGGCATTGCCTAAAGGGGATTCAATCATCCATTGATACTATATCAAAATAACTCATTACAGTTATTAGTGAGGGGCATCTTCACAGTATGGTTGTTCATACAGTTTGTATTTATTCTACATTTCATGAAATTCAGATAGAATTTTAATAACTCAAGGAAAATTGACTAATACAACAAGAGGACCATTAGCTCTAAAGCGCTCACCATATGACCAGTAGTTTAGGCAGAATCAGTGACCTGGTGACCTAGTTTTTGACCCCAAATGACCTAGTTACGAACTAGACCTAGATTTCATAAAGCTACACATTGTGGCCAAGTGTCATTAATATAACATAAAAAATGTGACCTCTAGAGCGTAAACAAGGTTTAAAATTGATGTGACCTAGTTTTTGACCCAAGATGACCCAGTTACACACTTGACTTAGATTTCAAAGCGACAAACATTGTGTCCAAGTTTCATATAGATTAGGTAAAAATGTGACCTCTAGAGTGCTAACAAGGTTTTTCTTTGATGTGACCTTGTGACCTAGTTTTTGACGCCATGAGACCCAGTTACCTAGATTTCATAAAGCTACACATTGTGGCCAAGTGTCATTAATATAACATAAAAAATGTGACCTCTAGAGTGTAGTGATGTACCGATTATCGGATAACATCGATTAGTGGTGTGCAGAAGTTAGCCGATTCCGATGATCGATGTCATTCATCCATAATTGATCATCGGATAAATATAACAAAATGTTAAACAAGACTTATTTAATCAAAAATTGCTAGGAAAATTTCAAAGCATGGAAGTTTGAACCAATTGGATGCCTGTTAGAACCAATTCAAAGAATTTGTTCAAACTCAGATAGTAAAACGTCTACCGAAAATCATTGTTTTTCCCTTTGTCACCTTTTTTCGCGACTTGGGAAGTAGGAAAACATGCATTAGTACACTGCATATTCAGTCCCTGTTCTGCCGATTATTAATCGGGAAAATCGCATTGGAAGTGCCAGTCGATTCTAGCTGATGATCGATTAAGATTTGCAACCGATGTCCCATCACTACTAGAGCGTAAACAAGGTTTTAATTTGATGTGACATAGTTTTTGACCCCAGATGACCCAGTTACGCACTTTACCTAGATTGCAAAGTGACAAACATTGTGACCAAGTTTCATGTAGATTAGGTAAAACATGTTCACGAGTGCTCAGGTGAGCTAAAAACTTGACGGACATCATCACAGTATGAGCGTTCCTATTCATTTTAAGTTTCATGAAATCATACCAGCAGCCAGCTATTTACAAAGAAATGAATGTGAATGGACGGGCAGAGTGAATTAATCATTAAATCAAGGGCAATAACTCTAAAGAAAATTGTCCAATAACAAAACTTGACTGGCATCATCTTAGTGTGAGCATTCATTTTCGTTTTAAGTTTCATGTAATTTTACCGGCTAGTTACAAAGAACTGACTAGGAAAGGACAGGCGGAGGTAATTCTTCAATAAATCAAGGGTGACAACTCAAGAAAATTGACACACAGAATGTGTGTTCATATTCATTTTAAGTTACATGAAATTATTCCAGCTAATTACAAAGAACTGAATGCAAATGGACTGGCGGATGAAGTTTTTCAACAAATCAAGGGCAATAACTCTAAGGAAAGTTTACCAATAATGATAACTTGACAGTCATCATCACAGTAATTGGGTGCTCATATTCATTTTATGTTTCATGAAATTCTACAAGCTAGTTACAAAGAAAGGAATGCGAATGGACGGTCAGAGTGAATTATACTGTAAATCAAGGGTAATAACTCTTAAGGAAAATTGACCAACTTAACCCTTTCGCTGCCGACGTCGAAATGCCAAATTACGTCGACAGTGCCAAGTCTGTTTTGACGTAAACAAGTTGACGTCATTATTTCGACGTTCAAAAAACTGCGCGGTATGGCGCACGTTACAACGTAATTAGACGACAATTAAAGCGCCGAGTATGCATTCAAGATATGTATGTTTTAGTTTAAATATAAACACACAAACTGAACAAAATGACATAAGCCTGACTTAATTAAATCTTTCGAATATCCATATTTTAATGCAATATTTTATCCAAGGTAAGTTTTTTCAAAATAGTTTGTTCTAGTAAAAAAAAACATGTTACTTCATGAATAGTTACACACAATATGAGCCCTCAAACCCTGTAAATAGTTCATCATAGATACCTTAACATGCGTTCGGATCATATATAGAACTATTTTTAATAGAATAATGTGCGAGTATGCAGTCGAAATTTTAAAATTCTTATAAATCTATTAAGTATTTAACATACATGTACCATCTTTCATGATATTCTGCTGAAAGCCGCAATGAACTGTTCGCCTAAATGTAATGTTCAGTTCAATCTAGAACGGAGTAAATAAGCTATGGCCCCTGGTTTAATGACTTTGTACTGCATATAATAATTGAACCAAAGGGTTGGGTACGAGTACATATAGCCACGGCCGTGGTTCAGTAGTTAAAGTGCGCTGCATTTGTAACCCAACGATCCGGGTTTGATTCCCGGTCGTGGCAATTCATACCATTCCGTGAAACGTTGACTATTCATGTTGATTTTCCTCCCCATGTTGAAATGTTGCTGGTTGCTTGTGGAATGGTAAGTTGGTATTTAGTACGTGTTAGGGTAGTTCGGGTGACAGTGTTAGAAAACTGGTTAGGTGAATTGGCCGCCGCATACAACATTTGTTATAAATCTCCTAACAGAATAACAACGGAATCATAGCACCTACAATTAATGAATATTTTCAAAATATTATTTTGACACATATTGGTACTGTGTTTCATGGGGAGTACAGTGGATGTTTACAAGGCAATCATATATACGAGAAGGGATGCGGGAGGTACTGTGCGCGCGAAAAATAGGTGTCTCATAAGTCAAATTGGGTGTCCCTTTCAATAGAGGTGACACTATAATAAACAAAAACTTTACATTAACTTTTTATATTACACCACATAGTGTGACTTAGTTTACTTTTCAACGAGTGTGGTGTAATGTTCTCTACTCATTGGGCGACTTGTTTGAGTAAGCACTGCAACCCACTTCATTTCATTCAATTTATATTTTACCAATACATGTACAGATACATTCGTCAGTACATATGTACAAGTAAAGAACACAAAAATATGAATACATAAAACCGAATCAACACTATAAAGGGTTGTTGCAGCGTACATGTATATATTTAATTTTATTCATGGTTGGTGTTCTAGTTCCTGTATTCTTCGTGTTTTGGTGATGCGATAAGCAGTCCCTCAGTATGGCGATAAAGTTTCACGGTGGTCGCTTGGGTATTGCTCTTGACTATGGATTGAGACGACACTGGTTCGAATCCCGGTCGTGGCACTTGGTCATTTCTTAAAGGCTGTTCAGTTTCCTATCCTATTGTATATAACTCACCTCGTGTGTATCTGTGATGTACACCGGGTACGTTGCTAAGTTGCTAACTAATTCCATACCGAATGGTTTCTTCCTTTAGCGACCACCCTAAGTTCGTAACATAACTAGCTATCATGGGAGAAAAAACGAAGCCCTCGAAAAAACAAGTCATACCGACTTCTATCCTCATCATTATATGGCTTATAGATATAGCTTTCATGCATTGTCAATCATTATAACTTACTGAAATAACTGAAAACGTGTTTGTGTGAAAAAAAATACTGAGCTTAAATTTAGAGTCAATATTTAAAAGTACACACAATCTTTACAAATCTCATTGAATAAGAGCTAAGAATACGCTAAAATGATAAACATTTATTTCTTAAAAATTGTTGTTTTTCCTTCTCAAGACGCCCAAACCTATCAGTCCGCGGTCGCTAAACGAAGAAACAATTTGGAATGACCTAATGAGTCCATTCGAAAAGAGATAAGGTATTGAACCCTGGCTCACCACGCACTTACGACTGTGACGTGTCTCATAAATTATATCGAGGAATCGAACTTTGTATGTGTGACGATATAATTAAGCGATTGGGGAGTGAACTAATTTTGTATGTATGTAATGTTTTTATGTCGTAGGACGAGATAGTGATTTTCCAATTTGAGGTAATACGTTCAAAGCACAAAACCTTTTTAAGAAGAATGTTATATGCATTTCTGATACAAACGATTAATTTAAGAAGTAAATCGGCTCTTTGTGGCCTTCGTAATACCGGTAGCATCACCTAGCAATCTCGATTTAATTAAACGCGAAGCATGCAGGGAATCAAATTAGCTTCCCCAGTTTACATTTCCCGTACAATACCAATTCTTCAATGAACTGCTACTATATATACAATCTAGATTAAGGCCAGCAATTTGGTACGTATATAGCGACCATTGGACGTAGGTCTAAGATCGAGCCCAGGAATTAAGACCTACTCCACGGATAATTAGGCGTGACTTAGATATCCTCGTATAGACCCTATCCCTATGGTCAAACACTGACATTCATAAAATAAAGACCGAAAATACGCTAGTACTTCAAGACAATGCATATCGGATAGCGCTGGTTGAAGATCTAAAGTTCGCTCAAATTTAATAAGGATCATCACCACCGAATCTAGAACGAATTCAAGTCAAGGGGGCACTGGATGCCTACTAAAGGGGTCGTTGACAAATAGCTAATGTATGTTGACCAACACAGGCTCATGTTAAAGTAATGTCTACTATTAGGCTTTATAACCAGTAGGTCTAGCACTTCCACTGGATAACAGACAAAGGTGAATTTGCTTTGGATCTGTCGCTGGGTTAAGACCGAACACTGTCTGTTTTATGGTTGAGCACAAGTCTAAGATCGAGTACAAACTTAGGACTAGAGTTGAAAGCCTATGGTTGGGCATCAAACAAACAAGTGGCACATAAAGTACTTTGGACATACAATGAAGTTCTATTGTTTTGTGCGTAAATGGATCACATATGTTTTTTTCAAATTTATTCCGAGGAAGTATCTCATCTATATACTGTCATTCATAATACAAATATGCTACTAAATACATGTACATCCTACATAAACTGTTCTGTGGTTGGTTACTTATTTGGGACAGTCATAATATAGTTAATGGATTTAAAGTGCGTTTAAAAACATGGTATTCAGTGTGATAATAATCGTTTAATTAGTTTCGGGTCTCGTTTCAAAGACGTAGATCTATATGGGTGATGCACAATATATTTTGTTTTATTTATAATTGTTGAATTACATGTTCCACAATGAACTTCCAACCCGGTGCCTAAATTTTTGGAAGAAAATATGATGCAGAATGTGAAGACCGATATGATTGTTTTCATAAATGTACACAATTGTACTATTGATCCCCGGAAACGCCATGATTGGACCTTCCTGTGTGTTATTTTCCTGCGGGTCAAGTTCGTGATTAAGGGGTGCAATGTTATGTAGAACATGTATGATAGCAGGCAATTTACGACATTCGTTTCAACAATATCGAGCCCTATATATATCATTAATGATGTAGAGTTTGCTTCATTAATTGGTTTGACGTCATACAACGTTGCGTTGAAAATTAGCGCGTCTTGTGTGTATACAAGTATTACAAAATATACATTCATTTGTTAATTATTCAATGGAATTGTACTAAACTTTCAGTAGTAGACGATTAAACTCTATAGATCATGATTCTTTCCATAGTTTATATGCCTAATTAACGATATCCCGTGTCAACATGGAGTGAATATCACGCAAATTTCGTAGCATAATTACTGAATATCAAACGCGAATATTTAATTACTTTTGTAATCAGACAGAAGAGTTGTCATTTTTCAACTTTTGTAAGTAGTTTATTTTTGTGCGACCGTCTATTAACTGCATAATTAACCACTTTTCCGGTGGTCACTTTTGATGCGTGATCCGCGAAATGGCGCTAATATTAACGTCGTCAGACGCATGACGTCATGTCCGAATTCACCCGGAAATGACGTCATAATGTTTTGACCCCTACTTGTTTACATCTTAACCCTTTCGTACGTTGTTTAGATGTAACATTTCCAGGTTCCTTATGTGCATACAAAATAGGCCCAAAATAGGCCCGCGGCACTCAACGTAGTATAACAAAATAGGCCCAAAATAGGCCCGTGGCACTTGGGGGGTTAACCACTTCTGTGCCACGGGGCCTATTTGGCCTATTATTGTTTACTACGTTGAGTGCCAACGGGCCTATTTGGCCTATTTTTATATGGAATTAAGGAACCTGAAAATATTACATCAAAACATCGTACGAAAGGGTTAAGATGTAAACAAGTAAGGGTCAAAACATTATGACGTCATTTCCGGTGGAATTCGGACATGACGTCATGCGTCTGACGACGTTAATATTGGCGCCATTTCGCGGATCGCGCATCAAAAGTGACCACCGAAAAAGTGATTAATTATGCAGTTTATAGACGGTTGCACACAAATAAACAATTTACAATAGTTGAAAAATGATAACTCTTCAGTCTGACTACAAAAGTAATTAGATATTCGTGTTTGATACTCAGTAATTATGTTACGAAATTTGCGTGATTTTCACATCATTTTGACACGGGCTATCGTTAATTACGCATAAACTATGGATATAATCATGATCTATATAGCTTAGTTTTCTACTACTGAAAATTTAGTACCATTTCATTGAATAATTAGCAAATGAATGCATATTTTGTAACACTTGTATACATACAAGACGTGTTAATTTTCTACGCAACGTTGTATGACGTCAAACCAATTAATGAAGCAAACTCGACATCTTTAATGATATATAGGACTCGATATTGTTGAAATGTATGTTGCAAATTTCCTGCTATCATACATGTTCTATAAACACTGCAGACCTTTATCACGAACATGACCCGCGGGCAAAATAACACACAAGAAGGCCCAACCATGGCGTTTAGAGGGATCAATAATACAGTTGAGCACATTTATGATTAAAATTATATCTGTCCTCACATACTGCGTCATATTTTCTTCCAAAACTTCAGGCACCGGGTTAGAAGTTCAATGTGGTACATTTCATTCAATAAATAAAATAAAACAAATATATTGGACAACATCCGTATAGATCTACGTCTTTGTAACGAGACCCGAACATAATGAAACAATCATTATAACACTGACTACCATATTCTTAAACACACGTAAATCCATTAACCATTTACTGACAGTCCCATATAAGAAACCAACAACTGAACTGAAGATGTCGACCCCCTGTGATAATAATACCCGGGTCAAACATCTAATCAGATCGCTGTTCGATGATCGGCCTGTGTACTTCTTGACTGACAGGGCCGGCCGGGGGTGGACATCAGGGCATTGTCGGACAAAATCAATACGCGGTTTAGCGACACATATTTGTCGGTGACCGTCCGATGACCGGGCGATTTTCGCCCGATATGTGACGGACATCGAAAGATCAACAAGCAATGCCCAACCGACATCCATCAAACAGGATTCAATACTGGCGTAGGGCGGGTGAACGATGCTTAGACATCGGGTATACATCAGATGGGTACACTGACATCGTCCAGCGTCCGGGTGGACATCATCCGTCATCCGGATGATGTGTGACCCAGTGGCACAGTCAAAGAAAACTAGTCGATCACTGTATATGACTGAAAATGTTGTACATTCCAATTTAACAAAAATACACATATTTGCATACATGCAGTAGTCATTTCATAATGAATAATTAGAACTTAGCAGATCACGACATTTTACAAGTTGGTTTTCGCGCCATACTCAATATACCGAACCACAACTGGCCTCTATCTTGAGATACAACCAAACATATTTACTCTGTCCCTAACCTGTATATATGTCTTGACTCTTCATAAACCATAAATAAAATAAAACAGGACAAAATCCAGAATCATTCATGGATGTTCCATAATGATGCCGTCCAATTAGTATGTAGCCGAAATTATACGACCTGTGTAGCTAGGCTATTTTGTTTCAGATCACCTGTTAATATATCTGGACAACGATATATATGTGTATAAAGATGACTTATGCACCAGTCAATTGAACCCCCAACCCCGGGGGAAAGCCAGGCAACAGTCCCATGTTTTTACCTTTCCGATGTCCCCACACTGCTGGGTGAGTGCTTTGGTTTTAGTTTCGCGCAAAAATATCGGGGAAATATAGCCGTGAGGCATGAGGCAGGACAATTTATTGGGTTTCAACATCTATATGGCCCTGGGGTAGGGATTTTACCCGAGGTTTGCAAAATGCAAAAGTAAAATCCCATCTATTTCTCGGGGTGCGGGGCCTTGGCTTCAAAAGACTGGTTCATTATATCACAGAATAAGATTGGAATTAAAATTAGTATAGTTTGTACATTTATTTCACGGCCTTCACCATGTAGACCTCCGATGGAAAGGTCAACCTCCGGTAATTTAGCATGCTAGAAATCACACTTGCAGTGTGTAATTTGATGACAGTCAGTGGCAATCAAATAGATCTGTGGGTTACTTCAAAGCTACAATTTTAAAAATAATGATATTGGCCTGTTTCTTCAGATATAAAGGAAAACAGAATACATTTATTATAGTTTTCCAAAATCACACTAGATCTTTAAATACAAAACATATAACATGTGTACTTGATGGATGCATTGGGTGATGTAATCTGTATTGTTAGGGGAACGTCTGATAATACAAGTACATGTATATGGCAAATAGGACACATTCAATTTTTTGCTGCTTTTTATGTTTTTAACATTTGATTACACACAATATATTTTGTAGTCGCAAAAACAGCGAATTGTGTCGAGTGTTTTAGTTGTTTATTCCCGTTTATAGAATTGTACAATGCAAACGGTACTTCAAATTAACCGTTCAACGATTGAAATATTTTATGTTTTAATTTAAATGCATAAATAAACAACATGTTTTGTTTTAATGATTTGTACTTTTAAACTGATTAATTTCCATGTTATAAATTACATTTATGCAATAGGAATTCAAAATGCGACAAATCATTTTTCAAGTTTCCTCCAAATATCGAGAAGATGTCGACTCCCTGTGGCAATAATACCTGGCTCACTTATCCAATCAGATCGCTTTTCGATGATCGGCCGGCGTACTTCTTGACTTTTCGGACCGGATGGAAATCGGGTAATGTTGGACAAAATCAAGGCGTGGTTAAGTGACAACAGTTTGTCGGTGACCATCCGATAACCGGTCGATGTTCACTCCATTAACATTGTCCGTCATCTGGATGATTTGTGAACGAGATGATTAATACAATACCGCAAAGGAAAGCTGGACAACCCATATAGCGCTTCATGAAGCACTTCGAAATTGACGTGCTTCACAATTCATTAATAGCTCGCCATTAAATTTTGTATATTTGGCAAGAGTTAACGATATGTCATCGAAGTTCTTCTCCATTGCTTATAATTTTAAATCATTATGTTTTTAT
The DNA here is from genome assembly GCA_947247005.1 of Spisula solida. Lineage (NCBI taxonomy): Eukaryota > Metazoa > Mollusca > Bivalvia > Venerida > Mactridae > Spisula > Spisula solida. Next base: position 2,569,336 of record OX365946.1, on the reverse strand, counting down.
GGTAAACATAGTAACGGTCAACGGATGAAGAAAATATAACTATACCGGATTAAATCAACGTTGACGTCACGCACGCATCAACGTTTTGATAAAAAATGTGTATACACTATATATATGTGTCGCACGCTTTTATTGTTTTGGAACGGAATACATAAAATAATAAAATTAGATAGGTTTTCAATGTTTATAATTTCACTAGCTTTAAGCGTGTAAGTGGTGGGTATGAACATTCAGACGACTAAAAGACGAACTGAAGACCATCAGTGATACGTGACTGCAAAACTACTAGTGTTTACGGGACATGTATCACAATTGGCGGATGACCTGGTTATACGAAAACGGACAGCTGTGCATACTATCATGAAATACCGCGACGATCTTAATTCGTCAAAGGTAAGAGCCCGATGGGTTCCCGGGCTTATCTCTACGGAAGAAAAGGCTACAAGTGTAACAACCTCTAAAATCCGTTCAAGCGAATGCATGACGTCGTGCGTCTACCGAGTTTAGTTGTTACTTGTACTGTGTAGAACGCTTGTTGTGTGTGTTTCCTTCGTGATTTCTTCATGAAACTTTCAGGAATTGTCACAAATAGATAAATCTTTAAGCTAATAAATTTTCAAATGTATCCTTTGAGTGGTTTTGGTTAATACGAAATATTTCCGGACATCCCTGGTACATACATGCAGTTTGTGACAGCTTAGATAGATTTAACCATAACGTGCTAATCAATTCAACCGCATCATATTTAATAAAATAATTCACTGATAACATTTTATTCAATATTTCTAGTGTAAGCGTACGTGACGACGTTTACTAATTGACAATCAAACAAACGCGCCACTTACACACGCGTATCATCTGACATGACGTGACGTCAAAACATGTTTGGCACCAGCTGATTTTTGACGTTTTGACGTTGGCAGCGAAAGGGTTAAACAAACTTGACGGGCATCATGACTTTTTTATTTTAAGTTGCTTAAAAATGTACCAGTTAGTAGAAAAATGGCTGCAGACGGAAGGACAGACAGAAATATTTAATAAATCAAGGTAAATGACTGTCAAAGGAAAAACACCTGACAGGCATCATCAAAGTACTGTATAGTTGTTCATATTTATTTTGATTACGTTCCATGAAATTCTACATGCAAGTTACAGAGAAATGGCTGTTGATGGCGATGCGTCTTTGTAAGCCGTATGGCCAGTCCACACGCACATTACCCCAAGTGCCAGAGTAAAAGTTAAGCATTACATAAGTTCAGTCAGTCACAATGTAACTATATAGACTTCACATAATCTTCCTTTTTTGCAAAAATAATCGCGATTATTGTACCTAGTTGCTCTATTCGCTTAATGCAGCCACCACCCTGTCAAAAAGTATTAGATTCAGAATTTCTCGCACATTGCTGTTAAATTAATTCTGTTATACTGGAAAACGGGTTTTATCCTGTAATGTTGATATGGTCAGTGACAAACCGTATCTGCAGTTATAACTGAACTACCTTTAAGGAGACCCCTAAGGAATCAAAATGATAATAAGCCAGAATATGGTTTTAAGAACAGTGTGTTTTTAGCTTTTCTTGAATGACGACTAGAGCTGTCATTGATACGACCCAAGGCATATCGATGATTCCAATATATAGGAAGACAAGCATCGGCGATACATCCCAGGACTCCTTCTTAGCAAAATGTTGGAGTCCTATAATAGACGAACAAGAAACAAGCCTTTCAGTCAATGATCCCTTTTTAGCCAGTCTACACTGTACATGTTGGGTATATATTCAGCTTTGAGATAGCACCTTTGGTTAGAGTTTAGACTTGACCCATTTTTACAATTTGTGAACTTACATTTTAACAGAGGGACTGTTTTGTGCGGGAAAAGGATTTTTCGGTGGTTCCATTCATTTACCCAGGTAGCGGTTCTCGATATCGACATTACTCGGTAATTAAAACCCAATTTTCTGGATCCGGAATTTCACGGTCAGGGGGTTAGCGAACAATAAGCAGTATAGTGGGAGTGTATATTTTTTTCTTTTTCAACGTTTAACCCTTTCGCTGCCAACGTCAAAACGTCAAAAATCAGCTGGTGCCAAACATGTTTTGACGTCACGTCATTTCCGATGATACGCGTGTGTAAGTGGCGCGTTTGTTTGATTGTCAATTAGTAAACTTCGTCAGGTACGCTTACACTAGAAATATTGAATAAAATGTTATCAGTGAATTATTTTATTAAATATGATGCGGTTGAATTGATTAGTACGTTATATGGTTAAATCTATCTAAGCTGTCACAAACTGCATGTATGTACCAGGGATGTCCGGAAAGATTTCGTATTAACCAAAACCACTCGAAGGATACATTTGAAAATTTATTAGCTTAAAGATTTATCTATTTGTGACAATTCCTGAAAGTTTCATAAAGAAATCACGAAGGAAACACACACAACAAGCATTCTACACAGTACAAGTAACAACTAAACTCGGTAGACGCACGACGTCATGCATTCGCTTGAACGCATTTTAGAGGTTGTTACACTTGTAGCCTTTTCTTCCGTAGAGATAAGCCCGGGAACCCATCGGGCTCTTACCTTTGATGAATTAAGATCGTCGCGGTATTTCATGATAGTATGCACAGCTGTCCGTTTTCGTATAACCAGGTCATCCGCCAATTGTGATACATGTCCCGTATACACTAGTAGTTTTGCAGTCACGTATCACTGATGGTCTTCAGTTCGTCTTTTAGTCGTCTGAATGTTCATACCCGCCACTTACACGCTTAAAGCTAGTGAAATTATAAACATTGAAAACCTATCTAATTTTATTATTTTATGTATTCCGTTCCAAAACAATAAAAGCGTGTGACACATATATTTAGTGTATACACATTTTTTTATCAAAATGTTGATGCGTGTGTGACGTCAACGTTGATTTAATCTGGTATAGTTATATTTTCTTCATCCGTTGACCGTTACTATGTTTACCATAAAAACATAATGATTTAAAATTATAAGCAACGGAGAAGAATTTCAGTTTGATGACATATCGTTAACTCTTGCCAAATATACAAAATTTAATGGCGAGCTATTAATGAATTGTGAAGCACGTCAATTTCGAAGTGCTTCATGAAGCGCTATATGGGTTGTCCAGCTTTCCTTGGCGGTATTGTAAGAATCATCTCGTTCACAAATCATCCAGATGACGGACAATGTTAATGGAGTGAACATCGACCGGTTATCGGATGGTCACCGACAAACTGTTGTCACTAAACCACGCCTTGATTTTGTCAAACATTACCCGATTTCCATCCGGTCCGAAAAGTCAAGAAGTACGCCGGCCGATCATCGAAAAGCGATCTGATTGAATAAGTGAGCCAGGTATTATTGCCACAGGGAGTCGACATCTTCTCGATATTTGGAGGAAACTTGAAAAATTATTTGTCGCATTTTGAATTCCTATTGCATAAATGTAATTTATAACATGGAAATTAATCAGTTTAAAAGTACAAATCATTAAAACAAATCATGTTTATTTATGCATTTAAATTAAAACATAAAATATTTCAATCGTTGAACGGTTAATTTGAATTACCGTTTGCATTGTACAATTCTATAAACGGGAATAAACAACTAAAACACTCGACACAATTCGTTGTTTTTGCGACTACAAAATACATTTTGTGTAATCAAATGTTAAAAACATAAAAAGCAGCAAAAAATTGAATGTGTCCTATTTGCCATATACATGTACTTGTATTATTCTGTGATTCAGACAGACGTTCCCCTAACAATACAGATTACATCACCCAATGCATCCATCCAGTACACATGTTATATGCTTTGTATTTAAAGATCTAGTGTGATTTTGGATAACTATAATAAATGTATTCTGTTTTCCATTATACCTGAAGAAACAGGCCAGTATCATTATTTTTAAAATTGTAGATATGAAGTAACACACAGATCTATTTGATTGCCACTGACTATCATCAAATTACACACTGCAAGTGTGATTTCTAGCATGCTAAATTACCGGAGGTTGACCTTTCCATCGGAGGTCTACATGGTGTAGGTCGTGAAATAAATGTACAAACTATACTAATTTTAATTCCAAACTTATTCTGTGATATAATGAACCAGTCTTTTGAAGCCAAGGCCCCGCACCCCGAGAAATAGATGGGATTTTTACTTTTGCATTTTGCAAACCTCGGTTAAATCCCTACCCCAGGGCCATATAGATGTTGAAACCCAATAAATTGTCCTGCCCTATGCCTCACGGCTATATTTCCCCGATATTTTTGCGCGAAACTAAAACCAAAGCACTCACCCAGCAGTGTGGGGACATCGGAAAGGTAAAAACATGGGACTGTTGCCTGGCTTTCCCCCGGGGTTGGGGGGTTCAATTGAATGGTGCATAAGTCATCTTTATACACATATATATCGTTGTCCAGATATATTAACAGGTGATCTGAAACAAAATAGCCTAGCTACACAGGTCGTATAATTTCGGCTACATACTAATTGGACATGCCGTCATGGAACATCCATGAATGATTCTGGAGTTTGTCCTGTTTTATTTTATTTATGGTTTATGAAGACATATATACAGGTTAGGGACAGAGTAAATATGTTTGGTTGTATCTCAAGATAGAGGCCAGTTGTGGTTCGGTATATTGAGGATGGCGCGAAAACCAACTTGTAAAATGTCGTGATCTGTTAAGTTCTAATTATTCATTATGAAATGACTACTGCATGTATGCAAATATGTGTATTTTTGTTAAATTGGAATGTACAACATTTTCAGTCATATACAGTGAACGACTAGTTTTCTTTGACTGTGCCACTGGGTCACACATCATCCGGATGACGGATGATGTCCACCCGGACGCTGGACGATGTCAGTGTACCCATCTGATGTACACCCGATGTCTAAGCATCGTTTACCCGCCCTACGCCAGTATTGAATCCTGTTTGATGGATGTCGGTTGGGCATTGCTTGCTGATCTTTCGATGTCCGTCACATATCGGGCGAAAATCGCCCGGTCATCGGACGGTCACCGACAAATATATGTGTCGCTAAACAGCGTATTGATTTTGTCCGACAATGCCCTGATGTCCTACCCCGGCCGGCCCAGTCAGTCAAGAAGTACACAGGCTGATCATCGAACATCGATCTGATTAGATGTGTGACCCAGGTATTATTATCACAGGGGGTCGACATCTTCAGTTCAGTTGTTGGTTTCTTATTTGGGACTGTCAGTAAATGGTTAATGGATTTACATGTGTTTAAAAATATGGTAGTCAGTGTTATAATGATTGTTTCATTATGTTCGGGTCTCGTTACAAAGACGTAGATCTATACGGATGTTGTCCAATATATTTTGTTTTATTTTATTTATTGAATGAAATGTACCACATTGAACTTCTAACCCGGTGGAAGAAAATATGACGCTGTATGTGAGGACAGATATAATTTTATTCATAAATGTCCTCAACTGTATTATTGATCCCTGGAAACGCCATGGTTGGGCCTTCTTGTGTGTTATTTTGCCCGCGGGTCATGTTCGTGATAAAGGTGTGCAGTGTTTATAGAACATGTATGATAGCAGGAAATTTGCAACATACATTTCAACAATATCGAGTCCTATATATCATTAAAGATGTCGAGTTTGCTTCATTAATTGGTTTGACGTCATACAACGTTGCGTAGAAAATTAACACGTCTTGTATGTATACAAGTGTTACAAAATATACATTCATTTGCTAATTATTCAATGGAATGGTACTAAATTTTCAGTAGTAGAAAACTAAGCTATATAAACTAAGCTATATAAACTAAGCTATATAGAGCATGATTATATCGATAGTTTATGCGTAATTAACGATAGCCCGTGTCAAAATGATGTGAAAATCACGCAAATTTCGTAACATAATTACTGAGTATGAAACACGAATATTTAATTACTTTTGTAATCAGACTGAAGAGTTATCAATTTCAACTATTGTAAATAGTTTATTTGTGTGCAACCGTCTATAAACTGCATAATTAATCACTTTTTCGGTGGTCACTTTTGATGCGCGATCCGCGAAATGGCGCCAATATTAACGTCGTCAGACGCATGACGTCATGTCCGAATTCCACCGGAAATGACGTCATAATGTTTTGACCCTTACTTGTTTACATCTTAACCCTTTCGTACGATGTTTAGATGTAATATTTCCAGGTTCCTTAGGTCCATATAAAAATAGGCCAAATAGGCCCGTTGGCACTCAACGTAGTAAACAATAATAGGCCAAATAGGCCCCGTGGCACAGAAGTGGTTAAACATGAAAAACATATAAAACAATTATTGCACATTATCATTAAACATCTTAATTTTATAAACTTTAGCAAGAATTATCTGAAAAAATGTCGCTTTCGAAGCTCGATACCGATGGTGAGAAAATATATGCATTTTTCAAGTTAAACATATTATTGAGGCAAAAATATTGTCAGCGAGGTCGTAAAATAATGTTGTCAATGTGTTCAAGTAAGACTTTATTCAAATTCTTATCTTTTGGCGTAAATAATCGCGATTTTTGTACCTAGTTGCTCTATGCGCTATATCAGTTTCCCCCCTGACATACATTCAGAATATCTCGCACATTATCGCTCAATTAATTCCGTAATCCCAGACAACGGGTTTTAACCAGTAATGTCGATATGGTGAATATTCTAAAATGTGAATCGATAATCGATTGGTTAAAAATATTGTTGATTAGGTCAACGACAGCTCTTATGATGGCATCACACCGGAGGTCACATGGCAGCCATACTGTAATGGACAGTCACAGCAGAGCGACAGATGAATACCGATCAACACGACAGAAACTTTGTTAAACGCGGGTCAACCAACACAGACCTTAACTGGATCTGAGGGTTCTTTGAAGGGTCTTGGGACATCGGTCACTTCTTCGGTCTTGTTATGTCTTTTTTTTCCAAAACAATTTTCTTATAAATAATCATAAAAGCACTCATGAAAAGCTACATTGTATTTTGGTCAATTCTCATATTTTTTCACGGAGATCTGTATTGACAAACCAGCAGTAGACAGTTGTGATCAATTAACATGGTCATCTAACACAGAATGATTGTGGATAATTAATTCACAATAAATGGTTGTTGGTTGATTGTTTGTGTTGACAATTTGGGTACGAACAAATTTGGATACGCTTCGTTTATCAAACTTTATGATGCAAATTAGCATCGAAAGTTGATTTCTTTGTTTACCTACGCCAATTATGTGTATAAAAGACAGTTTTCCTTGTTTAAAACAAGTACTTTAATCATATAAGCAGTTATTTTAACGATTGTAGGCTGTACTTACTTGACGAAGGAACCCCTATCGCGTTTAATGTTGTGTAAGCTAGGGCCTTCGGTTATCTCAAGGAACATTTTTAAACATCATTAGAAAATAAAAGATAATTTATTAACAACAAAAATATTTTTTTAATGAGTTTGCCAATTCCATTCACGTCTTCAGAGTACCCCGAAAAAACACTTCCTGTACAAATCTCAATCGGACAGGGGTGACCAAATTTCGGATGGGTTAAAAACTCGCAAAACGTACAATGCCGTCGTGGATTTTAATCGAGATGCCTTCGGCATCTCGATTAGAATCCCTATTATTGTATTTCCAACGCCTTACCAACTGAGCTAACGAGGCACATGTTAAGTCTTCTCATATATTTGCTCATATTGCGAAAATGTAATACGAAACAAGCGTTAATTGACCATGACTGTAAATAAGCACCCCTTTCTGTTGAAAATGAACCCAGCGGCTAATTAGCATGTGTAAATGTTATTGTGCCATCATATCTTGGCCGCACTATAATAGAATAGTAAAATTAGAAATATGTTATTAAGAGATTTGCTGAGATAAAATATGTACAATTGTTAGTCCAAATCCACTCTGGTCAGGGCTATAAATACCATTTATGTTTGCATATCCTGGACTCAGCAGTTCATTTATGTCATCATAAAAACAAACACCATGTTGGATGAAATATACGTTCCTGCTCTGATGTAGTTGGTTACAGCACACTGGATCAACAACCTAAGCCTGGTTAATATTTCAGTACGCATTTTATATCCTGTCACTTCCCAGAGAACATTGGTCCTATGCCTCTATACACGGTTTTGCGAACTGGCATAATATTGTATGATTTGTGCTCACGTCTCTTGCTATTTTTTTTGTCGTTGATACGTTTGTTTCCGATCACATTCAGAGTGGGGGAAACCAACTTAATTATTATGTAACCTGTAAACTGTGACCCAAAGTAGGTTACGCTTCGATTCATGTTGTGCTAATACATGTTGTCAATATTTTGACATGACAATGTTAAGAATTTATTCGTCAACCTTGTGTGTATAAATGATATCGTTTTGTCAAACAGTCTCAATTTTTATCAACACAAGGAAATAGGCCGAAACTACTAGTATATTGTATTTTCGCTTCGACAGCTTAAATCCGGTAATAAAACATTACATACCAGTAATAGCACACAGGTAACAAATTTATTGTCGATTCTAATGTTTGTTGCAAATGGTTAAATTTGTTGCCGATTGTTATGCTTGCTGCCAATGGTTACATTTGTTGCCGTTCTTACATTGTTGCCATTGATGTATTTGTTGTAAATGGTTACATTGTTGCCATTGATGTATTTGTTGTCAATGGTTACATTGTTGCCATTGATGTATTTGTTGATAATGGTTACATTGTTACCATTGATGTATTTGTTGTCAATGGTTACATTGTTGCCATTGATGTATTTGTTGTCAATGGTTACATTGTTGCCATTGATGTATTTGTTGTCAATGGTTACATTGTTGCCATTGATGTATTTGTTGTCAATGGTTACATTGTTGCCATTGATGTATTTGTTGTCAATGGTTACATTGTTACCATTGATGTATTTGTTGTCAATGGTTACATTGTTGCAATTGATGTATTTGTTGCCAATGGTTGCATTGTTACCGTTGATGTATTTGTTGTCAATGGTTACATTGTTACCGTTAATGTATTTGTTGTCAATGGTTACATTTGCTGCCGTTATTACATTGTAGCCGTTGTTATATTTGTTGCTGATTGTTACATGTGTTCCTGTTGATAAGTTTGTTGTCGTTCCGTTGATATATGTGTTCCAATTGGCTCATTAGGACCCGTCAATACGTTTGTAACTTTTGTTCTTTTTCATACATTTGTTGCGGATTGTTAATTTTGTTCCTGTCGATACATTTGTTGTCGATTGTTTCATTTGTTTCCATTAATACGTTTGTTGTCGTTCCGTTGATACATTTGTTGCGGATTGTTACGTTTGTTCCCATTGCTATATTTGTTGTCGATTGTTATCGTTGATCCTTTTAATATTATATATGCATATCGTCCATTGAATCCAAAAGTAGCTACATGTAGTAGAAACGTTTAGAAATAATGCAAATTGTATATCCCTTGCTTAGAATTACTACCTTATAAGATTCATGCATTCTTAAGGCGCTTCTTATGTGCCTATTTTCATGAAAATCGGATGTGTTCATGTTGACTAAACTGAAGTTTAAAAAGCTTGTTTTCCATAAATATAGAGTAGTTTTCAGACAGGTTTTCTTGTTTTCTCTATAGAGTTTGTTCTTACGACCTTCTTATTCTAAGCAAGCGATATGTAAAAAAATAAATGTATTATTTATTTGTAAAACACGGTCCCTATCAACACGCACAATCAAAACTTTCCGTTTGTTTCATATATTGCAGTTATATAAGAAAGGATAAATAACAACACGCATAAAATTATGTACATACTATTTATATTATAACAACTGACAATGTCTAACACAAACGATTTGGCAGTCATTTTGATTGCAACTTGTAAATATTTAACATGTAAAAAGTGAAGAAAATCAAATGTGACCTTATGAACCCTTTACTCCATGACGCCTGATGATGCAAATACTGTAAAATGATTAATTTTTGCGGTTTTCATATTTCACGGATTATGGTAAAATGGTAATTTGGTGGTTTCTTAAATTTAAATATTTTAATTATTGAAAGGAACATAATCTTGCTTCTTAATTTTGAGATTAATTGTTCGGAGATTTAATTTCGTGATCTAGTTCATCCGCGAAATCAAGGAAAATTAATCCGTCGCAAATTGATACTAGTTATACAGCAGTAGGTACAACATCTCCGTACTGGCTACTAAAAAATATTTGAATAGCTATCAGTATGCATAGAAACAGAGTATATGCATTATAACACTGTTTATTAAACGACCAGTGTCTTATGGAGTAAAGGATGGAACAGTTGAATTTAAGCTGAAGCTAAAGGTAGCCCAACCATAAAACTGATCAACTTGAAAAGCTAGTTAATAAAAATGGTTGTTTGATTAGCTCAGGTTGGTGAATATTGACACACCAGGTGCATACAAAGGGATTGTCCAATTTTTAGTTATCAAATTGATATTTTATTAAATGAGTGTTATTAGTTTTTCCCTATGCAAAACAAATATATGGATGTCACTATAAAAAAACAAGCACATGCATTAACAAATGAAGATGTTCGTATTTAAAACATAAATATATCGATGTCCCAATTTAAGTACAAGCGAAAATGTCCCTATTCAAAGCACAAATATATGAATGGACCTATTCAAAACTTAAATGTATTGATGTCCCAATTCAAAACTTAAATATATTGATGTCCCAATTCAAAACTTAAATATATTGATGTCCCAATTCAAAACTTAAATATATTGATGTCCCAATTCAAAACTTAAATATATTGATGTCCCAATTCAAAACTTAAATATATTGATGTCCCAATTCAAAACTTAAATATATTGATGTCCCAATTCAAAGCACAAATACACGGATGTCCCAATTCAAAGCACAAATACACGAATGTCCAAATTCAAAGCACAAATACACGAATGTCCCAATTCAAAGCACAAATACACGTATGTCCCAATTCATGGCAACTACACGGATGTCCAAATTCAAAGCACAAATACACGAATGTCCCAATTTAATGCACAAATACACGGATGTCCCAATTCCACATGGATATACAAATACATGTACATGTATCCCAATTCAAAACACACTGGGTACATAGACGTCCAAATTCAAAATAAGCACAAGTATCTGTGGTTGTCAGCAAGTCTTACCTCTACAAGTCTAACCTCTACAAGTCTAACCTCTAGTAGTTGACTTGTTGTCCCGTTATGTGATATCTGAAGCAAGGAATAATAAACCATAGGTTACATGAATCAGTATTAACTAGTTTAAAACACGCAAGTCGTGTTAGTTGTTGCAGCATATGAATGAACATGTCGAAAAGTTACATTACAAACCTAACATTTCTCTTTTATTTCTTTTAGTCTTCCTTCAATTGTAGTTATATACATATAATATTATATTAGTTTACATATTAATTGAGGTACTGAGGTTTCTGATTGAACTTTGAAATATCTTTCCATTTCACGGTGTGTGGTCAAAAGGCTATTCCGAGGAAGTTGTATTTTATTGGAAACACTGGTAGCCCACTTTTACACGGATATCGATAAAAGTCTAGGGAATTGATCAACATACGTATTATTATTGGTCAAGTTTAATCATAGCGAATTTAATGTATATAAAGGATCTTACATGAGTGTCTTTCTATATTGAATTTATTAAACGAGTTGGATAAAATGATAAAATGCGAGGCTCTGCCGAGCATTTTATCACTTTTATTCAACGAGTTTAATAAATTTAATATGGAATGACACGAATGTAAGATTCTTTTTATCACATAAACTAAATACACAGTAAAAGTTTGTCAAGAATGCACACACTTCCCCTTTAGCAAATAAACTCCATAGGAGTAAAGCGGCTCATTGAAAGAGCTAAGAAAATAGTGCATCAATGTATACTCCAATATGTTATTTTTTCTGCCTTTTGGAAATAATATTTTTAGGGTATCTAAAATCCTGCAGATGTAAAACTACCCTTAACAAAATAAATAATTAAATCTTGGACCGCAGCAACACAATATATTCTGTTCTATTCCGTGTTCCGTTCCGGGTTTTAGTAACAACCAAGGACAGGGGAAGTAACTAGGTTTTCCGCGTGAATTTATTCGCGATTCGTCTGAATAGCCGAAAATAACTGATTGTACACGATGCAAGTACTTGGTAAGCAAGGAAAATCGTCTTTAATACTCAAAATTAACGGATTTATACAATGAAATCAACATCCGATGCCGTGTGTTTGTGTAGATGCCAGATATTTGGTATGTACATTTCGTCCCGATCTTATTCGTACTCACGTTTAACGGACCTACCGTCATGTTTACTTACAGTTATATCTCTTAATTTCTTGTACATCTGTTATTGTGTGATTATAACATGCCATAGAGAGTTCATAATCGGATATAAAATTTATTCAATTCTAAAAATGTATTATTTTCCTTTTTTGAAAACGTGTATGAATACATAAATAAAGTGACTCGCCCTTGTAAATACCTCATTTGCATGTTTATTACACGTGTGTATTATGACTTTTATGTAATGGGTTTATTAAACTCACAGAGCCTATTTTATGTGATAAAAATACTTACATCTATTCAGCTACTGGTTTCTACAGATTCACACCATCTTACACGCTTTGGGGTACCACACTGTTTATTCATCTTTCGTTTTACTTGGGTTGGTTTGGATACAGTAGATGCACGTTTCACAACAAATATCGGTGGTTCCTGATTTGAGGAAAGGGGTTTGTGAAGGTGACCTGAAAATAAAGCGAGAAATAAGAAACTGAGAAACTAACATTCTAACCATGATTAGTAGAAACAATACATCCGGTATTCAACATGTGAACTTCCGGTATTTTACAATATTACTTCCGATATTCTATAATTCTCATACTTCCTACATTCTAAAGCTTCATTCCAGTATTCTACCACCAAACTTCCGGTATTATACAATCATACTTCCGGTATTCTACAATTAATCTTCCGGTTTTCTACAAGCATACTTTATGTATTCTACAATTATATTTCCGGTATTCTACTACAGAAATATTTCAAATATACACATACAATCATATCAAAACTGTATTCTACAATTATATTTCCGGTATTCTACTACAGAAATATTTCAAATATACACATACAATCATATCAAAACTGTTGTTACATGCCAATAAATCGAACAGAAGGTCGATTATTGTTGCTCTGATGCTTCATCGTACAATGCCATTATTACATGTGTTACAAAATTAATGTTTTGACTTATTATAGTGTAACTTTATTTAAACATCCGCCAAATTATCTTTGAATGGCTGGCTTCACACAGGGAAACAAACAGTAACAATTGTTGGAGTAGATCTAGCTTGCGGTGTGGCATTTCCTCCACTGAGATCAGAACAGATATAACAACAACACTCATCAGAAACATCAGACTGAGCTGAGAACGACACGGACAATAAGCACCCGCCACTGTGGCATAATAAAATATTATATATAGTGCGAAAACATCAACGTAATCCTCGACCTTTATGCATGAATATAATACAAGCTTCTTTTGTGGGGTATATCAATTTCCACTATTCGCACTATATACACATGTACATGGAAACAATGCTTACCTGCATCTCTCAGAAATCTGTGGAGTCTACGTTCCCAGTCTTCCTGTGACTTCTCACGACACTGTGCAAAAGCCATCCTATGAAGACTGAACCATTGTTCAACACGATAGTTGCCTACTCCTGATATGGTGAATGAACGCATCTTCGTCTCCATTTTCAGGTCCTCGTAGATAGCTTCCAGAAATTCTGGTACTTCCTCAATAAACTTCCGAGATGTGATCGACTTAATCATCTTTCTAGCATTCATAGTGTTGTTATTTGTCCAGTTTCTCTGTACTTTCCCCTGAATGGATGGCTTCACAAAACTCTTGTACAGTAACGAAACTAGCTCGTTATCATAATAGGATCTGAACTGTTTACCTTTCTTGGCTACTGTTTCATCGAATTCGTCAACTAGACCTCTTATCATGTCCACATCATCTTCGAATCTGTGAATATTAGTAACGTTAGTCAGTCCGTCGTCTCCAAATAAACAATTTATAATATCATTTCTCTGATCTAGCGTATATCCTGCTTTCTCTTTCATGACCTTATTCAGTTTCTGCTTCAGTTGTATCGTACAGAACACGTGGGTTGCACCATCAAAACAACCTTTCACAGACGACACTAATTCCGGTTCCTGTTTACTACCAATAACAAAACTCTTGACTTCTTCAGCAGATAGGTTCGCGGATATTTCTTCCAGAAAACTTTCCAGTACATTCGTTTGTGAACGAGTATCCAAATGAATGAACGCAGGTCCCAAACAAATCGGATGAGTGTTACTTGAATTACGAACTACAGACAAATCCTTATAAACTGTGAATGTCAGTTAAAAGTTCCCGTGTTTGTGGGTTGTATCAATTCCAAGTGGGGTACCACCTTCTCGTCTACAGCAGAATCTCTTGATGTCAAACATTTGTTGATCCGTGAAGAGAATAATGATAGGGTTGTCTTCTCCGCTAATATCTTTCACGTATCTAATATATGGATGAGTCTTAGCCATCTCACGTAACGTAGAACTTGTACTCTGAAACATATGAAGATATTGTAAAGTACTTCAGAATCTATGATAATACGATGAGAGACAATGGTGACTTGTAAATTATCTCCCTTGTCAGATAAAACCGAAATAGACCAATTAGCACATTCTAACTATACGTTGGGTGTTTTTTTAGTTATCGGAAAGTTCAATTGCATGTTCGACGTTTGCTGAAATAAAACGATTTCCTGCAGAGAGTCAAAGACCGGCAAAGACACAATATACTCTTTTTTTGTCTTAAGATTTGATATTAAGGTGCCGTTCTAATTGTATCTAATGGTAACGTTGAAGAAATGGTCAACCTAACCAACATTTTGCCCCAACTAAACAGCTGACAATGTGATTGTAACCGTATACATGTGAATGAGACTGAACATTTTAATATACAGTGTATATACGCCAATTAACTAACGTTACTAACACTATACTGAACGTACACGTCAGGCATCATACCGCCATTTTGGCCGCTTTTTGACATAAATTAATATTCCAGCAATCATGATGTGATATTATCGCTGTGTCAGAAGCACCCAGCAAAATGTCAAAAAATAATTAGAAATTGATCAGTCTTTTGGTAGGAAAATATATACTCGAAATATTAAAATTGATAACAGCTGCCTGCGAACACGGTTGTATGTCACCGAATAGGATATAGGAATAATATGAATGCTTTTAGACTGCTCGAACTGGGAGCCTCATTTATTGACTGAGTGAGAGTTATTCAGAACATGTTAATAACGTATTAAGTCACTGAAAACGTTGCAGACGGTAAGCCATTTCTGACGTTACTATGGTAGCAGTGTCATTTTGAATGATACACCCTCACGCGCTCGGTTTTTATTGCAATTTGTATTACGAATTGGTCTATTTAAATGCCAAATTGGAAGTAATTTGAACAAACGATAACTAATATAGAGCACTTTTCTAGGAACTTAAAATACGCCCCTCGTAGAATTCCTCTGATTTGACCGTTGTTTCTCAGAAAGTTATCTGATTGTTGATGTGTACATATACATAAATTAAACATCAAACACAGTAGCTTATACAGTATAAGTCTATGTGATGCGTATACCGCGTACACAATGATGATAATTATATTTGGTACAGTCCCATTGTGTACATGTATTTATAAGGTATAGATGTAACAATTGAAACAGAGTTCCCCACTCAACACTCAGACTGATAAATTACAATTTTAGTTTACAACGAGAGTTTGACATTATCTACAATTATGACGTATTTTCTACGAGTTAAAGTTAATGTTGTGGAAAAAACACAAGTAACAAAAGACAATAACGATAAAAGCAAGCAACAATTCAGCAATTCTACTCAGGACGAATATTTCATGATGATACCATTCACTCAGCTGTACAGAAAATGTCGAGTTGCAGTTCTTGAGAATGAACTATCCATAAAGGCATTTACGAGTGAAATTTCATGAAGATACATCGTATACTTTCTGAATTATGGGGGTAGATGCGCCTTTTATCTAATGATCACATTTTCTCTTAAACACCTTAAAACGACAGAATAATTAAACGACATTAAAAGTATGAGAATGATATGTCATTTTCGAGATACACGGTTTTCAGTTGACCCATGATTGTATTTTGTTCATTTAGTCTATTTCTTGTAAAATGACACTTATTCGTTTCATTTTTATATTAATCCAGTGTTAAACAATGCAGTAGTCTTTCCTATTCACATTAGCAGCAATATCGGATTCCGGGCGAACTCAGTATGTGTACGAGTACATTATAAATAGTAACCCCATCCACTTTTTTTAAATGATTGTAAACAATATCTAACAATCGGCAATATTTTTTTATATAACTTGAGAATCATATGGAACAACAGTTTAGTAAAATAAAAATTGCGTTCACTAGCATTTTGGGAGATATTTCAAAGTGAAGCTACATCCTTTAAATAAAGCATACACTGCATATTGATATCAGTGAATGCATTTGAATAATTGAAGTAAATTATTATACACCAATATACTTTACAATTGCACCGTTCCCTGTGGAATTGCATTAACATTTAGCGCCAATTTGTTTTTCAATAGAAGGAATATAAGGATATACAAAGGAGTCAGGATCAGTGCCCTAAAGGGGCCTAAAAGTAGACCTACCAAGCTAAAATAAGTTTTTCGCGCAAGGGGCACCGTCACATCGTTCATTTAGTCAAAATGTTGACAATTTTTTCTACTTTGGGCAGGTGTGTAACATCCGGATGTTTTTATCAGTGCCAAGTCAATAGTGTCTCAGGGACGAGGTATAGGGGACCATATGAATTTATCATAGCCACCCCCCCCCCCAAATCGTGATAGCGGAAAGGAAATAAGTATACTTTCGGCAGACTTCTCTCTTGATGCCCGTTTCATCATTTTAAAGTTTGTGATAAAATTGTATATTTTCAAGCTGTAATTTTTCGCAGAAATATGACGTGGTTTTCGAGTCGGTAATGTTAGTTTTTATGTCATATATATTTTAAACAAAACCGGTTTAATCCATGGTTATTCAATGTTTTGACGTTATGTCCAGTTCATTTGACCACAGGAATTTGAAGTTCTACCAATAAAATATTATACAAGTCGGTCCATCAGTGAAGTAAAATTCAAAATATTTTGAGTTTAAGGAAAGCTAAGTACTACTGTTCAAACAACTAACTCATTCATTTCTCAATCGGATTACTTTTCCGAAATTGGTCACCATAGCAACGAAGTATTTGATTTCGATATAATTCAACGAAAGTTTAAAGTTTAGATATACATGTAGTACCATAAGTTTGGGTAAAATTACTAACATTCAATAGATATGTATTTTTTTCTTATTTCAAAACCTTGTAACATATAGAAATTACATAATGTCAAAGTAGCAGGTTTTCATGGAGACAGGCTCATATGTATTTTGTTATTCAATTGAAAGGTTCGATCATTTGCTGATCATAATTACTACAAGTAAACTGAAGGGGTGCTAAATAAAATGCGGCAACTACCGAGAAACATCGGAAATGGTTTCGTCATTGTATAATTTTACCCCCCCCCCCCCCCCCCCCCAGATGCATTGCTTTGATTGTGTGCCATGGCCTATGTCACACGACTAATTGACACTATAAATTGCTCGATCAAGTATTTTCAGTTTTAAGAAAATGTTAATATGATTCACTTTTTTGTCTTATGATGTTGATGTTCATTATGTGAACCCATTTGGAAGTTGTTGTATAGAGGTTGTTTCCCTGGAGGTGTAGAATGTATAGTAAATAGTTAATTCTGGAACCAAAAAGGTAAGTTGTTTTAGAGAAGTTGGTGCTCTTTGTAGGACAGTGCTAAAGAGGTTAAACTGTATTACATATTCGACTATGCTACGTTTGCATATTTCGACCAATGAATTTACCGAAAGAGTGTTGCGTTTGCATGACTTATGAATATAACCAAAGACTGCTACGTTTGCATATTTCGACAAATGAATTTAAACAAAAACTGCTACGTTTGCATATTTCGACTAATGAATTTAAACAAAGACTGCTATGTTTGCAAATTTCGACTAATAGATAAAACCAAAGAGTGCTGCGATTGCATTTTTCGACCTCTAGATTTATCCAAAAATTGCTGCGTTTGAATGTTTCGACTAAACGATTTAACCAAAGAGTGTGGCGTTTGCATATTTTGACTTATCGATTTAATCAAAGAGTGCGGCGTTTGCATATTTCGACGACTAGATTTAACCAAAGAGTGCTGTGTTTGCATATTTTGACTTATCGATTTAACCAAAGAGTGTGGCGTTTGCATATTTTGACTTATCGATTTAACCAAAGAGTGCGGCGTTTGCATATTTCGACGACTAGATTTAACCAAAGAGTGCTGTGTTTGCATATTTTGACTTATCGATTTAACCAAAGAGTGTGGCGTTTGCCTATTTCGACGACTAGATTTAACCAAAGGGTGCGGGTTTGCATATTTTGACTTATCGATTTAACCAAAGAGTGCGGGTTTGCATATTTCGATTAATAGATTTAATCAAATAGTGCTGCGTTTGAATGTTATAACTAAAAGAGTTAACCAAAGACTGCTGCGTTTGCATATTTCGACTTATAGATTTAACCCAAATAGTGCGGTGTTTGCATATTTAGACTAATGAATTTAACCAAAGAGTGGTGCGTTTGCATATTTAGACTAAAAGATATAACCAAAGAATGCGGCGTTTGCATATTTAGACTAATAGATTTAACCAAAAGAGTGCTGAGTTTGCATATTTCGACCAAAGAATGCGGCGTTTGCATATTTCGACTGATAGATTTAGTCAAAGGGTGCTGCGTTTGCATATTTCGACTAATAGATATAACCCAAGAATGCGGCGTCTGCATATTTCGACTTATAGATATAACCAAAGAGTGCGGTGTTTGCATTTTTCGAATAATGAATTAAACCAAAGAATGCTGCGTTTGCATGAACTCGACTAATGAACTTAACCAAAGAGAGCATAATGAGTGATGTGCCTGCAAGGAACGTCCTTAGAATTCCAGAAAGGTCCATATCAAACACAATCAAATACTCCAATGGGGATGGCCAAGTTTGGAATTTAATTAGATATAACTATACACAACAAAGCTTCTTTGACATATTTTATCGAGAAGATTAAGAAATCCAATGGATTTATACATAGGTGGTGTAGTATTTTTCAGGTAATCTTAACACAGTCATGTAGAATGGTCAATAAATGTAGTTACCGTATGGTTGCTATGGTAATATAAAACACTAATACAGAAATACGGTAGAAATATTAGCGGTGGATTAATTTTCGTATAAATAAAGAGCTTATTTAATTTCGAGAAGAAGTATAGTGAAGTGTTATTAGGATAAACAATATTGTTTCAATTTCTTTCTGAACTTTTACATTTATTTTTGTAACCGTTGCTTTGAAATAATTATTCTTCGTGTTACACAGGCTAAAATGGATAATTCTTATTTCAAACACCAAGTAACAATGTTTTAATAAATAACGAAATACAAAATTTATTTTCGTTTTGTAATATTTTTGCAATTATGAAAATAATACAGGCTAATAATTAAACCTAAGATCATGATATTTCATTTTTGTGATACTTTTTGTAAGAAATAGCTAAAATTAAAATGTTCCTGATTTCAAGTAATGCAACATCCTTTTCAATAGTTAATTCTAGTGAAATTTATAAACTTTGCTTGCATCCATTAAAGATAAAGTTCGGTCAGGACAATTTTGAAAAAGTATGGTTTCCTGAACCACATAAAAGTTTAGTTTGGTCTTAGTTAATAAAATATAACATTTGGATACATACCTCCCTGTATCGTGGTACTTCAATATATTTCCAACACGCAGGACAATTACATATTCCACACTCGTCAGACATTTTCAACAGCACAATTGTTACAAAACTTTAGAAGTTTTTAAAAATGCTTCGGATTGCTGCCAAAGGTATAGCAACAAATTTAATATTCGACAGAATTTTAGAAATAATTTGTTTAGCGTAAAAGGTATAGCAACTATTTGAATACGAATATTCAATATAAGGAACCATCAAATTTTCTGCCCTTTATATACAAAGCTTATAATTTACTCATAGTTGTTGTTTGTTTTAATTAAGAATTTTGTTTGTAATTAAAACATGTGAACTTGTTATTGTTACAGAATCGAAAAGATCAAAGTCGGCCAAAACAAACTGATGGCCAATTAAAGGAACACGTACCAAATTTAGACTAATTATTAATATGATTACCAAATTAGTCACAGATTCGTGTTAATCCACTATAAGATCAAAAGTCAACCGAAAACAAACTGATAACTAATTAAAGGTACCAAATTAAAAATTAATATGATTAACAAATTAGCACTTTTTATGTGTTAATCCACTATAATTATCAGCAGCTCGATTACAATGTGTATATGATGTAACCGCCGCCACTGTATAACTGACAAAAACAATAATAGCAGCCGCAGCTGCATCAGCAGCAACAACAACAACAACAACAGAAACAGTACGGTTTCCTTGCATAACCATCTTCATGTACAATTACATAAATACATTTGAGGTTAATACATTAATGATCAATTTCTGAACGTGGCTACTCGTGGCTACGGAACCCAAATTGAAAATGAATGATCTTGTATCAATATGAAAACGCATAATCTCCAGTATGCCATCAGCCAGATGACACGTATCCCTTTAAGGTATCTCTCTCATGCATGCATTCACGGAGAATACTGTAACTACTACATATTATACGACCACAACACGACTTTTAAAGAACAAGTTTGTAAATTTCTTGTCTTAGGCAAACGTGTAGCCTGGACCAAATAAGTATGAAGGCATCGACATTGTAGAGGGTCGGGGCATGTCTGCTTCTTCAAATTGTTAGGGTTTCACACCGTCGCACTTGCAGTCAGGGCAGATTTTAGGGTCCTGGATAAACTTTTCAACTTGGTGCTTTATGTGCAGTTTTCTGATTAAAATGAAAGAACAATTTATGACTCGCTTTGGTGGGAGGTTAAAGAAAATTTCTCCAAAAAATGATCGAAGTAAGTGTAAAAAGGAGGGAAGGGATCCTAGGATATGCCCGGGAAAGTTTTTGTGAAATCTATATACTGTCGCTGGTGAGTTCTGCGCACGTTCAGACTAAAAATCAAGAACGTCAACTGCAGTTTAAACACGCATACACCCTTACAAACATCTAGTTTATTTTGGTATTTTTATTGTTTCATATCTGGGAAAAACGAATTTTGTAAACTCGTGTCTATAGTGCTATATTTCCTCGCTAGTTTGTGCGAAACAAAAGCCACACACTCACATGGCAGTGCGGGACATCGGGAAGGTAAAATTACAAGACCGTTCCCTCGCTATTACACGCTGTTCTCCGGGAGTGGGGCCGTGCTTTCAATTGAATGGTGCATAAGTATTCATTTCAGCAAAATGTTTTAGCATAGACGTAATTGTTCAATTACCATATTGAAATGTTCACTATGGCTAGTTTTCATGACAGCGTTTGCTCGGATCCATAGGGGGTGGCGGATCTGGTATATTAACTTGTTTTGTCGGGGCTTATAACAGTCTGGTCAGGACAGCTCTTTAAGAAAAAATATGCGACTGGACCTTAAAATTCCTTGTAAACTTATTATTATTTATAGCTTGTCAGCGGACCCTTTTATCAGATAAATAGCTGGAGGACCCCTGATAAAACATTTTATACAGGTATAAAAATCATTTATATATACGCCTGTGAGTATATAAACGATTAGTAATATAAATGATTAGTGTTACGGTGGCAATTGTTTCTAGGTGCAAGACGGAACATTGCCTAGTTTATTCTTCCTTTTAGTTTAAAAAAGGGAGAGCATGTACTGACCCCCCCCCCCCCCCCCTAAAAAGCCCCGGTCAAATATCAACAGTATGGTTGAAATGGCCTACAGGTACAACGTGTCATTTCAACACAAATTTGTCTTGTAAAATCACCTTGACATGTCACATCAGACGAAATGATTGATTACCTAATTATCAATTTGGTTTAACTGTAAGGATCGTTGAATGTGAAGCATCGGTGGTTCAGTGGTAGAATGCTCGCCTGCCACGCGGGCGGCCCGGGTTCGATTCCCGGCCGATGCATTTACTTTTACACTTTTGCTAGAAAATATTGCAAATTGTAAAAACTTAACCATAATTCTACTAATTTTAGTTGAAACTGAAGAACTATAATACAAGTAACATAGAGGAATAATCAGTTACACAATCAAGATAATTAATTAGTTACGACGCACCGAGTAACGTGCGAGTCCACAGTAAACATGTTCGGACTCTTGTACAATTGCATTATTAAGAATACGTAAAGCAATAAGGCATTACATAAGGCTGTATTAAATAGATAAGTGAATTCCCGAACATTGATGTTGAAACTATGTTCGTTGACTTAAAAAACGGTGGTAAAACATCAGAAAGTACAAATGAAGTTCTTTCTAATTTTTTAAATTCGCAAACATTCAACCCCGTGAACTACTCAAGAATAACAAACTCGCACATTTTCGAGCTCGCGAAAATTTCTGATTTTACTCCATCCATATTCCATGTTCACAAGACTTATATTATGTTTCTCATTAACAGTGGAAGTCAAGGTGTATGGTCAAGTTCAGGATGTTGGGTGAATTCAACCAATGCTACAATAACCATATGCCAGTGTGACCATCTTACTAATTTTGCTGTCTTGATGAGTCCATTTAACGAGGTAACTAGTGTTGAATATTACAAAGTCTCCTTAAAGGGCGTGACCAGCGATACGCACGTGCGTCACATCAATTTGAAAAGTAAAGACATGACATTAAAGTCAAAATCTGGTGTGTTGTACTTTATATCCAGAAGTTCGATTTTCTTCCCACGAAATTTCACTTTTAAACAAAACGGCACATGGTTCAGCTCAGTAAAGGAATTTCGCTTTAAGTAAGCCAAGTTATACAGCAAAATAAGCCCACGATGTCAATAACTGTCAATGTTGGGCGCTGTAAAAATGACGTTAAAAGAACGCAAAGTGCAAACGTTCGCAACGTCATGACAACGTCATACATGGCGCAAACGCCATATAAGATGTACCATTGAATTGCATATATCTTCTAGTTTCCAACGGTAACACCTGTTATAAGGATATGCAACTCCTATTGAAAAAGGATAATAGGAAGTCGGACAGGGAAGACAGCACTCAACTTAACGAGCCGAGCACAGAAAACATCACATACCACAATTACACGGCACAATGCCCAACACAGAAATGAGCGAGAGAGTGAACTGAATGAATGAAACATATGTGTTAACTAATTTATATAAAAAATTATCCTGTTCGGAATATAGTGTACGAGTATTTCCACCAGAATAATATCAAACAATGTTATAAACCATTTGCAGTGGTTTTATATTATATCATTTTTGACGGTCATCAGGAATTAGGCACATTTAATAGGTTTGTACTGATAGAAAAACAACTACGGTGAAATCATGACAATCATTGTTGATGATATTTTTCTCTGGAGAAGTCCGTTCTGGAGTGGTTGAGTTGCACTACAGACTGACTCGATTTTAATACAAGTTGTTTTCACATTCAGGCTGATTCAACATCGAAGGCACTCAGGATTATATCTATTGTTGGATTAGCTATTTCAATATGTTGTATCCTAGCAACATTCCTCGTGCATATATGGTTTTGGAGGTAAGTTATTATATATATAACATGAGTTTTATAAGTTGGACCGTCAGTATTCCAGTCAAAGGAAGACTGCCCAATCACATTATTAAAGAACGTTATCATGCTAAATTATACATTTAAACTGTTGAAATATAAAATCCTCTAATTAGGCCTAAATTTTTCATCTAAATGGAATTAGATTGAAGCATAATTTACGTTCAGTGGCGATACCGTGACATGTTCAGCATTTGTGCTCTTATTTCAAACTAGTTATGACATTGGCTATATTCTTCACGCTGTTTTAATGCGTAGCGATATTCCTAAAGCATTTATTATAAATTCCAGGTATCTGCGCAATGATAGAACAACAATATTGATGAATTTATGTGTGTCGCTTTTCTTTGCCTACATTGTATTTCTAGCTGGCATTGATAGAACTGAAAGCAAGGTAATTTATAGCCGAATAATTATGGTTTATGATCTGAAGGATTCTCCGAGTTTCATTTCCGATTAAACCCTCTCAAATGACATTAATAATACAAGTGAATATGTCGTTATAACGGATACTATTAACGTTGTATAGAATTCGTCCCCACCAATTGGTGTCGTTATAACGAAATTGTCGGTATATTGGGTGTCGTTGTAACGAGTCCTGACTGTACCGGAATGGTTACTTATGAAGGATGGAAAAGAATGATCACCACAACCATGATGCTGTGTTATAACTCATAAATAGCACATGCTAAGAAAATCCCGTTGTTGTTTCGACAGACTACATGTGCGTACGACTCCTGACAACGGTGATACAAGGGAATTACATGTAGCTATTTTGCATTAATTGTACACTTGACTGTATGTACCTACAGCAAAGAATTAACGACAACCTTACGGTTTTCTTTCGTTACAACAATTAGCACTGTATTTATTGACACGTATCTGTATTTTATATTCCAGATAAGTATATTAACTATTTTAGTTCTATTGGAAATTATACATTTGTTCTGTAGTACCAAAGACAAACAACGGACAAATGTCTAACCAGGCAATGACATGTGTGACATTTATACCAGACTTAATTTAGTACCAGCCATTTAGTAAGACAATCATGCATCTAGAAAATCGTTGGGAAACAACACAAAAAACGCGAAGTCTGACTTGTAAAAATGCGCAAATGAGCGTATGGTAATGTTAATCGAAAGTAAGTGAATTCGGAAATGAGAATGAAAGAAATCTAAAGGATGTTTCGTTCAGTTCCGATTCAGCTGGGAGAATCCAATACTAGTACTCCTGGCGTTGATTCGTGGTGCAAAGAAACAGAGAATCCGTTAACACGTAGTTATTTTTTCGCATGGGGGAGGTAATACACTGTCATTTTTTTTTAATACTAGTATTCTCTTTTTCACAGATGGCTTGTGCTATCGTTGCTGGTGCCTTGCAGTATTTATATCTGGTAGTATTCTGTGTTATGTTAGTTGAAGGTATAGAAATAGTCATCACAGTAATGTACGTTTTCAAAACAAAGTCCAGGATAAAACTGTTGCTCATAACTGCTTGGAGTAAGTTATATGTTTTTTCTTATATTTTTATTGATTGATTATCTGGACTAACCTCTCAAATACGTGTATATGGACACAGTATTTTCAATACAGATGTATAATTAAGAAATTAATATGTTTTGAAGGTATAAATATACATTTTGAGGTTCTTTCCTCAGCAGATCAAACATAAAAGTACATTTTGTAATACTTGTCGAAGCTGATAAAATAAAAGAGATTTTTTGGTTCCGAAAGCAAATACATTGCACCTCAAACTGCCTAACTACACTTTTGGCAAGGACTACAATTAGATATGATTATGATAATGATCTCATATCTATAATAGTCAATTTGTTAATTTAGAAAGTAAATTTTAAAATCGAAAATTGTGCTGCACTTTTATGTGAGGAATCGTTGTGTAAAATCGTCACTTCCTCATTACGATAACCATTCCCTATTGACAATCTTTCTTTTACATTTCCGTAATAATTTCTCTCACACAATCGACATGCGGTGGTGCTTTAAGGAACAACCAAGTTGACTTATTATCGGCATCTATTTTCCTTGTGCTTCTACTCGGCGACTCTTATCCTGAAAACTGTTATTTAACTGGCGGGTGACCAACCAGCCATATAGGAACGGTTCTTTCCCGGGATTCAAGCGTTGTACAATTTGTATCCCTCGGACATTACTGACTCGGATTCACGACGGAAAGATCCGAGTAGTTACGATTAACTTTGTACGTCACACTAGACTGATTGCTTTCTGACGTCACAATATACGGATATTTTTAATATTCGAACGGGTACCAGTCTACGTCACACTCCCATGATAGTTACATTAACTACTAGGTAGCATGAACTGGAATATTACTGAACTGTGTGTGTTTTATTACAGGTTTACCTGGTGTTATTGTTGCTGTGTCGGTGGGTGTTACACAGGGGGTCGGGTATGGAGGTGATGCTTTGTAAGTAATAGAAAACTAGTGTGTGTGATGTTAAATGATTGATAAGACAACTATAACACTCATGACCAAAAGTCTGCGTTCGGCTTTGAAATGAGGTCATAACAGTGCTTCTGATATCTAAGATATACACATATAGTATATACCCATCTCGTTCATTTGCATAAAGAAGCTGTGTCTCCACAACAGACCAGCATGTGACACAGGGTTCGACACATGAACCTACAATAATTAAAAAGTGTTTCCCCCCCCCCCCCCAACAAAACTTAATTATATTGTATAAAATCTATACCGATAGTAAATATTTTTTTTGGGGAAAACACTTTTTAATCATTGAATGTTCATGTGTCGAACCCCTGTGGCGATACCACTACCGTATTTTAGTTTTAAATGGTTGTTTTCCGAAGGTATTTGTTTCAGTGAGTAACTTTAAGTAATAAGTGTCTGCGATTTTCAATTGAGACAAAATTCTGTTTTTTTTATTTCAGTTGTTGGCTTTCTATAGACGATGGTTTAATATGGGCATTTGTTGGACCAGCTCTCATAATAATATTTGTAAGTGAATCAGATACATTGTATCTAAACTAACATTTGTTCTAACTTTTAAGGTGCGTTTATATTCTTTGTTGAACTGGTTTATTTTTCAATTTGCTAAATACATGTATATGTACGTGGGGTGTTCCAGAATAGCGTATAATCACGTTATAGCATGAGAACTATCAAGTAGTGTATTTTGAAATTATAATAAACCTTTAGAGAATTTATGTCTTGACAAACTAGCAAAATTTCATTACATATTATCTAAAAACCTACAAATTATGTACATTTTACGAACGCCAGGTGAAGTCAGTCGCGTCACAGAACGTCAACGTCAACACTCGCCTACGACGTCATGCTATCACAGTTCTCCAAAGTACTTCCATTCGTGAGCAACACACTTTTAATATTATATGCCGATGTTGTAATAAAACATTTGAGAATTAATTTCTTTACATACTATCAAAATGTCATTCGCGATCGCTCGAACATCGTCTGACGTCGTAATTTTTGATACTCAGATCATAACAACGTTGTTATATTACGTCATAAACCCGCCATACACGACGTCATTACCACGAAACGACACACAGCAACTAGCCAAAATATGCCAATTACGCTTATATAGCTTTTGTCTGGATGTGACAAATAGTACTTAAGTATTATTGCCATTAAATATTTGAATTCAATTCTGAAATATATACTTTTTTCTGCTGACGCACATACCGTTACCATGGGTTACAAATTCTTCTATTTATCATATGCAACGTATGCTGATATACAATAAATTCATCAAATATATGTGGAATAGTTGTAGAAATGCATATGCAAAATTTCAAAGCTGTGTCATCATGCTGGAGTAAATAAATCAAGAAGTATACGCTATTCTGGGACACCCCACGTATATACACTTGAAACTTGAAACTGAACTTGAAACTGCACCTTTCGATTTTTGATTTTGTCACATGTTTCTTTTTGCAGAATTGTATTTTTGTCAAAACTTATTTCGGAAATTCTAAGTCATAGACATAGTCATGCTTAACTGTCATTTGAGCGGTTACCATGATGTTTTTGTACATTTTGGTGACATCATTTTGGTATAACACAGCCACTGTCAATGCTTTCAATTTGAGCAAGAAGTATTATTTACGCAACATGGTCATTAGATCTATCCTACTTTTCTCAATATAATTATATAAAAAAATCTTCACTGACAGTAACTTAATCTTGTTTCAGTTCAATACGATATGCATTATCCTCGTCATTCGTGCAATGTGCGGTACATCCACTATGAAAATAAAGAAAACTCAGGAAAAAGTCAGGTATAGTTAGAAATGACTTTTACATAAATTTCTTATGCAACTGTACATTTTTATATGATAAATTAAGTAACATTTGTACCTTGCTTTATCAATAATTTACATTCAATTTCAAATATTATCCCAGGTCTAACAATAATTTGTGTATGTTGTGTGCTTTGCCGTGCCGACCACGGCTTCTGTTTTCTCAAAGAAATTAAAAATCTGAAATGCTAAAACGTTCAAAATATTAATAATAATTCTTTAAAACCTACACATTGGGGCATATTTGGTTTGTAGGAATTCATTATCTGAATACCGGTTATATTTCTAGTTACATGTACTAGTGTCTGTTTATTTATTATCATTTCAGAGCGAGTCTTCGATCTCTGTGTGTCTTGGTACCAGTTATGGGTATATCCTGGTTGTTGGGAATATTCTATATAAATGATGGATTCTACTTTGTTCAATTTATATTTACAATACTCAATGGATTACAGGTATGTACAGTATGTGTATTATAGAAGCTCACAGGGAAAACTAGGCTTGTCCAACTGCTATGCCTCTTTAAATAAAGTCGTTATTATTATTATTACTGTGTGTGTGATACTTTCATACTTTGTATTGCTAGGCGTTGACGCCGTACATTATATGGGTTCGAATCTCACAGTACGAGTATATGTACCGTCACACCAAGATTTCACGAGATAAGAGAGTAAACTGGAACAATCAAATAGTGGTTCTACCAGAGAACTTATGTCTGTTAATATAATAGTATGTAACACAAACGATGTGTATTTGAAACGTTTTGCATATGAAGAATTACTTGCAGTTAAATGTGCATCTTGTCAATCTGAAAGTGAAACATAGGATTACTATTACTGGGGTTCCATTAGCTTCTGAATATGAAGGGTTATTTTGATACCTTTGACTATGATAATAAGTAAATGTAACCATTTTAAAGACAAAATACCCATGAATTGTAGACAAAATGACCCCTTCAAACGAAAATGTTGTGAGTCAAAATGAGGCTTTTTGGAAATTTCAAGGGTCAAATCCCTTTACTCTCGAGTCAAATTGAACCCTGTGTATTGAACGAAGACATGAAAAGATTCTGGTACATATACTTGAAGTATGTTTTACTTACTTAGTTAATCGCCTGGATCCATGCCGGATCGTAAGGTCGCCACAAGATTTCTCGATCCAGCTATGTTCTTGGCTTCGGCCTCTGTCTCGCCATGGTTAGTCCTAATTGCCTCAGTTCTGCTTCGACTGTTCGGCGCCAGGTGGTCTTTTGTCTACCTCTTGGTCTCTTACCCTGATGCGTATCGAAGAGCTTTTTTCGTGTTATTTAATACTGACATTCTGAGGCCATATCCTAGCCATCGAAAACACCTTTTTGGTTTGTTGGATGATGCAGGTGGAATTGGTTAAGTTAAGAATGTTTTTGTTGGATAAAACTCGGACTGTTCAAGAGGCCAATCCAATGTCGACACAAAGTGTGCGTTTAGCGCACAAACAATAAGAATGTTATTAATAAAAAGGATTGCATCGGCCGGGAATCGAACCCGGGCCGCCCGCGTGGCAGGCGAGCATTCTACCACTGAACCACCGATGCTTCACGTATATTCATTATTCAGTCCCTATACATAAAAGGAAAACATTAATTAAACCGTCACTTGTCAATTATGATTACTTACGTATATAGTTGTGTGAGCTATACTCGTACTAAGCGATATAATAATGCCCTCAGGATGCACCTGTACAAAATACTACTGACAAGATCGACACGTTCTACATTGTCGTAAAACACACATGTTTAAAATATTTAAACATATGTCAACACTTTGCAGTGGTTTAATTATATTTCATATTGTTGTGATCATCTGTGAACTGTTTTCACAGTGTATAAACGAGTCAACTTTTGGTCATCGCAATAAGTCATACACGTTGAATTGAATACTAGTAGTCTCCCAATAAGTCATACAGTGACCGGAAATCATAGATGCTTTGTCTCGCATTAAGTCATACACGTTGAATTGTATAGTCTCCCAATAAACCATACAGTGATTAGGTTTTTATGAAAGCACTTAAGGAAATCTTAAACTTTCACATGTGGCTCGTACGTAATTCATATTCAAGTACAACAAAAACAGACCAGCTCAAATAGCTGCCAAATATACAAGGCAAGAAAGAAACGTCTACGTAATACATATTGTAATATACAGCGTTCATTGTAATATACAGCGTTCATTGTAATATACAGCGTTCATTGTAATATACAGCGTTCATTGTAATATACAGCATGCATTGTAATATACAGCATGCATTGTAATATACAGCATACATTGTAATATACAGCGTTCATTGTAATATACAGCGTTCATTGTAATATACAGCATGCATTGTAATATACAGCGTTCATTGTAATATACAGCGTTCATTGTAATATACAGCGTTCATTGTAATATACAGCGTTCATTGTAATATACAGCATGCATTGTAATATACAGCGTTCATTGTAATATACAGCATGCATTGTAATATACAGCGTTCATTGTATTATACAGCGTTCATTGTAATATACAGCATGCATTGTAATATACAGCATTCATTGTAATATACAGCGTTCATTGTAATATACAGCATGCATTGTAATATACAGCGTTCATTGTAATATACAGCGTTCATTGTAATATATGTAGCGTTCATTGTAATATACAGCGTTCATTGTAATATACAGCATGCATTGTAATATACAGCGTTCATGTAATATACAGCGTTCATTGTAATATACAGCGTTTATTGTAATATACAGCGTTCATTGTAATATACAGCATGCATTGTAATATACAGCATGCATTGTAATATACAGCATGCATTGTAATATGCAGCGTTCATTGTAATATACAGCGTTCATTGTAATGTACAGCGTTCATTGTAATATACAGCGTTCATTGTAATATACAGCGTTCATTGTAATATACAGCATGCATTGTAATATACAGCGTTCATTGTAATATACAGCGTTCATTGTAATATACAGCGTTCATTGTAATATACAGCGTTCATTGTAATATACAGCATGCATTGTAATATACAGCGTTCATTGTAATATACAGCATGCATTGTAATATACAGCGTTCATTGTAATATACAGCGTTCATTGTAATATACAGCATGCATTGTAATATACAGCATTCATTGTAATATACAGCGTTCATTGTAATATACAGCATGCATTGTAATATACAGCGTTCATTGTAATATACAGCGTTCATTGTAATATATGTAGCGTTCATTGTAATATACAGCGTTCATTGTAATATACAGCGTTCATTGTAATATACAGCATGCATTGTAATATACAGCGTTCATGTAATATACAGCGTTCATTGTAATATACAGCGTTCATTGTAATATACAGCGTTCATTGTAATATACAGCGTTCATTGTAATATACAGCATTCATTGTAATATACAGCATGCATTGTAATATACAGCATTCATTGTAATATACAGCGTTCATTGTAATATATGTAGCGTTCATTGTAATATACAGCATTCATTGTAATATACAGCGTTCATTGTAATGTACAGCGTTCATTGTAATATACAGCGTTCATTGTAATATACAGCGTTCATTGTAATATACAGCGTTCATTGTAATATACAGCATTCATTGTAATATACAGCATGCATTGTAATATACAGCATTCATTGTAATATACAGCGTTCATTGTAATATATGTAGCGTTCATTGTAATATACAGCATTCATTGTAATATACAGCGTTCATTGTAATATATGTAGCGTTCATTGTAATATACAGCGTTCATTGTAATATACAGCGTTCATTGTAATATACAGCGTTCATTGTAATATACAGCGTTCATTGTAATATACAGCGTTCATTGTAATATACAGCATTCATTGTAATATACAGCGTTCATTGTAATATACAGCGTTCATTGTAATATACAGCGTCCATTGTAATATACAGCGTTCATTGTAATATACAGCGTTCATTGTAATATACAGCGTTCATTGTAATATACAGCGTTCATTGTAATATACAGCGTTCATTGTAATATACAGCGTTCATTGTAATATACAGCATTCATTGTAATATACAGCGTTCATTGTAATATACAGCGTTCATTGTAATATACAGCGTTCATTATACAGCGTTCATTGTAATATACAGCGTTCATTGTAATGTACAGCGTTCATTGTAATGTACGAGGGGTGATCAACAAATATGCGGGAAAATGCTCTGAAATCTTTGTGACATGACCAATATTGAAATAAATCGGCCAGATAATAGATTGACGCATTACACATACATAACTTTAAAATCCATTTAACTCAAGGAAATATTTAATCGAAAAAAACATAAAAACCGTAACGTCACTATGGCTACACCGGCCCAACGTCGTCGCGACGTCGTTATTTATAACAGTATGGATACTTATTCGTTGTACGATTCATATCGTATAACGCAGTGAATGATTCTCAAAAAATAGCTTTAAAAAAGATACATTTCATAGACCTGTCAACCGAAAATCAATTGTTTTCCTTGGCAACTTACATGTAAGTTATAAGAATTAGCTGCTGGAGGTCATTAATAATGATGACGTTATTTGACGTTATTGACGTCGTATAGCCCATTCGCATGTCGGCATTGATTTCACGTGGCTAAATACGAGAGAATATACAAAACAGACATCTGTTTTGTATGCAATTATATAGTAGTTGCATTTCGCAATATTGTCATTGGTATTTTGTGACATTTCATTCGCAACACGACTTTTCGTGGCCGATTTCTGTATCGCACTCATTTTCTGACAACGACTTTGAAGCAAATAGCTCTAAAAAGGATTTTTGACGTTTAAACAATTTGCTGAAATCATGAATGTAATGTTATATCATTGCATAATCATAACCCAACGTTTAGAAAATTAAAATATTACAAACGCATGAATGATACGTCATCGTTTGCTACGTAAAACGCTGAAAAATATGAAAATTTGGGCCGCATGACGTAGTGTGACGTTGCCATAGGAAACCGCATTCGTTCTGACTTTGGTTTATATTGATGGACTAGTGGTAAATCTAATTGAAATAAATTTGTCTTCATGTTTAGAAAGTTTCAACTACTTAGAAGGACAAATAAAGAAATGACGGCACTTTTCCGCGTATTTGTTGATCACCCCTCATACAGCGTTCATTTTGCGACTACTGGAACTCATTAACTTAATTATTTTTCAATATGGTTTTTTTCTTGTGTTATTCATTTGAACAAAATTCGTTCAAAGAGATTGTATAGATACATCAAGAAAATAAAATGTCTTATGTATGCGTTTGAAACACCCAATTTCAATATTAGTTTGCTGACGGACAGAAACACCCTTTGTAACCGGAAATAACTTACCAGTAATGATATTACAGTTAATTGAAACTCACATATTATTATTATCATTATTATTATTATATACATTTGACATCAAGCTCCTTGTTTCAGTTTGCCGCCAAGATAATTCACAATATGTAGTTATTGATTTTTATCTGGTGCAAAATAATGTTTGTACTAGTATATGTGGTCAGCTTTTCGCCTATACATATATAGTTATTTCAAATATTTCATTTTTTTCATTCTAAGCAAGCATAACTTTTATAGAAATTATGCATTTGATTGTTAAAATATTAGGTAAAAACAATTGCATCGGCCGGGAATCGAACCCGGGCCGCCCGCGTGGCAGGCGAGCATTCTACCACTGAACCACCGATGCTTGATATTGAAGCAAAGTTCGAAGCTTCAAGCTCATGATTTTTGTTCATGTGTAGAACATGGATGGTCATATTTGGACTACCTCTTTAGACTCAGTGACCAAACAAAGGATATAGTAATATTGTGTTTGATTAAACTATTTGTTCGCTTTATTCGTGATGTTGACGTATGTTTTCCAGACAATGTTTCTGGTTTTAATTGCATTGAAAAGCGGGTAAAATCTTTCCCAACACCATTGTAAGCTTAAGTAGCGTATTTATGTTTGGTACAGTCTGTTCAGTAGCAGTAAGGCAATCTCTGCGAGCAAAACTTGCAGAATTTTGTAGAACTCGATTCTTTCTTGTCACATATGCCTTACACGTGATTTCCCTTATACTGATTAAATGTGCCTAACTAATCGTAAGAACGTTTGCAAAGGTATGCAACGCGGTATTAGTTACACTATGCTAAATAATATTATGTTTATCACTGTTTCTAGGAAATGCGTTAAAAATGTATAGTGCAAGCAGACTAAAATAAGAAAATATCGTTTATTGAAGTTTTAAGTTCAACCGTTTGTTTACGCGATGCCAGGGTCGAGATGAATATTTTAATTACGTAAATGTAGAACTAAATGTGCTAACGCTTCACTTGAGAACTAGTCGTTATGTGCAACATTGGTCGTTCAGTAGTATTCACTGAGACGATGTTTTAACAAAACATTTTAATCAGTAATTATGTCTGAAATCCATACTGAGGTCGCTTCTCAGTTGTATATAAGAAAATGTATGCCTATTTGAAAGTCAGAATTATGGGACTCTTGACTTCACTGAATCACACAGCTCGTTTGTGTTTAAAGACTGATGAGTTAGAACATCCTTTCAATGGGCTGTAGCTGGTGCCTCTCATGAGCGTTCGCCAATCCAATCAGTAAACTTACCCGCACTCACTCAGTATCATCTTCATCTCCAGTGGGGCGTAAGGCTTAAAAACAAGTAACATCCATCGCTATGTACTCGCGTTTAATTTTGAAAACTACTGAATAGTCATTATTCATAAAAATATTACACTATGTTGAACAAATTAATTGATCGACAATGATTGATGTGTACAGTTACAACATATGACTCGTCACGTGCGGCAAAATACCATTAAATTCTCATTTCTTTTATGTATAGTGCATTTGTACTGTTTAAATGTGAAGCATCGGTGGTTCAGTGGTAGAATGCTCGCCTGCCACGCGGGCGGCCCGGGTTCGATTCCCGGCCGATGCATATACTTTTAATAACAGTAATATTTCCCTTCGAAAGTAGCCTATGATACTCACCCATCTTTGTGTATGTTTTACCTATTATTAATATTGTACCTTTTCTCTTTTTATGTTAATGTGTAGTGTTACTGATATCACATTTGGAACTGTGTGTGTATATCAAGATTGTATGTCTGAGAGGGACCGTAATTTAATTAAACGATTATTTTATTCTATTCATCTATTCTATCATACAGTTTTCCTTTTTTCAGGGTCTCGGTATTTTTATATTCCATTGTGTGCTGAATAGCCAAGTAAGTATGTTTGTTACACACGGTATCAAACAGGAATACGATCAGACAATTTTGCTAGAAAACCAACATTTAATAGACCTACCTAACCCTTTATGTTGTAAAATCAAGTAAATTCAATGACTTTGTGGACTGTGAAGTGTACATAAAATTATTCATTCGTTAATTCAATCAATTCAATTCTTGATTACCTAGATGATTTAGACCACTAGCCCACATATCGCAAATAACATACCTATACTCGTATACATAAAATTATGTATACTAATTTGCATGTATATTGGATCAGGAACACATAATAGATAGACATAATGACTTATATACCCAGCATACCATAGACTCACTTCGCTGATATACTAGTATCACTAGTAATTGCATTTTCTGTTTAGGTGTAGCTTTGCATGGTGTTGCATGGCTGGGTTTCTATCCATGTAATCATTAATACATCATAACATCTATCATACCCATAATGCATAAAATTTATAATTAAAAAACCATTATACAAAATTATGTTGGAGGTTTAGTACTTTTGAGTAGTGAAGTGGTGATATCTAATTTTCGTTTACCATATGGTATATACAGCTGTAGTCTGTATAAAATAAAGTAGTACAGTAGATAAACTTTCATTTCACCCATGTTGACATCAAGCTGTTTATACATTGTTGTATTTTATTCTGTTCATTACGAGCAGTTCTTTCAAACATGACACTATTTTGTGTCAACGAAATTAGTTTGATTATAAATTTCCTTGATTTAGATATGTACAGGGTATTCAATTATATTGTAGGTTAGAAAAGTTTTTGAACTCAGAAAGAGGCGGAAACGTTCCTACCAGGATACTTTTCACTCATCTTCTGTGAGTTGTGTTTTATTTCAAATAATAAAAGTTTATAATGTTAAAAGTGCGAATAGAGCAATTTATGAAGATACGACAAATGCACATATAGGGCGTCGAAAAGCCGCACACAAGGATGATGATAACTCAAATTAATTTAATGCCGGTGCATGGATACTGATCAGCGGCAGTTTACAAGAAAACAAGAAAAAACTGTCTGAAAACTACTCTTTACTTTTGGAAAAACAAGCTTTTAAAAAACTTCAGTTTGATCAACATAACCACTTCCGATTTTTATGAAAATAGGCACATAAGAAGCACATTGAGATGCAGATTTGAAATATGACTAGTCTTATAAGATCGTAAGTAGTACTTAGTAGTACTAGATCTTCTAATTCTAACCCAGCAAAATGTCGATAACGAATGGTTGAGAACTAGCTCTACTGATTTTGTTTCTAGTCAAAAACATTATTGTGTTTGGACCCCATTCGTCTATAACAAATTTGGAGTTGCACGTGTAATCAACAGTGATTGTTGACTGTGGTCAGCGTGACATATGCTTGATGCTGGCCTGATAAAGGAAAGTTTAGGTGAATGCAGAAATACGACAGTAAATTAGTTCTACTGATAGTTTATTCCTAATGTAACATAATTATGTACATAAGCCTTGTTTTCTTTCTATGCACTCAACTAAATATTGATGTTGAAACTATCAGGTTACAGACAAACCTAATTAAACAAGACTTGTAGATGCTTTTGCCCTTAACAAGCCAAGTCAATCAGGGGCCATGATTCTGTAGAAAAGTTGGATAGTGATGGTGATGACTTTGAACATTTTTGAGTTTCAATAACTTTAATTCCAATCGAATGAACGGACGGACGGACGGACGGGAGGGCAGACAGGCGGGCGGGCGGTCGGGCAGTCTTTCGAACGAACGGACGAACGAACGGCGGACGGACAGAACAATCACATTATACCCCGCATCAGTAAATACCGGGGCATAGAACGATTGACCAAATAAGGTATTTTAAAATTGCTACATGTTTGGACTAGTATATTCACGTATCAAAACAATACATAGGTATTATCATGTGGACTTTTTCAGAAAGCTTCTCCTAAGAAAGATTCAAAACAAATACACAGTAAAGGTAACTAACTTATGTCCGAAGTTATAAAATTATATATATTATTGGATGATACATTCGAAAGTTGGATACGGAAGGCTTTGTCGTTGATACCCATTTTATTTAGGATATGTAATAAAAAGCTAGCACCATCAAATATTCGGACAATAGTAAGGTCTAACAAATGTTCGTTTCCCGAATCAAGTCCTACAAAGCACCAGCCCAGCGTATGGGACCATGTTACTCAAAACAAACATTTTTTTATCACGCTTCAACACGCTGTGAGATGATTCGGTAGACGTATATACTGTATAAAACATGACTTCTGAAATTGTTGAAAAATGTTTTGTTGTGAGTAAGAAATGAATTGCAGAAAGCGCGACATATTGAGATTATTATTTGTTGTTGTTGTTATCATTATTATGATAAACTCAATTATTTAATTTATTTTTAATATGATATTATATTTTTATTACATGTATTATTATATTATTATTATTATTATGAATATTTATGACTCAGTTATTCATGATTTGGTTTCAGATACGAATAGTTATGTAGAAGACTCGGGCGTTCATTCGAACTCCTCGGACAATCAGGTACATGGTGATTGGACCAATCATGTAAGCTTGTAATCCAGTGTTATACCCTATTAGCCAAATTCTTAATCATTCTTTAAAACCCTACTCATTGGAGACATGTATGATTGGTTAGTTTAAACATATTTTATTGCCCAAACAAAATACACAAACACTGTCATACAAATACATGTATTTCTATAAATACATTTTATATACATGAGTAAAAGGGTCGAGCCACAAGTTCCAAAACTTAGTTACGGCTCTCCCCTTATACCAATATCAATTACATTATAATATATTCAAGTTAATATGGCATAGTATGAATTTAAATGATTTTGTAAGAATAAAGATAGGACAGAACAGTAAGAGCACAGGCCTAAGAAATTGTATCACACAATACAGAGTTCTTGAAATTCTCCATCATCCCGTCATTACTATATGTAATAGATTATATAATTATAGTAATGACGGGATGATGGTGGAATTTCAAAACTCTGTATTTTGTGATATAATTTCTTAGGCCTGTGGTAAGAGTAAGGTTAGGAGTAAGAAAAGATTATGGTTGTGGACGTTAGATCTAATCATTGTGCATTGAAACGTTTTGTGTCTTTAATGAACTTATGAACAGCATTGACTTTTTTTAAATTATTTTCATGAGTTAAATTATCACTGCTTTGTTGAGGTTCTTTGATATTAAACAATCCTTTACTACAATGTGTAGCTGGTTAATATTATACAGAATTTATATTTGAACATAAGTCCGAGATATCTGTAAGTGCGTTGGTAATTTCATAAAACAATACCAGGACGTTATTATACAAAACTATCTTCTTATGTAGATATCATAGACTTCTCTCTCAAATCAACTGAGGATTTTTAGTCAAACGTATTTGTCTATATATACAAGATACAAGTAGCGCTCTTTGTTAACATATAGCTAGAACCTACGTTGAATATTTTAAAAGGAAAATATTTCAAATTAAACTATTTGGTATATTAGGACAATACTTTTTGTTTTCCAATTCAGTATGCACCCGACCTGATCATTTCTACTAAGATCTAATAATTGTTTTTTCAACTTTATTTCAGTTTCTTCAACCGCAATTAAAATTAAACGGAGGTAAATTTGCTTCGTCTTTGACTGCCAATGGTCCGAAACATTTACGACCAGCGTCAACCTTTAGCTCAAGGTCACGTGCTCAGTTATCCAGCGCTGCGTTGGCAACCAATCATAACAGTTCTGGACAAAGTGATCACTCTTGGAATGAGGACTATAAGTTGTAGATAAATCCCGTGTACTAGTATAGTACTCACCAACATCATTGGTATAGGAAGTTGAGTAACCATTGATGTATGAGGAGGATTCCATGTGACATAATGACAACTCCGTCTCAATTGATTACAGTATTCTAAGTATAATATATTTTCACAATTGGCCAGTATATCAATGTGCCACTTCCAGCTGTCCGACATTCTATTATCTTTTTTATGTGCTTGGCTCCTTGAAGTCCGTATCACATGATAACTTTGGTAATCCCTTTACTGATCGATCCTATCCCGAGTGTACAACTTTGAAGCATCATCCCGAAACGCATACGGCATGAGGGTGTGTTGTGTTATATGTTTTATGTGTAGTTCGGAATGAGAGTTTAATGTATAAAATCTATAAATTTCTATACAACCTATTGTTGACATGTATCATTCATTTAAGTCAGTATCTACAAAATCCTGTTAGTTCCATGTCCACGATAGCGTCCGTCGCCCCTCCCCAAACGCGACACACTCGATACGATGGTCGACAACGCGATACGACATATCGTGCCAAAACTAGCAACCGTCATAGATGAAGTGCTGGTAACGCTTTGTCGCGTGTCGCATCGCGTTGTCGATCGTTGTGTTTGGGGCTACTGGCGACATTTGACATGTCACTAACATGATTCCATAGGTACCTGTCACACACATATAACATATCCTGCCAATCAGTGTATAATGTTATGACTGGAATGTCGGGCCTTTCCTATAGAATTTGATGATGTCATAATTGAAGAAATGATAATATTACATGTATATGTATTTTACGAGTAAATTTAAACACTTACGACTGATGGGATATCAGTGTCCCATAAGGTGTGTACTATTATTATGTATTATTAGGACTAATAAAGTAGTCTAAGCAAAATGAATGTCAGTGTTATCTAATTTGTCTTGTGTCAGTTAAGGTCATGCCCGGTCACAAACTGAAACATGTATGCAACTGCTGACACGAGTTCCTTTTATACAAACACGCTATCCCAGAATTTCAGAGTTTGAAACCATATATATAACCTTCCGTAATGCCGAGTCTTCCGTTATATCACGTGTTCCGTAATGCCGAGTCTTCCGTTATATCACGTGTTCCGTAATGCCGAGTCTTCCGTTATATCACGTGTTCCGTAATGCCGAGTCTTCCGTTATATCACGTGTTCCGTAATGCCGAGTCTTCCGTTATATCACGTGTTCCGTAATGCCGAGTCTTCCGTTATATCACGTGTTCCGTAATGCCGAGTCTTCCGTTATATCACGTGTTCCGTAATGCCGAGTCTTCCGTAAGATATCGTGTTCCGTAATGCCGAGTCTTCCGTAATATAGCGTGTTACGTAATGCCGAGTCTTCCGTAAGATATCGTGTTCCGTAATGCCGAGTCTTCCGTAATATAGCGTGTTACGTAATGCCGAGTCTTCCGTTATATGACGTGTTACGTAATGCCGAGTTTTCCATAAGATAGCGTGTTCCGTAATGCCGAGTCTTCCGTAAGATAGCGTGTTCCGTAATGTAGCGTGTTCCGTAATGCCGAGTCTTCCGTAAGATAGCGTGTTCCGTAATGCCGTGTCTTCCGTAAGATAGCGTGTACCGTAATTCCGAGTCTTCCGTAAGATTGTGTGTTCCGTAATGCCGAATCTTCCGTAATATAGCGTGTTCCATAACGAGTCTTCCGTTTTACTGCGTGTTTCATAATGCTGAGTCTTCCGTTTTACTGCGTGTTTCATAATGCCGAGTCTTCCGTTTCATTGCGTGTTTCATTGCGTGTTTCATAATGCTGAGTATTCCGTTTTACTGCATTTTTCATAATGCGGAGTTTTCCGTTTTACTTCGTGTTTCATAGTACGGAGTCTTCCGTTTTCTTCCGTTTCTTAATACGGAGTCTTTCATTTTACTGCGTGTTTCATAATACTGAGTCTTCCGTTTTACTGCGTGTTTCATAATACGGAGACTAAAATGAGTACAGTTTATGCAATTTAGCAACACATAAATCTTTACGGTATGGGTGTAACATCTTCAATTCACCGACGCCAGAAATTCGCCCCCCCCCCTCCCAATACCTTTCTACCTTAATAGCATACATGTATGTAAAAAATGTTTAAAATAAAGATGCAACTAGTAACTATATTGTGTATTTTTAATTAAAATCTCAAGATATGAATTGCAACGTACATTTAGTTTTGAAATGTGTTGCTGCTAAAATACGACGATTGGCGTTTTTAGAAAGAAAAACACTTCAAACAGCGATCAATCTTTTTATGTAAATTATTTTCATGAATTTGTAAACATTCATTTGAATAAATTAGCATAGTAATATAATTATGTTTGTGAGTTTCTATAAAAACGTATAGTTTTTCTATCAACTGCATCTTTAATTCATCTGCTTCTGTACCCAAGGGTGACAAACCGCTGATATCTCTACAAATAATAAATGAATTTTTATGAAACCCAGCAGACTGAGAAAGGGTATACATTGTACTTTGTAATAGGCAACAACTTTTCTTATTATATCACTATTCATTGTCATTTTACAGCGTTTGTCTAATTTCTTTTTGATCACCCCACGTATAAACAAGAGGAGGTAAAAACTGCATTTTAGAGAGTTATTGCCATATGTCAACTTAGACGTTTTGCTTTTGGTCAAATTTCTTGATAAAGTATTATTAATATTATGTTAGGGAGAAAGCACAAGTATCTAGATACGCGGACTTTCTCTGACTTAAAATACAACATATTGTCAAATATAAATTTATTTTATGTAAATATGGAGTAACGTTCAAATATTGACACCAAACTCAACATACTTGATCACGGATGAGCAATGGTACTATCAAGTACGAGAAAGTAGAGTGGCAAGCACTCATAGGTGGCGCTCTTGTTTTGAATGGAGCATTGTTTAGAATGGAGCAATGTTTTGTCCTGCACCGAAATATGTTAAGTCCAAAATAGAAAGAAATTATTAAAGTACATGGAATTATGAGCCATTATATAATTGGTATTACACCGTAATCGTGGACTCGACCACTGAGCCGATCTTCATTACCGTAACTGGACAGAAATATACAAACACAAATCTAAAGAACATTTATTGCACAATGAGCTGGCGGAAATTGATATATTCAACGCAAGAACAGTGTGATATATATATTAAAGCATAAAGGTTAGTATCACGTTAATATATGAGCCGTTTACCAGGAAAACCGGGCTTAGTGATATCATATAGCAATAATGTAACACGATTTAGAAAAGTGTCTAAAATGAGAAAAATGTCCTTTGATTAAAATTTAAGTGATTGGACAATACAGTTCTATCTCCTAGATTTTATTTTTCTCATGAATAATGGTAAAATAACTTCTGCTGTTGCTAGGGTAACCAATTTCTGAAACGTACCCATATTGAGAAAAAACGAGGGTTTAGTGGTTAAACACAGTAGCTACTTTTTTCTATTAGCAAACACAATAATGACATGTTTTGTCGGAAAAGGAATATAATTCTAACATGTGACACATTTTAAAAAGGTTACGTCAAGAATTTATCAAAT
The DNA here is from genome assembly GCA_947247005.1 of Spisula solida. Classification (NCBI taxonomy): domain Eukaryota; kingdom Metazoa; phylum Mollusca; class Bivalvia; order Venerida; family Mactridae; genus Spisula; species Spisula solida. The sequence goes on along the minus strand of OX365946.1, from coordinate 2,526,422 downwards.
ATTGCATTTGTGAAATGCTGATTAACGTTATGTCAAATAGCGTTTGAATGACGTGTGTGACGTAACTCAAAAAGAAGACGGGAGTGGTTAGTTTTAAAAGTCTATCACTGTAAAAATGTATGCAATAATTTATTCAAAAGTTTCAGAAACTATTCATGAGAGTCTCGTCTTCTAACGATATATTATGATTTTTGTCACTAAGCCCGGTTTTCCTGGAGAACGGCTCATATATATGTATCTGGACTTGAGTAAACGTGCGGTATAAAGGTATATTTTTATATATCTCACAAACGTACAATTGTCATTTGGCAAGTTAATAACTATTCACTAAAATAAAACACATATAAACGCATTTCGCTTTTGGAAAGCATAATAAACATACAGGATGATTATAACTTATATAACTTAATATATAACTTAATAACGTATTTATTAATTGATATGAAGAATAAAAGCACATTTTCAGTGATTCAAAGAAACTGATAATCGGATCATTTCCCTGAAGACCACCTCTGATCAGTCTCATTACGCACTGGACGTTGATATATTGGGTGTCTTTGTATCGGGATGTATGATACAACTCCACAAACCACACTTCATTTGAAAACTTCAATACAACATGAAAGGCGTAGCATCAAGTAAAGGTAACTGTACCATTGATATTAAAAGAGTATTTTTATATAAAACTAATGTTATCTTAGAAAGGTTCATAACACGGTAAATGGACCACACAGTCACTGACGTGCATTTTGTTTAAATAAACACCTCATTAATACTGGTGTTATTTTAGATATATTTACATAATCAAAAAGTAGACAGCTTCATACCACTATCTGAAAGATGATCCAAAAATAAGAAAATAAACCACTAGGACCGTGAAATCACAGAAATTGCAGAATGCACCTTAGCGATTGACTGGACACCGTGATATACATTCCATGGCCTAACCTTTTTACTAGTTGATCAATTTCGATGAGATTTTGCACGGAGGTAGATCTAACAATGTTGTGCACGAATGTAATTACTTTATGAAGGTGTCGTTTTGATACCATGATATCTGGCCATACTTTAGTGCAAATGCATCTTCCTAAGATAACATAAAGTTTATATTTCTTTACTCTTTATAAATGATATAAATTACCTGCAGGTAACAAGTAGTCTGTCTATACATACCCTATGTTTAATTAAAGGAGACAACTCTTTAGTCTACTCATTTTTCATGAAATTAATTCCCTTTGCATCCTCAAACATAGGAGATAATCAAGCCAAAAATAAAATCTAGCTAAAATTGAAAACGAAATTATGATAATTGATTGAAAAAAATATATTATCTCGTCGGGTAGCCAGACTAGGTAACATGTGGCATCAAGTAGTGCAACCTACACGGACAGCATGGGTAATGTTGACGTTATTTTGTAGAATAACAGGGGCCGGAAGCATCTGGAACATTTCCTGTGAAAACAGTACGTGGCATTTCAAAATAAAGTAAGTGCAGAATAAAGTTTTCTGGTGTTGTATGGAGATTTTAGCGTGATCCTACGGATATTATGGAAAAGATTCATCTCGAATTTCTTAGAAAAATAACATATTCTAGAAAAAGTACACCGGCATACATTCTCTATGCCGAACTTGGTCGTTACCCATCACTATTTATTTTCAAACTAGAAGGATAAAATATTGGCTAAATATTATCAATGGCAGCAAAGATAAATTCTCCTACATGATCTACAAACATCTTCTTCACGACGGTAACAAACCAAGTAAATGGATATCTTGTGTCCGAAATATTCTAGATTCAACTGGTTATTCTGACCTCTTTATTAATCAAAATGCTATACAAAGCAAGAATTTACATTTGTTAATAAAACAGAACATAAAAGACCAATTTAAACAAAACTGGAGTGGTAAACTTGAACAGTCAAACAAAGGGAAAGAATACAAAACTTTCAAAGATAATACGGAATTCGAAAACTACCTAATCTCCTAGCCATCTAGATACCTTATACCACTTCTGAAGTTTTGTACTTTCAACCATAAATTCCCCGTCGAGACCGGGAGATGGGATGATACCTCTTATAACGAACGAACATGTAGAGGTGGTGTAGGCGACAATATGCACTATCTGCTTGTATGTAGCCACTTTCAGCACAAACGCACATTATTCATAGATAGATACTACTATACGCTCCCAAATGTAATCAAATATCAACAACTTCTCTATAATGATAACATGAATGTCTTAAAAAAGTCGCTATTTGTGTCTCCTATCTGATAAACGCTGTAAGCTGATAAATTTATTTATTATTCCAATAACGGTGTACGGATTATGCACATTTGTTTATTTTTGAATTTCTGTATGACAGCCACATTCTGTTATAGTGTAAACTGTGCTACATTTTTGTACTTTGTTGTTGTTTTCTGTTTTTGAAATATTAAAAATCAGTAGTATTTACTGCTAATTATTCAATGTTGTCATGTATTTTTATACTGTACCAAATATGATGATATTATACGTCAATACCAAATTTCCATACTATTGCAAATTATACTATTTTCCACTACTGTACCACGTATGTTGCTATGCAATTCCATATATTCTACACCAGAAACGCTACCATGCAAATGTATCCATACTTTTTTCCTAATACTAAACAGTAAAAACGCTATGTAACTTCTTTAGTAACGATCTGCATATACAGTATATATATGAATTTCTTTAATTCGGAAAATCATCATTATACAGTTATGCACAACTCTTAATATTAGACACCACTTTTACTGATATGTTAAACTTATGTTATACTGTACTACAAATAAGTTGCTATGAAATATATTTAATATTGTACTATGAGTATGTTACTACGCTTACCCATATATGTCTGTTGTTACTCATGTAACCTTGACGAAATAAATGTTGTATTGTATTGTATTGTATTGTATTGTATTGTCAAGTCAATCTATCCGTACTGCATTATGTACGCTAATCAAATACATATAACATATCATCTTAAAAAACTGGCAAATGTCTTTTAACACATATAATGGGAAATCTTAAAAAATCCCAAATTCCGAGCATTAATGTTGGAGTCATTTTAGTTTGTGCCACTTGCTTATTTATGACAAACGAACAAGGCGTTGGTACCGGATCGGACCAGTCTGAGTTCCGGCGGATATGAACTAGGTTTGCGCCGTGTATTTCATATGCAATAATTCCTGTGATGAAAGCGTCCTCTATATGTAAGTACGGTAAATACTGCGCTGTGTGGATAATTTTACTTATCAGGTTTCCTGTCACTGTATATGAGGTACCTTGTGCATACGGTGGCCAGAGTCTTAGTGGGTATTCAGTCTTCTTGTTTACACCCCATTTTCCGTTGTGCTGAACGAGCAAATGGTCGCCCATAAGAGTACCAAACACACTTCCATTAGTATTCCATCGATATCTTATAATCTGTGACACAAGTAATTGCATATTTACGAAGACATCATCATCGGCCTTTAGCACATACTTTACTCCGGGAGAGTGTTCTCTTATCCATTTTAAACCTAGAAGAACTTTCAGTGTTAAATTGTAATAGGAATCGACAAAATCTGCTAAGATGATATCATTAAATTCGTCGAATTCACGTTTAACGGCGCTATTTACTGCTTTGTTGTCACTAAGACCTATTACAAACACCGTACAAATCTCAACAGGGTTATTGATATCCACACTATAAACGGGTTCGTCGCGTCCGTATCGCGCGTGTGTCAAACGAATAGCTCGGCGTAGTTCGGCATTTTCCGCTGATGATGGAATAAGCTTGATCATAAATGGATTCTTCGAACACAAGCTTGAATTCGATAATAGAAACTTGTTATTTAGCGGAGAAATGATTCCACGTGAAAGGTTGTAATATTTCTCGATCTCACTTGAATTATCAGGAAAAGCATATTCTTGGCCATAAGGCTTGTCGTACTCATTCCTCGAGAGTAATTGTGGTACGAAATTTAGATTTGACTGTTTTATATTCTGAATTTCCGGCAAGTCATTCAAGTTGATTAACCGTTTTCCAATGTTTTTCTTTGGCAGTATATATTTCAGTGGACCAAATGACATGTCCCCGGTCCACCACATAACAGCAGCCCAAGAGGACATTAATGCTATCAGAAACAATACAATTATAAAGTATCTTTTTTGTCTTCTACATAAACGCATGGTGGTAGGTTCCCTATGATTATACCATTATAATAAAATGAATTGCCTATTCTCCAGTAGTCATTTAATATACTGATATATAATGTTATCTTATATATGAACTACGGAAACACCCGACTACTCTCGGAAACATCCCGACTACTCTCGGAACATCGGACTTCACACGGAAACATCGGGCTGTTAACGGAAATACCCGCCTTGAACCTCTAACAGAAATATCCGGACAACTCCTAGTTAACAGGCTTTCATTTAATTTGTCTTTTAATTTAATTTAATTTACAATTACCAAACAAAAAGTGAAAATATTCCACAGAGCGTTTTGTGCAGCCTTTCAAAATGTGTTCCATAAAATAGACAGAATGTTGCCCTAGTTGATCGACTTAGTTTGCTGTTTCATACAACAATGAATGGTTACACACTGTGGATATGAACACTAATTATACAATCCACTCGAAGTTTGATAAAGTCTGTAAATGTGTTCGGTAGTATCTAATCTATCTTGGCCAGCCACGTGTCCCAGATACTAGAACAGTATTGTCTTCTGTTTGTAGGAATTCCGTCACTAGGTGTTCAACTATACACTTTCACAAATTAGCAAGTGGCTATACATGTGTACGATCGTTTCATCAGTGTGTGGGTCACCTGGTGTCCACTAAAATTAGACAGCTCCTCATAAGCAATGCTTACTGTGTTTTCTCCTCCACAGTGTCAACATTTTTCAGTTCGTATCCATAAAACGAATTATAATTAAAATTATTAAACATCTCATTTGGCTGCTGATTGACATTCGTTTATACTGTTTAGTCCACTTACTAAAAAAAGTCTTATTATATTTACATATTATTATATTTTTGTATGTGTTAAATCCTTTGAAATTACTTTTTTCACTGTAAACTGTTTCAAAGAAACTACATGTAAATCTATTACACAAATTTGCAATGTAACTTCATTCGTTCAGCTGTTGAATAATATGTTTTACGTTTTCATAAATCCGTTTCTGACATCAAAATGTCACTATTTTATTCGACCCGTGTTATTTAGTTACCCGTTGCGCGGATAAATGAAATTATGCATATTTTTCAATTTCAAAAACTACATAACCGTGTGATTTACGCATGAGTGAGTACATTCATTTTTTTATATATGCTAACTTGACCTGGTACAGTATTCATGTCACAAACAAATTAAGAGCGAAACTGAGACTTGGACTTAATGATACCACTAAATGATTCGTCGCTCTCATGATGTTATAAAATGAATCATTTTGATATTAAACTGTATGTACGAGGGCCACTTAAAAAGTAAAAGATATAACCTTTGCCTAGCTAACTAATAAAACATTATTGCGATCGAAAAAATATCAATTCACCCATATTACATTCACAGGAACTTGCATTTATAATTTGAAAATAAAAGATTTTTTTTTCACTAGGCCGACTGTACTATAAAAATATATATTTTAGTAGTAAAGTAGGCCTAGTGAAAAAAAAATCAGAATATTTTTTTCATTTTTTTTCAAATTATAAATGCAAGTTCCTGTGTTACATTTAACCAGTAGGGGCGCGAAACACTGGAATTGCCAGAAAATAAGGCATATTATATAAGCCGTATGGGTTGATATTTATGGTCATAATTTCTATAACTTTAATTCGATTGATTTGAAACTTGATGATTGCATGCACCGTTCACTTGTTTAACTAGTGGTGACTCAACATTATTGCTTGGACAGTCTAAATGGATTTAGTTGTACAAGGAATCTGCCATGTTCCAAATACTCCAAAAACTGCATTTTGCTGGGACTATACCCTATATGTTGCTGCTGTATTGTAGTACTGTATGTCTTAAGTCATCATCATACATCAGTGGCTAGTCAAGATTCCAGACTACTTTAAATATTGTCGTGATGGGTGTGTCTGTCTATTGTGTAACATATTTCATGTATGAATGTGTGTTTGTATGTAAGGATGATTGAATATTTAACTGTATTTGATATGCTATTTCAGATAAAAGGACCACATTGTAAAAAAGATACTCATTTTGTATATTTTGTATAATCTTAATACTGTATGTTATCTTCTTTAAATAAAGAGTTATATTACATATTATTAATCAAATTTCTCATTGCTACGCTTTGTTTGATGTGTACTGAAACTTATCAATATCAAATATATCAAAAAGTCGTGATAATAGAATAAATTGACATTTGAACATTGTTAAAATGTTACAAAATGTCTGGAAATGCGTTATCACCGCGTTAAACCTCTGTGGAATTAAACTGATCCCGACCTAGAGGATAAAATGGCGGCTACAAAAATGATAACATCAACATGAATGCAATGTAACATTTTGTGTGGAAATCTCTAGAGTGAAACCTAGTATAAACCGATTTCGATAACATGGATTTCTTGGTTCAGCGCATTCAAAGCATTTAGGGGAGTATGTTTTGTTATCAGATTAGAGTAAAATTGCATCAATTTACTGGATAAAATCAGTATAACAACGTGTCATATTCAATAGCCTCTGTGGCTAAGTGGATATGTGCGTGGACCTAATCATATTGGTCGTTTGAAATCCTTGGTTTTGAGTTCAAGCCCAGCACAGGTCGTCTTTTTTACTTTGCATAATTTATCATATTATTTTTTATTCGATATAATATTATATAGATCAATATTCAATATACATTGTGTATAAACTTTTTCGTCTGGTACGATGTTTAAACATTTTGCCTGTATGTATTTTACATTCTTTATTGGAGTTTCGATTTCCTGAGTTAACTTTCTTCTTGCCAAGAATTTAAGTTCATACATTTTATCAGCCTGATACCATTAAACAAAACAATTATAAGCAATTAATTATTTATATGCGTTGTTTTAAATAAAAATAGAGACAGTGTGGGGGTTGAACCTAAAATATTATTCAATTGGTATTTGAAACTTTCTGCTCTGCCAACTGCGCTATGGTTGCAATTGAAAATTGTGTGCTTTGTATAGCCTAATAAAGAGTTTATATGCACGTTATCAAGGCTGGATCACCCGTATTATGTTTGTGTTATAGCCTTCGTAAATAAACAAACGGTCAGGTTATCGAAATCGATCTATACATGTAGTTGATCTAAAACATTAAAAAGTGTCATTATAATTGAGACACATGTATGTTTCATTAGTTTGGAAGCAGTGCATGTTAGGGGTAAAGGTCAATAGAATCTTCAGACCCTGGGGCAATAGCAGCCTTTTTCCAGTCGCCGAAACCTGTGTCGAGTGATAACAGAAAGATGTCTGTGAGAAAGGGGTGACTTCACTGTGGAATTGTTTGAGACCCTTGGGAGGACCCTTGTGACAGTCCTCTTGAAGCGCTTACCTGGCATATTGAAGTACTCTTTGATCTTGAACCATACCAAGCAGGTAGTGACCCGAGCCCCCAGTGTAAATCGATCCTTTATTTGATTTATTATTAGTTTATACTAATTTATTTAAGGTCGATTGTGAAACAAGTTTTTCCAACTTATATTAATCACTCTCGACACCTCATTCCTGATGTTATCCATCGCCACGAGGGTATGAGAGAAGAGAAGCCAGTTTCCCTTTTATGCTGAGCGTCTACCAAGGGAATTTCTGGTACCATTTTTATTTCGTCTTTGGTATGACGCGGCCAAGGGTCGAACCCGAGACCTCCCGCACTCGAAGCGAACGCTCAACCACTAGGCTATCGAGGAGGCGGTGAATTTATTATTGAAGCTGGCTTCGATGAAGTATCAGTTTTAAATAAAGCTTCATACAACCATTTATTTTTTCCTTTAAGCATTTCCCCCAATTATTATATGTTACGTAATTTCTACTAAAACGTGCGCACATAATTATATAAGTGGTGCGAGGCAGTATCTAATTTTAAAAATTTATGTGCGTCTAACCTTCTATAGTAGATTTCACGACGTAGTAAAAATTACGATAGTACGTAAACAAATCCATGTGGTTGCGAAAATGTCAAGTATCAAAGAAAACAAGATGATATTTGTGCGGAATATTCCATATTCCATCACAAAAGAAAAACTTGAAGATAAATTTTCTGAATTTGGTCCGATTAAGCAATGTTTCATCGTGAAAGAGAAAGGTATTTGTGTTTGTCACCTATTTTCGCGACATGCAGAATTTTCACCACTTTTTGTCTACTTTGTACTGTTGACAATCGCTTTCCGATTATTATTGGCAGTGTCTGGCAGGGGCAGACATAAAATATAAGACAGGGATTGGATACAAGGTTACGGGTGCTTTACCCTAGCTTTTTTCGAATAGATTCCTTGGTTCTTTAACGTGCCCGGTGTACAGCACCGATACACGCTAGACTACCTCTAGATTTCCTACCAGTTCGTCTCTAGTTGGGTGGGAAATACAGAAAAGCGTCGAAAAGAAATTATTAAGTGCCCCGTCCGAAATTCGAACAAGGGACCTCTCGATCAGTTGTCAAGTGCGTTACCACGCAATCACTGTGCCACTTGGGGTATGGACACCGCCCATCCCCTAACTACACACCTGGATATATTTGTATCACCTTTATACACTTGAAAAACGAAATTAAAAGACAAATTAAATTATCTTATAACATTTATATAGAGCATATTTTAGGTATGAAAGATCTTGATGAAGATAAAGACACTAGCAACTGCAACTTTAATACCAAGAAACTTTTTAGTCTCATCAAAAATGCAAAACAAGATGCCACAGCAATTGCTGGCCTGCGTGATAAAACGTCTGGTGCCACTAAAACAGAAAATAAAGAGAAGGCAGATATTTTAAATAGGCAATTTCAATCTGTATTTACTCCCATGTCACCTTTGAGTTTGTCTCAATCTTGTCTCTCTGCCATACGTAATTTCAACCTCAGTTCAACTACTTCCTTTCTAAAGAGAAAATTCACATTTATGCCAAATATTTCCATCACTTCCAACGGGGTTCAGAAGCTCCTCTCCAACTTGAAACCTGACAAGGCAGCGGGCCCTGATAATATTAAGCCTCTGGTTCTGAAGACCCTTAGTCAGCAGATTGCACCAATCATAACACTGATTTTTCAGAAATCCCTGGATACAGGTAATCTTCCTTAAAATCTGGACGTGGGCAAATGTGGTCCCACTTTTCAAAAAGGGAGATAAGGAAGACCCAGCAAATTATAGGCCCATCTCTTTAACATGTACTCTATGTAAAGTACTAGAACATATTGTAGCCTCAAACCTTACTGCCCATTTTAATAGAAACAACATCCTCTATGATTTACAACATGGTTTTAGGGCATTTCGATCCTGTGAGACACAGCTTCTGCAACTTGTTGACAACTTAGCTAAAAATATGACCAATAGCCAACAGACAGATATGATTTTATTAGATTTTAGTAAAGCGTTTGATATTTGATAAAGTTAGTCACCTTAAACTTGTATATAAATTACAAGAACATGGAGTAAACAATACACTAATCTTATGGATTGAATCAGTTTTAATTGGTAGAACACAAACTGTAGTTCTGGAAGGTGATTCATCTTCAGAGGTCCCTGTTACATCTGGGGTGCCCCAAGGATCCATACTAGGCCCATTACTTTTTCTTTTATATATTAATGATTGACCTGACCACATAACTTAACAGGTCCGTTTATTTGCAGATGACACTGCCGTATATTTAGCTGTAAATAACACTCAAGATTGCCAAATTCTCCAAAATGACTTGAATAAATTGATAAAATGGGAAGAAATATGGGAAATGGAGTTGAATCCTAGTAAATGTGTTGTCTTAAATATTACCAAAAAAAGAAATCCTATTACTTATAATTATATATTACATGGCCATATCTTAGAATCGGTTGACAGTGCCAAATACCTTGGAGTAAACATATCAAATGACCTCTCATGGAATAAACACATAAATCAAATCACTAATAATGCTACTAAAACCCTTGGCTTCCTTCGCAGAAATATACTAACCAAAAACCAAAAAATTAAAGAAGTTGCATATAAAACACTGGTGAGACCCCAGGTGGAATATGCCTCATCTGTGTGGAGCCCCCATACTCAAACTAATATTAACAAAATAGAAAAAGTCCAACGTAGAGCCATAAGATGGGTGAAAAATAACTACTCCCCGTATGACAGTGTCACCAGCATGCAAAACGAACTTGGTTGGCAGACCCTACGCGACAGACGAGACCTCACGAGACTGACCATGTTTTATAAAATTGTGTATGGTTTGGTGGCCGTGCCAGTTCCATCATATCTTGTGGCACCTGTGAGAATGACACGCCACATGCACTCACTTTCATACAGACAAATTCATACCACTGCTAGCTACTATAAATATTCAATCTTTCCTTACACAGTCGTTCTTTGGAATAGCTTACCAAGCCACATAGTCCTCCAGCCAGACCTAGAGGGGTTTAAGAACCATCTTAGCCCCTCTCTCATCTCAAACCGCCCCTGAGTACCGGAACAGTGTTTTTATCAGCTTTTAAACTATAAATACTTCACCTTTTATCTAACACTATCACACTTTATTTCTTCTCACTTTCTCACTTTGAAGTCTTCTTTCATTACTGTTAAATTGCTTTAATCTTGCACCTGACGCGCACCTGCTAGTTTCCTCGAAAGGGGCTTAAGCAGTATTTATAGATAGATAGATAGACACCGACCTTGAATATCTCGTGTTGAACTCGTTGTGCAACTTTCCCGTATATATCTGGCTTCCTTCGGTCTAGAAACTCAAAACGTGCCATGCACATATTATGTGACAATCTTTCGACAATTTTGACTTACCTTAAGAGGAAGTGGCTGAACTTATAAGAGTATGTCTTGTTTAGAGTAAGGAATGGCTGAAAGAAAGAGCTTAGAAGGCTGGCTCTACGCATGCGTCAAACCAGGAAACTCTTCTCATTGGATGATACTCACCATAACAAGTTGAGACGGAACAGCCAAACCACTGTTCCAACGTACATAAATACCACAGGTGGTACCCAGCCTGATTAATACGAAAGTACCTCATTGAATGTTGGAACTAGATAACCATTGGGCCCAACTTTCAAGGCGTGACACAGTACTTACGTGAAATTATGTGATTGGCGCAAAATGAGTTGACAATTGCAATCTTTCTCGCATATTATGCAGACAGGAGCGCTGATCAACTGTGATCAGTTAAATAGTCATCGTAAAGATCTGAACCCGTACCTGAACAAAGCCGACTGGATTTAATCCCTGGTACTACTTCTGGGAGAATGCTTTCGCATTATGTTCCTGATATTGCTGGACAAAGATTCTGTTTATGAAATTTGCCTGTTGTTTGTCTAATGTGCTTGATTTAAGAAGACCAAATCAATGTACCATGTGATCGGGCATAACAGCCTCACAGGCAGTGACATTTTACATTAAATTATGTTGAAGCCCAATCAGTTGTAGGTATAATTATATGGAGCCATTACTCAGTGAAGCAGATACATTCTTTTTGTAACTGATTGCAGACAGGTAGACAAGTTTCTTTCTTAGTAGTCCAACTGTTACACTCCAACACTTTATATAGTAAAAGTACATGAAAAGTGAGAGCAGAACTGCTTATATTCTTGTTACAGATTTTGCAAATGTCCTTATTTGATTTCAGGCTCAGATAAAAGTAGAGGCTTTGGTTATGTGACATTCTCGCTTTTGTAAGTATGATATAAATCTCTCAGTTTTTAGTTATACTTTGCCATCATAAAATAATTACAAGGGCTTTATTACATGTTTGATGCAGCACGAGTGTAAAAAAGCCATTACAATTTACATAAATATGATAAAACATTATATAATGTATTAAAAAATAAAGCTTTAAAATGATGTCACTCAATGTATTGGTGATTTTGCTGATTTGCCATGTGTATAATAGTTAAAGTAGCTTTTTAGTTTTGCCTGGGAAAACTAACATGTTATGAAAAGGATATTTGATTTGTGACTTTCCGCATTGAATGTATTAAAAAAATTCTTGGCTTGGGGAAGTTGGCAGAACCTGGCATTTCATTATTTTATTCAGCTTGTTAAAATATATATATGAACAGGTACTTATGTAATATTTTCTCTTTATGTTAATATTTTCTGTTGAGACAAGTCCTGGAAAATATTGGAAATTGTATACATTTCTTCCCCCAAAATGTTTTATTGATATAATATAGAGATCTGATGATATTAATGTTTCAGTGAGGATGCGAAAAAGGCCAAGGAAAGTAAAGTGTCTCTAGATGGAAGACAAGTATCCATGGAATATGCGGATATATCGAGGAAGAAGATTACACCAAGGAAACGACTGAAAGACGGCGACGATGAGGATAATGAACCTGAAGTGTTACAAGAAGATAAAATAAAACTAGCATCTGATACAGAGGAAGACCATGTTAAAGATAGTAAGTGAAGAGTCGATGATAAGGCAGAGAATGCTAAGGATAGAGAGTGTAGAGTCGATGATAAGGAAGAGAATGTTAAAGATAGTAAGTGTAGAGTCGATGAAACGGAAGACAATGTTAAAGATAGTAAGTGTAGAGTCGATGAAACGGAAGACAATGTTAAAGATAGTAAGTGTAGAGTTGATGAAAAGGAAGACAATGTTAAAGATAGTAAGTGTAGAGTTGATGAAAAGGAAGACAATGTTAAAGATAGTAAGTGTAGAGTTGATGAAACGGAAGACAATGTTAAAGATAGTAAGTGTAGAGTTGATGAAACGGAAGACAATGTTAAAGATAGTAAGTGTAGAGTTGATGAAACGGAAGACAATGTTAAAGATAGTAAGTGTAGAGTCGATGAAACGGAAGACAATGTTAAAGATAGTAAGTGTAGAGTCGATGAAACAGAAGACAATGTTAAAGATAGTAAGTGTAGAGTCGATGAAACAGAAGACAATGTTAAAGATAGTAAGTGTAGAGTCGATGAAACGGAAGACAATGTTAAAGATAGTAAGTGTAGAGTCGATGAAACGGAAGACAATGTTAAAGATAGTAAGTGTAGAGTTGATGAAACGGAAGACAATGTTAAAGATAGTAAGTGTAGAGTTGATGAAACGGAAGACAATGTTAAAGATAGTAAGTGTAGAGTTGATGAAACAGAAGACAATGTTAAAGATAGTAAGTGTAGAGTTGATGATAAGGCCAGAGTTGCCGGGGTATTCTATGTTTATTGGATATATTTGGAAAACTTAAACAATTGATTTATTATGGCTAAAATTAACAAAAATTTCAGGATATTTTTCAGGACTTTCCCCCATTTTTGATGAGTAGTATATTGCTTTGCATAAGTTGATCTGTCGGTTAGTAGATTAAATGGTTTCTGTTCAATACTGGTCAAGGCTTATTTGATACTTTATATATGCAGTGTTTTGGTTTACTTAGTGTTTTGGTTTCCTGAGTATGTTGGTTTACTGAGTGTGTTAGTTTACTGAGTGTGTTGGTTTACTGAGTGTGTTAGTTTACTGAGTATGTTGGTTTACTGTTTCAGATAAGCTTGGATTGAAACAACAGAGTATGAAGTATCACAAGTCAAAGATCGTATACCTGTCTGGGTTACCAGATAATATGACAGACGCTGAGTTAAATAACTGTATACAAAAAATGTAAGTAATTGAAATGGATGTGTGTATTCTCATCTTACTAGCACCAGACTGCGTGTGGATATATGTGAATTAATAAATTCAGGGGTTCTACAAGCTACTGAAGCTGAAGGGTCATTTTGATACTTTTGACTAAATTTTACCATTTTATTGACAAAACGCACTTGATTTTAAGAGACAATAACCTTCAAACCAAAATCTTAAGTCAAAATGTGGCTTTTTTTTAATTTCAAGGGTCAATACCCACTACTCTTGAGTCAATTGGAACCCCTGAAATTTATTGCAGGATGTTCTAAAACAAATCAGTGTTCTCACTGTCATAATTTGAAATTAAGCATGACAATTTCGGAAATATCCAGAAAATCAGGATTTGATGCATTAGAAAGAACTTTTTGCTGAAAATTAAGTTATTTTATTTAATTAATACCAAGTACTGACAGTGTCCTAACTACACTTTACTCATGATTACACCGTAGTCAAAAAAGCTGCACATCAGGTTACTGTCTTAAATCAAAGTACTTACGGAAACCCTAAAGTTACATGTACATTCAAATTTTAATGCTTTATAGCTCTTTAATGGCTACAAAGGGTTGTTCCATCTTAATTATCATTTAGTCAACAAACTCATGTAAACTCTTATCTTTCCTCAAGGTGTAGGTTTTCAAAAATAATTTAGAATTCAAATTTGAACATAAGTTAACGATTTCCGTAAGTGCTTTGATAAAACAGTACCCTGATGTGTACATATTCTAGCTCATATCTAATCAGTATAGTGTAGAGTGTATGAAGTACAGGGTTAACCAACATGTTGTTGTTGTTGTTGTATTATTTCAGGGGAGTGAAACAGTTAGCTGAGTGTAAGATGTTGACCAGTGGTAAATGTGCACATCTTAAATTTAAGTGTATAAGGGATGCCAAGAGAGCTATTAGAAAGTTACACAACCATGCGTACAAAGGTATATACACACTAAGGGCTCTTAATCTGCCAATTGTGGGGCTGAAAACCACCCCCAATGTTCATGACTATACTGTGAACATTATGTATACTAGTATTATTGAGAAAAATCTCCCACTTGCAAAAATTATTGTTCTTAAATTTTTTATAAAAAAGTTGAAATTCAAGTAAAAAATGATAGTGAAGTGGTTTTTAAGAAAGTCTTAACTTAAAATGCTTTTTGTTTGCTGACCCAGAACATTATTCTGTCATATCTTGTAGTAGTGGTGTTTGACATCATTTTTAGTTACACAAATATCAAAATGGCCAACTGGCAGCCATCTTTAATTTAATGTTGTCAAATTTTGTAGATTCAATGTTACAAGCGGTACAGATGTCGAAGGATACAACAACACTTCCACAGAATGTGTTAAAAAGGTCACGAGTCATCGTACGCAATCTCTCCTTTCAGGTAAGCATCGTACGCAATCTCTCCTTCCAGGTAAGCATCGTACGCAATCTCTCCTTCCAGGTAAGCATCGTACGCAATCTGCCCTTCCAGGTAAGCATCGTACGCAATCTGTCCTTCCAGGTAAGCATCGTACGCAATCTCTCCTTCCAGGTAAGCATCGTACGCAATCTGTCCTTCCAGGTAAGCATCGTACGCAATCTGTCCTTCCAGGTAAGCATCGTACGCAATCTCTCCTTCCAGGTAAGCATCGTACGCAATCTGTCCTTCCAGGTAAGCATCGTACGCAATCTCTCCTTCCAGGTAAGCATCGTACGCAATCTCTCCTTCCAGGTAAGCATCGTACGCAATCTCTCCTTCCAGGTAAGCATCGTACGCAATCTCTCCTTCCAGGTAAGCATCGTACGCAATCTCTCCTTCCAGGTAAGCATCGTACGCAATCTCTCCTTCCAGGTAAGCATCGTACGCAATCTCTCCTTCCAGGTAAGCATCGTACGCAATCTCTCCTTTCAGGTAAGCATCGTACGCAATCTCTCCTTCCAGGTAAGCATCGTACGCAATCTCTCCTTCCAGGTAAGCATCGTACGCAATCTCTCCTTCCAGGTAAGCATCGTACGCAATCTCTCCTTCCAGGTAAGCATCCTACGCAATCTCTCCTTCCAGGTAAGCATCGTACGCAATCTGCCCTTCCAGGTAAGCATCGTACGCAATCTGTCCTTCCAGGTAAGCATCGTACGCAATCTCTCCTTCCAGGTAAGCATCGTACGCAATCTGTCCTTCCAGGTAAGCATCGTACGCAATCTGTCCTTCCAGGTAAGCATCGTACGCAATCTCTCCTTCCAGGTAAGCATCGTACGCAATCTGTCCTTCCAGGTAAGCATCGTACGCAATCTCTCCTTCCAGGTAAGCATCGTACGCAATCTCTCCTTCCAGGTAAGCATCGTACGCAATCTCTCCTTCCAGGTAAGCATCGTACGCAATCTCTCCTTCCAGGTAAGCATCGTACGCAATCTCTCCTTCCAGGTAAGCATCGTACGCAATCTCTCCTTCCAGGTAAGCATCGTACGCAATCTCTCCTTCCAGGTAAGCATCGTACGCAATCTCTCCTTCCAGGTAAGCATCGTACGCAATCTCTCCTTTCAGGTAAGCATCGTACGCAATCTCTCCTTCCAGGTAAACATCGTACGCAATCTCTCCTTCCAGGTAAGCATCGTACGCAATCCCTCCTTCCAGGTAAGCATCGTACGCAATCCCTCCTTCCAGGTAAGCATCGTACGCAATCTCTCCTTCCAGGTAAGCATCGTACGCAATCTCTCCTTCCAGGTAAGCATCGTACCCAATCTCTCCTTCCAGGTATTTGCTCTTTGATGACAGGACTGGTGGCTGCTTTTATAAGTTAAATATAATTATGCCCCCAATCTTTGATGGGGGGGGGGTTATATTGCTTTGCACATGACAGTTGGTCAGAAGCCAAATTGTTTCCGTTCAATAATTCAAGAATGCTTCGCCCTAGGATCCTCAAAACGGAAGATTTTGATACGGTCCGCCGTTTTTCAATCCAGTACCAGTCCGACTGACTGGCCTTTAAATCAACTTATTTTGTGTTTTTTGAACTTGACGATAAATTTGCAGCTATGCCTCAATTTCTGGATCAGTTTACGTTTTTATGTTTCATGGTTCACTGACTGCTGTATATAATTTTGAAGAAGAAACTTTTTTAATTTTTAATCCAATCATGTAATAGTCAATACCACGTACACAAAATTTCATGCAAAAATAACAAAAAATAAAAAAGTTATAACGATAAAACTAAATGTGTACTTATAAGATTTGCCGAGTGTAGCTTGTTTTTAGCTCACCTGTCACAAAGTGACAGAGTGAGCTGTTGTGATCACTCTTCGTCTGTCGTCCGTCCGTCAACAATTGGCTTGTGTAGACACTAGAGGTCACAATTTTAGCCTAATCTTTATGAAACTTGGTCACAATGATCATCTCAACAAAATCTAGGCCAAGTTCCATATTGGGTCATCTGGGGTCAAAAACTAGGTCACAAGGTCAAATAATAGAAAAACCTTGTGTAGTCACTAGTCATAATTTCAACCTTATCTTTATGAAACTAGGTCACATTGATCATCTCAACAAAATCTATGTCAAGTTTGATATTGGGTCATCCAGGGTCAAAAACTAGGTCACAAGGTCAAATAATAGAAAAACCTTGTGTAGTCACTAGTCATAATTTCAACCTTATCTTTATGAAACTAGGTCACATTGATCATCTCAACAAAATCTATGTCAAGTTTGATATTGGGTCATCCAGGGTCAAAAACTAGGTCACTAGGTCAAATCATTGAAAAACCTTGTATAGTCACTAGAGGTCACAATTTTGACTTAATCTTTAAGAAACTTGATAACAATGGTCATCTCAACAAAGTCTAGGTCAAGTTTGATATTGGACCATCAGGGGTCAAAAACTAGGTAACATGGTCTAGTCATAAGAAAACTTGCAACAGAGGCTGAATTTTCTTGAATCTTACTTAGTAAATAGAAATGATTACTTGATTACTTAGGTCACCATAGGGGTGTGCATGAACTACTACGACAGGTGAGCGACCTAGGGCCCTCTTGTTTAAATGTGTATATCATCTTAATATTCCTAAAAAATGTATTTTAATAAATTGTTGGCAGCGATAAATTATTTATTTGTAGTATTTTGTACATATGAATTGTGCTGGTGGAGAACAATATGTTAAATACAGAGAATGTGTCTCTATAAATGTTGTTTGTGTATTATTTTCCAGTGTTCAGAAGAACAACTACAGAAAGCATTTGAACATTGTGGTGAAATAACAGAGGTTAAAGTGCCTACTAATACAGGTTTGTGTTGTTATTTTGTTAACCCCCGCCAATGAAATTGGTACGGGTGTATTTAAATGGCGTTGTTCATCAGTCCGTCCATCCGCAAACATTTCTATATAACAAGCTGGTAGAAATACATGAAATTTAAAATATATGAAAACAGCCATTCTGTGATGATGCCCATTAGTTCATCTTTAAATAACTGGTTGCCATGGCAACTGATTTGAAAAACTTATATGATTATCTAGATCAACAATCTTTTTGTTGTAGAACCCATTCAAACCTGAAATAGCCAATTTACAAACATTTTGAATCAAGTTCAAATATTTATTTATTCGATACAGTATTTTACAGAATTTTTCAATCAATTCTACAGTGAATATATTTTATGATATTTATGTAAATATGTAGTGTTATTATTGAACTATTTATCTTGTAGCTGGTAAAAAGTTGGGTTTTGGATTTGTGCAGTTCACAGCTTTGTATGATGCTAATAAAGCAGTGGAACAGATGAATACTCACAAGATTCTAGGTACGTTCAACTCTGTATATATTTATTCTCGCCGAAAATGTTTTTGGGTAGCATATAGTTGCCGCTTTGTCCGTCTGTCAGTCTGTCTGTCCGTCAGATATATTTTTGTCCCATTTTGTCCACATAACTCAAACTATTACACCTATTAACTTGAAACTTTGCAGGTACATAGATATCATTGAGAGGATGTGCAGTGGCCAAGAACCATAAGAACCATCTTCATTGCATATTTTTGAAGTTACGACCCTTTGTAATTTTTCATACATAATTCTTGTTCAGGCCATTAATCATGCATTATTGAAACTTCATAGTCGGTTATCAGATTGACAAATTCTTTAGATACTGTACATCAGGTATTATTTTCACTATTTTTCACAAAACAAATGGCTCACAAATTAATTAATTAATTCTGATAAATATACTTTCATAACAAGAATACCTGTCTGCCATAGTTTCTGTGTGACCTTGGATTGTCTGTGCACTACAGAATTATATTTTGTTACTGAAATTCATGAAATGAATATCACACAAATATAATGAGATTAACAGTAGTGTAGCAGACAAGCATGATATTTTTATTGTCGTATGTACGGCTTTAAGTATTTATGATATGGTAATGTTTTAATTTGGGTTCTGTTTTAATTGAGCAAAGTGTCAGCTGAACTTCAGGTCATGCTGACAAATAAATCTTGTTTTATTAACATTTCAATGTTTCATGTTTTTATTTTAGGTCGACCTGTAGCTGTGGATTGGGCATTACCTAAAGATAAATATGAAATGTCTCAGGTTAAGAAAGGTATAAATTACTGTACACTTACCTTTTTTCTTGGTTCACATTAAAAAAGTGTAGTTTCATTTGTAATTTAGGATACAGCAGAATGAATCTTTTTATCAGGTGTGTCAATATTCCTGATTTATCCGAAGTTCCGGATTCATCTATCCTAGAAGAGCTGTGATTTAATTCTAGCTAAATTAAAGCTATTTGATGAAACTATCTCAAGAAAAGGCTTTATTCAATGTGTTCCATTTGATCGGGTGTTTACACATCAGTGAACAATAAATGGTTGTTTAGTCCTGTAGTGAACAATAAATGGTCGTTTCATCCTGTAGTAAACAATAAATGGTTGTTTAATCCTGTAGTGAACAATAAATGGTCGTTTAATCCTGTAGTGAACCATAAATGGTCGTTTAATCCTGTAGTGAACAATAAATGGTCGTTTCATCCTGTAGTGAACAATAAATGGTCGTTTAATCCTATAGCGAACAATGAATGGTCTTTTAATCCTATAGCGAACAATAAATGGTCGTTTCATCCTGTAGTGAACAATAAATGGTCGTTTCATCCTATAGCGAACAATAAATGGTCGTTTAATCCTATAGCGAACAATGAATGGTAGTTTAATCCTATAGCGAACAATAAATGGTCGTTTCATCCTGTAGTGAACAATAAATGGTCGTTTAATCCTATAGCGAACAATGAATGGTAGTTTAATCCTATAGCGAACAATAAATGGTCGTTTCATCCTGTAGTGAACAATAAATGGTCGTTTCATCCTGTAGTGAACAATAAATGGTCGTTTAATCCTATAGCGAACAATAAATGGTAGTTTAATCCTATAGCGAACAATAAATGGTCGTTTCATCCTGTAGTGAACAATAAATGGTCGTTTAATCCTATAGCGAACAATGAATGGTCTTTTAATCCTATAGCGAACAATAAATGGTCGTTTCATCCTGTAGTGAACAACAAATGGTCGTTTCATCCTATAGCGAACAATAAATGGTCGTTTAATCCTATAGCGAACAATGAATGGTAGTTTAATCCTATAGCGAACAATAAATGGTCGTTTCATCCTGTAGTGAACAATAAATGGTCGTTTCATCCTGTAGTGAACAATAAATGGTAGTTTAATCCTATAGTGAACAATAAATGGTCGTTTCATCCTGTAGTGAACAATAAATGGTAGTTTAATCCTATAGCGAACAATAAATGGTCGTTTAATCCTATAGCGAACAATAAATGGTCGTTTCATCCTGTAGTGAACCATAAATGGTCGTTTAATCCTATAGTGAACAATAAATGGTCGTTTAATCCTATAGTGAACCATAAATGGTCGTTTAATCCTATAGTGAACAATAAATGGTCGTTTAATCCTGTAGTGAACAATAAATGGTCGTTTAATCCTGTAGTGAACAATAAATGGTCGTTTAATCCTGTAGTGAACAATAAATGGTTGTTTAATCCTATAGTATCGTCCATACTTGTCTTCTGATATATCGTGGATATTCTTCTGATCGAACCAATAACAGCTCTTAGGTCAAAGTCACCATGACCTTTAACATATATGACTATTTGAATGCCATTGGAGCATACATGTTTTACAAACATCTCCTGTTCAATGTTTATTGTTTATTTATATTATAGAAGCCAGTGATGATGAAGGCAGTGATGATGAAGCCAGTGATGGAGAAGATTCTGAAAGTGGAATGTCGATTGATGATGAACCAATGAAAATAGATAAAAATAAACGGAAACAAACTCCCGTTAAAATTAAAGATGAACCAATGTCGGATGATGAAGGAGTCGAAGATGGAACATCAGATGACGATGATGATGATAGTGATGAAGAAACTAGTAATGCTAAATCTAAAGAGAAAAAGGAGATTAAGAAAATTGATCATGACTCTGACGATGATTCTGAAGACGATGATGATGATGATGATGACGATGATGATGATGATGAAGTTAAGACAGGCAGTCCTAAGAAAGTAAAGAAAAATGGTAAAATTTTATTTATACCGATTTATTATATGGTTGATTTTGAAAAAAAGTTCTATACCTTAATGAAAGTAATCACTCTCAGCACCTCATTTATGATGTTAACTAAATCACCATTAAGGTATGAGTGAAGCCAATTTATCTGTTTTATGATGATAGAACTTGGGAGCATATAATCGGCTAATCATTTAATTATTATTCTAACACCATCTGTATGATTCCCAATGTAAAACGTATAGAGCTGTAACTTGATCAAATAAACAGTACATCATGGTAGAATTTCGGCTGTTAAATTTATCTCCTGCGTATATATATCGATTTTTATACGATAATGTGCGTCTTGTTTATTATATGACGTCATGAACTGTGACGTTGCCATAGAGCGCAACGTTTTGCGTAATTTTCTTTTTGTAGCGTCTCTGTTTATTTATTCCATTAGATATAAATTCTATGAAATAGGTTATTGCATGTATCAATTCATATGCGTAAATGTGAAGCCCGTAATTTAAATTGTGCGTTAAATAAACTTCAGTTTGAGGACAAATAACCAGAATAGTGGAGCTAAAAATTCCAAGGGCGGACGTTGTATTCTATGAACAGCGGCAGGTGTCTATAGCAACATGAAAAATAACTCATCAACTCCACAAAAAAAATTGTCTGAAATTGCACACATTACATGTGTTAGAATGCAAAAAGTTCGTAGTTTTGCGTGATATATCTGTGAACAGATCACAGTTTGTTGTTCATATGGCTAGCTATTTTAATTCCTACACATATGATTGAACTCTAACTGTGATCTATTCACCGTTATATAACGCAAAACTGGGATCTATTTCCTAATTAAACATGTTAACCATGCTAATTATCTTATTGATTTAATGGGAATTATGCACATGTGTTATTGGTATCCCCAAGTTTTCATGTAGATAATTTATTTAATCCAGATGTTGTCTCCTAAATTGTGATCTGGTATGTGCCAGGTTAATACAGAGCTTTCCATCTTTGTTTCTGGACGAGAACTTTGTAGAAGGAACAATATGCTATCTACAAGAGATCACTATTAGTGTTTTTCATGAGACACAGCAACTGGTCAATATAATTAACAAATTTCTGATCATCTAGAAGCATCCTTGTATCTCTGTCCACCATTATCATTCAGTTTTATTTATTCATCAGCTGACCTTACTGTATGTTTGGACAAAATGTATCGCTGTTAATGTCAACAAGGCAAAGGCCTAGGTCGCAGTGACTTCGAAACCTTTAAGCTATCGGAATGGGGCTCTTATGGGTACATGTTTTTACAAACATCTCTGACTTGTTAATGCAATTATGATATTATATATTTCAGTGAATATGACGAGTGACACAGATGATGGATGTACCATATTTTTAAGGTAGCTAGATATATTAATTAAGTATTCATATCACTTTAAGGTCAGTTAATGTATTAGTGTATCAGTATGTTAACTCTTCACTCCATAGACCTCTAATATCCTGATAAATTACTAGATATTTTGTGCACACCATCTCCACATGACAGGTAGTTATTTGAGAATAACAGAGGATATATATGTTACATATCATTATCACATAATCTGCGGTCCAGGAGTGCTGTAAATATTGTTCGGCACTCCCAGACTGTGCAATAAATATGTAAATGAGCTTGACGTGACGTTAGCCAATCCATGCATTGATCCGTCAATGACGTCAGGATAATATCAACGTCGCCATGACGTCGCGCTAATTGTACTGCTGAATTTTGGCTGAAACTTATGCAGCGTACATCATCCTATTGAACAATAATGAGCGTTTTCTAAGGTTATGTGATAAATAGAATCTTACATTCGTGCTCATTACATACAAGTTTTATTAAACTCGTCGACAAAAACAATATGACACTCGGCAAAGCCTCGTGTCATATCATTTTGTCCACTCGTTTAATAAAACTTGTATGTAATGAGCACTCATGCAAGATCCTCTATGTATTGAAATTGGATAAATGTGTTGAAATCACATTGACCGCTTTTTCCCCAGGGGGATGTTCTAGGCTGGCGAAGAAATTGACCATTACACCGGCATACATTTATTCAAAATCATTTTAGATCTTATCTACACAATGAAAGTCCTAGTAGCTATATGCAGTCAAAATAAACATACACTTGGCAATCAAAGCCTATATTGAATCTTTTATATTACAGAAATTTGTCATTTGACACTATGGAAGATGGTCTAGAGGAATATTTTGGACAATATGGACCACTGAAATATGCTAAAGTTGTAATGAACCACGAAACAGAACACTCAAAAGGTAAGATTTTAAACCTTGAACTAATTGTCGTAGTCTAGCATAAAACAGTATTTATAAACCAGTAGAAAATAGTCACCCAAGGGAGTCTCGAACACCGGTTTCCTTGCATAGCAAGGGGAAGCTAAATGTCAAAGGGTGGCTGAACGGCTGAAACCAGCACTTGCAAAAGGTTAACTTAACTTAAAGTTGTATCATTTCTGCTAATAATAAATTGCTTGTGTTTCAGGTTTAGGATTTGTGAAGTATTGTACACCAGAAGCGGCCCAGAAATGTCTGGTAGCAGGTGAGGGTGGTAAGATAGTACTGGATAACAGACAGTTGTATGTAAGTCTAGCGGTATCCAGGGAGAAAGCTGCGACATACAAAGAGAAGAAGAAGGAGAAGAAAGATAATAGAAACTTACATCTTGCTAGAGAAGGCAGTAAGTACCACCATTTATTTTGTGGTTTCACTAGTTGAATTGTATAATCTCCCAATAAGTCATACAGTGATTAGGTTTATATGCTGTGGAAACTACCACTGCCTATAAACCTTATTATTGTATGACTTATTGGGAGACTATACAACCCAACTTGTATGACTTACTGCGAGCAAAATCATCTGTGATTCCTGATCACTGTATGACTTATTGGGAGACTATATAATTCAATGTGCATGACTTATTGTGATAACAGGAAGTTGGCTTGTTGATACATTGTGGTTTCATAGGTTTCGTTTGAACATTAAATAACCCTATGACCACCTGAACATGACAAACAATCATAGTTTTACCCTTAGGGTCCTTACAGAAGGGTCAGTTTTTAGCTCATTGAGCATGGGCATGAATTTTCCGATATGTCTATGAACTCAAGATTTTGTTTCTTAAACTTGTAATTTTTACTCTCAGATTTCTTCCTCAAAGCCCTGTATAAGACAGGGGTTTCTTACTGAAGTGTCAGTTTTTAGCTGACCTGAGCACGAGCATGATGTTTCCGGTTGGTCTCTTGACTCAGATTTCTTACTCAAGATCCTGTATAAGATATAGCACGTCTTGGTATATATTTACCAGGTATAACATATAGTATGTATATATTGCAGTGATCCGACCAGGTATAACATATAGTATGTATATATGGCAGTGATCCGACCAGGTATAACATATAGTATGTATATATGGCAGTGATCCGACCAGGTATAACATATAGTATTTATATATTGCAGTGATCCGACCAGGTATAAGATATAGTATGTATATATGTGTATATATGGCAGTGATCCGACCAGGTATAAGATATAGTATGTATATATGGCAGTGATCCGACCAGGTATAAGATATAGTATGTATATATTGCAGTGATCCGACCAGGTATAAGATATAGTATGTATATATTGCAGTGATACGACCGGGTATAAGATATAGTATGTATATATTGCAGTGATACGACCGGGTATAAGATATAGTATGTATATATTGCAGTGATCCGACCAGGTATAATATATAGTATGTATATATTGCAGTGATCCGACCAGGTATAACATATAGTATGTATATATTGCAGTGATCCGACCAGGTATAACATATAGTATGTATATATTGCAGTGATCCGACCAGGTATAAGATATAGTATGTATATATTGCAGTGATCCGACCAGGTATAAGATATAGTATGTATATATTGCAGTGATCCGACCAGGTATAACATATAGTATGTATATATTGCAGTGATACGACCGGGTATAAGATATAGTATGTATGTATTGCAGTGATCCGACCAGGTATAAGATATAGTATGTATATATTGCAGTGATACGACCAGGTATAACATATAGTATGTATATATTGCAGTGATCCGACCGGGTATAACATATAGTATGTATATATTGCAGTGATCCGACCGGGTATAACATATAGTATGTATATATTGCAGTGATCCGACCGGGTATAACATATAGTATGTATATATTGCAGTGATCTGACCGGGTATAAGATATAGTATGTATATATTGCAGTGATCTGACCGGGTATAAGATATAGTATGTATATATTGCAGTGATCCGACCAGGTATAAGATATAGTATGTATATATTGCAGTGATCCGACCGGGTATAAGATATAGTATGTATATATTGCAGTGATCCGACCAGGTATAAGATATAGTATGTATATATTGCAGTGATCCGACCGGGTATAAGATATAGTATGTATATATTGCAGTGATCCGACCGGGTATAAGATATAGTATGTATATATTGCAGTGATACGACCGGGTATAAGATATAGTATGTATATATTGCAGTGATACGACCGGGTATAAGATATAGTATGTATATATTGCAGTGATCCGACCGGGTATAAGATATAGTATGTATATATTGCAGTGATCCGACCAGGTATAAGATATAGTATGTATATATTGCAGTGATACGACCGGGTATAAGATATAGTATGTATATATTGCAGTGATACGACCAGGTATAAGATATAGTATGTATATATTGCAGTGATCCGACCGGGTACACAGGCAGCTGAAGGTTTAGCTAAAGGGGATCTTGATAAAAGAATGAAGGTATATTGGAGTTTATTGTCTAAGATGAATGTTTTTGTAAACAGTTAACAGGACTGTTATTCTTCAATCTGTGAGTGATCTGTGTGCACACATGCAGAATGTAAAAGTTATTTGATGAAAGTATGCACAGTATAGACTTACAAATGTGGTCAAATGACAATTATTAAGCTTAATTATCCTCCGTCCTTCCGTCCGTCTGTCCCATATTTTGTTCAGAGCATAACTCTAAAACTATTTGAGGTATTGATTTTAGACTTTATTTATGGATAGATTTTCCTTCTATTTAACTCTGCCTGTTTGGATTTTATTAATTATCTCCCTTTATTTTATTTCTCTTCTTATTTTATCTAGTCTAATAAACACCTGTTAGTGACAAACATATACAGCGAAGGATGGCCATGTGAACGTCGCTCTTGTTTAAAACAGAGTATTTGGTGTAGGGATGTGTGCTAATGGCAAACAAAACAGCCTCACACCTTTCAGGATTGGTAGTTAGTGTTCAGATTGACCCTTTCTTAAATATTGGACTTATTTTTGCAGTAGTCACCCCATCATATTGAGTATTTCTGTATTGTACATAGGTTGAGGAAGTGAAGAGACAGAAGTTGAAGAATTTGAACATATTTATATCCCCACTGAGATTGTGTGTGAGAAATATACCAATCAATGTAGAAGATAAACAATTACGTCAAGTCTTCAAAGATGCTGCTGGTGATTCTAAAGCATTCGTCACTGAGGTAATTGTTGGCATTTAACCATGTCATGTGAAATATGCAAGGTGTATTATTATGCCCCCATCTTGAATGAGAGGGTGTATTGCTTTGCTCACTGTCTGTCTGTAGGTTGGTAGACCAAATGATGTCCGTTCAATAACTTAAGAATGCTTTGCCCTAGGATCTTCAAACCTTACATGGAGGTCGGTCATCAATAGTAAATGACTACTATTGATTTTGAGGTCAGTTGGTCAAAGGTCTAGGTCACTGTGACCTTTACCATTTCTGATTATTGGGCTGCCTTGGGGGCATACTTGATTTACAAACATATCTCATTATGAAAACATTTCAAAGGATAAATTATACCACTTGGCATGATGTGCAGCGTCGTAGTCCACATTTATAAAACTTTTTTCATGCTCTTTATATCCAAATGTCTTAAAAACAACTCACCTTACACGTTTGTGGTAATATGATGATATCAGTTTAGAATATTTTTATTTGGATTGACAGCGGTAGGGTGTACTCTTCTGGATCAAGAGGTCCTGGGTTTGATCCTTGACTGCACCACTGGTTTATTTCTCTGAACAAGAATAACTCACAATGCTACACTTTACCCTGGTGTATCAATGGGTACATGAGAAGGTTAAACGCAAATGTGCCTGGACTTGTGACCCAATGATCAGGAGTTAATGTTCAGTCAACTGAATGGCTTTAACTTGCTACTTTTACCTGTATGATTTTAGTGCCGGATAATGCGAGACAGAGCTCGAGGTAATACTGAAGGTTCGGGGAAATCTATGGGATTTGGCTTTGTATGTTTTACTGATCATCAACATGCCATGGCTGCTTTACACCACACCAATAATAACCCGGACATATTTGGTGATAAAAAGGTACAAAACATTGTCTTCCTTCAAGTGAATAATTTATAAACCACATATTATCTGATTCAGTTGTTTTTCAACCAATTTTATAGCCGTTATTATTCCTATGTTCCCAATTGAAAGTCTTGATCGTTTTCCCAATTGCAAGCAAAAAATCCCAATTTAAAGCCAAAAGAAAATCCTTAAAAAATCTACCCATTTTAATGTAAAAATATCAAGTTTGTTAAAAATTCGTAAGAAAAAAACATGATGTAATGATGTTATAAACTGCATATCTTGAAATGGGGCATACATTTAATCTTCATTTGCTGATTATGTTATTATAATAATTAGTCACATTTTAGTGTAAATACAAGTTGTCTACCATATTGTTTACCAATATGATGTATGTGATCTTGTGTATTTACTTTCAGCGGTTGATTGTTGAGTTTTCTCTGGAGAATAGAAAGGCTTTGGAGACAAAAGAGAGACGAAAAGAAAAAATGGAGGTTTGTAGTGCTTTAACCACTAACGGTACTTCTAAGACACTATAGTGATATCGTTCTTTTTACATATACAGAACTGAGCACTTGATAAGTATAATTTGCTAGCTGAAGCCTGAATTTCTTTTCTGTTATAAGTCAGTTTTAAATCATGTGATCATTTGTCCTTAGTCCTTACAGCCACTTGAAACTAGAAACATTAAAAAGAAGAAAAAATCCCCCTTCCATGTTAAAGACAAATGTGAATATAATCTAGCATTAATTATGTTCCACACATATTTTGGGATAGGATTTTGTGCTTGGATGTCTGGATAGATGTCTGTCTCGATGGATGTCACAAAGTTTGTCTGTGTTGTTCGCCTTAACCATTTGTCAGACTTCAATGATATTTCACATGAATTGTTGGCACAAATCCTAGTTGTGCATATTGTCAGGAATTTTAGGTCGGATCATTTTTACTGGTGTTGTTTCCCTTAGTGGGAGACATGTTTGTTGTGTTCAAAATATGTTATTGATAATTATAATTGTGTAAGGTAATATTGTGCATTTAAATACACAACATTCAATAGATGATATTTTGTTTCACAATGACAGGCCAAGAAAGAATTTGAGAGGATAAAGGCAGAGGATACACAGAAACCGAGAAAGGTGTTCCAGAAAAACAAGACACCTAACATACCATTAATACAAATGAGTGAAAAAGACAAGAAACTAAAAGGAGATAATTTGCAAAAAGGTATGTACGATAGTAAGCTTGTCAACAGTTTCAGTGCAGTCTGGCTTCCAGTTTCTGTAACTAAGCAATGCAAAAATGAGAGTCAGACAATTCACCAAGTTACTCCATTGAAATCAGAGGTCACTGGCTAGTTAGCAAGAAAAACCTTGATGACCACAAAACTCTGTCAAACTCTAACAACCAAACAAACAAACCATGTTACCATGCATTCAAACCAGTAATTGCCAGATGTGAAAATATAAATGTGTTTAACACAATTGCCTTGTGCGACTCTCGTAGCATTGCCCTTAGGTTCTGGTTATATGTGTGTGATGAAGCAATATGAGATTATAAGGCACATTTAGATAACTCTAATTGTCTTTATGTCGTATCTTTATTGCTGTTAGTTCCCTCTTATGTTAAATTGTGTGTTAGCTGGAAGGTGAACTGGTGTCATAAATAATGTTTGTCTTATAAAATGAATGCTTAGACTTTATGCATTCTACCCTCCTTGGTGACCTACTAGTTTGAGCATCTGTCTTAAAACATAATGTTGTGGATGTGATCAAAGGCTACAATATACCTTGGAAGTTGTACTGGTATAGTTTCCTTGATTTGTGTTCAGTATATTGCTGGCTTAGAATGAGAACGTCGTAAGTGCAGACTCATTCATATTTGAAAGGTGCATCACCAGGCGCTTCTTATGAGCCTATTTTTCAGGAAAATCGGAAGTGGTAATGTTGACCAAACTGAAGTTGAAAAAGCTTGTTTTTGTATTAGTGAAGGGTAGTTTTCAAACTGTTTGTTTCTTGTTTTCTCAAAATATCGATTTTGTACCTACGTCCTTCTCATTCTTAAAGTTGTAGGGGATAGTTGTAGGGGATAGTTGTAGGGGATTGATGATTCTCTTTGCTGTGTGTCAGGATAGGATGGTAGTCTCAGTAGTATCATATTAGAAACAATATGTGTCATAAAAACATATGCTACTGTGAACTCCATAATTCATGATCTATGTATGATTACATGGTATGATTCTGTTCTATTTATAGGTCTACCTTCACACTGGGGTCCAAAGATTCGGCACAAAAAGAGACCACAGCAACCTAACACTGGAAAGAAACAACAACAGTCTGGTCAACAAGGGCAAAAAGGTCAGAAGAGGAAATCTAATGAGCATCAGTCAGAGGTAGGTTGAAGTGTAATACTTATCTACTTGCCAAGGACTGTGTGACCTAAGTGGGACATAAGGCTGCACTTGGTCTCTCTCCGCTTGGGATTCTTTGTGCTTCTCCGAAAGAAATGGGTGCTTCTCCGAAAGAAACACCCATCTCTGGGAGCTCTGTAAAGCTGGGTTCACACTATGAACGTTTGTACCAGCGTTGATCAGAGTTTCAAAAGTCGAAAAATGAGCCAAAACGTAAGTGAAAGGCGAGAAGGAATATTTTGGTTCACACTGCGAATGTTGTTAATCTAACGCACACTAACTTTTGGGAACATTTCCTAGCGCCTGACAGTGTTTGACAGCGGTTACTAGGGCTTAACAACGTTTGCCTGCGTTGTTCTTATATTTTATAAGCGTATGTGAACTTTAGCCAACGCAGGTTAGCCTATGTACAGCGGTCCCTAACTTAGTCTGACTTAGACAAACGAGTTGCCAAACGCCAGTATTTGTTGCACAAAGTTAACCTTACTTATAGAAAAGTTACCGAAAGTTTGTCTGCGCTAACCAACTGTGTTCCTATCGTGTTCATTGCGCCTGATACCTGTTGGCCTTTGTTGGACAAATGTTCATTTGTGCTGGGGAAAGTTCTCTTATGCAAGCCCTTGCGTTACTATCGCGTTCATTGCGCTGACTACCCGTTGGCCTCCGCTAAACGTTAGCCTCAATTCGTAGACACCACCAGGGTTTCAGCAGACGTTTGCCAGCGGAGTTTAACTTGAGTAAACTTTATCAACTTAATTCTGTGTTCAGGAACGTCTACAAACGGAGCACTACTTACATAAGCGTTTATTTCCAAACGTCGACAAAGTTTTTGCATGTTAAAAATTTTTCAACGAACACAACGTTCTCCTGCGTTAACCAGCGATCATCAACTTTTCAAAATGTTTAGAAACTTTTACTTGTGGAGCTGAACCTTTGCCCAAAGTCGGCACAAATGCCAGAGTGTGAACCCAGCTTAACCATAGTTCTATACCATGATGTCTTTGGTCAACCAGGTTTTATGAGTTTGATGCTGGGTTTTTTTCTATTATCTCTTTGTCAGGAGAATCACTTATGATGCTTAGAAATCATCTTTAAACTTACGTTAGATAAACATTTACATGGTAATAACTGAGGGTTAGTTAGAAATAGTGTTAGATCCGAAAACAAACTGAAAAGATGCGTGATTTCTTGCTTAATTTGTATAAGGTCACAAACCACTAAATAAAATTGTTCTTTAGCTCAATGTAAAGTGACAATTGTCAGCCCCAGATTATATCATGTTAAAGTCTATGGCCAGTTGACAGACCTAGTATATCATTGAAAAGCAGTATGTTTCAGCTACAAAATAAGACCAAAAAAACAGGGGGTCATGTTAAATATTAGAAAGATTTTGTGCGTCAAAGGTGGTCAACAAATTTTTACAGACACGCGGATCGATCCAATGTAGGTTTTACCCTAGTCTACTTTCGCTTTGTCAAATATGCCAAAATCTCAAAATATTCAAGATGAAACACATTCACTCATTCAACTACATGTATACAATACCTTTAAACTCAATAAGATGATTCTAGTTCCATTTTGTCAAGGCATATCACCATTTCCAGGCAAACAGAAGTTTCTGTAAGGACTATTTGATTGTATCCGATTTTGGTCCGCATATGCATTTAGTGGTTTATGACCTATAACCACTAACACATGTTTAACTGTATATTGTATTATCTGTCTTTGCCTTATTTCAGAAGCCAGTTCAAATGAAACAGAAGCGAAGAAAGCAGGATGAACATGATGACTTTGATAAAATGGTTAATAAATATAAAAATAAGATATTATCAAAGAAAGGGGATAACAAATGGTTTGAATGAACAGGACAGTGCTTGAAATTTAAGCTGGTTATTCTCTGATGTTTGAAATTTAAGCGGGTTTTTACAATTTTACTAGAATTTTAAGCTGGTGTAACACTGGGGCTTGAATTTTAAGCTGGTTTTACTATAGAGAAAATAGTGATGGTGTTACACCTGTCTTGGTTATGAAACTGTGCAGGCTTCAGGATCATTAGAGTTACAGACTATGTTTCTGACCCTTGTTTTCATCGAATTTACATGTTTATGTCTAATGTAATTAAAAAAGAATTATGAAAAACCATAGTACTGTAAACTTAGAAATTATTTTGCGCGATAAATATTGGCATTGCAGTAAACTTAAAAATGCGAAAGTTAGTATTCGTGAAAGTAAATTGGTTTACAGTATACCGGCTGTTACGCAATGGTTTTGAGTTCTGACACATATGGATTAGCCATGAAGGCCATAGACCTGAGTGGTTAATAAATGCATCAGATTGACAAACTGTTGTTTAACTAAAGGTATTTTATGGCTTTTGAATGTTTCAATTGGATTCTAACATGATTTATAAGCGCTATTATATCTTAAGCCAGTGAGAGTATGACGTCATAAATGGAATACCTGCATGACGTAAAGCTACTTCCATCTGTGTATTAAACTTTATACAATGCTATTCTTGTTCTTTGTCTATAGATCGGCAAATTTATTCCATCATATTAGATGTAAATTTGACTGTTTTTGTTTTGTTTTAATTTAAATGATAACTTATACTTGTTAATTAAACCTCTGCTCCATTGACACCCGATATACAAATGTACTTACCTTTAGTATCCCGATATGACACCAAGCCCTGATCTCAGGACACACCTAAAGTTGAAATATCATCAAATTGAGATTTGACTCAAATATAAGTTTAAGACAAATTTCAACCTCCTGTAATTTTGCTGATATAAAATCTGCATAATGGTTTCATGTTGTGTTTGAGTCTGTTCTGGCTTGGACATTAACTCTTTAAGATATTTGAATACATTTTAGCTTTAAGGAGAGGGCTAATAGGTCTGTTGCCTGTCCAATCCAGTTTTGTTAGAAATAGACTATATATTAAACCAACATTCATTTAGAGATGTTTTTGAAGATCAGGGGCAGTTGGACTGAGTACATCTTTATCATCGTACCATTCGTAAATTTGTCATTGATAAATACACTTGCACCTCCTAATTTTAGATCATTAATTGTTACTTTTGTATATAATGTGACATTTGTAAGAAAGTCATGTATTATGATGTAAACTGTGCATAGTTGTGGATTTCAGTATTGCCTGCTCTAATAAACATACGGCTTGATTAGTAATGTTCTTAGAGTTCATATGAATAATTATTTACTAAAGAGGTCTCATGAAATTTTCATACATCATAATTATACATTTATGCTTGTCAGTCAGTAGACCAAATAGTTGTTTGAATTGTTTGTCCTTAGATACTCAAATTCTATAGGGAGATTGGTAGACATCAGTAGATAGCTATGGAGTTCTAATAGAGCCATCGTTTTTAAATATGTTTATCTGTACCACAAAAATACGATGATGTATAAGAAAGTACGACCAAAGGCAAATTATGGTATTCCGTAGATAGCTCCTATAACTTGTCATAACCTTCTGCGTTATGATTTATTATCTATGGATCAATAATGGTTGGCCTTAGAGCCTCAAACTTTACATCTAGGTTGGTTATCATCAGTAGATGATCCATGGTGATTAGGTGGACAATATATCAAAGATCAAGTTACTGATTTCTTTATGCTGCAATGAATTTGTATAATAGTATTATATAATATACATGTACCCTGTTGTTGAATTAATTTGGCTGATTTATTGATAACAATGTGAATAAAAACATGTACCAGGATGATTCTGTTAGTTCTTTGTTTTCATAATATGAACTAAGGCACTGCCTTTAATGGAGATTTTTTCTCAAATATTCTCATACATGGAATGACTTAGTACTAAGCAATATTTGGTAAGACTTTATTTATATTTTAGAGGCAACACTGTTCAGCATGCCCAGTGTTCCCTGTGGGTAACCAATTTGGTTTACAATTAATGGATTAAGACCGGTCATTACAAGAAAAGAAATGAGATTTAACTTTGCAACTGAACAAATATAATCCAAACAAGAATTGAAACCAGATCTAATGCCATTAAATAGAGTTTGGCTGGTGAATACATCTCCTATTATAGCATATGATTCTGTGAAGTCAGACATTATCGTCTACCAGCATATTATTCTGAACTTGACTTACTACTGATGTAACTATGAGGATGTAGTTGGAGGTGCTAACCTATCTGCCAATCTTGAAGATACAAAGAATCTTGTGTAAAAGACCCAACTGTAAACAAAGGCCACTTCTAGAACATGTCTTCAAAGACCACCTGGCACCTGTAAACAAAGATCACTTACAGAACGTGTCTACAAATACTACCATTTCGTGTCACAAGACGGCATCACATAGTTAATCTGTTCTAAGCAGCCCATTCTCATTCATCAGGGGCAGACAATCCATAATTTGTTACGTCCTACTTATTTCACTACGAGAATGTAAGCAACCCCTTTTGATGTACTGTATTCCCGGTAATGCCCACACATTTCTATTACTTAGAAGAATTACTCCACCAGTTTGGTCAAAACACAGGAATTTGAAATTTTATCCATAAAATATCATAGCAGTTCATCTAATCAAATTCGCTCTATACACTTATTACACTGAGTATAATAAATGTATCTAGAGCAAGTTTGAATGGATCGACTGCTATTCTATTTTATGGATATAATTTCACATTCCTGTGGTCAAAATGACCTTTTCAGATTTTCATGAAGTGGCCACAACGTTGGAAAAGATAATACATTGGCTTTCCACAATTACAAACATTTAGTATTGACATGCACAGGGTGTACACAGCATCACAAATATAAATCTAAAGTATCAATTATGCATGATTTGCTTATACATGTATTAATTGGTATATTTTGTGTTAAAGCTTTTAGTACAGAAAGGTTAGGATCAGTTAATAATAGCAATATAATTTTCATTTTTAACTTCTGCGTGTTTCAGTCAATTATATGTGGACTTCTATTTGTTCATCAGTATTTGCTGGTTCTTCAACACGCTTGATAACATGAGCATATTCCGGGTCATCCGTTGTTTCTTGTATTTCCTTCAAATGTGAATAAGTGTCATCTACAAATTGTGTTTCTATTGGAGCTTCCCGTCTATGTAGATGGTCGTAGTCGGCGTCTGTTGTATCTGCCATTCCAATGTACTGTCGACAAGTTGTTGTTGTCTTTGGATTTCTTGCACTGTCAATAGTGTCATAATCGGCACTGGTATCTAGTGCACCATTCACAAATTGTGTCTCCTTTCCGTTAGAGGTTTGACCTATACGTATTGTACTGTAATTGTCTGGTGGCATATCATCAACACCATGGTCTGACTCCTCAATGTTATGCTCATCGTTAACCTGCTTGTCCAATATCTCAGTATGGTTCAGTTGAGATGTTGGATTGTTTGAACTTGCGCATGATGCTGGTTCTTCAACACGCTTGATAACACGAGCATATTCCGGGTCATTGTCAGTTATGCCATGTATTTCCTTCAAGTGTGAATACGTGTCATTCGTCTTTTGCGACTCTTTTAGAGTTTCCTTCAAGTGTGAATACGTGTCATCTATCAATTGTGTTTCTATTGGATCTTCCCGTGTATGTAGATGGTCATTGTCAGAATCCGTTGTATCCACTATACCAACGTACTGTCGACAAGTTGCTGTTGCTTTTGGATTTCTCGCACTGTCAATTGTGTCATAATCGGCACTGGTAGCTAGTGCATCATCAACAAATTGTGCCTCCTTTCCGTTGGAGGTTTGACCTATACGTACTGTACTGTAATTGTCTGGTGGCATATCATCAACACCATGGTCTGACTCCTCAGCTATATTATGCTCATCGTTAACCTGCTTGTCCAATATCTCAGTATGGTTCAGTTGAGATGTTGGATTGTTTGAAATGGCTCCGTTTTCATTGGACAATCCTACATGATTGTAGTTTGATTCGGGACTAATGTGAGAGTTCACTTCAGTTATGTCCAATTGTAACGACTTTGAGAAGGATACTTCTATGTTATGTCGTCCTCGCCATGTCTTCCGTCTACAGTTTCTACAAAGAAAGCATAAATCAAGAAGTTCAATGTGCATAGGAAGTTCTCTACCCTTGATGATGACGTACTATAATAGCAAGACATATTTATGCGAAGAGAAAATGCATGCAAATTTCTGCTTGAGCTAGTGCATTAAGAACCTGTTCTGTCTAGTTTGGTATCAGGTACCGGGTATCCTATCTGGTGATATACATTATGATATCATATAGTCGATCACCTCAGTTGTATTTTTCTTGCACAGGCATACTTTAAATTATAAACCCTCGTTTAAAGATTTAATCAACTGAAATGTACTAGATCCATTCCTATGAAATTATTGACGACTGTAGCGCACTTTTCAAGTTACGAACCACGCAAGCACAATTTCATCATTCCAGGGGCAATAACTCAGCTAATCTTGTCGGATCCGAATAAAATATATAGGTGTAAGTGATAAATATACGTGCGCTCATTTTGTTATAAATACCAACCTTAAGCAACAGAAGATACCTAACGTTGAACAAATAGTTATACACCCGGCAATCGTTACCAATATTATCAATGTTAAATCTTTGGGTTTGGAGGGAACTTCAGTCGTTCTGTCTGAAACATAAAATTGTTAGAATATAACACAGCACTCAAGAATTAGGGCTGTGACTACCAACTCACACAGTACCGCTTATGATGTGTGTATATGTTTACTTGGCGATGGGCTTAATTATTCTTCATGCCAATAATTAATGTGACTTGACTTGTAACATGTTGTAACAGCTAAATGTTTTCTTATTATGATGAGAACCAGTGCATTGATACTAACTATGCGACACCTATACCGAAGTCTGCACTTGATGGTAAACGGAGTTCGATTTAGTGTAAACTCTGAATTATCAAGTTGTTCATCTTGCAGTATGCTTGATCAAAACAGTTGCAGAAGGAGATTCCTTTCATTGTATTGACGTCATTTTTATTCCGTGACCAGTTGATCGTACACAGGTTTCAACCATTACTAGCTTGTTCTTCCACATTTAAATGACGAGTTTGGATATCTACTGGCGCGCCATATTTGATTCATAACCTACCTTCGGGCAAACATCTAGGCATTACACCAACAGCACGAGCCTGCTCATCATTGAAGTTACAGAATATGTAGTAATGGAAGGGTGATATGTGCCCACTTGTGCACGTCAGTGTAATGACGTCTGCCGTCACATTGATGTCTACATCTGTGTAGTTATCGGACTTATGACTGCTGGTGTGGTTGGACACGCTGAAACATTCTTCAATAAAACATTATAGATAAATACGTGTATCATGCATGGGTTCATGTGAACTGCCGAAGTTAACAGTTTCCAAGAGAGTAAGTCTTCATATTCAAGTTTTTTATCATACAAATAACAAAGATTACAAAGTATCTGCTATACATGCTATATCATATCACCTGACTCTGATCTCCCGAAACACCTCAATCTGAGCTAAATCTCAGCTCAAATATTGCTATGTGTCGTTTCGATAATTTCCATGAGGCTATTCTCAAACTTCGCACCGCAAAACAAGAAAACACTTTGCTTAGTTTATTACAGTAACATTTCAAGAGGTCACACTTCCTATTTATCTCAAATTCAGACAATAATTTGAGCTTAATTTGAGATGAGATTTTTACTTGAGGTGCTTCGGGACATCGGGACCTGAATCGTTCGATTTGGCAAATGTTTAATGAATCTGTCATACATTTCGAATGTGCAGACCTCGGGTCCATTAATAGAAACATCATGTTTCTTTACATTAATTGAAATGATTGAGCTTGGTAGCATTGGCACGAGTCTAATATTAGTAATATTGTATACTGCGAGTATACTGTTTTGAGTTATCCTTTGTGTTGGTGTGCATGGCAAGGGTGTTGATACTGATGATATAATTCGCTGCCTTTGAATGAGAAGGTCGTAAGTACAAACTCAATATTTGAGAAAACATGAAACAACGGTCTGTAAACTACATAATTATGGAAAACAGGCTTTTTAAACTTCAGTTTGGTCAAAAAAATAAAAATAGGCTCATAAGAAGCGCCATGAGATGCAGATTTTAGATATGCAAGAGTCTTATAAAGTAGTACTTACGACCTTCTAATTCTAATCCAGCGAATTATTTTTAATCATAATCATGTTGTTTCAATAATCATGTATAATTATGCACAACCTTTACAGGAATAAATCTATATATGAGCCAGTCTCCAGGAAAACCTGCTACATTTTGTATTTTGACAAAAATATTGACTTTAAGATTTTCCATAGTATTACAGGATAATATTAAATAAGCCAATTGCAAAATATTAAAATTATGTTAATATCTTGAGTTTTAAGGAAGTTATAGCTGTTTTTGTAGAGTCCCTATTCGGAGCTTTTTGTGTGACGTCGCAAACGTCATTCAAACGTTATTCGACGTAACTGAAATAAGTATTTCATTTTTACACCGTTTGATCAATTCTTGCCATAAACTGTTCAAAATAGTATCAAATTCTATAATTATGTTTCACTTTTCAAAATATATATCAAAATCGAAATTATTTGCATTCAGAGAAATGCTACTTCTGTTTTAAACAACTACATCCTCGTTGTTCTCAATCGGAGTACTTTTCTGAAATTGGTCACCATAGCAACGAAGTATGTGTTTTCGACATAATTCATAGGAAAATTTAAAGCTAAGGTATAGTACTATATGGGTCAATAACTTAAAATAGAATCAATATATATGTATTTTTCCTTATTTTAGAGCTTTATCAAAATCTTGTTACATTATAGTAATTACATAATGTCATTATAGCAGGTTTTCCTGGAGACTGGCTCTTATCTATTGAAGACTTTTTACCCTTTCATATCTTACCATTGTCGCATGTTCCGTTGATACATATTCTTATAACGTATTCAGTTAAAACAAATCCGTCCTCACATCTGTACAGTCCTGTAGAATAATCTCTAACGCATCCTAAAATCAACAAACAACCGTAGATATAATATTAAATTTAATAATACATAATTGCATAATATATATAGCTTACAAAGCCATGCAAAATAATTTCCGCGCTATCCTGCAATGCCGTGGGCTGGGATCGAACACGGGACTTCCTGCGCTAGAAGCGTACACTGTACCACTAGTCTATACAGGCGACCACATGTACAATTTACCGCCGAAGTACCCGTAATATTATTATTAGAATTTATTAGTCAACTGTTTCATTAGATTAATAATTGGTGGCGAGTGACGTTGTTGTTCGTCCAAGATAATCATAAATGCGCGGTATAATTTAGTATTAACCTCCTGCTTTGCTGGAAGAGATACATGTGGCACAGTGGTCGACTGGCTAACACTCTTGACTACTGATCGAGAGGTCACTGGTTCGAATCTCTGCCGGAGCACTTGGTCATTTCTGCAACGCTTTTCAGTGTTTCCCACCCAACTAACCGTGTGTCACTGCAAAGTATCTGGGTAAGGTGCCAGGAAGCTGTGTATCGGTGCTATACACCGGGCATATTTAATAATCTGGCTGTCTATTCGAAATAAGAGCTAGGCGCACTTCTGCAGCGCCGGACACGCCTGTATCTCCCTTAAGGGGTTTTCTCTCAGTCTATCCCTCTAGTCAGATCATGCTGTATCTGCACCGGCAGATGATGCACATGCGCCCTTGTGGCTGCAACACAATATGTAAAGTGCATTTGGACGTGTGTTCGCATGAAAAAGGCGCTTTATACATCTGGTATATTTTATTTACATTTGCGTTAGAAGGGACCCGGTCTACATGTATCAGCGGTACACGCGAGTCTATCCCTGGGTTACCAACCAGTTCACCTCTATATAGTTGGTTGAAAAGCGAGTCAGAAAAGGACCAAGTGTCCCGGCCGGTAACCGAACCAGGGACCACTCTACCAGTAGTTAAGAGCATTATCCACGCGACCACCGTGTCACCCCGTCAGTTACAAAGGGTGTATTGACATTACTTTTGAACCTGGAAAAATAGTAACTACGATGTTTTGCAGATCCAAACGGACATATCAAGGGTATCTCAACATTGAATGTTTCGTCCGAATGTTGTAAAGTACAGATAATATGAAGTGATACTCGATATTCTATTACTGAGCATACTAGTAATCTAATGGCTGGTATATTGTCTATATTCAAACCTCGGGTGTATGTTTTCTTGAGCGGAGAGTATCACAAAGACGCTCGATGTGTATAGCACTGAGAAATTGACATGATCATAGTACAAGGTACTTGCGGTGAGTATATAAATTTCCGCAACTAAATCGTGCAACATCGGTTCTTGAGGTTCGTGTTGGTATTGCACCTCGAGCGTCTTCGTGATACTCCCCGCTTATGAAAATATACAACCGGTGTAAATATAGACACTAAATCAGCTGTGAAAGTATGCTTATAGAAGGTCAAGAGTCGTGTCAAATTCTCTGGACTATAATACAAAAACAAATGTAAAGGACTGATAGTGCACGATTTGCTCAGGGAAATGTATAATATTTTCATGCATAAATGTCAGGATCAGGCCAATTTATCCGTGCTACAACGCCAGGCCCTTAACCTGAAC
The DNA here is from genome assembly GCA_947247005.1 of Spisula solida. Classification (NCBI taxonomy): domain Eukaryota; kingdom Metazoa; phylum Mollusca; class Bivalvia; order Venerida; family Mactridae; genus Spisula; species Spisula solida. Next base: position 2,485,593 of record OX365946.1, on the reverse strand, counting down.
AGGAAGATAAAATCCCGGACATTATAAAGTTTACAAGTATATGTGTATATGGTGTATTTCAAACAATGTTTATGCGATACATTCTCTTAAGTAAGTCATATTTAAAACTTTACAAGGCGGAACAATTTTCTAAATGGATCCGTACGTGTTCCTGTACGTATCCCTGTACGTGTTCATGTACGTATCCCTGTAAGTGTTCATGTACGTATCCCTGGACGTGTTCATGTACATGTTCATGTACGTATCCCTGTACGTGTTCATGTACATGTTCATGTACGTATCCCTGTACGTGTTCCTGTACGTATCCCTGTACGTGTTCATGTACGTATCCCTGTACGTGTTCATGTACGTATCCCTGTACGTGTTCCTGTACGTATCCCTGTACGTGTTCATGTACGTATCCATGTACGTGTTCATGTACGTATCACTGTACGTGTTCATGTACATGTTCATGTACGTATCCCTGTACGTGTTCCTGTACGTATTCCTGTACGTATCCCTGTACGTATCCATGTACGTGTTCATGTACGTATCCCTGTACGTGTTCCTGTACGTATCCCTGTACGTGTTCATGTACGTATCCCTGTACGTGTTCATGTACGTATCCCTGTACGTGTTCCTGTACGTATCCCTGTACGTGTTCCTGTACGTATCCCTGTACGTGTTCATGTACGTATCCCTGTACGTGTTCATGTACATGTTCATGTACGTATCCCTGTACGTGTTCCTGTACGTATCCCTGTACGTGTTCATGTACATGTTCCTGTACGTGTTCCTGTACATGTTCATGTACGTATCCCTGTACGTGTTCATGTACGGATCCATGTACGTGTTCATGTACATGTTCATGTACGTATCCCTGTACGTGTTCCTGTACGTATCCCTGTACGTGTTCATGCACGTATCACTGTACGTGTTCATGTACGTATCCCTGTACGTGTTCCTGTACGTATTCCTGTACGTATCCCTGTACGTGTTCATGTACATGTTCATGTACGTGTTCCTGTACGTGTTCCTGTACATGTTCATGTACGTATCCCTGTACGTGTTCCTGTACGTATCCCTGTACGTGTTCATGTACGTATCCATGTAGGTGTTCATGTACGTATCCCTGTACGTGTTCATGTACATGTTCATGTACGTATCCCTGTACGTGTTCCTGTACGTATTCATGTACGTATCCCTGTACGTATCCATGTACGTGTTCATGTACGTATCCCTGTACGTGTTCATGTACATGTTCATGTACATATCCCTGTACGTGTTCCTGTACGTATCCCTGTACGTGTTCATGTACGTATCCATGTACGTGTTCATGTACGTATCCCTGTACGTGTTCATGTACGTATCCATGTACGTGTTCCTGTCCGTGTTCATATACGTTTCCCTGTACAAATACGTTACGCGTTCGGTTTCGCAAACTAACAAATTATAAACGTCACATACTGTACCAGTGTATGTTGGCTTTTCCTTGTTAGTAGAGGAAGAAATACATAATTATTCTAAACCCGGACCTTTAACTCTCTCAATTTTACAACTTTCAATGCCATTGTTGTCCTGTTTACAGTTTACATACATGATGATAATACCCAAAACTTTATTTCATTATTTCAACCAATGGCAGTTTCAGCTTAGAATAGTGGTTGACCTGTCGGTAGCTATATCTTGTCAATACTTTCACATTATGGTGAAGACATGAAGACACAATATAATATGGCGGTTAAACTAAATAATATCGAGTTTTCACCTTCGTGTTTTCGTTATTTCGTGTTTTGGTCATCGTACTATCGTGTTTTCAACAACATACTGTCGACTTTTTACCATTATAATGCTTTTGTGATTTCTGCCTTTCATCATCTTACATCATCACGTTTTCGTTGTTTCGATGTACACCTTTTTGAAAAAGATCGCTGAGCAATGGCCCTACGCCGTATATTATCACTTATTCACAACGTATAACGTGGTAGTTTGACACTAGAATGACATTTGGACAATAGCGTATTTGGACAAGTGTAAGTTTTTGGTTTTTTTACCTACCAACATGATGGATTCTTTGAGATATGTTAGCAGTTCCTTCGAGAGGAATAAATGGCCGATATATCGGTGTATTCCTGGACAGAAAGAAACGAAAACAAGCGAGTTATCACTAGATAAGTAACCGGATTTTCTTTTTCTGCCGTTTATCTACACATTTCGGTGTTATTACCAAACAAGCAAACATTTTGTGACCAGTTTATATAATACAATGTTTAATCTATACACATGCCAAATTTGAATGCGAAAAGTCTTACCACTGCGGAGAAATCCATGATTAAATCGGACCGGGTAGATGAAAAATTATAACAATGCCACTACTTTTCCTTTTAGAGTAGATAACAATGACACTAATTTTCTAATAGATGTGGATAACACTGACACTATGCTTTGTTTCATGCATATCTATACTATTTATTCAATCTGCGCACAATATAGGATGGATGTCGCTGATGATTAAGAGTCAGTTCGGTGTGTTATTGTTCTCATTACATTTTGTATTTTATACTGCTGATTCTGCCTGCTGATTGGTACGTCCCTGTTAGTGCAGCGGTATATGATCTGTTTACGATCTGATAATCCACAAAATGTTTTACCTCTTCATAGATATGTACTAGCATCACTCTCGTGAATTAAGAAATATTCTTTATGTAATGTTTAGGATTTGAATATACTGAATCTTCTCAGATGTTTTTTTGTTTTACATGTTTTGTTATATTAATTGACTATAAATTGTCTGTATGCAATCTAATGTTAATGAAATCTATGTTATGTTATGTTGTGTTTACAACTCAATCGTGTGTGAATAAAACTTTAACACCATGTACAATCTGGACGTTTAATACTTGCCTTCGCAACTCATTTTCTGATGACATGGTGTATCTTCTAAAGAAGAATTACCTGCAGAAATAAAAACAAGTCATGTAATGAATGAAATTATAAACGCTTTAATATGGCTAATACCATGCTCACCAATCCAATTCGATCTACGTCCGATGATCGGTCAGCGTACTTTATGGTTGTTTTAAAATGGTCGGAGGCCGGGTGGACATCGGGTGATCGTAGGTGTATTGTCGGATATAATCAAGTCATGACATAGCGACTAAGAAACCATCCGATAGTGACTATTCGATGACCGGTCGATATCTTCCAAACGAGTGACAGTCCTCGTACGATCATCGACCGATATACGTCCTGTACCCTTTGTTCAAGATTCTCTGACGATCATTGGGTCATCGAGGCATAGACAAAGGGTACATACTACACATCGGATAGACATCGTCTGGCGCCCCAATGATTTGTCCCTCAAGTAATTAGCAGACAGGAAAGAGATGCATCAAATGTGACTGTTTAAATCAGGGCGACTATATTTGATTCATGACAATTCATGTAACTACGTACTATATTATATTTTTTTATGAAATTGCGTCCCTTTGTGGTCTCGAACACGTACAGATAATCAGAGACATAACATGTTCAAGGTGAACGAATTAAATAACACGTTTTAGGTAGATGATAAAAGTATCCAGCTTGCCGGTTTAATAGCCAAACGACGAGTACACAGAAAGAAAAACATTCATGTTATTGTTACTCGTTTATTCAGGCCAGTCATCTGTTAACATTGCATTGTCAACATAAACATTGCTCTTATTTATTTCTTAATTTAACCGTGATATCATACGAGTACATATATACAAGTACGTATGTGTATGAGTATGTGGCTAAGGAAATCAGGTATTGGTTTTCACTGCCTTAGATTGCTTTAAATGTTAAAAAACAACTGAAGTACAATGTCATGATGTTACATTGTTTGTATACCAGTGACAGGACTGTATTTACATTCGACAATATGTTTAGATATGTGCGTGTGAATAAGTGGAACACGTTGACAGACATATTGATAATTATTATTCAGATATATAAATACGTGAATTAAACTTACTTGACTTTGTTTTGTCCAAAATCATCAATAAAACAACTAAAACGTTCATTGTGATAACACAAAGCACCATCATCTACCGTCGCGGTTTTTTAAACAAAGCCAACGTTTTGTTTCACTTTTGTCGAAGTATAACCATACGGGTAGAAGGATGTACACACAAAAATCTAAAGAAAACTTTAAACAGGAAAATATTGTTTATTTTGGGGTAAACGATGCAAATACTTTAGTTAGACGATATTTCTATGGGTTTACTTTAAGTAATTTTATGTCAAATTCGGGCTTAATCGCTGAATTAGAATAAGAAGGTCGTAAGTATAAAAACGTTATTTTGAGAAAACAACCGTCTGGAAATTACTCTTTACTCAAGGAAAAACAAGCCTTTTCAACTTCAGTTTGGTCAACATAACCAGTTCCGATGTTCATAAAAATAGGCTCATAAGAAGCGCCTTGTGATCTAGATTTCAAATATGTATGGGTCTTATAACTTACGACCTTCTCATTCTAACTAATATATGAATGTTCGGTCATATGTTCAAATTACCCGCCGTGTATTACTGAAAAAAATGTTGAGAAACGGCGTTAATAGACTATAAGCTCTATTAAACATACCATAAAACATACAGCTACTAGTATATATTTTATTTTTTACAGCTGTGATTTTGGACGATGATATGCTATTTAATCTGGAAAACTGGATTTAAAAATTAATATAATCAAACCGAGAGATTTAATCTATACCTTCATACGACTGCGACTACTGGGCAGAAAAGAGTGCATATTTTCTCAGCTAAAAGTAGGTCTTTTAGCTTTTTGACAGCTGAAACTTGGACTTTCAGCTTTTCGACAGCTGAAACTTGGACTTTCAGCTTTTTGACAGCTGAAACTTGGACTTTCAGAAACTCTGACGTTCAGCTTTTTGACAGCTTAACTTAAACTTTCAGCTTTTTGACAGCTAAAACATGCATGGACTTCCACCGGTTTAGTTTCATTTTCTCATTCAGTTGTGTATTGGGCATTGTGCCGTGTAATTGTGGTCTGTCTTTTTTCTGTGCCTTGCTATTTCAGTTGTGTGCTGCTTTCCCTGTCAAATTTTCGTTATCGTTTTGTGATACAAACTGTATTTGACTTTTGTACGTATTTTTTTTAGATCGACGCTGTTGGCGGGAACTGATTTTTTGACAATGATAAATTATTTGTTCGGAGTTCATTAATAAGTGGATACATAATGCATATATATCAGCATGCCGTCATGAGAACAACGTTATTACAGCTCTAAGTAGATTTTACCTCCTAAAAAAAATCAGTGGTCGACATGACTTTTATGACCAGTCTCCCGTAAAGGGGTCAAAGCTTCCAACTCTGGAAGCAAACGGAGGTCTAATTAGTACAGCCAGACTCATTAATGTAAAATCAGGCCGTAGTAAGTCATTTATTAGATTGTCAATGTACGAAATATATGCGAAATTCACGTTGATTTTATCAAACTTAGAAAAAAAAACAATATTGAATATTCCCGGCACTCAGATATGACACTGTCTGACATTGAGATTGAAACGATTGATCATCGACTTGATTCACATGTTTTATTCACAAAACAATTTACATACTATATACATGTAGTATGGATGACAACACACGGAGAAAAAAGAAACAACTTGATATATTATGACTGAGCAGAAATATAGCAGATATATGAGTGCCTCCACCCGTATTTGAACTCGGGTCGCCAGATTAGACAAAACAACTAAATGTTTTATGTCTTAGCAGATCTGATCACAGATACGAAAATTGTTACTGATTCGGTACGTCAATAAAATATGCATGACAACCTCAGTGTTGATCTTTCATTTATTAAGCCGGTAGAATAGTTCAAAACTATACATACAAAATCAGATACAATCAAACATCAAACTCTCACATAAAAGGGAATATATTGATGACCTCTGCTAGCAGACAGAGCAGTTAAAATGTACTGTCATCTGGTTAAACGAATACAACTAATAAGAAGAATGACAACGATGGCACTGTACAATTGTTATGCTATGATTTTGGGCGCATGCATGTGTGTTGTTCTAGGGAACACGCCTTTGAAATTTCGAGCGAGAAAGAATATGAAATTGCCTGAGAATATAGTGGACAAGACTATTGCAGCAGATGGATTGGTAACGTGTGTGGTGCTTTGTAAGTCAGAGACAGCGTTTCAATGTGAAGCCGCATCATGGGGTGACGAAACATGTCTGCTATCAAAGACAGTTACGATACACGCGTCTCTAGCCTTGGAGGAAAATGTTGAGTGGACTACCATGTGTCGAATCATGTACCCAGGTAAAACTTTCAGACATTTACTATAGTGGTATGTTTTTTAATATGATAACCACATAAGTTTCACGAAAACAAGCACGCTATTTATGAAAGAGTTACATGTATTTGGGCATGACAGCTAAATATATTCGTGTTTTTAGCTATTGAGTTTTGAGAATAGCGCGAAAGTGAGCTACTATACACAATATCGCTTGGTTGGCATGGCGGTCGCTCTTGACTACTGAACGAGAGGCCCCTGGTTCGAATCTCGGCCAGGACACTTGTTAATTTCTGAAACGAATTCAGCGTTTCCACCAAACTAGAGATGAATTGGTTGGTAACCCAGAGGCAGTCTCGCGTGTATCGGTACTATACTCCGATGAGTCGGTTCGTATTCCACCCGGATTCCTTGTATCACACCACTGTCTCTTCTACATACTGTCCCTTCAGCAAAACAACATGACCCCGTAGGAAATAAGTGCTTGCATTTTTATGGCTTATCCTAGCTCGTGAGATCTCAATAAATACACGCAATGCAATTTTCGTTCATAATTTTAGAGATAATACCTGACTTACCATTGCATACAATTTTGACGTTTGTTCATAGGATAGCTCGCAATAACCGGTTGAGATACAGTTCGTTTATATACTGTGGTTATCTACGTCGCATAGATGATAAATATGACGTAATTACCTTGGGTTTGTTACAGTGTTCCACACCAAAGGCGATTTGGGACCGTACACTCTGTCAATTGGAGCGGCACAGTTAAAATGTGAGAATCTGGGAAGTAGAATAGCATCCAGACTGGAGTTGCTGGCTGCTCGTGCAATGGGATTTGAATACTGCTCCTGTGGATGGCTCTCCGATGAAACATGTGGGTATGTCATGCAGGCCGAGCAGTTGTGGTGTGGTTATAGTGACGGGATCATTGGATGCGGCGGACCTGCTGATGTTTACTGCAGCGTATAAGAAGCCTTACTCACATGCTATCTATATAATGACAATAAGCATGTAGATTATTTCTATTCCGTTTCCGACTTCTATTAGGTTATTGAGTACTTTCTGTGCTACTCGATGGACTTTATTTATGTAATGTTTCATGTGTTACATTATTTGATTACCTGTCACTGTGGCCTTTTTGTTAGAGGGCATTACATGGCGGGACACTTTTATTTACACTGTACTGTGCTATAAGGTTGTCTATTGGGTAAGTGTGAGGTTTGGTGCACTGTAAAACGTTTAAGCCCCCAGTGACATTTGTCGCTGTCCGTACCAAGGCGGAAGCCCTTTGGTCAACCTTCCGCTATGTATGTATTGTCCACTTTATAGTAAAAATACAAAAATAATTCGCCTTTGTGCCTTTTTGTATGTGCCATTCTGCAATTTCGTTGTCCAGCACAAGGCTGCTTCGTATCTTTCAAAATTGCATGTACACTATACAGTCATAACTCAATATAACGACACCCGATATACTGACAAATTCATTATAGTGACATCATATTTGTGGACAAAAGTATCAAAATGCTCTTTGTTTCAATTCAGTATACTGACATATTCGTTACAACATGTTTCTTGGAAACGATAAGCGTCGTTGTATCGAGTTCTGACTGTATATATATATGTTGTAGATTGTCCTTGTGGTGCGTGGTGTCCGGTTGTTGTTTTCTCGTTACATGGCTCTCGTTCCGTTTTGGTTTGACTAGCTTAGGCGGCAGACTTTCGGGACGGGATCCCATGTTTTCAGTGCTTTGTGTGTTTTTAATGTTTTCTGTGCTCGGCTGGTTATAAGTTGTGTGCTGCCTTCCCTGTCTGACTTAATATAATATTTTTTCAATACAAAATTCTAACATGGTCAGCTTACTTATTACTTCAATAACTGGGTGAATGTTGTCATATACTGCGTTTGATGACCTTTTAGGCTTTAAAAAGTTATTGCTCTACTTTTCAAACGACGTAAAGCGACCGAGTGTCTCGATAAGATGTAAATAAGGGAGAAGCCGCATGTTATTGTGTGACATTTGTTGTAGATAATGCATTATTTTAAGCGCGTTGTCTGCTACAACACATTTTGCACGTGTTTATCATGGTAGCCAATATGCAGACGTTGGTGCACTCCTTTGGTTCCGCTAATGCGGGTCGATTCTGAAATATATACAGACATAACGTAAGCTACTGAGTTCGTTTGTAATTCCTAACACTCGCGGTAGAACAGTAGTGGATTTTTTTCTATTTCATTCGATACATTACATATATATGTATACATATATATTAGCTCCAAATTAGTTAATTCATCAAATAGTAATAGCCTCCAATATACATGTAATTATATTCTTTCAAATTTCAGATCAAGCAAATATATAAATGCTTAATTTGCCCCCCAATTCGGCGGGGCAAAATAAATTTCCGAGTGGGCAAATATTTTTGATAAGAGAGAGCCGCCAACCAATAAGGTTTGTAATGGGCAGGCCCCGGGCCCTAAAACTCGGTATATGATTTCGAGTGGGCTAAAATAAAAGAGTGAGCCACGAACCAAGTATGTTTCAAATAAATAGAGTGGCCCCAGAGCCCTAAATACTCGTATATATCTAACTTAAAATGTCGAGTGGGCTAAAATAAAAGAGTGAGCCGAGAACCAATTTGGTTTGAAATAAATAAATGAGTCGGCCCCAGAGCCCTTAATACTCGTACATGTATAAATATTATTTCTATTTCAGAGTAGGCTATTACAAGAGTGAGCTACAGATCAAATTGGTATAAATTGGCTAGCTCCCGAAGTAAATACATATAACAGCATTGGCCCCAAATGTTCAAATTGATACACAAGTAATGGACCCTGGGAAACAGTGGTCTTCAATTACAACAAACTGTTGGCATTAAACAGCAATGCTGTTCTGTAATGAGAGCACAAGTTCAATTTTTTAATTGGTTTTGAGATCCGCTGTATGCCTATCTTCGGTCGCAGCGAATTGTCTCTTCATATAACAACTATTAGTTTCACTTTCAATGATTATAATTAAACTTTATCACAAGTCTTTGATTCCATAGCTTATAAACATAATGTAATCCCTCGTATGTATGAAGTATATCGTCCATGTACAAATCCTAGTAACTGAAATATATAATAAATAATTACATAACTGTTCAAAACACATATGTTATTTTAATTGTAATAATTATGTTAAGGGCGGGTGGGTTGGAAATAAATAAATCATTTAAAATAACCCGAGCTGAAATTACAACCAACCTTGTGTCTCCAACGTTTTGACCAAAAGTGATGCACGAGGCTTTGGCCAAAGCAAACAGTGATGCATACTATCCAAAAGCCGTGAGAAATGCTATAAGGTATACGGGTACTAAATGTTTCATTTTTTCAAGGGCGGCGTGAAGCCGCTAAAATCTATGTGACCCCGGATAACGTCGACTATAGGTAAACCATATAGACCGTGAGCCAGAGGGGGTTTTGCTCCCCCCCCAGGGGGAATTTTGTGGACCATATTTTTTTGAAACCCCAAGGTGTGGCGAACATTTTGGCATAAAGTTTGCAACTGGCGGGTGGGGCTTTTCTCCGTTACCACGCTTTAAAATACGTTACCCCCAAAATATAAAATCAAAACTGTAATTTTTAAAGATAAATTGTACCATAATGCTATTTATTAATTCCAAGTTTGCATATGTTATTCAAGAGTGTAAACTAGTAGCTGCAAACTGATTGAATTTCAATGCCAACATGCAATGTTAAAGAAGATAAATATGGGAAAACATACGTTACCCTAAAAAAACAAAAGGTTTTTGGCATAAAGTTTGTATTGCAAATTTAGATGACCAGGTAACCAAATGACGAAGTTACCATTACAAAGTTCAACATTCAACCTAAAAAATGATTTATAGATTGCCAGTATAGGTTAAGAGATAGATGTTTGGTGGCGATTCTTAAAATGTCACCCATTCTCCAAAACATGTGCGTTTTTCATTCCTTCAATAATTTCAAGTATTCAAATTATATCATACACTTTTCAGTTACATATAATACCACTTTATATATTTATAATGGTTTATATTATATAGATTAACAAGTCTCTTACTTGTAAGATACAGTGTAGCAATACCACGTGACTTTTAGCTACAGTTACAAGAAAACATTTGTAAACATTGGAAAATAAAATAGCCATAAGTATTTTATTTCTTCATCGATTTCTATGAAATATACGCCACGCTAAGGGGGACATATTTGCTTTCCATGAAAGATCAGATCTTTTTCAGCAGCTTTACCGATTCTTCCATTACCCTGTGAAACCTACACGTTCCACAGTTTCACAGGGTAATGTACAAAACGGCACAGCCGCTGAAAAAGATTTTATATTCCATGGAAAGCAAAAAATTGTCCCCTTAGCGTGGCGTATATTTCATAGAAATCGATGAAGAAATAAAATACTTATGGCTATTTTATTTTCCAATGTTTACAAATTTCTACTTGTAACTGTAGTCAAAAGTCACGTGGTATTGCTACACTGAAGATATGTTAAGGCAATACTACATTGCACTTTACGTTACCAAACATACAAATTAAAGTGCATGTCGTCAGTGTCTTAAAAACGTACTTAAACAATTAAAAATTAAAAATAACAATTTAATCCTACTCAAAACTTATTATAGGTTTGCAGTTCAAACTGTATATTTAACTAAACAACATGTAAACTATAACGTACATGTATTTAAATATCAAACAAAATTACAATTTGCTAGCCTTGTATTCTGTTACTTAAGATAAACTTTGCCGCTAAAAATAATTGATTTTCAAATTAAAATATCTTTTATCGCAGTTTGCATTTGAACTTTCAACACATGTATTAAAAAACAATTTATGTTTCAATTTACATTACCTTACTTATAAACTTTACAAAATCATATACACAATGTCATGTATGCTGTAATTTTAACACACTGTTGACTTATCTTTGTAAAATCCCAAACGTACAAGTATTTGTGCTTGCTTTATACAAAATGTATTTAACGTAATACACACACACAAATTTAATACTCAAACTATGAAACTAGAACACAGATTGCCCCTCAAGTTAATATCTTCATGAGAACACTATGCACACACATGACTTTTAAACATTTTCTATATATACATGTATACAATCGTATGTCAGTTATTTAATCACACTATATACAAATTAAAAACCACAGTGTATATTTGAAAATAAGTTTGAAACATTCTCTAGGGTGCACCAGGAATTAGACCACAAAAGTAAAATTATCCAATTCCTCTTGGTCTGTCTGGAGGAAAAGATTGATAGGTGCATAATTATCTTATATCTTATACTACCTGAATTGTTGTGCAATACTGACCAGTGAGAGGCCACGATCATTTAGTCCGGCAGAACTTGCACTGGACCGTGCAATGTCTTCTATACAAAATGTTTTTACATTTTCTTGTTCTCCTGACAATACCATAACATAATCCGGATGATGCCACCTTGTCATCATTGAGCAATTCTCACAATGAGGCCCCGAAGGGGTACATGGATTTTCATGAATTAGGCAGTATAAGTACATTATCGTTTAGTCAAACGTGAAGCAATACACCTTAAATGTTATTAATATTGTATTAAATAATGCGTTGCATCATTATATTAACCTTTGTAATAGTTACATGTGGAAATGAGGCCCTGCTGGCTGTTTACGTCTTATATGAGGCCCGTTTTTAGACAAAGGTATGAATTAAACCAGTCAATGATACATGGTACCATATTTTTCATTATATTGATACTTACTATTGAATTCAGTATTACTGGCAACTATCAACAACCTACATTGCATGACTAAATATTTTATTTCATTGAATTGAGGCCCTATCAAGGGTAAATCCAAATGTAGAAAAATGAGTGAAATTTTATCAAAACGACGTCAAGATATTTTTTATTCTGTTATACTTTAATGAATGCAATTGTAACCGTAACTTATATTGTTATGGCCGTGTGAACTAAATATTCGTGTGCCACATTTTGAAAAAGTAAAATTTAGCAATGAGGCCCTGCATGAGTGTTAAACTAGAAATAAGACAAAAATGGTAAATTTTCAATGTCCAATTATCCATTTCAACATATCAAACAATAGATCTTTTTAAAATGTTTAATTAATTTATAGTATTGTTAAGAATACATAACTTAATGATATATAGAAATAAAATCATCAACTGAGGCCCGGAATGGATCGATATAATACGGGGTTCTGTCTTATCAATGCACTTACGGATATCTGAAACTTACGCTCAAATTAAAATTCCTTATAATGATTTTACTACAAACTACAAATAGGGGATAGGTTTTGTTTGTAGGAGATCACCAACGAAAAATCGTTAAAATTGCACCACACTGTGAAGTAGTTAAATAATTATAATGAATTTAAATTTGGACGTAAGTTTAAGAATTCCATTAGTGCTTTGATTAAACAGTACAAGATAATTTTCATTTTGCATACTAGTATCATGCAAATGGTAGCAAAGCTTGATTAATCTAAAACATATTTTAAGAAGGATCGGGATATTTTCACTTCTGAAGTTATCATCAATTTGGATATTCAATCTCATTTTCCTTTCACACAAGATGCTGCCATGCTATTACTACTGGCAACAAGGTCATATAAGGCACTCACCACCATCATCAAGGTCAGTGATTATATGCCCTACCCAGATGTAATCCTTACCACAGCAGAGTACAACCGTTTTATGCCTAATTCCTCGCCGCTATTAACTACAGACATTCCCAGCCATATTGGGTTCTCACAACAATGGTGTACATCTCGTTGATGTACTCGTCATCATCAAGTACAACCATTTCAACATCAGGATGTACAAGATCCTTTTGGGATGCCAATCACAATTAAGTTAAATAATTTCAAGCTGTTTTGGGTAAAAATCATCACAACCTACTATATTTTGTACACTCCCTTATATGTACATATGACCACGAAGCGAAGTACAGTCACTGAAAGCCATGTCGGACTCATTATCTCAGACTGCAACCACCCAATGCCCCATTGAGTACTCTCTAGTCACTACCATCGTTTACTGCAAGTGAATATGAATACCAGATTTATGTGGCGCATTTCCATGCGTTCAAAGGCGCAATACATAGTGTTCCAGCCACCGGGGCGCAGGTGCATCCTCTATTAGCGCAGATACAGCATAATCTGACCAGAGGGACAGAGGGAGAGAAAGCCCCACGGAATTAGATACAGGCATGTCCGGTGCTGCAGGAGTGCGTTTTACTCTTTCTAATAGACAGCCTGGTTCTATAATGTACCCGGTGTATAGCACCGATACACAGCTTCCGGCACCTTTATATTACATCCCATACCGTCATACATAGCGGGAAATACCACAAATAGAATTTTTGAAATGTCCAGTTCCCATGCCGGGACTTGATCCCGCGACCTCTGTGTTGACAGCCCAGTACATTACCAGGAAACGATCGCCTATATATACATCGAAGCTCTATTAATGGCGAACTCACCAACTTACCAAGTAAATTCATTCAAATCCCATAGGATAAATCACAAGCATATTCCATCCTCAATTGAATCCAAGCACAACTGAGTGCAATATTGTATTGTAAACTGCCACACAACTAACGTTGATTAATGGGTTATGTCACTGTTGAGTACTGCCTTCCCTGACAAATATGTTGTCTTTTGAGGTCCCAACATAACCTTGGATGGGTGAGTCGGTCAATGTTTAGTACTTCAAGTCCAATGCATCTGTAGCTTGCAGTGGTTTGTACATGTAGAGCCAGGAATGTTCGTAACCGACAGTGGCAATTCCCTTTAAATATACGGTTTGACTGAACTAATGGTGGGTGACTTACAGAACTGAATACTAGTATACTGTATAGCTTTACACTGCGTTGTATACCCCACCTATTCATGAATGGTTGCACTAGACATTGGGAAAAGTCATACTTGGTGGCATAGGCAGCCTGCACGTACCCTACTACTTCACAAGTCATATTAACCTTCTCATTGTTTACCTATATAAGAAAGGTTACTTTCAATATTTCCGATTATAAAAGTGCCTGTCACATTTGTAGCCGTGTAGGTTTATTATTCATTGAAATGGTATATTACGGGTATCAACGTGTAGCTACTATATTTTACTTTCAGGATATATCAACACTTTAGTCCTTAGATACACACCCGTTTACACACCGAACGTCAGAATCAAGAATACATTTCCTTAATTAGGTCGCTAACTAAGACGTTCAGCAAAACCCAGATTTTCACGCTTGTAAACGTGAATTTTGCCTTGAAACAGAATGTATGCTTCACAAACGGGCCTAGCTAGTCATCCTTTCAGTTAGTGTAACTAAATAATTTACCTCACATGCCAATTAAACATCGCAATATTTCACTAGATCGATAATTAAAAAAAAATGTACGAACTTCGCCACCGTCAATTTCCAATTTTATTTAGTATTCCGATAACCTTTCGACCTCAACAGATTTCGAAGCGATCGTTTAATTGGCTAGAGTGTGTGTCACGTCATTCATAGTTGTTCAATCGTGTAAGCTCGGCCATTTCCGTTTGTGTCCGGTGTATATACTGAACTTCTTAATTGATGACCAAAAAAAAATCGCGATTTGACTTATATTGTGTTAAGGGTGTGCATTTAAGGACTAAACTGTTTATATATCTGGAAAGTAAAATATCTTGGCTACACGATGATACCTGTAAGATAGCATTTGAGTGAATAAATAAAAGAATACGACACGTTATGTTACAGGCACTCCATTCTTCGTGATTCACCTTGTCATAACATAGTAAACAGTGGTAAAATCCGATTTGGCCGGGGTACGTGCTGACTGCCTATGCTTGGTGGTGGCGTTGAGTTTGAAATGGTGATCGGAATGACAGTACGTAGTCACTAGGCCGTCATTTGAACCTGATATAGCTTGGAATTAATTAATTGGAGGGGTGTTTTGTAGCTGTATTGTTAAATATGTCATGCTTTGTTGTTTCTAATGAGTGCAGTCTGTCCGACTAGTATTATCCTTTTTAAATTCCATAAAGGTATTCACATGGCAGTAGTTAGTGATGGTGAGGATCACTTTCAGTACATAGAGATTGTACTGGTAAGAATATACCAGCCACATGCATTGATATCTCACATAACGTTTATTCATCAAGCCGTAATTGAATTTACCGTTATTCAGGCTTCAATGTCATGCCATGCAATTCAAGTTGTTTATACTTATCTAAGCTACTTGCTTATAGGCTTGATACGACACATAGATACTTCATTTTTGATTGTCAATACACGTGTAATGAAATGATAACAATTTATTCTGATTAAAGTCTCATTTTTATAGTTCAACACACAAGCAGGACCTCATTTCCCTATTTTACTTATTCAGAACGTGGTACTTCTATAACTTAAATATACCAAGTCTTATATAACTTCCAGTTATGATTATTATAAAGTTTCTTTTTTAAAATACATGTATAAGAGAAATAAAAACATATTTGAAAGATTACATCCTTTTTCATGCATTAACCCTTACCAGGGCCTCGATTTTCATTAATACATGTTAAGCAATGCATTGCAGGTTCCTTACACTTATCAATGCCATCGAATATACTATTTATTAGCAATATAAAGACATATTTACTTTACATTTATTCATTTATTTATCTAATTAATATTTTTGTGTAATACCGGGCCTCATGTTAGGCTTAAACCACAAATGGGGCCTCATTTCCACATTTTATTATTACAAAGTTTGTATATATCGATGTAACGCATTATCAAACACAATAAAGTTGTATTTAATGTGTTTTGATTCACATTTGATTGAAAAGTTATGTATATATAGTGATTAATTCGAGAAAAAACATGTACCCCTTTGGGGCCTCATTGTGAGAATTGCTCAATGATGACAAGGTGGCATCATTCGGATTCTGTTAAAGTATAGTCCAGAGAACAAAAAAATGCAAAAACATTTTGTATAGAAGACATTGCACGGTTACCCCAAAAATTGCCGTTTATCTGCCGGACTAATTTAAGGTAAAGTAGTGTAAACTGTGTTACTGTTCATTGTTTAAAGCATTTGCTAATATTTCCATATACATGTATGTCTAAAGCCAGTATCGCATGTGTTACATACGACATGTAGTCAGGAATTGCTGCATCATATGACATTGTATGGCTGTAATAAGTGTGGTAGTTGCACAATATGGCCTAGGATGGCTAAAATCTGTATTGGTGGGTTCCCAAATTGGCCTAGGATGGCTGAAATCTGTATTGGTGGGTTCCCAATATGGCCTAGGTGGACTGAAATCTGTGTTGGTCTGTTCCCAATATGGCATAGGAGGGCTGAAATCTATGTTGGTGGGTTCCAAATATGGCCTAGGAGGGCTGAAATATGTGTTGGTGGGTTCCCAATATGGCCTAGGTGGGCGGAAACCTGTGTCGATGGGTTCCAAATATGGCCTAGGAGGGCTGTAATATGTGTTAGTGGGTTCCCAATATGACATAGGAGGGCTGAAATCTGTGTTAGTGGGTTCCAAATATGGCCAAAGTGGGCTGAAATCTGTGTTGGTGGGTTCCCAATATGGCCTAGGAGGGCTGAAATCTGTGTTGGTGGGTTCCCAATGAGGCCTGGGATGGCTTAATCTGTGATGTTGAGTACCCAAAATGGCTTTGGTGACTGTACTCAGATTTGGTGGGTTCCCGATAGGGCCTGAGATGACTGTACTCTGAGATTGTGGGTACCAAATGGAACCTGTGATGGCCGTCTCTGTGGTGATGGGCATCCAGTACAGCATGGGGTGTCTGTACTCAGAGGTGGTGGGTACCCAACAGGGCCTGGGATTACTGTACTCAGAGGTGGTTAGTACCAAATGGGGCCTGAGATGGTTGTTCTCAGTGGTATAGGATAGTCAATAGGACCTGTGATGGCTGTTTTCTGTATAGGTGGGTACCCAATCGGGCCTGAGATGGTTGAACTTGTGGAGGTGATTACATAAGCTGGCCTGGGACGGGTGTACTAGGCAGTGTTAAGTACAAAATAGGGTATTGAATGGCTTTCCTAAGTGACTATGAGTATCTCTCAGGCATAGTATGGCTGTACACAGTAGTTGTAAGTAGGGCATAGGGCCTAAGAAGGCTGGTAGTGGTAAGTACCACATAAGGTCTGGTATGGCTATATTTAGTGTTTGCAACTACCCCGTAGGGATTAGTATGACCATAATTGGTGGTGGGGAATTACCCAATAGAGTCAATGATGGCTATAGTGCACCTGGTATGACAGTATTCAGTTTGTCAGAGTACCCCTTAGGACATAGTATCATTGTTACCGCTGGTGGTAAGTACCACAGTCAGGTGGGACCATACTTAATTGGTTATGTGTAATATGTTGTTGTGACTCCTTTGTACCCTATACAACTTGGTGAGATTGTAAGTCATTGGTTATGAGCACCCGAATGGGGTATGAAATCTGTAATTATTTGGGATGAGTACCCTCTTGGGTCTTATATGACTGTAGTTTTGTACTAGTGAGTAACACATAGGACCTTGTACAGCTGTGCTCAGTAATCGGGAGTACCGTATAGAGACTTACATGTATATGGCTTTACTCAGATGTTGTGAGTATACCTAAGGGCCTACTATGGCTATAATTAAGGGTGGTGAAAACCCAATATGGTCTTGGTTGGCTGTCCTCTTGGTTTTAAATATCCTATAGGGCCTCAGATATAGCTGGTGCCATTACAAATTCAATAGGAATGGTTGTATTGGGCAGTTGTAAGTACTCCATGGTTACGGAATGTATGTATAGACAGTGTTATTTGTCCTCCATAAGGCCTGGTTTGACTATTAAGTGGTTTAAGAACCCCTTAAGGACATGATATGGGTGTACTCTGTGTTGGTTACACCCCATTGAGGCCTAATATATGATGGTGATGAGTACCCAGTTATGCCTGATACTGGTGTAATTGGTAGTGGTAAGCACAACAAATGGTTTGGTTGAGAGTACCCCTTATGGCTTAGTATGGCTATAATAAGTGGTAGTGACTACCCCATGCGGCATTGGATGGCTGTACTCTGTGATGGTGAGCACGGAATGTGACATTGGATGGTTGTACTTGACAAGTGTTATGTACCCCATATGGTCTTGGGATGCCTGAACTTTGCATTGTTGCATATCCCATAGGGCATATTTTTCGTAACTTGACCTTAAAATGACATTGACCTTGACTTCAAAGTGGTCAGTCCTGTATGTCCATATGATGTACATTATCAAATGAATAATATCTAAGCAAATATGTGTGACTATATACATAAATAAATAAAAATGCATGAGAACATAGAATTTTATGTACGGCATGACGGCATGACGAATGCATCTTGTCTTGCCTGCATATTCACTGTATATATTGTATTGTTTTCATTGTAATCATTGATTGATGGTTTAATACTATTTGTACATAAATGTATTCAATATCCTCGAATATAGAGGGAATTAAAGTGTTGAAGTTGAAGTTGAAGTTTGACTATATATGTTATACCGAAATTTTAACTGAAATATTGTTGAAAGAAAACATATTTTTGAAAGGTAACGTAATTTACATGGCATTTCATATCAATTAACTATTTGTGTAGTTGTACTATAGCTATATACATTATTGAGCTGCATACTAAACAGTATCATCATTTCTTAACTTAAAAACGTCATATACGTTGACTGTTATTTTAATATTCTAGTAATTTCATGCAAAGTAACGTAAATTACGTATGTTATATCACATTTTTTTTGCCTATAATAATTTATACAACTGATAGTTTCAATTTTAAATACATTTAACATACATAAATGTCTTATTCACATGATTTATTGAACAATTAGCCTGTTTATAATATCATATAAGCAAAATTAGTGATTCCTGTAGAAAATCGCATAGTCACGTATTGTAATGTAATGATCAAGGAATAGCTAATTATATAATATTAATTTCAGTGAACCATCATTATTGACTTTGAATAAATATAGGTTACACTATAACTGACAGTTATAAGTGAATATAGACTAACACCAGACAGGTTGTCAGTATCATAAGGAAGTGTGAATTTAATATATGTCTGGTTGGTCAATACCATGTTAGTGGGGAGTTCAGTCAGTCAGTCAGAGATTCGGAGTTAAGTTAGAGAGTTGAGAAGTAGAGTCGAGAGAGACCAGTTGGTGCGGGCCGTCAACAAGCGAGTAGCTTGGGCCATAAGCATGGACAGTATGTTTATGAGTATGAAAAGTTGACTTATGCTGTGAACCTGAGAAGTACTATACTATGTTATGAACTGTGTAACAATCTAATAAAACCACTATACGAACACGAGCGTTACTGTCTTTACCAAATCATAAGGACTACGTAACAATTAATGGAGTCGTGACCAGAGATTTTGAGTATAAGTTCAACGGAGAAGCTACAGGAAACGTACTGGACAGCACTTGATAGCCGTATATCCTGACGAAAGATTGAAACCTCGGAGTACACGTGAGTGACTTGGTTATTTTCTGTACGCTTAAAAATGGCAGATCAAAACATATGTAGAAATATTAAAAATTTATCAGATCAATTGGGAAATTATTGTGCATCGCTAGGTAATAAATTTAACAAAATTGTACCAGAATTTGATGGGGAAAATAATAGAGAATTTAAATTTTGGATAAATTCAGTAGAGAAATATGCTTTTATAAACAATTTAAATGATGATGGCAAGAAAAAGATTTGTTTCCATACTTCTAGAGGGATTGTATCAAATTTTATTCAGGGTTATTTAAATGGTGATCCGCAGTGTACATGGGCAGAATTATTTGGTGAATTAAAAGTTAGATTTTCGGAAATAACAGATTCTCATCATGCATTGCGCTTGTTAAGTGAATTTAAACAAAGACCAAATGAAAGTGTACAAATTTATTATAAAAAATTAATTGATTTAGCAAAAACTGCATATGATGGTCAAGATCTAAGTCAATAGCCTAGATTAGTAATTAGACAGCTAATTCATTTTTTCACCGATGGATTGTTAAATGAGTCTATTAAAATTCAATTACTTAGGCAAAATTCTCAGACATTAGATCAAGCAGTAAATATTGCAATAGAAGAACAAAATATTAGGGCTAGACTTAGGTTAAGAAATTTTAAACCGGTCAATCATGAATTTCAAAATAGAGATAAATACATAAACGCGGTAGTTCAAAATCCACATAAACCAATGTATTATCAAAATAGGGAATATTCAAATTACGGTAAGATGTATAATCTTCGTAGTAGACAAAATTTCAATAGATTTTCACACAAGAAAAGATTTAATCATGTTAGTAATCAGGAATTGTTTAATTCAAGAACATTCAATATAGCAATTGCGGGAAACCCAGATTCATGTATACTAAATATGCAAAATAATAAATACAGAGCATAAGTAGATTCAGGCGCTGAAGTTTCATTGATAAGTAGAAGGATATTTAGAACCTTAAGACAAAAGGCAGAAATTAAAGATGATAAGATTTTTCTTCAGTCAGTAAATGGTGGTTCATTAAATGTAGATGGTTGTGTAAACCTAGCATTTAAAATTGGGAATACTGAAATGAGTCACCCATTTTATGTTGTTGAAAATATAAATAGGAATATTATATTAGGACGCGATTGGTTAAAACACCATGATGCGAGGATTTATTTTGATTTAGGCTGTTTAAAAGTAGGAAAATCATTTGTTCATCTAGTAGAAGACAGACAGCAAACGTAATGAAATAGGAACGAAATGTGTATTTTTAAGGATGTAAACGCGGTCATGATGTTTGGAAATAATTGTTTGGGAATACATTTAACTAGAAGGGATGTTATCATAGATATTCATTAAAAATATTAAGGGTAGTTCAAGTTCATGTATCATGTAAAAATGTGTGTAGTAAAATGGGCAACATAGACAGACAGGAATTATATTGAGTCATTAAAAAGTAATGGCGTTTTTGTAAATGTTGATAAATGGTTGTTTAAACCAGACATTTAAGATGTGGGAAGTTATTTGTGTTATGTCTTAGATATGTTGATATTTTACAGTAAATAGCTCTGTTGAACTTTGTTTCTATCTTGGATTACGAGAATTAGAGCGAATATATTTCTGTAAAGCCAGATATTTGGTATTAAAATGATACATGAACAAGTACTCGAATTAATGGGGTATTTCATTTCGGGAGTTAGCAGAATAGGACAGGAAATTAATGGTTTAAATAACGATAAATACAAGCAGATGGCGCGGTAAAAAAATTAAAGTTAAAAAGCGAAAAATAGAAAAATACCAATAACATGTATATAAAATACATGTAGTTTAAGGGCATTATGGTGTCTTGTAAATAGCAACGTAGTATACAGATATTTGACATTATCATGCTCCGGAAAGCATACAGTAAGTTACCTTATTTTGCGTTATGAAATTTTAGCGAAGTTATGTCGACTTTCGAGATGAAGCGACATAAACACATCGCGTATAGATTCGATTTAGAATGTTCATGTTGATTAGTAAATGCGAGATAATTATATAGACGTGAATATACACCGAGTTACAGTTTGTGTAGTATGTGTTGTAATATTGGGAATCTGCTGATGTATTTAATCAGTATGTGATTTAGCGCGTTGGGAAACGTAATAGTACATTCAATTAGTTACTAATTGATATTGTGTTTAACGATAGCATTAATAGATTATGCAGTACTAGTTTCGCGTTAGAAGATTAAAGTCAAGTACTACATGCACGTAATTAGGCGTCTTGTTCATTGTGATTATGATTATTACGTTATAATTGTGACAACTGCAGTCAGTATACCTGTAGTAGGGTTATGTATTGTTAAAAAATTGAGGTTAGCAGTTATAAGGGTCAATGTTAGTTCTGGGTTGATTAAACAAAGTTGATGCATATTATTATGTAACAAATTGAATTGATATAATTGTGATTAGCGGCTTCATTATACATTCAGACAGAGTCAGGTAATGCTTTTGCGTTTAGAAAGTGTAGAACATGGCATTGTGTTATATCATTCCGGGTAGATATTATTATTAAATAATGTTTTGTTTTTATGGACATCACATATATTTTTGCGTTAAAACATAGTATTGTTTTGTTACTAATTAATGTTTACGTGATTAACGACTACATTAATAGTGTCAAGCCGTATACGTTTATCGGGTTAAGAAATACGGGAAGCGTACACGCGTACATGATACGTTTTATTTATCGAATTTGGGTTTTGATATTAGGTTTGCATGGTAGGAAATGAATAAATCAACTTCAGGTTGTTATCAAGGTGTAAACATGTTGAATTCTTAGGAAAACTAAGATTTTTAAGTAGAAAATCTCATTTCCGGTAAATTTTGAAATTCTCCTTTGTGGAGAGTATCTATTCAAAGGGAAGTAATGATAGAACGAATGCTTGATATATCGTTATCGTCTATATAAAAATAATATTATGTTATTATGTAGGCCTACTAGTTATGTCCAATTTGAGGGTTAATATCATTTATTTTATCGTTGATTAATCATGAATATACTAAGTTAATGTAATATGTAATAATTAATGAGGCTGGTACTAAGTTGTTCTTGCTATTATTTCGTGATCAATGTAGGGAAAGAATTTTTTTTTTTTTTTTTTTTATTCAATTTAAACATATATTTGTACAAAAAGATTACATAGCTACATCAAGCATATAAAACGTCATATGTATGCATTGTATACAACACTCATAATATATATACATAATCTCCTTATACAATTTATCCCCACTTTACAATTATGGTTGTTTGTCGAATAAAATATGTAATATTGCCGAAGTTGGTTGTTAATACTTCAACAAAAGTAAATTAAAAAAATAAAACAATACAAAATCAACCGTGACCTCTGGTTCTAATTGTATAAAACTCTGTATCGATTAACAAAAATATCCATTTTGTCATTTTTTAAGGCTATTTCCCGTTCAATAGTTATTCGTGTTTTAAGGTAGTTTAAGAAGTGTTCAAAACATAATATCCCTAGTTTTTGTTTCGTATAAAAAATATAATACTTCATTAAAATGATAATATAATTAATCAAGTTATAGTGTACATGTTTTTTCGTGATACCAAAACTTACTATCGTATAATCAAACATAATATCAATATCTTTTCCCCTTAAGTATCGGGATAACCTATTCCACATATTCTGCGAGTGACAGCATGACCAAAACAAGTGCTCTATACTTTCCTCATAACTATTACAGAAATAACACATACTTGATTCTACTATATGACATTTTAATAGAAGTTTATTTGTAGCAACTACGCGTTTTAAGTATTTGTACTGGAAATCACGCAGTTTGGTATCTATAGTTGCGCTAAAAGTATTTCTGTAAACAAGTTTCCATATAATATCATTGTTATTTAATTCGTATTTCCATTTAGTTTCCGATTTAACATTTCGTTCGCCAATATTTGATATTTGAAATTTATAGTATTGTTTACACGGTTTTTGTATTTTTGATGTAATTTCCAGAAGCGTTGCTGGTCTGTTGCGTGTTAATGTTTCCATGTTTATTATATTTTTGTGCGTTGCTGGTATATTCGCAATAAGCTGGTGAAATTTTAAGAACTCGGTTGCTGGAATATTGTAGGTAAATGCGAACTGTTGAAATGTATAGAACTTATTTATGCGAAAGTCATATAAATGTTCCAGGTATTTTACTCCATTGTCATGCCAAGTTTTCCAAAATATTGGTATGTTATTTACTTGTATATGTCTATTATTCCAGAGTATGTGGTTTAGTTTATCTTCAAAACTGTCTTTTACTGTATACCAACTTGTGAGAATGTCTTCTAAAAATGAATTTTTTATACATAGTTTACGTATTTCAATTTGTGAGAGTTCCCCTTCGAATATTAAATTACCACCATATGGTTTGAGTATTGACTTGTAAATATGTTTCCATTGTCCGGTATTTTCTTCATCTATAATACGTTTAACCCATGAGGCTTTTATTGAGTATAAAAATTTTCGAATGTCTGTTAGTTTTAAACCTCCTATATCATAATTCTGTACTAATTCTATTCGTTTAATCTTTTCGGGTTTTCCATCCCATAGGAAGGAGAATATGTTTTTAGTTATTGAGTCTAATATGTTATCCGAGGGAGAAGGTAATACACAAAAAGCGTAGACTAGCTTTGGTAAGGCAAGGGTTTTTATCACAGTCACTTTTCCCATCATTGTTAGTTTTCTGTGTTGCCATTGTTTTAAACAATTATTAAAATCCTCAATTTTTGCATCAAAATTATTTTTAAAGTTGAGATTGTTATCATTGTAGAAATTAATACCTAGGGTTTTTGCAGATTCTGAGTTCCATTTGAACTTCTTATTCTTGCAGTATTCAATGTTTGAGGTTTTTAAGGAGCCTGCCCTCAAAATGACCGATTTGGTATTATTCAGGTTTAGGCCAGATATGACTCCAAACTGGCTAATAACATATACGAGCCTTTCAAAAGAATCTTTTGAACCGTCATTAAAATATGTTGCGTCATCCGCGAATAAGGTTTGTTTAACTTCATTGTCGTGCATCGTGATACCTTTTATTGAATTATCACACGCTATATAATGTGATAAAACTTCCATGCATATTATAAATAACGAGGAAGACAAGGGACATCCTTGTCTAACCCCATTTAGTATTGTAAAACTTTCAGACATATATCCATTGTTAAGTATCACGCTACTTATATTGTTATAGAACAACTTAACCCAACAAATTAAACCGTTTCCAAAATTGAAATGTTCTAGGCATTTGAATATAAAACTATGTTTAAGGGTATCATATGCTTTTTCAAAGTCAGAAAAGAAGAGTAATCCTGGTTTATCGTTTTCATTTAAGTAGTCTAAAATTTCAAAGATGAGCCTAACGTTTTCTCCTATGTATCTTCCTTTTATGAAACCGGTTTGTGAGTTTGCTATAATAGTACCTATAACTTTTCTTATTCTGTTAGCTATGGTCTTGGTAGCAATCTTATAATCCAAATTTAGCAATGTAATAGGGCGCCAATTTGATAGAACAGTAGAATCTTTATCGGACTTTGGTATTAATGATATTACCCCTTGCTTTTGAAGGTCTGTTAAATGTCCAATATCAAAAGAGTAGTTAATTGAATCAATATAATATGATTTTATGTCATTCCAAAATACTTTATATAATTCTACCGTAATACCATCTGAGCCGGGACTTTTGTTATTTTTCATTTCCATGAGAGCTTTAAAACATTCATCTATAGTCAGCAAACCTTCACATACTTCCTTATCTTCCGTTTTTAGTGTTTCTATTGGCTCACTGAAGAAGTCAATATTAGGTAGTTTATTGTTACTATTATTTTGATATATGTTTTTGAAAAAGTTAACTTCTTCTTTAAGTATTTCTTTTTCATCCGTTATAAATGTATCTTTAATTTTTAATTTTCCAACAATTTTTTTCTTAGCGTGATGTTTTTCCAAGTTTGCAAAATATTTAGTATTTTTTTCATTGCCTTCTACATGATTTGCTTTGGATCGTGTTAATATCCCGTTCATTTTTATATCTAACAAGTTGTCTAATTCTAATTTCGTTCCTTGTAGTTCTGTATATGTACGTGCATTATTATTTTCATTAAGCTCCTTTTCCAACTTTGATATGTTTTCTATTAATTCCTTTTCTCTTATGTTTTCTTTTTTCTTCTTCTGACAGGCATACTTTATAGTTTCATTCCGGATGGTACTTTTTATTAATTCCCATTTAGTATTTGGGTTTGCTTCGTTATTGATGTATATTACTTCTTTAATTTCGTTTGATATTTTATTTCTATATTCTTCGATTTGTAGAAGACTGTTATTTACTTTAAAGTATCCAGGGCCTCGTTTTTTATTAATTAATTCAAGCTTTAATAATACGGATGAGTGATCTGTCCGATAACCATACTTGATAACACATTTAGTCGCATGTCTTTCTAGTTCTTTGGATATAATGTAATAGTCTAATCTACAAGATATTGGTGGACTGTGATTGGAATGCCAAGTGAATTGTTTTTTATTTATATGCATGTTTCTCCATATGTCCATAAGTGAAAATTGATTAAGAATGTCTTGTAATTTTGATCTGCATTTTTTATGAGTATTTTGTCTTCCGTTTCGTTTATCAAGATTAACATCCATTATTGTATTAAAATCACCTCCTATTACCATATTTTCTCCATCTAACGATGCAATGTGTTTAGAAAGTTGTTCAAAGAAGCAAACATTATCTTCATTCGGTCCATATACATTAACTACATTTAAAGTATTCCCATTTATTTCTACTTTCACAGATAATATTCTTCCTTTAAGGATACATTGTGTTTCTAAAATATTGCAGTCTATATCAGGATGGGTTAAAATCGCTACCCCTTCCGCATTGGATTTGTTACCGCTGCATATCATTTGACCACCCCACTCAGACTTAAATTTATCATTCTTTTGTTCATTTAAGTGTGTTTCTTGTAATAAATAGATAGAAAACGTTTGATCTTTAAGCCATTGGAATACCTTTTTTCGCTTTTTAGTGTCGCCTAAACCTTTTACATTCATTGTAAAAATAGTTGTTTCCATTAACCATAATCAAAAATATTTACAACAGAGATCAGAGTTGATTGTGCATACAACAGGAATTGAACTATGTCCATTATCTTATGGAATTTAGTACCTACAGCAATAATAACAGGGCTAAACATAGTAATCGATAGTCGCAAACCACGCAGAGAAAAAATACTCTTCTATTACTGACGCCCATTATATATACTTTACAAACAATGCATCAAAATAACAATTATTATGTCATACATACATACATACAAACATTGGTATACATCGATTACTCAGGTCAGACATTTGTATACAGAGCATTATGTCAACAATCATTGCAATTAATTTGTCGTACTTATTAAGATGTCTAAAACATTAACGAAATGCTATCATATTGTGATTCCATCTACAATTGGCAGATCTGATCAAACGGACTATACAAGCTCTCATAAACACACATTCATAACATGCAATGCTTAATACATGTACATTTATCCTATGTACACAAATTCATACGAAATAGTGTCTATTAACCATTAATACAATACAATTGCACATGTCGATAAGGTTATAATTCAACTATCATAGTATGATGTTAATATTTTTGAGACTTTACATATAACATGTATATAAGAAACATTACTATCAAAACAACTGAATATTTGAATATTTATACAGACTACATAAGCCCCTTATTAGTCTAAATAAAAGCATATGTGTTCATGATCTATCATTTTTACATAGAATGTGCTCAGTGTAACGCAGTAGATGCGATAGATTATTTGCATCAAAACATACATGTATATGGTAACAATACAATCAATGTAAATAAATATACATAATAATTACATGTATTGATCTTGGTGGAATTTAGGTATATATGTAGTGTAGACTCAATATCAAATCAATATCAACATATTGGTATTTGTACTACAAGCAGTGCTCATAATTGAGAAACACTCGAACGTTAACTCATGTGAGCAGAGTATAAACATATTATTCATTCGTAATTATAATGCGAGTTAACCCAATATCTCAAGAATTTTATTTATAAGGGTTTCACAAATACATACTGCATTAGATCTGCCAATACTAAGTGTTTCAGTCAATATACCGGGGATCGAACGAGTCACTCCGAACCATGGCGGACTATCAGCAAATAGAACATGTTACTCCGAACTGTAGAGACTATCAGCAAACTAACACGTTACTACGAACCATGGCAGACTTTCGAGAACACCAAATCCAGTATTCCAAAATAATACTTCAACCGATGATGATGAATCAACTATTGTATGGGAATTTCTCCAACGTTCAATTTGGAGATAATCATTCGCAGATCTCTATCATTCGAATAGAGATAAACATTCGTATACATATACGATGGACTACCAACAGATGCCTACCACAATAAACAATTTACATTGGGAATTTCTCCAACGTTCAATTTGGAGATAACCATTCGTAGATCTCTATCATTGGATTAGAGATAAACATTCGTATACATATACGATGGACTACCAACAGATGCCTACCACAACAAAACAATTTACATTGGAAATTTATCAACCGTTCAATTTGGAGATAATGATTCGTAGATCTCCAACCGGAGATAATCATTCGTAGATCCATATGATCATCATTTCAACCCGTTATTGACTATGTGTGGATATTCGTCAGATGTGAGGACTCCAGATGCCACATACGGATAAGTCTACATACAATTCATCGTGACAAACATTTTGACAATCAAGTGATATAGTTATTTCATTTATATCTATATGGACATGAATTAAACCAGCTGAATATGCTGAAAATGAAACTACATTTGTAGTAATGACATTTTATTGTGTGTATATATGTGTTTATGTTGCAGATATTATTGGTTATTTATGTGTTATTATTTTACAGGTTTTATGTTCATTATTTGACTATGATTATCATTGTGTGATTCAATGTTATGGTAACATACCATTTAAAAAAAAAAAAAGGTTTGGGTTAAATATGTTAAAATTTTACTTAAGATAAAATTTTGTTTTCAAACAGAGGGAGGGAATTGTAATGTAATGATCAAGGAATAGCTAATTATATAATATTAATTTCAGTGAACCATCATTATTGACTTTGAATAAATATAGGTTACACTATAACTGACAGTTATAAGTGAATATAGACTAACACCAGACAGGTTGTCAGTATCATAAGGAAGTGTGAATTTAATATATGTCTGGTTGGTCAATACCATGTTAGTGGGGAGTTCAGTCAGTCAGTCAGAGATTCGGAGTTAAGTTAGAGAGTTGAGAAGTAGAGTCGAGAGAGACCAGTTGGTGCGGGCCGTCAACAAGCGAGTAGCTTGGGCCATAAGCATGGACAGTATGTTTATGAGTATGAAAAGTTGACTTATGCTGTGAACCTGAGAAGTACTATACTATGTTATGAACTGTGTAACAATCTAATAAAACCACTATACGAACACGAGCGTTACTGTCTTTACCAAATCATAAGGACTACGTAACAGTATTTCAAATCTCCGTTACTCGTTAAAGCCCCAACAGAAACTTGCAAACTTTTGTCTGTGAATGCCACCTACCATAAGGTTTAAGAAAATCATAGTGTTGAAAATTCCCCCTGGGTGGGGGGGGAGCAGGGTCAATTGTCGGCTCAAGGTCTAATAGTCTTTAATACTTCGAGTATCCGGTTATTCGGATATTTGTTGCCAACCTTAAAAATATTGGTCATCGGCATAAAATAACAGCTGTTTTATTCAAAATAACGTTGTACATGTAACATGTTGAGTTTGGCTCAAGAGAAACGCAATTGAGCTGAAATGTTACAGGTCGGAACATATAATTTATAGGTGTTGTTTTTATTTCTAGGATATACTGATGTAATTTACTAAAGAAACAAAGAATTACACATGCTTCCTTTGTGATTATTGTAAATCAAAGCACTAAGAGTACATTTTGGGGCAATTAAAGCTCAGCACGATTTTTCATGTTTTATGTTCGTTTTCTTACTGCCGGTGTTGTCAAATGAGCCTGGGGTAAGGCTTTAACATCACCAGAAAGCAATACTTGTATACGAGATCACGTGACATATTTATAAATGAATGAGCGTGAAGGCAAGTTACACGAGTATCCAGTGTTACAGCATTGACGCATCTGTTTTTAGAAACTCCATTACACTTTCGACACTAAGTTTCATAGTAATAACTACCGGTTTGTAGTATATTACATTTCCGATATACATCGGTATCGTCTGCAAAATTGTTAGTGCTACAGATGCAGTAAGGCCAACTTTTACAACGCTTCTTTGAATTATCATTACGCCTGAGTTTAAACCTTGAACCCTACAATTCATTCTCGTTCACCAGAGTATTCTTCTGGGAACTTGACTAACCACTGATGTATGAGGATGCCTACAATTATGCAGCGTGAAAATTCCGAACACAATCAACTTTGAACAACGAGTTGCGAATAAGATTCACGAGTATATCCAGTGTTACAGCAATGAAAATAGAAACCCCATTGTACTCTCGACATTAAGTTTCATAAATACTTCTGATAATCAATTCACTTATATTTTTCATTTCATGCAATAAATAAAAAGTTATTAAAATATTTTCAATGTTTGAAATGTGTTTTTCCTTCACAAAATTACGAAACTTGTTTTCATTAACCAGGGAGGTAATTGTACTAGCTAATAGTCATTTAATTTCAGCGTGGAATAAAGTTCAATGTAAAATGGGTGAAAATTAAATGCGGGCAGTTAAATAGTGTACGGGGTATTATTATATGTTTAGAATCGAAAAAAACTATGTTCTTGTCACGATTTGTTCAGTAAATAAAACACAGGCACTCGTTCGGATGCGGACAAATTAAATCACGAGTCTCGACCTTCAATTAGCATAAATACACAGCTGATATATTGCCTATATTTATATTCCCGTTTAAATGTTTTCACAAAGACGCTCGATTGTATTGCACGGAGAATTAGATACGATTCTCGATCTTCTACTAGCATAACTTAACAGCTGATATAGTGTCTATATTTATAACCCCGGTTGTATGTTTTCTTAAGCGGGAAGCATCACGAAGACTCGAGGTGTAACAGCAACACAAATTTTAAAGACAGATATTGCACGCTTTGCTCGCCAAAATTGATATATTCAAAGCAAGAACCTTGTAATATATTCATGCATAAAGGTCAGGATCATGCCAAATTCTCCGTTCAATGATACCAACACAAATCTAGAACCGATATTGCACGATTTGTTTATTCAACGCAAGAATCTTCAAATATATTCACGAATGAAGGCCACGATCATGTCTAATTCTCCGTGCTATACTATCTCTGATAATATCATAAACAACGTATCTAATTCGTTAACTTAAACTAGGGAAATTATACTTTTGTCCGCCTTTACATCTAATCAATTATCCGATCAGCATCTTTCAACTGATTCTCTATCACCCAATGACCGAAACTAATCAATTAAAATTCTGCAATAAGGTCATGCACATTTATAATTTTGTTTTATAGAATTTGCAATTTAAATGCAATGTGCTGGTGAGTAGAGAATACTAGTATTGCTTTCACTTGCCTAATTTACCTTCTGCAATTTGATTTAGGTTGGACATCTATTAACATTAACA
Organism: Spisula solida; assembly: GCA_947247005.1. Taxonomy (NCBI): domain Eukaryota; kingdom Metazoa; phylum Mollusca; class Bivalvia; order Venerida; family Mactridae; genus Spisula; species Spisula solida. Next base: position 2,454,008 of record OX365946.1, on the reverse strand, counting down.
TGTTAAGTAGATTCCATCTAAATATTAAGTAGGCGCCTAATAATTCAATACGGGACACAAGATTTAGAATTCATACTTTTACATACGAAAGGATAAATATTGGCTATTTAGTAGGAACAGGTACCTTCTTAGGCGGGGAGTTTCCCTCCAGATACGAGGGTTGTTCAAATTGGAATGCAAGTGTTGCTATATCTTTCTTGTATCAATGATTTTTTACGAATAGTTAGCTGTATTCCGACGAACATTGAACTAGCTTTAAATTGATACCTCCCATTTTAAAATCCGTTTAGTGTAGCTGTAACAATATGTCAATTAACACTGTCTACTCGTGTATACTAATGCTTAAATTATTGGGAAAATGTCACTTTTTTCTGCCCAAATTCGGTCCTATTTAAGAATCGTTGTTTTTTTAATGCGGGAGCAAATACACTATTTTACATAACATGTTTGGTGAAGTTGTGGCATGTTATGTCTTTTTCATCAACTACTTGATAGTTTACGCAATTTAAAAGTGGTGTAATTTAATTTTGAAAGGAACCACATGAACGCCATCCAAATACCGCAATATACTATAAAAGGGTTGCGAAAATCATATTTGTTTTGGAAACTGGTGGAATGTTTACAATTAAGCAAGTAGCTCAATGTGTTGGCACATCATTAGGAGCCATTCATACAATTATCAAACATATTAAAAAAAATAGGACGATAAGTATACTTCGGATACCCCTATCTGCTTAGAGACGCCAGCACACATGCCCTTGCAAACTGTCCACAAAATAGTTGAAACCAGTTTCTAGATAAAAAAAGTTGACCATTTGCAAATGTAATGACCATAAACGAGACATGGGTTCAAGTTTTCACCCGTGCGACAGATCCTTAAACAAATATGGGCCAGCAAAGACAGAACAAAAGTATGCATTGCAGAAAGCACCATCGGCGCCAGTAGAAATGTACACCTTTTTCAATATAAACCAAGTTTCTACCATTAAATTGGATGTATAAAATAGACAATGGGTAAATGCCAAGCTTGAAAAGGGAAAATTCCTTCATAAATTGAAGAAATACTCCGACAATCGCTCTCAAACCACATGTTTGAAGGATGACATGCTATTGCAGAGCAATGGGCCTCCACCTGCAGCAGCCATTAACGCTACTTTCTGAGAAGCGTGAAGGTTCTTGAGCTTTCCGACCATCCTGATTTGTCAAGCAATGTCCCTTGTGGTCTTTATTTGTTTCAAACTACTCTTAAATTGCAATGTCCGAAGAAATAGCATATACGTTAAGATCTCGGTTTGGCACGTGTCCAGTATATGCACAGTGACCCTATGAATGATAATAAAATCGCTTTTTAAAAATGGAATATCTGAATGAAACTTTGCATATATACCGGAGATGAATACTGCAACAGGATCAAAGGCTAGTTTCAATAGAATCTATTAAGGAAAAAAATGTATGGGCTTAGTTGCATTCCAATTTGAACAGCCCTCGTATTTATATAGTAGGAACCCATTAAATAAATAGTAGGTATCTACTAAATATAACTAGTTGGTACCTACTATATACATGTACTTAGTAGGTTCCTACAAAATAAGAGTTTTGACCCTAACCATACACCATACGTATTGCGGTGGACATTACCAGGAATGAGGAATGTATATTCGTGCAACAATTTGTTAATCAAGTGTCATTTATCAAGGACGAATTACCTAGCATTATTGTCGCACGTTCATTTGTGTCTGCAATACGTTTAGCAGTTCGTTTAGAATTTCGAAAAGGTAAGTAGATCTATTTATTAATTATACTTATATTTTAAAAATGATTATGGTTTTTAAAAATGAAGACAGGGTCATTTTGGAACTGGTTTCAGTTTTGCATGATATTATGCTTGTGTGAAATCCTTCCAACTTACTGATACATGTTGGCTACATCGTCGGTCTTAGAATTGGTTCTATGTGTATAAGGGTGGTTCCAGCACTTGTAAACACAGTATTATGATAACGAATGTCGATCGAGTAGTACCATAACCTGTAATACTGTCAGTGAATAGACAATCTACATGTACGTGTACACACTAAAGATATTCCAATTAAGAAATCGCAATTTTGAGCGAACTTAATAATCAATGTATTGGACTTGGGCGGATCTTTACTTGTTTAGTACTATGCCTTGTATGTGTTTTAAATTTGTTTTCTGTGCTCGGCTGGTTAAGTTGAGTGCTGCCTTCCCTGTCTGACTAAAATGACCTTTTTACAAAACGTCATCAGCAGCTATGATGTACATACCAATTACATGTATTATATAAAAAACTATGTTGATATCTCGTTCATATTGTAGATAAGCATACGCAATGAAGGCCGTCTTGGGCTTGGTGCTCCTGTTAGCTCTGGATGCAGTTTTGGCAAGGCTCTGTGGTGTTGGTTGCAGAGATATCCACACACATAGTTATCCAGAAGGAAAATGTGCAGCCCTGGGAAGGAGATGCTGCTGTTTTCGCGGATGGGGAGGCAGAATACTATGTCGGTGTATGTCGAAACGGGACATGCTACATTCTATGTATAATATGCCATACGGGAGATTGTCGGTGACACGGACACTCTACTGCCAAAGTGATAACTAATTATTACTAACGTAAGAATGAGGCACTGTGAACACCTCTCGTCTATTCGGTTATTCATAATTGATTGACTACAACATGAACCATTATACTTGTTAACTATTAACAGAGATTTGATTTTTTAAACAAATTTAAAACACAAATCATACATGAATAAATCAGACTCTTATCATCGATAATGGTTTGTAATAATGTGTACATGTTAATTTCATTTTTGTCGTGAGTGAAAATCCGGATCGATCAATTTGGACAAAATGAAGCTTTCTGTACTTTTATGTAATTAAATACACACCGTTGTTTATAAATAAAAACACACAAAATTCCGTATCAGCAATAGCCGAACTGCGTCAAAATATTTGCATGAGTTTCAGAAGAAAACTTATCTTTTCAACTTTAGTGTCCTTTCCTGAAAAATAAATATACCAGTCATTATCCAATACTTCGTTTCAATATACCAGTTGTGTAAAAGGTACCTAGACACATTCATCACACTCTGGAGGTTTGTCCTGTTTCCAGTGGTGTAACAGGTTATTAGACACCGCTTTCAAGGTTTGTCCTGTTTCCAGTGGTGTAACAGGTTATTACACACCGCTATCAAGGTTTGTCCTGTTTCCAGTGGTGTAACAGGTTATTACACACCGCTATCAAGGTTTGTCCTGTTTCCAGTGGTGTAACAGGTTATTACACACCGCTATCAAGGTTTGTCCTGTTTCCAGTGGTGTAACAGGTTATTACACACCGCTATCAAGATTTGTCCTGTTTCCAGTGGTGTTACAGGTTATAAGACACCGCTATCAAGGTTTGTCCTGTTTCCAGTGGTGTAACAGGTTATTAGACACGGCTATCAAGGTTTGTCCTGTTTCCAGTGGTGTAACAGGTTATTAGACACGGCTATCAAGATTTGTCCTGTTTCCAGTGGTGTTACAGGTTATAAAACACGGCTATCAAGATTTGTCCTGTTTCCAGTGGTGTTACAGGTTATAAGACACCGCTATCAAGGTTTGTCCTGTTTCCAGTGGTGTAACAGGTTATTACACACCGCTATCAAGGTTTGTCATGTTTCCAGTGGTGTAACAGGTTATTAGACACGGCTATCAAGGTTTGTCCTGTTTCCAGTGGTGTAACAGGTTATTAGACACCGCTATCAAAGTTTGTCCTATTTCCAGTGGTGTAACAGGTTATTAGACACCGGTATCAAGGTTTGTCCTGTTTCCATTGGTGTAACAGGTCACTAGACACCGTTATCAAGGTTTGTCCTGTTTCCAGTGATGTAACAGGTTATAAGACACCGCTATCAAGGTTTGTCCTGTTTCCAGTGATGTAAAAGGTTATTAGACACCGCTACCAAGGTTTGTCCTGTTTCCAGTGATGTCACAGGTTATAAGACACCGCTATCAAGGTTTGTCCTGTTTCCAGTGGTGTTACAGGTTATAAGACACCGCTATCAAGGTTTGTCCTGTTTCCAGTGGTGTAACAGGTTATTACACACCGCTATCAAGGTTTGTCATGTTTCCAGTAGTGTAACAGGTTATTAGACACGGCTATCAAGGTTTGTCATGTTTCCAGTGGTGTAACAGGTTATTAGACACCGCTATCAAAGTTTGTCCTATTTCCAGTGGTGTAACAGGTTATTAGACACCGGTATCAAGGTTTGTCCTGTTTCCATTGGTGTAACAGGTCACTAGACACCGTTATCAAGGTTTGTCCTGTTTCCAGTGATGTAACAGGTTATAAGACACCGCTATCAAGGTTTGTCCTGTTTCCAGTGATGTAAAAGGTTATTAGACACCGCTACCAAGGTTTGTCCTGTTTCCAGTGGTGTCACAGGTTATTAGACACCGTTATCAAGGTTTGTCCTGTTTCCAGTGATGTAACAGGTTATTAAACAACGATATCAAGGTTTGTCATGTTTCCAGTGGTGTTACAGGTTATTAGACACCACTATCAAGGTTTGTCCTGTTTCCAGTGGTGTAACAGGTTATTAGACACCGGTATCAAGGTTTGTCCTATTTTCAGTGGTGTAACAGGTTATTAGACACCGGTATCAAGGTTTGTCCTATTTTCAGTGGTGTAACAGGTTATTAGACACCAGTATCAAGGTTTGTCATGTTTCCAGTGGCGTAACAGGTTATTACACACCGCTATCAAGGTTTGTCCTATTTTCAGTGGTGTAACAGGTTATTAGACACCGGTATCAAGGTTTGTCATGTTTCCAGTGGCGTAACAGGTTATTACACACCGCTATCAAGGTTTGTCCTGTTTCCAGTGGTGTAACAGGTTATTACACACCGCTATCAAGGTTTGTCCTGTTTCCAGTGGTGTAACAGGTTATTACACACCGCTATCAAGGTTTGTCATGTTTCCAGTGGTGTAACAGGTTATTAGACACCGGTATCAAGGTTTGTCCTGTTTCCATTGGTGTAACAGGTCACTAGACACCGTTATCAAGGTTTGTCCTGTTTCCAGTGATGTAACAGGTTATAAGACACCGCTATCAAGGTTTGTCCTGTTTCCAGTGATGTAAAAGGTTATTAGACACCGCTACCAAGGTTTGTCCTGTTTCCAGTGATGTAAAAGGTTATTAGACACCGCTACCAAGGTTTGTCCTGTTTCCAGTGATGTAAAAGGTTATTAGACACCGCTATCAAGGTTTGTCCTGTTTCCAGTGATGTAAAAGGTTATTAGACACCGCTACCAAGGTTTGTCCTGTTTCCAGTGGTGTCACAGGTTATTAGACACCGTTATCAAGGTTTGTCATGTTTCCAGTGGTGTTACAGGTTATTAGACACCGCTATCAAGGTTTGTCCTGTTTCCAGTGGTGTAACTGGTTATTAAACAACGATATCAAGGTTTGTCCTGTTTCCAGTGATGTTACAGGTTATTAGACACCGCTATCAAGGTTTGTCCTGTTTCCAGTGGTGTAACAGGTTATTAGACACCGCTATCAAGGTTTGTCCTATTTTCAGTGGTGTAACAGGTTATTAGACACCGGTATCAAGGTTTGTCATGTTTCCAGTGGCGTAACAGGTTATTACACACCGCTATTAAGGTTTGTCCTGTTTCCAGTGGTGTAACAGGTTATTAGACACCGCTATCAAGGTTTGTCATGTATCCAGTGGTGTCACTGGTTATTAGACACCGCTATCAAGGTTTGTCCTGTTTCCAGTGGTGAAACAGGTTATTAGACACCGCTATCAAGGTTTGTCATGTTTCCAGTGGTGTAACTGGTTATTAGACACCGCTATCAAGGTTTTCCTGTTTCCAGTTGTGTAACAGGTTATTATACACCGCTATCAAGGTTTGTCATGTTTCCAGTGGTGTAACAGGTTATAAGACACCGCTATCAATGTTTGGCCTATTTCCAGCGGTGTAACATGTTACTCGACACAGTCATCGCACTCTGGAGGCTTTACGTGTTTCCAGTAATGTAACAGGTCGCTAGACACCGCTATCAAGGTTTGTCCTGTTTCCATTGGTGTAACAGGTAACTAGACACCGCTATAAAGGTTTGTCCTGTTTCCAGTGGTGTAACAGGTAACTAGACACCGCTATCAAGGTTTGTCCTGTTTCCAGGTACTATTTTGATACAGCACATGGTGTAAGAATTATCAATCTCTCATACTACGGCTATAAAAGAAGTCCTAACTAATGCGGTTTTACTGCCTGTATCTTATCGTCAGATTCCCCGTTCGCTTTGCTGGTAAAGAGACTATAGAGATTCATTCTGTTTGTCTTATAAAACATTTGTACCCGAACTGAATACCAGTACAGCCGATATTGTTTAGCATTTTTAAACGTGTAATTGCCTGATAAAAGCGCTTTATAAATATGGTATAATTAATAATTATAACAATGGTTGCCACCGGAATGAGGAACGTATACTTGCAAACACGGACATCCGCTTTGGTAGTTTAGCTTCATTTATTAAGGCAAATATCACTTCGTCGACAACATTTGAATGCATCTAGTATTATATTGTTGTCAACAATACGGTGATCCTCTGTGTTTGAATTCTGACAAGGTAAGCAGCTATAGTGCATACTTGTTTTTAAAGATAGCGCTGTGTTGTTTAGAAAAATGATATCTGTCGTTTTTTGTTTATTCGGACTTTAAAAGCCGTTTCTCTCCAGTTTCCTGTTACACACGGCGACATTTTGACTTAACCAGTTTTGCTGTTACACACGGCGACCGATTGACTTAACCAGTTTCCCTGGTCTATATTCTAGCTAGTACTAACTTTCCTTCCCACAGGTAACCAGCAATTTCTCTATACGTGGAAGAAAATCAATATTGCTGTCGAAATGTCATGGACGTGGAATGGAATTGAACTCAGATCGCCTGGTTGCAAATACAGCGCACTTACCACTGAAATAATTGCTTCTGATCAGTTTAATACATTGTAATTTGCTGCAACAAGAGCGCGTCACTGCCCGTGAATCTTTAAACATAAATGTATTTATAGGAATATTTCGACTAAGAAACAACGATGTTGGACGAACGTAATATGTCCTGCCTTTTAAAAGATATAAGAAGGTATCAGAAGTTATTGCATTTTAGTATGACTGTTGAATCTTAAGATTTCAGAAACCAGTTGTATTGCTTTTAATGCGTATTCCTTCGTTTTTGTGTGGCGTAACGCCACACAATGATATTACCACTTTTCAGCTTACGACCAATTTAACGCATTAGGCCTCGGCAAATAAATAGTTCTTTGATTTGAACAATATTACAAGCATGCAACACAGGTTACACGTATCATTGGACCTGATTTGTTTACATTACCAACATTTACTTATATTAAGACCAACAATTATATCAGACTTTTATTATTAGAGGATATTTATAGCAAATCATTCCACACGGACTATATTTCTCGTTTTTAACATTTTTTATTTTCATAAGACATATTATACAGCTATACACAATACATAATATACAAACAATTTTGTCCAAAAAAAATGTGAAACTAATTCCTGAATCTTTATGATATTATTCATTAATGTCATTATGATTTTTGTAGTATATATATAGTGGAGGGGGGAGAGTTATGAGGACAGTCGCTTAGAAGATATGTTGTGGTTGTAGAGGGTGAGAAAGGAAAGTAAGAGAAAGATAATAAGAAATGGTTACGGGTTCGGGGAATTTACACAATATCACTATTTGAGTTATACAAGTTATGAAAACTTCTGCCATTTTCTGTTACAGATTTGGAGTTTGTTTTTGAATAGTGCGATTGTTTGTTCCAGTTTTTTTGATAGTTAATGTATTCTTTAAATGACTGAATCGTCGGTGTGTGTTTATTGCATTTACATTTAAATATGAAATATTTTGCAAGCAGTATAATATAGTTGGTAATAAGCCCATCTTCTTCTGTATTCTTTATAATGTTGCAAACTGAAATATTTTGAAATGTGATATTTAAGTCTTTTGAAAGTTTTTGTACTAGATATGACCTTACTTCAGCCCAAAAACTTTGTACAATATGACATTCCCAGAACATATGGTATATAGAGTCTGGTTGTCTATTGCAAAAATCACATAAGCTTGACTGGGTTATATGACACTTGTGTAAAAATGAATTGTCGGGTATTATATTCATGAGGTATTTATACTGAAATTCTCTAAGTTTAGTGTCTATTGTAATAGTATTCGTTTGTTGGAAAATTTTAACCCATTCTGTGTCTTCTATGGTGAACCTGAGATTCCATTTTTGTTTGTATTTTGGTTCTGTTGATAGTTTAGTCTTGATTAGTGAATTATATGAAATCTTACATAATTTGCTTTTTCCATTTAGTCTATCGATTAGGTAGTTTGGTGGGTTGTATGTTATAATTTCGTTTTGCATTTGTGTCTTCCATTCTTTCGGTATGTTTTTAATGAGGGTATAGTATTTCAAGTAGTCTCCATTAGGGATATCATATAGAAATTTCATCTGCTCGAAGCTGTGGAATATTTTGTGTCTGAAGTCAAATATGTGTTCTACATACTGGATTCCTTTACTGAACCAGGTGTTATAGTAAAATAACTCATTTTTATTTATATGTTTTATACTTGAATTATTCCAGATGATTTGTTTGGATGTTTGGATTTCAGTGTTTAGGGTGTTGACCTTAGACCATGAAATCAATATATCCTTTAAAAAATTTGATTTTATATTGAGACTTTTACAGTCTTTTTCAGTAATATAACATTTAAATAGTAATAATCCTCCATACTTTTCTAATTCGGTCTTGTAATGAAAACTCCAGTTGGCGTTTGAATTAAAAATTCTTTTTATCCAGCTTATATTTAATGAATCTAGAAAACATTCCATGTCTATCATTTTTAGACCCCCGTCTTTGTATTCTTGAATTATTTGTTTACGTGATATTTTATCAGGTTTTGAATTCCACAAGAAATCAAAGAAAATTGTATTGATCAATTTTATAAAATGTGCTGGTGGGTTTTGTAACACAGTAAGGGGATAAATTAGCTTTGGAAGAACAAATGTTTTTAGAACTGCTATTTTTCCAATGAGTGTTAAGTTCCATTTTTTCCATTGATTTAGGACATTTTTACATTCTATTATCTTTTTTGCTACATTTAGATCATACATTGAAGATAACTTATTACTGAAGGTAATTCCTAACGTAGTTGCCTCCGACGAAGTCCATTCAAATTCGTTGTCAAAGACAATATCTGTATTTTTTAGACTTCCAATGCGCAGGACTGAGCATTTGTTTCTATTAAGTTTAAGCCCAGATGTTTTACCAAAATCGTCAAGGGTTTTTATAAGATTTTCGAAAGACGTTTGATTTCCTTTAAGTAGAAAGCTAGCATCGTCTGCAAAAAGAGTTTGTTTTGTGCTTTTATTGTTTAAATTAATACCTTCTATAGCATCGTTGTTTTCTATAGAAATAGATAAAAACTCAATACATAGGATAAAAAGATACGGTGATAGAGGACATCCTTGCCGTACACCACTCTTAATGTTAAAAAAGTCAGAAAAATGACCATTATTAGTTATACAGCCCTTCGCATTTGCATAAAAAACTTCAACCCATTGTATGAGCGAATCGCTAAAATTTAGTTCTTTTAAACATTTATAAATGAATTCATGATTTAAACTATCAAATGCTTTTTGGAAATCAGAAAAGAATATGAGACCTGGTTCATTGTTAAGTTGCATTTTTTCTATTGTTTCAATAATTGTTCTCACATTCTCTCCTATATATCTTCCCTTGATGAACCCAGTTTGGTTTTCGTTAACTATACTATCTACAACCTTTTTTATTCTATTAGCAATAACTTTTGAGGCAATTTTATAATCGACATTTAATAGTGATATTGGTCTCCAATTATTAATTGACAAAGGATCTTTATTCTTCTTTGGTATTAATGTTATGATACTCTGGGTTTGAAGTTCTGTTAACTTCCCTATGTCGTAAGGGTAATTTAGTGAGTTAACTAGGAATGTTTTAATATCGTTCCAAAATATGTTATAGAATTCGACAGATAACCCGTCTGAACCAGGGCTTTTGTTATTATTCATTTCTCTTAGTGCGATGGAACATTCATATTCTGAAATTATTCCACTAGTGAGTGTTTTATTATCTTCTGATAGGGTATTGTGTCCATTTGAGAAAAAAGTATTATTGCGGGTTAGACTTTCGTTAATTTTATATAGATCAGCATAAAAGTTTTTACAGTATGATAAAACATCATTGCTGTTTGTAACTATCGTGTCATTATCAGTTTTCAATTGGTGCATGGTTTTACTTTCAGCTCTTTTGCGCTCTAGATTCGCAAAATATTTAGTATTTTTTTCCGGTCGAATGCCGTCTATTGCAGTCGAAGGCCGTCGAAGTTCAAAAAATGTTTTAGGCATGTATACGTTAGGTTCGTGGTAATTTATGTGTATATATGTATATTTGTCGATAATAAAACCGAAATATCTGAAGAAAAGTATGTTATATGATGAATTTATAGTCCAAACACTGTACGATGGCCAATCTAAGGGAGAGAACTTGGGTTGGATATATTTAGGTCTTTGGACTAAACAAGAGTTGAAATCTAGATAAAGATGACTTTATAGCCAAAACTACTACGACGACAAATCCAAGGGAGAGAACTTGGGTTGGCTTTTTCTATTGCGATCAACCCTGTAATATCTATTTAAGGCGTCTGACAGGGGTCAGTTAGTTAAAATTGAAAGTTTTCTACAGCGGTCAACCTATCAATATCTATTTCAGGCCTCTCATAAGAGTCGGTTAGTTATAATTGAAGGTTTTCTACAGGGGTTAACCCTGAAACATCTATTTAAAGTTTCTTACAGGAGTCGATTATTTATAAATTAAAGTTTTCTACTGCGGTCAACCCTGTAATATCTATTTCAGGCCTATCATAGGAGTCGGTTAGTTATAATTGAAGGTTTTCTACAGCGGTTAACCCTGAAACATCTATTTAAGGTTTCTTACAGGAGTCGGTTATTTATCAATTGAAGTTTTCTACTGCGGTCAACACTGTTATATCTATTTAATGTCTCTGGCAGGAATACAGTTAGTTATAAGTGGTAGCTTTCTACTGCGGTCAACCCTGTAATAATTTATCTATTTAAGGCATCTGACATGGGTCAGTTAGTTAAAATTGAAAGTTTTCTACAGCGGTCAACACTGAAATATCTATTTTAGGTTTCTTACAGGAGTCGAGTAGTTATAAATTGAAGTTTCTACTGCGGTCAACCCTGTAATATCTATTTAAGGTTTCTTAAAGGAGTCGGTTAGTTATAAATTGAAGAGAGGAAGTCAGTTATAGTTATAAGGGAAAGTATTCTACTGTGGTCAACCTTGAAATATCTATTTAAGGTCTCTAACAAGGATCGGTTAGTTATAATTGGAAGTTTTCTACAGCGGTCAACACTGAAATATCTATTTAGGGTTTTTTACAGGAGTCGGTTAGTTATAAATTGAAGTTTTCTACTGCGGTCAACCCTGTAATATCTATTTCCGGCCTCTCATAGGAGTCGGTTAGTTATAATTGAAGGTTTTCTTCTGCGGTCAACCCTGTAATATCTATTTAATGTCTCTGGAAGCAAGTCAGTTAGTTATAAGTGGAAGTTTTCTACTGCGTAATATCTATTTAAGGCCTCTGACAGTGGTGGGCTAGTTATAATTGAAGGTTTTCTACTGCGGTCAACCCTGTTATATCTATTTAAGGTTTCTGACAGTGGTCCGTTAGATTTTAGTGGAAGTTTTCCAAAGCGGTCAACCCTGAAATATCTATTTAAGGTCTCCGACAGGCGTCGGTTAGTTGTAAGAGCCAGTTTATTATATTGGTCAACCCTGAAAGATCTATTAAAGGTCTCTGACAAAGGTCAGTTTGTTTTAACTGGCAGTTTTCTACTGCAGTCAACCCTTAAATATCTATTTAAAGTCTCTTACAAGGGTCGGTTAGTTATGAGTGAAAGTTTTCTACAGCGACAGGGGTCGATTAGTTATAAATTGAAGTTTTCTACAGCGGTCAACCCTGAAATATCTATTGAATATCTTTGACAGGGGTAAATTTGTTTTTGAGCCTGCTTGCGGTGAGAGATGTGTGGGCGTAAGTGCGAGAATGTGTAAGTTCGTTCCATTTTGTCAGGACAATAACATTGTTATGCTTAACCAATCTTGATTATATTAGGCTTGAATGTTCACCTCCATGAGGATGGTGTCATGCACAACCCTCGGGTTCCTATCTCAAAGATCAAAGTCACCGTTGGAGGTCAAAGATCAAATTAAAGCTTGTAGGATTATAACTTTGTTATGCATTGACCAATCTATCTTATATTTGACATGAATGTTAATCTCCATTAGGTGGAGTGTTATACCCAACCGCCAGGTTCATATCTCAGAGGTCAAGGTCACAGTTTGAGGTCAAATGTCAAATTGAAGCTTGTCCGATCATGACTTTGTCATGCACTGACCAATCTTTCTTATATTTGGCATAAATGTTTACGTTCATGAGGCGGAGTGTCCTGCCCAACCCCAATGCTCAAATCTGCAAGGTCAAGGTCACTGTTGGATGTCTAAGGTCAAATTGAAGTTTGTCCGGACCATATGTCATGCTTTGACCAATCTTTCTTATTTTTTGGCATAAATATTTACCTCCATGAGGGGGAATGTCATGCCTTACCACCAGGTTCCTATCTCAAAGGTCGATGTCACAGTTAGAGGTCAAAGGTCAAATTGAAACTTGTCCGGACCATAACTTTGTCATGGATTGACCAATCTTTCTTATATTTGACATGAATGTTTTCCTCAATGAGACCCAACCACCGGGTTCCTATCTCAAAGATAAATGTCACAGTTGGAGATCAAAGGTCAAGTTGAAATTTGCCAAACTATTCCTTTGTCATGCATTGACCAATCATTGACATGAATGTTAACATCTATCAATTTGAGTGTCATGAGCAACCCCAAGTTCCTCTCTCAAAGAGCAAGGTCAGTGTTGGAGGTCAAATTAAAGTTTGTACAGATCATTTCTTATTTATACATGGTGGGATAAGATTAACCTGGTACATTTAAGTTGGTAATTTTTGGTTGGTGACTACAAAGACCTAAATATACATTTAGGTCTTTGGTGACTACATGTAATTATCTTGACACCGGGCGATCTCTCCAAGCCGTTTAAATGGTCATTGTAAATATACTTTGCTTGACGCCCAGCATAGTAAGTTCCATGTTACTGCTGGTTCGCTTGGTGTCTTGGGCAGCACAAATGCTTGAATTAGACTGGGCTTATCAGAACTCGAGCATAAAATGTTGATGCAACCTTAATTCGATATTGGTTTCAATGGCATCAGTACGCCACACATCGGTACTTTCAGTGCTTTGATTTATTACGTAGTTTGAGTTTTTAAAAGTGCCAATTAAGTTTTATTTCCACTTCTATCCTAATTTAATTTGTCTATTCTGAGGAAACGTGTCATAATGTTTTTATTAAGTTGATTCATATGTCATTTTATATGACCCATGATTGGTGTAATAAATTATTTGTATTCCTTTTTATAGTATGTATATACTAATTACCTTATACATATTATTAATTATATTATTTAATTATTGCAGATATTCGCCAACAATGAAAGTCATCTTGATTTTGGTGCTGCTCTTTGCGTTGGATGCAGTTTTTGCAAAGCGTTGTGGTGGGAAAGACTGCAAAGATATCATCACACGTAGATATCCAGAAGGAAAATGTGCTGCCAAAGGAAGAATATGCTGCATGGTTCGTGGCAAAGGCAGACGACGAAGGTGTCGCTGTAAGTCAACAACAGATACGATACATTCTATGTATATTGTGGCGCCCGGAAGTTTGACATCGACACTGTTCTGTAAACGGAAGAGGCGTGGAACTGTCTAAATGAACTATTCTCGTCTATTTTGTTTATCGTTATGTAAATTGATTATCTACAATGTGTACTAGTCAAAGTGAAAACTTTTAATTAAGTTTTGATTTATTTAAAAAATTGATAGGATGGTATGGTATTATAATCTGATAAGGGTTTTGTAAAGTTTATTAATGTTGATATATGTCTTTGTCGTAAGGGGAAATCTGGTTGGACATATTTGATAAATAAAACAACCTAAAAATGCGAAAAACAGTCGAACTGTGTTTAATACATTAATTTAACAAGGAAAACAATACTAGACTTTCCATATGTATTGCCCATTCATGAAAAATTAATAAACCTGTATCAACCGATTATTATCATTATTATTTCGTTCTTATACCGAACAGAACAGAACATACATTTACTAAGACTTGTAACAAGTACATTGTCTGAAAACACAGTTATATATTCATAATTATATAACACAATACAAAATTGACCAGAGGTGTGTCAGGTTACTAGACACCATCATCCAACTCCAGGTTTTTTTACTATTGATGTATTAAAAACCTCCGCAATTCGTACTTATACATGTATACACTAGTGGTGTGGTGTCAAGTTAGTAGACTCCATTATCAAATTCCGGAGGTTTATTGTTACATTGATACATTAAAAAATTTCATTTTAAGTCAGACAGGAAGGCATCATTCAACTTTATCAACCGATAAATAAAAACATAAAAACACACATTACGCACTATGCCCAACTGAACAGGTAAAGGATCCACCCAAGTCCAAGGTGTCGAAAAGCTGAATGAACTTGTTTCAGCAATCAAAAGGCGGAATTATCAAGCCGAATGACCAAGTTCTAACAGTAAAATGTCAGGTTACCAGACTCCATCATCAAACTCCAGAGGTTTGTTGTACTAATGATGTATTACAAGCCTCCGCAATTCGTTCTCATATACACAAGTGGTGTGGTATCACGTTAGTAGACTTCATTACCAAATTCCGGATGTTGTCAGACTATTGATGCATTACAAACCTCCGCAATTTGTTCTTATACACTGGTGGTGTGTCAGGTTACCAACTCCATCATCAAACTCCGGAGGTTTGTTGTACTAATGATGTATTACAAACCTCCGCAATTCGTTCTTATACACTGGTGGTGTGTCAGGTTACCAACTCCATCATCAAACTCCGGAGGTTTGTTGCACTATTGATGTATTACAAACCTCCGCAATTCGTTCTTATACACTAGTGGTGTGGTGCCACGTTAGTAGACTCCATTATCAAATTCCGGAGGTTTGTTACACTATTGATGCATTAAAAAAAAATCATTTTAAGTCAGACAGGAAGGCATCATTCAACTTTATCAACCGATAAATAAAAATATAAAAACATAAAAACACACATAAGGCACTATGCCCAACTGACCAGGTAAGGATCCACCCATATCCAAAGTGTCGAAAAGCTGAATGAACTTGTTTCAACAATCAAAAAGCTGAATAATCAAGCCGAATGACCAAGTTCAAACAGAAAAATGTCAGGTTACCAACTCCATCATCAAACTCCGGAGGTTTGTTGCACTATTGATGTATTACAAACCTCCGCAATTCGTTCTTATACACTAGTGGTGTGTCAGGCTACCAGACTCCATCATCAAACTCCGGAGGTTTGTTGTACTAATGATGTATTACAAACCTCCGCAATTCGTTCTTATACACTAGTGGTGTGTCAGTCTACCAGACTCCATCATCAAACTCCGGCGGTTTGTTGCACTATTGATGTATTACAAACCTCCGCAATTCGTTCTTATACACTTGACACGTTTGCAGACACCATGTTCATACACCAGAGAAATGTCAAGTTACTGAGTACTCTGTTTTTACTCAATTAGCATATTCAACTACTGTACGAGGGGTGTTCGAAAAGAAATGCAACTTACTCTATGATATTTTATTAACTTAATCATTTAAAATGAAACTCAAAGGAAACCTTTCATGAACTCTCCTTTACACTTTGCACACAAACAGCCATGGTTAAATGTGTGTGTTTTATCATGAACTGTAATATGGCTGACCATATAGGATTCCTGGAACCGTACCTATGGTCTACTGCATGCAATTTAAGTCTAGCAACTTAAAAGTATTCGCATATGACTAGGTCTACATAATATACTTGGTGATAAGGCATCTTCATGCGTTATTCGCTTAAAAACTACTTTACAGTAGAAGCCCTATGGGAATAGGTATTTTCATGGGAAATGTGCATATGGTTTATTCAATTAGCTATTTGACATTTTATGAAATATTTCTGAAGTTTTCCATGCACACAATATCTATAGAACCTTCTTGTAACATATCTGTCCATTAGTTCTGGTTTTTGAATTGCAAGACCTTTGTGGATGAAAAAATCGAATGAATCAGTTCCATCAGTGACTGCGTGTGTTTTATAATTACGGATTTCTTAGATTTCTGGTAGCACACATATGATATTTATGCTTCATTCTTGGTTAATGATAGTGAGCGTATGTTCAATCCGTTCTTATACTACGTAAAAACTTCTGTTGAAAGTATGGAGGTATAACTTAAATATTTTCTTGGCATTTGAAATAAGATGACGTTTTGGACACCACGTAATGAGCATGGTATACAGTGGGTACAAATGTTGTTAACTTCTAGAATTTTCGTCCAAATGGAATTAGCTTTGGATAAACTCGAGCTTGTAAGAGCCGCTAACAGTTCAATTGTTAAAATTGCTGCGTTGAGACGTATCAATGTTCTCTTTGAGTGTTGTATTTAGTTGATCACGTCTTTTGTTGTCTTTCAGATGCTATAGACCAACTTTGAGTCATGTATTAAAAGTGTTACAATGCTAAAATACACATTACGATGTCCTTTTATCTACAAATGTAAAGGAAGTTCATCATGTATAAATTTATCACTTAAGTTTAGATATTTTTTGATATGAGGCATAATTTCAGTCAGTTTTACGATACGATTTTCGAACGTTATCTATCCACGTTCAGACAATGGTCTAATACGTACACATGCCGAGTTTGAAGCACAAAGCCCCTACAAATACAAAGATATGCATGGAATTGCATTTCATTTCAAACACCCCTCGTAAAGTGACATATTTTCGTGGCAATAAATTCCGTGTTTGGTACCTCTTGTACAAAAAAAATAAGAATTACCTTACACGGGTAAATGTTTGGATTGTGAGTAAGTTATATGGCCTTAAACCAGTGTAATCGGAGAAGAGGTAGAGCTCTTAGGGCTTTGAATGGGTGTATTTGGTGTTGGTTGGTGCCACACAGGTCTTGGATGGGTGTATTTGGTGGTACTGAGATATCCATTCATGCCAACTACGTTGTACAGTCATTCAATGCCCTATAGCATATGCACCACTACCTAATACACCCATATCAGGCCGTTTGGTACACCAACCACTAAGAAATAAACCTATTCAGTGCCATATGGGGTATTCACCATTATGGAATTAACCAATTCAAGGCCTTTCACATAATCACCATCACCAAATAAACACATTTAAGACCTACAATGGGATACTAGTATTCACCCGAGTCTACACTACCAAATTTACACATTCAATATCATATTGGATTTAATTAATAAACCCAATCAACGGTACTTGTATAATTCACCACCACCAAATACACCCATTCAGTACCTTTTGTGTTAGTTAACCAGAACCGAATATTACATTAATGTCGAGCCATTTGGGTATATATGTAACCAGGTGTTTTATTTTCTTGTCCGCCCTTTTGTGTGACTTAACCTCTTTTTGCTTTTTTGTCTCTTTTGGTGCTTTTGCTTACTTTTGGTATTTTGCTACTCTTCATTGTCACGTGATTTGAAGTCGAATCAGCTGATTGAAGAAAGACGTTTTGTATTTGGGAAAGAACTGAATTTTGGTAGATTTGATGAAGATGTTTTCCTTTAATGTACTGCAGTTGTCTATTTGGAATTGTGCGGAAATATGGTTATGTCTGGATGTTTGTGTCGAAATTCGAACCCCGCGTTTTTGAGTAAAATGGCGGCTTAGCTGAAAACCTTCTAAACTTAACTTTAACTTTTGATTAACGATAACAAGTGTCTGGGATTAACCTTATTATTGATATCACTGACTATCTCTGTATTTGCACCTTTTAACTTTCAAGGAATAATAGTTGGTGGATTGGTCACGTGAGATTAGGAGTGTTGGAAGTGTTTGGTCCCTTAGACCGGTAAGTTATGTGTCCCGTGTCCTGTACTGTGTACTGTTAATGTTCTTGTATTGTATTATTGATATATATGTGCATTCTGTAAGTCATCATTACCTGTAAGTGTTAATGTAAAGGACTGTAGCCATGCACTTGGATTTATGGTGAACTGTGTTGTGACAGATTGTTATTTCAGGACTTTTATGTAATTATTCCTGCAACTTATGTGTTTATTGTTTTGTCTATTGCAGGACGCCTTCATTCTACATTCTTTATTCTTCATTGGATTGAAGTATTAACCGTTGTAATGTGTACATAATATTGCCTTCATTAAATACCATCAGAATTTGACATTGTTTGTGTTGGTCCAGGTCCCAGTGTACCACTATTATAGAACACTGACTTACTATACCCACAACAACAACAACACTGAGCTAGACCTGGGTATATATATATTCCCCAAATTCGCCCATATGGCATTCTCATAACCCATTAAGTCACACATTTAAGTCCCTATAGTGAACTTACCAATAAATAATACACCCATTTCAGGCTATTTGGTGTACCCACCCACACCAAATACATCAATCCAATGCCCCAACGGATTCTCACCACCACAAAATAAACCCATTCAATGCCCTATGGGATACTCACCACCACCTAATACACCCATTCAATACCCTATGGGATACTCGCCACCACCTAATACACCCATTCAATGCCCTATGGGATACTCGCCACCACCTAATACACCCATTCAATGTCCTATGGGATACTCACCACCACCTAATACACTCATGCAATGTCCTATGGGGTACTCACCACCACCTAATACACTCATGCAATGTCCTATTGGATACTCGTCACCACCTAATGCACTCATTTAATGTCCTATGGGGTATATGCCACCACCTCATACACTCATTCAATGCCCTATGGGGTACTCGCCACCACCTAATACACTCATTCAATGTCCTATGGTATACTCGCCACCACCTAATACACACATTCAATGCCCTATGGGATACTCGCCACCACCTAATACACACATTCAATGCCCTATGGGATACTCGCCACCACCTAATACACTCATTCAATGTCCTATGGGGTACTTACCACCACCTAATACACTCATTCAATGTCGTATGGGTACTCACAACCACCGAATTCACCTATCAAATGCTCTATAGGGTAATAATTTAAACCAAATATACCCAAATAAGTCACTATAGTGAAATTTCCACCACCTAATACACCCATTTCAGGCCATTTTGACTACCCACCAACAACAAATACATCAATATACACCCATTCCGTTCCTTACGGGTTACTCCAATTCACCAATTCAATGCCCTATTGGTAACGCACCAGCACAAAATACACCTGCTTAATGTCATGTGTTGTACTCCAAACCACCAAGTACACTCCACGTAACACAGTGTGAAGACATATTGGGTACTCAAAATCTTTTGGGGTACGAACGACCATTATAATACACCCATTTCACACCATATAGGGCACTAACCTCCAAGAAACCCCAATTCAGTGTCTTATAAGGTATTTGTTACCACCCAATACACCAATTCAATGCCCTATGTGGTACTCGCCACCATCTAGTACACCCATGTCAGACAATGTAGTGTTACAACCAACACAACATAAATGCCATATGGGGCACTCACCACAACCAAACACACCCTTCAATGTCCTATGGGGTATGTACCTCCACCTAATACACCAATTCAATGCTCTATGGGGAAAATAACCTGCACCAAATACACTCATTCAAGGCACTATAGTGAACTCTCCCCCATCTAATACACAATTTTAAGGCCATTTGGGGTACCCACCAATACCAAATACACGCATCCAATGTCCTATGAGGTAATCACTATCACTAAGAAAAGTTAATAAACCACTCACTGTTCTTATAGAAACTCACCCATTCAATGTCATATGGGTTACTCCAAACCACAAAGTACACCCACACAATAACTGTCTGACCGGGTACTCACCAACACCATATACACCCGTTCAAAGGGGATACGTAGTGTAAGATAGTGATGCGTATCCCCTTTGAACGGGTGTATCTTACATCTTACACGGCCTCACAGGCCATATGGAGCACTATCTACCAAATATATACTAATTCAGTGCTATATGGGGTATTCATCACCACCCAATACACCCATTCAATGCCTTATGTTGTACTCACCACAATCTAATACACTAATTTCAGGCAATATGGGGTACCCACCACCACCACAAATACATATTTAGTGTCCCATGTGGTATGCACCACCACCTAATACATTCATTTCAGGCTATATGGGTCACAACTACTAAACAATACACAAATTCAGTGTCATATGAGGTATTCTTCACCATCTAATAATCACGATGCCTTTTATGGTACTAGTACTCACCACCATCTAATATACCAAGTTCAGGCCTTGAAGGGTACCAGTCAGTACCAAATACAACAATTCAATGCCATATAGGGAACTGCACCAAATCAATCTATCCGAAGCCCAATGCATATATTCACCACCATCAAGTTATACGTGTACACCCATTCAATGACCTACCGGTATAACTGTGGTACTAATCACCATCAGAAATCGTAATTTTCATACTTTGACCTTGATATGACCTTGAAATTTAATTTAAAATTGTCAGTGTTGTATGTTTTATATCTAATGCACAGTAGCAAATGAGTTATTTGCATGCTAACATGTATCTTTACACCCATGTATGATACTGTCTTATAGTAATTAGTAACATATGTTATATGGATTGAACATTTATGGCGACAATCTTGGATTTCCTGGTCCTCACCACCCTTTGACAATGTATAACAGCACATTTTTACACAATGTGGTAGTCACATAAAGACATTTTGGTATAAATCAGTTCTTGTTTTACTTTTGAGGCCAAACAACTGTTTTAATCCTGTTAATGCAATCCAAGGGACATATACATTACGGCAGCCATCTTGGACGCCATCTTGGATTTTGCTGGTGAATTTCAGACATGAATAATATATTTTGAATGCCAATATAGATGTATAATAATAATAAACATTTTTAGCATAGACATCTTTGGTAAACATTTCAGAATACATGAGTACATATTTCTTGTATAAAAAAGGTGGGTGGCGTAAGAAAAGCACATAGTACAAGATAGACTGTATATCTCCAGTATTAGAATGCCAAAGTGTTCCAAAGAAGTATTATCCAAACTGGTGAATGTAAATATTCATTTAAATAATCAATTTGGATAGTTTTTGTGAATAAATGCGATACAAACAAAGAAGATACCAGGTGAAAGTGCGTTTTAAGCCATTTTTACATTGGTTTTACCTGTAAATGACATTGACCTTTGAAGATTCTAAAAATATTTTAGTTAAATAGAGCTTTGCTGTGTCTATAACAATTAAACAAAGTTATTTCCAAAAGTTGCATCATATTCCTGATATTTTCATAACGTTAATATTAGGCTTATGCTGTCAAAAAGGCGGCCATCTTGGACGCCATCTTGGATTTCTCTGAACGCCACCACTCTTGGCAATTAATGCCGCCAGTCGCAGATACTACGGACTTACCCGAACATTTTGGTATATGACATGTCTTGTTAACAGACAGGTCCTACCTACTCCTAAAATAGAGGACTTTTTTGGCAAAAGTCACCCTACCATAATGATTTTACATCATAATGCAGTAACATGTATTCTGTGATACAATGGTTCTTGTTTATCATGATTGTGACTGGTATAAATGTAATGTCAACTTGCAGAAAACTCATACTTCATTGTATATTGACACTCTAGAGGACTGAGGACTATCATATTAGATCAGTGTGTATAGAACAAATACCAAAAGGAGAGAAACAAATTGTAAATTCACACCAGTTCAATATAAACAGTAAATAACAGCGAAACAAACCAAACTACAAGTTAACAACAACCAGAAACAGGAACTTAAAGTAATAGCGGACTATACGTTGGGCGAAGCCCAACGGATAAGATCCGGTTTATAGTAACACCTGTGCACGTGGTTTGGTCAGAGTTTGAATTCACTAATGGATCTAAAAATTTGTGTTAAAATCCCGCACTGAAGCAAAGATACTAGAAAATGGCTGCCAATAGAATAACAAAAAATATTAAAATGCGATATTCGGCAGCTGATAAATTTTCTTTTATTTTTTAACGATGTTTAAAAATATTCAAAAAACTAGCGTAGGCCCCTGTTAGAGAAGAAAAGATAATAATTATCAGTCTTCCATGGTTCCTATGCAACCAATCTTTTATATGGGGAGGGCTATTTCCTAAATGTTTGGACACAAAAAAAGGCAGCCATGTTTTTGCCCGCTTCGGAAAGAAATTTTAACATTTTCAGTGCATAAACGATGCTACAAACTGTTATGAGACACATGATTACTCTGAGATAACGAAGTAAGTCGAGCGGGAATCGTTCATATGCGCGAAATATCAACCAATCTTAAGAAAATCTAATAAAAAAGACACATGTTTGGGTTATTTCCCATCGCAAAGTTTGCAATACAATTAATTAAAGTATTAACGTATCTGGACCGGACGGTGATAATCCACATCGTAGTTGTAGGTTATTGTAAAGAAAGTAAAACAAATGCATTTTCGTAATTCCTCGCCGAGATGTAATAAAAAATCCATCCAAAATCGTCAAAAAATATTCGCGGGATAAAGGTCGCGAAAACTAATAACATGTTGTTGTTGTCGTTATTGGATACAATAAAACCCGTAATCTTCCGTCTAAAACTCTTTTATGTTGTGACGATTTGCAGGGTTTATTTAACAAAAAAGGTGATTAAGATTAAAGATGTTTGATATTTAATCGTAATATGATTAATTGAAATGAAAATAGCCTTTTCTTTTGAACAAAAGTACTATCTGGTATGCTCATGCAACCCATTAAAAAAAGGTAAAATATCAAATAAGGCCTATTTGAAATCAGTTGTTAATGTTATCTGTGTTTATATCTAATTATTCATTTTTAAATTAGTTACCCCTGAATTAAGAAGACCTAGAATTAAACAAATTGAAAAACGTGTATTATCCACAGACAGATATATTTTCATTTTGATCGGGCTGACAAATGTTCATTCGGACTTACAAACGATAGCAGGTTTGTATCGTCTTTCGTTACTTTGTACCCAATATTTCGTATCAAACCACTATCGAGCGCTTTCTTGTGCAACGAACCGCTTCGATAGGTTGCATAGACGTAGGAAAGCGCTCGGTAGCGCCTTTTGGAAACGGCTTGCTCCAGATTCGTAACTTCGTAACCAAACAATTTTTTGTGAAGTTATGCATCACCAAAAAATCCAGTACTAGATGAGCGTGTTACAAATAATGTAGGACAACTGACATAGTCCGCTAAAAATATGCTGTGCATTAGTTCATATTAGATACAGTAAGTGATGTTTGTAGTATCCACAACTTGTTGTGATCAGTAGCATTTAGGTTTGTCCGGCTATTTATCTATAACAATCAACCGATCAGCATTTTAATGATTCTATATCATACTATGAGCAAATACAACTCAAATTAAAATTTCTCACAAAAGTCATGTATAATTGATGTTTTATAACATTTGAATGTATAAAAAGACCAGTGTGCTAGTGGGTACAGAGTTATTGCTTTAACTGGCTCTATCTCTAATATACCATCATGGCAATGGCCACAGGTGCTTGACATGTGGATATGACCCCTGGACTTCTATCACTACATCCAAACAGCATTTCCAAAACAATTATTGGATGTCAAATATAGAGGATATTACATGAGTTTCTTTTCATATTGAATTTATTAAACGAGTTGAACAAAATAATAAAATGCTAGGCTCTGCCGTGCATTTTATCGATATTATTCAACGAGTTTAATAAATTCATTGTGGAAAGTCACAAATGTAATGTTCTTTTTATCACATGTTAGCCTTTTTCCGATCGAAACATAAAAAAGCCACTTATTGTCACTATAATAAACTTTGACGAATTCGCCTATATTTTAAATGACGTCGCGTCAAAGCTTTGTTACACTAGTGTATTATCAAAAATAAATAATGGCTTTATAACGCCACCGCGACTTCAAACATCTAATAAATAGAGGATCTTGCACGAGTGCTCATTACATACGAGCTTTATTAAACGAGTGGACAAAATGATATGACACGAGGCTTTTCCGAGTGACATATTGTTTTGTCGACGAGTTCAATAAAACTCGTATGTAATGAGCACTCATGTAAGATTCTATTTATCACATAACCTTAAAAAATGCACATTATTGTTCAAAAGGATGATGTACGCTGCATATTTTTTATGTTTCAGCCAAAATTAAGCGATACAATGAGCGCGACGTCATGGTGACGTTGATATTATTCTGGCGTCATTGACGGATCAATGCATGGATTGGCTAACGTCACGTCAAGCTAATTTTTATTTATTGCACAGTCTGGGAGTGCCGAACGATATTTACGACACGGCTTTACGGCACTCATGGACGGCAGGTTATGTGATCATAAAGCTTTTTAGGATCTATGGTTATTTATTTAATGCTAACGAGTAGTTTACCGCGGAATATCAGTGAATTATGTAATAGATATTGTACTAGTTATTCGTCAAAAGTGTCTTCTTACAAAGGTTATTGTACAGTTTGGGGAGGACAAAGAACATAATTATCCGAGGCGAAGCCGAGGATAATTTGTTGTTTGTCCTCCCCAAACTGTACAATAACCCTTATAAGAAGACACTTTTGACGAATAACTAGTACTATATCTGACTTATACTCCGACAAAAATAAAACGATCACCAGAGAAACAATGATTATTAAAATCCATTCTGGCACAATTCAATATCAGAAGATGTTTTGCAGTTTCGAAAATATAATTCTAATGTTCAAAATAAGCATGGCCTAATGATCCTAAGGGATTATCTAACCGTCCATACATATAGGTACATATCTGTGCATATTATTTGTCTTTTATTTTGTTTTTAAAAACAATAGACAATCCATGAAAATATTTTCAAACAGGTTCAAATAAAAAAAACGCTTCTAATAGATTGTAAACTGTTTTGTGAATATTAAGACAATTTGTATTTGGTTTATACTTGAAAACAACTGCCTGTATTATGATAAGATCCTTAAAGAAATGACATATTTTCTAGTTTAAACATACATTTTTCACGTGGATATATTTATTGATATAATGTTGTATTGAAGTAATACTTAATGACATAACCAATGCTCATGAAAAAGTAGAAAAAAGTTATAGCCACTAATCGGTCGATGTATATAATTCAGGTTTCTTGCTATTGATTGTCAATTTGTAAAATGTATGTTTCAAGCTTACAAATGGTTTGTAGTTCGGTTTCAATTGCTACTGATAATTAATACTGTAAGATCATTGAATTTAGAGGAGTTTACTCCCTGTTCTGGGGATTATAACAAATAAGCCATTGTTGTATAATTGTTTGGGTGTAGATAAATTGTGAGATTGAATATTATGATATAGTTCAACCAAGACATTGATTAAAATTTAACGCCACAAACTTTACGTTTTTTAAAGTAATGCAGCATATTTTTCCATGCTGTGTGTTTTTACAATTTCCTAGCTTGGTGTTTTATGCTTTAGGCAATCATTTGCTATGTCGTTTATTTAACTGTTACACAGATTTGTAATAGTTTTCGTCTAATTGACCATTTATGGCAATTATTTTCTGAGTGAAACAGTTTTCTTATAGCTCACAAAAGTGTCCGCTTACGAAAATAATGTACACTTTTTGAATAGAATCAGTGGGCGTGTCGGAGTATAAAATCCGATTATTTCACTAGCGGTAATTCCACTCAAACGCACTACATTTTGTACTATTAAAATCCCCGTGGAGCGTCCCAATTTTTGTTTAAGACTATTGACGTCGAAACTCAAAATGATATTGTCTGCCCTGAACTCTCAGTGGATAGCTCTCAAATATGCAGTAATTAGACTATAGATCTCAGTAGCTAGCCAATCAGCATGGAGAAAAAGTGTTGAATAAATCCCGTATACAACACTTTGCTGTGGTATATATAACAATAGATTGCTTTATACTATAGTAGGCCAAGCGAAATAATTGAGCATAGCTATAATAATGTATACATGCATTTAGCACAGAAAATATGGATGAACCTTTTTGATACCAAGCTTAGTTTAGTCTATATTATAACAATATTATATTTTAAACAAGTAACTCATTGGACTTATTAGAATACATGTACATGTATATCAAACCTTTCTACATTTGTTCATTATTACTGTCATAATCTGAGACAACAATTTTGATAGATAATTAACCAATTAGGGTATTGCCAACATCTCTGCTGAGTGCTGACAACATGATCAGTAGAGGGTGAATGCCGTGGTAGCTTCTATGACTACAGTACGACCTCTCTAGGGGGACATATGTAGTGCAACAACCTCTGTTTAACAAAACCTTCAAAGTTACTTGAAGTTACTAGTATTACATGTATATACTTTTGTAAATTATGTAAGGGAACAACTTCTGAACAATGACCAATATTTGCAGCCCACAAAGGGTCTCACTCTACCGAGGTTGTTCTGTACTATTGTGTCTTCAATAATTACGTGCAGATTACCCCTCTCTTCTAAGACATCATTTTCACAGAGTAGAACTTAAAACCAACTAAACGTTTAAAACAAATCGTAGGGGTTCCAATGGTGTCTGGTGATTGAAGTAAATGACTTTCATACTATCACAACCCATAATTTACAAATGAAGACCTCACCTTCAAGACCACCTTAAAATAAAGATCACTACTTTCTGTCCACTGACTTGCACATTATTCAACCTCAAATTCACAGTGAAATTGCACCTATATGAAAACCACCTCTTTAACAAGATTGGCTCAGAATTAACCATTTTTCGGTCCGTTTTCATCTGTTTGCTCTTTGATAGAATGATGCAATCACTCAACATTATAAGTTTTTTACAGTCCCAAGAAGGAGTTTCATTATTGAGGTTTTACTGTAAATAGCTTAATGTTGCCACTTAGATCTATATATGCATCATGCAACACTTAACATATTACACCAGCACTTAAATGGTTTATCATACCCCATGGTCGATTTATAGGCAAAGTGTACCTGATAAACAAAGATTATTTATCTATAGTCTAAGTCAGATAGAACGGCTCGTAGGTGTTGATATGGGATTATAATCCTCGTTTCACTCGGAGTTATAAATCCCATATACAACACCTACTCATGTTCTATCCTATACGTATTTTGAATACAACTTAATACATGATCGTAATCAAACATGGAATAGTTTATTACTCAAATGGTAAACGGTTAGCTTGCTTACAGTGGCTGCTGTATTAGAATATTTAGATAGCGTATGTATACAAAGTGAATAATCAAAGTCAAAATGTTTACTAAAACTACCAATAAGTGAGCCATATAAGTGGAAACTACGTCGGAAATCGACTGTTTTATAGTGATCTATTTGATCGTACGTCAGCGCGCGCTTTGAAAATGACGTCACGTCAGCATTAAGAGGCACCATACAGGGCAATACAATTCAATTAGTCGCTAATTAGTTCAGAAATATTGAAATAACGCATTAAATAAATAGAATATTTGTGTTTTTCGGTGTAAAATCGAATGTTATTTCACCTCGTGAGCGTCTGACTTAAATTTTCACTCGTGAGCCTCTGACTTAAATTTACACTTGTGGCTACGTCACTTGTGAAAATATTGTGTCAGCTGCTCATTCAGTGAAATAACATTCGATCTTACACCGAAAAACACAAATATCCTCTATATGACAATCGAGATATTTTGAAAATGTTTTCAATGCTGTTGGGTTGTAGAAATCGACGTACATTGATTATATCCACACGCCGAGCACCAGTAGTCATGGATACCAATTAAATCACCGGAACGAGGAATATACATTCATACACGGACATCCGTGTTTGATGTTAGCATTCCATTTACATTGTACGTATTAAGGAAACTATTGCCTCTTCAACTACAATTCTATCCATTTAATGTAACAGTGTTGTCGTCGCATATTTGTGTCAGCAATACAGTAATCTATTTATTTTGCTAGAATTCCAAAAAGGTAAGCAGTTCTATATCACATATGTGTTCTTTAAGATGATGTTTGTTGTTAATAAATGAAGACACTGGGCATATTGAGATTGATGTCGGTATTACTAATAACGTAATATTTCCTGTTTTTATGCCCCCCTATCGATAGATGGGGAGGCATATAGTGATTCACCTGTCCGCCCGTTCGTCCGTTTGTCCGTCCGTCCTGGTTAACCCAAATTGACCGTTTCTTCTAGCATTAATATGGCTTGTTACAAAGCTTTCATACTTGCATGGATGTTGTGTATGAACACTCTCCACACGCCTGTACCACCTAACCCCATTTTGACCTTCACCTTGACCTAATTTTGGACTTAGACTTATTTATGGACAAGGCTTCCACAGGGGGCATAAGCGTTTAGTGAACGCAGTCTTGTTATATGATATACAGGGCTTCACTGAAAAGTTACCGCGTATATATACCTCTGTACTTATTATACACTATGACCTATCGGTACAACATATTGCTAGTGTGTACATTTGCATATTGTTAAAAGGATAGCTGTGACTAAATAGAAAGGTCAAAACATAGTAGTGTTCGGCTTTTAACACAGTGTAACGTAAATCTTAAAATATAGACTCAATAGTGTGATAACTTCTCATTGAAGCAGAGTCTCGTATATTAAGAAATCATCTGCAGCTATAACTCTGACGTGATAAATTGCAATACAAAAACAAACACAAAATCTGTTATATTTATCGTTTCTTAATATTCAGGAGCATGCAAACTTGTATACTATATGCTGTGCCACATGTTTGAACGCTTTCTAAGGCAAATGTCACGGTTCTTTTTTTTAACCCATAACAAATATATGGGCAATATATGTTTGTTTTTGCACTGCAATTTGTCGCTTTAGAGTTATGATACATTTTCCACAGTTAATATACATTATTTACCTAGTATTGTTTATATGTTTGTATATTGTAGATAACAATGAAAGTTGCATTGTTTTTGGTGCTCCTGCTTGCAGTGGAAGCAGTTTTGGCCAGGCGCTGTGGGGTTGGTTGCAAAGATATCCGCACACGTAGGCATCCGGAAGGAGAGTGTGCCGCCCGAGGAAGGAAATGTCTCATATTTCGGCGCAAAGGCAGACGCTTCTGTCGCTGTAGGTCCGGGGTAACAATTAGAAACCTACTTGTGCCATACGGGAGAGTGTGGACCATGGATGATGCGGAGTTTGAATACTAATGTACGTTAAAGCACATTAGTGTCTCAATGAACTTTACTATTCTCTCTTAGCCTGTACTATTCGATCGGTTTTAATGTAATTTAATTCAATAACCAGCGCAATATATTAATTCAGCCTTTATTTTTACTAGTATGGCATTTGTTGAAATAAACTTGGTCGCTTACATGCGCTAAAATTAGCATGATGAAGTATACTTTTAATGTGTACTAGTATTTAATTAACATTATTCTAGTGTTTTGTTAACAAATTATGTAAATTATGTAGTCAACGTCATCGGAAACATGAGTCAAATGATAACAGGTAAAGGACGCACTGGTACAAGCAACTGGTTAAAGGGAAAGAATAACAATAACTACATGGCTTTGTTTCTTTGCAAATATTCTTGAAAAATAAATGTGAATATACCTATATTTATGTAGGGTTGTTCCATTTAATCTTGGTTGCGTATTTTTCATTTCAAAATTAGTTTTGTCGCCATGAAACGATTCGGTATTGTATACAGTAGTATTCTTTCTAACGATATGTATATCCTGCACATAGAAACGTCGGGTAGTATAAGCATGGACTTAATTAACGAGGGTAATCGATCTTTAGGGAGTAGTTCCAGTTTTGTACGGTCATTATTGAAATACTGTAATTCTCGGGTAATTCAAAGCAAAACCACCTATCCACCCACACACGAGAAAGTCCAGTACTGGTACGTACCATCCGTATCCCAAATAAATGATACTCCAAGCAAGCCTATGTACTGACGAATCGCGCTTGAAATTAGCGTATTACCATAGTGGTAATTGGTAATGATGACTACACTGAAGTCACATTTATAAGGTTTATATCCTATGCAATGAGAGCAACCTCAAGAATAATCTTACATAGGATGCTATTCCAGTTACCTGGCGCCATTCTTACATATACTCGGCATCAATGAAACGCTACCAACCTACTGACTCTTATATTTTTAAATTCACGTCACTGCTGACTTCAAGGTTACTGCTGGTTGATCCATTGCCCGGAGACTGCTGACTTACAAGATACTGCTGGTTGGTCGGATACGGCTGGATGGTCTATTGTCAGGATACTGCGGGTTGGTCTATTGTCCGGATACTGCTGGTTGGTCCATTGTCCGGATACTGCTAGTTGGTCCATTATTTGTCCGGACACTGCTGGTTGGTTCATTGTCCGGATACTGCTGGTTGGTTGATCGTCTGGATACTGCTGCTTGGTCCATTGTCCGGAAACTGCTGGTTGGTTCATTGTCCGGATACTGCTGCTTGGTCCATTGTCCGGAAACTGCTGGTTGGTTCATCGTCTGGATACTGCTGGTTGGTTCATTGTCCGGAAACTGCTGGTTGGTCCATTATTTGTCCGGACACTGCTGGTTGGTTCATTGTCCGGATACTGCTGGTTGGTCGATCGTCTGGATACTGCTAGTTGGTCCATTATTTGTCTGGATACTGCTGGTAGGTCCATTGTCAGGATACTGCGGGTTGGTCTATTGTCCGGATACTGCTGGTTGGTCCATTGTCCGGAAACTGCTGGTTGGTTCATTGTCCGGATACTGCTGGTTGGTCCATTGTCCGGATACTGCTGGTTGGTCCATTGTCCGGAAACTGCTGGTTGGTTCATTGTCCGGATACTGCTGGTTGGTCCATTGTCCGGACACTGCTGCTTGGTCCATTGTCCGGAAACTGCTGGTTGGTTCATTGTCCGGATACTGCTGGTTGGTCCATTGTCCGGAAACTGCTGGTTGGTCCATTGTCCGGATACTGCTAGTTGGTCCATTATTTGTCTGGATACTGCTGGTTGGTCCATTGTCAGGATACTGCGGGTTGGTCTATTGTCCGGATACTGCTGGTTGGTCCATTGTCCGGATACTGCTAGTTGGTCCATTATTTGTCCGGATACTGCTGGTTGGTTCATTGTCCGGATACTGCTGGTTGGTCGATCGTCTGGATACTGCTGCTTGGTCCATTGTCCGGAAACTGCTGGTTGGTTCATCGTCTGGATACTGCTGGTTGGTCCATTGTCCGGAAACTGCTGGTTGGTTCATCGTCTGGATACTGCTGGTTGGTTCATTGTCCGGAAACTGCTGGTTGGTTCATCGTCTGGATACTGCTGGTTGGTCCATTGTCCGGATACTGCTAGTTGGTCCATTGTCCGGATACTGCTAGTTGGTCCATTGTCCGGAAACTGCTGGTTGGTCCATTATTTGTCCGGATACTGCTGGTTGGTACATTATCCGGATGCTGCTGGTCGTCCATTGTCCGGATACTGCTGGTCGTCCATTGTCTGGATACTGCTGGTTGGTCGATCGTCTGGATACTGCTGCTTGGTCCATTGTCCGGAAACTGCTGGTTGGTTCATTGTCCGGATACTGCTGCTTGGTCCATTGTCCGGAAACTGCTGGTTGGTTCATCGTCTGGATACTGCTGGTTGGTTCATTGTCCGGAAACTGCTGGTTGGTCCATTATTTGTCCGGACACTGCTGGTTGGTTCATTGTCCGGATACTGCTGGTTGGTCGATCGTCTGGATACTGCTAGTTGGTCCATTATTTGTCTGGATACTGCTGGTAGGTCCATTGTCAGGATACTGCGGGTTGGTCTATTGTCCGGATACTGCTGGTTGGTCCATTGTCCGGAAACTGCTGGTTGGTTCATTGTCCGGATACTGCTGGTTGGTCCATTGTCCGGATACTGCTGGTTGGTCCATTGTCCGGAAACTGCTGGTTGGTTCATTGTCCGGATACTGCTGGTTGGTCCATTGTCCGGACACTGCTGCTTGGTCCATTGTCCGGAAACTGCTGGTTGGTTCATTGTCCGGATACTGCTGGTTGGTCCATTGTCCGGAAACTGCTGGTTGGTCCATTGTCCGGATACTGCTAGTTGGTCCATTATTTGTCTGGATACTGCTGGTTGGTCCATTGTCAGGATACTGCGGGTTGGTCTATTGTCCGGATACTGCTGGTTGGTCCATTGTCCGGATACTGCTAGTTGGTCCATTATTTGTCCGGATACTGCTGGTTGGTTCATTGTCCGGATACTGCTGGTTGGTCGATCGTCTGGATACTGCTGCTTGGTCCATTGTCCGGAAACTGCTGGTTGGTCCATCGTCTGGATACTGCTGGTTGGTCCATTGTCCGGAAACTGCTGGTTGGTTCATCGTCTGGATACTGCTGGTTGGTTCATTGTCCGGAAACTGCTGGTTGGTTCATCGTCTGGATACTGCTAGTTGGTCCATTGTCCGGATACTGCTAGTTGGTCCATTGTCCGGATACTGCTAGTTGGTCCATTGTCCGGAAACTGCTGGTTGGTCCATTATTTGTCCGGATACTGCTGGTTGGTACATTATCCGGATGCTGCTGGTCGTCCATTGTCCGGATACTGCTGGTCGTCCATTGTCTGGATACTGCTGGTTGGTCGATCGTCTGGATACTGCTGCTTGGTCCATTGTCCGGAAACTGCTGGTTGGTTCATCGTCTGGATACTGCTGGTTGGTCCATTGTCCGGAAACTGCTGGTTGGTTCATCGTCTGGATACTGCTGGTTGGTTCATTGTCCGGAAACTGCTGGTTGGTTCATCGTCTGGATACTGCTGGTTGGTCCATTGTCCGGATACTGCTAGTTGGTCCATTGTCCGGATACTGCTAGTTGGTCCATTGTCCGGAAACTGCTGGTTGGTCCATTATTTGTCCGGATACTGCTGGTTGGTACATTATCCGGATGCTGCTGGTCGTCCATTGTCCGGATACTGCTGGTCGTCCATTGTCTGGATACTGCTGGTCGTCCATTGTCCGGATACTGCTGGTTGGTCCATTGTCCGGATGCTGCTGGTCGTCCATTGTCTGGATACTGCTGGTCGTCCATTGTCCGGATACTGCTGGTTGGTCCATTGTCCTGATACTGCTGGTTGGTCCATTGTCCGGATACTGCTTGATGGTCCATTGTCCTGATACTGGTTGGTCCATTGTCCGAATACTGCTGGTTAGTCCATTGTCCGGATACTGGTTGGTCCATTGTCCGGATACTGGTTGGTCCATTGTCCGGATACTGCTAGTTAGTCTATTGTTCGGATACTGGTTGGTCCATTGTACGGATACTGCTGGTTAGTCCATTGTCCGGATACTGGATGATCATTGTCAGGATACTGCTGGTTGGTCCATTGTCCGGATACTGCTGGTTGGTCCATTGTCCGGATACTGCTGGTTAGTCCATTGTCCGGATACTGCTGGTCGTCCATTGTCCGGATACTGCTGGTCGTCCATTGTCCGGATACTGCTGGTTGATCTATTGTCCGGATACTGCTGGTCGTCCATTGTCCGGATACTGGATGATCATTGTCAGGATACTGGTTGGTCAATTGTCTGGATACTGCTGGTTGGTCCATTGTCCGGATACTGCTGGTTAGTCCATTGTCCGGATACTGCTGGTCGTCCATTGTCCGGATACTGCTGGTCGTCCATTGTCCGGATACTGCTGGTTGATCCATTGTCCGGATACTGCTGGTTAGTTTATTGTCCGGATACTGGATGATCATTGTCAGGATACTGGTTGGTCAATTGTCCGAATACTGCTGGTTAGTCCATTGTTTGGATACTGGATGATCATTGTCAGGATACTGGTTGGTCCATTGTCCGTGTACTGCTGGTTGGTTCATTGTCAGGATATTGGTTGGTCAATTGTCCGGATACTGGTTGGTCCATTGTCCGGATACTGGTTTGTCCACTGTTTGAATACTGCTGGTCGTCCATTGTTCGGATGCTGCTGGTCGTCCATTGTTCGGATACTGGTTGGTCCATTGTCCGGGTACTGGTTGGTCCATTGTTTGGATACTGGTTGGTCCATTGTCCGGATACTGGTTGGTCCATTGTTCGGATACTGGTTGGTCCATTGTCCGGGTACTGGTTGGTCCATTGTTTGGATACTGGTTGATCCATTGTCCGGATACTGGTTGGTCCATTGTTCGGATACTGGTTGGTCCATTGTCGGGATACTGGTTGGTCCATTGTTTGGATACTGGTTGGTCCATTGTTTGGATACTGGTTGGTCCATTGTTTGGATACTGCTGGTCGTCTATTGATCGGATGCTGCTGGTCGTCCATTGTTCGGATACTGCTGGTCGTCCATTTTTCGGATGCTGCGGGATGGTCCATTGTCCGGATACTGATGACCAGTTGGACTGACAATAACAACAATATTGAAACAATGTAATAAATGTCTTTTACTGCACCCATGGATGAACAAAAATACATTGTAAATTATTCAACATTTAATGAAGAACAGTAAATAACAAGGAAAGAGAACATGCCTTAACATAAATTACAAGAGCAATTACAGGCAAATAACTATTATAACAGCAATACGAAATCGTATCAACTGGTTTTCATAATATCCACAAAAAATATTCTACATGTAGGGATAGAATCCCTTACAGGACATGTTAAGAAACAAAGTAACCATATACCAAAGGGAATAAAAGAATGTAACATCTAGCCAATGAACTTCACAAGGTAAGGACAAATATTTTAAATACATTTATAGCACAGAGAATTTGGCATGATCCTTACCTTTATGCTTGAATAGATTACAAGGTTCTTGCGTTGAATATATGAATGTCCGCGAGCAAATCGTGCAGCATCGGTCCTTTAGATTTGTGGTTGGATTTTTTATCGAGCGTCTCCGTGATACTTTCCGCTTTTTTACACCCGGGATTATAAATAAAGACAATATACCAGCTGTTAAATTATGCTTATAGAAGTTTGAGAGTCGTGTCAAATTCTTTGGACTATACCTATCACAAAAAGATAATAAAATTGGAAAGGGAAGGCAGCACTCAACTTAAATAACATAAAAACAAAATAGGTCACAATGACATGGCACAACGTCCAGCACGCAACTAAATCTAAAAATGAACTAAACCACTGAAACGCAAAGTTTTAGCCGTCAAAAAGTCGAATGCCCTAGTCCCAGATGTCAAAAAGCTGAAAAACCTAAATGATCTAGTTTTAGTTAAAGCCATTAACAGAAATACTTATCATGTAGCGAAATATAGCTTTGAAGGTGACAGTAAAATACTGGAAGGTGTGTTCTGAAAGAAAGTGGTCATGTGCAGAGGTGGAATAGTACACAACGGCTCAGAAAAACTTTAATACATTATCAAAACATCAAAATATATAAAATCATAAACATTATGCAGCAATGTCCAGCCATGAAGTCGGCAGTAAAAATACTGAAAGGTATATAGTATCAAAAATAGAACATAGTGAAATTCATTAAACTTTAAATAATTATGGACAGCATTATACTGCCTCAATAACATGAATGTGGCCAGTGACATATCTATCACGTATAAACATTATATAAATACATAGCTGCTATACTTTATGAAACAACATTATATCAACACCATAGTTTTTACATGTATTCACTGTGCTACCATTCTCGTTCACCAGAGTAGTCTGGGAACTTGACTTACCACTGATGTATGAGGATGTGTGCTACAGGAAGTAGTCATTGTATTTAAACAACCACATGTATTCAGCAGCCAAATATGAGCAATCACAATTTGATATTTGACACATGTTTTGACTGTTGGTTT
This sequence comes from Spisula solida, assembly GCA_947247005.1. Lineage (NCBI taxonomy): Eukaryota > Metazoa > Mollusca > Bivalvia > Venerida > Mactridae > Spisula > Spisula solida. Next base: position 2,417,846 of record OX365946.1, on the reverse strand, counting down.
TATTACATTGAATGTAGTAGTACACAGTAACAGACATGGGACTATTAGTGTCCAGTTAGGACAATGTGAGAGTGACGCTTTATTTTATGCGTACACAAACGATTTAATTTACAACCATTGTCTTGCAGGTAAGGTATTGAAGTTTGTATGGTATGTTCACCATTATGTGTGGTCACTTTATTTCTATCTGGGGTGGTATTCACAAAGCATCTTAAGGGAAAACTAAGAAATTTCTTGAAATCTTAAATTTTCCTTAAGTGAATAAGCTATCCAGGAAAATCAAGATTATCGATTTTTACATAGTTTAGAAGCATCATGTAAATAATAATAATCACAAAGAAAACGTGGGGGCATTCTTCGTTTCTTGGGAAATATGTGCAGCACAATTTTTTAACTTACGTCGAAATATTTAAGTTTTCCCTTCAGATGCTTCGAGAATACCAGCCCTGGACAGTGACATGCTCTGTCAATATATTCGTCATAACATAATTCTTCAGTGAATGTAACCTATATTTGAAGATTTAACGTCATCAACAGAAATAAATAAGTGAACATAAAATGAAAATTTGTCAATTGTGTAAACAATAATAATTATGAAATTTTTTATGAATTATATAAGTTAAAAATGTCATATATATACCAATTGTTTTATAAAATGTAGATGTATAAAAAAGTAAATAAATGTAGATCAAAATAACATAAACGAGATTAATTAATAAAAAATGTCATGTAGGTCAAGATGACATATCACGCAAATTGAAAAATACGAATAAATTAGCTACATGTATATTATAATGAATTTACTTATTTATTAATGTTTGTCTTTAAACTAGATCATCTTGTATCAATTTTATCCAAACAAACAAGACAAAGAAAAACAAACTTAGTTTAAATATAGCAGGTTATGTTTAACATTCTGAATATAACACAAACAATAACACAATAACATTCATTACGATGATCATGTATATTAGAATAGTATTTCTGCTATATTTTAAAGAGCATTTCAAGTAATATCTTGCATAGTTTACTGATAATTTAATTAAGAGTAAGAGGTATTCTATTTCAATTGCATACAAAAACAAACAACTTCAATCAGATGATTATAGAATCAGATGATTATAGCACTAGTTGAAGTCAGGGGTGACTATTGAGGCCATTTTTGACTATTGCAATGCTATTGCTATTGCTGAAAGTACCATTGCGATACTATTGTATTGCTGGAAACTATTGCGATACTATTGTATTGCTGGAATACTATTCAATTTCATACAAAAGCAAACAACTCCAATCAGATGATTATAGCACTAGTTGAAGTATCGTATATAGATGGGTTATCACAAAGACAAACATTGTTTCTGCTTGTATTGCTTTCATTTAACGTCGCCATCGTGAGTTCAGTAAGGGACATCCTCGAGAAAGATGGCGATCATTTATATAATTTGAAGATGCACAATACAGAAAAAACCTAATATTCCGAAGCTTCAGTTGTTTTGTACGTGCCGACAAGACACCGGGCCACAGTTTAAAATCTCATCCGAAAAGACTGACATGTACCATTTAATGGTACTGAACCTCATATATCAGTTCTAAAATATTGCAATTTACCATGAGTATTATACAAGTTTATGCAGTTTAAAATTAAAAAAAGTGTTTTCCTGAAATGTAATTGTTTGCAAAATGTGTTCAAAACGATATAATTCTGGTCGCAAAAACATAAAAAATATGCACATGTTTGCATAATCCAATGGACGAACTTTATAATTATGTCGGTTTAACAACGACTGACACACAATAAGGCATGGCTATATCTTCTCTCTGCCATAATGTATTTACACGTTTAACATTCGCCACGTTTTATGTATATATATTCAACGTCACTATAGGACTCGTATGTTTAACATGGTTCCCAAAAGTTTCTAAGACAAAATTCCCTGACTTTTCCCTGATTTTTCCCTGACCACGGAGCAGTTTTCCCTGACTTTTTAGAACGATCGGGCGACATTGGCATCTTTTTGTTAGAACAAAATATGGCACTAAAATAGAACAAGAGCACCGCCTTGCGGGTGCAGACACTCATCTGATTATTGTCACTGTAAAAAAGGCCCATTACCATTGCATAAAGAAGGGCAGTGTTATTGGTCTTGCTTAAAAAAGTGTGGTATTGATGGTAATGCTAATCAGAGTTATGGGTCTTGCTTGACAGTGTCAGGTATTGATCATGAACAAGTGTTGAAAGTTTCAAAGCAATAGCCCACATAGTGTATGAGAACAGTGGACCTTAACGCAAAACTTAACCAAGGAATTTTCTGGGTCCAAAAGGGGCAATAACTCTTGCAAAATACAGATCAGAGTTATGTATCTTGCTTGACATGGACATGTATTGATGGTGAATAAGAGTGGACAGTTTCAAAGCAGTAGCCCACATAGTGTATGAGCAAGTGGACCTAAACACAAAACTTAACCAAGGAATTTGCTAAGTCCAAAAAGGGGCAATAACTCACGTAAATGCAGATCAGAGTTATGAGTCTTGCTTGACATGGTCAGGTATTGAAGATAAACAAGTGTTGACAGTTTCAAAGCCATAGCCCACATAGTGTATGAGAAAAGTGGACCTAAACACGAAACTTAACCAAGGAATTTGCCAAGTCCAAAAAGGGGCAATAACTCACGTAAAAGCAGATCAGAGTTATGGGTTTAAAATCTTTCCGAAAACAAAACTCGTTCCATGTCTCGTGCATGACTTATCAAACTATTTCTTTGATTTGATGAAGATTTTTCACTTGACATATTGTCATGTGATCTTGCACTGAAAGGGGCCGCTGGTCTTCCAACTCCAAATGATACAACTGGTTGCGAGAATTTAGCTTCATCGGATTGCACAAATTGCGGTATAGTCTGAAATGTATACATGTATGATAAAAACTTATATTATTTTATAAAACAACGTTTCTTTGTGTTATGGAATTGGTGTTGACTAAATACTTTCAAACGTGTTTTCCTCATATTTATGGCTGATAGTCGACTGTTGACTGTTATTATTCTGAACTTAATAACATGCAGTTGACTAGTTTGTTATATGATTCCTCAGGGAAGGACTATTTATGATCAGTACCAAAGTTTACAGGAGTTACTGACATGATCTGGCCGTAATCCGAGGCAAGGCGTATAAGCTGACTACCAGTTTTCTGCCAAATGACTTACCAAAAGCGTATTGACAACAATAATTCCTAAAAAGCTAGCTTTAATAGAATATAAACCAAATTCATACCACAGATAATTGCACCAATGACCTATATCAGTTGAAATATGACGATTCTATTCGATATATCAATATTCAGTGACTGATTGACTGTATCTGTACAGCATGATGTTTGGATATACAACGTACAATGTATTGCATGTATGCATTTTCCCTAAAAGGACCACAACTTATCTGTATCACAACTCAAACTAAGGTATAGACACAAATATAGTTTCATGTACAAACGACCACTTTTAGATTCAGAAACAGAACCCACGAGAACCAAATATATATAAAGCAGGCTGACAAACTTATGTCAAATGTATTAGTGTTTCCACATCAAGATGATTAGCGTTTTAAATTTTAATGAAACTTTATCTAAAAAATGTACTTTGAATACAATGGAATAGGCGTCTTTATCTTGGTGAACTGAAAAGCGCAAAACAGGCAGCATATTTTAAAACTGAGACACAATTTGAATATGAGTGCCGGAGAAGAGAATATATAGGAATCCCGTGGATTATGTTTATTTTAGGAATTTAGCCAGACTGGAAAATAGAAAAAAAACTTGGTGTTTAATGGATGCAAAAGTTGCTACTTACTCGACCTCTCCAATCGTCCGAAGTATAATCTCCTGATTTCGTCATTACTCCACTATCAATAATCGATCTTCTCGATTCTGAAAATAATCAGTGTACAAGTCTCACCACAGTTTTGTTAGACACTGCTGTACTGCGGTGAGTTTGAGCTTCGAGTTCCGTACGTGTTACAACTCGCCACAATCCGTATCTCAACTTGACAAGTGTGACAAGGGTTTTACCGGTAAAAGATTCACATTGTATGATTGATTATAATGTAGTTGATGAAACGACCGGAATGAACATTATCAGCAATCACAGATAACACATTGGACTGACAAGGTAGCCGTTCACGTAATGTACAAACGATACTGGCTGGCGACCACCAAAACCGGACGAACACCAATCCGGACGGACTCAAAAACGCTTTATTGTGGCCATTAATTATGAGCATCTGTTGTCAATCAATTAGACGCTTGGTTTTTGTCAACACTACGAAGTAGCAACGATTAAAGTTAAATATTTTACAAGAAATGTGGCATTTATTTTCGTCTGTACTCTCGAAGCTTGTTTACAAAATTACGGGGGGGAAGTCGAAAATACTTCTGCGCAGCCCCGGAATATAAACTACGGTATTTCTGCTAAATATGAGGTAAGCCAATGAGATGTTTTGTAAACAGTTCAACCAGGAAAATATGGCTTTAATAAATACGTGCAGAGCTTAAAAACATCGTACAATGTCATTTTGTATGAAAATGCCCTCTACGACACGTGCACGTTTAAAAGTTTCGATCGATATTTTTCCAATAAATTCACGGGAGATAAATCATACAAATTTTGCACAAACCGTTCATAGGTGCTCTCCCTTGATTCATTACACAGCTCAATTCGTTATTTAACGCCTTTTTCGTAATAAAAAACGCGACAACACGGTGTCCGGATTGATGGTCCTGTTGGACTTAAAAATGAGGTGATGTGGTGACCCCTACAATGGCCCTCAAAAATGCACTTGAGCTATTTTAGGAGTAAACAAATTAGCTCTTACGTTCAGTGACGAACCTAGCTTTGTTCAGGTGAAATTTCAATGACTTGATTTACACATTCCTCGAGTCATCGTGGAAAATATGCCAAAAGTGTCCGGATGTAGGACGCCTGCCAGTACTCCGATAGGTAACAAAAAAAACTAAAAGGCAATGACAAACGTTCTGTTCGTACTTGTCTTTGTCCACTTCATAAAATGAACGATTCACACATATTTTGCATACTCACTCAATAAATTCCTTGTGATGAAACAATATATTTTAAAAACTTAATTATGTGTACATTTAGTATACCAGTACGTATAATTATATATTACAAACCTTTCAATTTCTTGGCATTTTTGTCATCCCTAGATGAACTTCTCTGAAAAAGAAAAATCATAATTTCGACAAGATGTTCCAATCAGGTCATTAATTCTAATTTCTTCACAAGCCAATGTCTGAGTGAGGATATGACACAAATGACAATGCTTCAAAGGCAGTTAAAATCTCATGAAGGTACTTTCTAGCTTTCGCAGTCCTTACATATGACTTATTTCTTACCAATAACACCATTGTTCTCCTTACAAATAGAAATTACGTACAGGACATTTAAGAATTAAATATCTGTTTACCCACACCAATTCGGGTTTTAATCTACACAGTTACAAAATCTGATGACAAAACTTAATTTATATTTAAGCCTCCTTGAATACTTACAAAAGTGGATTTCAGCGTTTCTTTCAAGGTTGAGCGGCGCCTCTCCCTCAGAGAGCATGCTTTTCTTACCTAAAACAATTGCAAATACCATTTTTACTCTGATTGTAACGACCTAGTCATATAAGGTATACACACTAATTAAGCATATTTATTTAGGAACAATGTGAATGACACCCATACTGTATCAGCAAATTGACACGGACTTAAGTATAGATCATACGTTTAAATAAGTAGTCTTAGTGTATGTGGATCATGTTTTACGTCAAGAATGAATTTCCTATGTAACAACATGACTGTGTAGAATAATGTATCAGCTAACGGCAGACTCTAACGAAAAGGAAGAAATATTATACAGTTTGTAATCTCTCCTTCATGTTTATGTCGGTGCTTGTGCTGCCTTCCCTGACATTGTACAGTTTTTAATATCTCCTTCATGTTTATGTCGGTGCTTGTGCTGCCTTCCCTGACATTATACAGTTTGTAATCTCTCCTTCATGTTTATGTCGGTGCTTGTGCTGCCTTCCCTGACAGTATACAGTTTGTAATCTCTCCTTCATGTTTATGTCGGTGCTTGTGCTGCCTTCCCTGACATTATACAGTTTGTAATATCTCCTTCATGTTTATGTCGGTGCGTGTGCTGCCTTCCCTGACATTATACAGTTTGTAATCTCTCCTTCATGTTTATGTCGGTGCTTGTGCTGCCTTCCCTGACGGTATACAGTTTGTAATCTCTCCTTCATGTTTATGTCGGTGCTCGTGCTGCCTTCCCTGACATTATACAGTTTGTAATCTCTCCTTCATGTTTATGTCGGTGCTTGTGCTGCCTTCCCTGACATTATACAGTTTGTAATCTCTTCTTCATGTTTATGTCGGTGCTTGTGCTGCCTTCCCTGTCCGATGTGTTGTTTTCGTTACCATATGCACATACTCATAAATTAAGATAATATCACTCATGCAATATAAAGACAATAGCAAATCCCAAAATATTTAGAAGTTAATAAAAAATATTTACTTACATGAGTATTGAATAGGCAGTGAAAAATGAAAATAAACAATCCCTGAAAGAAAGACAAATACCTTTGTAATTAAACTCCCAAGTTCAGGGTGTCGAGCTATTTAGTAGTTGAACTTATATCAATGCTTTAAAAAAAGTATTCAGCCACTAATAATCACCATCATGGCAAATTTAATACTTTGTCACCACGAAAGAAAGATTCAAATAATTAAAGAGGACAATACTGACAATATGGTCATACGAAATTATTTCTGTCACTTGTGAAAATATTTCTACAACCTAAAACATCGCCTCGAGGGATTGTCGTATTGGCGTATTTGTTAATGCTATACGTGCCATGAAAGGTACGTGCGTCATTTTAGTAAGCGTTACGAATATGTCAAGGTCATCAAAATTAAGTTTGTAATACTATATGTAAGTACTGATGTAATAAATTGAAAATAAATTTACATAATTACCTGTAATCCATTGATTATTGTAAATATGAATTGAATAAAGAAGAAGCTATCATTCACATAAAATAATCCGAGTATCCAGGATATCCCCATAACTGGTACCAGAACACATAGTGATCGTACACTCGCTCTGCAATTATACAGACACAAACATAGAAACAATTTCAGCACATAAAAGACACATTTAGTCATCAAAACACACACTTACATACACCTAGTATAGATTTATTTATGTAGATGTATACGTAGTAATAAATTATACATTATTTGTGATACTTTAAATGAACACAATGTTTAAACGGACAGTATTATTCATTATCTCCAATCGTTTTATAATTGTTTAAAACATGTTTGTTGTCTTTAGAGTAAATCTAGTTTTATTGATTATGAATTTTTAAATAAAATCCAAAACCATTGAAGAGATTACATTTCATACCAATTACATTATGGGTTATTACCAGTAGTTTGGAATGTGATTGTCGTAAAAACTAGCAAAACTTACTTGACTTTTTCTGCCGCTTTTTTAGTTTCCATGGCAACCGTACCACACATAGCACGAAACACCAAAATTAAACATATTATGTTAAACTGCAAGGACAAAATAATAGAATTAATAACTCTTTACAAAGTAAATGTACTTATTATATAAAACGTAAATATTAACTGTCAAAAGAAATCTAAAACGAAATACACAAGGTAAGTACTGCACAACGCAATACACTTTAAAATATCCTTAGAATGCGATATTTTGTAATATAGTCACCTATGATTTTCATCTTGTACATGACTATCTATCAGGCTCACAGTGTGCTGGTCGTTGTTTCAATAAACACATGTGTGTTCAACACTAAAACATCTGAAATGGTTCCTACCGTTGAAGTGTATATGATTTAAAACTCATACAGTCCCTATAAACGGAGTCTTCGTACAAAGACAGACACGGCTGTGTTTAATGCTATAGTACCGTAATCCATTAAAATGCTATCCAAACACCATGTTTGAGTACTTACACAAATAATAAAAAGAGCAGGCGCTACAAACGACCATATCAGTCCATTCTCTGTAGACAGCCAGCAGCTGTAATAAGAATTGTTTTCATTCTAAGTTTTTTACATTACGAGAATATGTATTTGCATAAGCATATTATTATATTTTCTAAACTTCTAAATCGTCTTTACCTTAAGGTGTACATTTTATATTCCTTTATAATGGAAATTGGTGACTGAATAAATAAACCACAAGTGTAAACGTTAACTTTGACAATCATGAGAAAAGCAATTCATTGATATTAATGTCATGAAGTGATATTGTAAATTACAAGCAGCTTATTTAGAATAGACAGTTAACACATGATGTAACAATTCAAATGTTAAGTATGAAGTCAGTTTCTGTGCAAACAAATTGTAACGAACTGTCCATTGCAACATTCATTGAGACATTGGCTACAACACTTACTATGTTTCACTTCCGTAACCTTCTCCTTGTGTGACTGCTCCTGCTATTGCCACAATTATACCAGGAATTACTGAACGAATAGGTAAAATGTATTATAATTATGTTCAATTCTGTAATGCAATCTCTGGGAAAAAAACTTTCCAATTTTGTAATAGATATATCAAAGCAGAGCATAATGTTGGTTCAACCCTTTTGCATAGTTGCTCTTGCATACCCTTATATTCTAACGCTATGTTTGCTTACGACATATCAATATGAGAAGTTTCTCTGTAATGGCTTTATACATCCTTTATATAATTGGTAGTATAATGTGTCCTCGAATCTTCCATTACTAGTATCAAGATTTAACAGTAGATATTTCGTATGTAAGTTGATTTTTGCCTCAGTTTACATAAGCGGAGAGTAATACAAATATGTTCGAGGTGTATATAAACACAATGGCCTTAGGGGCAAACCAGCCCGAAGAGGATTAGGTAGGTATATAAAAAATAATTAAGGAATGTCTTTCTTGCGGATATTGATATTTTATGGCCAAGAAGCTATAATATATTCATGCATAAAGGTCGAGGACCAAGTTAATTTGTTTATTACTATAAAACTGCATATATGCTGAATCATAAAAGAATGAATTAAAATATGTAACTTACTCCAAGCAGCTATAAGCAGCAATTTTATCCTAGACTTTGTTTTAAACACGTACATTACAGTGATGGCTATTTCTATGCCTTCAACTAACATAACACAGAATACTACCAGATATAAATACTGCAAGGCACCAGCAATGATAGCACAAGCCATCTGTGAAAAAATGAAAACATTTCAAAACTCATAATATGTAGATCTATTATATAAAACAGTTTCAATGGATTGCCTGTATAATAATAGATACCGGTATGAAACTAAGTGTCGGATCAAAAAGTGTCAACTTATTTATATTTCTTTGAGAGCAGTGTGACATGACTGTGTATCCATATAACTAAAATAATGGTTACTACATATTAGTACGAATAGAATACAATTATGCATACAGTACTTTCATTCAGTTTGATAGTTCATATTGAAAATTGATTATGTTCACAACGCCATTTGAAAAATGAATAAGCACTGCACGTCTGGCTACCTAAAAGACAAATGCTAGAGTTTATTCCACTGTTCATTGTTTAGAATCAATAGAAGTCTACTATTTACAACATAGCATTCAGGTGCTTTGTCATTTGACCATTGTTAAGCGATATCAATTTCATGTTTGAGATATTTTAGTAGAAAACAAAGCCATACATATACCGGTTAAAAAACTCAAATTACCTTGCTTTCAGTTCTATCAATACCAGCTAGAAATACAATGTAGGCAAAGAAAAGCGACACGCATAAATTCATCAATATTGTTGTTCTATCGTTGCGCAGATACCTGGAATTTATTAAACAAAGTTATACAATGAAGACGTGTTCGAAAGTCACGTGACTGAAACAGAATAAAATACAACATAAAGGTTCTGACAAACATTGTACAGCCAAGGTCTTAGATAAAGTAAGATTTCATTGTTCATCCTCTCCATAACCTTACATTTCATTCATTGTCAACATAACAATATTGTTCAAGGCAGAATCAAAAGTCCACATTATGTTTATGATACTATATCTAATTTGTTATTCAGTATCAGTACAAAAATGCACAATTTCAAACGAGGCCAAGTCTTGGTTTCAGCTTTAAAAAACCCGAAAGTCGAAGTTTTAGCTACCGTCAGCTGTAAAAACGCCAAAAGTCCAATCCTCATAAGTGAAGAAGCCAAAAGCCTAAGTAACCCGTGTTTTTTTAAAGTTTTAGTACAACTAAGAAAACAGACATTTCTGATATTTTTTTTATTATCAAGCTTTGAGTTAATTTAATATTTTATAAGGAAATGACTTACTTCCACAAACACAGATGAACCAGGAATGTTACCAGGATACAAACGATAGAAATGCATATTCCAACAATAGATATAATTCTCAGTGCCATGGATGTTGAATCAACCTAGTATGGTGAATAAGAATCAATTTTAGTATACATGTATACGTCAGTTGAAACAAAATGTAGCAGAAGTCTAGTGGTTAACATGCTGGACTTGTAACCCTGTGATCTGGGTTCAATTCCCGGTCGCAGCAGGTCATACCGTTCCATGAAATTTTGACGACAATGTCCATTTTCCTCCATATGATGGGAAGTCGCCATGTGAGTACGGAATAGGATAGAGTAGGTGAAATGGTCGCCTTATACAACAAGATAAAATAAACGTTGGCCTTACATCAAAATCAACAAATATCCTTTCCATATATTAATGGTTGGTTTTAGTTTCGTAACGATAACAGACAGTATGAAACACCCTGTAGATAAGTTTTAGTCATGTTTCTCTGATAACATTAATCAGACAGTTGAATACTGCATAATAATAAAAAAAACAAATACCTCAGCAAATGGACTCATTAAAACAGCGAAATTGGTTAGATGATCACATTCGCAAATGGTCAAATTTTCATTTGTCCTGTTAACCCAACAGCCAACACTTGACCAGCCTCCTTGCCCATTCCTGAAAAGTATGTTAAATGCCTTTTTTGGAACTGACCTACACCAGCTCGTTTATTTTTCAGTTAACGTGAACATTAGCAACATATACATATTACATATATAAAGAAATACAATGCATGTATATAAATATCACAAACAAAACATATAAGTTATTGATGGTGTTAATATGCGTATATGTAGTAGGTATATTATGAGTTCAGTTGCTTAATGAATTTTCTAAAAGTGAGTATGGTATTTTGCGTTTTGTATAGAATTCAATTAAAATATTTATTTCCTCTTGTAAAACCTTAATGATTTCACAGTTGTTGGTTCTTTTTTTATCTGGAAATCGTTATGTTTTGAAAATGCTTTGTAACATTTTGTTATTCTTATGGTAATTTCATGGGGAGGAAACCCATTGAAAGTTGCCTTTGAATGGGCAAAAGTTGGCGCATCTAAATTGGGCTTTATTCTTTTCATTTTTTCTTTACTTCTTTCTCAGTGGTAAGCCCAATACTTGCATAAAACCAATTAAAGCCCGATTAACATACAACACATTTGTTGATGCCATCATTCGTGAAAAGTGTGACCAGACAGTAATAAAATCAGTTGAATTGTCATTACACATATCAAGTTATATTATGTTGAAAGTTTCAGCAAAATCAAACATGTATTGGCGGAGCACACTAACATTTGCTAAGTGTTATATTCCTGGAACCTTCAATGTATATTTACATACATTCGTGCATAAATCTGAAGAGAAACGTTTCCTCAAACTGATTAAAAGGTTATCATTACAAGTGTGTAATAACAAAAATCTAATACACTTACTCTTTGAATTGCCAGAATGAACACTTTGGTGCCCCGAACTTTTCCTAAAACAATACCGAAACGACATAAGGCATGAAAATGATCAATATCTGAGATACAAAGGTTACAATGCAATGTTTTGGACACATGATAATTGCGTCATGCTTACCTCTACTTAATGGTGATATTGTTTTTCTGCGAACCCAGCCAAACAGCTGACCGACCGAACAATCAACTAACTGACCAATTAACTGATCAAATGACCAACCAATCAACTGATCAACTGACCGATCAATCAACTGATCAACTGACCTATCAATCAACTGATCAACTGACCGACCAATCAACTGTTCAACTGACCGACTAATCAACTGATAAACTGACCGATCAATCAACTGATCAACTGACCGACTAATCAACTGATCAACTGACCGACTAATCAACTGACCGACTAATCGACTGATCAACTTATCGATCAATCAACTGATCAACTGACCGATCAATCAACTGATCAACTGACCGATCAATCAACTGATCAACTGACCGATCAATCAACTGTTCAACTGACCGACTAATCAACTGACCGATCAATCGACTAATCAACTGATCAACTTACCGATCAATCAACTGATCAACTGACCGATCAATCAACTGATCAACTGACCGATCAATCAACTGATCAACTGACCGACCAATCAACTGTTCAACTGACCGACCAATCAACTGATCAACTGACCGACCAATCAACTGATCAACTGACCGATCAATCAACTGATCAACTGACCGATCAATCAACTGTTCAACTGACCGACCAATCAACTGACCGACTAATCAACTGATCAACTGACTGATCAATCAACTGATCAACTGACCGATCAATCAACTGATCAACTGACCGACTAACCAACTGATCAACTGACTGACTAATAAACTGATCAACTGACCGACCAATCAACTGATCAACTGACCGATCAATCAACTGATCAACTGACCGACTAATCAACTGATCAACTGACCGACCAATCAACTGATCAACTGAACGATCAATCAACTGATCAACTGACCGATCAATCAACTGATCAACTGACCAACTAATCAACTGATCAACTGACCGACCAATCAACTGAACGATCAATCAACTGATCAACTGACCGATCAATCAACTGATCAACTGACTGATCAACTGACCGATCAATCAACTGATCATCTGACCGATCAATCAACTGATCAACTGACCGACTAATCAACAGATCAACTGACCGACTAATCAACTGATCAACTGACCGACCAATCAACTGATCAACTGACCGATCAATCAACTGATCAACTGACCGACTAATCAACTGATCAACTGAACGATCAATCAACTGATCAACTGACCGACTAATCAACTGATCAACTGAACGATCAATCAACTGATCAACTGACCGATCAATCAACTGATCAACTGACCGATCAATCAACTGATCAACTGACCGATCAATCAACTGATCAAATGACCGATCAATCAACTGATCAACTAACCGATCAATCAACTGACTAACCAATCAACTATAAGTTAACCCCATTATTCGCCATTGTAGAAACGGAGTTTGAGAAAGTATAAATAATTATAAATAATCATAATGATGACTATACTATATTCAGTCAGCACCTTTACATGCAGATACACGCTCGAATGTGCTTCAAAACGATAATCAATGCATGGTTAAAATGATTTGAAAAAGATAAAACATCTAATTCAAATTAAAAAACCTAAAACCATTGATAAGTCATATTAACCTGTCCAAATAGCCTTATCATGTCAAATAACTATGTTATTGCAATATAATACAGCTGCGGCGCTCAATATTGGTATTTACTATAAAATGGGTGCATGGTGATAATGCATACAACAGTTTTGTTAATGACTTCAATTGGTATAGCGTTTATGCTTACATCTTTATCATCATGCTCAAAAGTAATTCTGTTTGGTGGCTCAAATTGTATCGGTGCTTTGTCCCTGGGAGATATTGTGAGCGCAAGTATGGGTCCATTCGCCGTCTCTTGTACTCGAGTATCCCCTGAACTGAAACATTTGTAAAACATGACCATATAATAAAGTTGACAGATGAACAACACGGTATACAAATATGTACCTCCTTAAACTCACTCCTAATTCAGTTTGATTCAAATACATGAACAACTATTGATATAACACTAGCACCTCAATACCAGTCACAAAAATGGCTGACTTTATATTGACACTGCAATCATAGTCACATGTTAAATATCGAATATTTAAAAACAAATTAATAACTGGTCACATATAGTAGGCAACCATCCGTATTAAACATCAAATATTTACAAATCCTATTCATAAAATCATTTCAACAAGTCCACCGACGAACATTTTACAAACCCTAACTTGTTGTGTTCAATGACTAAATACTGAAAGAGTTGATAAGACTGCCATTTGTGATGATTTATATACCTTTGAGTATTCGCATTTTCGGTTTTATTTGGAAGGATCTCAGCTATATCTTTGTACATGACTGCTGCTGTGACTAACTGAACCGTGTCATCTGCAACATAATATTTAAATAGATTTACCGATGGATGATATTCTAACAAAAGTTGTATTGATAACAGCTTATATTAAGGACCTTCAAAAATGCCCTTACACTTTACAATCTTTATTCTAGCCTAAATTACGATTAGTATTCACCATAACAATAACATCGATGAGATACCATATTTCATGATAATGTATAGAAAATATACAAACTCTTATTTTTCGGTAAGCATTACAGTACATTTGTACTAGTAGGAACTCTGTTATTTTTGACAAACCCTCATAAAATATATTATGTTCTGTTCATTACCTGTTTTATCTTTTAAAGCATTTGCTGACATTTTTATCTGACTTTTTGTATTCTTCACCCACTCTTTGTCCGGATCAGTATTTCCTATCACTGCTGGATTAGGAAACACCACATCTTCTCGAGAAAACCTCTGTACTTCCAAAGCTAAAACAAGAGGATCTTTTTTAGCTAGCTTCGATGCTGTTAATATAGGATAGTATGTCTATACAGACCCTTTGTTTTTTAAAGGGGACAACTCTGTAGTCTACTCTTTTTTTCCTGAAATTAATTTTCTCTGCACCCTCAAACATAGATAATCAAGCCCAAAATAAAATCAAGCTACAATTGAATATGAAGTTAAGATGATTTATTGGAAAAAAATATATTATCTAGTCGTGTAGCCAGACTTCATACAGGACTACGAATGTCGACGCAAAACAACCTTTGTTCATCTTGTGACGTATTAAAATGTTCAAGAAATAAAGGAAAACAATTATAAACATAGAGACGTTCACTATAAACACTTAGTAAATTCTACGTAGTTATTTCTAATTAATGTACAATAGTTACAAAAAATGTATGTCGTGATGACGTTCAAACTATTACCTAAATTCTTCTTCAATATGGTCGTTTTACTGGTAGTAGTCAAGGTCTTTCCAATCGCTTCAGCAGCGGAAGTAACAGCTTTTAGTATATTCTCCACTCCTTTATTGTCCTGTATCATTATAAACCAATTTTTAAAAATCTCGACCAAAGAACTACTGGTATCCAGAATACAATATACATAATAGTACTACCAATCTAAATCATACATAATAAGATAAAAGTATGTAGTAAAATTCTTCAGATCGCCTCTATATTCCAGCTTAGAGTGATGGATTTCTAGAAGTGACACTTGACGCATCACAAGACGCATCGCAAGACGCATACACATGAAGGTAGGATTGATGAGCCAATTATCTGTTTTTTAAACGCCAAGCATCGTTTATCAACATTTTATACGTCAATGGACCTAACTTATTTCGAGATAATCAAATTGTACGAATTGCAATACGCAAGGAAGCTGAGTGCTGCCTTCCCTGTCTGACTTAATATTATCTGTTTGTGTAGAATATGCAGATTATGACATAAAAATAACATAACATAACGACCAAGCATCGATCCTAGATAGTGATAAGATTGAGCTCTAATCACTATGCTGGCCAGTCAAATGGAGGTAACGGGTTAAACATCAATAAAACCATTTTCAGTGTGTAGGGGTCACTATATTACTTACTGCTTTCCAGGTGTCTTGGTTTTCTTTTGCAATCAAGTGGTCAGCAGCATCCATAAAATTCTACAATAAAACGAAATTGTCAAGCTAAACTAATCTACATATGTACGTGGGACGTTCAAAAATAAACAGGACTGGGGCCCCCACGGCTACAGTTTTCAATATTATACAAATATTATTACATAATAGGGAATCGGAATTCAATTGCGAAAATTCTATATCTGATTTATCGAGTTACACTATCACGTCCTCTCATAATAGTCCATTTTGAAACCATGGTAACACGCACCCGGCGCAGCCCAACAATTACCATAAATGGCGACTACGTAATGGGGTGTATCTTCAATACTATCATATCGTTTGTTTTCAAACTTTGACGTATCATTACATGTTACATGCTGAACGATGTCTGCAAAAATGACGATGTTAGGTCGTTAGGTAATGAAATAAACAGGAGTTGAACTCGAAGTGTGACAAATTCGTGACGCAAAAGTGAGGTCACCAGAACGTAAGGAAAACGGACAAACACAAAGTTCTGTCAACAGCAAGATGAGTACCTCCTCTGAATCGGGTGAATTATCGTAACTACATTTAGAAAACAGTTCTGCAAGTCGTTTATCAGTTTTAAAATGGCACAAATACTTTAGTGTTTATTGTTCAGCTTTGAAAGACAAGGAAGTTATAGGAAACCATAAGAACGTTTGTGACGTCAGTTACCGAGACTTTTTCAAAATACTAACGTTTTATGGTACTGATTCTCGCCTAGATATGCGATGTAAGATCCGGAAAAATACATGCGATTCTCACCAACGCATTACTTGTGTGGCTCAGTGTGGTACTGGAATGTATTCATCACCCCTTATCACTATAACATTCGTCTTTCATAGCCCTATGCGAAGCACTAACGCCGTGTAAAATAGCGCGACGTCATTTTGTGCGCCGGGTCAACGATAATGACCTTGTTTAGTCACCTGTAACTCTCGGACCGCGTATTTGTTTTAGATCATATCTTTACAGTATGTAGAAAAAGGAGTCCGATTTCTGATGGTATATAATTTGATTTATTTCGTTTAACCATGCAGATTTTGTGACAATAGTCCTGTTTATTTTCCGACAACTTGCATATGTAATTCGTTCAGTAACAAATTATGAATTTCTATTCATTCTTGATTTATTTATCATTTAGGTGTATTCGTGATTTTCAAATCAGGGAAATTCAGACTACTTACATTAGTGGTTTGTTCATTAACAAAATCGGGATTATCATTTAGCAATACACCAATCGTTTCCAATAAGTTTGATAGAATATTTAGTTCACCATCTGTCAGCGTTTCCGTCTCATCGGCTTCCGCTGTAGTTCCAGTAATGGTAGCAATTTCATCTACAGTTTGTTCAATGCTTTCTTCTGTCGCTTCCTCCTCAAATGCATCCACCTATATGTAATAAACTATATTTTGAATAGTGTTGTCCTCAACTGTAGTGTACTGATGATATAGTTACTACAATGGAAGAATCGCTTTTGAACAAAAATAGTCCTCAGTCTTGTGCTCATGAGCTGTCTGTGGAGATCGACATTGCTTAAACCAGTCTAGACACGTTATCAAGCGAGCCTCTGGCCAGCTTATCCATTTTTCCTGTGACGAGTTACTGAAATGTAAGCCATGTAGTTATTTTGTTCACCAATCGCTAGTGACGTCGTTGCCCGGGAATTTGTTGACACATGAAAGATACGTACGTGATTAGTGTTTATTAGTGTTTATTCTATAAGTGAATACAGGTTACGTACAACTGACGTACAACTTTAGTGTGCTGATGAATTACAACCATGTAATACTCAAGCACAAAAAGACAATAGTGACATAAAGGAAGGGAGAAACGCATCCAGAGTCTTGAACATTCTACATTTATATCAATACATTATAGAATTATAGAAACACGAAATAGCTGTTGACCACGGCAAAACAATTTACTGGGATACATTCACTTTTAGATTTGTCCAATTAATCATCATAAACTTAAATTGCATACACAGACATCAAGTAAATAATTTCGCCTCGCCAACGGATGTTAGAGCTGGCATGTTTAATAAATAGCATACCTACCTGTGTTGCTATGTTCTGAATCACTTTTCTAACACAGTTATATTTAGGGAGGTTCCACACACCGTCACTTCTGCATTCTCTAGTAATGTTCCCTATAAATACCATTTTATATACTACAGATTATCGTTCAAAATCCAATGTCAATGCTGAGTAAATGGCTGCATCCATTGTAGCATTTCAAAATTGTGGTGATTTTCTATGGATTAATTTATTATAAATATTCCTCAGTTGGATTTATTGAACATAACCGACATGATATTTTCTTATTCCAGATGGCCACTAGCACATATTTAACCGTTCAAAGCCACATGCCTTGTATTTTACCATTCCAAAAACATATCTGCATATAATGTTTTAATTAACTCCACCATGATTATTGTATGGTATTCTCATACAATTATTGTATGTAGTTAGGGTCAGTCATGTGCAATATGATTACCAACCCTTCCGATAAACTAAGTGTTCTCAGAAAGAAAAACGTATCACATAATCCAAACTGGCTGAACCTTTAAGTACCCGTTTAAAGTCATTTTCGACCTGCGTTCGTTCAACCAACTGCACATTTACTCCCCGATCATTTAGTCGCAGTCGGCTGTTAGACTCTGCGCTGCTAGCACATTGACATTTTATCTTCTCATGTATTGATTTATACACCAGTAAATAGGAGCACCTTACTTGAAGGCCACCACTCTCCTTTAAATAAGGATGACACTTTAATAAATAAGCATTTTTGTATTCATATAAAAATAAATGCTAAATGTACAACTATAGTACATATTGTAAGGAACCGAATGACATATCTTACCTGTATAACCTTCCTTGCATAACTTCAATCGTATGCTTCCAACAACTGCTTCTAACCATAGATTACCTCGAGTGTCTGTATTGTTACCACATGTCTTAATAACAACCTCTGGAATATTGCCTGAGACGATAAATGCTTTATACAATATAAAAACATTATTATAAATTGACGATTTCAATACTGTCATGTGTGTGTTCTAGACATATTCATAAACCGTTTAAAACCCCGTCAGTAGTCATCAGTGAAATTTCTGATGTGGCAATTGCACCCTGTCTAAGCGTAAAACCGAGCGTGCGGATCGATAACGACGGAGCAGTGCGGCAAATGCGGATTTTTGTTATGGTCAAGGTAATGTTTGGCTTCATTCTTTTAATTTTAAAACAATGAGATTGGGAATTGGCCGAGGATGATCTACAATAAATGCCCCTCGATCGTGATGCATTGAAATAATCATAGCACTTGTAGTTCTTCCTAACATTCGGGAAAAACGCATCGAAACTTGCCCTGTTTTGCTACCGTCCCGTAGTTTTCTCGTCGCAAATGGTTCAAGTATCCTTTATAATCCTTTTTCCTCGTCATTCATATAGAATACATAATATGTAACAAATACCTTACCACTTAAGCGGTTTAAAACTAATTGAATCCTCGAAAACCCGGCCGTCAAAGAGACGTGTTTTTAATAAAAAAATAATTGAGGACACAATTTTCAGGTTCATTTTCCTGGAGTTGTTTTTAGCGTTGTTATCCTCGTATTAACCTATTACTGGTGGTGTGAGATGAAGTTACAGCGGTACTGGTTTCTTGCGCAACTTTTGTATGTAGGGGTGGAATGGCGTCATAGCCAAATTGTCTAATGCTTTTGTACTATGCATTGCTAGGCGATGGAACTGTATACAGTTTGGGCTTAAATCCTACAATAGGTGCAAATATTCTATTGAGCCTCAATAATAATGTCAACTAAATAAGAGGACCAATATTATCGTACCAAGGGTGGTCTTATTACTGAGGTTTTATTTTATGTTACTTACTGTTTTGACAATATGTTCCATCATAACCGTTCAAGCAATCACACGTGTAGCCATCTACACCGTCCACACATAGGGCTCCATTCTGACATAGACTGATCACACATTCATCAATATCTGTATGTAACAAAGTCAGATAGAATCTCAAGATTAAACTCCAGACCAGCAAAGTGTCCAATGACAAGTACATTGTCTCGACTTATACGATCAGGGGTGGTATTCAATATTGATCTTATTTAATTGGAGAATAAGAATAGCCAATCATATGGCATGTTACTGACCCAATGTTTATATGGTGTGATCTGATTGGTTGTCCTTGTTCTTAGGTTAAGTAAGATCATTATTGAATACCAGCCCAGGCCAAGCAGTATAAGGATTTAGAATGAATAAGTCAGGCCTTTGATTGCTCCAAGATCAAACAGGCTGAAATATCCTACCCTACCCCTCACATTTGCAAAAACATAACTTTTTAAGTTGGTTATAAGCCAATGCAATTTTTGTCAGTTATTGTTGTTACCCGCAATACAATTAAATACCAAGTATCAAAAACACACATTTATCAATATCTACAGACAAATATTAATATCAAAAGCCATGTTAACTCACAATTTTTAAACAAATTTCCAAACAGAGCAGTTGCATGTGTTGTTTTTCCCAAACTGGTTAAAAACACTGATAATTTACAGTCAAACCTGTGTTTAAGACCACCTGTGTATAAAGACCACCTGTCGGTAAAACGCCACCAATTTCATCAGTTCTCTCATTAGATCATTTTTATTATACCTAACCTTTTAAGATTACAAAGACCACTTTTTAGGACAATGAATGTGATGTCTTGACAATGTTTGTGTTATCATGATGTCAGGCGCTGATCATATAATAGATTGGCTAACGTTACTGCTAATTTAAAAAAAATATTTATTGCAATCCGCAGACGTGCTAAACAATATATCCGGCACAGGCAATACTGAATCATAGGCTATGTGATGATATGGTAATGTACTAGTCAATATTAAGCCCACCCAGAGGGTGGCCGGGATACAGGGGGAATAAGACAGACAAATCTTCCAGACAGGCGAAAATAAGACGACCTAATCGACTCCGAGTCCTGGAGAATAGACTTTCGTTCGGAAATGTCTACACCGCGAAAGACGACAGTGATACTTTTATTCGTGTTTTCATTAAAGTACCCGGATGAAAAACTATGCCCCCCGGTGGGGACTTAGACAGTAAGCATTGTCTCCAAAAAATTGAAAATGTCTAATTTCCCCTGGGCCGACTAGTGCATATGTATGGAGTTGACTTACTGTTGTTGCAGAATTCTCCGTCGTACCCAGAGACACATAAACAAGAATAATCATTGATACCATCAATACAGCTAGCTCCATTCTGACATACGTTAGTGACACATTCATCAATGTCTGAAACACAAAAAATATACAATATTAGCCAAAATATTGCATGCAGCCAGACTCAGGGGAAAACGGGAAACAATTCGAAAGAAGCTGTCTGATGACAAACATTACTTCGTACTCGATTTGCTCATCAGTGACTTATAAAAGATACATTCCAAGATGCTTTAGGCTATCCCAAACACTTTGTCTTTATAACAGACTGGTTCAATGATAACATTTTTCCTGAGATTGTCACCCTACCATAAGAAACACTACAGAACACTTACTATTCTGGCAGAATGTCCCGTCGTACCCAGCTACACAAGTACATGTGTATGCATCAATTCCGTCCACACACGTTGCAACATTCTGGCACGTATTACCAATACATTCATCAATATCTGAAATCATTAAAAACTCTACTACAAAATCACCTTAAATTACCAAAACAAAGTAAACTCTTTATACCATAATCATGTTTTTCCACCTCTCTTCAACCATAAATTCATTTCACAAACTGTACACTCATTAAATACATGTATAATAAATACCAAGTTGACATAGAACATTTGTCATGTCATTGCATGTTCAAAAGAGCTTTATAATCAAAGTAGGGACATGGTTTGAAATAAATCGAGGAGAGTAATTTTAGAAACTTGAAATAAACACACACAAATAAAGATAAAATACAGTATGTACAAGTATTTATATTCAGCAAAAAGAAACAAATTTAAAGTAATTAGTTTAATGAATAATCTAGTGTTACTAAGATACCCGGTAAAATAGGTGACACTTTTTCCAACAATTAGGTCATCTATTTGTTTTTCCGTGAGAGGTTGGGTATTTTCAAGGTGCTTGCCACTTGAGAGCGACCATGCATTTTAGCTAGGTCGTCTGTCTATGGCGATATTGTACCTGGGGTCCCAAGGGTCAATGTTAGTAATCGAGACATGGGGGAATTCGGAGAGTGCATCCCACCTGCTCTTCTAACCCTTAGATTACGGCGACTTTTTGTGGAACTTATCCGGATCAGATTTTTTGTTTTTACACCAGGTAAAAATTGTTTTTTCCAAGATCATATGCTCCATTTAATGTAGATTCTATATACAAGTAGATGTATATGATAAGCCAGTTTTTAAATAAGTTGCATAGTTTAACCAACATATTATATAAAATAAACAAAATAAATTTAAGAGAACACCATACTTGTCTGACAATTTTTGTCTTCATATCCGGCTACACAAGTACAGGAGTAGTCATGGACTCCGTCTACACATGTTGCACCATTCTGGCACGGATCCGGGGAGCAGTCATCAATATCTGTCAGAAGTTAACAGAAAAAAAACATATAACGCTGCTAAAATCTTTTCACAAATATCTTTTAAAATATATCACAAAAGACCACATATTTAAAGCGCAATAAAAACGCAAATCTTATATAATTCATTTGATATATTGTAGCAGACTTCAGTCACGCATGCTATAACATTGGCTAAACAGAAGGAAGTAAATAATCAAATATTTTAGCCGAAAACAGTACAACTATAGCAATGGCTTAATTAGACTGAAGTAAATAATCTAAATTATAAGTCATGGGTTTCATATGAATCTTGAAACTATATTTTGGCTCTTGAATTTGCATAACATGCCAGTTTTGACTCAAATGTACGACACTAATAATACTACATCTTGAAAGTTTTGGATGACTCTTCAAAATTGAGATTTAGGGGTGATTTTGACTCTTCATTTGTGGAGGATAGTAAAAGCCCTGTAGATCTTTTCTGGATATTATTTTTCAAGATTGTCACGAGCACAAATACTGATTTACGCCATCAAGACAGACATCATTGTGGCACGGTGACGAGGCACATTCGTTGATGTCTACATGAAAAATATTTTCAATAAATATCATAGAGTGCTTTAAATGAAATACCAGTTAAATACTGGTATGTACTGCATGTTCGCAAATTAAATTTTGAATTAGTAAAAAAAAGTGATCTAGTACTACAACTGTGCATAAAAATCACAGGAAGAATCAACAATTTGTGAAAAGTTGAATATCTATTCAGAGCATCCGAATACTGCAACAGCCAATTATGTTCATGTGATGATTATGGACCACAAACAGGGAAGTGCAGAATAGGTCCCCCTCTTTTAAAACTGGAGAAAATTTGCAATGGTAATTTATCATATCCTCTACATATCAAAAGTATGCATTAAGTACTGTTTCGTGGTGGCACAGTAGTCGATTGAGGTCCCCGGTTAGAATTATGGCCAGGGCATTTGATCATTTTAAATACTATTTTCAGTGTTTCCCCTCATCTGAGGATGAACTGGTTGGTAACGAAAGGGTATCAGTGTTATGCACAAGGATAATTAAAGAACCAATGAGTCTTTTAAGAACTAGTTATGGTTTCTACCCTGATTCCGTGTATAACACAAAGTGTCGGTCTCTTCCCTGGAAGACAAAACCATGTACTTGGGACTGTTCCAGTTAAACATGAAAAACAACTTACTGTTTCCACACACACTTCCGTCGTATCCATCCGCGCAGGTACACGTGTAGGAGTTGACCGCATCAACACAAGAACCGCCATTCTGACACGTAAAACTCGCACATTCATTAATATCTGTAAGATTTTCAATTTTACATTACGTTACTTATGACAGTTCAGTAGGTACAATGAATGAACCGATTTCAATGCCATCAATTGTTTTAAAGGTGCTGCCTCACAAATCGGGATAATTTTTTTGGATGACGTAATTTTCCTACCTATCAGGCACAGGCAATACTGAATCATAGGCTATGTGATGGTATGGTAATGCACTAGTCAATATTAAGCCCGCCCAGAGGGTGGCGGGGTTACAGGTGGAATTAGACGGACGAATCTTCCAGACAGAGGCGGGAATAAGACGACCTTATCGACTCCGAGTCCTGGATAGACTTTCGTCCGGAAATTTCGACAGCGCGAAAGACGACAGTGATACTTTTATTCGTGTTTTCGTTACAGTACCCGGATGAAAAACTATGCCCCAAGGTTGGGATTTAGACAGTATGCATTGTCTCCTGGGTTGGGATTTAGACCAATCGTGAAAGCACGGTCATTTCCGTTTGTCTCCGGCAAATAAACTTCGTGTCTAACTGTAGTTATACACCAATATGATTCGCCTGGGTTATATGTCACAGCTACGTTCGCGCGAAAGTAACAAATTATGTATCCGTCAATAAGATGATTATTTTATCTTTCCCCAACCTTTTTTTATTCTTATGATCACACGAAGACATATCATAAAAAAATAACCCATATCTTAAAATATTATTCATAATTTATATTTCCCAAGCGCATGTTAAAAACATCAACAAACATGACCCTTATTCAATTTTCGGAAAAGCGGGTTTGTTAACAATATATACTACATGACTTTCGGATCATTTAAAGTTAAATTCGCACTGGAACACATGTGATTAATCATTGCGTGAAATTTTGTAGTGCGTATTTACTGGTATAATATATCTATATGGATCTATATATTTAGTCCGGCCCCAAACCCAATATACCTTGCACTGGAGTATAAAGTTTTTTTCTTTGCTGATTTCAGTTGACAAGACCTTTCGAATGGAAGTTCTGACGGGTGACATTGTGTCACCCTTGAGCATTTTGAGAAAATTGGGGTAAAAGTTCCAAAATATAAACGAAACTGCGAATTTTTGGAATCGGTGAACTACATTGTTTTTTATAATCATATTTTATAATAAATCACATTTTTATGTAGTTATATTCTTTAGTATTCTGTGATAGGTTGGGTATTTTTCAAGGTGCTTGCCACTTGCCATTCTAACTATTGGGTGTAACAGGACGTTTTTAGGAAATGTAACCAGATCCCAATAGACAGGGACACTGCATTTTAGCTTGGTCGTCTGTCTATTGCAATATTGTACATGGTGTCCCAATGGTCCCAATGGTCCATGTGAGTATCCGAGACATTGGGAGAATTTGGAGAGTGCATCCCACCGGCTCTTCTAACCCTTAGATTACGGCGATCCTTTCACGGAACTTATCCGGATCACATTTTTTGTTTTTACACAAGGTAAATATTGGTTTTTCCAAGGTCATATACTACGTCAAATTTCCCCCGATTTAATGTAGATTCTATATACAAGTACATTTGTAAATGAATATGATTGGCCAGTTTTTAAATAAGTTGCATAGTTTAACCAACATATTATATAAAATAAACAAAACACAATTAAGAAAACACCATACTTGTCTGACAATTTTTGTCTTCATATCCGGCTACACAAGTACAGGAGTAGTCATCGACTCCGTCTTCACATGTTGCACCATTCTGGCACGGATCCGGGGAGCAGTCATCAATATCTGTCAGAAGTTAACAGAAAAATACATATAATGCTGCTAAAATAATTTCTCACATATCTTTTAAAATATATCACAAAATACCACATATTTAAAGCCTAATAAAACGCAAATCTTATTTAATTGATTTTATATATTGTAGCAGACTTCAGTCACGCTATAACATTGGCTAAATCAAAAGGAAGTAAATAATCATACATTTTAACAGAAGATAGTAAAACTATAGCTATGGCTTAATTGTTTTAAAATATGTTACTGTTTACATCTTATCAATCAGCAGGGTATAATATGAGTGCTGATCAACAAATATGCGGAAAAGTGCTGTCATTTCTTTATTTGTCACTGTAAGTCGTTGAAACCTTGTGAACATAAAGATAAATGTATTTTTAAATTGATTCATGGCTGACCATTAATATTAACCAAAGTCAGAACGAAAGCGGTTTCCTATGGCAACGTCATTCGACGTCATTCGGCCCAAATTTTCATATGTTTCAATGTGGCACGTAGCAAACGATGACGTATCATTCGAGCGTTTGTAATATTATAATTTTTCAAAGGGTGGGTTATGAATAATGCAATGATAAAATATTACATTCATTATTTCAAAAAGATGTTTTAACGTCAGACTTCCGTTTAAGAGCTGTTTTCTCTGAAAATGAGTGTGATACAGAAATCGGCGGCAAAAATTCCTGTTGCGAATCGAATGTCATAAAAGACCAATGACAATATTGCAAAATACAACCAATATGTAATAGCATACACAACATGTGTCTGTTTTGCATATTCTCTCACAGGTAGTTATGTGAAGTCAATGCCGACATGTGAATGGGCTATACGACGTCAATAACGTCTCTTTACTTCATAAATATAAATGTTTTTCAGCAGCTAATTCTTCTAATTGACATGCAAGTTGCAAATAAAAAACAAAGATTTTCGGTTGACAGGTCGATGAAGTGTATCTAGCTGTAGAGATATTTTTTGAGAATCATTCAATGCATCAAACGTTTGAATTGTGCCTCGAATGAGTATGGATAATGATGAATGAACGACGTCGCGATGACGTTGGGCCGGTGTAGCCATAGTGACGATACGTTTTTTTCACCAAATATTTCTTTGGGATAAATGTGTTTATAGTTATGTATTTGTAATACTCCAATCTATTACATGTATCAGACCGATTTTCTTCAATATTGATTAAGTAACAAGCATTTTTCCGCGTCTTTGTTGATCACCCCTCGTATTTACATTCATGACGATTAGTAGTGTAATGGTATGCCGCAGTACACAATGAAACGTGAAATTAAGATCCACATGGTTCACGGTACAACACTACTAAATTCGATACGGTACGGTACCGGAATATACCAAACCGTATAAAAATAAAACACGTATGCAGCCCAATAGCCAGAAATAGTGAAGGTCGTAGTGACATTGACCTCAAAATCAATAGGGGTAATCTACTGTTACCGACAAACCTTCACGTAAAGTGTGAAGATCCTAGGTCAAAAGATTATTGAGTTATTGAACGGAAACCATTTAAATAATAAGAAATGGTAAAGGTCACAGTGACCTTGACCTTTGACCTACTGACCTCAAAATCAATAGGAATCATCTAATGTTGCTCCATATAAAGTTTGGAGATCCTAGGCAAAAGCGTTCTTGAGTTATTGAACGGAAACCTTACGACCGACCGACAGACATACAGACCGACCGACCGACAGAAATGTGCAAAGCAATATACCCCCTCATCAAAGATGGGGGCATAATTAAAGGTACATATTGTATCGTGAGGTGAGTGTATTGTTACACCCCTAATGACGACCAACCTGTCCCTACATAAAATTGGCAAAACATGTGCCTATAAGTCATATAAGGTATCCTACACTGTAGTATTGGAGAGGTTTGGAATTTGGCAGGGTACATGCCACTTGCCATTTCAACCATTATGATAGGAATAGGCACGTACCATTTTGTTAATATTGTAGTGCATAGACAATCTAAAGCCATATAGAAATGGCGGCAGTACCTTACCACCCACGCAAGAGTCAGACATAGAACGAACTCTCCATAGCCCCATAAAGATATATTTCAAGCCAACCTGTAATTATACTCATGCACACCGCAATGAATGACACATTTTGGACTTTGAATTTTATGCATAATTAACCATTACGGGAGGTACATTTTTTGTAATTATAAATTATAATAAGAATAAATACACCGCTCAATATTGGAGAAAAACAACAGTTAGTCAGTGAGGTCTACAGCATTAGTCCCGAGGGTTCAACCTGGACATTTAAGGATATATAAAGAAAAAAATTAAATTAGATGAAACCTGTTTCACAGTCATTTCCCTCATATCCAGGGGTACAAGTACAGCTGTAGGAAGCCAAGAGATCGGTACACGCACCACCATTTTGACACGGAGTGGTGGCACATTCATCAATTTCTGTATACATATACAAGAGCATTTATTTTAATTTTATATTAATTGTTAGCAGGATACCAGTTCTATAAATCAAATTACACAATTATAATGCAATACAAATGTACTGTAAAATCATTTAATTTCAAATGGACACAATTTTATGGTTTTGGTGAAAAAGAAATTTTGTGTAGACGTAATTTTAAAGGATTTCGGAGTTCAGGAAAAGTTTGGCAAGGCCAAAATTATCACACCAAACAGATATAGTAATTGTTTTATTAATATTTATTGTCGATACTTCCCAGACCGAACTTGTAAGCAAGCATGGCAGTCATAGTAAACTTGACATATTTATATGTTGATTATTCATAGGGGATTTAATTTCATGATTGAGTCATCCATGAAATTAAATACTCCATGAATATTTATTATTTTACAGTAGCTTGCTTCGCAGATTTGGCTTAAATATATTTAATAAAGTTGTGACTTCATGAATCGAAATAGGGATTTGAGTGTGCTGGTATTCTCAAATCATCTTAGGGGAAAATCAAGATTATCAATGTTTTACATAGTGTAGAAGCATTGTGTACAGAGCTACAATTATCACGAAGAATACAATATTTATTTGCAGCTCAATTTAGTCACAATTCTGCAGACTTAAGTCAAAATATTTCAGTTTTCTCTTAAGATACTTTGTGGAAATACCAACAGCCACACGTAGAAATTATATTTTCTGTAATCACGAGTGAAACAAAATGTAATATTTCACCAAAAATCAACAAATTTTATCAAGGTTTATTATCGTTATGCTTCAATTTCTCATAAAATGGAACAGCAATAGGCCTAGTTGGAAAACAATATGTTGAAATTATGGCATCATAAGGATGTTGTACATGATTTGAAGTTCGGCATCGTTGATGCAACGTTTCTTATTATGTATAGTAATGGATGCAAAATGTTATTTTCACTATTATTTTTACTGATAAATCTGTAAAATTAATTAATTGAATATAATAAATATAATTATACATATAATGATTTTCTTCAATATACAAAAAGTACACTCAATGTCAAGAAGCGATATATGATCGGTAGAACATCCTCTGGGAACCTTTATTAAATTAAATTTTTACCTGCGCAGGCTAACTTTGTTCCATCATCCTCATAACCGTTCTCGCAAACGCAGGAAGTGAAGTCACAGGCTCCGAACGCAATATTAAAACACAGGAATATATTGGCTGAACAATCATCGTCCAATTCACCTGTATAATAATTTGAAATATGTGTTATAGTTACGTCAAATAATGATTACTGGGAACTAGCTTGAATCAAATTTGCACTGACCAACCAACAAACCAACCGCCAGAGCAACCAACTTTAAGAATGACTCCAAAATAGCACTCATATAATTCGTATCTAGGTTTACAATCACTACATGTGAGAGGCTGCATATTAAAAGTACAAATCATATCATACACTAGATCAATCAAATTAAATCAGTAAAAGGGGGTGCTTCACTTTCCAGAACGGCGTGGAAGGGGAAAAGAAAGCAGCCTCAGTTAGTAAGCTGGATTTGTAACCCGATGTTCAATTCTCAGTTATACAGGTCATTCTCTGTGAATTTGACATCAATTAAGGATGTTGGAGCGCTTAGATTTGCTCAAATTTTGCCAGGAAGTAAAGAAATCTATCCTGACACAAAATATGATGAAAAAGCAATAGGTCACGGAACTCGTTTTTCGGGTAATCACCCCTGATTGAAGTGTGTATGAATTATTTTTATAATTCCATGGAAATTGGTTAATTGGTGGTGGTGTTCAAATTTGACATTTTTATTTGATGTCTGTGATCTAAATAATAAAATATTTTTCAATATAGTTTGGGTACACATTGTTATACATGATCAAGATACCAAAAAGGGTATATTTAATTTTGGTCTAATATATATTGCTCTTTTACCCCACCCACTTCATATTTAATGCAGCAAATTAGCACCAAGGGGGTAAAACCCTAATAACTTTTTTTCACCTTAAACTTTTTTTTATATTTTGTTAAATAAGTCTAGTGACATAGATCTTCAAAATTATGCAATAAAAAATATATGTCACGGAGGTACCTTTTTCGCAATTTTTGTTTTTATTTTGGTTAAATGTGGCTAAAATGCTGAGAAAATCAATGAAAACTCTTAAAATAAATTTATTGAACATGTAAATATCGCGCAAACACATCAACACACAATAAACAAACATTACCAAACGAACCTGACTCCCAAAAAAGTCATTTGGCATAAATAGCAATATTTTTATTTTTTACCCCACCCACCTATTTTGTAATGTAATATTTTTCTCGGAATGGAAACGGTCATTTCGATTAGAATTTTCTAATTTTATTGCATAATACTTATCAAAACTGTTCAATTTGATTTATTTTATTTTTGACACATTTTTACATTTATAAGGCACATAACGTACTATGACAAATGACGCATGCGCATTGAACCGCTCCAGCATCCTTAAATCGCCATGTGAAAAGGTTTCTGGTTCTTGGTGGAAGGGTAAGTTAGTAATGTTCAGGATACAGTCATGAAAACAATTAAGTGAGTTGGCCGCCCTATGTAACTGAAAAAGTATCAATTTTGAGAAATGGCAAATAAACAAACAGAAAACACTTCTACTGAATGACTGGCAGGAGTGAGCTGAAAGCTTTCAAAAGTTTTTAGAAAGTATACAAGAATGAAATTTTGAAATAACTATATTGACCTGGTTCACAAGTAGTTGCGGTATTATCCCATCCTGTGTCAGCTACACATGTTGAAGTCCTTCCACCGCTTACTTTGTAACCATTGTTACAACTGTATTGCGCAATATCATCGGTTGTTGTACCACCTGATGTATCCACCCCGCCATTGACCGGTGCAGCCAGAGCCCCGCAATCTGTAATAAAGCAGCATGGAAGATTACAGGGGTAATCCCTATAGGTCCTACAGATATGACCGTGGTTTGGTATTCCAAATAAGCGACCCCCAGGTCGGGATCAGTCTGGAGACCAGGGAAATAATTTGAGAAATCTTTGTATAGTACCTCATGATATGCTTATTGCAAACTCTAAAAACTCTGAGAGTAGAAGGTCTTTTTAAAATCTATTTTAGCTCCTGTGTGCTATAAATGTAAGAAATTACACATTTGAACAACTTTGAACGAGCACCGCCTAAATGTCATTTTTGTGAAGTTTGGTTAAATTCCATTAATTGGTTTAGTAGTAGAATGGTTGACAGACGATGAAGCAGGACGCAAGACAACCATTTTTCCTTAGGTATGGCTCATCAGTGAGCACCTCAAGCTCATGTGAACCAAAAGACAAAAGCATAATGTGCCACTAATCTTGGTACTATTGTAACGGTTGTTGGGGCATAAAGGGAGGTAATTGGATAATTATACCCAAAATTGTAAACCTTGTAGTTAGTCATTAGAGTAGAATGGCATATATATGTCCAACAAATCACCCTTAGTGGTGAGCAAGCTTTTCACTGACGGGATTTGTTGGTGTCTGTCTGTCCGGCACGCTACACTATTAACTTTGTAAAGCTCCAACCAATGGTTAGTAAGACATAGAGCAGACAGATGGACAGACAAACCCAAATCATGACCTCTATAATGTGTAGTGGGGGGCACGGGGGTTACAAATTGACTCAAAAGTACAGATTGGTTAAAGTCTCAAAATTATTTGGACACAAGAGAAAATATCATAAAAAAGTCATACATACCGTATGTGCAAGCTATTCCTGTACCATCATCGATATAACCAGCAATAGCTGGACATTCACAGACACCAGTGCTTATGTTGCAGTACGAGTTCACTAAAAAATGGGACAATTCTCCTGGGTGGCAAATGTACATTCTGAAATTATAATATAGTAAATAGAAAGGTTTTTTGACACAAAAACATATGATTCCTGCAAAGGGCCATAACTCTGGCTTAAAGCATCCAACCTAACTTTCCTGACAATATAACGTTTTACAAAGTATTCAAATAACTTGTTCCATAAACAAAGTTAAATAACTTTTTTAAAGAAGTTTCATAAACGAAGGCAAAATTATATTTTCGTGTTTTATTCATTATCGTTTACTGAATTATGCAGGTGTGCTGGTATTTCATCTAGAGGAGGCATCCATTGGTGAAATGTGCAGACTACATGTGCATATTTTAGGTGGCTTTATATTGAAGCTGTGGTAGGCCTAACTGTTCACCACTGAGTCATTCACTTTAGTTCAGCCTACTCATCGCTCAAATACGCCAACTTCTAGTTTGGCTTTATAAGTAATTTGCAATATCTGACCAGTTTAATTATCAATGAAATTTACACCCACTGGCAACCTCACGGGATTCTCGGGACTAAAAATTACGAGTGAGTTGTTTACACCGGAACTGGATAAACTCCGCCGCAACTCGGCAAATGTTTATACTGAGAAATCGACAGTTTAATTAATTTTTCAAAATGAAATTTAGGGAAACTGTGACTGTTTTTTATTGCAGAGATATTTGTCTCTTTGCATGCGTAAGGAACGATTGATAGACCGGGTGTATATACTATTTTCATTGCAAAAAGTAAATAGTCCGCCGGAACTGGATAACAAACTGTAATATATACAATATATACAACTTATTTCATAAACTTATATTTTTATCAAAAAACGCAACACTGAACTTTATTTTTAAACATGTAAAATAACTTATTTAAATGAAAGCAAAAAACCTTGTTTTGTAAAAACTGTGAAAGCAATTATTTAAACAACACAATGTAATAATATTACGTGTAACTCCCAGTTGTGAATGAACACAAACCACCAGACACCCAACAATATACAATAAAACATCAATCATTGTTCAATGTGTCACTTTTTCTAAGCTCCCAGAGTGATTTTATTTTCCATAATAATTAAAATAATGCAGTCTTGAATTATCTAATAATTTAATTCCTCTAAACACGTAATTTTACGAAACAATAATCTGTCGACAATTGATTTACGAAGACTCCCAGTGGGACCATGTTTTGGCACCATAGCAAATATCTTCGATGATACAGATATTGATATAATAATACAGTCACCACACGTTATAATGACCAATATGTCCAACCGTCAACCGACAAACTTTTGAATTAGCAAATGTGTGAAGTATATACATTGAATAAGAACAATGACCAAATAAGGCCAACACAAACTCTGTGAATACTGTGGTTCTGGTAAAAAAAATTATGCTGAAAATTTAGGAAAACATTTTAAATGTGTTTAATTATTTTATTTATCTTATGAACCGGTACTGGAAATTAGTGACAATCTAGGGTGAATGCCAGCCAAATGCCATGAAATGGTCTAGGGTTTGGGACAAAAATAGGGTAGGTTACTGGGTTACCAGAACCAGTCAGTTTTTTGACATTATTTTATTTTTAAAAAAGGCGAGGATGTTTATAAAACACATGCCCTATGGCAGCCCTATATTTAGAAATGGTAAAGGTCACAGTGACCTTGACCTACTGACCTCAAAAGCAATAGGGGTCATCTACTGTTGATGTAAAGTTTGAAGATCCTAGGGCGAAGCGTTTTTGAGATATTAAATGGAAACCATTTGGTCTATTGACAGACAGATGGATCATAGATGGGGGCATAATAACTGTCAGAAGTCTATATTGCTTGAATCCTGACCCAGTTTATCCAAAGCATCTCAAGTACAAATCTTAGCTCAAATTGAGATTTTGCTCAATTCAATCCAATTCAAATGGAATTTAACATAAAGCCACATGACAATATTTGTGATGAGATTTATCTCAGATTGAGATGATTTGGGAGATCAGGGTCTGGTTCTGACACCTTGGGGTGTCGTCTTCTACAGTTGTAAGTGTATTAAAGTTTTGTCATCGGGTATACAAGTCTGTTCTACCAGATCATTGCTGGCAACTCAACAATAACTGGCTAGAACAATAGAAAACTTCATTATAGTCTAACATGGTATTATCTATTCAATTCTATTAACACTTATTGGGCCATAATTCATAACTATCTTTATATCAATGATACATGGGGCTTTAAAGTCTTGATTTAACACATGAAACATGGATTTTGGCATCTAAGCTTATTAGAGGTGTATAATCAACTGTAATTCAACTAGTACTTGTATCAACCAAAACAGTATGGATATTACGACGGTGAATATATGGGCCTACTCAGGTTAAATAATAATTCAAATTGCAGGCACGTAGCTAGCCCTTTATTTATGTGGGTTGCCAATTTCGCTCGAGGGTTCGTCCCATGCTCCCCGACATTTATTTTTAAATGGTGTTGCATGTTGCATTCTAAGCTTTCTGGAGTGCTTTATTCATTCTAATATTAATGCATGAACATATTACGAGGTTCTTGCATTGAATATACATGTATTAATTTAGGGCAAGCAAATTGTGCAACATCAGTTCTTAAGATTTTTGTTTGTATATTACACCTCAAGCGCCTTGTGAAACTCCCCGCTTTTGAAAACATACAAACTGAATTATAAATGTAGGCAAGATATCGGCTGGTACATTATGCAAATGGAAGGTCGAGGATCAGGTTAAAATGTCCGTATTTTAAGATCGAAAATGAACATAGCAGTTGAAGTATATATTTAAAGCCAACCTAATTAATTCATAATTGCTTGAAACAATAGGTTTATAACGTATAACCATTATTATAACGTATGACCATTACTATAAAGACTGATAAAATACCCGAATTGTCAATGACTCTATCACCATATTATATTGTTTAACTAAAACATCTATTTTACGTCTCTATTACAATTTTGTATTGTAATCAATACAACAATTGTTCTGTATATTTAACGTAATAATACAAACATTATTGAGTGTTACATAGCATGAAACAGCAACTTAAGATGAGATTGATGAAAGATAATTAGTTGATTATAAACACAAATATAGTTCGCCGGGTATAACTCTAGCCTTATCAATAAACAAACAAAGCAAATTGTAAACATTGCACGGTCGAAGTGTAGATTTAAAGAGGATATCATTAAAAGTGTATATGCACAAGATTGAACAAAAATGTATATCGAAAATGTATTTAAT
The DNA here is from genome assembly GCA_947247005.1 of Spisula solida. Classification (NCBI taxonomy): domain Eukaryota; kingdom Metazoa; phylum Mollusca; class Bivalvia; order Venerida; family Mactridae; genus Spisula; species Spisula solida. The sequence goes on along the minus strand of OX365946.1, from coordinate 2,382,645 downwards.
TTTTATTTTCATTTGTAAACAAAGGCTAGTGTTATATCCAGCGAACTATAACTCAAACATAAATCGTAAAGGAGTCATGATAAACAATAAATACTGCAGGTTACTATTTTTCATGGGGTTTAAGTTTTGTTGATTATGTTCAGGATTTGACCATACAATCAATTTTCCATGATTACAATGGGCATAACATTTGGACCATAAGTGAAACCCTTTGCGACTTTTAGTGACTTCTACTTTGCTTTGTCAGGTGTTTGTAATGAAACCATGCTGACCTAAGTACCAAGTCCTATTGCTAGTTGCAGACTAAATAAAGTCCATTCCCCCACAAATATCTATAACAAGAAATGATTGTAAAACACATCTGCCCTCATGGCAGCCAAGTAGTCAGAAACATTAACTCATGGCACCCTTGACCTAAAAGGGGTCATCTACTGATGATGACCAACATCCATCCAAAGTTTGAAGATGGTGGGCCAAGCCGTTCTGGATTATTGATTGGAAACCATAAGGTATATTTATATGTGTTAAGGTCACAGTGACCTTGGCATTTGACCTACTGATCTCAAATCAACAGGGGTCATCGACTGTTGATGACCAACCTCCATGCAAAGTTTGAAGATCCTAGGCCAAGCCATGCTAGATTGGAAACCATTTGGTCTACGGACCGACCAAACATCGAAAAATGTAAACACCTCTCTTTTTCTTAGGGGCAAAATTAGAGAGGAATCGCTTCATATGCGTTTTTTTGTATAACCCCAAGAACTTTGTATTTTTCCAATTATGACCTTTGCCACACACTTGGTGATGTTGAAATTAAAGATGGCCAATGAATAATTAAGATATATTTAACGTGTAACACTTTAACGCATCGACTCATTCATAACACTAACTAAACTTAGTATGAGCCTCTATCCGGTAAACCGGGCTTAAAGAACATTTTGTTATGTATGTAATGAAGCGTCTCAGAAACGAAACAGTATTGTGTTTGTTGGCGATTTTTTATTATAACATGAACATAATTCTAAAATGTGACACTATTTTCATAAGTTTATACTGCACTTGTAAAAAACATATTACTTAGTAAATTAGGACTAATAATGTTTATTGACACGTCGCCACAAAAAAGATGACATGGGGTTAGTCTTTTAGGTATGTAACTTTGCATGTTGAAGCTATATATTGTCCCAATTTCAGAAACTGTTCATACGACAAACGTCTTTTTTACGCTACATATTGTCATATTTTTAATAACGACAACACGGCTTATATACATGTTTAAACTATTATAAGTATGGATTCATAACATTTATTTGATTGAGGTTGAGTAGAATAGGGAATTTTTAAATTAAAAAAATCTTACCATTTTCCCACTTTCCTGTTGCTAAGCACCGGCTGACAGTTATATTTGGCGTGTATCCGTCAATACATGTTATATTTACTGTAGAGTTGACGTGTTGGAGAACAAATTGTTCGATGGAAAAACTCCACAGTCTGTTGAGTAAAACGGAAAGTTGGGTGTACATGAAATGGAAATTGTTTCTGCGGCAACTCAAATTACATTGATATGACATACGACCGACTAAAGTTTATCGTTCTGGTAAATTAAGAAATGCATTCAGATGCTATCGCTTTAATATTTTGATTCACTTAAACCGGAGTCAATAATAAAACTTTACACTGGTTCATATACGTTGGACGTTCAAAAATAAACAGGACTATTGTCACAAAACCCGCATGGTTTAACGAAATAAATCAAATTATATTCCATCAGAAATCCGAATCCTTTATCTACATACTGTAAAGATATTAAGTAAAACAAATACGCGGCCCGAGAGTTACATATGACTAAACAAGGTCACTTACGTTGACCCGGCGCACAAAATGATGTTGCGCTACTTTACACGACGTTTAGTGCTTCGCTAAGGGCTATGAAATACGAAGTTTATAGTGATAAGGGTGAGGGAAACATTCCAGTACCACACTGAGACACACAATTAATGCGTTGGTGAGAATCGCATTTTTGAACGTGTTATAGCATGATAAAAGAGCTTTATAAATATGGTATAATTATTAACTATAACAATGGTTGCCACCGGAATGAGGAACGTATACTTGCAAACACGGACATCCGCTTTGGTATTTAAGGTTCATTTATTAAGGCAAATATCACCTCGTCGGCAACATTTGAATGCATCAAGTATAATAGTGTTGTCAACAATACGATGATCCTCTGTATTTGAATTCTGACAAGGTAAGCAGCTAAAGTACATACTTGTTTTTAAAGATGGCGTTGTTTTGTTTATAAAAATGATATCTATTGTTTTTTGTTTATTCGGACTTAAAGCCGTTCCTTTTAAGTTTTCCTGTCACACACGGCGACCGATTCACATAACCAGTTTTCCTGGTCTATATTCTAGCTAGTACTAACTTTCCTCCCACAGGGAACCAGCAATTTCTATATACGTGGAGGAAAAATAATATTGCTGCCGAAATTTCATGGACGTGGAATGGAATCGAACTCGGATCGCAAGGTTACAAATAGAGCGCACTTATCACTGGAAAAACTGCTGCGGTTCAGTTTAATACATTTCAACTTGCTGCACCAGGTGCGCGTCACTGTCTGTGATTCTTTAAACATAAATATAGTTATAGAAATATTTCTACTAAGAAACCACGATTTTGAACGAATGTAATAATGTCTGTCTTCAAAAGATATAAGAAGGTATCAGAAGCTATTGCATTTTAGTATGACTGTTGAATCTTAAGATTTCAGAAACCAGTTTTATTGCTTTAAAGCGTATTTCTTCGTTTTTTATTATGTAATTTGTTTTTTTTAAAGTACCTATTAAGTTTTATTTCCACTAGTATAATAATTATTTGATTTGTCTATTTTGTGGAAACGTGTCATAATGTTTTTATTAAGTTGATTCATATGTCATTTTAAATGACCCATGACCCGTGTAATAAATTATTCGTATTCTTTTTTATAGTATGTATACACTAATAACCATATGCACAATTATACTGTTTAAATATTGCAGATATTCACCAACAATGAAAGTCGTCTTGATTTTGGGGCTGCTCTTTGCGTTGGATGCAGTTTTTGCAAAGCGTTGTGGGTATGGCTGCAAAGATATCCACACACGTAGACATCCAGAAGGAAAATGTGCTGCCAAAGGAAGAATATGCTGCATGGTTCTTCGGAAAGGCAGAATAATGTGTCGATGTAAGGCAAAGGGACCCATGATACATTCTATGTATAATGTGCCACCCGGAAGTTTGACATCAACACTGTACTGCGAACGGAAGAGGCGCGGGACTGGCTAAATGAACAATTATCGTCTATTTTGTTTATCGTTATGTAAATTGTTTGTCTACAAGTGTACGACTCCAAGTGAAAACTATTCATTTTAAAAGTTTTGATTTATTTAACAAATTGATAACGTGACGTGGCATTGTAATCAGATCATGGTTTCTGCATTCTGTGTTTTCAAAGTTTTCTGTTGTTATAAATAAAACAACCTAAAAATGTGTAAAACAGCCGAACTGTGTTTAAAACATTTATTTATAAAGGAAAATAATACTAGTATTTCCATATGTATTGCACATTCATAAACAATTAATAAACCTGTATCAACCGTATATTATTATTATTATTTCGTTCTTATACCGAACAGAACATACAATTACTAAGACTTGTAACAAGTACATTTCTACAAACACTGATATATATCTACATAATTATATAAAAAATACAAAATGCACCATTGGTGTGTCAGGTCACTATACTCCGTCATCCAACTCCAGAGGTTTGTCACACTATTAATGCATTACAAACCTCCGCAATTCGTACTTATATACACTTGTGGTGTGGTGTCAAGTTAGTGGAATCCATTATCAAATTCCGGAGGTTTGTTACACTATTGATGCATTGCATTACAAAAAGATAACTTTAAGTCCGACAGGAAGGCAGCACTCAACTTAATCTGCCGATAAATAAAAACATAAAATCACATATTAGGCACTATGCCCAACTGAACTGGTTAGGATCCGCCCATGTCCAAGGTGTCGAAAAGCTGAATGAACTAGTTTCAGCAATCAAAAAGCTGAATAATCAAATTGAATGTCCCAGTTCTAACAGTAAAACGGCTGAATACCTAGTTTTAGTTCCGCAACTCGTTCTTACACACTGGTGGTGTGTCAGGTTATCAGACTCCACCATCAAACTCCGGAGGTTTGTCAAACTACTGACGTATTAAAACCTCCTCAACTCGTTCTTGTACACTAGTCACGTTTGCAGACACAATGTGCATACACAAGATCAAGTTACTGAGTACTACGTATGTTTATACTCAATCAGTATTCAATTACTGTAAATTTACGTTGGCATTAAAGTCCGTGGTTGTTGAATAAAATGCAATTTTGTTGGTTGGTAAAGTCTTGGCTTTCGAAATATAAAGGGGGACCTTGTTGGTGGTCATTTATTCGTGGGGATTAGATTTGTGGTGGAGTTCAACCATGAAATCAATGAAAGTTTAATCTCACGAAAACCAATGATTTTACATCAAAATGCAGTAGCATGTATTCTGTGATACAATTGTCCTTGTTTATCATGCTGGTGATTGGTATGAAGGTAATGTCACGACATATACTTTACTGACGAAATACATACGTCATTGTATATTGAGACACTACATTCTTACGTGCTAATCCTCTTCGCGCCCGCTAGCACATTAGGCTGCTGCCAGTTCCCTCCACTCGATTTCGCCAAGAGTCTTTCCATACTTTTGATGTCGCTTGCGATAGTCCGTCTCTACGTCTCTTTTGGCCTTCCTTTGTGTCTTTTGCCATCTGATAGTGTCCACTTTTGTGATGTTCTTGTGGTATAATTGTAGTCTTTCATCAAGGGAAGTTAAATAGGAGAGAATGTGAGGACAATTATTGAAACAATAGAAAAAATGCAACTTAACGATGAACCCGGTCTCATATTCTTTTCTGATTTCCAAAAAGCATTTGATAGTTTAAATCATGAATTCATGTATAAATGTTTAAAAGAACTAAATTTTAGTGATTCGCTCATACAATGGATTGAAGTTTTTATGCAAATGCGAAGGGCTGTATAACTAATAATGGTCATTTTTCTGACTTTTTTAACATTCAGAGTGGTGTACGGCAAGGATTACCTCTATCACCGTATCTTTTTATCCTATGTATCGGAGTTTTTATCTATTTCTATAGAAAACAACGATGCTATAGAAGGTATTTAAACAATAAAATTACAAAACAAACTCTTTTTGCAGATGATGCTAGCTTTCTACTTAAAGGAAATCGAACGTCTTTTAAAAATCTTATAAAAACCATTGACGATTTTGGTAAACCATCTGGGCTTAAACTCAATAGAAACAAATGCTCAGTCCTGGGCATTGGAAAGTCTAAAAAATACAAATATTGTCTTTGACAACGAATTTGAATGAACTTCGTCGGAGGCAACTACGTTAGGAATTAAGATAATAGAATGTAAAACTGCCCTAAAACAATGGAAACAAGAGTGCCAAAATGTCACAAAATACGCCCGTCTTGGGGCATGGTGAGTCTCAGGGCATGGTGAATGAAAAAAACAAACAATCCAACATTTTTTTTTAATTAAAGGACCACAACCCAAGAAGGCCTAGGCTGATTTGGCCTACAATTTAACTTGTCTTAGATATTATATCAATGAACATTGTCACTAAGTTTGAAGATACTCAGATGAAAACTATTTGCACTAGAGAACAGACCAGGCCAATTTTATACTTATTTGGTAATTAATTTAGGCCCATAACCAAATGACGCCTAGACCGATTTGGTCTATAATCGAACTTGGCCTAGATATTATGCCCATTAGCATTGTCACAAAGTTTGAAGATGATCGGATGAAAACTATTTGCGTTAGAGTACAGACAAGGCCAATTTCATACTTATTTGGTAATTAAAGGCCCATAACCAAATAAGGCCTAGGCCGACTTGGCCTATAATCTAACTTGGCCTAGATATTATTCCCATAAGCATTGTCACAAAGTTTGAAGATGATCAGATGAAAGCTGTTTGCACTAAAGACAAGGTCAATTATTTTGGTAATTATAGGACCATAACCAAATAAGGCCTAGGCCGATTTGGCCTATAATCGAACTTCGCCTAGATAGTACGCCCATAAGCATTGTCACAAAGTTTGAAGACGATCGCATGAAAACTGTTTGAGTTAGAGCACAGACAAGGCCAAATTCATACTTCCATATTAATTAAAGGCTCATAACCAAATAAGTCCTAAGCCGATTTGGCCTATAATCAAACTTGGCATAGATATTATGCCCATAAGCATTGTCAGCAAGTTTGAAGACGATTAGATTAAAACTGTTAGCGAAAGAGCACAGATAAGGCTAATTTCATACTTATTTGGTAATTAAAGGACCATAACCCAATAAGGCCTAGGCCGATTTGGCCTTTAATCGAACTTGGCCTAGATATTATGCCAATAAGCATTGTCAGCAAGTTTGAAGATGATCGGATGAAAACTGTTAGCGAAAGAGTACAGACAAGGCCAATTTCATACTTATTTGGTAATTAAAGGACCATAACCTAATAAGGCCTTAGCCGATTTGGCCTATAATCGAACCTGGCCTAGATATTATGCCCATAAGCATTGTCACAAATTTTGAAGAAGATCAGATGAAAACTGTTTGCGCTAGAGTACAGACAAATTACTGGACGCCGCCGCCCGCTCGCACGCCCGCCCGCACGCACGCCCGCCAAGGGTGTTCACATAATACGTCCCGTTTTAAACGGGCGTATAAAAATGGAACTTAACACTCACTGGAAAAATAACAGTTCTAAAAACATTTGTTCTTCCAAAGCAAAGCTAATTTACCCCCTAACTATGTTACAAAACCCACCGGCACATTTTATAAAATATATCAAAAACCTTATCTTTGATTTCTTGTGGAATTCAAAACCTGTTAAAGTATCACGTAAACAAATAATTCAAAAATACAAAGACGGGGGTCTACAAATGATAGACATGGAATGTTTTCTAGATTCATTCAATATAAGCTGGATAAAAATATTTTTTAATTCAAACGCCAACTGGAGTTTTCATTACAGGACCGAATTAGAAAAGTATGGAGGATTATTACTATTTAAATGTTATATAACTGAAAAAGACTGTAAAAGTCTCAACATAAAATCAATTTTTTTGAAGGATATATTGATTTCATGGTCTAAGGTCAACACCCTAAACACTGAAATCGAAACATCCAAACAAATCATCTGGAATAATTCAAGAATAAAACATCTAAATAAAAATGAGTTATTTTACTATAACACATGGTTCAGTAAAGGAATCCAGTATGTAGAACATATTTTTGACTTCAGACACAACATATTTTATAGCTTTGAGCACATGAAATTTATATATGATATCCCTAATGGGGATTACTTAAAATACTATACTCTCATTAAAAAGGTACCGAAAGAATGGAAGACACAAATGCAAAACGAAATTATAACATATAACCCACCAAACAACCTAATCGATAAACTACAAATTACAAATTGAATTAACAGCAATTTAAATTTAGATTGCTGTAGTGCTTTATCCATGTTACACTGATTCTATACTCCACTATACTGTCACTCTTTTTATCAATATAAACATAGGTATGCAAATATTACCTGTTTGTTTATGAATATTTTGTCATAATTTAGATATGATATGATAATTTACCATACTTGTTTATTATGTTTTCAAACTAGTACTAGTCTATGTATATGTTCTGTAAATATGTTCATATTTTTGTTATGGGCCGGTGGCCAATATCAAATAAAATCTTTGTCATTGTCATTGTCAACTAAATGGAAAAAGCAAATTAAGTAAGATTGCATACAATTCACTAATCAAAACTAAACTACCAACAGAACCAAAATACAAACAAAAATGGAATCTTAGGTTCACCCTAGAAGACACAGAATGTGTTAAAATTTTCCAACAAACGTATATTATTACAATAGATACTAAGCTTAGAGAAATTCAGTATAAATACATCATGAATATAATACCCGACAATTCATTTTTACACAAGTGTCATATAACCCAGTCAAGCTTATGTGATTTTTGCAATAGACAACCAGACTCTATATACCTCATGTTCTGGGAAGCCATATTGTACAAAGTTTTGGTCATATCTAGTTCAAAAACTTTCAAAAGACTTAAATATCACATTTCAAAATATTTCAGTTTGCAACATTATAAAGAATACAGAAGAAGATGGGCTTATTACTAACTATATTATACTGCTTTAAAATATTCCATATTTAAATGTAAATGCAATAAACACACCGACAATTCGGTCATTTAAAGAATACATTAACTATCGAAAAAAACTAGAACAAACAATCGCACTTTTCAAAAACAAACTACAAATCTGTAACAGAAAATGACAGAAGTTTCATTACTTGCAAACTCAAATAGTGATATTGTGTAAATTCCCCGAACCCGTAACCATGTCTTTCTCTTACTTTACTTTCTTACTCTCTACAAATGCAACCTCTCTTCTAAGTGACTGTCCTCATAATCCTTCCTCTTCCCCTATATATACTACAAAAATCATAATGACATTAATGAATAATATCAGAAAGAGTCGTGAATTTATTTCACACACTTTATTTTGACAAAATTGTTTGTATATTTTGTTAATGTGTACAGCTGTATAATGTGTCTTATGAAAATAAAAAATGTTAAAAAGAAGTAATTTAAATATGCAGTAAGTATTTTGAATAAAACTTAATACATGATCGTAATCAAACATGAACTCGGAATAGTTTATTACTCAAATTATTAGCGGTTAGCTTGCTTACAGTGGCTGCTGTATTAGAATATCTAGATTAGCGTACGTATACAGAGTGAAAAGGTCGTTTTCTTCCATCAGAACTACACTTTATAATCAAAGTCAACATGTTAACTTAAACTACCAATAAGTGAACCATATAAGTGAAAATTACGTCGGAAATCGACTGTTTTATAGTGATCTATTTGATCGTACGTCAGCGCGCGCTTTGAAAATGACGTCACTACAGCATTAAGAGGCACCATACGGGGCAATAAAATTCAATTAGTAGCTAATTGGTTCAGAAATTTTGAAATAACGCATTAAATAAATAGAATATTTGGGTTTTTCGGTGTAAGATCGAATGTTATTTCACCTCGTGAGCGTCTGACTTAAATTTTCACTCGTGGCTACGGCACTCGTGAAAACATTGCGCCAGCTGCTCACTCGGTGAAAGAACATTCGATCTTACACCGAAAACACAAATATCCTCTATATGACATTGGAGACTTTTTGAAAATGTTTCAATGCGATTGGGTTGAATTAATTGACGTACATTGAGTATACCCACTGGCCGAGCACCAGTAGTCATGGATACCGATCAAATCACCGGAACGAGGAATATACATTCATACACGGACAACCGTGTTTGATGTTAGCGTTCCATTTACACTGTACGTATTAAGGAAACTATTGCCTCTTGACCTACAATTCTATCCATTTAATGTAACAGTGTTGTCGTCGCATATTTGTGTCAGCAATACGGTTATCCATTTATTGTGCTTGAATTCAGAAAAGGTAAGAGTTCTATATCACATATGTGTTCTTTGTGATGATGTTTGTTGTTAATAATTGATGACACTGTGCATATTTAGATTGATGTCGGTATTACTCTTTGAGATTATGTGTTTGTGAATACCTTCCAATTTGCTGAACGCAAGGTTCACTTCATTGGCGGTATAAGAATTCATGCTGGGCGTTCATGGTAAGTTCGATGATAGGATGACACAGTAGTTCCATCATTACAACTGTGTACCTGTCATGGATATAAACTGAATGTTTGAGCGAACGTAATATTTCCTGTTTTATGATAATATTATGGGCGTCACTGAAAGGTTATCACTTATATATACCTCTGTACTTATTATACACTACGACCTATCTGTACAAAAGATTTGTATAATTATATATAATGTGTTCATTTGAATATTGTTAAAAAGGATAGTTGTGCCTACATAGTAAGGTCAAAACATAGTAGTGTTCGGCTTTTAACACAGTGTAACGTGAATCTTAAAATATAGACTCAATAGTGTGGTAACTTTTCATTGAAGCAGAGTCTCGTATATTAAGAAATCACCTGCAGCTATAAATCTAACGGGATAAATTGCAATACAAACAAAAAACCACAAAATCCACTTATTTATCGTTTCTTAATATTCAGGAGCATGCAAACTTACATACTATATGTTGTGCCATATGTTTGAACGCTTTCTAAGGCAAATGTCACGGTCCTTGTTTTGAATCCATAACATAGGCAATATATGTTTGTTTTTGCACTGCAATTCGTCGCTTTAGAGTTATGATACATTTTCTACAGTTGGTATACATTATTTACCTCGTATTGTTTATATGTTTGTATGTTGTAGATAACAATGAAAGTTGCATTGTTTTTGGTGCTCTTGTTGGCAGTGGAAGCAGTTTTGGCCAGGCGATGTGGGGTTGGTTATAAAGATATCCGCAAACGTAGGTACCCGGAAGGAAAGTGTGCCACCCAAGGAAGGAAATGTCTCATATTTCGCCGCAAAGGAAGAAGCTTCTGTCGCTGTAAGTCCACGGTACCATTTAGACACCTACTTGTGCCAGACGGGAGAGTGTGGACCATGGATGATGAGGCGTTTGAATACTAATGTACGCTAAAGAATATTAGTGTCTCAATGAACTTTACTATTCTCTCTTATCCTGTACTCTTCGATCGGGCTTTAATGTAATTTAATAACCCGTGCAATATATTAATTCAGCCTTTATTTTTGCTGGTGTGGCATTTGTTGAAATAAACTTGATCGCTTACATGCGCTAAAATTAGCATGATGAAGAATACTTTTAATGTGTACTAGTATTTAACTAACATTATTCTAGTGTTTTGTTAACAAATTATGTAAATTGTGTAGTCAACATCATCGGAGACACGAGTCAAATGATAACAGGTAAAGGACGCACTTATGTACAAGCAACTGGTTAAAGGAAAAGAATAACAAAAACTACATAGCTATGTTTCTGTCCAAGTATTGAATTGTCTTGAAAACAAAGTGAATATACCTATATTTAACTGTTGAGTTGTTCCATTTAATCTTGGTTGCGTATTTTTCATTTCAAAATTAGTTTTGTCGCCATGAAACGATTCCTTATTGTATACTGTTGTATGCGTTCTAACGATATGTATATCCTGCACATAGAAACGTCGGGTAGTATAAGTATGGACTTAATTAACGAGGGTAATCGATCTTTAGGGAGTAGTTCCAGTTCTGTACGGTCGTTATGAAATACTGTAATACTCGGGTAATTCAAAGCAAAACCACCTATCCACCCACACACGATAAAGTCCCGTACTTGTACGTACTATCCGTATACAAAATAAAATATACTTCAAGCAAGCCTATATATACTAACGATTCGCGCTTCAAATTAGCGTATTACCATGGGGGTCATTGCAAATGATGACTACACTGAAGTCACATTTATAAGGTTTATATCCTATACAATCAAAGCAACCTAGAAAATAATAAGATGTTATTCAAGTTGCCTGACGCCATTCTTATAATATATTCAGCATCAATGGAAAGTTACCACCCTATTGACTCATATATTTTTTAATTCACGTTACATTGTATTAAAAGCCGAATACAACTATGTTTTGACCTCACTGTGTAGTCACAGTTATCCTTTTTAACAATATTCAAATGCACATACTATAAAATATTTTTACCGATGGGTCAAAACGAAATACAGAGGTATATATAAGTGATAACTTTTCAGTTACGCCCAGCGTACATGTATAAGAGGTGTACAAGTAAACAGAGACCTTCTTCATGCAACTCACGTTACAGGGGTTACCTATGTGTTTATCAGAAACTGACTTTTAAAATGTCTTATAATAATTGGCTGGTTATCATGTGAGTGTAAATGGTAGAGGTAGAACTTCACGTTACGAACTTGCTGAGGTAAACGTAGTTTGTTGTCCGCCACGATAGTGTAGTGGTAGAGTGTTAGGTTCGAGTGCTAGATGACTAAGGTTCTATATCAGACAGAAACATACTGAAGTTAGTTAAAAAGGTACGGATATATTATATCCGTTGTATTATATCCATTGCCACCCAGTAAAGTAACTTCAATGTTACTGCTGGTTGGTCCATTGTCCGGATACTGCTGACCAGTAGGAATTACAATAACAACAATATTGAAACAATTTGTCAAAAGTCTTTTACTGCAACCATGGATGAACAAAAACACATTGTAAATTATTCAATACTTAATGAAGAACAGTAAATAACAAGGAAAGGAAACATGCCTTGACATAAATTACAAGAGCAAAAACAGGCAAATAACTATTATAACAGCAATACGAAATCTTATCAACTGGTTTTCGTAATATCTACAAAAATATTCTACATGTAGGGATGGAATCCATTACAGGGCATGTTACGAAACAAAGTGGCCATATGCCAAAGCGAAGAAAAGATTTTGTAACATCTAGCCGATGAACTTCACAAGGTGAGGTGAAATATTTTATATACATTTATAGCACAGAGAATTTGACATAATCCTGACCTTTATGCATAAATATATTACAAGGTTCTTGCGTTGAATATATAAATTTCCGCGAGCAAATCCTGCAAAACATCGGTCCTTTAGATTTGTTTTTGTATTATTATCGAGCGTCTTCGTGATACTTCCCGCTTTTGAAAACATACGTCGTACACTCGGGATTATAAATAAAGACAATATATCAGCTGTTAAATTATGCAAATTAGGTAGCACTCAACTTAAATAACATAAAAACAAAATAGGCCACAATGACATGACACAATGTCCAGACGCAACTGAATCAGAAAATGAACTTAACCACTGACAATCAAAGTTTCAGCCGTCAAAAAGTCGAATGTCCTAGGCCCAGCTGTCAAAAAGCTGAACTACCTAGTTTCAGCTATAAAAAAAACTAAATGGTCGAGTTTCATTTAAAAGCCATTAGCAGAAATAGCAATCATTTAGCCAAATACAGCCTTGAAGGTGACAGTAAATACTGGAAGGTTTGTTCAGAAAGAAAGTGGTGGAATAGTACACAAATGCTCAGAACAACTTTAAAACATTATCAAACAAGCATAATATATAAAATCATAAACATTATGTAGCGATGTACAGCCATGTAGTCGGCAGTAAATATACTGAAAGGTATATAGTATCAAAAATAGAACATAGTGAAATTCTTTAAACTTTAAACAATTATAGACAGCATTATACTGCCTCAATAACATGAATGTGGCAAGTGACATATCTATCACGTATAAAAACTATATAAATACATAGCTGCTATACTTTATAAAACAACATTATAGGGATTCTAGAATCGCGATGCCGAAGGCATCGCGATTTAGAATCGCCAGACGGCATTGTACGTGTTGCGAGTTTTTAGCCCATCCAAAATTTGGTCACCCCTGTCAGAGTGAAATTTGTGTGTACAGGAAGTGTGGTTTTTTCGGGGTACTCTGAGGACGTGAATGGAATTGGCAAACTCATTTAAAAAATATTATTGTTGTTAATAAATTATCTTTTATTATTTAATGATGTTTAAAAATGTTCCTTGAGATAACCGAAGGCCCTAGCTTACAAAACATTAAACGCGATAGGGGAGGTAAGAATGCTAGCGCGCGAGATAAAGGCGGTCGGTTTGGATTTTAGACTGTCCCTCGCAAACGGAAGTCTGCCATCCTGGCTTCGGTCAAGTAAGTACAGCCTACAATCGTAAAAATAACTGCTTATACGATTAAAGTACTTGTTTTAAACAAGGAAAACTGTCTTTTATACACATAATTAGCGTAGGTAAACAAAGAAATCAACTTTCGATGCTAATTTGCATCATAAAGTTTGATAAACGAAGCGTATCCAAATTTGTTCGTACCCAAATTGTCAACAACAAACAAATTATCAACCAACCAACCATTTATTGTGAATTAATTATCAACAATCATTCTGTGTTAGATGACCATGGTAATTGATCTTATAATGTAGGACAACTGTCTACTGCTGGTTTGTCAATACAGATCTCCGTGAAAAAATATGAGAATTGACATTGACCAAAATACAAACATTGTAACTTTTCATGAGTGCTTTTATGATTATTTATAAGAAAGATTTTTTGGGAAAAAAGCTCAAAATATAACAAAGAACATGAATTCCTCGGTGCTTTTTGTCTGTGGATAGTATGAACATAACAAGACCGAAGAAGTGAAGTTGTCCCAAGACCCTTCAAAAAACCCTCATATCCAGTTAAGGTCTGTGTTGGTTGACCCGCGTTTAACAAAGTTTCTGTCGTGTTGATTGGTGTTCATCTGTCGCTCTGCTGTGACTGTCCATGACAGTATGTAGCTGCCGTGTGACCACCGGTGTGATGCTATCATAAGATCTGTCGTTGACCTAAGCGGTATCAACAATAGTTTTAACCAATCGATTATCGATTCACATTTTAGAATATTCACCATATCGACATTACTGGTTAAAACCCGTTGTCTGGGATTACGGAATTAATTGAGCGACAAAGCGCCAGATATTCCGAATGTACGTCAGGGGGGAAACTGATATAGCGTATAGAGCTGAGCAACTAGGTACCAAAATCGCGATTATTTTAGCCAAAAGATAAGAATTTGAATAAAGTCTTACTTGAACACATTGACAACATTATTTTACGACCTCGCTGACAATATTTTTGCCTCAATAATATGTTTAACTTGAAAAATGCGTATATTTTCTCACCATCGGTATCGAGCTTCGAAAGCCACAGTGTAGAATAAAATGCAATATTTCAAATATTGAACATTTTTTCAGATAATTCTTGCTAAATTTTAAAAATGAAGATGTTTAATGATAGTGTGCAATAATTGTTTTATATGTTTAAACGTTGAAAAAAGAAAAAAATATACACTCCCGCTATACCGCTTATTGCTCGCTAACCCCCTGACCGTGAAATTCCGGTTCCGGAAAATTGGGTTTTACTGAGTAATGTCGATATCGAGAACCGATACCTGGGTAAATGAATGGAACCGCTGAAAATCCTCCTTTTCCTGCACAAAACAGTCCCTCTGTTAAAATGTAAGTTCACAATTGTAAAAATGGGTAAAGTCCATTAACTCGAACCAAAGGTGCTATCTCAAAGCTGAATACATGTATATACCCAACATGTACAGTGTAGAATGGCTAAAAAGGGATCATTGACTGAAAGGCCTGTTTCTTGTTCGTCTATATGTGTAACTGTATAACGATGTATCGCCAATGCTTGTCTTCCTATATATTGGAATCATTGATATGCCTTGGGTAGTATCAATGACAGCTCTAGTCGTCATTCAAGAAAGCGCTAAAACACACTGTTCTTAAAACCATATTCTGGCTGATTATCATTTTGATTCCTTAGGGGTCTCCTAAAAGGTAGTTCAGTTATTACTGCAGATACGGTTTGTCACTGACCATAACAACATTATAGGATAAAACCCGTTTTCCGGTATAACAGAATTAATTTCACAGCAATGTGCGAAAAATTCTGAATCTAATATTTTTTGACAGGGGGGTGGCTGCATTAAGCCAATAGAGCAACTAGGTACAATAATTGCGATTATTTTTGCCAAAAGGAAGATTATGTGAAGTCTATATAGTTACATTGTGACTCACTGAACTTATGTAATGCTTAACTTTTACTCCGACACTTGGGTTAATGTGCGTGTGGACTGGCCATACGGCTTACAAAGACGCGTCGCCATCAACAGCCATTTCTCTGTAACTTGCATGTAGAATTTCATGGAACTTAATCAAAATAAATATGAACAACTATACAGTACTTTGATGATGCCTGTCAGGTGTTTTTCCTTTGACAGTCATTTACCTTGATTTATTAAATATTTCTGTCTGTCCTTCCGTCTGCAGCCATTTTTCTACTAACTGGTACATTTTTAAGCAACTTAAAATAAAAAAGTCATGATGCCCGTCAAGTTTGTTTAAGTTGGTCAATTTTCCTTGATTTACAGTATAATTCACTCTGACCGTCCATTCGCATTCCTTTCTTTGTAACTAGCTTGTAGAATTTCATGAAACATAAAATGAATATGAGTACCCCATTACTGTGATGATGACTGTCAAGTTTCATTTTTGGTAAATTTTCCTTAGAGTTATTGCCCTTGATTTGTTGAAAAATTTCATCCGCCAGTCCATTTGCATTCAGTTCTTTGTAATTAGCTGGTAGAATTTCATGTAACTTAAAATGAATATGAACACACATTCTGTGTGCCAATTTTCTTGAGTTGTTGCCCTTGATTTATTGAAGAATTACCTCCGTCCGTCCTTTCTTAGTCATTTCTTAGTAACTAGCCGGTAAAATTACATGAAACTTAAAACGAATATGAATGCTCACACTAAGATGATGCCAGTCAAGTTTTGTTATTGGACAATTTTCTTTAGAGTTATTGCGCTTGATTTAATGAAGAATTCACTCTGCCCGTCCATTCACATTCATTACGTAGGATTTCATGAAACTTAAAATGAATAGGAACGCTCATACTGTGATGATGTCCGTCAAGTTTTTAGCTCACCTGAGCACCCGTGAACATGTTTTACCTAATCTATATGAAACTTGGTCACAATGTTTGTCGCTTTGCAATCTAGGTAAAGTGCGTAACTGGGTCATCTGGGGTCAAAAACTAGGTCAAATCAAATTAAAACCTTGTTTACGCTCTAGAGGTCACATTTTTTATGTTATATTAATGACACTTGGCCACAATGTGTAGCTTTATGAAATCTAGGTACCTTGGTAACTGGGTCGCCTGGCGTCAAAAACTAGATCACAATGTCACATCAAAGATAAAACCTTGTTAGCACTCTAGAGGTCACATTTTTTACCTAATCTATATGAAACTTGGACACAATGTTTGTCGCTATAAAATCTAAGTCAAGTGCGTAACTGGGTCATCTTGGGTCAAAAACTAGGTCACATCAATTTTAAACCTTGTTTACGCTCTAGAGGTCACATTTTTGATGTTATATTAATGACACTTAAGTAGCTTTATGAAATCTAGGTCTAGTTCGTAACTGGGTCATCTGGGGTCAAAAACTAGGTCGCCAGGTCACTGATTCTGCCTAAACTGCTGGTCATATGGTGAGCGCTTTAGAGCCAATGGTCCTCTTGTTGTATTAGTCAATTTTCCTTGAGTTATTATAATTCTATCTGAATTTCGTGAAATGTAAAATAAATATAAAATGTATGAACAACCATACTGTGAAGATGCCCCTCACTAATAACTGTAATGAGTTATTTTCATCTATTATCAATGGATGATTGAATCCCCTTTAGGCAATGCCTTAGTTCATATTATCAACACCATAGGTTTTACATGTATTCACTGTGCTACAGAGTAGTCATGTATTCACTGTGCTACCATTCTCGTTCACCAGAGTAGTCATGTATTCACTGTGCTACCATTCTCGTTCACCAGAGTAGTCATGTATTCACTGTGCTACCATTCTCGTTCACCAGAGTAGTCATGTATTCACTGTGCTATCATTCTCGTTCACCAGAGTAGTCTAGGAACTTGACTTACCACTGATGTATGAGGATGTGTGCTACAGGAAGTTGTATTTAAACAACCACATGTATTCAGCAGCCAAATATGAGCAATCACAATTTGATATTTGACACATGTTTTGACTGTTGGTTTTATTACATTGAATGTAGTAGTACACAGTAACAGACATGGGACTATTAGTGTCCAGTTAGGACAATGTGAGAGTGACGCTTTATTTTATGCGTACACAAACGATTTAATTTACAACCATTGTCTTGCAGGTAAGGTATTGAAGTTTGTATGGTATGTTCACCATTATGTGTGGTCACTTTATTTCTATCTGGGGTGGTATTCACAAAGCATCTTAAGGGAAAACTAAGAAATTTCTTGAAATCTTAAATTTTCTTTAAGTGAATAAGCTATCCAGGAAAATCAAGATTATCAATTTTTACATAGTTTAGAAGCATCATGTAAAGAGTTATAATAATCACAACGAAAACAGGGGGCATTCTTCGCTTCTTGGGAAATATGTGCAGCTAATTTTTTTAACTTACGTCGAAATATTTAAGTTTTCCCTTCAGATGCTTCGAGAATACCAGCCCTGGACAGTGACATGCTCTGTCAATATATTCGTCATAACATAATTCTTCAGTGAATGTAACCTATATTTGAAGATTTAACGTCATCAACAGAAATAAATAAGTGAACATAAAATGAAAATTTGTCAATTGTGTAAACAATAATAATTAAGCATTTTTTATGAATTCTATAAGTTAAAAATGTCATATATATACCAATTGTTTTATAAAATGTAGATGTATAAAAAAGTAAATAAATGTAGATCAAAATAACATAACGAGATTAATTAAAAAAAATGTCATGTAGGTCAAGATGACATATCACGCAAATTGAAAAATACGAATAAATAAGCTATATTATAATGAATTTACTTATTTATTAATGTTTGTATTTAAACTAGATCATCTTGTATCAATTTTATCCAAACAAACAAGACAAAGAAAAACAAACTTAGTTCAAATATAGCAGGTTATGTTTAACATTCTGAATATAACACAAACAATAACACAATAACATTCATTACGATGATCATGTATATTAGAATAGTATTTCTGCTATATTTTAAAGAGCATTTCAAGTAATATCTTGCATAGTTTACTGATAATTTAATTAAGAGTAAGAGGTATTCTATTTCAATTGCATACAAAAACAAACAACTCCAATCAGATGATTATAGAATCAGATGATTATAGCACTAGTTGAAGTTAGGGGTGACTATTGAGGCCATTTTTTGACTATTGCAATGCTATTGCTGAAAGTACCATTGCGATACTATTGTATTGCTGGAAACTATTGCGATACTATTGTATTGCTGGAAACTATTGCGATACTATTGTATTGCTGGAAACTATTGCGATACTATTGTATTGCTGGAAACTATTGCGATACTATTGTATTGCTGAAAGTACCATTGCGATACTATTGTATTGCTGGAAACTATTGCGATACTATTGTATTGCAGGAAACTATTGCGATACTATTGTATTGCTGGAAACTATTGCGATACTATTGTATTGCTGGAATACTATTCAATTTCATACAAAAGCAAACAACTCCAATCAGATGATGATAGCACTAGTTGAAGTATCGTATATAGATGGGTTATCACAAAGACAAACATTGTTTCTGCTTGTATTGCTTTCATTTAACGTCGCCATCGTGAGTTCAGTAAGGGACATCCTCGAGAAAGATGGCGATCATTTATATAATTTGAAGATGCACAATACAGAAAAAACCTAATATTCCGAAGCTTCAGTTGTTTTGTACGTGCCGACGAGACACCGGGCCACAGTTTAAAATCTCATCCGAAAAGACTGACATGTACCATTTAATGGTACTGAACCTCATATATCAGTTCTAAAATATTGCAATTTACCATGAGTATTATACAAGTTTATGCAGATCAAAATGTTTTCCTAAAATGTAATTGTTTGCAAAATGCCTAAACTATATCCATTGTAAATGTACTAATATGTCCATACTAAGACACATGGACTGTGATATTAATCAATCACCAAAAATATAGCAACGAAAATAATGTAATAGTAAATCGCCCAAATGATATAAATTCCAAATGTTTTGCAATTTACCTTACGATACATTATTTAACACACATGTAAACCGAAAACTCGTTTACCAGTGTTCAAAGCGATATAATTGTGGTCGCAAAAACATAGAACATATTGCAC
The DNA here is from genome assembly GCA_947247005.1 of Spisula solida. Lineage (NCBI taxonomy): Eukaryota > Metazoa > Mollusca > Bivalvia > Venerida > Mactridae > Spisula > Spisula solida. The sequence continues at coordinate 2,362,704 of OX365946.1, read as the reverse complement.
ATGTTTGCATAATCCAATGGACGAAAACTTTATAATTATGTCGGTTTATCACATAACCTGCGGTCCAGGAGTGCCGTAAAGCCGTGACGTAAATATCGTTCGGCACTCCCAGGCTGTGCAATATATATTTAAATTAGCTCGACGTGACGTTAGCCAATCCATGCATTGATCCGTCAATGACGTCAGGATAATATCGACGTCGCCATGACGTCGCGCTCATTGTACCGCTGAATTTTGGCTGAAACATATGCAGCGTACATCATCCTTTTGAACAATAATGTGTTTTTTAAAGGTTATGTGATAAATAGAATCTAACATTCGTGCTCATTACATACTCATTAAACTCGTCGACAAAAACAATATGACACTCAGCAAAGCCTCGTGTCATATCATTTTGTCCACTCGTTTAAGAATAATCGTATGTAATGAGCACTCATGCAAGATCCTCTATTTAACAACGACTGACACACAATAAGGCATGGCTATATCTTCTCTCTGCCATAAGGTAAAATATTTACACGTTTAACATTCGCCACGTTTTATGTATATATATTTCAACGTCACTATAGGACTCGTATGTTTAACATGGTTCCCACAAATTTTCTAAGACAAAATTCCCTGACTTTTCTCTGATTTTTCCCTGACCACGGAGCAGTTTTCCCTGACTTTTTAGAACGATCGGGCGACATCGGCATCATTTTGTTAGAGCAATTTATGGCAATAAAATAGAAAAAGGTGGCTTTATTTGCTCTATATGAAGATTTTAGGTTAGCAGAATGTTGATTAACATTAATTTAATACAACTAAGAAATACTCTGAGCGTGCATAGTGAGCGAGAATTTTTTTCAGTCTTAGTTATTATCTTCATAGGAAATGACACTTAGCGACAGCTTCAATGAAACATTCCCTGACTTTTCCCTGACTTTTGCTTAATTTCCAAATTTCCCTGACTAATTTCACAATTCTCTGACTTTTCCCTGACCTTGAAAAAAATATGTTTTCCCCCGACTTTTCCCTGACCGTGGGAACCCTGTTTAAAACTTTTCCGAAAACAAAACTCGTTCCATGTCTCGTGCATGACTTATCAAACTATTTCTTCTATTTGATGAAGATTTTTCACTGGACATATTGTCATGTGATCTTGCACTGAAAGGGGCCGCTGGTCTGCCAACTCCAAATGATACAACTGGTTGCGAGAATTTAACTTCATCTGATTGCACAAATTGCGGTATAGTCTGAAATGTATACATGTATAATAAAAACGTATATTATTTTATAAAACAACGTTTCTTTGTGTTATGGAATTGGTGTTGACTAAATATTTTCAAACGTGTTTTCCTCATATTTATGGCTGATATTTGACTGTTGACTGTTATTATTCTGAACTTAATAACATGCAGTTGACTAGTTTGTTATATGATTCCTCAGGGAAGGACTATTTATGATCAGTACCAAAGTTTACAGTAGGTACTGACATGACCTGGTCGTAATCCGAGGCAAGACGTATAAGCTGACTACCAGTTTTCTGCCAAATGACTTACCAAAAGCGTATTAACAACAAAAATTCCTAAAAAGCTAGCTTTAATAGAACCAAATTCATACCACAGATAATTGCACCAATGATCTATATTAGTTGAAATATGACGATTCTATTCGATATATCAATATTCTGTGGCTGATTGACTGTATCTGTACAGCATGATGTTTGGATATACAATGTACAATGTATTGCATGTATGCATTTTCCCTAAAAGGACCACATATTATCTGTATTACAACTCAAACTAAGGTATAGACACAAATACAGTTTGGTAATTCATGTACAAACGACCACGTTTAGATTCAGAAACAGAACCCTCGAGAACCAAATATATATAAAGCCGGCTGACAAACGCCTTATGTCATATGTATTAGTGTTTCCACATCAAGATGATTAGCGTTTCAACATTTTAATGAAACTTTATCTAAAAAATGTACTTTGAATACAATGGAATAGGCGTCTTTATCTTGGTGAACTGAAAAGCGCAAAACAGGCAGCATATTTTAAAACTGAGACACAATTTGAATATGAGTGCCGGAGAAGAGAATATTTAGGAATCCCGTGGATTATGTTTATTTTAGGAATTTAACCAGACTGGAAAATAGAAAAAAACTTGGTGTTTAATGAATGCAAAAGTTGCTACTTACACGACCTCTCCAATCGTCCGAAGTATAATCTCCTGATTTCGTCATTACTCCACTATCAATAATCGATCTTCTCGATTCTGAAAATAATCAGTGTACAAGTCTCACCACCGTTTTGTTAGACACTGCTGTACTGAGGTGAGTTTGAGCTTCGAGTTCCGTACGTGTTACAACTCGCCACAATCCGTATCTCAACTTGACAAGTGTAACAAGGGATTTACCGGTAAAATATTTACATTGTATGATTGATTATAATGTAGTTGATGAAACGACCGGAATGAACATTATCAGCAATCACAGATAACACATCGGACTGACAAGGTAGCCGATCACGTAATGTACAAACGATACTGGCTGGCGACCACCAAATCCGGACGACCACCAATCCGGACAGACTCCAAAACGCTTAATTGTGGCCATTAATTATGATCATCTGTTGTCAATCAATTAGACGCTTGGTTTTTGTCAACACTACGAAGTAGCAACGATTAAAGTTAAATATTTTACAAGAAATGTCGCATTTAGTTTCGTCTGTACTCTCGAAGCTTGTTTACAAAATTACGGGGGGAAGTGAAAAATCGCATAACTGCGCATGCGCAATACTTCTGCGCAGCCCCGGAATATAAACTACGGTATTTCTGCTAAATATGAGGTAAGCCAATGAGATGTTTTGTAAACAGTTCAACCAGGAAAATATGGCTTTAATAAATACGTGCAGAGCTTCAAAACATCGTACAGTGTCATTTTGTATGAAAATGCCCTCTACGACACGTGCACGTTTAAAAGTTTCGATCGATATTTTTCCAATAAATTCACGGGAGATAAATCATACAACTTTTGCACAAACCGTTCATAGGTGCTCTCCCTTGATTCATTACACAGCTCAATTCGTTATTTAACGTCTTTTTCGTAATAAAAAACGCGACAACACGGTGTCCGGATTGATGGTCCTGTTGGACTTAAAAATGAGGTGATGTGGTGACCCCTACAACGGCCCTCAAAAATGCACTTGAGCTATTTTAAGAGTAAACAAATTAGCTCTTACGTTCAGTGACGAACCTAGCTTTGTTCAGGTGAAATTTAAATGACTTGATTTACACATTCCTCGAGTCATCGTGGAAGATATGCCAAAAGTGTCCGCCTGCCAGTACTCCGATAGGTAACAAAAAAACTAAAAGGCAATGACAAACATTCTGTTCGTACTTGTCTTTGTTCACTTCATAAAATGAACGATTATATATTTTGCATACTCACTCAATAAATTCCTTGTGATGAAACAATATATTTTAAAAACTTAATTATGTGTACATTTAGTATACCAGTACGTATAATTATATATTACAAACCTTTCAATTTCTTGGCATTTTTGTCATCCCTAGATGAACTTCTCTGAAAAAGAAAAATCATTATTTCGACAAGATGTTCCAATCAGGTCATTAATTCTAATTTCTTCACAGGTCAAGGTCTGAGTGAGGATATGACACAAATGACAATGCTTCAAAGGCAGTTAAAATCTCATGAAGGTACTTTCTAGCTGTTGCAGTCCTTACATATAACTTATTTCTTACCAATAACACCATTGTTCTCCTTACAAATAGAAATTACGTACAGGACATTTAAGAATTAAGTATCTGTTTACCCACACCAATTCGGGTTTTAATCTACACAGTTACAAAATCTGATGACTTTTAACCTGCATTTAGTTGGAGTGTAATATGACAAAACTTAATTTATATTTAAGCCTCCTTGAATACTTACAAAAGTGGATTTCAGCGTTTCTTTCAAGGTTGAGCGGCGCCTCTCCCTCAAAGAGCATGCTTTTCTTATCTAAAACAATTGCAAATACCATTTACTCTGATTGTAACGACCTAGTCATATTAGGTATACACACTAATTAAGCATATTTATTTAGGAACAATGTGACTGACACCCATACTGTATCAGCAAATTGACACGGACTTAAGTATAGATCATACGTTTAAATAAGTAGTCTTAGTGTATGTGGATCATGTTTTACGTCAAGAACGAATTTCCTATGTAACAACATGACTGTGTAGAATAATGTATCAGCTAACGGCAGACTCTAACGAAAAGGAAGACATATTATACAGTTTGTAATCTCTCCTTCATGTTTATGTCGGTGCTTGTGCTGCCTTCCCTGACATTATACAGTTTGTAATCTCTCCTTCATGTTTATGTCGGTGCTTGTGCTGCCTTCCTGACATTATACAGTTTGTAATCTCTCCTTCATGTTTATGTCGGTGCTTGTGCTGCCTTCCCTGTCCGATGTGTTTTTTCCGTTTCTATATGCACATACTCATAAATTAAGATAATATCACTCATGCAATATAAAGACAATAGCAAATCCCAAAATATTTAGAAGTTAATAAAAAATATTTACTTACATGAGTATTGAATAGGCAGTGAAAAATGAAAATAAACAATCCCTGAAAGAAAGACAAATACCTTTGTAATTAAACTCCCAAGTTCAGGGTGTCGAGCTATTTAGTAGTTGAACTTATATCAACGCTTTTAAAAAAGTATTCAGCCACTAATAATCACCATCATGGCAAATTTAATACTTTGTCACCACGAAAGAAAGATTCAAATAATTAAAGAGGACAATACTGACAATATGGTCATACGAAATTATTTCTGTCACTTGTGAAAATATTTCTACAACCTAAAACATCGCCTCGAGGGATTGTCGTATTGGCGTATTTGTTAATGCTATACGTGCCATGCAAGGTACGTGCGTCATTTTAGTAAGCGTTACGAATATGTCAAGGTCATCAAAATTAAGTTTGTAATACTATATGTAAGTACTGATGTAATCAATTGAAAATAAATTTACATAATTACCTGTAATCCATTGATTATTGTAAATATGAATTGAATAAAGAAGAAGCTATCATTCACATAAAATAATCCGAGTATCCAGGATATCCCCATAACTGGTACCAGAACACATAGTGATCGTACACTCGCTCTGCAATTATACAGACACAAACATAGAAACAACTTCAGCATATAAAAGACACATTTAGTCATCAAAACACACACTTACATACACCTAGTATAGATTTATTTATGTAGATGTATACGTAGTAATAAATTCTACATTATTTGTGATACCTTAAATGAACACAATGTTTAAACGGACAGTATTATTCATTATCTCCAATCGTTTTATAATTGTTTAAAACATGTTTGTTGTCTTTAGAGTAAATCTAGTTTTATTGATTATGAATTTTTAAATAAAATCCAAAACCATTGAAGAGATTACATTTCATACCAATTACATTATGGGTTATTACCAGTAGTTTGGAATGTGATTGTCGTAAAAACTAGCAAAACTTACTTGACTTTTTCTGCCGCTTTTTTAGTTTCCATGGCAACCGTACCACACATAGCACGAAACACCAAAATTAAACATATTATGTTAAACTGCAAGGACAAAATAATAGAATTAATAACTCTTTACAAAGTAAATGTACTTAAGTTATATAAAACGTAAATATTAACTGTCAAAAGAAATCTAAAACAAAATACACAAGGTAAGTACTGCACAACGCAATACACTTTAAAATATCCTTAGAATGCGATATTTTGTAATATAGTCACCTATGATTTTCATCTTGTACATGACTATCTATCAGGCTCACAGTGTGCTGGTCGTTGTTTCAATAAACACATGTGTGTTCAACACTAAAACATCTGAAATGGTTCCTACCCTTGAAGTGTATATGCTTTAAAACTCATACAGTCCCTATAAACGGAGTCTTCGTACAAAGACAGACACGGCTGTGTTTAATGCTATAGTACCGTAATCCATTAAAATGCTATCCAAACACCATGTTTGAGTACTTACACAAATAATAAAAAGAGCAGGCGCTACAAACGACCATATCAGTCCATTCTCTGTAGACAGCCAGCAGCTGTAATAAGAATTGTTTTCATTCTAAGTTTTTTACATTACGAGAATATGTATTTGCATAAGCATATTATTATATTTTCTAAACTTCTAAATCGTCTTTACCTTAAGGTGTACATTTTATATTCTTTTATAATGGAAATTGGTGACTGAATAAATAAACCACTAGTGTAAACGTTAACTTTGACAATCATGAGAAAAGCAATTCATTGATATTAATGTCATGAAGTGATATTGTAAATTACAAGCAGCTTATTTTAGAATAGACAGTTAACACATGATGTAACAATTCAAATGTTAAGTATGAAGTCAGTTTCTGTGCAAACAAATTGTAACGAACTGTCCATTGCAACATTCATTGAGACATTGGCTACAACACTTACTATGTTTCACTTCCGTAACCTTCTCCTTGTGTGACTGCTCCTGCTATTGCCACAATTATACCAGGAATTACTGAACAAATAGGTAAAATGTATTATAATTATGTTCAATTCTGTAATGCAATCTCTGGGAAAAAAACTTTCCAATTTTGTAATAGATATATCAAAAGCAGAGCATAATGTTGGTTCAACCCTTTTGCATAGTTGTTCTTGCATACCCTTATATTCTAACGCTATGTTTACTTACGACATATCAATATGAGAAGTTTCTCTGTAATGGCTTTATACATCCTTTATTGGAAGTATAATGTGTCCTCGAATCTTCCATTACTAGTATCAAGATTTAACAGTAGATATTTCGTATGTAAGTTGATTTTGGCCTCAGTTTACATCTGCGAAGAGTAATACAAATATGTTCGAGGTGTATATAAACACAATGGCCTTAGTGGCAAACCAGCCTGAAGAGGATTAGGTAGGTATATAAAAAATAATTAAGGAATGTCTTTCTTGCGGAAATTGATATTTTATGGCCAAGAAGCTATAATATATTCATGCATAAAGGTCGAGGACCAAGTTAATTTGTTTATTACTATAAAACTGCATATATGCTGAATCATAAAAGAATGAATTAAAATATGTAACTCACTCCAAGCAGCTATAAGCAGCAATTTTATCCTAGACTTTGTTTTAAACACGTACATTACAGTGATGGCTATTTCTATGCCTTCAACTAACATAACACAGAATACTACCAGATATAAATAATGCAAGGCACCAGCAATGATAGCACAAGCCATCTGTGAAAAAATGAAAACATTTCAAAACTCATAATATGTAGATCTATTATATAAAACAGTTTCAATGGATTGCCTGTATAATAATAGATACCGGTATGAAACTAAGTGTCGGATCAAAAAGTGTCAACTTATTTATATTTCTTTGAGAGCAGTGTGACATGACTGTGTATCCATATAACTAAAATAATGGTTACTACATATTAGTACGAATAGAATACAATTATGCATACAGTACTTTCATTCAGTTTGATAGTTCATATTGAAAATTGATTATGTTCACAACGCCATTTGAAAAATGAATAAGCACTGCACGTCTGGCTACCTAAAAGACAAATGCTAGAGTTTATTCCACTGTTCATTGTTTAGAATCAATAGAAGTTTACTATTTACAACATAGCATTTAGGTGCTTTGTCATTTGACCATTGTTAAGCGATATCAATTTCATGTTTGAGATATTTTAGTAGAAAACAGAGCCATAAATCTACCGGTTAAAAAACTCAACTTACCATAATTATTCGGCTATAACTTACCTTGCTTTCAGTTCTATCAATACCAGCTAGAAATACAATGTAGGCAAAGAAAAGCGACACGCATAAATTCATCAATAATGTTGTTCTATCGTTGCGCAGATACCTGGAATTTATTAAACAAAGTTATACAATGAAGACGTGTTCGAAAGTCACGTGACTGAAACAGAATAAAATACAACATAAAGGTTCTGACAAACATTGTACAGCCAAGGTCTTAGATAAAGTAAGATTTCATTGTTCATCCTCTCCATAACCTTACATTTCATTCATTGTCAACATAACAATATTGTTCAAGGCAGAATCAAAAGTCCAAATTATGTTTATGATACTATATCTAATTTGTTATTCAGTATCAGTACAAAAATGCACAATTTCAAACGCGGCCAAGTCTTGGTTTAAGCTTTAAAAAACCCGAAAGTCGAAGTTTTAGCTACCGTCAGCTGTAAAAACGCCAAAAGTCCAATCCTCATAAGTGAAGAAGCCAAAAGCCTAAGTAACCCGTGTTTTTTTAAAGTTTTAGTACAACTAAGAAAACAGACATTTCTGATATTTTTTTTATTATCAAGCTTTGAGTTAATTTAATATTTTATAAGGAAATGACTTACTTCCACAAACACAGATGAACCAGGAATGTTACCAGGATACAAACGATAGAAATGCATATTCCAACAATAGATATAATTCTCAGTGCCATGGATGTTGAATCAACCTAGTATGGTGAATAAGAATCAATTTTAGTATACATGTATACGTCAGTTGAAACAAAATGTAGCAGAAGTCTAGTGGTTAACATGCTGGACTTGTAACCCTGTGATCTGGGTTCAATTCCCGGTCGCAGCAGGTCATACCGTTCCATGAAATTTTGACGACAATGTCCATTTTCCTCCATATGATGGGAAGTCGCCATGTGAGTACGGAATAGGATAGAGTATGTGAAATGGTCGCCTTATACAACAAGATAAAATAAACGTTGGCCTTACATCAAAATCAACAAATATCCTTTCCATATATTAATGGTTGGTTTTAGTTTCGTAACGATAACAGACAGTATGAAACACCCTGTAGATAAGTTTTAGTCATGTTTCTGTGATAACATTAATCAGACAGTTGAATACTGCATAATAATAAAAAAAACAAATACCTCAGCAAATGGACTCATTAAAACAGCGAAATTGGTTAGATGATCACATTCGCAAATGGTCAAATTTTCATTTGTCCTGTTAACCCAACAGCCAACACTTGACCAGCCTCCTTGCCCATTCCTGAAAAGTATGTTAAATGCCTTTTTTGGAACTGACCTACACCAGCTCGTTTATTTTTCAGTTAACGTGAACATTAACAACATATACATATTACATATATAAAGAAATACAATGCATGTATATAAATATCACAAACAAAACATATAAGTTACTGATGGTGTTAATATGCGTATATGTAGTAGGTATATTATAAGTTCAGTTGCTTAATGAATTTTCTAAAAGTGAGTATGGTATTTTGCGTTTTGTATAGAATTCAATTAAAATATTTATTTCCTCTTGTAAAACCTTAATGATTTCACAGTTGTTGGTTCTTTTTTCTATCTGGAAATCGTTATGTTTTGAAAATGCTTTGTAATATTTTTTTATTCTTATGGTAATTTCATGGGGAGGAAACCCATTGAAAGTTGCCTTTGAATGGGCAAAATTTGGCGCATCTAAATTGGGCTTTATTCTTTTCTTTTTTTCTTTACTTCTTTCTCAGTGGTAAGCCCAATACTTGCATAAAACCAATTAAAGCCCGATTAACATACAACACATTTGTTGATGCCATCATTCGTGAAAAGTGTGACCAGACAGTAATAAAATCAGTTGAATTGTCATTACACATATCAAGTTATATTATGTTGAAAGTTTCAGCAAAATCAAACATGTATTGGCGGAGCACACTTACATTTGCTAAGTGTTATATTCCTGGAACCTTCAATGTATATTTACATAAATTCGTGCATAAATCTGAAGAGATACGTTTCCTCAAACTGATTAAAAGGTTATCATTACAAGTGTGTAATAACAAAAATCTAATACACTTACTCTTTGAATTGCCAGAATGAACACTTTGGTGCCCCGAACTTTTCCTAAAACAATACCGAAACGACATAAGGCATGAAAATGATCAATATCTGAGATACAAAGGTTACAATGCAATGTTTTGGACACATGATAATTGCGTCATGCTTACCTCTACTTAATGGTGATATTGTTTTTCTGCGAACCCAGCCAAACAGCTGACCGACCGAACAATCAACTAACTGACCAATTAACTGATCAAATGACCAACCAATCAACTGATCAACTGACCGATCAATCAACTGATCAACTGACCTATCAATCAACTGATCAACTGACCGACCAATCAACTGTTCAACTGACCGACTAATCAACTGATAAACTGACCGATCAATCAACTGATCAACTGACCGACTAATCAACTGATCAACTGACCGACTAATCAACTGACCGACTAATCGACTGATCAACTTACCGATCAATCAACTGATCAACTGACCGATCAATCAACTGATCAACTGACCGATCAATCAACTGATCAACTGACCGATCAATCAACTGTTCAACTGACCGACTAATCAACTGACCGATCAATCGACTAATCAACTGATCAACTTACCGATCAATCAACTGATCAACTGACCGATCAATCAACTGATCAACAGACCGATCAATCAACTGATCAACTGACCGACCAATCAACTGTTCAACTGACCGACCAATCAACTGATCAACTGACCGACTAATCAACTGATCAACTGACCGACTTATCAACTGATCAACTGACCGATCAATCAACTGATCAACTGACCGATCAATCAACTGTTCAACTGACCGATCAATCAACTGATCAACTGACCGATCAATCAACTGATCAAATGACCGATCAATCAACTGATCAACTAACCGATCAATCAACTGACTAACCAATCAACTATAAGTTAACCCCATTATTCGCCATTGTAGAAACGGAGTTTGAGAAAGTATAAATAATTATAAATAATCATAATGATGACTATACTATATTCAGTCAGCACCTTTACATGCAGATACACGCTCGAATGTGCTTCAAAACGATAATCAATGCATGGTTAAAATGATTTGAAAAAGATAAAACATCTAATTCAAATTAAAAAACCTAAAACCATTGATAAGTCATATTAACCTGTCCAAACAGCCTTATCATGTCAAATAACTATGTTATTGCAATATAATACAGCTGCGGCGCTCAATATTGGTATTTACTATAAAATGGGTGCATGGTGATAATGCATACAACAGTTTTGTTAATGACTTCAATTGATATAGCTTTTATGCTTACTTCTTTATCATCATGCTCAAAAGTAATTCTGTTTGGTGGCTCAAATTTTATCGGTGCTTTGTCCCTGGGAGATATTGTGAGCGCAAGTATGGGTCCATTCGCCGTCTCTTGTACTCGAGTATCCCCTGAACTGAAACATTTGTAAAACATGACCATATAATAAAGTTGATAGATGAACAACACGGTATACAAATATGTACCTCCTTAAACTCACTCCTAATTCAGTTTGATTCAAATACATGAACAACTATTGATATAACACTAGCACCTCAATACCAGTCACAAAAATGGCTGACTTTATATTGACACTGCAATCATAGTCACGTGTTAAATATCGAATATTTAAAAACAAATTAATAACTGGTCACATATAGTAGGCAACCATCCGTCTTAAACATCAAATATTTACAAATCCTATTCATCAAATCATTTCAACAAGTCCACCGACGAACATTTTACAAACCCTAACTTGTTGTGTTCAATGACTAAATACTGAAAGGATTGATAAGACTGCCATTTGTGATGATTTATATACCTTTGAGTATTCGCATTTTCGGTTTTATTTGGAAGGATCTCAGCTATATCTTTGTACATGACTGCTGCTGTGACTAACTGAACCGTGTCATCTGCAACATAATATTTAAATAGATTTACCGATGGATGATATTCTAACAAAAGTTGTATTGATAACAGCTTATATTAAGGACCTTCAAAAATGCCCTTACACTTTACAATCTTTATTCTAGCCTAAATTACGATTAGTATTCACCATAACAATAACATCGATGAGATACCATATTTCATGATAATGTATAGAAAATATACAAACTCTTATTTTTCGGTAAGCATTACAGTACATTTGTACTAGTAGGAACTCTGTTATTTTTGACAAACCCTCATAAAATATATTATGTTCTGTTCATTACCTGTTTTATCTTTTAAAGCATTTGCTGACATTTTTATCTGACTTTTTGTATTCTTCACCCACTCTTTGTCCGGATCAGTATTTCCTATCACTGCTGGATTAGGAAACACCACATCTTCTCGAGAAAACCTCTGTACTTCCAAAGCTAAAACAAGAGGATCTTTTTTAGCTAGCTTCGAAGCTGTTAATATAGGATAGTATGTCTATACAGACCCTATGTTTTTTAAAGGGGACAACTCTGTAGTCTACTCTTTTTTTCCTGAAATTAATTTTCTCTGCACCCTCAAACATAGATAATCAAGCCCAAAATAAAATCAAGCTACAATTGAATATGAAGTTAAGATGATTTATTGGAAAAAAATATATTATCTAGTCGTGTAGCCAGACTTCATACAGGACTACGAATGTCGACGCAAAACAACCTTTGTTCATCTTGTGACGTATTAAAATGTTCAAGAAATAAAGGAAAACAATTATAAACATAGAGACGTTCACCAGCTATAAACACTTAGTTAATTCTACTTAGTTATTTCTAATTAATGTACAATAGTTTTACAAAAAATGTATGTCGTGATGACGTTCAAACTATTACCTAAATTCTTCTTTAATATGGTCGTCTTACTGATAGTAGTCAAGGTCTTTCCAATCGCTTCAGCAGCGGAAGTAACAGCTTTTAGTATATTCTCCACCCCTTTATTGTCCTGTATCATTATAAACCAATACTTAAAAATCTCGACCAAAGAACTACTGATATCCAGAATATATACTCCGACACGCCCACTGATTCCATTCAAAAAGTGTACATTATTTTCGTAAGCGGACACTTTTGTGAGCTATAAGAAAACTGTTTCAATCATAAAATAATTGCCATAAATGGTCAATTAGATGAAAACTATGACAAATCTGTGTAACAGTTAAATAAACGACATAGTCACTGATTGCCTACAACATAAAACATTGAGCTAGGAAATTGTATAAACACACAGCATGGATTAATATGCTGCATTACTGTAAAAAACATCAAGTTTGTGGCGTTAAATTTTATTCAATTTCTTGGTTGAACTATATCATAAAATTCAATCCTCACAATTTATCTACACCCCAACAACTATACAACAATGGCTTAGTTTTTATAATCCCCAGAGTAAAACTCCTCTAAAGTGAATGATTTTACTGTATTAATTATCGATAGCAATTGAAACAGAACTACAATCCATTTGTAAGCTTGAAACATATATTGTGCAAATTGGCAATCAATTGCAATAAACCTGAATTATATACGAGTACATCAACCGATTAGTGGCTATGACTATTTTTCCATTTTCTTCATGAGCATTGCTAATGCCATTAAGTATCACTTCAATACAACATTGGATTGTCTGTGCGCTACAGTATTAATTTAGATCAATACATATATCCATGTGAAAATATGTCATTTCATTAAGGATCATATCATAATGCCTTAACATTCACAAAACAGTTAACAATCTATTAGAAGCTTTTTTATATGAACCTGTTTGAAAATATTTTCATGGATTGTTTATTTTAAAATACAAAATAAAAGACAAATAATATGCACATATATGTACCTTTGTGCATCAAGCCTGTATCATCAGTCACCAATATGGAAACCTATAGATGTGTATTCTTTTATGTGGTGTAGTAACACATGGGCACACTTGATGTTTACTCAATAAATATTCACATGCTAATAAATGCTCAGCACTGTATGCATGGACAGTTAGATAATCCCTAAGGATCATTAGGCCAAGCTAATTTTGAACATTAGAATTACATTTTCTAAAATGCAAATCATCTTCTGTTCTTGAATTGTGCCAGAATAGTTTTTGATAATCATTGTCACTCTGGTGATCGTTTTGTTTTTGTCGGAGTATAATTCAGATATAGTACTAGTTATTTGTCAAATTACATAATATACATAATAGTACTACCAATCTAAATCATACATAATGAGATAAAAGTTTGTAATAAAATTCTTCAGATCGCCTCTATGTTCCAGCTTAGAGTGATGGATGTCTAGAAGTAACACTTGACGCATCGCAAGACGCATCACAAGACGCATACACATGAAGGTAGGATTGATGAGCTAATTATCTGTTTTTTAAACGCCAAGCACCGTTTATCAACATTTTATACGTCAATGGACCTAACGTATTTCGAGATAATCAAATTGTACGAATTGCAATACGCAAGGAAGCTGAGTGCTGCCTTCCCTGTCTGACTTAATATTATCTTTTTGTGTAGAATAAGCAGATTATGACATAAAAATAACATAACATAACGACCAAGCATCAATCCTAGATAGTGATAAGATTGAGCTCTAATCACTATGCTGACCAGTCAAATTGAGGTAACGGGTTACACATCAATAAAACCATTTTCAGTGTGTAGGGGTCACTATTTACTTACTGCTTTCCAGGTGTTTTGGTTTTCTTTTGCAATCAAGTGGTCAGCAGCATCCATAAAATTCTACAATAAAACGAAATTGTCGAGCTAAACGAATATACATATGTTTATAAGTGTGCTCATACACAATGACGTGTTCAGAACTTTTATTTGTTTAAACACATTCTATTCAACAGAAATTGCACAACCCGGCGTATACTATCAATCAATTCACATATTTTACATACAACTGTAGTTTGTTCATTACCAAATTCTGAAAAAGTATTTCACTATTCATCACCTATTAGAGATATTTCGGACAACTTGCATATGTAATTCGTTCAGTAACAAATTATGAATTTCTATTCATTCTTGATTTATTTATCATTTAGGTGTATTCGTGATTTTCAAATCAGGGAAATTCAGGCTACTTACATTAGTGGTTTGTTCATTAACAAAATCGGGATTATCATTTAGCAATACACCAATCGTTTCCAAAAAGTTTGATAGAATATTTAGTTCACCATCTGTCAGCGTTTCCGTCTCATCGGCTTCCGCTGTAGTTCCAGTAATGGTAGCTATTTCATATACAGTTTGTTCAATGCTTTCTTCAGTCGCTTCCTCCTCAAACGCATCCACCTATATGTAATAAACTATATTTTGAATAGTGTTGTCCTCAACTGTAGCGTACTGATGATATAGTTACTACAATGGAAGAATCGCTTTTGAACAAAAATAGTTATCAGTCTTGTGCTCATGAGCTGTCTGTGGAGATCGACATTGCTTTAACCAGTCTAGACACGTTATCAAGCGAGCCTCTGGCCAGCTTATCCATTTTTCCTGTGACGAGTTACTGAAATGTAAGCCATGTAGTTATTGTGTTCACCAATCGCTAGTGACGTCGTTGCCCGGGAATTTGTTGACACGTGGAAGATACTTACGTGATTAGTGTTTATTAGTGTTTATTCTATAAGTGAATACAGATTACGTACAACTGACGTACAACTTTAGTGTGCTGATGAATTACAACCATGTAATACTCAAGCACAAAAGGACAATATTGACATAAAGGAAGGAGGGAGAAACGCATCCAGAGTCTTGAACATTCTACATTTATATCAATACATTATAGAATTATAGAAACACGAAATAGCTGTTGACCACGGCAAAACAATTTACTGGGATACATTCACTTTTAGATTTGTCCAATTAATTATCATAAACTTAAATTGCATACCCAGACATCAAGTAAATAATTTCGCCTCGCCAACGGATGTTAGAGCTGGAATGTTTGATAAATCGCATACTAACCTGTGTTTCTATGTTCTGAATCACTTTTCTAACACAGTTATATTTAGGGAGGTTCCACACACCGTCACTTCTGCGTTCTCTAGTAATGTTCCCTATAAAATACCATTTTATATACTATAGATTATCGTTCAAAATCCAATGTCAATGCTGAGTAAATGGCTGTATCCATTGTAGCATTTCAAAATTGTGGTGATTTTCTATGGATTAATTTATTATAAATATTCCTCAGTTGGATTTATTGAACATAACCAACATGATATTTTCTTATTCCAGATGGCCACTTGCACATATTTAACCGTTCAAAGCCACATGCCTTGTATTTTACCATTCCAAAAACATATCTGCATATAATGTTTTAATTAACTCCACCATGATTATTGTATGGTATTCTCATACAATTATTTTATGTAGTTAGGGTCAGTCATGTGCAATATGATTACCAGCCCTTCCGATAAACTAAGTGTTCTCAGAAAGAAAAACGTATCACATAATCCAAACTGGCTGAACCTTTAAGTACCCGTTTAAAGTCATTTTCGACCTGCGTTCGTTCAACCAACTGCACATTTACTCCCCGATCATTTAGTCGCAGTCGGCTGTTAGACTCTGCGCTGCTAGCACATTGACATTTTATCTTCTCATGTATTGATTTATACACCAGTAAATAGGAGCACCTTACTTGAAGGCCACCACTCTCCTTTAAATAAGGATGACACTATAAATAAGCATTTTTGTATTCATATAAAAATAAATGCTAAATGTACAACTATAGTACATATTGTAAGGAACCGAATGACATATCTTACCTGTATAACCTTCCTTGCATAACTTCAATCGTATGCTTCCAACATCTGCTTCTAACCATAGATTACCTCGAGTGTCTGTATTGTTACCACATGTCTTAATAACAACCTCTGGAATATTGCCTGAGACGATAAATGCTTTAAACAATATAAAAACATTATTATAAATTGACGATTTCAATACTGTCATGTGTGTGTTCTAGACATATTCATAAACCGTTTAAAACCCCGTCAGTAGTCATCAGTGAAATTTCTGATGTGGCAATTGCACCCTGTCTAAGCGTAAAACCGAGCGTGCGGATCGATAACGACGGAGCAGTGCGTCAAATGCGGATTTTTGTTATGGTTAAGGTAATGTTTGGCTTCATTCTTTTAATTTTAAAACAATGAGATTGGGAATTGGCCGAGGATGATCTACAATAAATGCCCCTCGATCGTGATGCATTGAAATAATCATAGCACTTGTAGTTCTTCCTAACATTCGGGAAAAACGCACCGAAACTCGCCCTGTTTTGCTACCGTCCAGTAGTTTTCTCGTCGCAAATGGTTCAAGTATCCTTTATAATCCTTTTTCCTCGTCATTCATATAGAATACATAATATGTAACAAATACCTTACCACTCAAGCGGTTTAAAACTAATTGAATCCTCGAAAACCCGGCCGTCAAAGAGTCGTGTTTTTAATACAAAAATAATTGAGGACACAATTTTCAGGTTCATTTTCCTGGAGTTGTTTTTAGCGTTGTTATCCTCGTATTAACCTATTACTGGTGGTGTGAGAGGAAGTTACAGCGGTACTGGTTTCTTGCGCAACTTTTGTAGGGGTTGGATGGCGTCATAGCCAAATTGTCTAATGCTTTTGTACTATGCATTGCTAGGCGATGGCACTGTATACAGTTTGGGCTTAAATACTACAATAGGTGCAAATATTCTATTGAGCCTCAATAATAAAGTCAACTAAATAAGAGGACCAATATTATCGTACCAAGGGTGGTCTTATTACTGAGGTTTTATTTTATGTTTCTTACTGTTTTGACAATATGTTCCATCATAACCGTTCAAGCAATCACACGTGTAGCCATCTACACCGTCCACACATAGGGCTCCATTCTGACATAGACTTGTCACACATTTTTTTTCATTGATTTAGGGGTGATTTTGACTCTTCATTTGTGGAGGATAGTAAAAGCCCTGTAGATCTTTTCTGGATATTATTTTTCAAGATTGTATCAAACAGGCTAAAAGATCCATACAACGACTTACTGTTCTCGCAATTTGTTCCATCATAGCCCACATTACACGAGCACAAATACTGATTTTCGCCATCAAGACAGATACCATTCCGGCATGGTGAGGAGGCACATTCGTTGATGTCTACATGAAAAATATTTTCAATAAATATTATCAATTTATCATACAGTGCTGTAAATGAAAGACCAGTTAGATACCAGGTTTTATAACTTTTTTTCAATATTGATTTTGAAATGCCAGTTTAATACCAGGTCCTCAAATTTTATTCAATATTGTTTTTGTAATGCCAGTTTAATACCAGGTAATGAAACTTTTTTAAAAAAATTGTTTTTGAAATACCAGTTTAATACCATGTATTTAAACGTTTTTAAAAATATTGTTTTTGAAATGCCAGTTTAATACATGTACCAGGTACTTTAAAAAAATGTTACAAGTCCTGTTACATGTAATATCACTACTGTTGGTATTCCAAAGGTTTACCCATGCTAGTCTTTTTCTATACAGGAAAATATTGAATAGGTTGTTCGCGGTAAAACAAATTCATGACATCTAAAATGAAGATATTTCAGTATATGTACTGCATGCACAAGAACCGCCATTCTGACACGGTGAACTCGCACATTCATTAATATCTGTAAGATTTCCAATTTCATATTACGTTACTTGTGACAGTTCAGTAGATACAATGTATGAATCGATTTCAATGCCATCAATTGTTTTAAAGGTGCTGCCTCACAGATCAGGATATAATTTTTGTATGACGTAATTTTCCTACCTAACCAAGTATTTATATACGTAAAATTACATTAAATATGTATTTATAAGCCAATGCAATTTTTGTCAGTAATTTTTGTGACCCACAATACAATTACATCAATTTAGATATATTAAAAACATAACATTCATAAAAACTTGAGAGTAAAAAGAAAATTAAACATTTTGATGTCTAAGTCTGAATTTCAGTTTAAAAAAAACCAATAGTAAATATTGAAAACTAACCAGTTTGACAATTATGCTGACTGTGCATTTTATCATATTAATTTCAAATACATTTGTACTGTAAATTACTTTATATTCCCATGATCTTTATTTAATGAATTTCGGATTCACACTTACTTCACGGATTTATGCATTTGCAGCCCAAGGTTCCCTCTGTTAAAAAAATATATTTACCTTGCTTAATAAATTCATGAGAAACTCTAATTGCTAATAATAGCGAATATATAAACATTGCTAAAATTAAACGATATACAATATCTTTTTTAACATCAACATACCATTTTGACAAAATATGCCCTCATATCCAGAAGTACACACACAACTATATGCATCAATATCGTCTACGCATGTTGCACCATTTAGACAGCTGTTAGTTAAACATACATCAATATCTGAAACATATAATCTTCTATAACATTTTGCATTGCATTCAAACAGGCACATTAAAGACACTCTAGGGTGGAACGGTGGCCGATAGAATAGCGATCTTGACTACCCCGGTTCGAATCTTTGCTAGGGCACTGGAAACTTCAAAAACGCTGTTTAAGCTCTTACGCATATTGGAACGCGTAGTTGGGGTACCGGTAAAATCGTCTACAGTGTATATCTGTAATCCTATTGCTTGGAAGCATGGCAGCTGAGCGACATTTTGGTGATTATAAGAAGGTACTCGGAATAAAATTCATATTAAGTTATTAAAATGGAAGAAACCGTGTGCCTGTGGATCTTCTATGACATGTCTTACATATGTGGAGAAGTTTGTCAGTTATTATCGATACAAGTGAGGCAATTTACAAGTTACTACTGGTAGAGAACTTATTGTAAGAAAATTGGAAAGGACAGTACAGATCAACTGACCGTTAAAATGACTGAAAACTCACTCCAAATAATATTTGTAAGAAAAGGGTGGTCTTATTGCTGAGGTTTTATTTTATGTTACTTACTGTTTTGACAATATGTTCCATCATAACCGTTCAAGCAATCACACGTGTAGCCATCTACACCGTCCACACATAGGGCTCCATTCTGACATAGACTGGTCACACATTCATCAATATCTGTATGTAACAAAGTCAGATAGAATCTCAAGATTAGACTCCAGACCAGCAAAGTGTCCAATGACAAGTACATTGTCTCGACTTATACGATCAGGGGTGGTATTCAATATTGATCTTATTTAATTGGAGAATAAGAATAGCCAATCATATGGCATGTTACTGACCCAACGTTTAATATGGTGTGATCTGATTGGTTGTCCTTGTCCTTAAGTCAAGTAAGATCAATACTGAATACCACCCCAGGCCAAGCAGTAGAAGGATTTAGAATGAATAAATCAGGCCTGTGGTAGCTCCAAGATCAAAAATACTGAAATAGCCTACCCTACCCACTCACCCTTGCAAAAACATAACTTTTCAAGTTGGTTATAAGCCAATGCATTTTTTGTCAGTAATTGTTGTTACCCACAATACAATTTCATCAATTTAAATGAATTAAGAACACAACATTCATAAAAACATGGGAGTGAAAAGAAAATTTAACATTCTGATGTCTAAGTCTGTATTTAAGTTTTAAAATAAAAAAACCATTAGTAAATATTTAAAACTAACCAGTTTGACAATTATGCTGACAGTACATTTTATCATAACAATTACAAATACTGTAAATCACTTCATATTCGCATGATCTTTATTTAATGAATTTCGGATTCAAACTTACTTAACGGATTTATGCATTTGCAGCCTTAGGTGCCGTCTGTTTAAAAATTATATCTACCTTGCTTAATAAATTCATGAGAAACTGTATTTGCAAATAAAGGCGAACATATAAACATTGCTAACAATAAACGACATACAATATGTTTTTTAACATCAACATACCATTTTGACAAAATATGCCCTCATATCCAGAGGTACACACACAACTATATCCATCAATATCGTCAACACATGTTGCACCATTTTGACAGCTGTTAGTTAAACATTCATCAATATCTGAAACATATAATCTTCTATAACATTTTGCATTGCATTCAAACAGGCACATCAAAGACACTCTAGGGTGGAACGGTGGCCGATAGAATAGCGATCTTGACTACTAATCTGAAGGACCCTGGTTCGAATTTTTACTGGGGCACTTGAAACTTCAGAAACGCTGTTTAAGCTCTTACGCATATCGGAACGCGTATTTGGGGTACCGGTAAAATCGTCTACAGTGTATATCTGTAATCACATTGCTTGAAAGCATGACAGCTGAGCGACCTTTTGGTGATAATGAGAAGGTACTCGGAAAAACAAATCATATTAAGTTATGATAATGGATGAAACCGTGCGCCTGTGGTTCTTTTATGACATGTCCTCAACATGTGGAGAAGTTATAAGTTGCTAGTGATACAAGTGAGGCAATTTACAAGTTACTACTGGTAGAGAACTTATTGTTGGACAAAAGACTTGGTAGCACGTCCATCAATATCTGCGGAGAAATATTCATCAATATATTATAAATATCAATGTAAATATCAGAAACACACATTTGTCAAAATATAATGAGAATATTCATCAATATAAATATCAATATAAATATCAATATAAGTATCAAAAAGCACATTTATCAATATCTACAGAGAAATGTTAATATCAAAAGCCATGTTAACGCACAATCTTTTAACAAATTTCCAAACAGAGCAGTCGCATGTGTTGTATTTCCCAAACTGGTTAAAACACTGATAATTTACAGTAAAACCTGTGTTTAAGACCACCTGTGTACAAAGATCACCATTACAAAACCTGTCGGTAAAACGCCATCAATTTCATCTCTCACTAGACCATTTTTATTATACCTAATCTTTTTAGATTACAAAGACTACTTTTTTCTGCTCTGATTGGTGGACTTTACATACGGGTTTGACAGTGTATAACATTCAGTTGTCTGATGTCTTTCAATACCAACTTACCTGTCTGACAGTTTTTATCGGTATACCCAACCACACATATACAGGAATTATCATCCACAACGTCGATACACGTCGCTTCATTCTGGCACGGACTCGGATCACAATCGTCAATATCTGCATGCAAACAAACACGTTTTGATAGTCATGTGATCATACTACTAAAATAATCCAAACACATATTGTTGTGTGGTTACTAGTATAACATAGATGGACCGAAGTAAAACATTTGAGATTTCCTAAATGGAAATTATAATATGTATTTCATTTTCACACATATGAATTGGCATATGCAATCACTGTGACAGAATAGAATATAATTGAAGATATACAGAAAAGCTACAAATAGAAACGTTCACACAATGTCAGGCTGTACGGTAATGTCATATGATTCATGATGTCATGCAAAACACAAAACAAGAATTTCTTTGATAAACATTGCTAAATATATACGCGGGTGATAGGTTAAACAGCTGATATACGGTTTATTTAATCACGCAACCTTCCTATATGTTGACATGGAGTTAAAATAAAGATAGAAGTGTTAGAATAGAAAACATATAACATATAACCAACATGTTAATCACAATGTATTCTGCATCGGTTTCAAACAAATATTATCAGGACAATGAATGTGATGTCTTGACAATGTTTGTGTTATCATGATGTCAGGCGCTGATCAAATAATGCATTGGCTAACGTTACTGCTAATTTAAATAAATATATTTATTGCAATTTGCAGACGTGCTAAACAATATATTAGGCACAGGCAATACTGAATCATAGGTTATGTGATGATATGGTAATGCACTAGTCAATATTAAGCCCACCCAGAGGGTAGCGGGGATACAGGGGGAATTAGACAGACGAATCTTCCAGACAGGCGGGAATAAGGCGACCTTATCGACTCCGAGTCCTGGGGAATATACTTTCGTCGGGAAATTTCGACACCGTGAAAGACGACAGTGATACTTTTATTCGTCTTTTCATTAAAGTACCCGGATGAAAAACTATGCCCCACGGTGGGGATTTAGACAGTAAGAATTGTCTCCAAAAATTGAAAATGTCTAATTTCCCCTAGGCCGACTAGTGCATAAGTACAAAATGTATGGTGTTGACTTACTGTTGTTGCAGAATTTTCCGTCGTATCCAGAGACACATAAACAAGAATAATCATTGATACCATCAATACAGCTAGCTCCATTCTGACATACGTTAGTGACACATTCATCAATGTCTGAAACACAAAAAAATATACAATATTAGCCAAAATATTGCATGCAGCCAGACTCAGGGGAAAACGGGAGCCAATTCAAAAAAAGCTTTTTGATGCCAAATATTACTTCATACTTGATTCGCTCATCAGGGACTTATAAAAGATACACTCCAAGATGCTACAGGCTAACCTAAACACTTTGTCTTTATAACAGAGAGGTTCAATGATAATATATTTCCAGAAATTGTCACCCTACCATAAGAAACACTACAGAACACTTACTGTTCTGGCAGAATGTCCCGTCGTACCCAGCTACACAAGTACATGTGTATGCATTGATTCCGTCCACACACGTTGCAACATTCTGGCACGTATTACCAATACATTCATCAATATCTGAAATCATTAAAAACTCTATTATAAAATCACCTTAAATTACCAAAACAAAGTAAACTCAATATACCATAATCACGTCTTTCCACCTCCCTTCAACCTTAAATTCATTTCACAAACTGTACACTCATAATATACATGTATAATAAATACCAAGTTTATATAGAACATTTGTCATATCATTGTATGTTCAAAAGCGCTTTATAATCAAAGTAGGGACATGGTTTGAAACAAATCGAGGAAAACAATTTTAGAAACATGAAATAAACACACAAAAATAAAGATAAAATACAGTATGTACAAGTATTTATATTCAGCAAAAAGAAACAAATTTAAAGTTTAAATTTATTTTTCAGTATTCCGTGAGAGGTTGGGTATTTTTCAAGGTGCTTGCCACTTGCCATTCTAATCATTAGGAGTACCAGGACGTTTTTAGGCAATGTAACTAGATCCCAATAGACAGCGACCATGCAATTTAGCTTGGTCGTCTGTCTATGGCGATATTGTACCTAGTGTCCCAAGGGTCAATGTGAGTATCCGAGACATTGGGGGAATTTGGAGAGTGCACCCCACCTGCTCTTCTAACCCTCAGATTACGGCGACTATTTTGGGAACTTATCCGGATCACATTTTTTGTTTTTACACAAGGTAAAAATTGATTTTTTCAAGGTCATATACGTAGTACGTCAAATTTCCTCCGTTTAATGTAGATTCTATATACAAGTACATGTATTTGATTGGCCAGTTATTAAATAAGTTGCATAGTTTAACCAACATATTATATAAAATAAACAAAATAAATTTAAGAAAACACCATACTTGTCTGACAATTTTTGTCTTCATATCCGGCTACACAAGTACAGGAGTAGTCATCGACTCCGTCTACACATGTTGCACCATTCTGGCACGGATCCGGGGAGCAGTCATCAATATCTGTCAGAAGTTAACAGAAAACTTTGAAAAGTTGAAACTATATTTTGATTCTTGAATTTGCAAAACATGCCAGTTTTTACTCAAACTTACTACACTAATAATACTACGTCTTGAAAAATTTTGATGAGTCTTGAAAATTGAGATTTAGAAGTGATTTTGACTCTTCATTTGTGGAGGATAGTGAAAGCCCTGTAGATCTTTTCTGGATATTATTTTTCAAGATTGTATCAAACAGGCTTAAATATCCCAACAACGACTTACTGTTCTCGCAATTTGTTCCATCATAGCCCACATTACACGAGCACAAATACTGATTTACGCCATCAAGACAGACACCATTGTGGCACGGTGACGAGGCACATTCGTTGATGTCTACATGAAAAATATTTTCAATAAATATTATAGAGTGCTTTAAATGAAATACCAGTTAAATACCAAGTTTTATAACTTTTTTTCAATATTGTTTTTGAAATGCCAGTTTAATGCCAGGTCCTCAAATGTTATTCAATATTGTTTTTGTGATGCCAGTTTAATACCAGGTAATGAAACCTTTTTAAAAAAATTGTTTTTAAAATACCAGTTTAATACCAAGTTTTTGAACTTTTTTAAAAGTATTGCTTTTGAAATGCCAGTTTAATACATGTTCCAGGTATTTTTTTAAAAAAAGTTTGAAGTCCTGTTACATGTAATGTCACTACTGTTGGTATTCAAACGGTTTAATCATGCTAGTCATTTTCTATACAGGAAAATATTGAATAGGTTGTTTGCGGTAAAACAAATAAATGACATCTAAAATGAAGATATTTCAGTATGTACTGCATGTACGCAAATTAAATTTTGAATTAGTAAAAAAAGTGATCTAGTACTACAACTGTGCATAAAAATCACAGGAAGAATCAACAATTTGTGAAAAGTTGAATATCTATTCAGAGCATCCGAATACTGCAACAGCCAATTATGTTCATGTGATGATTATGGACCACAAACAGGGAAGTGCAGAATAGGTCCTCCTCTTTTAAAACTGGAGAAAATTTGCAATGGTAATTTATCATATCCTCTACATATCAAAAGTATGCATTAAGTACTGTTTCGTGGTGGCACAGTAGTCGATTGAGGTCCCCGGTTAGAATTATGGCCAGGGCATTTGATCATTTTAAATACTATTTTCAGTGTTTCCCCTCATCTGAGGAAGAACTGGTTGGTAACGAAGAGGTATCAGTGTTATGCACAAGGATAATTAAAGAACCAATGAGTCTTTTAAGAACTAGTTATGGTTTCTACCCTGATTCCGTGTATAACACAAAGTGTCGGTCTCTTCCCTGGAAGACAAAACCATGTACTTGGGACTGTTCCAGTTAAACATGAAAAAACAACTTACTGTTTCCACACACACTTCCGTCGTATCCATCCGCGCAGGTACACGTGTAGGTGTTGACCGCATCAACACAAGAACCGCCATTCTGACACGTAGAACTCGCACATTCATTAATATCTGTAAGATTTTCAATTTTACATTACGTTACTTATGACAGTTCAGTAGGTACAATGAATGAACCGATTTCAATGCCATCAATTGTTTTAAAGGTGCTGCCTCACAAATCGGGATAATTTTTTTGGATGACGTAATTTTCCTACCTAACCAAGTATTTATATACGTAAAATTTTTTGTCAGTAATTTGTGTTACCCACAATACAATTACATCAATTTAGATATATTAAAAACATAACATTCATAAAAACTTGACAGTTTGAAAATTATGCTGACAGTTCATTTTATCATAAACATTTCAAATACTGTAAATCACTTTATATTCCCATGGTCTTTATTTCATGTATTTCGCATTCATACTTACTTCACGGATTTATGCATTTGCAGCCTTAGGTGCCGTGTGTTAAAACAATTATATCTACCTCGCTTAATATATTCATGAGAAACTCTTTTTGCAAATAAAAGCGAACATATAAACGTTGCTAACAATAAACGGCATACAATATGTTTTGTAACATCAACATACCATTTTGACAAAATATGCCCTCATATCCAGTGGTACACACACAACTATATGCATCAATATCGTCAACACATGTTGCTCCATTCTGACAGCTGTTAGTTAAACATTCATCAATATCTTAAACATAATTATAATCTTCTTTAACATTTTGCATTGCATCCAAACAGGCACATCAAAGACACTCTAGGGTGGAACGGTGGCCGATAGGGTAGCGCTCTTGACTACTAATCTGAAGGACCCTAGTTCAATTTTTTGCTGGGGCACTTGAATCTTCAGAAACGCTGTTTGAGCTCTTACGCATATCGTATTTGGGGTACCGGTAAAATCGTCTACAGTATATATCTGTATTCCCATTGCTTTCAAGCATGGCAGCTGAGCAACCTTTTGGTGTTTATGAGAAGGTACTCGGAAAAAACTTCATATTAAGTTATTACAATGTATGACACCATGTGCCTGTGGTTCTTTTATGACATGTCCTACACATGTGGAGAAGTTATTAGTTGCTAGTGATAAAACTGAGGCAATTTACAAGTTACTACTGGTAGAGAACTTATTGTGGGAAAAAAGGACTGGTAGCACGTTCATCAATATCTGCTGAGAAATATTCATCAATATAAATATCAATATAAATGTCAATGTAAATATCAGAAACACACATTCGTCAAAATATATTGAGAAATATTCATCAATATACATATCAATATAGATATCAATATAAGTATCAATATAAGTACATGTATCAAAAACACACATTTATCAATATCTACAGAGAAATATGCAAATACTGTTGCCAGAACAGAATATAATTTAAGAAATTAACAAAAAGGCTACAAATAGAAACGTTCACACAATGTCAGGCTGTACGGTTATGTCATATGATTGATGATGTCATGCAATACACAAAACAAGAATTTCATTGATAAAAATTGCTAAATATATACGCGGGTGATTGGTTCATCAGCTGATATACGGTTTATTTAATCACGCAACCTTCCTATATGTTGACATGGAGTTAAAATAAAGATAGAAGTGTTAGAATAGAAAACGTATAACATATAACCAACATATTAATCATAACGTATTCTGGCCAACGTTACTGCTAATTTAAATAAAATATTTATTGCAATCTGCAGACGTGCTAAACAATATATCAGGCACAGGCAATACTGAATCATAGCCTATGTGATGGTATGGTAATGCACTAGTCAATATTAAGCCCGCCCAGAGGGTGGCGGGGTTACAGGTGGAATTAGACGGACGAATCTTCCAGACAGAGGCGGGAATAAGACGACCTTATCGACTCCGAGTCCTGGATAGACTTTCGTCCGGAAATTTCGACACCACGAACGACGACAGTGATACTTTTATTCGTGTTTTCGTTACAGTACCCGGATGAAAAACTATGCCCCACGGTTGGGATTTAGACAGTATGCATTGTCTCCTGGGTTGGGATTTAGACCAATCGTGAAAACACGGTCATTTCCGTTTGTCTCCGGCAAATAAACCTCGTGTCTAACTGTAGTTATACACCAATATGATTCGCCTGGGTTATATGTCACAGCTACGTTCGCGCGAAAGTAACAAATTATGTATCCGTCAATAAGATGATTATTTTATCTTTCCCCAACATTTTTTTATTCTTATGATCATACGAAGACATATCATAAAATAATAACCAATATCTTGAAATATTATTCATAATTTATATTTCCCAAGCACATGTTAAAAACATCAACAAACATGACCCTTATTCAATTTTCGGGAAAGCGGGTTTGTTAACAATATATACTACATGACTTTCGGATCATTTAAAGTTAAATTCGCACTGGAACACATGTGATTAATCATTGCGTGAAATTTTGTAGTGCGTATTTACTGGTATAATATATCTATATGGATCTATATATTTGTGTGAACATGTATTGGCATAATGTGTACTGAATACTGGGGGCTGCCATTTTCTAATCATGTGACTAAATAAAGTTTCAATATGGTGCCTTGTTAAGTTAGAGGTCTATTGGAAAGCATAAAGGCCGAGGTGATCAGAATGGGATTTAGATATCAAAAAATTCAAAATGTCAAATTTCCCCTGCGCCGACTAGTGCATACATTTATGTATGGAGTTGACTTACTGTTGTTGCAGAATTCTCCGTCGTACCCAGAGACACATAAACAAGAATAATCATTGATACCATCAATACAGCTAGCTCCATTCTGACACACGTTAGTGGCACATTCATCAATGTCTGAAACACGAAAAATATACAATATTAGCCAAAATATTGCATGCAGCCAGACTCATGGGGAAAACGGGAGACAATTCGAAAAAAGCTGTCTGATGCCAAACTTCGTACTTGATTTGATTTGCTCATCAGGGACTTATGAAATATACATTCCAAGATGCTGCAGGCTATCCCAAACACTTTGTCTTCATTACAGAGAGATTCCATACGAACTTTTTTTCTGAGATTGTCAGCCTACCATAAGAAACACTACAGAACACTTACTATTCTCACAGAATGTTCCGTCGTACCCAGCTACACAAGTACATGTGTATGCATTGATTCCGTCCACACACGTTGCAACATTCTGGCACGTATTACCAATACATTCATCAATATCTGAAATCATTAAAAACTCTACTACAAAATCACCTTAAATTACCAAAACAAAGTAAACTCTATATACCATAATCACGTCTTTCCACCTCCCTTCAACCATAAATTCATTGCACAAACTGTACACTCATACAATACATGTATAATAAATACAAAGTTGATATAGAACATTTGTCATGTCAAAAGCGCTTTATAATCAAAGTAGGGACATGGTTTGAAAAAAATTGAGGAGAGTAACTTTAGAAACATTAAATAAACAAACAAAAATAAACATAAAATACAGTGTGTACAAGTATTTATATTCAGCAAAAAGAAACAAATTTAAAGTAACTAGTTTAATGAATAATCTAGTGTTACTAAGATACCCGGTAAAATGGGCGAAAAAATTGCCAACAATTAGTTCATCTATTCATTTGTCAGTATTCTGTGATAGGTTGGGTATTTTTCAAGGTGCTTGCCACTTGCCATTCTAACTATTGGGTGTAACAGGACGTTTTTAGGAAATGTAACCAGATCCTTTTACGGAACTTATCCGGATCACATTTTTTGTTTTTACACAAGGTAAATATTGGTTTTTCCAAGGTCATATACTACGTCAAATTTCCCCCGATTTAATGTAGATTCTATATACAAGTAAATGAATATGATTGGCCAGTTTTTAAATAAGTTGCATAGTTTAACCAACATATTATATAAAATAAACAAAACAAAATTAAGAAAACACCATACCTGTCTGACAATTTTTGTCTTCATATCCGGCTACACAAGTACAGGAGTAGTCATCGACTCCGTCTACACATGTTGCACCATTCTGGCACGGATCCGGGGAGCAGTCATCAATATCTGTCAGAAGTTAACAAAAAAACGTATAATGCTGATAAAATCATTTCACAAATATCTTTTAAAATATATCACAAAATACCACATATTTAAAGCCCAATAAAAACACAAATCTTATTTAATTGATTTTATATATTGTAGCAGACTTCAGTCACGCACGCTATAACATTAGCTAAATCAGAAGGAAGTAAATAATCATACATTTAAGCAGAATGTAGTAAAACTATAGCTATGGCTTAATTAGACTGACGTAAATAAGCTAAATTTTAAGTCATGGGTTTCATATGCATCTTGAAACTATATTTTGGCTCTTGAATTTGCAAAACATGCCAGTTTTTACTCACATTTACTACACTAATAATACTAAGTCTTGAAAAATGTTGATGAGTCTTCAAAATTGAGATTTGGAAGTGATTTTGACTCTCAATTTGTGGAGGATAGTGAAAGCCCTACAGATCTTTTCTGGATATTATTTTTCAAGATTGTATCAAACAGGCTAAAAGATCCATACAACGACTTACTGTTCTCGCAATTTGTTCCATCATAGCCCACATTACACGAGCATAAATACTGATTTACGCCATCAAGACAGATACCATTCTGGCATGGTGAGGAGGCACATTCGTCGATGTCTACATGAAAAATATTTTCAATAAATATTATCATACAGTGCTGTAAATGAAATACCAGTTAAATACCAGGTTTTTTAACTTTTTTTTCAATATTGTTTTTGGAATGCCAGTTTAATACCAGGTAATGAAACCTTTTTAAAAAAAATGTTTTTGAAATACCAGTTTATTACATGTTCCAGGTATTTTAAAAAAATGTTTTAAGTCCTGTTACATGTAATGTCACTACTGTTGGTATTCCAAAGGTTTAACCATGCTAGTCTTTTTCTATACAGGAAAATATTGAATAGGTCGTTTGCGGTAAAACTAATAAATGACATCTAAAATGAAGATATCTCAGTATGTACTGCATGTACACAAATTAAATTTTGAATTAGTAAATAAAATGTGATCTAGTACTACAACTGTGCATAAAAATCACAGGAAGAATCAACAATTTGTGAAATGTTGAATATCAATTCAGATCATCCTAATACACACAGGTACATAAATATTCATCTTTCCCAATCTACACACGTTCCTCCATTCTGACACGGATCCGAGCTACATTCATCAATGTCTAAAATAATACAACATGTGCATGTCATTCCGACACGGTGCCGGGCTACATTCATCAATGTCTAAAATAATACAATTTGTGCATGACATTCTGACACGGTGCCAAGCTACATTCATCAATGTCTAAAATAATAAAACATGTGCATGACATTCTGGCACGGATCCGAGGTACATTCACCAATGTCTAAAATAATAAAACATGTGCATGACATTCTGACACGGACCCGAGCTACATTCATCAATCTGTGAATGAAATTTGGTCAAAACTCACAAGTCACCTCTTCAAATAGAAAAAGAGCACCGCCTACGAGTGCTGTACGCTCGACTTTCTCGTACTTGATAGTAACCTTGCTCATCTGTGAGTCAACATTCTAAGAGTAACAAGGGCAGATAACTCATAAATAAAGGTCAGATGATAACCAGCCTTGTCTGTATGGACTCCCCTTGTGATGGTGAATAACTATGTGGAGTTTCAAGTGAATACCTTTGATAGTCCTTTGGTAATTGACATTTTTTGTAAAAATTCAAAATAAGAAAAGGGAAAAAACTCTTATAAATGTTAGATAGATTTGTTTCCTCTAGTCAGAAGATGCAGGTGTAATGACTTTCAAGTTAAAAGCTTTGATAGTGTTTGAGATAATTCTGTTTATGTTTAAAATTTGCCACTATTTCTATGTACTAAGTCCAAACAAGGGCAGATAACTCCATACATATAGGTCACCGGGTTATCAGCCTTGTCAGTATGGACTCCCCTTGTGATGGTGAATAACTATATTGAGTTTAAAGCTAATACCTTTGATAGTCTTTAAGAAAATGACCCTGCCAATAAACTTAACCAACGCGCATACACATGTAGACGCATACGATCCCGTCAAGACAATAGCTCGACTTTTTTTCTTCGAAAAGTCTAGCTAGTAAAGTACCAATTTAAAGCCTACTTTCAAGACATTAATTACACCTTCCGTTCAGCCAACTTTATTACTTTAGTTAACAACAAAAGATAAAATATTACATAAATTTGTCTGAATTTAAATATTTATCTTCAAATTTGGGTTTGAATAGATCTTAAGTATATTTAATGTAAAACCTGAACAAAAATATTTTGTCTGAAACAATTACGAGTTGAGAAAGTAAGAATGCAGGTAATTTGAGTGACAACATTGAAAACATCTTGAGGACTAGTAGATATAATCCACCGATGATAATACTAGCCTTTGTATATAACAATAAAAAATTTTTTTCGATGTTCATTGTTATTCAATCTTGTGCATAATCATTTTGAATGCACTATACTCTTTCAATTTACACTGATAACAATCTGCTTGTCAACTGTGCAGTGTTTATATTATCAATGTTTGTTTATTGATTAGGCTAGAGATATCTCCGGTGAGCTACAACATATTTACTTACTTATACTACAAGTCTTGCTGGAATAACCAGGTGGACATTCACAACTATAGTCATTGACTTCATCCGTACATGTAGCACCATTCAAACATGGATCCGGGGTACATTCATCATTATCTGCAGAAAATTGTATATTACACATGTACTGGTACATCAACCACATTCATTATCATCTATATGAAGTATTACACATTCTAACACAACCAGTAGTTTCAGATATACATGTGTACACACAGAGGAAAAGTTTCAGCTACATGTATATACTCACAGAGGAAAGGAAAATGTGCTAAAATTACCAATAAAACACAGCTTCGACTGAATAACTTTAAACTAGAAATAGGCTTCAGAGGAAGAAAATAAAGCTGTGGTACCCATGTCTTGATGTGTTGTCAAATGCGGAATATTGGCTATGTTAGAATTGCAATAATGAATATGTACCTGTGTTTATTTATAATAAAGCATGGTCACTTGTTTTGATGTGTACATTTAATGACTACGCATCATAATTGGTGACTGTGATTTTTCTACGCTGAATCACAGATACATTCATTATTTCTTAAATACTCGTCATATTCAACCTGTAAACCAGCAAGTTACCTTGACCTAACTCTACTGGTCATTAAGCAAGGGAGTTAATACCAGTACCACTACAAATTTAACGACTTTAGTACGTGACAGCCTGGGATCAAAACCGTGACCTCTCGAACATGAAGGGGATCCAATGCCATTAGACTATCAAAGTGGATAACAGGGGATGACACTCTTCCGAAGAACTGAATGTGCCATGTCTAAATGCAAGTGTATGCTGATATGTACATTGAATACAATCTTTGCCAACCAACGTAGTTGTTTATATGGGTAAACTAATTGACAATTTACTCAGGGAAATAAAGAAAAACAAGCTTTTTGGTACTCTCAAAAACCGTTACTTCAAACATGCACCTGAAAATGTTCACAAATGTGTTTATAACGCTACAGGAAACAGATAGATTTTTCTAGACCTTACTTGTCACGCAGTCTGTTCCGATAAATCCGACAACACAGGTACATGTGTACTCATCAATACCATCAGTGCAGGTTGCTCCGTTCAGACACGGATCCGGATTACATTCATCAATATCTGCATAATACATAAATACACATGTTCATAATAAACGCCTACAAAGTGAAACTTAGAACTGTGTTGCTTTTAAGGCATAAGTAATTTTTAACAACTTAAGCCGTCTGGTTCCAGCACAAAAAAACACAAAACCCAAGAGCACAACTTCACATATTGAATCAGATGATCATTCTAGCAAAACTATCATGACCAGACCATAAAATGAGCGAATAACAAAAGACTGAGACATATCTGTAACAGGGTGTGACATTTTCGATGACCAGATTCCTAGAAATAAACACTCTTCAGATCATAAAGTGTATATACATGTACTCAGGTTTATATACCTTTTTGTTAAAGGCAACAATAACGGCAGCATTTGTATATAATATAATACTTTTTATAGCATATTAAAAAGTTGCCTTCCAATTCGTAGATGTTTGAACAAGAAATATCACTGAATGTGATGAATACCCCCGGCAACTGCTTGACACAGTCAGATATGCACAACTAAACTTGGTACTGCTCGATCATGCAAAGTTTCATTAAAATCCGACCATTGGTTGCTGAGAAATAGTACATAATTTTTAGTGCAAAACAGCAAATGACTATAACTCCCTTAAAATTAAATTAGACCAACCTGTGTCGATGATATGCACAACTAGACTTAGTACTGATCATTCATACAAGGTTTCATTGAAATCAGACCAATGGTTACAGAGAAATAGCGCGGACAAAATTTATAAGTGTAAAAAAACAAAGGGCCATAACTACCTTAAAATTGAGCCGACCAACGTGTGCCGACGATATGCACAACTAGACTTGGTACTGATCATTCATACAAAGTTTTGTTACAATCCGACCAATGGTTATAGAGAAATAGCGCGGATAAAATTATACGGACCAACCAACCAACAGACCAACCAACCACATGACTCCAATATAGCCACCATATACTATGTATCTGGGGGTATAACTATGTACTAGTACTTTATGACTATATGACTATAATAACATTCTCCCCACTACTTACTGTTAGTACAAAGTGTCCCGTCATATCCGGCCACACAGGTACACGAGAACTGATTGATACCATCAACACACGTTGCACCATTTACACAGGTATGTCCAGCACACTCGTCAATGTCTGGAAATAGGACAGAAGAGTAACGAGCACCTATATCTACCTTCTAATTACGATACAGGCAGACACATTATATTAAATATGACTATGTTGAAACAAGAAGTCTAACAATGAAAACATCATTTACTTACAGCATATAAACTAAATCACTGTATGACTTATTGGGATGCTATACAATTCAACTTGTATGACTTATAGAGAGCAAAAGTGTATGTGATTTCCGATCACTGTATGATTTATTGGAAGACTTTACAATTTAATGTGTATAACTAGTATTGCGAAATTAAACAAAGCCAAAGGAGTCTTCTTAAAAATGAAGACACCTCTATCAATTCAGTTCCTTAAATTACCAAAATAGCAATGTTTTCCCCTAAATTATTGGGCTAACATTCCATCATCGAAGATAAAAAGCCATGTCCACTGGCATCTCCTCAATATGGGTGAATGGCGCAACACGGTTGTATCACACTTATGATACCCTATATAGTGAAATACAACCTTGTTGCACCAAATGGACGAATGAGAGAAAATTAGTACCTACCTATACTACAGAGAGATCCCTCGTATCCAGGTAGACATGTACATGTATAACCATCTATATCATCAACACATTCAGCACCATTCACACATGCATGGCCCAGACATTCATTGATATCTGTATAAAACATAAACAACATTATATTGACAAAAAATACACTTAATATGTAAATCAGGTTTTTATTTATGGTATAAGATCAAGAGTAACAGTTGTGTGTCAGATGGACCTTTTTAAACAGAAACATAATAGGGTACAGTAAAATAATTATTTTAAGGGAGTAGAATTTTCATTTATTTCGTTGTTAAACTTGACCACGAAATCTAATTCCCATGATTTATCGAGCTACCAAATACATATCATGGTTTCACCCTTCCGTGTTTTGTAATCCCTGAATTTTCGGCCCCATGAAAGAAAGGATTTTTATCAAAATCAACGAAATTATATACCCACGAAAATATGTGAATTTGCAGTTTTACAGGTACAAAATTACTGTAAAATATTGTATACCTATTATGTAACAAGGATTCTGATTGGCTTAGACGGCCTGCACGAGAGGTGTATATATTTTAATATACACCTCCCGAAAGCGAGGCTGGGGTGGATATCACTTTTTTATGACGTGACGTCATTTCCTGCGACCTAACGTTCCAAACAACGCAACGTTATTTCCCGTATTATTTGACCTACAGCTGCTCATACATATTTATAGGCTCTAACCAGCCATTAATGATAAATGCCGTTAATAAATACGTGAATACTCTGGCAAGCATTGTTAGCTAGAACAATTGAAGAGTCATCTTTAGTCTTGTTATTATAATTTAAAAAGAGTTAATGGGTTTTATTTCCTTGACTTATTGCATGGTATACAATATAACAGTTGTCGACTTATGTTTCGATGAATATGATGTTTAATTGACCTTCAAAAATTGATATTGACCTCTGACTTCGTCATCGGTCAATATCACTTTTTTCAGGTCAACAAAACATCATATTCACCTCAACATAAGTCAATAACAGTATAATATTACATAGCAAAGACAAATATCACATAGTGAAGACAAATATTACAATTGTTTATTTGCTTTTATTTATCCTCGCCACCGGATAATCCATAAGAGGTTAGTCACTTTAGTGTTTGTGAGATAGTGCATGATACAGAAGATGCTCCAGTTCCAGAAGCACCCTGGTTCTTTTACGTGCCGATGTAAAGCATCATACACGGGACCTCGCTTAACGTCTCGCCCGAAAGACTGTTAGTAAGTTTGTTATGGTAGGTGGGAAACACTGAAAAGCATTTCTATTTTGACCGTCTGGAGTAGGGATCGAACCCACAACCTTCAGATCAGCAGTCAGTAGCCTTTACCACTAGACCACTTGTCCACCTAAATATAACATAGCAAAGACAAAAATTACATAGTGAAGACAAATATTACATAGCGAATACGTCAAGATTATAGAGAATACAAACATAAGACATGTACAGTAAAACCTCACTTAACAACCATCTTAATAGCAACACCACCTCAAAATTCAAAATTGAGGACACAATTTTCAGGTTCAAATTCTTGGGAGTTGTTTTTAGTGTTGTTGTCCTCTTATTAACCTATTACTGGTGGTGTGCGATGTAGTTACAGGTTACTTGCGGAACTTTGGGGGGTGGGGGATTGCATCATAGCCAAATTGTCTAATGCTTTTGTACTATGCATTGCTAGGGGATGGCACGGTACAGTATGGCTTCGAATCCCACAATAGGTGCAAATATTCTATCCAGCCTTAATAATAAAACCAACTCTATAAGAGGACCAATATTAACGGACCGAGGGTGGTCTTAGTACTAGGGGTGACTATTGAGTCCAATTGTGACTATTGCGATACTATTGCAATAGTTATTGCAAAGATTTGAAAACCAGAGATTAACTTGTAAATGCACATTTTCGCTGTGTAAGATATTAACTTTGTTGTACAACATACAAATGAACTATTTGTAAAAAGGATTTAAAATGAATTTGACAGAAATAGATTAATAAAATTATGCCGATATTGGTACATTGTGGCTGTTTTGATGTTTGTGGTTATTTATAATTAGTTTTTTTAACGAAAACAGAAGTTGTTTTAAATTATAATAAACTTTATTTATATATATCGTAACTATTGATAGTTGAGCTAGATATCGGCGATAGATATTGGATCGAGACTTTTACTATCGATTCATACTATCGGGACACTCGATATGGCAATGCATCGATATTTCGATGCATCGGCCCACCCCTACTTAGTACTGAGGTTTTATTGTATGTTACTTACTGTTTTGACAATATGTTCCATCATATCCGTTCAAGCAATCACACGTGTAGCCATCTACACCGTCCACACATAGGGCTCCATTCTGACATAGACTGGTCACACATTCATCAATATCTGTGTGTAACAAAGTCAGATAAAATCCCAAGATTAGTCTCCTGGCCCCGATCTCCAAAAACATCTCAATCCGAGCTCAATCTCAACTCAAATTTTGTCACCTATCGTTTGATATAGTTTTCATGCGAAATTGTACTCAAACTTGATACATGTATAACAAAAACAGAAACATTATGCTGAGTTTATTAAAAAAAAATTTCGAGAGCTCGAGGTTCATATATATCTCAATTTGAGATGTTATTTCTACTTGAGATGCTTCGGGAGATCGGGGCCTGACCATCAAAGTGTCCAATGACAAGTACATAGTCTCGACTTAAACAACCACGAGTGGTATTTAATATTGATCTTATTTAATTGGAGAATAAGGATAGCCAATCATATGGCCTGTTACTGACCAAAAGTGTAATTAGGTGTGATCTGATTGGTTGTCCTTGTCCTTAAGTCAAGTAAGATCAATATTGAATACCACCCCAGGCCAAGCAGTAGAAGATTTTAGAATGAATAAGTCAGGCCTGTAATTGCTCAAAGAGCAGAAAGGCTGAAATATCCTACCCTACCCACTCACCCTTGCAAAAACATAATTTTCAAGTTATACTGTAAATCACTATATATTCGCATGATCTTTATTTCATGAATTTCGGTTACAAACTTACTTCACGGATTTATGCATTTGCAGCCTAAGATTCCCTCTGTTAAAAAATTATATTAACCTTGATTTATAAATTCATGAGAAACTCTATGCGCAAAAAATAGCGAAAATATAAACATTGTTCACAATAACCGAGATAAAGTAATTTTTTTATCATTAACATACCATTTTGACAAAATACGCCCTCATATCCAGAGGTACACATACAACTATATGCATCAATATCGTCTACGCATGTTGCACCATTTTGACAGCTGTTAGTTAAACATTCATCAATATCTGAAACATATAATCTTCTATAACATTTTGCATTGCATTCAAACAGGCACATTAAAGACACTCTAGGGTGAAACTGTGGCCGAAAGGTTAGCGATCTTGACTACTAACCTGGAGGACCCTGGTTTGAATCTTTGCTGGGGCACTAGAAACTTCAGAAACGCTGTTTGAACTCTTACGCATATCGGAACGCATAATCGGGGTATCGGTGAAATTGTCTACAGTGAAAATCTGTAATCCGATTGCTTGAAAGCACCTTTTGGTGATTATAAGAAGGTACTAGGAAAACAATTCATATTAAGTTGTTAAAATGGATGAAACCATTTGCCTGTGGTTCTTCTATGACATGTCCTCCACATGTTGAAAAGTTATCAGTTACTAGTGATACAAGTTGTCCTCCACATGTGGAGAAGTTATCAGTTGCTAGTGATACAAGCTGTCCTCCACATGTGCAGAAGTTGTCAGTTGCTAGTGATACAAGTTGTCCTCCACATGTGCAGAAGTTATCAGTTGCTAGTGATACAAGTTGTCCTCCACATGTGCAGAAGTTGTCAGTTGCTAGTGATACAAGTTGTCCTCCACATGTGGAGAAGTTGTCAGTTGCTAGTGATACAAGTTGTCCTCCACATGTGGAGAAGTTGTCAGTTGCTAGTGATTCAAGCTGTCCTCCACATGTGGAGAAGTTGTGAGTTGCTAGTGATACAAGCTGTCCTCCACATGTGGAGAAGTTATCAGTTACTAGTGATACAAGCTGTCCTCCACATGTGGAAAAGTTATCAGTTACTAGTGATACAAGCTGTCCTCAACATGTGGAGAAGTTATCAGTTGCTAGTGATACAAGCTGTCCTCCACATGTGGAGAAGTTATCAGTTGCTAGTGATACAAGC
Organism: Spisula solida; assembly: GCA_947247005.1. Taxonomy (NCBI): domain Eukaryota; kingdom Metazoa; phylum Mollusca; class Bivalvia; order Venerida; family Mactridae; genus Spisula; species Spisula solida. The sequence goes on along the minus strand of OX365946.1, from coordinate 2,323,254 downwards.
TGTCCTCCACGTGTGGAGAAGTTATCAGTTACTAGTGATACAAGCTGTCCTCCACATGTGGAGAAGTTATCAGTTGCTACTGAAACAAGTTGTCCTCCACATGTGGAGAAGTTATCAGTTGCTAGTGATACAAGTTGTACTCCACATGTGGAGAAGTTGTCAGTTGCTAGTGATACAAGTTGTCCTCCACATGTGGAGAAGTTGTCAGTTGCTAGTGATACAAGTTGTCCTCCACATGTTGAGAAGTTATCAGTTGCTAGTGATACAAGTTGTCCTCCACATGTGGAGAAGTTATCAGTTGCTAGTGATACAAGTTGTCCTCCACATGTGGAGAAGTTATCAGTTACTAGTGATACAAGTGAGGCAATTTACAAGTTACTTTTGGTAGAGAACTTATTGTAGGACACATTTGCAAGGACAGTACAGATCAACTGAACTTTAAAATGCCTGAAAATGCACTCCAAATAAATTATTTAAGAAAATTTAAATTACTAAAATGAATAGGCCAATGTTATAAATAACAGTCCTCAATGAAACCATGCAAAGATAGAAAGATAAAAGTTACATGGGGTACTTGGTTTTATGGCTGAGCTCATGCATGAAAGCCACGTTACTGCCCCATAAATGTCCACAACAAATACCCCTGGTATATATATACACCAATAGTATTGCAGTACTCACCTGTCTGACAGTTCTTGTCTGCGTAACCAGCCAAACAGTTACACGTATAATCATTGATACCATCAGCACATGTTGCACCGTTCAGACATGGACTGGTAGCACATTCATTAATACCTGCGGAGAAATATTCATCAATATTAATAATTTTAAATTTCAATATAAATATCGAAAACACACATTTATCAATATCTGCGGAGAAATATTCGGCAATATAAATATCAATATAAATACCAATATAAATATCAAAAACACTCATTTATCAATATTAAACAAGAAATATAAATATCAAAAGCCACATTAACTCAATTTTTTTAACAAATTCCAAACAGAACAGTTGCATGTGTTGTTTTTCCCAAACTGGTTAAAATGACTGATAATTTACAATCAAACCTGTGGTTAAGACCACCTGTGTACAAAGACCACCATAACAAACTTGTCAGTAAAGACCACTTTCATTTTATCTAACCTGTTAAGATTACAAAGACAACTTTTTCTCCCACTTTAACTAGTGTAAGATAGGTTTTCAGCCCATGTAAGAAACTCCTATTTACATTAGCAACATCTATCTTACATGAGCGACCACCGCGTGATTTCATTCCGACCTTGGTTTCAGGATTTACGTGTTAATGGCGATATAAAGCTAATGAAGACGAATACCAATAGGCTCTATACCATTCAAAAAGCATATTCTTGAGCATAACATAACAGAATACGCTTTATTTACGTTATTATTAATGATTGTTTTGAATGAGAACGTACGGCAAACGGCACTGTATGATAACATCATGTTGATGCCAAAAAAGCTAAATAATGTTATAAAGTCCCCTTGTCTCGAATTACGTCGGAGAAAAATAATACATCATGAGACAATCGATGCAGGTTAAGGATATCTCACCCTCGAGGTCGGGGCAGAATTTTAACCAGGAACTCGGCAAGACTCGCCCCTGGTTAAAATCTGACCCCTTGGGTGAGATATCCTTATCCTACATAGAAGCTCATGATAGATTCTTATAATCCTGCTCTGATGGGTGGACTTTACATACGAGTTTGACAGTGTATAACATTCAGTTTTATGATGTCTTTCGATACCAACTTACTTGTCTGACAGTTTTTATCACATTTTTTGTTTTTACACAAGGTAAATATTGTTTTTTCCATGGTCATATACTACGTCAAATTTCCTCCTTTTAGTGTAGATTCTATATACAAATACATGTATTTGATTGGCCAGTTTTTAAATAAGTTGCATAGTTTAACCAACATATTATATAAAAATAATTAAGAAAACAGCATACTTGTCTGACAATTTTTGTCTTCATATCCGGCTACACAAGTACAGGAGTAGTCATCGACTCCGTCTACACATGTTGCACCATTCTGGCACGGATCCGGGGAGCAGTCATCAATATCTGTCAGAAGTTAACAGAAAAATACATATAATGCTGCTAAAATAATTTCTCACATATGTAACAAAATTATAAGTATATAATTTTGTTTCTAGGTTTAATTGCTAATACTGGGCGATTATTTCATAACACACCAGTTGTCACCTGTCATGTTGATTAAATTGTTTACTAAACGAAAACCACCTTACGAAACAATTGTTGACAGCTACGTGACGTGCATGGCAATAAAACTGTCATTAGAAATTATGAGGTCGCGTGCTTAATACACAAACTACCGTGCTTGGAAGTTTTTATTGTCACGAAATGTAATTATGTTGTTAAATATAGTAACTGGTTGACAGAATACTGACATGTGGTATGTATGCTCATTAATGCATATGCTAATTACCAATGACGAGGGTCAAGTAGGAAGGTATATAAGCTAGTTCGCTAGGAGCAGATTTGAGAACGGTGGGAGGACCAGAAGCTAGCGGTCTTGACTTGTTGTACGCTTGTAAATATATTATGTTGGGTGTTATATATTGAAATAAACTTTGGAAGCAATTATTGACTATTATCATTGTTTCAACCCACGACTACAACTTCGTTACACGTTGTTGAATTTGATTCTACAGGAGTTATTCCCCTTTCATCTATGCGTTCTAGTTGGCCTATAACACGCCCTTCGGGAATTGTTAATGACTTTGATGTACAGTTAATTATCATTAACGGAAATCTATATAAGCTAGTTCGCTAGGAGCAGATTTGAGAACGGTGGGAGGACCAGAAGCTAGCGGTCTTGACTTGTTGTACGCTTGTAAATATATTATGTTGGGTGTTATATATTGAAATAAACTTTGGAAGCAATTATTGACTATTATCATTGTTTCAACCCACGACTACAACTTCGTTACACGTTGTTGAATTGGCGTCTTAAAAGAACCAGGATTAGAAAACGAACCTTGGGAAACGTCGCAGACACATCGCAAACACAATTACGATCATCGGTACTGGTATTTCAGGGTAAGTGATTACTTGTTGCACAAATTACTAAGGATGGCTAACCCGGATGTAGATATTGGGGCTGTTTTTCAAAATTTGACAGTACAATTAGCTAATGTATCGGCTGCAGTCGGAACTCAAGGAATAGCGCAAATCGTCTTATCTTATGACGGGGAACCCAAACAATTCAAAAATTGGATTAAGTCTATAGAAAAATATGCTTTACTTACGAGGTTAGATGACGAAAAGAAAAAGTTAGTAGCTTATCAATCAGCGGGAGGTTCCGTTTCAGATTTTATTCACCGATACATGACCAATCACGCAGATCATACGTGGAATCAGTTAAAAGCAGAATTATCATCGCGATTCGCAGAAATAACAGACCCGCAACACGCTTTTATGCTACTTAGAAATGTCTCACAAGGTCGAAACGAGGGCATTCAAATTTACGCGGAACGGCTATTATCATTAGCCGAGGAATCATACGTCGATAACAATCAAAATGACATGGCCGCGGTAGAAAGACAATTAATTGGATTTTTTATAGATGGGTTAGCTCATGACTACCTAAAAATGAAGGTAATGCGAGAAAATCCTAGAACCTTTGCAAACGCAGTTACAAGCGCAATGGCAGAACAAAATTTACGTAGTAGGTTTAATTTAAGAACTAGCAGAGATTACATAAATAGGCCAAGTCAAAATAGTAGTTCTAATCATGATTCTCGTCCACAACCTATGGATGTCGATTTCTACAGACAAACTAAACGATGCCGGAATTGTCAAAGATTAGGTCACACAGAAAAATTATGCCGGCAACGCAATGTAAATGCGGTAAATAGTCAGGATCAACAAGATTACAGGGCAAAAGTACAATGTTACGGGTGCCGAAATTACGGTCATTATATACGGGAATGTCCAAATGCCAAACAAAATTATAGGACTTATAAAAAACATTTAAACTAAATTCATCCCACCACCTTGAAACCAGTGTTGGGATAAATAAAAATGTGTCAATGTATAATATAGCAGTCGCCGGAAACCCGACGTCATGTATTATAAAAGTAGGAAATAAAAGGTATAGGACTCTAGTTGATACGGGGGCTGAAATTAGCCTGATACATATTTCTGTATATAATCAGTTAAAAAAAAAACCTGTGATGAAAAACAAACACATTATACTACAATCAGTTAATGGGGGTGGCCTGAAGGTCAAAGGGTCAGTAGAACTAACCATTACTATTGGGAAAATAAAACTAAAACATGAATTTATAGTCGTAACCGACATAAAGAGGATGGCAATATTAGGTCGTGACTGGCTAGTCAAACACGGTGTTAGACTGTATTATGATTTGGGATGTTTACGACTTAATGGTACGTATGTGCCTTTACAAGAAGACATACTAGTTGCATCTTTAGTAAGATTACATGAACGAGTGACTATAAAACCACAATCTTCTGTTCTTTGTCTGGGTAAGGTTAAAAGATACTCAAACCTTCCAGTAAGCAAAGATTACATAGTAAAAGGTATAGATTCTGGTTGCCTAGCCGAGGAACCTGGAATAGACGTCACAGAAAGTATTGCAACATTACAGGCAAATGGGAGATTTCCGTTAATGATAATTAACTGTACATCAAAGTCATTAACAATTCCCGAAGGGCGTGTTATAGGCCAACTAGAACGCATAGATGAAAGGGGAATAACTCCTGTAGAATCAAATTCAACAACGTGTAACGAAGTTGTAGTCGTGGGTTGAAACAATGATAATAGTCAATAATTGCTTCCAAAGTTTATTTCAATATATAACACCCAACATAATATATTTACAAGCGTACAACAAGTCAAGACCGCTAGCTTCTGGTCCTCCCACCGTTCTCAAATCTGCTCCTAGCGAACTAGCTTATATACCTTCCTACTTGACCCTCGTCATTGGTAATTAGCATATGCATTAATGAGCATACATACCACATGTCAGTATTCTGTCAACCAGTTACTATATTTAACAACATAATTACATTTCGTGACAATAAAAACTTCCAAGCACGGTAGTTTGTGTATTAAGCACGCGACCTCATAATTTCTAATGACAGTTTTATTGCCATGCACGTCACGTAGCTGTCAACAATTGTTTCGTAAGGTGGTTTTCGTTTAGTAAACAATTTAATCAACATGACAGGTGACAACTGGTGTGTTATGAAATAATCGCCCAGTATTAGCAATTAAACCTAGAAACAAAATTATATACTTATAATTTTGTTAGAATTTAGGGCGGATGTATTCAATCGACTATACATCATCTCTAGAAGGAATTCATATGCCAGACATAGTCCGCCTCCAATGTCTCCCACGGACTCCAATTACTACACGGACAATGATTTAAACGAGGTAGACTAGTGCAATTTTACCGACGGACAAAATGTACAGCGTTCATAGAGTCACCAAGTACATCAACAATAAAACCGCTGTCAAATGATGTCAAATTCATGATACAAACAATATAAAAGGACAACCAGGAACATAGAAGATTCATTTCAGTTAAGCATCAAACCATAGACTAAACAACCAGACTAAGAATGGCACAAATTAAGGAGAAAACAACATGTTTTGAGGAGATATATAGTGCGTTTCCGCCACCAGGCAAAAATATTGTCAGGGTGGACAAATCGGTTGATGAAAAATACGTTACCTGCCCACCAAGTCAGCCAATGAAGAAGGATGTTAAGAGGAAATTAACATCCTTCGCGGAAATATACATAGCTTGCCCACCACCGGGAAAAAGGATTATTCATACATGGACTAACAACAGCAACAGACCCATAATATCGGAGAAGGCGGTGCAGGATTATATAACACACGTGTTCCTGAAACCTATAGGACAATCTACGGAACTAATACATCAGAATAACCCGTCTATCACGTCTATCGTGAAGAAAGGGATTGGGTGTAAAAAGGAACCAGGACTAGGACGCCGAACTATGGAAAAACCAAGTGAATGAGTAAATTGACATTAATTATGTACTGCTGTTTTTGTTTGTATGTACTGCTGTTTTTGTTTATGTTTGAATTGACATACTGCTGTTTTTGTTTGTATGTACTGCTGTTTTTGTTTATATTTGAATTGACATTAATTATGTTTATGTTTAACATATAAAGTTCAATTATTGTTTATAAACTAAAAATATTATTAAATGTATTGTTCAGTTATTTTGCCTTATGTTATTTGAGAAATGTCCGATACAGGATAATGAGGGAAATGTCCGAGGCATGAGAACAATTTTGATTTTGTTTTGTTTTGACAATGCTCAAATTCTAAAGATACTCAACTGGTTTCATGCTAAGGAAAATTTTAAAAATTCAAAGAATACGTAAATAAGATGTAACAAAATTATAAGTATATAATTTTGTTTCTAGGTTTAATTGCTAATACTGGGCGATTATTTCATAACACACCAGTTGTCACCTGTCATGTTGATTAAATTGTTTACTAAACGAAAACCACCTTACGAAACAATTGTTGACAGCTACGTGACGTGCATGGCAATAAAACTGTCATTAGAAATTATGAGGTCGCGTGCTTAATACACAAACTACCGTGCTTGGAAGTTTTTATTGTCACGAAATGTAATTATGTTGTTAAATATAGTAACTGGTTGACAGAATACTGACATGTGGTATGTATGCTCATTAATGCATATGCTAATTACCAATGACGAGGGTCAAGTAGGAAGGTATATAAGCTAGTTCGCTAGGAGCAGATTTGAGAACGGTGGGAGGACCAGAAGCTAGCGGTCTTGACTTGTTGTACGCTTGTAAATATATTATGTTGGGTGTTATATATTGAAATAAACTTTGGAAGCAATTATTGACTATTATCATTGTTTCAACCCACGACTACAACTTCGTTACACATATCTTTTAAAATATATCACAAAATACCACATATTTAAAGCCTAATAAAACGCAAATCTTATTTAATTGATTTTATATATTGTAGCAGACTTCAGTCACGCTATAACATTGGCTAAATCAAAAGGAAGTAAATAATCATACATTTTAACAGAAGATAGTAAAACTATAGCTATGGCTTAATTGTTTTAAAATATGTTACTTAATGATATACAGTACTGTTTACATCTTATCAATCAGCAGGGTATAATATGAGTGCTGATCAACAAATATGCGGAAAAGTGCTGTCATTTCTTTATTTGTCACTGTAAGTCGTTGAAACCTTGTGAACATAAAGATAAATGTATTTTTAAATTGATTCATGGCTGACCATTAATATTAACCAAAGTCAGAACGAAAGCGGTTTCCTATGGAAACGTCATTCGACGTCATTCGGCCCAAATTTTCATATGTTTCAATGTGGCACGTAGCAAACGATGACGTATTATTCGAGCGTTTGTAATATTATAATTTTTCAAAGGGTGGGTTATGAATAATGCAATGATAAAATATTACATTCATTATTTCAAAAAGATGTTTTAACGTCAGACTTCCGTTTAAGAGCTGTTTTCTCTGAAAATGAGTGTGATACAGAAATCGGCGGCGAAAATTCCTGTTGCGAATCAAATGTCATAAAAGACCAATGACAATATTGCAAAATACAACCAATATGTAATAGCATACACAACATGTGTCTGTTTTGCATATTCTCTCACAGGTAGTTATGTGAAGTCAATGCCGACATGTGAATGGGCTATACGACGTCAATAACGTCTCTTTACTTCATAAATATAAATGTTTTTCAGCAGCTAATTCTTCTAATTGACATGCAAGTTGCAAATAAAAAACGAAGATTTTCGGTTGACAGGTCGATGAAGTGTATCTAGCTGTAGAGATATTGTTTGAGAATCATTCAATGCATTAAACGTTTGAATTGTGCCTCGAATGAGTATGGATAATGATGTATGTAACGACGTCGCGATGACGTTGGGCCGGTGTAGCCATAGTGACGATACGTTTTTTTCACCAAATATTTCTTTGGGATAAATGTGTTTATAGTTATGTATTTGTAATACTCCAATCTATTACATGTATCAGACCGATTTTCTTCAATATTGATTAAGTAACAAGGATTTTAAAGCATTTTTCCGCGTATTTGTTGATCACCCCTCGTATTTACATTCATGACGATTAGTAGTGTAATGGTATGCCGCAGTACACAATGAAACGTGAAATTAAGATCCACATGGTTCACGGTACAACACTACTAAATTCGATACGGTACGGTACCGGAATATACCAAACCGTATAAAAATAAAACACGTATGCAGCCCAATAGCCAGAAATAGTGAAGGTCGTAGTGACATTGACCTCAAAATCAATAGGGGTAATCTACTGTTACCGACAAACCTTCACGTAAAGTGTGAAGATCCTAGGTCAAAAGATTATTGAGTTATTGAACGGAAACCATTTAAATAATAAGAAATGGTAAAGGTCACAGTGACCTTGACCTTTGACCTACTGACCTCAAAATCAATAGGAATCATCTACTGTTGCTCCATATAAAGTTTGGAGATCCTAGGCAAAAGCGTTCTTGAGTTATTGAACGGAAACCATACGACCGACCGACAGACATACAGACCGACCGACCGACCGACCGACAGAAATGTGCAAAGCAATATACCCCCTCATCAAAGATGGGGGCATAATTAAAGGTACATATTGTATCGTGAGGTGAGTGTATTGTTACACCCCTAATGACGACCAACCTATCCCTACATAAAATTGGCAAAACATGTGCCTATAAGTCATATAAGGTATCCTACACTGTAGTATTGGAGAGGTTTGGAATTTGGCAGGGTACATGCCACTTGCCATTTCAACCATTATGATAGGAATAGGCACATACCATTTTGTTAATATTGTAGTGCATAGACAATCTAAAGCCATATAGAAATGGCGGCAGTACCTTACCACCCACGCAAGAGTCAGACATAGAACGAACTCTCCATAGCCCCCTAAAGATATATTTCAAGCCAACCTGTAATTATACTCATGCACACCGCAATGAATGACACATTTTGGACTTTGAATTTTATGCATAATTAACCATTACGGGAGGTACATTTTTTGTAATTATAAATTATAATAAGAATAAATACACCGCTCAATATTGGAGAAAAACAACAGTTAGTCAGTGAGGTCTACAGCATGAGTCCCGAGGGTTCAACCTGGACATTTAAGGATATATAAAGAAAAAAATTAAATTAGTTGAAACCTGTTTCACAGTCATTTCCCTCATATCCAGGGGTACAAGTACAGCTGTAGGAATCCAAGAGATCGGTACACGCACCACCATTTTGACACGGAGTGGTGGCACATTCATCAATTTCTGTATACATATACAAGAGCATTTATTTTAATTTTATATTAATTGTTAGCAGGATACCAGTTCTATAAATCAAATTACACAATTATAATGCAATACAAACGTACTGTAAAATCATTTAATTTCAAATGGACACAATTTTATGGTTTTGGTGAAAAAGAAATTTTGTGTAGACGTAATTTTAAAGGATTTCGGAGTTCAGGAAAAGTTTGGCAAGGCCAAAATTATCACACCAAACAGATATGGTAATTGTTTTATTAATATTTATTGTCGATACTTCCCAGACCGAACTTGTAAGCAAGCATGGCAGTCATAGTAAACTTGACATATTTATATGTTGATTATTCATAGGGGATTTAATTTCATGATTGAGTCATAATTTGTTCCATCATCCTCATAACCGTTCTGACAAACGCAGGAAGTGAAGTCACAGGTCCCGAACGCAATATTAAAACACAGGAATATATTGGCTGAACAATCATCGTCCAATTCACCTGTATAATAATTTGAAATATGTGTTATAGTTACGTCAAATAATGATTACTGGGAACTAGCTTGAATCAAATTTGCACTGACCAACCAACAAACCAACCACCAGAGCAACCAACTTTAAGAATGACTCCAAAATAGCACTCATATAATTCGTATCTAGGTTTACAATCACTACATGTGAGAGGCTGCATATTAAAAGTACAAATCATATCATACACTAGATCAATCAAATTAAATCAGTAAAAGGGGGTGCTTCACTTTCCAGAACGGCGTGGAAGGGGAAAAGAAAGCAGCCTCAGTTAGTAAGCTAGATTTGTAACCCGATGTTCAATTCTCAGTTATACAGGTCATTCTCTGTGAATTTGACATCAATTAAGGATGTTGGAGCGCTTAGAACCCCACCTTCGGAATTTGCTCAAATTTTGTCAGGAAGTAAAGAAATCTATCCTGACACAAAATATGATGAAAAATAAATAGGTCACGGAACTCGTTTTTCGGGTAATCACCCCTGATTGAAGTGTGTATGAATTATTTTTATAATTCCATGGAAATTGGTTAATTGGTGGTGGTGTTCAAATTTGACATTTTTATTTGATGTCTGTGATCTAAATAATAAAATATTTTTCAATATAGTTTGGGTACACATTGTTATACATGATCAAGATACCAAAAAGGGTATATTTAATTTTGGTCTAATATATATTGCTCTTTTACCCCACCCACTTCATATTTAATGCAGCAAATTAGCACCAAGGTAAAACCCTAATTACTTTTTTTCCCACCTTAAACATTTTTTTATATTTTGTTAAATAAGTCTAGTGACATAGATCTTCAAAATTATGCAATAAAAAATATATGTCACGGAAGTACCTTTTTCGCAATTTTTGTTTTAATTTTGGTTAAATGTGGCTAAAATGCTGAGAAAATCAATGAAAACTCTTAAAATAAATTTATTGAACATGTAAATATCGCGAAAACACATCAACACACAATAAACAAACATTACCAAACGAACCTGACTCCCAAAAAAGTCATTTGGCATAAATAGCAATATTTTTATTTTTTTACCCCACCCACCTATTTTGTAATGTAATATTTTTCTCGGAATGGAAACCGTCATTTCGATTAGAATTTTCTAATTTTATTGCATAATACTTATCAAAACTGTTGAACTTGATTTATTTTATTTTTGACACATTTTTACATTTATAAGGCACATAACGTACTATGACAAATGACGCATGCGCATTGAACCGCTCCAGCATCCTTAAATCGCCATGTGAAAAGGTTTCTGGTTCTTGGTGGAAGGGTAAGTTAGTAATGGTCAGGATACAGTCATGAAAACAATTAAGTGAGTTGGCCGCCCTATGTAACTGAAAAAGTATCAATTTTGAGAAATGGCAAATAAACAAACAGAAAACACTTCTACTGAATGACTGGCAGGAGTGAGCTGAAAGCTTTCAAAAGTTTTTAGAAAGTATACAAGAATGAAATTTTGAAATAACTATATTGACCTGGTTCACAAGTAGTTGCGGTATTCTTCCATCCTGTGTCAGCTACACATGTTGAAGTCCTTCCACCGCTTATTTTGTAACCATTGTTACAACTGTATTGCGCAATATCATCGGTTGTTGTACCACCTGATGTATCCACGCCACCATTGACCGGTGCAGCCAGAGCCCCGCAATCTGTAATAAAGCAACATGGAAAATTACAGGGGTAATCCCTAGTCCTACAGAAATGACCGAGATTTGGTATTTCAAATAAGCCCCCAGGTCGGGATCAGTCTGGAGACCAGGGAAATAATTTGAGAAATCTTTGTATAGTACCTCATGATATGCTTATTGCAAACTCTAAAAACTCTGAGAGTAGAAGGTCTTTTTAAAATCTATTTTAGCTCCTGTGTGCTATAAATGTAAGAAATGACACATTTGAACAACTTTGAACGAGCACCGCATAAATGTCATTTTTGTGAAGTTTGGTTAAATTCCATTAATTGGTTTAGTAGTAGAATGGTTGACAGACGATGAAGCAGGACGCAAGACAACCATTTTTCCTTAGGTATGGCTCATCAGTGAGCACCTCAAGCTCATGTGAACCAAAAGACAAAAGCATAATGTGCCACTAATCTTGGTACTATTGTAACGGTTGTTGGGGCATAAAGGGAGGTAATTGGATAATTATACACAAATTGTAAACCTTGTAGTTTGTCATTAGAGTAGAATGGCATATATATGTCCAACAAATCACCCTTAGTGGTGAGCAAGCTTTTCACTGACGGGATTTGTTGGTGTCTGTCTGTCCGACACGCTACACTATTAACTTTGTAAAGCTCCAACCAATGGTTAGTAAGACATAGAGCAGACAGATGGACAGACAAACCCAAATCATGACCTCTATAATGTGTAGTGGGGGGCACGGGGGTTACAAATTGACTCAAAAGTACAGATTGGTTAAAGTCTCAAAATTATTTGGACACAAGAGAAAATATCAAGTCATACATACCGTATGTGCAAGCTATTCCTGTACCATCATCGATATAACCAGCAATAGCTTGACATTCACAGACACCAGTGCTTATGTTGCAGTACGAATTCACTAAAAAATTGGGACAATTCTCCTGGGTGGCAAATGTACATTCTGAAATTATAATATATTAAATAGAAAGGTTTTTTGACACAAAAACATATGATTCCTGCAAAGGGCCATAACTCTGGCTTAAAGCATCCAACCTAACTTTCCTGACAATATAACGTTTTACAAAATATTCAAATAACTTGTTCCATAAATAAAGTTAAATAACTTTTTTAAAGAAGTTTCATAAACGAAGGCAAAATTATATTTTCGTGTTTTATTCATTATCGTTTACTGAATTATGCAGGTGTGCTGGTATTTCATCTAGAGGAGGCATCCATTGGTGAAATGTGCAGACTACATGTGCATATTTTAGGTGGCTTTATATTGAAGCTGTGGTAGGCCTAACTGTTCACCACTGAGTCATTCACTTTAGTTCAGCCTACTCATCGCTCAAATACGCCAACTTCTAGTTTGGCTTTATAAGTAATTTGCAATATCTGACCAGTTTAATTATCAATGAAATTTACACCCACTGGCAACCTCACGGGATTCTCGGGACTAAAAATTACGAGTGAGTTGTTTACACCGGAACTGGATAAACTCCGCCGCAACTCGGCAAATGTTTATACTGAGAAATCGAAAGTTTAATTAATTTTTCAAAATGAAATTTAGGGAAACTGTGACTGTTTTTTATTGCAGAGATATTTGTCTCTTTGCATGCGTAAGGAACGATTGATAGACCGGGTGTATATACTATTTTCATTGCAAAAAGTAAATAGTCCGCCGGAACTGGATAACAAACTGTAATATATACAATATATACAACTTATTTCATAAACTTATATTTTTATCAAAAAACGCAACACTGAACTTTATTTTTAAACATGTAAAATAACTTATTTAAATGAAAGCAAAAAAGCTTGTTTTGTAAAAAATGTGAAAGCAATTATTTAAACAACACAATGTAATAATATTACGTGTAACTCCCAGTTGTGAATGAACACAAACCACCAGACACCCAACAATATACAATAAAACATCAATCATTGTTCAATGTGTCACTTTTTCTAAGCTCCCAGAGTGATTTTATTTTCCATAATAATTAAAATAATGCAGTCTTGAATTATCTAATAATTTAATTCCTCTAAACACGTAATTTTACGAAACAATAATCTGTCGACAATTGATTTACGAAGACTCCCAGTGGGACCATGTTTTGGCACCATAGCAAATATCTTCGATGATACCGATATTGATATAATAATACAGTCACCACACGTTATAATGACCAATATGTCCAACCGTCAACCGACAAACTTTTGAATTAGCAAATGTGTGAAGTATATACATTGAATAAGAACAATGACCAAATAAGGCCAACACAAACTCTGTGAATACTGTGGTTCTGGTAAAAAAAATTATGCTGAAAATTTAGGAAAACATTTTAAATGTGTTTAATTATTTTATTTATCTTATGAACCGGTACTGGAAATTAGTGACAATCTAGGGTGAATGTCAGCCAAATGCCATGAAATGGTCTAGGGTTTGGGCCAAAAATAGGGTAGGTTACTGGGTTACCAGAACCAGTCAGTTTTTTGACATTATTTTATTTTTAAAAAAGGCGAGGATGTTTATAAAACACATGCCCTATGGCAGCCCTATATTTAGAAATGGTAAAGGTCACAGTGACCTTGACCTACTGACCTCAAAAGCAATAGGGGTCATCTACTGTTGATGTAAAGTTTGAAGATCCTAGGGCGAAGCGTTTTTGAGATATTAAATGGAAACCATTTGGTCTATTGACAGACAGATGGATCATAGATGGGGGCATAATAACTGTCAGAAGTCTATATTGCTTGAATCCTGACCCAGTTTATCCAAAGCATCTCAAGTACAAATCTTAGCTCAAATTGAGATTTTGCTCAATTCAATTCAATTCAAATGGAATTTAACATAAAGCCACATGACAATATTTGTGATGAGATTTATCTCAGATTAAGATGATTTGGGAGATCAGGGTCTGGTTCTGACACCTTGGGGTGTCGTCTTCTACAGTTGTAAGTGTATTAAAGTTTTGTCATCGGGTATACAAGTCTGTTCTACCAGATCATTGCTGGCAACTCAACAATAACTGGCTAGAACAATAGAAAACTTCATTATAGTCTAACATGGTATTATCAATTCAACTATTGTATTAACACTTATTGGGCCATAATTCATAACTATTTTTATATCAATGATACATGGGGCTTTAAAGTCTTGATTTAACACATGAAACATGGATTTTGGCATCTAAGCTTATTAGAGGTGTATAATCAACTGTAATTCAACTAGTACTTGTATCAACCAAAACGGTATGGATATTACGACGGTGAATATATGGGCCTACTCAGGTTAAATAATAATTCAAATTGCAGGCACGTAGCTAGCCCTTTATTTATGTGGGTTGCCAATTTCGCTCGAGGGTTCGTCCCATGCTCCCCGACATTTATTTTTAAATGGTGTTGCATGTTGCATTCTAAGCTTTCTGGAGTGCTTTATTCATTCTAATATTAATGCATGAACATATTACGAGGTTCTTGCATTGAATATACATGTATCAATTTAGGGCAAGCAAATTGTGCAACATCAGTTCTTAAGATTTTTGTTTGTATATTACACCTCAAGCGCCTTGTGAAACTCCCCGCTTTTGAAAACATACAAACTGAATTATAAATGTAGGCAAGATATCGGCTGGTACATTATGCAAATGGAAGGTCGAGGATCAGGTTAAAATGTCCGTATTTTAAGATCGAAAATGAACATAGCAGTTGAAGTATATATTTAAAGCCAACCTAATTAATACATAATTGCTTGAAACAATAGGTTTATAACGTATAACCATTATTATAACGTATGACCATTACTATAAAGACTGATAAAATACCCGAATTGTCAATGACTCTATCACCATATTATATTGTTTAACTAAAACATCTATTCTACGTCTCTATTACAATTTTGTATTGTAATCAATACAACAATTGTTCTGTATATTTAACGTAATAATACAAACATTATTGAGTGTTACATAGCATGAAACAGCAACTTAAGATGAGATTGATGAAAGATAATTAGTTGATTATAAACACAAATATAGTTCGCCGGGTATAACTCTAGCCTTATCAATAAACAAACAAAGCAAATTGTAAACATTGCACGGTCGAAGTGTAGATTTAAAGAGGATATCATTAAAAGTGTATATGCACAAGATTGAACAAAAATGTATATCGAAAATGTATTTAATTTTTATTTTCATTTGTAAACAAAGGCTAGTTTTATATCCAGCGAACTATAACTCAAACATAAATCGTAAAGGAGTCATGATAAACAATAAATACTGCAGTTTCCTATTTTTCATGGGGTTTAAGTTTTGTTGATTATGTTCAGGATTTGACCATACAATCAATTTTCCATGATTACAATGGGCATAACATTTGGACCATAAGTGAAACCCTTTGCGACTTTTAGTGACTTCTACTTTGCTTTGTCAGGTGTTTGAAATGAAACCATGCTGACCTAAGTACCAAGTCCTATTGCTAGTTGCAGACTAAATAAAGTCCATTCCCCCACAAATATCTATAACAAGAAATGATTGTAAAACACATCTGCCCTCATGGCAGCCAAGTAGTCAGAAACATTAACTCATGGCACCCTTGACCTAAAAGGGGTCATCTACTGATGATGACCAACATCCATCCAAAGTTTGAAGATGGTGGGCCAAGCCGTTCTGGATTATTGATTGGAAACCATAAGGTATATTTATATGTGTTAAGGTCACAGTGACCTTGGCATTTGACCTACTGATCTCAAATCAACAGGGGTCATCGACTGTTGATGACCAACCTCCATGCAAAGTTTGAAGATCCTAGGCCAAGCCATGCTAGATTGGAAACCATTTGGTCTACGGACCGACCAAACATCGAAAAATGTAAACACCTCTCTTTTTCTTAGGGGCAAAATTAGAGAGGAATCGCTTCATATGCGTTTTTTTGTATAACCCCAAGAACTTTGTATTTTTCCAATTATGACCTTTGCCACACACTTGGTGATGTTGAAATTAAAGATGGCCAATGAATAATTAAGATATATTTAACGTGTAACACTTTAACGCATCGACTCATTCATAACACTAACTAAACTTAGTATGAGCCTCTATCCGGTAAACCGGGCTTAAAGAACATTTTGTTATGTATGTAATGAAGCGTCTCAGAAACGAAACAGTATTGTGTTTGTTGGCGATTTTTTATTATAACATGAACATAATTCTAAAATGTGACACTATTTTCATAAGTTTATACTGCACTTGTAAAAAACATATTACTTAGTAAATTAGGATTAATAATGTTTATTGACACGTCGCCACAAAAAAGATGACATGGGGATAGTCTTATAGGTATGTAACTTTGCATGTTGAAGCTATATATTGTCCCAATTTCAGAAACTGTTCATACGACAAACGTCTTTTTTACGCTACATATTGTCATATTTTTAATAACGACAACACGGCTTATATACTTGTTTAAACTATTATAAGTATGGATTCATAACATTTATTTGATTGAGGTTGAGTAGAATAGGGAATTTTTAAATTAAAAAAATCTTACCTTTTTTTAGAACAAGTATAATTTTCCCACTTTCCTGTTGCTAAGCACCGGCTGACAGTTATATTTGGCTTGTATCCGTCAATACATGTTATATTTACTGTAGAGTTGACGTGTTGGAGAACAAATTGTTCGATGGAAAAACTCCACAGTCTGTTGAGTAAAACGGAAAGTTGGGTGTACATGAAATGGAAATTGTTTCTGCGGCAACTCAAATTACATTGATATGACATACGACCGACTAAAGTTTATCTTTCTGGTAAATTAAGAAATGCATTCAGATGCTATCGCTTTAATATTTTGATTCACTTAAACCGGAGTCAATAATAAAACTTTACACTGGTTCGTATACGTTGGACGTTCAAAAATAAACAGGACTATTGTCACAAAACCCGCATGGTTTAACGAAATAAATCAAATTATATACCATCAGAAATCCGAATCCTTTATCTACATACTGTAAAGATATTAAGTAAAACAAATACGCGGCCCGAGAGTTACATATGACTAAACAAGGTCACTTACGTTGACCCGGCGCACAAAATGATGTTGCGCTATTTTACACGACGTTTAGTGCTTCGCTAAGGGCTATGAAATACGAAGTTTATAGTGATACGGGTGAGGGAAACATTCCAGTACCACACTGAGACACACAATTAATGCGTTGGTGAGAATCGCATTTTTGAACGTGTTATAGCATGATAAAAGAGCTTTATAAATATGGTATAATTATTAACTATAACAATGGTTGCCACCGGAATGAGGAACGTATACTTGCAAACACGGACATCCGCTTTGGTATTTAAGGTTCATTTATTAAGGCAAATATCACCTCGTCGGCAACATTTGAATGCATCAAGTATAATAGTGTTGTCAACAATACGGTGATCCTCTGTATTTGAATTCTGACAAGGTAAGCAGCTAAAGTACATACTTGTTTTTAAAGATAGCGTTGTTTTGTTTATAAAAATGATATCTAATGTTTTTTGTTTATTCGGACTTAAAGCCGTTTCTTTAAAGTTTTCCTGTCACACACGGCGACCGATTCACATAACCAGTTTTCCTGGTCTATATTCTAGCTAGTACTAACTTTCCTCCCACAGGGAACCAGCAATTTCTCTATACGTGGAGGAAAAATAATATTGCTGCCGAAATTTCATGGACGTGGAATGGAATCGAACTCGGATCGCAAGGTTACAAATAGAGCGCACTTATCACTGGAAAAAACTGCTGCGGTTCAGTTTAATACATTTCAACTTGCTGCACCAGGTGCGCGTCACTGTCTGTGATTCTTTAAACATAAATATAGTTATAGAAATATTTCTACTAAGAAACCACGATTTTGAACGAATGTAATAATGTCTGTCTTCAAAAGATATAAGAAGGTATCAGAAGCTATTGCATTTTAGTATGACTGTTGAATCTTAAGATTTCAGAAACCAGTTTTATTGCTTTAAAGCGTATTTCTTCGTTTTTTATTATGTAATTTGTTTTTTTTAAAGTACCTATTAAGTTTTATTTCCACTAGTATAATAATAATTTGATTTGTCTATTTTGTGGAAACGTGTCATAATGTTTTTATTAAGTTGATTCATATGTCATTTTAAATGACCCATGACCCGTGTAATAAATTATTCGTATTCTTTTTTATAGTATGTATACACTAATAACCATATGCATAATTATACTGTTTAAATATTGCAGATATTCACCAACAATGAAAGTCGTCTTGATTTTGGGGCTGCTCTTTGCGTTGGATGCAGTTTTTGCAAAGCGTTGTGGGTATGGCTGCAAAGATATCCACACACGTAGACATCCAGAAGGAAAATGTGCTGCCAAAGGAAGAATATGCTGCATGGTTCTTCGGAAAGGCAGAATAATGTGTCGATGTAAGGCAAAGGGACCCATGATACATTCTATGTATAATGTGCCACCCGGAAGTTTGACATCAACACTGTACTGCGAACGGAAGAGGCGCGGGACTGGCTAAATGAACAATTATCGTCTATTTTGTTTATCGTTATGTAAATTGTTTGTCTACAAGTGTACGACTCCAAGTGAAAACTATTCATTTTAAAAGTTTTGATTTATTTAACAAATTGATAACGTGACGTGGCATTGTAATCAGATCATGGTTTCTGCATTCTGTGTTTTCAAAGTTTTCTGTTGTTATAAATAAAACAACCTAAAAATGTGTAAAACAGCCGAACTGTGTTTAAAACATTTATTTATAAAGGAAAATAATACTAGTATTTCCATATGTATTGCACATTCATAAACAATTAATAAACCTGTATCAACCGTATATTATTATTATTATTTCGTTCTTATACCGAACAGAACATACAATTACTAAGACTTGTAACAAGCACAGGCCCTCTTTGCGATTTTTTGGTCCGGAAATAATATTACTCTTAGTTAACCTCAAGGTGAATTAGTACAGCCAGAATTGTCCGACGGTAGGGAATACAATCGTGCCCATAAATCCATCATTTATTCACTGATCTTATCAATCTTGGTGTCAATCGGTAGAGGAATGATTTCTCTTTAAGGAAAAATCGCTGTCATAACATATGTTTACACACAACAAGTAATATCCGACTGCAAACGATCACAATACTTGTCAAAAGGCCTCTCCGAAAAGATCTGATTGCAGAAATTCTCAGATTGTCCAATTATCGACGATATCGTACTGATTGAACTAATTCCTTCGTTGGTTCTTTTATGTACATCAAATAGAATAACGTTGTACCCTTAAAGTCTCGATAAATAGATTAAACGTAACAAAACGAACCTATTTTCTTAACGTTCTTTGCTGTTGTTTCGATTTCAACGGCCATAAGTGCAATGCGCATGCTCACGAAGTTTTGTAACACGTCGTTTCATTGGTCACAAGCGAGGTGTGTCTGTCGCTGACAAATGAGACGATGTCTAATAAAATTCTGTGCGCATGCGCGTTGGTTTGTTATGAATGTTGACGGACGATTGAAAACGTATCGTGAAGAAAAAAAAGTTCGATTTGTTACGTTTAATCTATTTATCGATACTTTAAGGGTACAGCGGGTTTCTATTTGATGTACTAGAACGAACTACCAAAGGAATTTGTTCAATCATTACGATTTGACTGTGTTTTTATAGTTGATAGTTGATCAATCTGAGAATCATGCAATCAAAAGATTTCTTAGAGCCGTTTTGTCATGATTTGTGACAATTTGTGGTCAGATATGACCTTCTAATGTGTACACATATGTTATGACAGCGATTTTTCCTTAAAGAGAAATCATTCCTCTACCGATTGACACCAAGACTGATAAGATCGGTAAATAAATGATGGATTTACGGGCACGATTGTATTCCCTACCGTCGGACAATTCTGGCTGTACTAATTCACCTTGAAGTTAACTAAGAGTAATATTATTTCCGGACCAAAAAATCGCATCGAGGGCCTGTGGTAACAAGTACATTTCTACAAACACTGATATACATCTACATAATTATATAAAAAATACAAAATGCACCATTGGTGTGTCAGGTCACTATACTCCGTCATCCAACTCCAGTGGTTTGTCACACTATTAACGCATTACAAACCTCCGCAATTCGTACTTATATACACTTGTGGTGTGGTGTCAAGTTAGTGGAATCCATTATCAAATTCCGGAGGTTTGTTACACTATTGATGCATTGCATTACAAAAAGATAACTTTAAGTCCGACAGGAAGGCAGCACTCAACTTAATCTGCCGATAAATAAAAACATAAAATCACATATTAGGCACTATGCCCAACTGAACTGGTTAGGATCCGCCCATGTCCAAGGTGTCGAAAAGCTGAATGAACTAGTTTCAGCAATCAAAAAGCTGAATAATCAAATTGAATGTCCCAGTTCTAACAGTAAAACGGCTGAATACCTAGTTTTAGTTCCGCAACTCGTTCTTACACACTGGTGGTGTGTCAGGTTATCAGACTCCACCATCAAACTCCGGAGGTTTGTCACACTACTGACGTATTAAAAACCTCCTCAATTCGTTCTTGTGCACTAGTCACGTTTGCAGACACAATGTGCATACACAAGATCAAGTTACTGAGTACTACGTATGTTTATACTCAATCAGTATTCAATTACTGTAAATGACATATTTACGTTGGCATTAAAGTCCGTGGTTGTTGAATAAAATGCAATTTTGTTGGTTGGTAAAGTCTTGGCTTTCGAAATATAAAGGGGGACCTTGTTGGTGGTCATTTATTCGTGGGGATAAGATTTGTGGTGGAGTTCAACCATGAAATCAATGAAAGTTTAATCTCACGAAAAACAATGATTTTACATCGAAATGCAGTAGCATGTATTCTGTGATACAATTGTCCTTGTTTATCATGCTGGTGATTGGTATGAAGGTAATGTCACGACATATACTTTACTGACGAAATACATACGTCATTGTATATTGAGACACTACATTCTTACGTGCTAATCCTCTTCGCGCCCGCTAGCACATTAGGCTGCTGCCAGTTCCTTCCACTCGATTTCGCCAAGAGTCTTTCCATACTTTTGATGTCGCTTGCGATAGTCCGTCTCTACGTCTCTTTTGGCCTTCCTTTGTGTCTTTTGCCATCTGATAGTGTCCACTTTTGTGATGTTCTTGTGGTATAATTGTAGTCTTTCATCAAGGGAAGTTAAATAGGAGAGAATGTGAGAACAATTATTGAAACAATAGAAAAAATGCAACTTAACGATGAACCCGGTCTCATATTCTTTTCTGATTTCCAAAAAGCATTTGATAGTTTAAATCATGAATTCATGTATAAATGTTTAAAAGAACTAAATTTTAGTGATTCGCTCATACAAGGGATTGAAGTTTTTTATGCAAATGCGAAGGGCTGTATAACTAATAATGGTCATTTTTCTGACTTTTTTAACATTAAGAGTGGTGTACGGCAAGGATGTCCTCTATCACCGTATCTTTTTATCCTATGTATCGAGTTTGTATCTATTTCTATAGAAAACAACGATGCTATAGAAGGTATTTAAACAATAAAATTACAAAACAAACTCTTTTTGCAGATGATGCTAGCTTTCTACTTAAAGGAAATCGAACGTCTTTTAAAAATCTTATAAAAACCATTGACGATTTTGGTAAACCATCTGGGCTTAAACCCAATAGAAAAAAATGCTCAGTCCTGGGCATTGGAAAGTCTAAAAAATACAAATATTGTCTTTGACAACGAATTTGAATGAACTTCGTCGGAGGCAACTACGTTAGGAATTAAGATAATAGAATGTAAACTGCCCTAAAACAATGGAAACAAGAGTGCCAAAATGTCACAAAATACGCCCGTCTTGGGGCATGGTGAGTCTCAGGGCATGGTGAATGAAAAAAACAAACAATCCAACATTTTTTTTTAATTAAAGGACCACAACCCAAGAAGGCCTAGGCTGATTTGGCCTACAATTTAACTTGTCTTAGATATTATATCAATGAACATTGTCACCAAGTTTGAAGATACTCAGATGAAAACTATTTGCACTAGAGAACAGACCAGGCTAATTTTATACTTATTTGGTAATTAATTTAGGCCCATAACCAAATGACGCCTAGACCGATTTGGTCTATAATCGAACTTGGCCTAGATATTATGCCCATTAGCATTGTCACAAAGTTTGAAGATGATCGGATGAAAACTATTTGCGTTAAAGTACAGACAAGGCCAATTTCATACTTATTTGGTAATTAAAGGCCCATAACCAAATAAGGCCTAGGCCGACTTGGCCTATAATCTAACTTGGCCTAGATATTATTCCCATAAGCATTGTCACAAAGTTTGAAGATGATCAGATGAAAGCTGTTTGCACTAAAGACAAGGTCAATTATTTTGGTAATTATAGGACCATAACCAAATAAGGCCTAGGCCGATTTGGCCTATAATCGAACTTGGCCTAGATAGTACGCCCATAAGCATTGTCACAAAGTTTGAAGACGATCGCATGAAAACTGTTTGAGTTAGAGCACAGACAAGGCCAAATTCATACTTCCATATTAATTAAAGGCTCATAACCAAATAAGTCCTAAGCCGATTTGGCCTATAATCAAACTTGGCATAGATATTATGCCCATAAGCATTGTCAGCAAGTTTGAAGACGATTGGATTTAAACTGTTAGCGAAAGAGCAGAGATAAGGCTAATTTCATACTTATTTGGTAATTAAAGGACCATAACCCAATAAGGCCTAGGCCGATTTCGCCTATAGTCGAACTTGGCCTAGATATTATGCCCATAAGCATTGTCAGCAAGTTTAAAGATGATCTGATGAAAACTGTTAGCGGTAGAGTACAGACAAGGCCAATCTCATACTTATTTGGTAATTAAAGGACCATAACCCAATAAGGCCTAAGCAGATTTGGCCTTTAATCAAACTTGGCCTAGATATTATGCCAATAAGCATTGTCAGCAAGTTTGAAGATGATCGGATGAAAACTGTTAGCGAAAGAGTACAGACAAGGCCAATTTCATACTTATTTGGTAATTAAAGGACCATAACCTAATAAGGCCTTAGCCGATTTGGCCTATAATCGAACTTGGCCTAGACATTATGCCCATAAGCATTGTCACAAAGTTTGAAGATGATCAGATGAAAACTGTTTGCGCTAGAGTACAGACAAATTACTGGACGCCGCCGCCCGCCCGCACGCCCGCCCGCACGCCCGCACGCACGCCAAGGGTGTTCACATAATACGTCCCGTTTTAAACGGGCGTATAAAAATGGAACTTAACACTCACTGGAAAAATAACAGTTCTAAAAACATTTGTTCTTCCAAAGCAAAGCTAATTTACCCCCTAACTATGTTACAAAACCCACCGGCACATTTTATAAAATATATCAAAAAACTTATCTTTGATTTCTTGTGGAATTCAAAACCTGATAAAGTATCACGTAAACAAATAATTCAAAAATACAAAGACGGGGGTCTACAAATGATAGACATGGAATGTTTTCTAGATTCATTCAATATAAGCTGGATAAAAATATTTTTTAATTCAAACGCCAACTGGAGTTTTCATTACAGGACCGAATTAGAAAAGTATGGAGGATTATTACTATTTAAATGTTATATAACTGAAAAAGACTGTAAAAGTCTCAACATAAAATCAATTTTTTTGAAGGATATATTGATTTCATGGT
Source organism: Spisula solida (assembly GCA_947247005.1). Taxonomy (NCBI): domain Eukaryota; kingdom Metazoa; phylum Mollusca; class Bivalvia; order Venerida; family Mactridae; genus Spisula; species Spisula solida. Next base: position 2,298,964 of record OX365946.1, on the reverse strand, counting down.
CTAAGGTCAACACCCTAAACACTGAAATCGAAACATCCAAACAAATCATCTGGAATAATTCAAGAATAAAACATCTAAATAAAAGTGAGTTATTTTACTATAACACATGGTTCAGTAAAGGAATCCAGTATGTAGAACATATTTTTGACTTCAGACACAACATATTTTATAGCTTTGAGCAGATGAAATTTATATATGATATCCCTAATGGGGATTACTTAAAATACTATACTCTCATTAAAAAGGTACCGAAAGAATGGAAGACACAAATGCAAAACGAAATTATAACATATAACCCACCAAACAACCTAATCGATAAACTACAAATTACAAATTGAATTAACAGCAATTTAAATTTAGATTGCTGTAGTGCTTTATCCATGTTACACTGATTCTATACTCCACTATACTGTCACTTTTTTATCAATATAAACATAGGTATGCAAATATTACCTGTTTGTTTATGAATATTTTGTCATAATTTAGATATGATATGATAATTTACCATACTTGTTTATTATGTTTTCAAACTAGTACTAGTCTATGTATATGTTCTGTAAATATGTTCATATTTTTGTTATGGGCCGGTGGCCAATATCAAATAAAATCTTTGTCATTGTCATTGTCAACTAAATGGAAAAAGCAAATTAAGTAAGATTGCATACAATTCACTAATCAAAACTAAACTACCAACAGAACCAAAATACAAACAAAAATGGAATCTTAGGTTCACCCTAGAAGACACAGAATGTGTTAAAATTTTCCAACAAACGTATATTATTACAATAGATACTAAGCTTAGAGAAATTCAGTATAAATACATCATGAATATAATACCCGACAATTCATTTTTACACAAGTGTCATATAACCCAGTCAAGCTTATGTGATTTTTGCAATAGACAACCAGACTCTATATACCTCATGTTCTGGGAAGCCATATTGTACAAAGTTTTGGTCATATCTAGTTCAAAAACTTTCAAAAGACTTAAATATCACATTTCAAAATATTTCAGTTTGCAACATTATAAAGAATATAGAAGAAGATGGGCTTATTACTAACTATATTATACTGCTTTAAAATATTCCATATTTAAATGTAAATGCAATAAACACACCGACAATTCGGTCATTTAAAGAATACATTAACTATCGAAAAAAACTAGAACAAACAATCGCACTTTTCAAAAACAAACTACAAATCTGTAACAGAAAATGACAGAAGTTTCATTACTTGCAAACTCAAATAGTGATATTGTGTAAATTCCCCGAACCCGTAACCATGTCTTTCTCTTACTTTACTTTCTTACTCTCTACAAATGCAACCTCTCTTCTAAGTGACTGTCCTCATAACCCTTCCTCTTCCCCTATATATACTACAAAAATCATAATGACATTAATGAATAATATCAGAAAGAGTCGTGAATTTATTTCACACACTTTATTTTGACAAAATTGTTTGTATATTTTGTTAATGTGTACAGCTGTATAATGTGTCTTATGAAAATAAAAAATGTTAAAAAGAAGTAATTTAAATATGCAGTAAGTATTTTGAATAAAACTTAATACATGATCGTAATCAAACATGAACTCGGAATAGTTTATTACTCAAATTATTAGCGGTTAGCTTGCTTACAGAGGCTGCTGTATTAGAATATCTAGATTAGCGTACGTATACAGAGTGAAAAGGTCGTTTTCTTCCATCAGAACTACACTTTATAATCAAAGTCAACATGTTAACTTAAACTACCAATAAGTGAACCATATAAGTGAAAATTACGTCGGAAATCGACTGTTTTATAGTGATCTATTTGATCGTACGTCAGCGCGCGCTTTGAAAATGACGTAGTCTCCAATGTCATATAGAGGATATTTGGGTTTTTCGGTGTAAGATCGAATGTTATTTCACCTCGTGAGCGTCTGACTTAAATTTTCACTCGTGGCTACGGCACTCGTGAAAACATTGCGCCAGCTGCTCACTCGGTGAAAGAACATTCGATCTTACACCGAAAACACAAATATCCTCTATATGACATTGGAGACTTTTTGAAAATGTTTCAATGCGGTTGGGTTGAATTAATTGACGTACATTGAGTATACCCACTGGCCGAGCACCAGTAGTCATGGATACCGATCAAATCACCGGAACGAGGAATATACATTCATACACGGACAACCGTGTTTGATGTTAGCGTTCCATTTACACTGTACGTATTAAGGAAACTATTGCCTCTTGACCTACAATTCTATCCATTTAATGTAACAGTGTTGTCGTCGCATATTTGTGTCAGCAATACGGTTATCCATTTATTGTGCTTGAATTCAGAAAAGGTAAGCAGTTCTATATCACATATGTGTTCTTTGTGATGATGTTTGTTGTTAATAATTGATGACACTGTGCATATTTAGATTGATGTCGGTATTACTCTTTGAGATTATGTGTTTGTGAATACCTTCCAATTTGCTGAACGCAAGGTTCACTTCATTGGCGGTATAAGAATTCATGCTGGGCGTTCATGGTAAGTTCGATGATAGGATGACGCAGTAGTTCCATCATTACAACTGTGTACCTGTCATGGATATAAACTGAATGTTTGAGCGAACGTAATATTTCCTGTTTTATGATGATATTATGGGCGTCACTGAAAGTTTATCACTTATATATACCTCTGTACTTATTATACACTACGACCTATCTGTACAAAAGATTTGTATAATTATATATAATGTGTTCATTTTGAATATTGTTAAAAAGGATAGTTGTGCCTACATAGTAAGGTCAAAACATAGTAGTGTTCGGCTTTTAACACAGTGTAACGTGAATCTTAAAATATAGACTCAATAGTGTGGTAACTTTTCATTGAAGCAGAGTCTCGTATATTAAGAAATCATCTGCAGCTATAAATTTAACGGGATAAATTGCAATACAAAAACAAACACAAAATCCACTTATTTATCGTTTCTTAATATTCAGGAGCATGCAAACTTACATACTATATGTTGTGCCATATGTTTGAACGCTTTCTAAGGCAAATGTCACGGTCCATGTTTTGAATCCATAACAAACATATAGGCAATATATGTTTGTTTTTGCACTGCAATTCGTCGCTTTAGAGTTATGATACATTTTCTACAGTTGGTATACATTATTTACCTCGTATTGTTTATATGTTTGTATGTTGTAGATAACAATGAAAGTTGCATTGTTTTTGGTGCTCTTGTTGGCAGTGGAAGCAGTTTTGGCCAGGCGCTGTGGGGTTGTTTGTAAAGATATTCGCACATGTAGGTACCCGGAAGGAAAGTGTGCCACCCAAGGAAGGAAATGTCTCATATTTCGCCGCAAAGGAAGAAGCTTCTGTCGCTGTAAGTCCACGGTACCATTTAGACACCTACTTGTGCCAGACGGGAGAGTGTGGACCATGGATGATGAGGCGTTTGAATACTAATGTGCGCTAAAGAATATTAGTGTCTCAATGAACTTTACTATTCTCTCTTATCCTGTACTCTTCGATCGGGCTTTAATGTAATTTAATAACCCGTGCAATATATCAATTCAGCCTTTATTTTTGCTGGTGTTGCATTTGTTGAAATAAACTTGATCGCTTACATGCGCTAAAATTAGCATGATGAAGTATACTTTTAATGTGTACTAGTATTTAATTAACATTATTCTAGTGTTTTGTTAACAAATTATGTAAATTATGTAGTCAACATCATCGGAGACACGAGTCAAATGATAACAGGTAAAGGACGCACTTATGTACAAGCAACTGGTCAAAGGAAAAGAATAACAAAAACTACATAGCTATGTTTCTGTGCAAGTATTGAATTGTCTTGAAAAAAAAGTGAATATACCTATATTTAACTGTTTAGTTGTTCCATTTAATCTTGGTTGCGTATTTTTCATTTCAAAATTAGTTTTGTCGCAATGAAACGATTCCTTATTGTATACTGTTGTATGCGTTCTAACGATATGTATATCCTGCACATAGAAACGTCGGGTAGTATAAGTATGGACTGAAGTCACATTTATAAGGTTTATATCATATACAATCAAAGCAACCTAGAAAATAATAAGATGTTATTCAAGTTGCCTGACGCCATTCTTATAATATATTCAGCATCAATGGAAAGTTACCACCCTATTGACTCATATATTTTTAAATTCATGTTACATTGTATTAAAAGCCGAACACAACTATGTTTTGACCTTACTGTGTAGTCACAGTTATCCTTTTTAACAATATTCAAATGCACATACTATAAAATATTTTTACCGATGGGTCAAAACAAAATACAGAGGTATGATAACTTTTCAGTTACGCCCAGCGTACATGTACAAGAGGTGTACAAGTAAACAGAGACCTTCTTCATGCAACTCACGTTACAGGGGTTACCTATGTGTTTATCAGAAACTGACTTTTAAAATGTCTTATAATAATTGGCTGGTTATCATGTGAGTGTAAATGGTAGAGGTAGAACTTCACGTTACGAACTCGCTGAGGTAAACGTAGTTTGTTGTCCGCCTCGATGGTGTAGTGGTAGAGTGTTAGGTTCGAGTGATAGATGACTAAGGTTCTATATCAGACAGAAACATACTGAAGTTAGTTAAAAAGGTACGGATATATTATATCCGTTGTATTATATCCATTGCCACCCAGTAAAGTAACTTCAATGTTACTGCTGGTTGGTCCATTGTCCGGATACTGCTGACCAGTAGGAATTACAATAACAACAATATTGAAACAATTTGTCAAAAGTCTTTTACTGCAACCATGGATGAACAAAAACACATTGTAAATTATTCAATATTTAATGGAGAACAGTAAATAACAAGGAAAGAAAACATGCCTTGACATAAATTACAAGAGCAAAAACAGGCAAATAACTATTATAACAGCAATACGAAATCTTATCAACTGGTTTTCGTAATATCTACAAAAATATTCTACATGTAGGGATGGAATCCATTACAGGGCATGTTACGAAACAAAGTGGCCATATGCCAAAGCGAAGAAAAGATTTTGTAACATCTAGCCGATGAACTTCACAAGGTGAGGAGAAATATTTTAAATACATTTATAGCACAGAGAATTTGACATAATCCTGACCTTTATGCATAAATATATTACAAGGTTCTTGCGTTGAATATATAAATTTCCGCGAGCAAATCCTGCAAAACATCGGTCCTTTAGATTTGTTTTTGTATTATTATCGAGCGTCTTCGTGATACTTCCCGCTTTTGAAAACATACGTCGTACACCCGGGATTATAAATAAAGACAATATATCAGCTGTTAAATTATGCAAATTAGGCAGCACTCAACTTAAATAACATAAAAACAAAATAGGCCACAATGACATGACACAATGTCCAGCACGCAACTGAATCAGAAAATGAACTTAACCACTGAAAATCAAAGTTTCAGCCGTCAAAAAGTCGAATGTCCTAGGCCCAGCTGTCAAAAAGCTGAACTACCTAGTTTCAGCTATAAAAAAACTAAATGGTCGAGTTTCATTTAAAGCCATTAGCAGCCAAATACAGCCTTGAAGATGACAGTAAATACTGAAAGGTTTGTTCAGAAAGAAAGTGGTGGAATAGTACACAAATGCTCAGAACAACTTTAAAACATTATCAATTAAGCATAATATATAAAATCATAAACATTATGTAGCAACGTACAGCCATGTAGTCGGCAGTAAATATACTGAAAGGTATATAGTATCAACAATAGACAATAAACTTTAAACAATTATAGACAGCATTATACTGCCTCAATAACATGAATGTTGCAAGTGACATATCTATCACGTATAAAAATTATATAAATACATAGCTGCTATACTTTATAAAAACAACATTATATCAACAACATAGTTTTTACATGCATTCACTGTGTTACCATTCTCGTTCACCAGAGTAGTCTGGGAACTTGACTTACCACTGATGTATGAGGATGTGTGCTACAGGAAGTAGTCATTGTATTTAAACAACCACATGTATTCAGCAGCCAAATATGAGCAATCACAATTTGATATTTGACACATGTTTTGACTGTTGGTTTTATTACATTGAATGTAGTAGTACACAGTAACAGACATGGGACTATTAGTGTCCAGGTAGGACAATGTGAGAGTGACGCTTTATTTTATGCGTACACAAACGATTTAATTTACAACCATTGTCTTGCAGGTAAGGTATTGAAGTTTGTATGGTATGTTCACCATTATGTGTGGTCACTTTATTTCTATCTGGGGTGGTATTCACAAAGCATCTTAAGGGAAAACTAAGAAATTTCTTGAAATCTTAAATTTTCCTTAAGTGAATAAGCTATCCAGAAAAATCAAGATTATCGATTTTTACATAGTTTAGAAACATCATGTAAAGAGTTATAATAATCACAGCGAAAACAGGGGGCATTCTTCGCTTCTTACGTCGAAATATTTAAGTTTTCCCTTCAGATGCTTCGAGAATACCAGCCCTGGACAGTGACATGCTCTGTCAATATATTCGTCATAACATAATATTTCAGTGAATGTAACCTATATTTGAAGATTTAACGTCATCAACAGAAATAAATAAGTGAACATAAATGAAAATTTGTCAATTGTGTAAACAATAATAATTAAGCATTTTTTATGAATTATATAAGTTAAAAATGTCATATATATACCAATTGTTTTATAAAATGTAGATGTATAAAAAAGTAAATAAATGTAGATCAAAATAACATAAACGAGATTAATTTAAAAAAATGTCATGTAGGTCAAGATGACATATCACGCAAATTGAAAAATACGAATAAATTAGCTACATGTATATTATAATGAATTTACTTATTTATTAATGTTTGTATTTAAACTAGATCATCTTGTAACCATTTCATCCAAACAAACAAGACAACGAAAAACAAACTTAGTTTAAATATAGCAGGTTATGTTTAACATTCTGAATATAACACAAACAATAACACAATAACATTTATTACGATGATCATGTATATTAGAATAGTATTTCTGCTATATTTTAAAGAGCATTTCAAGTAATATCTTGCATAGTTTACTGATAATTTAATTATGAGTAAGGAGTATTCTATTTCAATTGCATACAAAAACAAACAACTCCAATCAGATGATTATAGAATCAGATGATTATAGCACTAGTTGAAGTTAGGGGTGACTATTGAGGCCATTTTTGACTATTGCAATGTTATTGCTATTGCTGAAAGTACCATTGCGATACTATTGTATTGCTGGAAACTATTGCGATACTATTGTATTGCTGGAAACTATCGCGATACTATTGCAATAGTTATTGGCAAGATTTGAAAACCGGAGATTGACTTATAAATGCAAATTTGCACTGTGTAAGATATCACTAAGTTGTACAACATGCTAATCTACTATTTGTGGATATTATCTAAAATGAATAAGACAGAAATAGAACATGAACGATTGCGATATTTCAATTGCATACAAAAGCAAACAACTCCAATCAGATGATTATAGCACTAGTAAAGTATCGTATATAGGTGGGTTATCACAAAGACAAACATTGTTTCTGCTTGTATTGCTTTCATTTAACGTCGCCATCGTGAGTTCAGTAAGGGACATCCTCGAGAAAGATGGCGATCATTTATATAATTTGAAGATGCACAATACAAAAAAAGCCTAATATTCCGAAGCTTCAGTTGTTTTTTACGTGCCGACGAGACACCGGGCCACAGTTTAAAATCTCATCCGAAAAGACTGACATGTACCATTTAATGGTACTGAACCTCATATATCAGTTCTAAAATATTGCAATTTACCATGAGTATTATACAAGTTTATGCAGATCAAAATGTATTCCTAAAATGTAATTGTTTGCAAAATGCCTAAACTATATCCATTGTAAATGTACTAATATGTCCATACTAAGACACATGGACTGTGATATTAATCAATCACCAAAAATATAGCAACGAAAATAATGTAATAGTAAATCGCCCAAATGATATAAATTCCAAATGTTTTGCAATTTACCTTACGATACATTATTTAACACACATGTAAACCAAAAACTCGTTTACCAGTGTTCAAAACGATATAATTGTGGTCGCAAAAACATAGAACATATTGCACATGTTTGCATAATCCAATGGACGAACTTTATAATTATGTCGGTTTATCACATAACCTGCGGTCCAGGAGTGCCGTAAAGCCGTGACGTAAATATCGTTCGGCACTCCCAGACTGTGCAATAAATATTTAAATTAGCTCGACGTGACGTTAGCCAATCCATGCATTGATCCGTCAATGACGTCAGGATAATATCGACGTCGCCATGACGTCGCGCTCATTGTACCGCTGAATTTTGGCTGAAACATATGCAGCGTACATCATCCTTTTGAACAATAATGTGTTTTTGTTAAAGGTTATGTGATAAATAGAATCTAACATTCGTGCTCATTACATACTCATTAAACTCGTCGACAAAAACAATCTGACACTCAGCAAAGCCTCGTGTCATATCATTTTGTCCACTCGTTTAAGAAAAATCGTATGTAATGAGCACTCATGCAAGATCCTCTATTTAACAACGACTGACACACAATAAGGCATGGCTATATCTTCTCTCTGCCATAAGGTAAAATATTTACACGTTTAACATTCGCCACGTTTTATGTATATATATTTCAACGTCACTATAGGACTCGTATGTTTAACATGGTTCCCACAAATTTTCTAAGACAAAATTCCCTGACTTTTCTCTGATTTTTCCCTGACCACGGAGCAGTTTTCCCTGAATTTTTAAAAAGATCGGGCGACATCGGCATCATTTTGTTAGAGCAATTTATGGCAATAAAATAGAAAAAGGTGGCTTTATTTGCTCTATATGAAGATTTTAGGTTAGCAGAATGTTGATTAACATTAATTTAATACAACTAAGAAATACTCTGAGCGTGCATAGTGAGCGAGAATTTTTTTCAGTCTTAGTTATTATCTTCATAGGAAATGACACTTAGCGACAGCTTCAATGAAAAATTCCCTGACTTTTCCCTGACTTTTCCCTGACTTTTGCTTAATTTCCAAATTTCCCTGACTAATTTCACAATTCTCTGACTTTTCCCTGACCTTGAAAAAAATATGTTTTCCCCCGACTTTTCCCTGACCGTGGGAACCCTGTTTAAAACCTTTCCGAAAACAAAACTCGTTCCATGTCTCGTGCATGACTTATCAAACTATTTCTTCTATTTGATGAAGATTTTTCACTGGACATATTGTCATGTGATCTTGCACTGAAAGGGGCCGCTGGTCTGCCAACTCCAAATGATACAACTGGTTGCGAGAATTTAACTTCATCTGATTGCACAAATTGCGGTATAGTCTGAAATGTATACATGTATAATAAAAACGTATATTATTTTATAAAACAACGTTTCTTTGTGTTATGGAATTGGTGTTGACTAAATATTTTCAAACGTGTTTTCCTCATATTTATGGCTGATCTCAAACTCAGACTCAAACTAAGGTATAGACACAAATACAGTTTGGTAATTAATGTACAAACGACCACGTTTAGATTCAGAAACAGAACCCACGAGAACCAAATATATATAAAGCCGGCTGACAAACGCCTTATGTCATATGTATTAGTGTTTCCACATCAAGATGATTAGCGTTTCAACATTTTAATGAAACTTTATCTAAAAAATGTACTTTGAATACAATGGAATAGGCGTCTTTATCTTGGTGAACTGAAAAGCGCAAAACAGGCAGCATATTTTAAAACTGAGACACAATTTGAATATGAGTGCCGGAGAAGAGAATATTTAGGAATCCCGTGGATTATGTTTATTTTAGGAATTTAACCAGACTGGAAAATAGAAAAAAAACTTGGTGTTTAATGAATGCAAAAGTTGCTACTTACACGACCTCTCCAATCGTCCGAAGTATAATCTCCTGATTTCGTCATTACTCCACTATCAATAATCGATCTTCTCGATTCTGAAAATAATCAGTGTACAAGTCTCACCACAGTTTTGTTAGACACTGCTGTATTGAGGTGAGTTTGAGCTTCGAGTTCCGTACGTGTTACAACTCGCCACAATCCGTATCTCAACTTGACAAGTGTAACAAGGGATTTACCGGTAAAATATTTACATTGTATGATTGATTATAATGTAGTTGATGAAACGACCGGAATGAACATTATCAGCAATCACAGATAACACATCGGACTGACAAGGTAGCCGATCACGTAATGTACAAACGATACTGGCTGGCGACCACCAAATCCGGACGACCACCAATCCGGACAGACTCCAAAACGCTGAATTGTGGCCATTAATTATGTTCATCTGTTGTCAATCAATTAGACGCTTGGTTTTTGTCAACACTACGAAGTAGCAACGATTAAAGTTAAATATTTTACAAGAAATGTCGCATTTAGTTTCGTCTGTACTCTCGAAGCTTGTTTACAAAATTACGGGGGGAAGTGAAAAATCGCATAACTGCGCATGCGCAATACTTCTGCGCAGCCCCGGAATATAAACTACGGTATTTCTGCTAAATATGAGGTTAGCCAATGAGATGTTTTGTAAACAGTTCAACCAGGAAAATATGGCTTTAATAAATACGTGCAGAGCTTCAAAACATCGTACAGTGTCATTTTGTATGAAAATGCCCTCTACGACACGTGCACGTTTAAAAGTTTCGATCGATATTTTTCCAATAAATTCACGGGAGATAAATCATACAACTTTTGCACAAACCGTTCATAGGTGCTCTCCCTTGATTCATTACACAGCTCAATTCGTTATTTAACGTCTTTTTCGTAATAAAAAACGCGACAACACGGTGTCCGGATTGATGGTCCTGTTGGACTTAAAAATGAGGTGATGTGGTGACCCCTACAACGGCCCTCAAAAATGCACTTGAGCTATTTTAAGAGTAAACAAATTAGCTCTTACGTTCAGTGACGAACCTAGCTTTGTTCAGGTGAAATTTAAATGACTTGATTTACACATTCCTCGAGTCATCGTGGAAGATATGCCAAAAGTGTCCGCCTGCCAGTACTCCGATATGTAACAAAAAAACTAAAAGGCAATGACAAACATTCTGTTCGTACTTGTCTTTGTTCACTTCATAAAATGAACGATTCACATATATTTTGCATACTCACTCAATAAATTCCTTGTGATGAAACAATATATTTTAAAAACTTAATTATGTGTACATTTAGTATACCAGTACGTATAATTATATATTACAAACCTTTCAATTTCTTGGCATTTTTGTCATCCCTAGATGAACTTCTCTGAAAAAGAAAAATCATTATTTCGACAAGATGTTCCAATCAGGTCATTAATTCTAATTTCTTCACAGGTCAAGGTCTGAGTGAGGATATGACACAAATGACAATGCTTCAAAGGCAGTTAAAATCTCATGAAGGTACTTTCTAGCTTTTGCAGTCCTTACATATAACTTATTTCTTACCAATAACACCATTGTTCTCCTTACAAATAGAAATTACGTACAGGACATTTAAGAATTAAGTATCTGTTTACCCACACCAATTCGGGTTTTAATCTACACAGTTACAAAATCTGATGACTTTTAACCTGCATTTAGTTGGAGTGTAATATGACAAAACTTAATTTATATTTAAGCCTCCTTGAATACTTACAAAAGTGGATTTCAGCGTTTCTTTCAAGGTTGAGCGGCGCCTCTCCCTCAGAGAGCATGCTTTTCTTATCTAAAACAATTGCAAATACCATTTACTCTGATGGTAACGACCTAGTCATATTAGGTATACACACTAATTAAGCATATTTATTTAGGAACAATGTGACTGACACCCATACTGTATCAGCAAATTGACACTGACTTAAGTATAGATCATACGTTTAAATAAGTAGTCTTAGTGTATGTGGATCATGTTTTACGTCAAGAACGAATTTCCTATGTAACAACATGACTGTGTAGAATAATGTATCAGCTAACGGCAGACTCTAACGAAAAGGAAGACATATTATACAGTTTGTAATCTCTCCTTCATGTTTATGTCGGTGCTTGTGCTGCCTTCCCTGACATTATACAGTTTGTAATCTCTCCTTCATGTTTATGTCGGTGCTTGTGCTGCCTTCCCTGACATTATACAGTTTGTAATCTCTCCTTCATGTTTATGTCGGTGCTTGTGCTGCCTTCCCTGTCCGATGTGTTTTTTCCGTTTCTATATGCACATACTCATAAATTAAGATAATATCACTCATGCAATATAAAGACAATAGCAAATCCCAAAATATTTAGAAGTTAATAAAAAATATTTACTTACATGAGTATTGAATAGGCAGTGAAAAATGAAAATAAACAATCCCTGAAAGAAAGACAAATACCTTTGTAATTAAACTCCCAAGTTCAGGGTGTCGAGCTATTTAGTAGTTGAACTTATATCAATGCTTTAAAAAAAAGTATTCAGCCACTAATAATCACCATCATGGCAAATTTAATACTTTGTCACCACGAAAGAAAGATTCAAATAATTAAAGAGGACAATACTGACAATATGGTCATACGAAATTATTTCTGTCACTTGTGAAAATATTTCTACAACCTAAAACATCGCCTCGAGGGATTGTCGTATTGGCGTATTTGTTAATGCTATACGTGCCATGCAAGGTACGTGCGTCATTTTAGTAAGCGTTACGAATATGTCAAGGTCATCAAAATTAAGTTTGTAATACTATATGTAAGTACTGATGTAATAAATTGAAAATAAATTTACATAATTACCTGTAATCCATTGATTATTGTAAATATGAATTGAATAAAGAAGAAGCTATCATTCACATAAAATAATCCGAGTATCCAGGATATCCCCATAACTGGTACCAGAACACATAGTGATCGTACACTCGCTCTGCAATTATACAGACACAAACATAGAAACAACTTCAGCATATAAAAGACACATTTAGTCATCAAAACACACACTTACATACACCTAGTATAGATTTATTTATGTAGATGTATACGTAGTAATAAATTCTACATTATTTGTGATACCTTAAATGAACACAATGTTTACACGGACAGTATTATTCATTATCTCCAATCGTTTTATAATTGTTTAAAACATGTTTGTTGTCTTTAGAGTAAATCTAGTTTTTTTTATTATGAATTTTTAAATAAAATCCAAAACCATTGAAGAGATTACATTTCATACCAATTACATTATGGGTTATTACCAGTAGTTTGGAATGTGATTGTCGTAAAAACTAGCAAAACTTACTTGACTTTTTCTGCCGCTTTTTTAGTTTCCATGGCAACCGTACCACACATAGCACGAAACACCAAAATTAAACATATTATGTTAAACTGCAAGAACAAAATAATAGAATTAATAACTCTTTACAAAGTAAATGTACTTAAGTTATATAAAACGTAAATATTAACTGTCAAAAGAAATCTAAAACAAAATACACAAGGGAAGTACTGCACAACGCAATACACTTTAAAATATCCTTAGAATGCGATATTTTGTAATATAGTCACCTATGATTTTCATCTTGTACATGACTATCTATCAGGCTCACAGTGTGCTGGTCGTTGTTTCAATAAACACATGTGTGTTCAACACTAAAACATCTGAAATGGTTCCTACCCTTGAAGTGTATATGATTTAAAACTCATACAGTCTCTATAAACGGAGTCTTCGTACAAAGACAGACACGGCTGTGTTTAATGCTATAGTACCGTAATCCATTAAAATGCTATCCAAACACCATGTTTGAGTACTTACACAAATAATAAAAAGAGCAGGCGCTACAAACGACCATATCAGTCCATTCTCTGTAGACAGCCAGCAGCTGTAATAAGAATTGTTTTCATTCTAAGTTTTTTACATTACGAGAATATGTATTTGCATAAGCATATTATTATATTTTCTAAACTTCTAAATCGTCTTAACCTTAAGGTGTACATTTTATATTCTTTTATAATGGAAATTGGTGACTGAATAAATAAACCACTAGTGTAAACGTTAACTTTGACAATCATGAGAAAAGCAATTCATTGATATTAATGTCATGAAGTGATATTGTAAATTACAAGCAGCTTATTTTAGAATATACAGTTAACACATGATGTAACAATTCAAATGTTAAGTATGAAGTCAGTTTCTGTGCAAACAAATTGTAACGAACTGTCCATTGCAACATTCATTGAGACATTGGCTACAACACTTACTATGTTTCACTTCCGTAACCTTCTCCTTGTGTGACTACTCCTGCTATTGCCACAATTATACCAGGAATTACTGAACAAATAGGTAAAATGTATTATAATTATGTTCAATTCTGTAATGCAATCTCTGGGAAAAAAACTTTCCAATTTTGTAATAGATATATCAAAGCAGAGCATAATGTTGGTTCAACCCTTTTGCATAGTTGTTCTTGCATACCCTTATATTCTAACGCTATGTTTGCTTACGACATATCAATATGAGAAGTTTCTCTGTAATGGCTTTATACATCCTTTATATAATTGGTAGTATAATGTGTCCTCGAATCTTCCATTACTAGTATCAAGATTTAACAGTAGATATTTCGTATGTAAGTTGATTTTGGCCTCAGTTTACATCTGCGAAGAGTAATACAAATATGTTCGAGGTGTATATAAACACAATGGCCTTAGTGGCAAACCAGCCTGAAGAGTATTAGGTAGGTATATAAAAAATAATTAAGGAATGTCTTTCTTGCGGAAATTGATATTTTATGGCCAAGAAGCTATAATATATTCATGCGTAAAGGTCGAGGACCAAGTTAATTTGTTTATTACTATAAAACTGCATATATGCTGAATCATAAAAGAATGAATTAAAATATGTAACTTACTCCAAGCAGCTATAAGCAGCAATTTTATCCTAGACTTTGTTTTAAACACGTACATTACAGTGATGGCTATTTCTATGCCTTCAACTAACATAACACAGAATACTACCAGATATAAATACTGCAAGGCACCAGCAATGATAGCACAAGCCATCTGTGAAAAAATGAAAACATTTCAAAACTCATAATATGTAGATCTATTATATAAAACAGTTTCAATGGATTGCCTGTATAATAATAGATACCGGTATGAAACTAAGTGTCGGATCAAAAAGTGTCAACTTATTTATATTTCTTTGAGAGCAGTGTGACATGACTGTGTATCCATATAACTAAAATAATGGTTACTACATATTAGTACGAATAGAATACAATTATGCATACAGTACTTCCATTCAGTTTGATAGTTCATATTGAAAATTGATTATGTTCACAACGCCATTTGAAAAATTAATAAGCACTGCACGTCTGGCTACCTAAAAGACAAATGCTAGAGTTTATTCCACTGTTCATTGTTTAGAATCAATAGAAGTCTACTATTTACAACATAGCATTCAGGTGCTTTGTCATTTGACCATTGTTAAGCGATATCAATTTCATGTTTGAGATATTTTAGTAGAAAACAGAGCCATAAATCTACCGGTTAAAAAACTCAACTTACCATAATTATTCGGCTATAACTTACCTTGCTTTCAGTTCTATCAATACCAGCTAGAAATACAATGTAGGCAAAGAAAAGCGACACGCATAAATTCATCAATATTGTTGTTCTATCGTTGCGCAGATACCTGGAATTTATTAAACAAAGTTATACAATGAAGACGTGTTCGAAAGTCACGTGACTGAAACAGAATAAAATACAACATAAAGGTTCTGACAAACATTGTACAGCCAAGGTCTTAGATAAAGTAAGATTTTATTGTTCATCCTCTCCATAACCTTACATTTCATTCATTGTCAACATAACAATATTGTTCAAGGCAGAATCAAAAGTCCACATTATGTTTATGATACTATATCTAATTTGTTATTCAGTATCAGTACAAAAATGCACAATTTCAAACGCGGCCAAGTCTTGGTTTCAGCTTTAAAAAACCCGAAAGTCGAAGTTTTAGCTACCGTCAGCTGTAAAAACGCCAAAAGTCCAATCCTCATAAGTGAAGAAGCCAAAAGCCTAAGTAACCCGTGTTTTTTTAAAGTTTTAGTACAACTAAGAAAACAGACATTTCTGATATTTTTTTTATTATCAAGCTTTGAGTTAATTTAATATTTTATAAGGAAATGACTTACTTCCACAAACACAGATGAACCAGGAATGTTACCAGGATACAAACGATAGAAATGCATATTCCAACAATAGATATAATTCTCAGTGCCATGGATGTTGAATCAACCTAGTATGGTGAATAAGAATCAATTTTAGTATACATGTATACGTCAGTTGAAACAAAATGTAGCAGAAGTCTAGTGGTTAACATGCTGGACTTGTAACCCTGTGATCTGGGTTCAATTCCCGGTCGCAGCAGGTCATACCGTTCCATGAAATTTTGACGACAATGTCCATTTTCCTCCATATGATGGGAAGTCGCCATGTGAGTACGGAATAGGATAGAGTAGGTGAAATGGTCGCCTTATACAACAAGATAAAATAAACGTTGGCCTTACATCAAAATCAACAAATATCCTTTCCATATATTAATGGTTGGTTTTAGTTTCGTAACGATAACAGACAGTATGAAACACCCTGTAGATAAGTTTTAGTCATGTTTCTCTGATAACATTAATCAGACAGTTGAATACTGCATAATAATAAAAAAAACAAATACCTCAGCAAATGGACTCATTAAAACAGCGAAATTGGTTAGATGATCACATTCGCAAATGGTCAAATTTTCATTTGTCCTGTTAACCCAACAGCCAACACTTGACCAGCCTCCTTGCCCATTCCTGAAAAGTATGTTAAATGCCTTTTTTGGAACTGACCTACACCAGCTCG
Source organism: Spisula solida (assembly GCA_947247005.1). NCBI lineage: Eukaryota > Metazoa > Mollusca > Bivalvia > Venerida > Mactridae > Spisula > Spisula solida. The sequence continues at coordinate 2,282,094 of OX365946.1, read as the reverse complement.
TTTATTTTTCAGTTAACGTGAACATTAACAACATATACATATTACATATATAAAGAAATACAATGCATGTATATAAATATCACAAACAAAACATATAAGTTATTGATGGTGTTAATATGCGTATATGTAGTAGGTACATATATTATGAGTTCAGTTGCTTAATGAATTTTCTAAAAGTGAGTATGGTATTTTGCGTTTTGTATAGAATTCAATTAAAATATTTATTTCCTCTTGTAAAACCTTAATGATTTCACAGTTGTTGGTTCTTTTTTCTATCTGGAAATCGTTATGTTTTGAAAATGCTTTGTAACATTTTGTTATTCTTATGGTAATTTCATGGGGAGGAAACCCATTGAAAGTTGCCTTTGAATGGGCAAAAGTTGGCGCATCTAAATTGGGCTTTATTCTTTTCATTTTTTCTTTACTTCTTTCTCAGTGGTAAGCCCAATACTTGCATAAAACCAATTAAAGCCCGATTAACATACAACACATTTGTTGATGCCATCATTCGTGAAAAGTGTGACCAGACAGTAATAAAATCAGTTGAATTGTCATTACACATATCAAGTTATATTATGTTGAAAGTTTCAGCAAAATCAAACATGTATTGGCGGAGCACACTAACATTTGCTAAGTGTTATATTCCTGGAACCTTCAATGTATATTTACATACATTCGTGCATAAATCTGAAGAGAAACGTTTCCTCAAACTGATTAAAAGGTTATCATTACAAGTGTGTAATAACAAAAATCTAATACACTTACTCTTTGAATTGCCAGAATGAACACTTTGGTGCCCCGAACTTTTCCTAAAACAATACCGAAACGACATGAGGCATGAAAATGATCAATATCTGAGATACAAAGGTTACAATGCAATGTTTTGGACACATGATAATTGCGTCATGCTTACCTCTACTTAATGGTGATATTGTTTTTCTGCGAACCCAGCCAAACAGCTGACCGACCGAACAATCAACTAACTGACCAATTAACTGATCAAATGACCAACCAATCAACTGATCAACTGACCGATCAATCAACTGATCAACTGACCTATCAATCAACTGATCAACTGACCGACCAATCAACTGTTCAACTGACCGACTAATCAACTGATAAACTGACCGATCAATCAACTGATCAACTGACCGACTAATCAACTGATCAACTGACCGACTTATCAACTGACCGACTAATCGACTGATCAACTTACCGATCAATCAACTGATCAACTGACCGATCAATCAACTGATCAACTGACCGATCAATCAACTGATCAACTGACCGATCAATCAACTGTTCAACTGACCGACTAATCAACTGACCGATCAATCGACTAATCAACTGATCAACTTACCGATCAATCAACTGATCAACTGACCGATCAATCAACTGATCAACTGACCGATCAATCAACTGATCAACTGACCGATCAATCAACTGTTCAACTGACCGACTAATCAACTGACCGATCAATCGACTAATCAACTGATCAACTTACCGATCAATCAACTGATCAACTGACCGATCAATCAACTGATCAACTGACCGATCAATCAACTGATCAACTGACCGACCAATCAACTGTTCAACTGACCGACCAATCAACTGATCAACTGACCGACCAATCAACTGATCAACTGACCGACTAATCAACTGATCAACTGACCGATCAATCAACTGATCAACTGACCGATCAATCAACTGTTCAACTGACCGACCAATCAACTGACCGACTAATCAACTGATCAACTGACTGATCAATCAACTGATCAACTGACCGATCAATCAACTGATTAACTGACCGACTAACCAACTGATTAACTGACTGACTAATAAACTGATCAACTGACCGACCAATCAACTGATCAACTGACCGATCAATCAACTGATCAACTGACCGACTAATCAACTGATCAACTGACCGACCAATCAACTGATCAACTGAACGATCAATCAACTGATCAACTGACCGATCAATCAACTGATCAACTGACCAACTAATCAACTGATCAACTGACCGACCAATCAACTGACCGATCAATCAACTGATCAACTGACCGATCAATCAACTGATCAACTGACTGATCAACTGACCGATCAATCAACTGATCATCTGACCGATCAATCAACTGATCGACTGACCGACCAATCAACTGATCAACTGACCGATCAATCAACTGATCAACTGACCGACTAATCAACTGATCAACTGAACGATCAATCAACTGATCAACTGACCGACTAATCAACTGATCAACTGAACGATCAATCAACTGATCAACTGACCGATCAATCAACTGATCAACTGACCGATCAATCAACTGATCAAATGACCGATCAATCAACTGATCAACTAACCGATCAATCAACTGACTAACCAATCAACTATAAGTTAACCCCATTATTCGCCATTGTAGAAACGGATTTTGAGAAAGTATAAATAATTATAAATAATCATAATGATGACTATACTATATTCAGTCAGCACCTTTACATGCAGATACACGCTCGAATGTGCTTCAAAACGATAATCAATGCATGGTTAAAATGATTTGAAAAAGATAAAACATCTAATTCAAATTAAAAAACCTAAAACCATTGATAAGTCATAATAACCTGTCCAAACAGCCTTATCATGTCAAATAACTATGTTATTGCAATATAATACAGCTGCGGCGCTCAATATTGGTATTTACTATAAAATGGGTGCATGGTGATAATGCATACAAAAGTTTTGTTAATGATTTCAATTGATTTAGCTTTTATGCTTACATCGTTATCATCATGCTCAAAATTAATTCTGTTTGGTGGCTCAAATTTTATCGGTGCTTTGTCCCTGGGAGATATTGTGAGCGCAAGTATGGGTCCATTCGCCGTCTCTTGTACTCGAGTATCCCCTGAACTGAAACATTTGTAAAACATGACCATATAATAAAGTTGACAGATGAACAACACGGTATACAAATATGTACCTCCTTAAACTCACTCCTAATTCAGTTTGATTCAAATACATGAACAACTATTGATATAACACTAGCACCTCAATACCAGTCACAAAAATGGCTGACTTTATATTGACACTGCAATCATAGTCACATGTTAAATATCGAATATTTAAAAACAAATTAATAACTGGTCACATATAGTAGGCAACCATCCGTCTTAAACATCAAATATTTACAAATCCTATTCATAAAATCATTTCAACAAGTCCACCGACGAACAATTTACAAACCCTAACTTGTTGTGTTCAATGACTAAATACTGAAAGAGTTGATAAGACTGCCATTTGTGATGATTTATATACCTTTGAGTATTCGCATTTTCGGTTTTATTTGGAAGGATCTCAGCTATATCTTTGTACATGACTGCTGCTGTGACTAACTGAACCGTGTCATCTGCAACATAATATTTAAATAGATTTACCGATGGATGATATTCTAACAAAAGTTGTATTGATAACAGCTTATATTAAGGACCTTCAAAAATGCCCTTACACTTTACAATCTTTATTCTAGCCTAAATTACAATTAGTATTCACCAAAACAATAACATCGATGAGATACCATATTTCATGATAATGTATAGAAAATATACAAACTCTTATCTTTCGGTAAGCATTACAGTACATTTGTACTAGTAGGAACTCTGTTATTTTTGACAAACCCTCATAAAATATATTATGTTCTGTTCATTACCTGTTTTATCTTTTAAAGCATTTGCTGACATTTTTATCTGACTTTTTGTATTCTTCACCCACTCTTTGTCCGGATCAGTATTTCCTATCACTGCTGGATTAGGAAACACCACATCTTCTCGAGAAAACCTCTGTACTTCCAAAGCTAAAACAAGAGGATCTTTTTTAGCTAGCTTCGATGCTGTTAATATAGGATAGTATGTCTATACAGACCCTATGTTTTTTAAAGGGGACAACTCTGTAGTCTACTCTTTTTTTCCTGAAATTAATTTTCTCTGCACCCTCAAACATAGATAATCAAGCCCAAAATAAAATCAAGCTACAATTGAATATGAAGTTAAGATGATTTATTGGAAAAAAATATATTATCTAGTCGTGTAGCCAGACTTCATACAGGACTACGAATGTCGACGCAAAACAACCTTTGTTCATCTTGTGACGTATTAAAATGTTCAAGAAATAAAGGAAAACAATTATAAACATAGAGACGTTCACCAGCTATAAACACTTAGTTAATTCTACTTAGTTATTTCTAATTAATGTACAATAGTTTTACAAAAAATGTATGTCGTGATGACGTTCAAACTATTACCTAAATTCTTCTTTAATATGGTCGTCTTACTGATAGTAGTCAAGGTCTTTCCAATCGCTTCAGCAGCGGAAGTAACAGCTTTTAGTATATTCTCCACTCCTTTATTGTCCTGTATCATTATAAACCAATACTTAAAAATCTCGACCAAAGAACTACTGATATCCAGAATATATACTCCGACACGCCCACTGATTCCATTCAAAAAGTGTACATTATTTTCGTAAGCGGACACTTTTGTGAGCTATAAGAAAACTGTTTCAATCATGAAATAATTGCCATAAATGGTCAATTAGATGAAAACTATGACAAATCTGTGTAACAGTTAAATAAACGACATAGTAACTGATTGTCTACAGCATAAAACATTGAGCTATGAAATTGTATAAACACACAGCATGGATTAATATGCTGCATTACTGTAAAAAACATCAAGTTTGTGGCGTTAAATTTTATTCAATTTCTTGGTTGAACTATATCATAAAATTCAATCCTCACAATTTATCTACATCCCAACAACTATACAACAATGGCTTAGTTTTTATAATCCCCGGAGTAAAACTCCTCTAAAGTGAATGATTTTACTGTATTAATTATCGATAGCAATTGAAACAGAACTACAATCCATTTGTAAGCTTGAAACATATATTGTGCAAATTGGCAATCAATTGCAATAAACCTGAATTATATACGAGTACATCAACCGATTAGTGGCTATGACTATTTTTCCATTTTCTTCATGAGCATTGCTAATGCCATTAAGTATCACTTCAATACAACATTGGATTGTCTGTGCGCTACAGTATTAATTTAGATCAATACATATATCCATGTGAAAATATGTCATTTCATTAAGGATCATATCATAATGCCTTAACATTCACAAAACAGTTAACAATCTATTAGAAGCTTTTTTATATGAACCTGTTTGAAAATATTTTCATGGATTGTTTATTTTAAAATACAAAATAAAAGACAAATAATATGCACATATATGTACCTTTGTGCATCAAGCCTGTATCATCAGTCACCAATATGGAAACCTATAGATGTGTATTCTTTTATGTGGTGTAGTAACACATGGGCACACTTGATGTTTACTCAATAAATATTCACATGCTAATAAATGCTCAGCACTGTATGCATGGACAGTTAGATAATCCCTAAGGATCATAAGGCCAAGCTAATTTTGAACATTAGAATTACATTTTCTAATATGCAAATCATCTTCTGTTCTTGAATTGTGCCAGAATAGTTTTTGATAATCATTGTCACTCTGGTGATCGTTTTGTTTTTGTCGGAGTATAAGTCAGATATAGTACTAGTTATTTGTCAAAAGTATCTTCTTACAAGGGTTATTGTACAGTTTTGTGAGGACAAACAACAAATTATCCTCGGCTTCGCCTCGGACAATTATGTTCTTTGTCCTCACAAAACTGTACAATAACCCTTGTAAGAAGACACTTTTGACGAATAACTAGTACTATATCTATTACATAATATACATAATAGTACTACCAATCTAAATCATACATAATGAGATAAAAGTTTGTAATAAAATTCTTCAGATCGCCTCTATGTTCCAGCTTAGAGTGATGGATGTCTAGAAGTGACACTTGACGCATCGCAAGACGCATCACAAGCCGCATACACATGAAGGTAGGATTGATGAGCCAATTATCTGTTTTTTAAACGCCAAGCACCGTTTATCAACATTTTATACGTCAATGGACCTAACGTATTTCGAGATAATCAAATTGTACGAATTGCAATACGCAAGGAAGCTGAGTGCTGCCTTCCCTGTCTGACTTAATATTATCTTTTTGTGTAGAATAAGCAGATTATGACATAAAAATAACATAACGACCAAGCATCAATCCTAGATAGTGATAAGATTGAGCTCTAATCACTATGCTGACCAGTCAAATTGAGGTAACGGGTTACACATCAATAAAACCATTTTCAGTGTGTAGGGGTCACTATTTACTTACTGCTTTCCAGGTGTTTTGGTTTTCTTTTGCAATCAAGTGGTCAGCAGCATCCATAAAATTCTACAATAAAACGAAATTGTCGAGCTAAACGAATATACATATGTATATAAGTGTGCTCATACACAATGACGTGTTCAGAACTTTTATTTGTTTAAACACATTCTATTCAACAGAAATTGCACAACCCGGCGTATACTATCAATCAATTCACATATTTTACATACAACTGTAGTTTGTTCATTACCAAATTCTGAAAAAGTATTTCACTATTCATCACCTATTAGAGATATTTCGGACAACTTGCATATGTAATTCGTTCAGTAACAAATTATGAATTTCTATTCATTCTTGATTTATTTATCATTTAGGTGTATTCGTGATTTTCAAATCAGGGAAATTCAGACTACTTACATTAGTGGTTTGTTCATTAACAAACTCGGGATTATCATTTAGCAATACACCAATCGTTTCCAATAAGTTTGATAGAATATTTAGTTCACCATCTGTCAGCGTTTCCGTCTCATCGGCTTCCGCTGTAGTTCCAGTAATGGTAGCTATTTCATCTACAGTTTGTTCAATGCTTTCTCCTGTCGCTTCCTCCTCAAACGCATTCACCTATATGTAATAAACTATATTTTGAATAGTGTTGTCCTCAACTGTAGTGTACTGATGATATAGTTACTACAATGGAAGAATCGCTTTTGAACAAAAATAGTTCTCAGTCTTGTGCTCATGAGCTGTCTGTGGAGATCGACATTGCTTAAACCAGTCTAGACACGTTATCAAGCGAGCCTCTGGCCAGCTTATCCATTTTTCCTGTGACGAGTTACTGAAATGTAAGCCATGTAGTTATTTTGTTCACCAATCGCTAGTGACGTCGTTGCCCGGGAATTTGTTGACACATGGAAGATACGTACGTGATTAGTGTTTATTAGTGTTTATTCTATAAGTGAATACAGGTTACGTACAACTGACGTACAACTTTAGTGTGCTGATGAATTACAACCATGTAATACTCAAGCACAAAAAGACAATAGTGACATAAAGGAAGGGAGAAACGCATCCAGAGTCTTGAACATTCTACATTTATATCAATACATTATAGAATTATAGAAACACGAAATAGCTGTTGACCACGGCAAAACAATTTACTGGGATACATTCACTTTTAGATTTGTCCAATTAATCATCATAAACTTAAATTGCATACACAGACATCAAGTAAATAATTTCGCCTCGCCAACGGATGTTAGAGCTGGCATGTTTAATAAATAGCATACTAACCTGTGTTGCTATGTTCTGAATCACTTTTCTAACACAGTTATATTTAGGGAGGTTCCACACACCGTCACTTCTGCATTCTCTAGTAATGTTCCCTATAAATACCATTTTATATACTACAGATTATCGTTCAAAATCCAATGTCAATGCTGAGTAAATGGCTGCATCCATTGTAGCATTTCAAAATTGTGGTGATTTTCTATGGATTAATTTATTATAAATATTCCTCAGTTGGATTTATTGAACATAACCGACATGATATTTTCTTATTCCAGATGGCCACTAGCACATATTTAACCGTTCAAAGCCACATGCCTTGTATTTTACCATTCCAAAAACATATCTGCATATAATGTTTTAATTAACTCCACCATGATTATTGTATGGTATTCTCATACAATTATTGTATGTAGTTAGGGTCAGTCATGTGCAATATGATTACCAACCCTTCCGATAAACTAAGTGTTCTCAGAAAGAAAAACGTATCACATAATCCAAACTGGCTGAACCTTTAAGTACCCGTTTAAAGTCATTTTCGACCTGCGTTCGTTCAACCAACTGCACATTTACTCCCCGATCATTTAGTCGCAGTCGGCTGTTAGACTCTGCGCTGCTAGCACATTGACATTTTATCTTCTCATGTATTGATTTATACACCAGTAAATAGGAGCACCTTACTTGAAGGCCACCACTCTCCTTTAAATAAGGATGACACTTTAATAAATAAGCATTTTTGTATTCATATAAAAATAAATGCTAAATGTACAACTATAGTACATATTGTAAGGAACCGAATGACATATCTTACCTGTATAACCTTCCTTGCATAACTTCAATCGTATGCTTCCAACAACTGCTTCTAACCATAGATTACCTCGAGTGTCTGTATTGTTACCACATGTCTTAATAACAACCTCTGGAATATTGCCTGAGACGATAAATGCTTTATACAATATAAAAACATTATTATAAATTGACGATTTCAATACTGTCATGTGTGTGTTCTAGACATATTCATAAACCGTTTAAAACCCCGTCAGTAGTCATCAGTGAAATTTCTGATGTGGCAATTGCACCCTGTCTAAGCGTAAAACCGAGCGTGCGGATCGATAACGACGGAGCAGTGCGGCAAATGCGGATTTTTGTTATGGTCAAGGTAATGTTTGGCTTCATTCTTTTAATTTTAAAACAATGAGATTGGGAATTGGCCGAGGATGATCTACAATAAATGCCCCTCGATCGTGATGCATTGAAATAATCATAGCACTTGTAGTTCTTCCTAACATTCGGGAAAAACGCATCGAAACTTGCCCTGTTTTGCTACCGTCCCGTAGTTTTCTCGTCGCAAATGGTTCAAGTATCCTTTATAATCCTTTTTCCTCGTCATTCATATAGAATACATAATATGTAACAAATACCTTACCACTTAAGCGGTTTAAAACTAATTGAATCCTCGAAAACCCGGCCGTCAAAGAGACGTGTTTTTAATAAAAAAATAATTGAGGACACAATTTTCAGGTTCATTTTCCTGGAGTTGTTTTTAGCGTTGTTATCCTCGTATTAACCTATTACTGGTGGTGTGAGATGAAGTTACAGCGGTACTGGTTTCTTGCGCAACTTTTGTATGTAGGGGTGGAATGGCGTCATAGCCAAATTGTCTAATGCTTTTGTACTATGCATTGCTAGGCGATGGAACTGTATACAGTTTGGGCTTAAATCCTACAATAGGTGCAAATATTCTATTGAGCCTCAATAATAATGTCAACTAAATAAGAGGACCAATATTATCGTACCAAGGGTGGTCTTATTACTGAGGTTTTATTTTATGTTACTTACTGTTTTGACAATATGTTCCATCATAACCGTTCAAGCAATCACACGTGTAGCCATCTACACCGTCCACACATAGGGCTCCATTCTGACATAGACTGGTCACACATTCATCAATATCTGTATGTAACAAAGTCAGATAGAATCTCAAGATTAGACTCCAGACCAGCAAAGTGTCCAATGACAAGTACATTGTCTCGACTTATACGATCAGGGGTGGTATTCAATATTGATCTTATTTAATTGGAGAATAAGAATAGCCAATCATATGGCATGTTACTGACCCAATGTTTATATGGTGTGATCTGATTGGTTGTCCTCGTTCTTAGGTTAAGTAAGATCATTATTGAATACCAGCCCAGGCCAAGCAGTATAAGGATTTAGAATGAATAAGTCAGGCCTTTGATTGCTCCAAGATCAAACAGGCTGAAATATCCTACCCTACCCCTCACATTTGCAAAAACATAACTTTTCAAGTTGGTTATAAGCCAATGCAATTTTTGTCAGTTATTGTTGTTACCCGCAATACAATTAAATACCATTATAAATATCAATATAAGTATCAAAAACACACATTTATCAAATCTACAGACAAATATTAATATCAAAAGCCATGTTAACTCACAATTTTTAAACAAATTTCCAAACAGAGCAGTTGCATGTGTTGTTTTTCCCAAACTGGTTAAAAACATTGATAATTTACAGTCAAACCTTTGTTTAAGACCACCTGTGTATAAAGACCACCTGTCGGTAAAACGCCACCAATTTCATCAGTTCTCTCATTAGATCATTTTTATTATACCTAACCTTTTAAGATTACAAAGACCACTTTTTAGGACAATGAATGTGATGTCTTGACAATGTTTGTGTTATCATGATGTCAGGCGCTGATCATATAATAGATTGGCTAACGTTACTGCTAATTTAAAAAATATATTTATTGCAATCCGCAGACGTGCTAAACAATATATCCGGCACAGGCAATACTGAATCATAGGCTATGTGATGATATGGTAATGTACTAGTCAATATTAAGCCCACCCAGAGGGTGGCCGGGATACAGGGGGAATAAGACAGACAAATCTTCCAGACAGGCGAAAATAAGACGACCTAATCGACTCCGAGTCCTGGAGAATAGACTTTCGTTCGGAAATGTCTACACCGCGAAAGACGACAGTGATACTTTTATTCGTGTTTTCATTAAAGTACCCGGATGAAAAACTATGCCCCCCGGTGGGGACTTAGACAGTAAGCATTGTCTCCAAAAAATTGAAAATGTCTAATTTCCCCCGGGCCGACTAGTGCATATGTATGGAGTTGACTTACTGTTGTTGCAGAATTCTCCGTCGTACCCAGAGACACATAAACAAGAATAATCATTGATACCATCAATACAGCTAGCTCCATTCTGACATACGTTAGTGACACATTCATCAATGTCTGAAACACAAAAAATATACAATATTAGCCAAAATATTGCATGCAGCCAGACTCAGGGGAAAACGGGAAACAATTCGAAAGAAGCTGTCTGATGACAAACATTACTTCGTACTCGATTTGCTCATCAGTGACTTATAAAAGATACATTCCAAGATGCTTTAGGCTATCCCAAACACTTTGTCTTTATAACAGACTGGTTCAATGATAACATTTTTCCTGAGATTGTCACCCTACCATAAGAAACACTACAGAACACTTACTATTCTGGCAGAATGTCCCGTCGTACCCAGCTACACAAGTACATGTGTATGCATCAATTCCGTCCACACACGTTGCAACATTCTGGCACGTATTACCAATACATTCATCAATATCTGAAATCATTAAAAACTCTACTACAAAATCACCTTAAATTACCAAAACAAAGTAAACTCTTTATACCATAATCATGTTTTTCCACCTCTCTTCAACCATAAATTCATTTCACAAACTGTACACTCATTAAATACATGTATAATAAATACCAAGTTGACATAGAACATTTGTCATGTCATTGCATGTTCAAAAGAGCTTTATAATCAAAGTAGGGACATGGTTTGAAATAAATCGAGGAGAGTAATTTTAGAAACATGAAATAAACACACACAAATAAAGATAAAATACAGTATGTACAAGTATTTATATTCAGCAAAAAGAAACAAATTTAAAGTAATTAGTTTAATGAATAATCTAGTGTTACTAAGATACCCGGTAAAATAGGTGACACTTTTTCCAACAATTAGGTCATCTATTTGTTTTTCCGTGAGAGGTTGGGTATTTTCAAAGTGCTTGCCACTTGAGAGCGACCATGCATTTTAGCTAGGTCGTCTGTCTATGGCGATATTGTACCTGGGGTCCCAAGGGTCAATGTTAGTAATCGAGACATGGGGGAATTCGGAGAGTGCATCCCACCTGCTCTTCTAACCCTTAGATTACGGCGACTTTTTGTGGAACTTATCCGGATCAGATTTTTTGTTTTTACACCAGGTAAAAATTGTTTTTTCCAAGATCATATGCTCCATTTAATGTAGATTCTTTATACAAGTAGATGTATATGATAAGCCAGTTTTTAAATAAGTTGCATAGTTTAACCAACATATTATATAAAATAAACAAAATAAATTTAAGAGAACACCATACTTGTCTGACAATTTTTGTCTTCATATCCGGCTACACAAGTACAGGAGTAGTCATGGACTCCGTCTACACATGTTGCACCATTCTGGCACGGATCCGGGGAGCAGTCATCAATATCTGTCAGAAGTTAACAGAAAAAAAACATATAACGCTGCTAAAATCTTTTCACAAATATCTTTTAAAAAATATCACAAAAGACCACATATTTAAAGCGCAATAAAAACGCAAATCTTATATAATTCATTTGATATATTGTAGCAGACTTCAGTCACGCATGCTATAACATTGGCTAAACAGAAGGAAGTAAATAATCAAATATTTTAGCCGAAAACAGTACAACTATAGCAATGGCTTAATTAGACTGAAGTAAATAATCTAAATTATAAGTCATGGGTTTCATATGAATCTTGAAACTATATTTTGGCTCTTGAATTTGCATAACATGCCAGTTTTGACTCAAATGTACGACACTAATAATACTACATCTTGAAAGTTTTGGATGACTCTTCAAAATTGAGATTTAGGGGTGATTTTGACTCTTCATTTGTGGAGGATAGTAAAAGCCCTGTAGATCTTTTCTGGATATTATTTTTCAAGATTGTCACGAGCACAAATACTGATTTACGCCATCAAGACAGACACCATTGTGGCACGGTGACGAGGCACATTCGTTGATGTCTACATGAAAAATATTTTCAATAAATATCATAGAGTGCTTTAAATGAAATACCAGTTAAATACTGGTATGTACTGCATGTTCGCAAATTAAATTTTGAATTAGTAAAAAAAAGTGATCTAGTACTACAACTGTGCATAAAAATCACAGGAAGAATCAACAATTTGTGAAAAGTTGAATATCTATTCAGAGCATCCGAATACTGCAACAGCCAATTATGTTCATGTGATGATTATGGACCACAAACAGGGAAGTGCAGAATAGGTCCTCCTCTTTTAAAACTGGAGAAAATTTGCAATGGTAATTTATCATATCCTCTACATATCAAAAGTATGCATTAAGTACTGTTTCGTGGTGGCACAGTAGTCGATTGAGGTCCCCGGTTAGAATTATGGCCAGGGCATTTGATCATTTTAAATACTATTTTCAGTGTTTCCCCTCATCTGAGGATGAACTGGTTGGTAACGAAAGGGTATCAGTGTTATGCACAAGGATAATTAAAGAACCAATGAGTCTTTTAAGAACTAGTTATGGTTTCTACCCTGATTCCGTGTATAACACAAAGTGTCGGTCTCTTCCCTGGAAGACAAAACCATGTTCCAGTTAAACATGAAAAACAACTTACTGTTTCCACACACACTTCCGTCGTATCCATCCGCGCAGGTACACGTGTAGGATTTGACCGCATCAACACAAGAACCGCCATTCTGACACGTAGAACTCGCACATTCATTAATATCTGTAAGATTTTCAATTTTACATTACGTTACTTATGACAGTTCAGTAGGTACAATGAATGAACCGATTTCAATGCCATCAATTGTTTTAAAGGTGCTGCCTCACAAATCGGGATAATTTTTTTGGATGACGTAATTTTCCTACCTATCAGGCACAGGCAATACTGAATCATAGGCTATGTGATGGTATGGTAATGCACTAGTCAATATTAAGCCCGCCCAGAGGGTGGCGGGGTTACAGGTGGAATTAGACGGACGAATCTTCCAGACAGAGGCGGGAATAAGACGACCTTATCGACTCCGAGTCCTGGATAGACTTTCGTCCGGAAATTTCGACAGCGCGAAAGACGACAGTGATACTTTTATTCGTGTTTTCGTTACAGTACCCGGATGAAAAACTATGCCCCAAGGTTGGGATTTAGACAGTATGCATTGTCTCCTGGGTTGGGATTTAGACCAATCGTGAAAGCACGGTCATTTCCGTTTGTCTCCGGCAAATAAACTTCGTGTCTAACTGTAGTTATACACCAATATGATTCGCCTGGGTTATATGTCACAGCTACGTTCGCGCGAAAGTAACAAATTATGTATCCGTCAATAAGATGATTATTTTATCTTTCCCCAACCTTTTTTTATTCTTATTATCACACGAAGACATATCATAAAAAAATAACCCATATCTTAAAATATTATTCATAATTTATATTTCCCAAGCGCATGTTAAAAACATCAACAAACATGACCCTTATTCAATTTTCGGAAAAGCGGGTTTGTTAACAATATATACTACATGACTTTCGGATCATTTAAAGTTAAATTCGCACTGGAACACATGTGATTAATCATTGCGTGAAATTTTGTAGTGCGTATTTACTGGTATAATATATCTATATGGATCTATATATTTAGTCCGGCCCCAAACCCAATATACCTTGCACTGGAGTATAAAGTTTTTTTCTTTGCTGATTTCAGTTGACAAGACCTTTCGAATGGAAGTTCTGACGGGTGACATTGTGTCACCCTTGAGCATTTTGAGAAAATTGGGGTAAAAGTTCCAAAATATAAACGAAACTGCGAATTTTTGGAATCGGTGAACTACATTGTTTTTTATAATCATATTTTATAATAAATCACATTTTTATGTAGTTATATTCTTTAGTATTCTGTGATAGGTTGGGTATTTTTCAAGGTGCTTGCCACTTGCCATTCTAACTATTGGGTGTAACAGGACGTTTTTAGGAAATGTAACCAGATCCCAATAGACAGGGACACTGCATTTTAGCTTGGTCGTCTGTCTATTGCAATATTGTACATGGTGTCCCAATGGTCCCAATGGTCCCAATGGTCCATGTGAGTATCCGAGACATTGGGAGAATTTGGAGAGTGCATCCCACCGGCTCTTCTAACCCTTAGATTACGGCGATCCTTTCACGGAACTTATCCGGATCACATTTTTTGTTTTTACACAAGGTAAATATTGGTTTTTCCAAGGTCATATACTACGTCAAATTTCCCCCGATTTAATGTAGATTCTATATACAAGTACATTTGTAAATGAATATGATTGGCCAGTTTTTAAATAAGTTGCATAGTTTAACCAACATATTATATAAAATAAACAAAACACAATTAAGAAAACACCATACTTGTCTGACAATTTTTGTCTTCATATCCGGCTACACAAGTACAGGAGTAGTCATGGACTCCGTCTTCACATGTTGCACCATTCCGGCACGGATCCGGGGAGCAGTCATCAATATCTGTCAGAAGTTAACAGAAAAATACATATAATGCTGCTAAAATAATTTCTCACATATCTTTTAAAATATATCACAAAATACCACATATTTAAAGCCTAATAAAACGCAAATCTTATTTAATTGATTTTATATATTGTAGCAGACTTCAGTCACGCTATAACATTGGCTAAATCAAAAGGAAGTAAATAATCATACATTTTAACAGAAGATAGTAAAACTATAGCTATGGCTTAATTGTTTTAAAATATGTTACTGTTTACATCTTATCAATCAGCAGGGTATAATATGAGTGCTGATCAACAAATATGCGGAAAAGTGCTGTCATTTCTTTATTTGTCACTGTAAGTCGTTGAAACCTTGTGAACATAAAGATAAATGTATTTTTAAATTGATTCATGGCTGACCATTAATATTAACCAAAGTCAGAACGAAAGCGGTTTCCTATGGCAACGTCATTCGACGTCATTCGGCCCAAATTGTCATATGTTTCAATGTGGCACGTAGCAAACGATGACGTATCATTCGAGCGTTTGTAATATTATAATTTTTCAAAGGGTGGGTTATGAATAATGCAATGATAAAATATTACATTCATTATTTCAAAAAGATGTTTTAACGTCAGACTTCCGTTTAAGAGCTGTTTTCTTTGAAAATGAGTGTGATACAGAAATCGGCGGCAAAAATTCTTGTTGCGAATCAAATGTCATAAAAGACCAATGACAATATTGCAAAATACAACCAATATGTAATAGCATACACAACATGTGTCTGTTTTGCATATTCTCTCACAGGTAGTTATGTGAAGTCAATGCCGACATGTGAATGGGCTATACGACGTCAATAACGTCTCTTTACTTCATAAATATAAATGTTTTTCAGCAGCTAATTCTTCTAATTGACATGCAAGTTGCAAATAAAAAACAAAGATTTTCGGTTGACAGGTCGATGAAGTGTATCTAGCTGTAGAGATATTGTTTGAGAATCATTCAATGCATTAAACGTTTGAATTGTGCCTCGAATGAGTATGGATAATGATGTATGTAACGACGTCGCGATGACGTTGGGCCGGTGTAGCCATAGTGACGATACGTTTTTTTCACCAAATATTTCTTTGGGATAAATGTGTTTATAGTTATGTATTTGTAATACTCCAATCTATTACATGTATCAGACCGATTTTCTTCAATATTGATTAAGTAACAAGGATTTTAAAGCATTTTTCCGCGTATTTGTTGATCACCCCTCGTATTTACATTCATGACGATTAGTAGTGTAATGGTATGCCGCAGTACACAATGAAACGTGAAATTAAGATCCACGTGGTTCACGGTACAACACTACTAAATTCGATACGGTACGGTACCGAAATATACCAAACCGTATAAAAATAAAACACGTATGCAGCCCAATAGCCAGAAATAGTGAAGGTCGTAGTGACATTGACCTCAAAATCAATAGGGGTAATCTACTGTTACCGACAAACCTTCACGTAAAGTGTGAAGATCCTAGGTCAAAAGATAATTGAGTTATTGAACGGAAACCATTTAAATAATAAGAAATGGTAAAGGTCACAGTGACCTTGACCTTTGACCTACTGACCTCAAAATCAATAGGAATCATCTACTGTTGCTCCATATAAAGTTTGGAGATCCTAGGCAAAAGCGTTCTTGAGTTATTGAACGGAAACCATACGACCGACAGACAGACATACAGACCGACCGACCGACCGACCGACAGAAATGTGCAAAGCAATATACCCCCTCATCAAAGATGGGGGCATAATTAAAGGTACATATTGTATCGTGAGGTGAGTGTATTGTTACACCCCTAATGACGACCAACCTGTCCCTACATAAAATTGGCAAAACATGTGCCTATAAGTCATATAAGGTATCCTACACTGTAGTATTGGAGAGGTTTGGAATTTGGCAGGGTACATGCCACTTGCCATTTCAACCATTATGATAGGAATAGGCACGTACCATTTTGTTAGTACTGTAGTGCATAGACAATCTAAAGCCATATAGAAATGGCGGCAGTACCTTACCACCCACGCAAGAGTCAGACATAGAACGAACTCTCCATAGCCCCCTAAAGATATATTTCAAGCCAACCTGTAATTATACTCATACACACCACAATGAATGACACATTTTGGACTTTGAATTTTATGCATAATTAACCATTACGGGAGGTACATTTTTTGTAATTATAAATTATAATAAGAATAAATACACCGCTCAATATTGGAGAAAAACAACAGTTAGTCAGTGAGGTATACAGCATGAGTCCCGAGGGTTCAACCTGGACATTTAAGGATATATAAAGAAAAAAATTAAATTAGATGAAACCTGTTTCACAGTCATTTCCATCATATCCAGGGGTACAAGTACAGCTGTAGGAAGCCAAGAGATCGGTACACGCACCACCATTTTGACACGGAGTGGTGGCACATTCATCAATTTCTGTATACATATACAAGAGCATTTATTTTAATTTTATATTAATTGTTAGCAGGATACCAGTTCTATAAATCAAATTACACAATTATAATGCAATACAAATGTACTGTAAAATCATTTAATTTCAAATGGACACAATTTTATGGTTTTGGTGAAAAAGAAATTTTGTGTAGACGTAATTTTAAAGGATTTCGGAGTTCAGGAAAAGTTTGGCAAGGCCAAAATTATCACACCAAACAGATATAGTAATTGTTTTATTAATATTTATTGTCGATACTTCCCAGACCGAACTTGTAAGCAAGCATGGCAGTCATAGTAAACTTGACATATTTATATGTTGATTATTCATAGGGGATTTAATTTCATGATTGAGTCATCCATGAAATTAAATACTCCATGAATATTTATTATTTTACAGTAGCTTGCTTCGCAGATTTGGCTTAAATATATTTAATAAAGGTGTGACTTCATGAATCGAAATAGGGATTTGATTGTGCTGGTATTCTCAAATCATCTTAGGGGAAAATCAAGATTATCAATGTTTTACATAGTGTAGAAGCATTGTGTACAGAGCTACAATTATCACGAAGAATACAATATTTATTTGCAGCTCAATTTAGTCACAATTCTGCAGACTTAAGTCAAAATATTTCAGTTTTCTCTTAAGATACTTTGTGGAAATACCAACAGCCACACGTAGAAATTATATTTTCTGTAATCACGAGTGAAACAAAATGTAATATTTCACCAAAAATCAACAAATTTTATCAAAGTTTATTATCGTTATGCTTCAATTTCTCATAAAATGGAACAGCAATAGGCCTAATTGGAAAACAATATGTTGAAATTATGGCATCATAAGGATGTTGTACATGATTTGAAGTTCGGCATCGTTGATGCAACGTTTCTTATTATGTATAGTAATGGATGCAAAATGTTATTTTCACTATTATTTTCACTGATAAATCTGTAAAATTAATTAATTGAATATAATAAATATAATTATACATATAATGATTTTTTTCAATATACAAAAAGTACACTCAATGTCAAGAAGCGATATATGATCGGTAGAACATCCTCTGGGAACCTTTATTAAGTTAAATATTTACCTGTGCAGGCTAACTTTGTTCCATCATCCTCATAACCGTTCTGACAAACGCAGGAAGTGAAGTCACAGGTCCCGAACGCAATATTAAAACACAGGAATATATTGGCTGAACAATCATCGTCCAATTCACCTGTATAATAATTTGAAATATGTGTTATAGTTACGTCAAATAATGATTACTGGGAACTAGCTTGAATCAAATTTGCACTGACCAACCAACAAACCAACCGCCAGAGCAACCAACTTTAAGAATGACTCCAAAATAGCACTCATATAATTCGTATCTAGGTTTACAATCACTACATGTGAGAGGCTGCATATTAAAAGTACAAATCATATCATACACTAGATCAATCAAATTAAATCAGTAAAAGGGGGTGCTTCACTCTCCAGAACGGCGTGGAAGGGGAAAAGAAAGCAGCCTCAGTTAGTAAGCTAGATTTGTAACCCGATGTTCAATTCTTAGTTATACAGGTCATTCTCTGTGAATTTGACATCAATTAAGGATGTTGGAGCGCTTAGAACCCCACCTTCGGAATTTGCTCAAATTTTGTCAGGAAGTAAAGAAATCTATCCTGACACAAAATATGATGAAAAATAAATAGGTCACGGAACTCGTTTTTCGGGTAATCACCCCTGATTGAAGTGTGTATGAATTATTTTTATAATTCCATGGAAATTGGTTAATTGGTGGTGGTGTTCAAATTTGACATTTTTATTTGATGTCTGTGATCTAAATAATAAAATATTTTTCAATATAGTTTGGGTACACATTGTTATACATGATCAAGATACCAAAAAGGGTATATTTAATTTTGGTCTAATATATATTGCTCTTTTACCCCACCCACTTCATATTTAATGCAGCAAATTAGCAACAAGGTAAAACCCTAATTACTTTTTTTCCCACCTTAAACATTTTTTTATATTTTGTTAAATAAGTCTAGTGACATAGATCTTCAAAATTATGCAATAAAAAATATATGTCACGGAAGTACCTTTTTCGCAATTTTTGTTTTAATTTTGGTTAAATGTGGCTAAAATGCTGAGAAAATCAATGAAAACTCTTAAAATAAATTTATTGAACATGTAAATATCGCGAAAACACATCAACACACAATAAACAAACATTACCAAACGAACCTGACTCCCAAAAAAGTCATTTGGCATAAATAGCAATATTTTTATTTTTTTACCCCACCCACCTATTTTGTAATGTAATATTTTTCTCGGAATGGAAACCGTCATTTCGATTAGAATTTTCTAATTTTATTGCATAATACTTATCAAAACTGTTCAACTTGATTTATTTTATTTTTGACACATTTTTACATTTATAAGGCACATAACGTACTATGACAAATGACGCATGCGCATTGAACCGCTCCAGCATCCTTAAATCGCCATGTGAAAAGGTTTCTGGTTCTTGGTGGAAGGGTAAGTTAGTAATGGTCAGGATACAGTCATGAAAACAATTAAGTGAGTTGGCCGCCCTATGTAACTGAAAAAGTATCAATTTTGAGAAATGGCAAATAAACAAACAGAAAACACTTCTACTGAATGACTTGCAGGAGTGAGCTGAAAGCTTTCAAAAGTTTTTAGAAAGTATACAAGAATGAAATTTTGAAATAACTATATTGACCTGGTTCACAAGTAGTTGCGGTATTCTTCCATCCTGTGTCAGCTACACATGTTGAAGTCCTTCCACCGCTTACTTTGTAACCATTGTTACAACTGTATTGCGCAATATCACCGGTTGTTGTACCACCTGATGTATCCACGCCACCATTGACCGGTGCAGCCAGAGCCCCGCAATCTGTAATAAAGCAACATTGAAGATTACAGGGGTAATCCCTAGTCCTACAGAAATGACCGAGATTTGGTATTTCAAATAAGCGACCCCAGGTCGGGATCAGTCTGGAGACCAGGGAAATAATTTGAGAAATCTTTGTATAGTACCTCATGATATGCTTATTGCAAACTCTAAAAACTCTGAGAGTAGAAGGTCTTTTTAAAATCTATTTTAGCTCCTGTGTGCTATAAATGTAAGAAATGACACATTTGAACAACTTTGAACGAGCACCGCCTAAATGTCATTTTTGTGAAGTTTGGTTAAATTCCATTAATTGGTTTAGTAGTAGAATGGTTGACAGACGATGAAGCAGGACGCAAGACAACCATTTTTCCTTAGGTATGGCTCATCAGTGAGCACCTCAAGCTCATGTGAACCAAAAGACAAAAGCATAATGTGCCACTAATCTTGGTACTATTGTAACGGTTGTTGGGGCATAAAGGGAGGTAATTGGATAATTATACACAAATTGTAAACCTTGTAGTTTGTCATTAGAGTAGAATGGCATATATATGTCCAACAAATCACCCTTAGTGGTGAGCAAGCTTTTCACTGACGGGATTTGTTGGTGTCTGTCTGTCCGGCACGCTACACTATTAACTTTGTAAAGCTCCAACCAATGGTTAGTAAGACATAGAGCAGACAGATGGACAGACAAACCCAAATCATGACCTCTATAATGTGTAGTGGGGGGCACGGGGGTTACAAATTGACTCAAAAGTACAGATTGGTTAAAGTCTCAAAATTATTTGGACACAAGAGAAAATATCAAGTCATACATACCGTATGTGCAAGCTATTCCTGTACCATCATCGATATAACCAGCAATAGCTGGACATTCACAGACACCAGTGCTTATGTTGCAGTACGAATTCACTAAAAAAATGGGACAATTCTCCTGGGTGGCAAATGTACATTCTGAAATTATAATATAGTAAATAGAAAGGTTTTTTGACACAAAAACATATGATTCCTGCAAAGGGCCATAACTCTGGCTTAAAGCATCCAACCTAACTTTCCTGACAATATAACGTTTTACAAAATATTCAAATAACTTGTTCCATAAATAAAGTTAAATAACTTTTTTAAAGAAGTTTCATAAACGAAGGCAAAATTATATTTTCGTGTTTTATTCATTATCGTTTACTGAATTATGCAGGTGTGCTGGTATTTCATCTAGAGCAGGCATCCATTGGTGAAATGTGCAGACTACATGTGCATATTTTAGGTGGCTTTATATTGAAGCTGTGGTAGGCCTAACTGTTCACCACTGAGTCATTCACTTTAGTTTAGCCTACTCATCGCTCAAATACGCCAACTTCTAGTTTGGCTTTATAAGTAATTTGCAATATCTGACCAGTTTAATTATCAATGAAATTTACACCCACTGGCAACCTCACGGGATTCTCGGGACTAAAAATTACGAGTGAGTTGTTTACACCGGAACTGGATAAACTCCGCCGCAACTCGGCAAATGTTTATACTGAGACATCGACAGTTTAATTAATTTTTCAAAATGAAATTTAGGGAAACTGTGACTGTTTTTTATTGCAGAGATATTTGTCTCTTTGCATGCGTAAGGAACGATTGATAGACCGGGTGTATATACTATTTTCATTGCAAAAAGTAAATAGTCCGCCGGAACTGGATAACAAACTGTTATATATACAATATATACAACTTATTTCATAAACTTATATTTTTATCAAAAAACGCAACACTGAACTTTATTTTTAAACATGTAAAATAACTTATTTAGATGAAAGCAAAAAAGCTTGTTTTGTAAAAAAAATGTGAAAGCAATTATTTAAACAACACAATGTAATAATATTACGTGTAATTCCCAGTTGTGAATGAACAAAAACCACCAGACACCCAACACTATACAATAAAACACCAATCATTGTTCAATGTGTCACTTTTTCTAAGCTCCCAGAGTGATTTTATTTTCCATAATAATTAAAATAATACAGTCTTGAATTATCTAATAATTTAATTCCTCTAAACGCGTAATTTTACGAAACAATAATCTGTCGACAATTGATTTACGAAGACTCCCAGTGGGACCATGTTTTGGCACCATAGCAAATATCTTCGATGATACCGATATTGATATAATAATACAGTCACCACACGTTATAATGACCAATATGTCCAACCGTCAACCGACAAACTTTTGAATTAGCAAATGTGTGAAGTATATACATTGAATAAGAACAATGACCAAATAAGGCCAACACAAACTGAATACTGTGGTTCTGGTAAAAAAAATTATGCTGAAAATTTAGGAAAACATTTTAAATGTGTTTAATTATTTTATTTATCTTATGAACCGGTACTGGAAATTAGTGACAATCTAGGGTGAATGCCAGCCAAATGCCATGAAATGGTCTAGGGTTTGGGCCAAAAATAGGGTAGGTTACTGGGTTACCAGAACCAGTCAGTTTTTTGACATTATTTTATTTTTAAAAAAGGCGAGGATGTTTATAAAACACATGCCCTATGGCAGCCCTATATTTAGAAATGGTAAAGGTCACAGTGACCTTGACCTACTGACCTCAAAAGCAATAGGGGTCATCTACTGTTGATGTAAAGTTTGAAGATCCTAGGGCGAAGCGTTTTTGAGATATTAAATGGAAACCATTTGGTCTATTGACAGACAGATGGATCATAGATGGGGGCATAATAACTGTCAGAAGTCTATATTGCTTGAATCCTGACCCAGTTTATCCAAAGCATCTCAAGTACAAATCTTAGCTCAAATTGAGATTTTGCTCAATTCAATTCAATTCAAATGGAATTTAACATAAAGCCACATGACAATATTTGTGATGAGATTTATCTCAGATTAAGATGATTTGGGAGATCAGGGTCTGGTTCTGACACCTTGGGGTGTCGTCTTCTACAGTTGTAAGTGTATTAAAGTTTTGTCATCGGGTATACAAGTCTGTTCTACCAGATCATTGCTGGCAACTCAACAATAACTGGCTAGAACAATAGAAAACTTCATTATAGTCTAACATGGTATTATCTATTCAACTATTGTATTAACACTTATTGGGCCATAATTCATAACTATCTTTATATCAATGATACATGGGGCTTTAAAGTCTTGATTTAACACATGAAACATGGATTTTGGCATCTAAGCTTATTAGAGGTGTATAATCAACTGTAATTCAACTAGTACTTGTATCAACCAAAACAGTATGGATATTACGACGGTGAATATATGGGCCTACTCAGGTTAAATAATAATTCAAATTGCAGGCACGTAGCTAGCCCTTTATTTATGTGGGTTGCCAATTTCGCTCGAGGGTTCGTCCCATGCTCCCCGACATTTATTTTTAAATGGTGTTGCATTCTAAGCTTTCTGGAGTGCTTTATTCATTCTAATATTAATGCATGAACATATTACGAGGTTCTTGCATTGAATATACATGTATTAATTTAGGGCAAGCAAATTGTGCAACATCAGTTCTTAAGATTTTTGTTTGTATATTACACCTCAAGCGCCTTGTGAAACTCCCCGCTTTTGAAAACATACAAACTGAATTATAAATGTAGGCAAGATATCGGCTGGTACATTATGCAAATGGAAGGTCGAGGATCAGGTTAAAATGTCCGTATTTTAAGATCGAAAATGAACATAGCAGTTGAAGTATATATTTAAAGCCAACCTAATTAATTCATAATTGCTTGAAACAATAGGTTTATAACGTATAACCATTATTATAACGTATGACCATTACTATAAAGACTGATAAAATACCCGAATTGTCAATGACTCTATCACCATATTATATTGTTTAACTAAAACATCTATTTTACGTCTCTATTACAATTTTGTATTGTAATCAATACAACAATTGTTCTGTATATTTAACGTAATAATACAAACATTATTGAGTGTTACATAGCATGAAACAGCAACTTAAGATGAGATTGATGAAAGATAATTAGTTGATTATAAACACAAATATAGTTCGCCGGGTATAACTCTAGCCTTATCAATAAACAAACAAAGCAAATTGTAAACATTGCACGGTCGAAGTGTAGATTTAAAGAGGATATCATTAAAAGTGTATATGCACAAGATTGAACAAAAATGTATATCGAAAATGTATTTAATTTTTATTTTCATTTGTAAACAAAGGCTAGTGTTATATCCAGCGAACTATAACTCAAACATAAATCGTAAAGGAGTCATGATAAACAATAAATACTGCAGGTTACTATTTTTCATGGGGTTTAAGTTTTGTTGATTATGTTCAGGATTTGACCATACAATCAATTTTCCATGATTACAATGGGCATAACATTTGGACCATAAGTGAAACCCTTTGCGACTTTTAGTGACTTCTACTTTGCTTTGTCGGGTGTTTGTAATGAAACCATGCTGACCTAAGTACCAAGTCCTATTGCTAGTTGCAGACTAAATAAAGTCCATTCCCCCACAAATATCTATAACAAGAAATGATTGTAAAACACATCTGCCCTCATGGCAGCCAAGTAGTCAGAAACATTAACTCATGGCACCCTTGACCTAAAAGGGGTCATCTACTGATGATGACCAACATCCATCCAAAGTTTGAAGATGGTGGGCCAAGCCGTTCTGGATTATTGATTGGAAACCATAAGGTATATTTATATGTGTTAAGGTCACAGTGACCTTGGCATTTGACCTACTGATCTCAAATCAACAGGGGTCATCGACTGTTGATGACCAACCTCCATGCAAAGTTTGAAGATCCTAGGCCAAGCCATGCTAGATTGGAAACCATTTGGTCTACGGACCGACCAAACACCGAAAAATGTAAACACCTCTCTTTTTCTTAGGGGCAAAATTAGAGAGGAATCGCTTCATATGCGTTTTTTTGTATAACCCCAAGAACTTTGTATTTTTCCAATTATGACCTTTGCCACACACTTGGTGATGTTGAAATTAAAGATGGCCAATGAATAATTAAGATATATTTAACGTGTAACACTTTAACGCATCGACTCATTCATAACACTAACTAAACTTAGTATGAGCCTCTATCCGGTAAACCGGGCTTAAAGAACATTTTGTTATGTATGTAATGAAGCGTCTCAGAAACGAAACAGTATTGTGTTTGTTGGCGATTTTTTATTATAACATGAAAATAATTCTAAAATGTGACACTATTTTCATAAGTTTATACTGCACTTGTAAAAAACATATTACTTAGTAAATTAGGACTAATAATGTTTATTGACACGTCGCCACAAAAAAGATGACATGGGGATAGTCTTATAGGTATGTAACTTTGCATGTTGAAGCTATATATTGTCCCAATTTCAGAAACTGTTCATACGACAAACGTCTTTTTTACGCTACATATTGTCATATTTTTAATAACGACAACACGGCTTATATACATGTTTAAACTATTATAAGTATGGATTCATAACATTTATTTGATTGAGGTTGAGTAGAATAGGGAATTTTTAAATTAAAAAAATCTTACCATTTTCCCACTTTCCTGTTGCTAAGCACCGGCTGACAGTTATATTTGGCTTGTATCCGTCAATACATGTTATATTTACTGTAGAGTTGACGTGTTGGAGAACAAATTGTTCGATGGAAAAACTCCACAGTCTGTTGAGTAAAACGGAAAGTTGGGTGTACATGAAATGGAAATTGTTTCTGCGGCAACTCAAATTACATTGATATGACATACGACCGACTAAAGTTTATCTTTCTGGTAAATTAAGAAATGCATTCAGATGCTATCGCTTTAATATTTTGATTCACTTAAACCGGAGTCAATAATAAAACTTTACACTGGTTCATATACGTTGGACGTTCAAAAATAAACAGGACTATTGTCACAAAACCCGCATGGTTTAACGAAATAAATCAAATTATATACCATCAGAAATCCGAATCCTTTATCTACATACTGTAAAGATATTAAGTAAAACAAATACGCGGCCCGAGAGTTACATATGACTAAACAAGGTCACTTACGTTGACCCGGCGCACAAAATGATGTTGCGCTATTTTACACGACGTTTAGTGCTTCGCTAAGGGCTATGAAATACGAAGTTTATAGTGATAAGGGTGAGGGAAACATTCCAGTACCACACTGAGACACACAATTAATGCGTTGGTGAGAATCGCATTTTTGAACGTGTTATAGCATGATAAAAGAGCTTTATAAATATGGTATAATTATTAACTATAACAATGGTTGCCACCGGAATGAGGAACGTATACTTGCAAACACGGACATCCGCTTTGGTATTTAAGGTTCATTTATTAAGGCAAATATCACCTCGTCGGCAACATTTGAATGCATCAAGTATAATAGTGTTGTCAACAATACGGTGATCCTCTGTATTTGAATTCTGACAAGGTAAGCAGCTAAAGTACATACTTGTTTTTAAAGATGGCGTTGTTTTGTTTATAAAAATGATATCTATTGTTTTTTGTTTATTCGGACTTAAAGCCGTTTCTTTAAAGTTTTCCTGTCACACACGGCGACCGATTCACATAACCAGTTTTCCTGGTCTATATTCTAGCTAGTACTAACTTTCCTCCCACAGGGAACCAGCAATTTCTCTATACGTGGAGGAAAAATAATATTGCTGCCGAAATTTCATGGACGTGGAATGGAATCGAACTCGGATCGCAAGGTTACAAATAGAGCGCACTTATCACTGGAAAAACTGCTGCGGTTCAGTTTAATACATTTCAACTTGCTGCACCAGGTGCGCGTCACTGTCTGTGATTCTTTAAACATAAATATAGTTATAGAAATATTTCTACTAAGAAACCACGATTTTGAACGAATGTAATAATGTCTGTCTTCAAAAGATATAAGAAGGTATCAGAAGCTATTGCATTTTAGTATGACTGTTGAATCTTAAGATTTCAGAAACCAGTTTTATTGCTTTAAAGCGTATTTCTTCGTTTTTTATTATGTAATTTGTTTTTTTTAAAGTACCTATTAAGTTTTATTTCCACTAGTATAATAATAATTTGATTTGTCTATTTTGTGGAAACGTGTCATAATGTTTTTATTAAGTTGATTCATATGTCATTTTAAATGACCCATGACCCGTGTAATAAATTATTCGTATTCTTTTTTATAGTATGTATACACTAATAACCATATGCATAATTATACTGTTTAAATATTGCAGATATTCACCAACAATGAAAGTCGTCTTGATTTTGGGGCTGCTCTTTGCGTTGGATGCAGTTTTTGCAAAGCGTTGTGGGTATGGCTGCAAAGATATCCTCACACGTAGACATCCAGAAGGAAAATGTGCTGCCAAAGGAAGAATATGCTGCATGGTTCTTCGGAAAGGCAGAATAATGTGTCGATGTAAGGCAAAGGGACCCATAATACATTCTATGTATAATGTGCCACCCGGAAGTTTGACATCAACATTGTACTGCGAACGGAAGAGGCGCGGGACTGGCTAAATGAACAATTATCGTCTATTTTGTTTATCGTTATGTAAATTGTTTGTCTACAAGTGTACGACTCCAAGTGAAAACTATTCATTTTAAAAGTTTTGATTTATTTAACAAATTGATAACGTGACGTGGCATTGTAATCAGATCATGGTTTCTGCATTCTGTGTTTTCAAAGTTTTCTGTTGTTATAAATAAAACAACCTAAAAATGTGTAAAACAGCCGAACTGTGTTTAAAACATTTATTTATAAAGGAAAATAATACTAGTATTTCCATATGTATTGCACATTCATAAACAATTAATAAACCTGTATCAACCGTATATTATTATTATTATTTCGTTCTTATACCGAACAGAACATACAATTACTAAGACTTGTAACAAGTACATTTCTACAAACACTGATATATATCTACATAATTATATAAAAAATACAAAATGCACCATTGGTGTGTCAGGTCACTATACTCCGTCATCCAACTCCAGAGGTTTGTCACACTATTAATGCATTACAAACCTCCGCAATTCGTACTTATATACACTTGTGGTGTGGTGTGGTGTCAAGTTAGTGGAATCCATTATCAAATTCCGGAGGTTTGTTACACTATTGATGCATTGCATTACAAAAAGATAACTTTAAGTCCGACAGGAAGGCAGCACTCAACTTAATCTGCCGATAAATAAAAACATAAAATCACATATTAGGCACTATGCCCAACTGAACTGGTTAGGATCCGCCCATGTCCAAGGTGTCGAAAAGCTGAATGAACTAGTTTCAGCAATCAAAAAGCTGAATAATCAAATTGAATGTCCCAGTTCTAACAGTAAAACGGCTGAATACCTAGTTTTAGTTCCGCAACTCGTTCTTACACACTGGTGGTGTGTCAGGTTATCAGACTCCACCATCAAACTCCGGAGGTTTGTCACACTACTGACGTATTAAAAACCTCCTCAACTCGTTCTTGTACACTAGTCACGTTTGCAGACACAATGTGCATACACAAGATCAAGTTACTGAGTACTACGTATGTTTATACTCAATCAGTATTCAATTACTGTAAATTTACGTTGGCATTAAAGTCCGTGGTTGTTGAATAAAATGCAATTTTGTTGGTTGGTAAAGTCTTGGCTTTCGAAATATAAAGGGGGACCTTGTTGGTGGTCATTTATTCGTGGGGATTAGATTTGTGGTGGAGTTCAACCATGAAATCAATGATTTTACATCAAAATGCAGTAGCATGTATTCTGTGATACAATTGTCCTTGTTTATCATGCTGGTGATTGGTATGAAGGTAATGTCACGACATATACTTTACTGACGAAATACATACGTCATTGTATATTGAGACACTACATTCTTACGTGCTAATCCTCTTCGCGCCCGCTAGCACATTAGGCTGCTGCCAGTTCCCTCCACTCGATTTCGCCAAGAGTCTTTCCATACTTTTGATGTCGCTTGCGATAGTCCGTCTCTACGTCTCTTTTGGCCTTCCTTTGTGTCTTTTGCCATCTGATAGTGTCCACTTTTGTGATGTTCTTGTGGTATAATTGTAGTCTTTCATCAAGGGAAGTTAAATAGGAGAGAATGTGAGAACAATTATTGAAACAATAGAAAAAATGCAACTTAACGATGAACCCGGTCTCATATTCTTTTCTGATTTCCAAAAAGCATTTGATAGTTTAAATCATGAATTCATGTATAAATGTTTAAAAGAACTAAATTTAAGTGATTCGCTCATACAATGGATTGAAGTTTTTATGCAAATGCGAAGGGCTGTATAACTAATAATGGTCATTTTTCTGACTTTTTTAACATTCAGAGTGGTGTACGGCAAGGATTACCTCTATCACCGTATCTTTTTATCCTATGTATCGAGTTTTTATCTATTTCTATAGAAAACAACGATGCTATAGAAGGTATTTAAACAATAAAATTACAAAATAAACTCTTTTTGCAGATGATGCTAGCTTTCTACTTAAAGGAAATCGAACGTCTTTTAAAAATCATATAAAAACCATTGACGATTTTGGTAAACCATCTGGGCTTAAACTCAATAGAAACAAATGCTCAGTCCTGGGCATTGGAAAGTCTAAAAAATACAAATATTGTCTTTGACAACGAATTTGAATGAACTTCGTCGGAGGCAACTACGTTAGGAATTAAGATAATAGAATGTAAAACTGCCCTAAAACAATGGAAACAAGAGTGCCAAAATGTCACAAAATACGCCCGTCTTGGGGCATGGTGAGTCTCAGGGCATGGTGAATGAAAAAAACAAACAATCCAACATTTTTTTTTAATTAAAGGACCACAACCCAAGAAGGCCTAGGCTGATTTGGCCTACAATTTAACTTGTCTTAGATATTATATCAATGAACATTGTCACCAAGTTTGAAGATACTCAGATGAAAACTATTTGCACTAGAGAACAGACCAGGCCAATTTTATACTTATTTGGTAATTAATTTAGGCCCATAACCAAATGACGCCTAGACCAATTTGGTCTATAATCGAACTTGGCCTAGATATTATGCCCATTAGCATTGTCACAAAGTTTGAAGATGATCGGATGAAAACTATTTGCGTTAGAGTACAGACAAGGCCAATTTCATTCTTATTTGGTAATTAAAGGCCCATAACCAAATAAGGCCTAGGCCGACTTGGCCTATAATCTAACTTGGCCTAGATATTATTCCCATAAGCATTGTCACAAAGTTTGAAGATGATCAGATGAAAGCTGTTTGCACTAAAGACAAGGTCAATTATTTTGGTAATTATAGGACCATAACCAAATAAGGCCTAGGCCGATTTGGCCTATAATCGAACTTGGCCTAGATAGTACGCCCATAAGCATTGTCACAAAGTTTGAAGACGATCGCATGAAAACTGTTTGAGTTAGAGCACAGACAAGGCCAAATTCATACTTCCATATTAATTAAAGGCTCATAACCAAATAAGTCCTAAGCCGATTTGGCCTATAATCAAACTTGGCATAGATATTATGCGCATAAGCATTGTCAGCAAGTTTGAAGACGATTGGATTAAAACTGTTAGCGAAAGAGCACAGATAAGGCTAATTTCATACTTATTTGGTAATTAAAGGACCATAACCCAATAAGGCCTAGGCCGATTTGGCCTTTAATCGAACTTGGTCTAGATATTATGCCCATAAGCATTGTCAGCAAGTTTGAAGATAATCGGATGAAAACTGTTAGCGTAAGAGCACAGACAAGGCCAATTTCATACTTATTTGGTAATTAAAGGACCATAACCCAATAAGGCCTAAGCTGATTTGGCCTATAATCGAACTTGGCCTAGATATTATGCCCATAAGCATTGTCAGCAAGTTTGAAGATGATCGGATGAAAACTGTTAGCGTAAGAGTACAGACAATGCCAATCTCAAACTTATTTGGTAATTAAAGGACCATAACCCAATAAGGCCTTAGCCGATTTGGCCTATAATCGAACTTGGCCTAGATATTATGCCTATAAGCATTGTCAGCAAGTTTGAATGTGATCGGATGAAAACTGTTAGCGAAAGAGTACAGACAAGGCCAATCTCATACTTATTTGGTAATTAAAGGACCATAACCCAATAAGGCCTAAGCCGATTTGGCCTTTAATCAAACTTGGCCTAGATATTATGCCAATAAGCATTGTCAGCAAGTTTGAAGATGATCGGATGAAAACTGTTAGCGAAAGAGTACAGACAAGGCCAATTTCATACTTATTTGGTAATTAAAGGACCATAACCCAATAAGGCCTAAGCTGATTTGGCCTATAATCGAACTTGGCCTAGATATTATGCCCATAAGCATTGTCAGCAAGTTTGAAGATGATCGAATGAAAACTGTTAGCGTAAGAGTACAGACAATGCCAATCTCAAACTTATTTGGTAATTAAAGGACCATAACCTAATAAGGCCTTAGCCGATTTGGCCTATAATCGAACTTGGCCTAGATATTATGCCCATAAGCATTGTCACAAAGTTTGAAGATGATCAGATGAAAACTGTTTGCGCTAGAGTACAGACAAATTACTGGACGCCGCCGCCCGCCCGCACGCCCGCCCGCACGCACGCCCGCCAAGGGTGTTCACATAATACGTCCCGTTTTAAACGGGCGTATAAAAATGGAACTTAACACTCACTGGAAAAATAACAGTTCTAAAAACATTTGTTCTTCCAAAGCAAAGCTAATTTACCCCCTAACTATGTTACAAAACCCACCGGCACATTTTATAAAATATATCAAAAACCTTATCTTTGATTTCTTGTGGAATTCAAAACCTGTTAAAGTATCACGTAAACAAATAATTCAAAAATACAAAGACGGGGGTCTACAAATGATAGACATGGAATGTTTTCTAGATTCATTCAATATAAGCTGGATAAAAATATTTTTTAATTCAAACGCCAACTGGAGTTTTCATTACAGGACCGAATTAGAAAAGTATGGAGGATTATTACTATTTAAATGTTATATAACTGAAAAAGACTGTAAAAGTCTCAACATAAAATCAATTTTTTTGAAGGATATATTGATTTCATGGTCTAAGGTCAACACCCTAAACACTGAAATCGAAACATCCAAACAAATCATCTGGAATAATTCAAGAATAAAACATCTAAATAAAAATGAGTTATTTTACTATAACACATGGTTCAGTAAAGGAATCCAGTATGTAGAACATATTTTTGACTTCAGACACAACATATTTTATAGCTTTGAGCAGATGAAATTTATATATGATATCCCTAATGGGGATTACTTAAAATACTATACTCTCATTTAAAAGGTACCGAAAGAATGAAAGACACAAATGCAAAACGAAATTATAACATATAACCCACCAAACAACCTAATCGATAAACTACAAATTACAAATTGAATTAACAGCAATTTAAATTTAGATTGCTGTAGTGCTTTATCCATGTTACACTGATTCTATACTCCACTATACTGTCACTTTTTTTATCAATATAAACATAGGTATGCAAATATTACCTGTTTGTTTATGAATATTTTGTCATAATTTAGATATGATATGATAATTTACCATACTTGTTTATTATGTTTTCAAACTAGTACTAGTCTATGTATATGTTCTGTAAATATGTTCATATTTTTGTTATGGGCCGGTGGCCAATATCAAATAAAATCTTTGTCATTGTCATTGTCAACTAAATGGAAAAAGCAAATTAAGTAAGATTGCATACAATTCACTAATCAAAACTAAACTACCAACAGAACCAAAATACAAACAAAAATGGAATCTTAGGTTCACCCTAGAAGACACAGAATGTGTTAAAATTTTCCAACAAACGTATATTATTACAATAGATACTAAGCTTAGAGAAATTCAGTATAAATACATCATGAATATAATACCCGACAATTCATTTTTACACAAGTGTCATATAACCCAGTCAAGCTTATGTGATTTTTGCAATAGACAACCAGACTCTATATACCTCATGTTCTGGGAAGCCATATTGCACAAAGTTTTGGTCATATCTAGTTCAAAAACTTTCAAAAGACTTAAATATCACATTTCAAAATATTTCAGTTTGCAACATTATAAAGAATACAGAAGAAGATGGGCTTATTACTAACTATATTATACTGCTTTAAAATATTCCATATTTAAATGTAAATGCAATAAACACACCGACAATTCGGTCATTTAAAGAATACATTAACTATCGAAAACAACTAGTTTCATTACTTGCAAACTCAAATAGTGATATTGTGTAAATTCCCCGAACCCGTAACCATGTCTTTCTCTTACTTTACTTTCTTACTCTCTACAAATGCAACCTCTCTTCTAAGTGACTGTCCTCATAACCCTTCCTCTTCCCCTATCTATACTACAAAAATCATAATGACATTAATGAATAATATCAGAAAGAGTCGTGAATTTATTTCACACACTTTATTTTGACAAAATTGTTTGTATATTTTGTTAATGTGTACAGCTGTATAATGTGTCTTATGAAAATAAAAAATGTTAAAAAGAAGTAATTTAAATATGCAGTAAGTATTTTGAATAAAACTTAATACATGATCGTAATCAAACATGAACTCGGAATAGTTTATTACTCAAATTATTAGCGGTTAGCTTGCTTACAGTGGCTGCTGTATTAGAATATCTAGATTAGCGTACGTATACAGAGTGAAAAGGTCGTTTTCTTCCATCAGAACTACACTTTATAATCAAAGTCAACATGTTAACTTAAACTACCAATAAGTGAACCATATAAGTGAAAATTACGTCGGAAATCGATTGTTTTATAGTGATCTATTTGATCGTACGTCAGCGCGCGCTTTGAAAATGACGTCACTACAGCATTAAGAGGCACCATACGGGGCAATAAAATTCAATTAGTAGCTAATTGGTTCAGAAATTTTGAAATAACGCATTAAATAAATAGAATATTTGTGTTTTTCGGTGTAAGATCGAATGTTATTTCACCTCGTGAGCGTCTGACTTAAATTTTCACTCGTGGCTACGGCACTCGTGAAAACATTGCGCCAGCTGCTCACTCGGTGAAAGAACATTCGATCTTACACCGAAAACACAAATATCCTCTATATGACATTGGAGACTTTTTGAAAATGTTTCAATGCGGTTGGGTTGTAGAAATCGACGTACATTGAGTATATCCACTGGCCGAGCACCAGTAGTCATGGATACCGATCAAATCACCGGAACGAGGAATATACATTCATACACGGACAACCGTGTTTGATGTTAGCGTTCCATTTACACTGTACGTATTAAGGAAACTATTGCCTCTTGACCTACAATTCTATCCATTTAATGTAACAGTGTTGTCGTCGCATATTTGTGTCAGCAATACGGTTATCCATTTATTGTGCTGGAATTCAGAAAAGGTAAGCAGTTCTATATCACATATGTGTTCTTTGTGATGATGTTTGTTGTTAATAATTGATGACACTGTGCATATTTAGATTGATGTCGGTATTACTCTTTGAGATTATGTGTTTGTAAATACCTTCCAATTTGCTGAACGCAAGGTTCACTTCATTGGCGGTATAAGAATTCATGCTGGGCGTTCATGGTAAGTTCGATGATATGATGACGCAGTAGTTCCATCATTACAACTGTGTACCTGTCATGGATATAAACTGAATGTTTGAGCGAACGTAATATTTCCTGTTTTATGATGATATTATGGGCGTCACTGAAAGTTTATCACTTATATATACCTCTGTACTTATTATACACTACGACCTATCTGTACAAAAGATTTGTATAATTATATATAATGTGTTCATTTTGAATATTGTTAAAAAGGATAGTTGTGCCTACATAGTAAGGTCAAAACATAGTAGTGTTCGGCTTTTAACACAGTGTAACGTGAATCTTAAAATATAGACTCAATAGTGTGGTAACTTTTCATTGAAGCAGAGTCTCGTATATTAAGAAATCATCTGCAGCTATAAATCTAACGGGATAAATTGCAATACAAAAACAAACACAAAATCCACTTATTTATCGTTTCTTAATATTCAGGAGCATGCAAACTTACATACTATATGTTGTGCCATATGTTTGAACGCTTTCTAAGGCAAATGTCACGGTCATTGTTTTGAATCCGTAACAAACATATAGGCAATATATGTTTGTTTTTGCACTGCAATTCGTCGCTTTAGAGTTATGATACATTTTCTACAGTCGGTATACATTATTTACCTCGTATTGTTTATATGTTTGTATGTTGTAGATAACAATGAAAGTTGCATTGTTTTTGGTGCTCTTGTTGGCAGTGGAAGCAGTTTTGGCCAGGCGCTGTGGGGTTGTTTGTAAAGATATCCGCACATGTAGGTACCCGGAAGGAAAGTGTGCCACCCAAGGAAGGAAATGTCTCATATTTCGCCGCAAAGGAAGAAGCTTCTGTCGCTGTAAGTCCACGGTACCATTTAGACACCTACTTGTGCCAGACGGGAGAGTGTGGACCATGGATGATGAGGCGTTTGAATACTAATGTGCGCTAAAGAATATTAGTGTCTCAATGAACTTTACTATTCTCTCTTATCCTGTACTCTTCGATCGGGCTTTAATGTAATTTAATAACCCGTGCAATATATTATTTCAGCCTTTATTTTTGCTGGTGTGGCATTTGTTGAAATAAACTTGATCGCTTACATGCGCTAAAATTAGCATGATGAAGAATACTTTTAATGTGTACTAGTATTTAATTAACATTATTCTAGTGTTTTGTTAACAAATTATGTAAATTGTGTAGTCAACATCATCGGAGACACGAGTCAAATGATAACAGGTAAAGGACGCACTTATGTACAAGCAACTGGTCAAAGGAAAAGAATAACAAAAACTACATAGCTATGTTTCTGTGCAAGTATTGAATTGTCTTGAAAAAAAAGTGAATATACCTATATTTAACTGTTGAGTTGTTCCATTTAATCTTGGTTGCGTATTTTTCATTTCAAAATTAGTTTTGTCGCAATGAAACGATTCCTTATTGTATACTGTTGTATGCGTTCTAACGATATGTATATCCTGCACATAGAAACGTCGGGTAGTATAAGTATGGACTGAAGTCACATTTATAAGGTTTATATCATATACAATCAAAGCAACCTAGAAAATAATAAGATGTTATTCAAGTTGCCTGACGCCATTCTTATAATATATTCAGCATCAATGGAAAGTTACCACCCTATTGACTCATATATTTTTAAATTCATGTTACATTGTATTAAAAGCCGAACACAACTATGTTTTGACCTTACTGTGTAGTCACAGTTATCCTTTTTAACAATATTCAAATGCACATACTATAAAATATTTTTACCGATGGGTCAAAACAAAATACAGAGGTATATATAAGTGATAACTTTTCAGTTACGCCCAGCGTACATGTATAAGAGGTGTACAAGTAAACAGAGACCTTCTTCATGCAACTCACGTTACAGGGGTTACCTATGTGTTTATCAGAAACTGACTTTTAAAATGTCTTATAATAATTGGCTGGTTATCATGTGAGTGTAAATGGTAGAGGTAGAACTTCACGTTACGAACTTGCTGAGGTAAACGTAGTTTGTTGTCCGCCTCGATAGTGTAGTGGTAGAGTGTTAGGTTCGAGTGATAGATGACTAAGGTTCTATATCAGACAGAAACATACTGAAGTTAGTTAAAAAGGTACGGATATATTATATCCGTTGTATTATATCCATTGCCACCCAGTAAAGTAACTTCAAGGTTACTGCTGGTTGGTCCATTGTCCGGATACTGCTGACCAGTAGGAATTACAATAACAACAATATTGAAACAATTTGTCAAAAGTCTTTTACTGCAACCATGGATGAACAAAAACACATTGTAAATTATTCAATATTTAATGAAGAACAGTAAATAACAAGGAAAGAAAACATGCCTTGACATAAATTACAAGAGCAAAAACAGGCAAATAACTATTATAACAGCAATACGAAATATTATCAACTGGTTTTCGTAATATCTACAAAAATATTCTACATGTAGGGATGGAATCCATTACAGGGTATGTTACGAAACAAAGTGGCCATATGCCAAAGCGAAGAAAAGATTTTGTAACATCTAGCCGATGAACTTCACAAGGTGAGGAGAAATATTTTAAATACATTTATAGCACAGAGAATTTGACATAATCCTGACCTTTATGCATAAATATATTACAAGGTTCTTGCGTTGAATATATAAATTTCCGCGAGCAAATCCTGCAAAACATCGGTCCTTTAGATTTGTTTTTGTATTATTATCGAGCGTCTTCGTGATGTGATACTTCCCGCTTTTGAAAACATACGTCGTACACCCGGGATTATAAATAAAGACAATATATCAGCTGTTAAATTATGCAAATTAGGCAGCACTCAACTTAAATAACATAATAACAAAATAGGCCACAATGACATGACACAATGTCCAGCACGCAACTGAATCAGAAAATGAACTTAACCACTGAAAATCAAAGTTTCAGCCGTCAAAAAGTCGAATGTCCTAGGCCCAGCTGTCAAAAAGCTGAACTACCTAGTTTCAGCTATAAAAAAACTAAATGGTCGAGTTTCATTTAAAGCCATTAGCAGAAATAGCTATCATTTAGCCAAATACAGCCTTGAAGGTGACAGTAAATACTGAAAGGTTTGTTCAGAAAGAAAGTGGTGGAATAGTACACAAATGCTCAGAACAACTTTAAAACATTATCAATTAAGCATAATATATAAAATCATAAACATTATGTAGCAACGTACAGCCATGTAGTCGGCAGTAAATATACTGAAAGGTATATAGTATCAACAATAGACAATAAACTTTAAACAATTATAGACAGCATTATACTGCCTCAATAACATGAATGTGGCAAGTGACATATCTATCACGTATAAAAATTATATAAATACATAGCTGCTATACTTTATAAAAACAACATTATATCAACAACATAGTTTTTACATGTATTCACTGTGCTACCATTCTCGTTCACCAGAGTAGTCATGTATTCACTGTGCTACCATTCTCGTTCACCAGAGTAGTCATGTATTCACTGTGCTACCATTCTCGTTCACCAGAGTAGTCATGTATTCACTGTGCTACCATTCTCGTTCACCAGAGTAGTCATGTATTCACTGTGCTACCATTCTCGTTCACCAGAGTAGTCTGGGAACTTGACTTACCACTGATGTATGAGGATGTGTGCTACAGGAAGTAGTCATTGTATTTAAACAACCACATGTATTCAGCAGCCAAATATGAGCAATCACAATTTGATATTTGACACACGTTTTGACTGTTGGTTTTATTACATTGAATGTAGTAGTACACAGTAACAGACATGGGACTATTAGTGTCCAGTTAGGACAATGTGAGAGTGACGCTTTATTTTATGCGTACACACACGATTTAATTTACAACCATTGTCTTGCAGGTAAGGTATTGAAGTTTGTATGGTATGTTCACCATTATGTGTGGTCACTTTATTTCTATCTGGGGTGGTATTCACAAAGCATCTTAAGGGAAAACTAAGAAATTTCTTGAAATCTTAAATTTTCCTTAAGTGAATAAGCTATCCAGAAAAATCAAGATTATCGATTTTTACATAGTTTAGAAACATCATGTAAAGAGTTATAATAATCACAGCGAAAACAGGGGGCATTCTTCGCTTCTTGGGAAATATCTGCAGCACAATTTTTTAACTTACGTCGAAATATTTAAGTTTTCCCTTCAGATGCTTCGAGAATACCAGCCCTGGACAGTGACATGCTCTGTCAATATATTCGTCATAACATAATATTTCAGTGAATGTAACCTATATTTGAAGATTTAACGTCATCAACAGAAATAAATAAGTGAACATAAATGAAAATTTGTCAATTGTGTAAACAATAATAATTAAGCATTTTTTATGAATTATATAAGTTAAAAATGTCATATATATACCAATTGTTTTATAAAATGTAGATGTATAAAAAAGTAAATAAATGTAGATCAAAATAACATAAACGAGATTAATTAAAAAAAATGTCATGTAGGTCAAGATGACATATCACGCAAATTGAAAAATACGAATAAATTAGCTACATGTATATTATAATGAATTTACTTATTTATTAATGTTTGTATTTAAACTAGATCATCTTGTAACAATTTCATCCAAACAAACAAGACAACGAAAAACAAACTTAGTTTAAATATAGCAGGTTATGTTTAACATTCTGAATATAACACAAACAATAACACAATAACATGCATTACGATGATCATGTATATTAGAATAGTATTTCTGCTATATTTTAAAGAGCATTTCAAGTAATATCTTGCATAGTTTACTGATAATTTAATTATGAGTAAGGAGTATTCTATTTCAATTGCATACAAAAACAAACAACTCCAATCAGATGATTATAGAATCAGATGATTATAGCACTAGTTGAAGTTAGGGGTGACTATTGAGGCCATTTTTGACTATTGCAATGCTATTGCTATTGCTGAAAGTACCATTGCGATACTATTGTATTGCTGGAAACTATTGCGATACTATTGTATTGCTGGAAACTATTGCGATACTATTGTATTGCTGGAAACTATTGCGATACTATTGTATTGCTGGAATACTATTCAATTTCATACAAAAGCAAACAACTCCAATCAGATGATGATAGCACTAGTTGAAGTATCGTATATAGGTGGGTTATCACAAAGACAAACATTGTTTCTGCTTGTATTGCTTTCATTTAACGTCGCCATCGTGAGTTCAGTAAGGGACATCCTCGAGAAAGATGGCGATCATTTATATAATTTGAAGATAGTGCACAATACAGAAAAAGCCTAATATTCCGAAGCTTCAGTTGTTTTGTACGTGCCGACGAGACACCGGGCCACAGTTTAAAATCTCATCCGAAAAGACTGACATGTACCATTTAATGGTACTGAACCTCATATATCAGTTCTAAAATATTGCAATTTACCATGAGTATTATACAAGTTTATGCAGATCAAAATGTTTTCCTAAAATGTAATTGTTTGCAAAATGCCTAAACTATATCCATTGTAAATGTACTAATATGTCCATACTAAGACACATGGACTGTGATATTAATCAATCACCAAAAATATAGCAACGAAAATAATGTAATAGTAAATCGCCCAAATGATATAAATTCCAAATATTTTGCAATTTACCTTACGATACATTATTTAACACACATGTAAACCGAAAACTCGTTTACCAGTGTTCAAAACGATATAATTGTGGTCGCAAAAACATAGAACATATTGCACATGTTTGCATAATCCAATGGACGAACTTTATAATTATGTCGGTTTATCACATAACCTGCGGTCCAGGGTACTGTTTTATCAAAGCATTTACGCTAGCGTAACTCTTAAGTTTTCCGTAAATATTGCGTACGTCGATAATATGTGCGCAAATGCGTTTTACTAAGATATTTTTTCTCATGTTTTGTCGTAAGTATTAGCGTAAATCTACGCAAGGTCGGAGTAAGCGTAAGTAGCAAATATGAACGTAGTGAGGAGTTTTTGCCACGCACTGTTGATTTTCGACCGTCACTTGTTGTTATAGACCGTGATTAGTAATATAAACATGTTTAATCATCAAAACTTATCGAACTTTTATGTATATTTATTCACTCTGGTTCCCGTTATATTGGTAATATTGTGGCCCGGTCTACGTTCAATATTCAATATATTTACGTAAATGTATGCAACAACTTGCGATCGATTAGTAAAACACACTTATGGATTTGCGTAAGTGACAAATATATCCGTAAACTTACGCGACATTTACACAATGTTAGTAAAACAGTACCCAGGAGTGCCGTAAAGCCGTGACGTAAATATCGTTCGGCACTCCCAGACTGTGCAATAAATATTTAAATTAGCTCGACGTGACGTTAGCCAATCCATGCATTGATCCGTCAATGACGTCAGGATAATATCGACGTCGCCATGACGTCGCGCTCATTGTACCGCTGAATTTTGGCTGAAACATATGCAGCGTACATCATCCTTTTGAACAA
Source organism: Spisula solida (assembly GCA_947247005.1). Lineage (NCBI taxonomy): Eukaryota > Metazoa > Mollusca > Bivalvia > Venerida > Mactridae > Spisula > Spisula solida. Next base: position 2,240,468 of record OX365946.1, on the reverse strand, counting down.
TAATGTGTTTTTTTTAAAGGTTATGTGATAAATAGAATCTAACATTCGTGCTCATTACATACTCATTAAACTCGTCGACAAAAACAATATGACACTCAGCAAAGCCTCGTGTCATATCATTTTGTCCACTCGTTTAAGAAAAATCGTATGTAATGAGCACTCATGCAAGATCCTCTATTTAACAACGACTGACACACAATAAGGCATGGCTATATCTTCTCTCTGCCATAAGGTAAAATATTTACACGTTTAACATTCGCCACGTTTTATGTATATATATTTCAACGTCACTATAGGACTCGTATGTTTAACATGGTTCCCACAAATTTTCTAAGACAAAATTCCCTGACTTTTCTCTGATTTTTCCCTGACCACGGAGCAGTTTTCCCTGACTTTTTAGAACGATCGGGCGACATCGGCATCATTTTGTTAGAGCAATTTATGGCAATAAAATAGAAAAAGGTGGCTTTATTTGCTCTATATGAAGATTTTAGGTTAGCAGAATGTTGATTAACATTAATTTAATACAACTAAGAAATACTCTGAGCGTGCATAGTGAGCGAGAATTTTTTTCAGTCTTAGTTATTATCTTCATAGGAAATGACACTTAGCGACAGCTTCAATGAAAAATTCCCTGACTTTTCCCTGACTTTTGCTTAATTTCCAAATTTCCCTGACTAATTTCACAATTCTCTGACTTTTCCCTGACCTTGAAAAAAATATGTTTTCCCCCGACTTTTCCCTGACCGTGGGAACCCTGTTTAAAACCTTTCCGAAAACAAAACTCGTTCCATGTCTCGTGCATGACTTATCAAACTATTTCTTCTATTTGATGTAGATTTTTCACTGGACATATTGTCATGTGATCTTGCACTGAAAGGGGCCGCTGGTCTGCCAACTCCAAATGATACAACTGGTTGCGAGAATTTAACTTCATCTGATTGCACAAATTGCGGTATAGTCTGAAATGTATACATGTATAATAAAAACGTATATTATTTTATAAAACAACGTTTCTTTGTGTTATGGAATTGGTGTTGACTAAATATTTTCAAACGTGTTTTCCTCATATTTATGGCTGATAGTCGACTGTTGACTGTTATTATTCTGAACTTAATAACATGCAGATGACTAGTTTGTTATATGATTCCTCAGGGAAGGACTATTTATGATCAGTACCAAAGTTTACAGTAGGTACTGACATGACCTGGCCGTAATCCGAGGCAAGACGTATAAGCTGACTACCAGTTTTCTGCCAAATGACTTACCAAAAGCGTATTAACAACAAAAATTCCTAAAAAGCTAGCTTTAATAGAAAATAAACCAAATTCATACCACAGATAATTGCACCAATGATCTATATTAGTTGAAATATGACGATTCTATTCGATATATCAATATTCTGTGGCTGATTGACTGTATCTGTACAGCATGATGTTTGGATATACAATGTACAATGTATTGCATGTATGCATTTTCCCTAAAAGGACCACATATTATCTGTATCACAACTCAAACTAAGGTATAACCACAAATACAGTTTGGTAATTCATGTACAAACGACCACGTTTAGATTCAGAAACAGAACCCACGAGAACCAAATATATATAAAGCCGGCTGACAAACGCCTTATGTCATATGTATTAGTGTTTCCACATCAAGATGATTAGCGTTTCAACATTTTAATGAAACTTTATCTAAAAAATGTACTTTGAATACAATGGAATAGGCGTCTTTATCTTGGTGAACTGAAAAGCGCAAAACAGGCAGCATATTTTAAAACTGAGACACAATTTGAATATGAGTGCCGGAGAAGAGAATATTTAGGAATCCCGTGGATTATGTTTATTTTAGGAATTTAACCAGACTGGAAAATAGAAAAAAAACTTGGTGTTTAATGAATGCAAAAGTTGCTACTTACACGATCTCTCCAATCGTCCGAAGTATAATCTCCTGATTTCGTCATTACTCCACTATCAATAATCGATCTTCTCGATTCTGAAAATAATCAGTGTACAAGTCTCACCACAGTTTTGTTAGACACTGCTGTACTGAGGTGAGTTTGAGCTTCGAGTTCCGTACGTGTTACAACTCGCCACAATCCGTATCTCAACTTGACAAGTGTAACAAGGGATTTACCGGTAAAATATTTACATTGTATGATTGATTATAATGTAGTTGATGAAACGACCGGAATGAACATTATCAGCAATCACAGATAACACATCGGACTGACAAGGTAGCCGATCACGTAATGTACAAACGATACTGGCTGGCGACCACCAAATCCGGACGACCACCAATCCGGACAGACTCCAAAACGCTTAATTGTGGCCATTAATTATGATCATCTGTTGTCAATCAATTAGACGCTTGGTTTTTGTCAACACTACGAAGTAGCAACGATTAAAGTTAAAAAATTTCAAGAAATGTCGCATTTAGTTTCGTCTGTACTCTCGAAGCTTGTTTACAAAATTACGGGGGGAAGTGAAAAATCGCATAACTGCGCATGCGCAATACTTCTGCGCAGCCCCGGAATATAAACTACGGTATTTCTGCTAAATATGAGGTAAGCCAATGAGATGTTTTGTAAACAGTTCAACCAGGAAAATATGGCTTTAATAAATACGTGCAGAGCTTCAAAACATCGTACAGTGTCATTTTGTATGAAAATGCCCTCTACGACACGTGCACGTTTAAAAGTTTCGATCGATATTTTTCCAATAAATTCACGGGAGATAAATCATACAACTTTTGCACAAACCGTTCATAGGTGCTCTCCCTTGATTCATTACACAGCTCAATTCGTTATTTAACGTCTTTTTCGTAATAAAAAACGCGACAACACGGTGTCCGGATTGATGGTCCTGTTGGACTTAAAAATGAGGTGATGTGGTGACCCCTACAACGGCCCTCAAAAATGCACTTGAGCTATTTTAAGAGTAAACAAATTAGCTCTTACGTTCAGTGACGAACCTAGCTTTGTTCAGGTGAAATTTAAATGACTTGATTTACACATTCCTCGAGTCATCGTGGAAGATATGCCAAAAGTGTCCGCCTGCCAGTACTCCGATAGGTAACAAAAAAACTAAAAGGCAATGACAAACATTCTGTTCGTACTTGTCTTTGTTCACTTCATAAAATGAACGATTCACATATATTTTGCATACTCACTCAATAAATTCCTTGTGATGAAACAATATATTTTAAAAACTTAATTATGTGTACATTTAGTATACCAGTACGTATAATTATATATTACAAACCTTTCAATTTCTTGGCATTTTTGTCATCCCTAGATGAACTTCTCTGAAAAAGAAAAATCATTATTTCGACAAGATGTTCCAATCAGGTCATTAGTTCTAATTTCTTCACAGGTCAAGGTCTGAGTGAGGATATGACACAAATGACAATGCTTCAAAGGCAGTTAAAATCTCATGAAGGTACTTTCTAGCTTTTGCAGTCCTTACATATATCTTATTTCTTACCAATAACACCATTGTTCTCCTTACAAATAGAAATTACGTACAGGACATTTAAGAATTAAGTATCTGTTTACCCACACCAATTCGGGTTTTAATCTACACAGTTACAAAATCTGATGACTTTTAACCTGCATTTAGTTGGAGTGTAATATGACAAAACTTAATTTATATTTAAGCCTCCTTGAATACTTACAAAAGTGGATTTCAGCGTTTCTTTCAAGGTTGAGCGGCGCCTCTCCCTCAGAGAGCATGCTTTTCTTATCTAAAACAATTGCAAATACCATTTACTCTGATTGTAACGACCTAGTCATATTAGGTATACACACTAATTAAGCATATTTATTTAGGAACAATGTGACTGACACCCATACTGTATCAGCAAATTGACACGGACTTAAGTATAGATCATACGTTTAAATAAGTAGTCTTAGTGTATGTGGATCATGTTTTACGTCAAGAACGAATTTCCTATGTAACAACATGACTGTGTAGAATAATGTATCAGCTAACGGCAGACTCTAACGAAAAGGAAGACATATTATAGTTTGTAATCTCTCCTTCATGTTTATGTCGGTGCTTGTGCTGCCTTCCCTGACATTATACAGTTTGTAATCTCTCCTTCATGTTTATGTCGGTGCTTGTGCTGCCTTCCCTGACATTATACAGTTTGTAATCTCTCCTTCATGTTTATGTCGGTGCTTGTGCTACCTTCCCTGTCCGATGTGTTTTTTCCGTTTCTATATGCACATACTCATAAATTAAGATAATATCACTCATGCAATATAAAGACAATAGCAAATCCCAAAATATTTAGAAGTTAATAAAAAATATTTACTTACATGAGTATTGAATAGGCAGTGAAAAATGAAAATAAACAATCCCTGAAAGAAAGACAAATACCTTTGTAATTAAACTCCCAAGTTCAGGGTGTCGAGCTATTTAGTAGTTGAACTTATATCAATGCTTTAAAAAAAGTATTCAGCCACTAATAATCACCATCATGGCAAATTTAATACTTTGTCACCACGAAAGAAAGATTCAAATAATTAAAGAGGACAATACTGACAATATGGTCATACGAAATTATTTCTGTCACTTGTGAAAATATTTCTACAACCTAAAACATCGCCTCGAGGGATTGTCGTATTTGGCGTATTTGTTAATGCTATACGTGCCATGCAAGGTACGTGCGTCATTTTAGTAAGCGTTACGAATATGTCAAGGTCATCAAAATTAAGTTTGTAATACTATATGTAAGTACTGATGTAATAAATTGAAAATAAATTTACATAATTACCTGTAATCCATTGATTATTGTAAATATGAATTGAATAAAGAAGAAGCTATCATTCACATAAAATAATCCGAGTATCCAGGATATCCCCATAACTGGTACCAGAACACATAGTGATCGTACACTCGCTCTGCAATTATACAGACACAAACATAGAAACAACTTCAGCATATAAAAGACACATTTAGTCATCAAAACACACACTTACATACACCTAGTATAGATTTATTTATGTAGATGTATACGTAGTAATAAATTCTACATTATTTGTGATACCTTAAATGAACACAATGTTTAAACGGACAGTATTATTCATTATCTCCAATCGTTTTATAATTTGTTGTCTTTAGAGTAAATCAAGTTTTATTCATTATGAATTTTTAAATAAAATCCAAAACCATTGAAGAGATTACATTTCATACCAATTACATTATGGGTTATTACCAGTAGTTTGGAATGTGATTGTCGTAAAATCTAGCAAAACTTACTTGACTTTTTCTGCCGCTTTTTTAGTTTCCATGGCAACCGTACCACACATAGCACGAAACACCAAAATTAAACATATTATGTTAAACTGCAAGGACAAAATAATAGAATTAATAACTCTTTACAAAGTAAATGTACTTAAGTTATATAAAACGTAAATATTAATTGTCAAAAGAAATCTAAAACAAAATACACAAGGTAAGTACTGCACAACGCAATACACTTTAAAATATCCTTAGAATGCGATATTTTGTTTTATAGTCACCTATGATTTTCATCTTGTACATGACTATCTATCAGGCTCACAGTGTGCTGGTCGTTGTTTCAATAAACACATGTGTGTTCAACACTAAAACATCTGAAATGGTTCCTACCCTTGAAGTGTATATGATTTAAAACTCATACAGTCCCTATAAACGGAGTCTTCGTACAAAGACAGACACGGCTGTGTTTAATGCTATAGTACCGTAATCCATTAAAATGCTATCCAAACACCATGTTTGAGTACTTACACAAATAATAAAAAGAGCAGGCGCTACAAACGACCATATCAGTCCATTCTCTGTAGACAGCCAGCAGCTGTAATAAGAATTGTTTTCATTCTAAGTTTTTTACATTACGAGAATATGTATTTGCATAAGCATATTATTATATTTTCTAAACGTCTAAATCGTCTTTACCTTAAGGTGTACATTTCATATTCTTTTATAATGGAAATTGGTGACTGAATAAATAAACCACTAGTGTAAACGTTAACTTTGACAATCATGAGAAAAGCAATTCATTGATATTAATGTCATGAAGTGATATTGTAAATTACAAGCAGCTTATTTTAGAATATACAGTTAACACATGATGTAACAATTCAAATGTTAAGTATGAAGTCAGTTTCTGTGCAAACAAATTGTAACGAACTGTCCATTGCAACATTCATTGAGACATTGGCTACAACACTTACTATGTTTCACTTCCGTAACCTTCTCCTTGTGTGACTGCTCCTGCTATTGCCACAATTATACCAGGAATTACTGAACAAATAGGTAAAATGTATTATAATTATGTTCAATTCTGTAATGCAATCTCTGGGAAAAAAACTTTCCAATTTTGTAATAGATATATCAAAGCAGAGCATAATGTTGGTTCAACCCTTTTGCATAGTTGTTCTTGCATACCCTTATATTCTAACGCTATGTTTACTTACGACATATCAATATGAGAAGTTTCTCTGTAATGGCTTTATACATCCTTTATATAATTGGTAGTATAATGTGTCCTCGAATCTTCCATTACTAGTATCAAGATTTAACAGTAGATATTTCGTATGTAAGTTGATTTTGGCCTCAGTTTACATAAGCGAAGAGTAATACAAATATGTTCGAGGTGTATATAAACACAATGGCCTTAGTGGCAAACCAGCCTGAAGAGTATTAGGTAGGTATATAAAAAATAATTAAGGAATGTCTTTCTTGCGGAAATTGATATTTTATGGCCAAGAAGCTATAATATATTCATGCGTAAAGGTCGAGGACCAAGTTAATTTGTTTATTACTATAAAACTGCATATATGCTGAATCATAAAAGAATGAATTAAAATATGTAACTTACTCCAAGCAGCTATAAGCAGCAATTTTATCCTAGACTTTGTTTTAAACACGTACATTACAGTGATGGCTATTTCTATGCCTTCAACTAACATAACACAGAATACTACCAGATATAAATACTGCAAGGCACCAGCAATGATAGCACAAGCCATCTGTGAAAAAATGAAAACATTTCAAAACTCATAATATGTAGATCTATTATATAAAACAGTTTCAATGGATTGCCTGTATAATAATAGATACCGGTATGAAACTAAGTGTCGGATCAAAAAGTGTCAACTTATTTATATTTCTTTGAGAGCAGTGTGACATGACTGTGTATCCATATAACTAAAATAATGGTTACTACATATTAGTACGAATAGAATACAATTATGCATACAGTACTTCCATTCAGTTTGATAGTTCATATTGAAAATTGATTATGTTCACAACGCCATTTGAAAAATTAATAAGCACTGCACGTCTGGCTACCTAAAAGACAAATGCTAGAGTTTATTCCACTGTTCATTGTTTAGAATCAATAGAAGTCTACTATTTACAACATAGCATTCAGGTGCTTTGTCATTTGACCATTGTTAAGCGATATCAATTTCATGTTTGAGATATTTTAGTAGAAAACAGAGCCATAAATCTATCGGTTAAAAAACTCAACTTACCATAATTATTCGGCTATAACTTACCTTGCTTTCAGTTCTATCAATACCAGCTAGAAATACAATGTAGGCAAAGAAAAGCGACACGCATAAATTCATCAATATTGTTGTTCTATCGTTGCGCAGATACCTGGAATTTATTAAACAAAGTTATACAATGAAGACGTGTTCGAAAGTCACGTGACTGAAACAGAATAAAATACAACATAAAAGTTCTGACAAACATTGTACAGCCAAGGTCTTAGATAAAGTAAGATTTTATTGTTCATCCTCTCCATAACCTTACATTTCATTCATTGTCAACATAACAATATTGTTCAAGGCAGAATCAAAAGTCCACATTATGTTTATGATACTATATCTAATTTGTTATTCAGTATCAGTACAAAAATGCACAATTTCAAACGCGGCCAAGTCTTGGTTTCAGCTTTAAAAAACCCGAAAGTCGAAGTTTTAGCTACCGTCAGCTGTAAAAACGCCAAAAGTCCAATCCTCATAAGTGAAGAAGCCAAAAGCCTAAGTAACCCGTGTTTTTTTAAAGTTTTAGTACAACTAAGAAAACAGACATTTCTGATATTTTTTTTATTATCAAGCTTTGAGTTAATTTAATATTTTATAAGGAAATGACTTACTTCCACAAACACAGATGAACCAGGAATGTTACCAGGATACAAACGATAGAAATGCATATTCCAACAATAGATATAATTCTCAGTGCCATGGATGTTGAATCAACCTAGTATGGTGAATAAGAATCAATTTTAGTATACATGTATACGTCAGTTGAAACAAAATGTAGCAGAAGTCTAGTGGTTAACATGCTGGACTTGTAACCCTGTGATCTGGGTTCAATTCCCGGTCGCAGCAGGTCATACCGTTCCATGAATTTTTGACGACAATGTCCATTTTCCTCCATATGATGGGAAGTCGCCATGTGAGTACGGAATAGGATAGAGTAGGTGAAATGGTCGCCTTATACAACAAGATAAAATAAACGTTGGCCTTACATCAAAATCAACAAATATCCTTTCCATATATTAATGGTTGGTTTTAGTTTCGTAACGATAACAGACAGTATGAAACACCCTGTAGATAAGTTTTAGTCATGTTTCTCTGATAACATTAATCAGACAGTTGAATACTGCATAATAATAAAAAAAACAAATACCTCAGCAAATGGACTCATTAAAACAGCGAAATTGGTTAGATGATCACATTCGCAAATGGTCAAATTTTCATTTGTCCTGTTAACCCAACAGCCAACACTTGACCAGCCTCCTTGCCCATTCCTGAAAAGTATGTTAAATGCCTTTTTTGGAACTGACCTACACCAGCTCGTTTATTTTTCAGTTAACGTGAACATTAACAACATATACATATTACATATATAAAGAAATACAATGCATGTATATAAATATCACAAACAAAACATATAAGTTATTGATGGTGTTAATATGCGTATATGTAGTAGGTATATTATGAGTTCAGTTGCTTAATGAATTTTCTAAAAGTGAGTATGGTATTTTGCGTTTTGTATAGAATTCAATTAAAATATTTATTTCCTCTTGTAAAACCTTAATGATTTCACAGTTGTTGGTTCTTTTTTCTATCTGGAAATCGTTATGTTTTGAAAATGCTTTGTAACATTTTGTTATTCTTATGGTAATTTCATGGGGAGGAAACCCATTGAAAGTTGCCTTTGAATGGGCAAAAGTTGGCGCATCTAAATTGGGCTTTATTCTTTTCATTTTTTCTTTACTTCTTTCTCAGTGGTAAGCCCAATACTTGCAAAAAACCAATTAAAGCCCGATTAACATACAACACATTTGTTGATGCCATCATTCGTGAAAAGTGTGACCAGACAGTAATAAAATCAGTTGAATTGTCATTACACATATCAAGTTATATTATGTTGAAAGTTTCAGCAAAATCAAACATGTATTGGCGGAGCACACTAACATTTGCTAAGTGTTATATTCCTGGAACCTTCAATGTATATTTACATACATTCGTGCATAAATCTGAAGAGAAACGTTTCCTCAAACTGATTAAAAGGTTATCATTACAAGTGTGTAATAACAAAAATCTAATACACTTACTCTTTGAATTGCCAGAATGAACACTTTGGTGCCCCGAACTTTTCCTAAAACAATACCGAAACGACATAAGGCATGAAAATGATCAATATCTGAGATACAAAGGTTACAATGCAATGTTTTGGACACATGATAATTGCGTCATGCTTACCTCTACTTAATGGTGATATTGTTTTTCTGCGAACCCAGCCAAACAGCTGACCGACCGAACAATCAACTAACTGACCAATTAACTGATCAAATGACCAACCAATCAACTGATCAACTGACCGATCAATCAACTGATCAACTGACCTATCAATCAACTGATCAACTGACCGACCAATCAACTGTTCAACTGACCGACTAATCAACTGATAAACTGACCGATCAATCAACTGATCAACTGACCGACTAATCAACTGATCAACTGACCGACTAATCAACTGACCGACTAATCGACTGATCAACTTACCGATCAATCAACTGATCAACTGACCGATCAATCAACTGATCAACTGACCGATCAATCAACTGATCAACTGACCGATCAATCAACTGTTCAACTGACCGACTAATCAACTGACCGATCAATCGACTAATCAACTGATCAACTTACCGATCAATCAACTGATCAACTGACCGATCAATCAACTGATCAACTGACCGATCAATCAACTGATCAACTGACCGACCAATCAACTGTTCAACTGACCGACCAATCAACTGATCAACTGACCGACCAATCAACTGATCAACTGACCGACTAATCAACTGATCAACTGACCGATCAATCAACTGATCAACTGACCGATCAATCAACTGTTCAACTGACCGACCAATCAACTGACCGACTAATCAACTGATCAACTGACTGATCAATCAACTGATCAACTGACCGATCAATCAACTGATCAACTGACCGACTAACCAACTGATTAACTGACTGACTAATAAACTGATCAACTGACCGACCAATCAACTGATCAACTGACCGATCAATCAACTGATCAACTGACCGACTAATCAACTGATCAACTGACCGACCAATCAACTGATCAACTGAACGATCAATCAACTGATCAACTGACCGATCAATCAACTGATCAACTGACCAACTAATCAACTGATCAACTGACCGACCAATCAACTGACCGATCAATCAACTGATCAACTGACCGATCAATCAACTGATCAACTGACTGATCAACTGACCGATCAATCAACTGATCATCTGACCGATCAATCAACTGATCGACTGACCGACCAATCAACTGATCAACTGACCGATCAATCAACTGATCAACTGACCGACTAATCAACTGATCAACTGAACGATCAATCAACTGATCAACTGACCGACTAATCAACTGATCAACTGAACGATCAATCAACTGATCAACTGACCGATCAATCAACTGATCAACTGACCAATCAATCAACTGATCAAATGACCGATCAATCAACTGATCAACTAACCGATCAATCAACTGACTAACCAATCAACTATAAGTTAACCCCATTATTCGCCATTGTAGAAACGGAGTTTGAGAAAGTATAAATAATTATAAATAATCATAATGATGACTATACTATATTCAGTCAGCACCTTTACATGCAGATACACGCTCGAATGTGCTTCAAAACGATAATCAATGCATGGTTAAAATGATTTGAAAAAGATAAAACATCTAATTCAAATTAAAAAACCTAAAACCATTGATAAGTCATAATAACCTTTCCAAACAGCCTTATCATGTCAAATAACTATGTTATTGCAATATAATACAGCTGCGGCGCTCAATATTGGTATTTACTATAAAATGGGTGCATGGTGATAATGCATACAACAGTTTTGTTAATGATTTCAATTGATTTAGCTTTTATGCTTACATCGTTATCATCATGCTCAAAAGTAATTCTGTTTGGTGGCTCAAATTTTATCGGTGCTTTGTCCCTGGGAGATATTGTGAGCGCAAGTATGGGTCCATTCGCCGTCTCTTGTACTCGAGTATCCCCTGAACTGAAACATTTGTAAAACATGACCATATAATAAAGTTGACAGATGAACAACACGGTATACAAATATGTACCTCCTTAAACTCACTCCTAATTCAGTTTGATTCAAATACATGAACAACTATTGATATAACACTAGCACCTCAATACCAGTCACAAAAATGGCTGACTTTATATTGACACTGCAATCATAGTCACATGTTAAATATCGAATATTTAAAAACAAATTAATAACTGGTCACATATAGTAGGCAACCATCCGTCTTAAACATCAAATATTTACAAATCCTATTCATAAAATCATTTCAACAAGTCCACCGACGAACAATTTACAAACCCTAACTTGTTGTGTTCAATGACTAAATACTGAAAGAGTTGATAAGACTGCCATTTGTGATGATTTATATACCTTTGAGTATTCGCATTTTCGGTTTTATTTGGAAGGATCTCAGCTATATCTTTGTACATGACTGCTGCTGTGACTAACTGAACCGTGTCATCTGCAACATAATATTTAAATAGATTTACCGATGGATGATATTCTAACAAAAGTTGTATTGATAACAGCTTATATTAAGGACCTTCAAAAATGCCCTTACACTTTACAATCTTTATTCTAGCCTAAATTACAATTAGTATTCACCAAAACAATAACATCGATGAGATACCATATTTCATGATAATGTATAGAAAATATACAAACTCTTATCTTTCGGTAAGCATTACAGTACATTTGTACTAGTAGGAACTCTGTTATTTTTGACAAACCCTCATAAAATATATTATGTTCTGTTCATTACCTGTTTTATCTTTTAAAGCATTTGCTGACATTTTTATCTGACTTTTTGTATTCTTCACCCACTCTTTGTCCGGATCAGTATTTCCTATCACTGCTGGATTAGGAAACACCACATCTTCTCGAGAAAACCTCTGTACTTCCAAAGCTAAAACAAGAGGATCTTTTTTAGCTAGCTTCGATGCTGTTAATATAGGATAGTATGTCTATACAGACCCTATGTTTTTTAAAGGGGACAACTCTGTAGTCTACTCTTTTTTTCCTGAAATTAATTTTCTCTGCACCCTCAAACATAGATAATCAAGCCCAAAATAAAATCAAGCTACAATTGAATATGAAGTTAAGATGATTTATTGGAAAAAAATATATTATCTAGTCGTGTAGCCAGACTTCATACAGGACTACGAATGTCGACGCAAAACAACCTTTGTTCATCTTGTGACGTATTAAAATGTTCAAGAAATAAAGGAAAACAATTATAAACATAGAGACGTTCACCAGCTATAAACACTTAGTTAATTCTACTTAGTTATTTCTAATTAATGTACAATAGTTTTAGAAAAAATGTATGTCGTGATGACGTTCAAACTATTACCTAAATTCTTCTTTAATATGGTCGTCTTACTGATAGTAGTCAAGGTCTTTCCAATCGCTTCAGCAGCGGAAGTAACAGCTTTTAGTATATTCTCCACTCCTTTATTGTCCTGTATCATTATAAACCAATACTTAAAAATCTCGACCAAAGAACTACTGATATCCAGAATATATACTCCGACACGCCCACTGATTCCATTCAAAAAGTGTACATTATTTTCGTAAGCGGACACTTTTGTGAGCTATAAGAAAACTGTTTCAATCATAAAATAATTGCCATAAATGGTCAATTAGATGAAAACTATGACAAATCTGTGTAACAGTTAAATAAACGACATAGTAACTGATTGTCTACAGCATAAAACATTGAGCTATGAAATTGTATAAACACACAGCATGGATTAATATGCTGCATTACTGTAAAAAACATCAAGTTTGTGGCGTTAAATTTTATTCAATTTCTTGGTTGAACTATATCATAAAATTCAATCCTCACAATTTATCTACATCCCAACAACTATACAACAATGGCTTAGTTTTTATAATCCCCGGAGTAAAACTCCTCTAAAGTGAATGATTTTACTGTATTAATTATCGATAGCAATTGAACGGAACTACAATCCATTTGTAAGCTTGAAACATATATTGTGCAAATTGGCAATCAATTGCAATAAACCTGAATTATATACGAGTACATCAACCGATTAGTGGCTATGACTATTTTTCCATTTTCTTCATGAGCATTGCTAATGCCATTAAGTATCACTTCAATACAACATTGGATTGTCTGTGCGCTACAGTATTAATTTAGATCAATACATATATCCATGTGAAAATATGTCATTTCATTAAGGATCATATCATAATGCCTTAACATTCACAAAACAGTTAACAATCTATTAGAAGCTTTTTTATATGAACCTGTTTGAAAATATTTTCATGGATTGTTTATTTTAAAATACAAAATAAAAGACAAATAATATGCACATATATGTACCTTTGTGCATCAAGCCTGTATCATCAGTCACCAATATGGAAACCTATAGATGTGTATTCTTTTATGTGGTGTAGTAACACATGGGCACACTTGATGTTTACTCAATAAATATTCACATGCTAATAAATGCTCAGCACTGTATGCATGGACAGTTAGATAATCCCTAAGGATCATAAGGCCAAGCTAATTTTGAACATTAGAATTACATTTTCTAATATGCAAATCATCTTCTGTTCTTGAATTGTGCCAGAATAGTTTTTGATAATCATTGTCACTCTGGTGATCGTTTTGTTTTTGTCGGAGTATAAGTCAGATATAGTACTAGTTATTTGTCAAAAGTATCTTCTTACAAGGGTTATTGTACAGTTTTGTGAGGACAAACAACAAATTATCCTCGGCTTCGCCTCGGACAATTATGTTCTTTGTCCTCACAAAACTGTACAATAACCCTTGTAAGAAGACACTTTTGACGAATAACTAGTACTATATCTATTACATAATATACATAATAGTACTACCAATCTAAATCATACATAATGAGATAAAAGTTTGTAATAAAATTCTTCAGATCGCCTCTATGTTCCAGCTTAGAGTGATGGATGTCTAGAAGTGACACTTGACGCATCGCAAGACGCATCACAAGCCGCATACACATGAAGGTAGGATTGATGAGCCAATTATCTGTTTTTTAAACGCCAAGCACCGTTTATCAACATTTTATACGTCAATGGACCTAACGTATTTCGAGATAATCAAATTGTACGAATTGCAATACGCAAGGAAGCTGAGTGCTGCCTTCCCTGTCTGACTTAATATTATCTTTTTGTGTAGAATAAGCAGATTATGACATAAAAATAACATAACATAACGACCAAGCATCAATCCTAGATAGTGATAAGATTGAGCTCTAATCACTATGCTGACCAGTCAAATTGAGGTAACGGGTTACACATCAATAAAACCATTTTCAGTGTGTAGGGGTCACTATTTACTTACTGCTTTCCAGGTGTTTTGGTTTTCTTTTGCAATCAAGTGGTCAGCAGCATCCATAAAATTCTACAATAAAACGAAATTGTCGAGCTAAACGAATATACATATGTATATAAGTGTGCTCATACACAATGACGTGTTCAGAACTTTTATTTGTTTAAACACATTCTATTCAACAGAAATTGCACAACCCGGCGTATACTATCAATCAATTCACATATTTTACATACAACTGTAGTTTGTTCATTACCAAATTCTGAAAAAGTATTTCACTATTCATCACCTATTAGAGATATTTCGGACAACTTGCATATGTAATTCGTTCAGTAACAAATTATGAATTTCTATTCATTCTTGATTTATTTATCATTTAGGTGTATTCGTGATTTTCAAATCAGGGAAATTCAGACTACCTACATTAGTGGTTTGTTCATTAACAAACTCGGGATTATCATTTAGCAATACACCAATCGTTTCCAATAAGTTTGATAGAATATTTAGTTCACCATCTGTCAGCGTTTCCGTCTCATCGGCTTCCGCTGTAGTTCCAGTAATGGTAGCTATTTCATCTACAGTTTGTTCAATGCTTTCTCCTGTCGCTTCCTCCTCAAACGCATTCACCTATATGTAATAAACTATATTTTGAATAGTGTTGTCCTCAACTGTAGTGTACTGATGATATAGTTACTACAATGGAAGAATCGCTTTTGAACAAAAATAGTTCTCAGTCTTGTGCTCATGAGCTGTCTGTGGAGATCGACATTGCTTAAACCAGTCTAGACACGTTATCAAGCGAGCCTCTGGCCAGCTTATCCATTTTTCCTATGACGAGTTACTGAAATGTAAGCCATGTAGTTATTTTGTTCACCAATCGCTAGTGACGTCGTTGCCCGGGAATTTGTTGACACGTGGAAGATACTTACGTGATTAGTGTTTATTAGTATTTATTCTAAAAGTGAATACAGGTTACGTACAACTTTAGTGTGCTGATGAATTACAACCATGTAATACTCAAGCACTAAAGGACAATATTGACATAAAGGAAGGGAGAAACGCATCCAGAGTCTTGAGCATTCTACATTTATATCAATACATTATAGAATTATAGAAACACGAAATAGCTTTTGACCACGGCAAAACAATTTACTGGGATACATTCACTTTTAGATTTGTCCAATTAATTATCATAAACTTAAATTGCATACCCAGACATCAAGTAAATAATTTCGCCTCGCCAACGGATGTTAGAGCTGGGATGTTTGATAAATCGCATACTAACCTGTGTTTCTATGTTCTGAATCACTTTTCTAACACAGTTATATTTAGGGAGGTTCCACACACCGTCACTTCTGCATTCTCTAGTAATGTTCCCTATAAAATACCATTTTATATACTATAGATTATCGTTCAAAATCCAATGTCAATGCTGAGTAAATGGCTGTATCCATTGTAGCATTTCAAAATTGTGGTGATTTTCTATGGATTAATTTATTATAAATATTCCTCAGTTGGATTTATTGAACATAACCAACATGATATTTTCTTATTCCAGATGGCCACTTGCACATATTTAACCGTTCAAAGCCACATGCCTTGTATTTTACCATTCCAAAAACATATCTGCATATAATGTTTTAATTAACTCCACCATGATTATTGTATGGTATTCTCATACAATTATTTTATGTAGTTAGGGTCAGTCATGTGCAATATGATTACCAGCCCTTCCGATAAACTAAGTGTTCTCAGAAAGAAAAACGTATCACATAATCCAAACTGGCTGAACCTTTAAGTACCCGTTTAAAGTCATTTTCGACCTGCGTTAGTTCAACCAACTGCACATTTACTCCCCGATCATTTAGTCGCAGTCGGCTGTTAGACTCTGCGCTGCTAGCACATTGACATTTTATCTTCTCATGTATTGATTTATACACCAGTAAATAGGAGCACCTTACTTGAAGGCCACCACTCTCCTTTAAATAAGGATGACACTTTAGTAAATAAGCATTTTTGTATTCATATAAAATAAATGCTAAATGTACAACTATAGTACATATTGTAAGGAACCGAATGACATATCTTACCTGTATAACCTTCCTTGCATAACTTCAATCGTATGCTTCCAACAACTGCTTCTAACCATAGATTACCTCGAGTGTCTGTATTGTTACCACATGTTTTAATAACAACCTCTGGAATATTGCCTGAGACGATAAATGCTTTAAACAATATAAAAACATTATTATAAATTGACGATTTCAATACTGTCATGTGTGTGTTCTAGACATATTCATAAACCGTTTAAAACCCCGTCAGTAGTCATCAGTGAAATTTCTGATGTGGCAATTGCACCCTGTCTAAGCGTAAAACCGAGCGTGCGGATCGATAACGACGGAGCAGTGCGGCAAATGCGGATTTTTGTTATGGTCAAGGTAATGTTTGGCTTCATTCTTTTAATTTTAAAACAATGAGATTGGGAATTGGCCGAGGATGATCTACAATAAATGCCCCTCGATCGTGATGCATTGAAATAATCATAGCACTTGTAGTTCTTCCTAACATTCGGGAAAAACGCACCGAAACTTGCCCTGTTTTGCTACCGTCCCGTAGTTTTCTCGTCGCAAATGGTTCAAGTATCCTTTATAATCCTTTTTCCTCGTCATTCATATAGAATACATAATATGTAACAAATACCTTACCACTTAAGCGGTTTAAAACTAATTGAATCCTCGAAAACCCGGCCGTCAAAGAGACGTGTTTTTAATAAAAAAATAATTGAGGACACAATTTTCAGGTTCATTTTCCTAGAGTTGTTTTAAGCGTTGTTATCCTCGTATTAACCTATTACTGGTGGTGTGAGATGAAGTTACAGCGGTACTGGTTTCTTGCGCAACTTTTGTAGGGGTGGAATGGCGTCATAGCCAAATTGTCTAATGCTTTTGTACTATGCATTGCTAGGCGATGGAACTGTATACAGTTTGAGCTTAAATCCTACAATAGGTGCAAATATTCTATTGAGCCTCAATGATAATGTCAACTAAACAAGAGGACCAATATTATCGTACCAAGGGTGGTCTTATTACTGAGGTTTTATGTTATGTTACTTACTGTTTTGACAATATGTTCCATCATAACCGTTCAAGCAATCACACGTGTAGCCATCTACACCGTCCACACATAGGGCTCCATTCTGACATAGACTGGTCACACATTCATCAATATCTGTATGTAACAAAGTCAGATAGAATCTCAAGATTAGACTCCAGACCAGCAAAGTGTCCAATGACAAGAACATTGTCTCGACTTATACGATCAGGGGTGGTATTCAATATTGATCTTATTTAATTGGAGAATAAGAATAGCCAATCATATGGCATGTTACTGACCCAACGTTTATATGGTGTGATCTGATTGGTTGTTCTTGTTCTTAGGTTAAGTAAGATCAATATTGAATACCAGCCCAGGCCAAGCAGTATAAGGATTTAGAATGAATAAGTCAGGCCTTTGATTGCTCCAAGATCAAACAGGCTGAAATATCCTACCCTACCCCTCACCCTTGCAAAAACATAACTTTTCAAGTTGGTTATAAGCCAATGCAATTATTGTCAGTTATTGTTGTTACCCGCAATACAATTAAATATCATTATAAATATCAATATAAGTATCAAAAACACACATTTATCAATATCTACAGACAAATATTAATATCAAAAGCCATGTTAACTCACAATTTTTTAACAAATTTCCAAACAGAGCAGTTGCATGTGTTGTTTTTCCCAAACTGGTTAAAAACACTGATAATTTACAGTCAAACCTGTGTTTAAGACCACCTGTGTATAAAGACCACCTGTCGGTAAAACGCCACCAATTTCATCAGTTCTCTCATTAGATCATTTTTATTATACCTAACCTTTTAAGATTACAAAGACCACTTTTTAGGACAATGAATGTGATGTCTTGACAATGTTTGTGTTATCATGATGTCAGGCGCTGATCATATAATAGATTGGCTAACGTTACTGCTAATTTAAAAAAAATATTTATTGCAATCCGCAGACGTGCTAAACAATATATCAGGCACAGGCAATACTGAATCATAGGCTATGTGATGATATGGTAATGTACTAGTCAATATTAAGCCCACCCAGAGGGTGGCGGGGATACAGGGGGAATAAGACAGACAAATCTTCCAGACAGGCGAAAATAAGACGACCTTATCGACTCCGAGTCCTGGAGAATAGACTTTCGTTCGGAAATTTCTACACCGCGAAAGACGACAGTGATACTTTTATTCGTGTTTTCATTAAAGTACCCGGATGAAAAACTATGCCCCCCGGTGGGGACTTAGACAGTAAGCATTGTCTCCAAAAAATTGAAAATGTCTAATTTCCCCTGGGCCGACTAGTGCATATGTATGGAGTTGACTTACTGTTGTTGCAGAATTCTCCGTCGTACCCAGAGACACATAAACAAGAATAATCATTTATACCATCAATACAGCTAGCTCCATTCTGACATACGTTAGTGACACATTCATCAATGTCTGAAACACAAAAAATATACAATATTAGCCAAAATATTGCATGCAGCCAGACTCAGGGGAAAACGGGAAACAATTCGAAAGAAGCTGTCTGATGACAAACATTACTTCGTACTCGATTTGCTCATCAGTGACTTATAAAAGATACATTCCAAGATGCTTTAGGCTATCCCAAACACTTTGTCTTTATAACAGACTGGTTCAATGATAACATTTTTCCTGAGATTGTCACCCTACCATAAGAAACACTACAGAACACTTACTATTCTGGCAGAATGTCCCGTCGTACCCAGCTACACAAGTGCATGTGTATGCATTGATTCCGTCCACACACGTTGCAACATTCTGGCACGTATTACCAATACATTCATCAATATCTGAAATCATTAAAAACTCTACTACAAAATCACCTTAAATTACCAAAACAAAGTAAACTCTTTATACCATAATCATGTTTTTCCACCTCTCTTCAACCATAAATTCATTTCACAAACTGTACACTCATAAAATACATGTATAATAAATACCAAGTTGACATAGAACATTTGTCATGTCATTGCATGTTCAAAAGAGCTTTATAATCAAAGTAGGGACATGGTTTGAAATAAATCGAGGAGAGTAATTTTAGAAACATGAAATAAACACACACAAATAAAGATAAAATACAGTATGTACAAGTATTTATATTCAGCAAAAAGAAACAAATTTAAAGTAATTAGTTTAATGAATAATCTAGTGTTACTAAGATACCCGGTAAAATAGGTGACACTTTTTCCAACAATTAGGTCATCTATTTGTTTTTCCGTGAGAGGTTGGGTATTTTCAAGGTGCTTGCCACTTGAGAGCGACCATGCATTTTAGCTTGGTCGTCTGTCTATGGCGATATTGTACCTGGAGTCCCAAGGGTCAATGTTAGTAATCGAGACATGGGGGAATTCGGAGAGTGCATCCCACCTGCTCTTCTAACCCTTAGATTACGGCGACTTTTTGTGGAACTTATCCGGATCAGATTTTTTGTTTTTACACCAGGTAAAAATTGTTTTTTCCAAGATCATATGCTCCATTTAATGTAGATTCTATATACAAGTAGATGTATATGATTAGCCAGTTTTTAAATAAGTTGCATAGTTTAACCAACATATTATATAAAATAAACAAAATAAATTTAAGAGAACACCATACTTGTCTGACAATTGTTGTCTTCATATCCGGCTACACAAGTACAGGAGTAGTCATGGACTCCGTCTACACATGTTGCACCATTCTGGCACGGATCCGGGGAGCAGTCATCAATATCTGTCAGAAGTTAACAGAAAAAAAACATATAACGCTGCTAAAATCTTTTCACAAATATCTTTTAAAATATATCACAAAAGACCACATATTTAAAGCGCAATAAAAACGCAAATCTTATATAATTCATTTGATATATTGTAGCATACTTCAGTCACGAATGCTATAACATTGGCTAAACAGAAGGAAGTAAATAATGAAATATTTTAGCCGAAAACAGTACAACTATAGCAATGGCTTAATTAGACTGAAGTAAATAATCTAAATTATAAGTCATGGGTTTCATATGAATCTTGAAACTATATTTTGGCTCTTGAATTTGCATAACATGCCAGTTTTGACTCAAATGTACGACACTAATAATACTACATCTTGAAAGTTTTGGATGACCCTTCAAAATTGGGATTTAGGGGTGATTTTGACTCTTCATTTGTGGAGGATAGTAAAAGCCCTGTAGATCTTTTCTGGATCTTTTGTTTCTAGATTGTATCAAACAGGCTAAAAGATCCATACAACGACTTACTGTTCTCGCAATTTGTTCCATCATAGCCCACATTACACGAGCACAAATACTGATTTTCGCCATCAAGACAGATACCATTCCGGCATGGTGAGGAGGCACATTCGTTGATGTCTACATGAAAAATATTTTCAATTAATATTATCAATTTATCATACAGTGCTGTAAATGAAAGACCAGTTAGATACCAGGTTTTATAACTTTTTTTCAATATTGATTTTGAAATGCCAGTTTAATACCAGGTCCTCAAACTTTATTCAATATTGTTTTTGTAATGCCAGTTTAATACCAGGTAATGAAACTTTTTTAAAAAAATTGTTTTTGAAATACCAGTTTAATACCATGTATTTAAACGTTTTTAAAAATATTGTTTTTGAAATGCCAGTTTAATACATGTACCAGGTATTTTAAAAAAATGTTACAAGTCCTGTTACATGTAATATCACTACTGTTGGTATTCCAAAGGTTTATCCATGCTAGTCTTTTTCTATACAGGAAAATATTGAATAGGTTGTTCGCGGTAAAACAAATTCATGACATCTAAAATGAAGATATTTCAGTATATGTACTGCATGTACACAAATTAAATTTTGAATTAGTAAATAAAATGTGATCTAGTAGTACAACTGTGCATAAAAATTACAGGAAGAATCAACAGCTTGTGAAAAGTTGAATATCTATTCAGAGCATCCGAATACTGCAATAGCCAATTATGTTCATGTGATGATTATGGACCACAAACAGGGCAGTGCAGAATAGGTCCTCCTCTTTTAAAACTGGAGAAAATTTGCAATGGTTATTTTTATATCCTCTACATATCAAAAGTATGCATTAAGTACTGTTTTGTGGTGGCACAGTAGTCGATTGAGGTCCCCGGTTAGAATTATGGCCAGGGCATTTGATCATTTAAATACTATTTTCAGTGTTTTCCCCCCATCTGAGAATGAACTGGTTGGTAACCCAGAGGTATCAGTGCTATGCACAAGGATAATAAAGGAACCAATGAGTCTTTTAAGAACTAGCTATGGTTTCTACCCTGATTCCGTATATAACACAAAGTGTCGGTCTCTTCCCTAGAAGACAAAACTATATACTTGGGACTGTTCCAGTTAAACATGAAAAAACAACTTACTGTTTCCACACACACTTCCGTCGTATCCATCCGCGCAGGTACACGTGTAGGAGTTGACCGCATCGACACAAGAACCGCCATTCTGACACGGTGAACTCGCACATTCATTAATATCTGTAAGATTTCCAATTTCATATTACGTTACTTGTGACAGTTCAGTAGATACAATGTATGAATCGATTTCAATGCCATCAATTGTTTTAAAGGTGCTGCCTCACAGATCAGGATATAATTTTTGTATGACGTAATTTTCCTACCTAACCAAGTATTTATATACGTAAAATTACATTAAATATGTATTTATAAGCCAATGCAATTTTTGTCAGTAATTTTTGTGACCCACAATACAATTACATCAATTTAGATATATTAAAAACATAACATTCATAAAAACTTGAGAGTAAAAAGAAAATTAAACATTTTGATGTCTAAGTCTGAATTTCAGTTTAAAAAAAACCAATAGTAAATATTGAAAACTAACCAGTTTGACAATTATGCTGACTGTGCATTTTATCATAAAAATTTCAAATACATTTGTACTGTAAATTACTTTATATTCCCATGATCTTTATTTAATGAATTTCGGATTCACACTTACTTCATGGATTTAGGCATTTGCAGCCCAAGGTTCCCTCTGTTAAAAAAATATATTTACCTTGCATAATAAATTCATGAGAAACTCTAGTTGCTAATAATAGCGAATATATAAACATTGCTAAAATTAAACGATATACAATATCTTTTTTAACATCAACATACCATTTTGACAAAATATGCCCTCATATCCAGAGGTACACACACAACTATATGCATCAATATCGTCTACGCATGTTGCACCATTTTGACAGCTGTTAGTTAAACATTCATCAATATCTGAAACATATAATCTTCTATAACATTTTGCATTGCATTCAAACAGGCACATTAAAGACACTCTAGGGTGAAACTGTGGCCGAAAGGTTAGCGCTCTTGACTACCCCGGTTCGAATCTTTGCTAGGGCACTGGAAACTTCAAAAACGCTGTTTAAGCTCTTACGCATATTGGAACGCGTAGTTGGGGTACCGGTAAAATCGTCTACAGTGTATATCTGTAATCCTATTGCTTGGAAGCATGGCAGCTGAGCGACATTTTGGTGATTATAAGAAGGTACTCGGAATAAAATTCATATTAAGTTATTAAAATGGAAGAAACCGTGTGCCTGTGGATCTTCTATGACATGTCTTACATATGTGGAGAAGTTTGTCAGTTATTATCGATACAAGTGAGGCAATTTACAAGTTACTACTGGTAAAGAACTTATTGTAAGAAAATTGGAAAGGACAGTACAGATCAACTGACCGTTAAAATGACTGAAAACTCACTCCAAATAATATTTGTAAGAAAAGGGTGGTCTTATTGCTGAGGTTTTATTTTATGTTACTTACTGTTTTGACAATATGTTCCATCATATCCGTTCAAGCAATCACACGTGTAGCCATCTACACCGTCCACACATAGGGCTCCATTCTGACATAGACTGGTCACACATTCATCAATATCTGTATGTAACAAAGTCAGAAAAAATCTCAAGTTTAGTCTACAGACCAGCAAAGTGTCCAATGACAAGAACATCGTCTAGACTTTTACGATCAGGGGTGGTATTCAATTTTGATCTTATTTAATTGGAGAATAAGGATAGCCAATCATATCGGCCTATTACTGACCAAAAGTTTAATATGGTGTGATCTGATTGGTTGTCCTTGTCCTTAAGTCAAGTAAGATCAATACTGAATACCACCCCAGGCCAAGCAGTAGAAGGATTTAGAATGAATAAATCAGGCCTGTGGTAGCTCCAAGATCAAAAATACTGAAATATCCTACCCTACCCACTCACCCTTGCAAAAACATAACTTTTCAAGTTGGTTATAAGCCAATGCATTTTTTGTCAGTAATTGTTGTTACCCACAATACAATTTCATCAATTTAAATGAATTAAGAACACAACATTCATAAAAACATGGGAGTGAAAAGAAAATTTAACATTCTGATGTCTAAGTCTGAATTTAAGTTTTAAGATAAACAAACCATTAGTAAATATTGAAAACTAACCAGTTTGACAATTATGCTGACAGTACATTTTATCATAACAATTACAAATACTGTAAATCACTTCATATTCGCATGATCTTTATTTAATGAATTTCGGATTCAAGCTTACTTAACGGATTTATGCATTTGCAGCCTTAGGTGCCGTCTGTTTAAAAATTATATCTACCTTGCTTAATAAATTCATGAGAAACTATATTTGCAAATAAAGGCGAACATATTAACATTGCTAACAATAAACGACATACAATATGTTTTTTAACATCAACATACCATTTTGACAAAATATGCCCTCATATCCAGAGGTACACACACAACTATATGCATCAATATCGTCAACACATGTTGCACCATTTTGACAGCTGTTAGTTAAACATTCATCAATATCTGAAACATATAATCTTCTTTAACATTTTGCATTGCATTCAAACAGGCACATCAAAGACACTCTAGGGTGAAACTGTGGCCGAAAGGTTAGCGCTCTTGACTACTAATCTGAAGGACCCTAGTTCAATTTTTTGCTGGGGCATTTGAATCTTCAGAAACGCTGTTTGAGCTCTTACGCATATCGTATTTGGGGTACCGGTTAAATCGTCTACAGTGTATATCTGTAATCCCATTGCTTGAAAGCATGACAACTGAGCGACCTTTTGGTGATAATGAGAAGGTACTCGGAAAAACAAATCATATTAAGTTATGATAATGGATGAAACCGTGCGCCTGTGGTTCTTTTATGACATGTCCTCAACATGTGGAGAAGTTATAAGTTGCTAGTGATACAAGTGAGGCGATTTACAAGTTACTACTGGTAGAGAACTTATTGTTGGACAAAAGACTTGGTAGCACGTTCATCAATATCTGCGGAGAAATATTCATCAATATAAATATCAATATAAATGTAAATATCAGAAACACACATTTGTCAAAATATATTGAGAAATATTCATCAATATACATATCAATATAGATATCAATATAAGTGTCAATATAAGTACATGTATCAAAAACACACATTTATCAATATCAACAGAGAAATATGCAAATACTGTTGCCAGAACAGAATATAATTTAAGAAATTAACAAAAAGGCTACAAATAGAAACGTTCACACAATGTCAGGCTGTACGGTTATGTCATATGATTGATGATGTCATGCAATACACAAAACAATAATTTCATTGATAAAAATTGCTAAATATATACGCGGGTGATTGGTTCATCAGCTGATATACGGTTTATTTAATCACGCAACCTTCCTATATGTTGACATGGAGTTAAAATAAAGATAGAAGTGTTAGAATAGAAAACGTATAACATATAACCAACATATTAATCATAATGTATTCTGGCCAACGTTACTGCTTATTTAAATAAAATATTTATTGCAATCTGCAGACGTGCTAAACAATATATCAGGCACAGGCAATACTGAATCATAGGCTATGTGATGGTATGGTAATGCACTAGTCAATATTAAGCCCGCCCAGAGGGTGGCGGGGTTACAGGTGGAATTAGACGGACGAATCTTCCAGACAGAGGCGGGAATAAGACAACCTTATCGACTCCGAGTCCTGGATAGACTTTCGTCCGGAAATTTCGACAGCACGAA
Organism: Spisula solida; assembly: GCA_947247005.1. Taxonomy (NCBI): domain Eukaryota; kingdom Metazoa; phylum Mollusca; class Bivalvia; order Venerida; family Mactridae; genus Spisula; species Spisula solida. The sequence goes on along the minus strand of OX365946.1, from coordinate 2,214,293 downwards.
AGACGACAGTGATACTTTTATTCGTGTTTTCGTTACAGTACCCGGATGAAAAACTATGCCCCAAGGTTGGGATTTAGACAGTTTGCATTGTCTCCTGGGTTGGGATTTAGACCAATCGTGAAAGCACGGTCATTTCCGTTTGTCTCCGGCAAATAAACTTCGTGTCTAACTGTAGTTATACACCAATATGATTCGCCTGGGTTATATGTCACAGCTACGTTCGCGCGAAAGTAACAAATTATGTATCCGTCAATAAGATGATTATTTTATCTTTCCCAACCTTTTTTTATTCTTATGATCACACGAAGACATATCATAAAAAAATAACCCATATCTTAAAATATTATTCATAATTTATATTTCCCAAGCGCATGTTAAAAACATCAACAAACATGACCCTTATTCAATTTTCGGAAAAGCGGGTTTGTTAACAATATATACTACATAACTTTCGGATCATTTAAAGTTAAATTCGCACTGGAACACATGTGATTAATCATTGCGTGAAATTTTGTAGTGCGTATTTACTGGTATAATATATGTATATGGATCTATATATTTGTGTGAACATGTATTGGCATAATGTGTACTGAATACTGGGGGCTGCCATTTTCTAATCATGTGACTAAATAAAGTTTCAATATGGTGCCTTGTTAAGTTAGAGGTCTATTGGAAAGCATAAAGGCCGAGGTGATCAGAATGGGATTTAGATATCAAAAAATTCAAAATGTCAAATTTCCCCTGCGCCGACTAGTGCATACATTTATGTATGGAGTTGACTTACTGTTGTTGCAGAATTCTCCGTCGTACCCAGAGACACATAAACAAGAATAATCATTGATACCATCAATACAGCTTGCTCCATTCTGACATACGTTAGTGGCACATTCATCAATGTCTGAAACACGAAAAATATACAATATTAGCCAAAATATTGCATGCAGCCAGACTCATGGGGAAAACGGGAGACAATTCGACAAAAGCTGTCTGATGCCAAACTTCGTACTGGATTTGATTTGCTCATCAGGGACTTATGAAATATACATTCCAAGATGCTATAGGCTATCCCAAACACTTTGTCTTCATTACAGAGATATTCCAAACGAACTTTTTTTCTGAGATTGTCAGCCTACCATAAGAAACACTACAGAACACTTACTATTCTCACAGAATGTTCCGTCGTACCCAGCTACACAAGTACATGTGTATGCATTGATTCCGTCCACACACGTTGCAACATTCTGGCACGTATTACCAATACATTCATCAATATCTGAAATCATTAAAAACTCTACTACAAAATCACCTTAAATTACCAAAACAAAGTAAACTCTTTATACCATGATCACGTCTTCCCACCTCCCTTCAACCATAATTTATTTCACAAACTGAAAAATCATATAATACATGTATAATAAATACCAAGATTACATAGCTCTTTCATCATGCTATTGCATATTCAAAAGTACAATTTCAGAACATAAAACACACACGCACTCACGCAGGCATGCACGCACGCCAATATTGGGGGAATTAGGCAGGGTGCACCCCACTCACCCTCTAACTCTCACATTACCGGGACCCCTTTTTGGGAACTTATCTATATACACAAGGTAAAAATTGGTTTTTCCAAGGTCATATTTTACGTCAAATTTCCTTCATTTAATGTAGATTTTATATACAAGTACATGTATATGATTGGCCAGCTTTTAAATAAGTTGCATATTTTAACCAACATATTATATAAAATAAACAAAATAAATTTAAGAAAACACCATACTTGTCTGACAATCTTTGTCTTCATATCCGGCTACACAAGTACAGGAGTAGTCATCGACTCCGTCTACACATGTTGCACCATTCTGGCACGGATCAGGCGAACAGTCATCAATATCTGTCAGAAGTGAACAGAAAAAAACATATAACGTTGCTAAAATCTTTTCACAAATATCTTCAAAAATATATCACAAAAGACCACATAATTAAAGCCCAATAAAAACTCAAATCTTATTTAATTGGTTATCACATCTTGTAGCAGATGACAGTCAAGCTATCTATCACATTGGCCAAACAGAAGAAAGTAAAAAATCATATATTTTAGCAGAAGACAGTAAAACTATGGCATTGGCTTAATTAGACTGAAGTAAATAATCTAAATTATAAGTCATGAGTTTCAAATGAATCTTGAAACTATATTTTGATTCTTGAATTTGAAAAACATGCCAGTTTTGACTCAAATTTACTACATTAATAATACTACAACTTGAAATATTTTCGTTTTTAACATTTTTTTATTTTCATAAGACATATAATACAACTGTACACATATACAAAATATACAAACAATTTTGTCAAATTAAAGTCTGTGAAATTAATTGATATTAATCATTAATGTCATTATGATTTTTGTAGTATATGTTATAGTTAGAACATATTAAGTAAACTTTAATGATTAAAAAGGGCGGAGCGAGCGATGTATAGATATTTTCTGGTTATTATTTTCAAGATTGTAACAAACAGGCTAAAATATCCTAGCATCGACTTACAGTTCTCGCAATTTGTTCCATCATAGCCTGCTTTACATGAGCACAAATACTGATTTATGCCATCAAGACAGAAACCATTCTGGCACGGTGAGGAGGCACATTCGTCGATGTCTACATGAAAAATATTTTCAATAAATATTATCATACAGTGCTGTAAATTAAATACCAGTTAAATACCAGGTTTTATAACTTTTTTTCAATGTTGTTTTTGAAATGCCAGTTTAATACCAGGTGCCCAAACTTTTTTCAATATTGTTTTTGAAATGCCAGTTTAATCCCAGGTGCCCAAACTTTTTTCAATATTGATTTTGAAATGCCAGTTTAATACCAGGTATTAAAACTTTTTAAAAAAAATGTTCTTGAAATACCAGTAACTGTTTAATACCAAGTATTTAAACTTTTTTAAAAATATTGTTTTTAGTCCCATTACATTTATTGTCACTACTGTTGGTATTCCACAGGTTTAAGCATGCTAGTCTTTTTCTTTTTCTATATAGGCAAAAATTGAATAGGTCATTTGCATTAAACATATCAATGACATAGGTATCCGAACCAATGAGTCTTTTAAGAACAAGCTATGGTTTCTACCCTAATTCCGTGTATAACACAAAGTATCGGTCTCTTCCAGAGAACCATGTCCATGTACTTGTGACTGTCCCAGTTAAACATAAACAACAACAACTTACTGTTTCCACACACACTTCCGTCGTATCCATCCACGCAGGTACACGTGAAGGAGTTGACCCCATCTACACAAGTACCGCCATTCTGACACGGTAAACTCGAACATTCATCAATATCTGTAAGATTTTCAATTTTACATTACGTTACTTATGACAGTTTTGTACATATGTATTAATTTCAATGCAATGAAATGACGACCATAAATGGTTTAAAAATGTCAAAAACGACAGGCTGATAACTATATTAGATAGAACATAGTAAATATGGATCATATACAGTACTGTTTACATATTTACATTCAGCATGGTTTAGTGCGCCCAGGATAATGTGATATTTACAAAAATGAATCGGTTTGGTCAACTGTTGCAAAATAAGTTATACAAATTATTAAAGTAAACAGATAAGGCCAGTATTGTACTCAAAACATCATGGATAAATCATGCACATCTGATTAATCCACCTTTGTGGAATATACCAAATTTCATAATATTATAATTTTATAATTATACTACCTGGCAATGAATGACACATTGTGGACTTTGAATTTTATGCATAATTAACCATAATGGGAGGTAATTATGAACTATAACTACACTGAAGTGAGTGAAAAAAAAGTTAGTCAGTGAGGACTATAGCATGAGTCCTGTGTGTTCAAGCTGGACATTTAAGGATATAATAAAGAACAAAATTAAATGAAATGAAACCTATTTCACAGTCATTTCCCTCATATCCAGGGGCACAAGTACAGCTGTAGGAAGCCACGAGATCGGTACACGCACCACCATTTTGACACGGAGTGGTGGCACATTCGTCAATTTCTGTATAAATATACAAGAGCATTTATTTTAATTTTATGTACATTGCTAGCAGGATACCAGTTCTATCAATCAAATTAATTACACAATTATGATTAAATACTTTAACATCATTTAATTTCAAAATTAATGGACAAAATCTTATGGTTTTGGTGAAAAGACAATTATGTGTAGACGTACTGTAAAGGATTTCGGATTTCAGGAAAAATTGGCAAGGCCAAAATGCTCTCATCAAACAGATATAATAATTGTTTTACTACTGTTTATTGTTGATACTTCTCAAAAACATAGTTTTATACCAGACTGAACTTGAAAGCAAGTATGACAGTCGAAGAAAACTTGAAATATTTATACGTTAATTATTCATAGGGGATTTAATATCATTATTCACTCACGCAGCACCATCCATGAAATCCACGAAGTTAGATACTCCATGAATATTAATGATTTTACAGTACCCAGTAGCTTGCTTCACTGATTTGGCATAAATCAATTAAATAAGGGAAAAATCAAGATTATCAATTTTTTACATAGTTTAGAAGCATTATGTAAAGAGCTACAATAATCACAAAGAATACAAGGGTTATTGTTTGTTTCTGGAGAAATATTTGCAGCTAAATTTAGTCACAACTTAGCGACTTAAGTCAAAATATTTCAGTTTTCTCTTAAGATGCTTTATGAAAATACCACCAGCCACATGTGAAAATTTTATTTTCTGTAATCACGAGTGAAACAAAATGTGATCTTTCACCAAAAATCAACAAATTTTATCAAAGTTTATTATCATTATGCTTCAATTTCTCATAAAATGGTACAGCAATAGGCCTAATTGGAAAACATCATGTTGAAATTATGGCATCATAATGACGTAACACGTGATTTGAAGTTCGGCGTCGTTGATGCAACATTTCTTTTTATGTATAGTAATGGATGCAAAATGCTATTTTCACTGTTATTTTCACTGATAAATCTTTATAATTAATCGGTAGAATATAATAAATATAATTATACATATGATGATTTTCTTCTATATATATATATACATTGTGTGTCAAGAAGCAATATATGATCAGTTAGAACATCCTCTTGGAACCTTTATTAAGTTAATTTTTTACCTGTGCAGGCTAACTTTGTTCCATCATCCTCATAACCGTTCTGACAAACGCAGGAAGTGAAGTCACAGGTCCCGAACGCAATATTAAAACACAGGAATATATTGGCTGAACAATCATCGTCCAATTCACCTGTATATTAATTTGAAATGTGTGTTACAGTTACGTCAAATAATGTTTACTGGGAAATAATGTGAATCAAATTTGCACTGACCATCCAACAAACTGAGCAACCAACCTTAAGAATGACTCCAAAATAGCACTCACATATTTCGTATCTAGGGGTACAATCACTACATGTTAGAGGCTGCATAAAGTACATAGTATATTATATAATACACCAATCAAATTAAATCAGTAAAAGGGGGTGCCTCACTTTCCAGAACAGTGGAGAAAAGGAAGCTGCCTCGGTTAATGAGCTGGATTTGTAACCCAAGGTTCAATTCCCAGTTGTGACAGGTCATTCTCTGTCATGAAAATTTGACATCAAATAGATCCCCACGTGAACATGTTTCTGGTTCCTGGTGGAAGGGTAAGTTAGTAATGGTCAGGATACAGTCCAGAAAACAATTAAGTGAGTTGGCCGCCCTAAGTAACTGAAAAAGTATTAAATTTTAGAAATGGCAAATAAACAAACAGAAAACACTTCTATTTACTGAATAACTGGCAGGAGTGAGCTGAAAGCTTTTAAAAGTTTTTAGAAAGTGTACAAGAATGAAATTTTGAATGAATTATATTGACCTGGTTCACAAGTAGTTGCGGTATTATTCCATCCTGTGTCAGCTACACATGTTGAAGTCCTTCCACCGCTTACTTTGTAACCATTGTTACAACTGTATTGCGCAATATCATCGGTTGTTGTTCCACCTGATGTATCCACCCCACCATTGGCCGGTGCAGCCAGAGCCCCGCATTCTGTAATGAAACAACATGGAATAATACAGGGATAATCCCTTAGGTCCTATTGATATGACCTAGGTTTGATATTTCAAACAAGCGATCCACAGGGTGGGGCCAGTCTGGCGGGAAGCCAGGTGTATAATTTAAGCAATCTTTGTATAGTACCTCATGATAATGCTCCTTGCAAACTCCAAAAGCTGTAAGAGTAGGTCTTTTGAAATCTATTTTTAGCTCCTCACAATGTGCTATAATTTAAGAAATGACCCATTTGAACAACTTTGAAAGAGCACCGCCTTAACATCATTCCTGTGAAGTTTGGTTAAATTTCATCAATTGGTTTAGTAGTAGAATTGTTGACAGACGATGATGCCGGACGCAAGACAACCGCATTTCCTTAAGTATGGCTCACCAGTGAGCACTTCAAGCTCAGGTGAGCCAAAAGACAAAAGCATAATGTGCCACTAATCTTGGTAATGGGTAAACGGTTGATGGGTGCATAAAAGGAGGTAATTGGATAATTATACACAAATTGTAAACCTTGTAGTTTGTCATTAGAGTAGAATGGCATATATGAATCCAGCAAATCACCCTTAGTGGTGAGCTAGCTTTTCACTGACGGGATTTGATGGTGTCTGTCGGTCAGGCACGTTACACTTTTAACTTTTTTGACAAGTAAAAGTGGGAAAAGTGGAACACACAAACAAAACGGGTAAGTTGAATATCTTATATTAACTTTTTTGCAAAACTCCAACCAATGGTTAGTGAGAAATAGTGCAGACAGATGGACAGACAAACCAAATCATGACCTCTATACTGTGTAGTGGGGGCCCGGGGGTTAAAAATTGACCCAAAAAGAAAAGACTAGATAAAGTCTCATAATTATTTGGACACAAGAAAAAAGGTCAAGTCATACATACCAAATGTGCAAGCTATTCCTGTACCATCATCGATGTAGCCAGCAACAGTTGGACAAGCACAGACACCATTGGCTATGTCGCAGTACGAGTTGACTAAAAAATTGGGACAATTCTCCTGGGTGGCGAATGTACATTCTGAAATTATAATATAGTAAATAGAAAGGTTTTTTGACACAAAAACATATGATTCCTATAAAGGGCCATAACTCCGGCTGAAAGCATCCAACCTAACTTTCCTGACAATATAACGGTATGTATACACAATATTCAAATAACGTGTTGAGCATAAATAAAGTAAAATAACTTTTTTGAAGTTTCATAAACAAAGGCAAAATTATATTTTATTAATACATACAATATATACACATAATTTCATAAAAAAAGTAAACTAATATTTTCATCAAAAAACGCAACACTTAACTTTATTAATAAAACATGTGAAATAACTTATTTAAAAGAAAAGCAAACTAGCTTGTTTTATAAAAAATGTGAAAGCAATTATTTAAACAACACTATGTAATAATATTACGTGTAATTCCCAGTTGTGAATGAACACCAACCACAAGACACCCAACAATATACAATAAAACACCAATCATTGTTCAATGTATCACTTTCTCTAAGATCCCAGAGTGATCTTATTTTCCATAATTATTAAAATAATACAGTCTTGAATTATTTAATAATTTAATTCCTCTATACTCGAAATTTTACGAAACAATAATCTGTCGACAATTGATCAACAAGGACTCCCTGTGGGACCATGATTTGGCACCATAGCAAAAATCTTCGATGATACCGATATTAATATAATAATACAGTTGCCACACATTATAATGACCAACATGTCCAACCGACAACCGATGGACTTTTAAATTAGCAAATGTGAAAAGTATATACATTGAATAAGAACAATGACCAAATAAGGCCAACACAAAATCTGTGAATACTGTGGTTTTGGTAAAAAAATTAATGCTGAAAAAATAGGAAAAACATTTTAAATTTGTTTAATTATTTTATTTATCTTATGAACTGGTACTGGAAAGTAGGGACCATCTGGGGTGAATGCCAGCCAAATGCCATGAAATGGTCTAGGGTTTGGGACAAAAACAGGGTAGGTGACAGGGTTACAAGAACCAGAATTTTTTTTACATTATTTTATTTTAAAAAAAAAGATAAAGATGTTTGTAAAACACATATGCCCTATGGCAGCCCTATAGTCAGAAATGGTAAAGGTCACAGTGACCTTGACCTACCGACCTCAAAATTAATAGGGGTCATCTACTGTTGATGTAAACCTCCATGTAAAGTTGGAAGATCCTAGGGCAAAGCTTTCTGATAATTGAATGGAAACCATTTGGTCTACTTGACAGACCTCCATGTGGAAAGCAATATACCCCTCATCATAGATGGGGGGGGGGCATAATTACTGTCAGAAGTCTATATTGCTTGCATCCTGACCTAGATCATCCAAAGCATCTCAAGTAGAAAATCTTATCTCAAATAGAGACTTTGCTCAAATCAAGAGTTCAAGCTCTTGAAATTTTACTATATAAACTAAGAATAACATTTACTGTTTTGTGATGGAAATTTTGAGTCCCTTGAGCCTCACATGGAATTTTACATTAAGCCACATGACAATTTTTGAGAGATTTGTGAGATCGGGGCCTGGTCCTGACACCTGGGGGTGTCGTCTTCTACAGTTGTAAGTGTATTAAAGTTTTGTCATCGGGTATACAAGTCTGTTCTACCAGATCATTGCTGGCAACTCAACAATAACTGGCTAGAACAATAGAAGACTTCATTATAGTCTAACATGGTATTATCAATTCAACTATTGTATTAACACTTATTGGGCCATAATTCATAACTATCTTTATATCAATGAAACATGGGGCTTTAAGGTCTTGATTTAACAGATGAAACATGGATTTTGGCATCTAAGCTTACAAGTATTATAATCAACTGCAATTCTTTGTTTTAAACTAGTACATGTATCAATCAAAACAGTATGAATATAATGACGACAAATATATAGGCCTGTCGGTTAAATATTAATTCATATTCTAGGCACGAAGCTAGCCTTTTATTCATGAGGATTGCTCCCCCAGAATGTTTTTAAATGGTTCTGTCTGTTGCATTCTTAGCATTATAGAGTGCTTAATTTATGATTGAATATGCATGAATAAATTACAAGGTTCTTGCGTTAAATATATCAATTTCGGCGCACCTTCATGATACTCCCTGCTTAAGAAACCATACAACCAGGGTTATAAATATAGACAACATATCAGCTGTTAAATTATGCTAATAAAGGTCAAGGATCACGTTAAAATCTCAGTACTTTATAGATTTTTGTATGATTTAAAATGGGCATTATATAGTAGTCAAACAATAACTTTAAAGCCAACCCAATTAATGCATAATTGCTTGAAACAATAGGTGTTATAACTTATAACCATTTGTATAATGACTGATAAAATGCCCAAATTGTCAATGACTCTATCACCATATTGTATTGTCTAACTTATACATCTATTTTACATCTCTATTACAATTTTGTATTGTAACTAATATAACTATTTTTCTGTATATTTAACGCCGTAACATTAACACTTAAGATGAGATTGATGAAAGATAATTGGTTGATAATAAACACAAATAACTCATATCATGAACAGCTTACAGGAGTCATGATAAACAATAAATACTGCAGGTTACTATTTTTCATGGGGTTTATTTTTTGTTGATTCCGTCCAGGATTGGACCATACTGTGCGTCAATTGCCCATGGTTACAATGGGCATAATATTTGGAGCGTAACTGAAACCCTTTGCGACTTTTAGTGACATCTCAAATAATAAAGATTAATTTCTAATAATTAATCTAAGTTATTTTGCTCAGTCATTTAGTGTCTCAGGTCGTGTAAATTTTCTGTGGTTATTATCTACCTTACTATCTGTGTCAGCCTGTATTTACAAATTACTCAACCGGTGATTCGGTGACGTAGCAAGGCTAGGCTATATAAACCATCGATCGGTTCTCGTCCGGTGTCATTAAATTTATTACACTTCAAAAGACGACTGTTCACACCTTGGATGGCGTAGTTTCGAGGTAAAATGAATGTGCAACGGCGAATTGGAACACAACTATTGCTGCGACACACCGAAGATGGTAGAAAAGATAAGTAATGCGTTTATTGTTTTTGTAGTCATTGCATGACACGTGGAACAGGTCATATAGCCATAACATATCAATAAAACGGAGAAATTTGACAAGCAGGTATTGAATAATTTGAATTCATGCAGCAAGCATGAAACTTGAAGCGCAATTTTGTGCCTTACGGAATAAGTTCAATTTATAAGTTCAATTTATATTGCTTTGGTAAATATTGAACATTCATAATAGTATTGTCACGAGTCCGTAATGAATATGTTCATGTGTAATGATAGCGATGGCATGAGCCTGTTCATAGCACAAGTTAATCGTGGTATATTTATATAAACACATGAGTCGGTTGGTTATTTCAACATTTATGTATTGACAACTGATAAATATCTATTATAATAATTCATTTGAGTTAATGGTGAAGCGGGTCATGCACATCCTAAGTACTGTTTGTCGCCTAGACGCCACGTGGTAAGAAGTTACTGTTACCATTTTTATTTTGTCTTCAATACAACAGCACAGCTTAGTGCGTTTTGTCTCGGAAGGGAAATGTTCTATTGTTGTGGGCAATATGGCTGACCCATTGCAAATAACATTTAACATAAATTATGTGCTTATACATTGTCAAATGTGAGTCTTAAAATTAACTAATCGAATCATGCTTATGGTACCGTAGCGAAAACACACGAATACTAATTAGGGACAGGTCAAATGTTGTCGGCTGTATTTCTTATAGCACAGGGTGAAGCCACGTGGTGAGGTTTTGTTTGTTTGACTACTTGGTTTCTTACAGTTATCGACCCGGGACGAATATACATAATTATACTAGTTTGTCCCAGACAGTGATAGGGGGGTATCTGGCGTAAAGGTATGAGTTTGTATTACCCAGCAGGTGGATTAATTAGCGGACTCGATGAACAATCGTTAACTTTGACTGATCTGTACTTATGTAGCTTGCCACTGTCACGTTTGACGATTTGACACTTGGTTTGTAAAGATAAAACATTGTTTTGGTTTTATTGTAATATGTGTACCGGTATTCACGTGCATTTCTAGTGTACTTTAGAATGGAATTATGATCGACAAATGTGTCACTATGTTTAGTGTTTAAAAGCCGCCGGTGTTTTTATAAGCCACATACAATTAACTGTCGAGCACGAGATTGTAGCTAGTACTTTATTATGTCTTCAACGGCACGATTTTCCCACTTTTAGTAGGGGATGACTGATCACTGCTTTTGCAAAACTAGTTATGTTAACAATAAGGACAGTCCGGCGAGTTTGACATGCCTCTCGAACTTTTATTAGCATAATTTAACAGTTGATACGCTGGTTATATTTATAGTTGCGTTGGTTGTCATGGCGGGAAGTGTCAGAGGACGCTTAGATGTGATGCCAACATAAAGCTAGGGCATTGATATTGCAAGTTTACTCATGGAAATTCATATATTCAATACAATGACATTATGGTGTGCGTGCACAGGGGTCGGGATCATGTCAATTTATCCGAGCTATAGCAAGATTCAAAAATTACTCGTGGTACAGTAAGCATTTTAAGTGGGTTTATCCACGGTGTTCAATTAACACATACTTGCATTCTACTGCCATTGGCCTGTACTGAAATAGAATATAGGGTCATGTGGTCCTGAGCCGACTATACTATTAGGGTTTTTGTTCAACTTACCGAATAACTAAATTTATACAAACGTTCTACAATCCCTTATAGTTTAGTTGATGAAACTACTTTTCTTCCAACGCCGTCACCAGGCGGCGCCATCTTTGCAATAGTAAACCGGTCAGCCAGTAATGTTGCATAACAAACTATGCGGATGTAAACCGGTCATGCAAACCAGTACTAATTATTTCATGCGGACCACATCGGTCTTTGTCGCATCGCAGTATTTTATTGACCGAAGAAAGCCAAAACATCCCGCAATAGAATCAAGACCATGTCACACTCCTGAATGAACTGCATGTGTCTATATCCCGGTCTAAAGAGACCGATTTATATTTACAAGTTATAGACCATGTATATGTTTATTTCTGCTTGGGGCAAAACATTGACTGATAAGCAATGGGGAAAAATAGTAAATTATCCCCCCTTACTACTCTCTAAAACTCCACCGGTCATATCATGCGGATTACTCTGTTTTTATCCCTGTTTTGTTTATTGCACATGGTGGTAATTAGGCTGAAATATTTGCAACATTAATTATCAGATCAAATAATAAATCTGGCTACATGTTGTTTACACACCATGGTATATAAATTTTTATGGCCCTAACATATTAGGTAATACAGAAGTGAGAAATTTCATACCTAAAAGCAATGATATTTCAGTTAAAAACAAGGATAAAGTCCAAGGATCTGAACTAGTTAGGACCTGTATGCTAATTGGTCTACCTCGGGCTTTATCTTACAAGGGAGATAATTTATATGTCACTTATGTCTCTCATTATATCTGTGTAGTTGGTATGTGAATGTCACTTTATTTGTGGCATATTTAAATGATCTTAACTTGTAGATTGACATATATTTTTCAGCATGTCAGAAGCTACATATATCTTTCAGTCCTAGTATATACGGATAGAAGTTTACATCAAGGCATTCACGCATGTATTATTAAAGAGTATACATTAGTATAAATGTACAAATAAATCAGTAGAAAAATAAAGTTACATCATCTTTAACTTATGACTTCCCCTACAGTCATTTGAACAACTTTAGCGCTTTCAGCGCTTCGATTAAATAGAAGGAATTATGTATATTTTGTATAATTATCACGATAAGTAAAATTGTCAAGTGCATACATTTTTATTACACATCTATATGTTTATTTTACTACATGGACACCAGACATACAGTTCCAGGACACTTATTTGTTCATGCAAACACAAACCCGTCACTCGATATCAATTTTTAGCGGTTATTAGGAAATGCTTATTACAAATGAAATTTAAGGCTAAAAAATTAGAGTCGTATCCAAATATACATTGTATTAAAAACAAAATAAGTGTCGACTAAGTTGTATATATTTGCAGATATATGGATCCTGGATGATTCGATCCCATACTGGGCAGGAGCTAGTGCCAATGAACGCGGCAGGCCTAATCTACGACTTCCGGAAGGGCTTGGTGTTACATGGTGGAGTGGGTTGTTTGGGCTGGAACGACTTACAGCACTGCATTCGGCTTCCCATGGATCTACGACCCGAGCCAACGGTAATAGTTTTCCATTTGTGGGGGAATGACGTGATAAACAATTCCCTCCGCTTTATTTTCAAAATGGTAGAAGGCATAGAGCTTGTGCACCAGGCACTTCCGGGGTCTCACATCGTATGGAATAGCCGCTGAAGCGCTTAAAAGCTATTGATAGGAAACGACGGTGTATTAACAGATTTGGCCACAAAATTATAGATCGTTTACCAAAACATACAAGTCTGCGTATGGACATTGATTAAAAAACACATGGATTCTTTGGAGAGGGCAGGTGCACCTTTTCATTGTCGGTTTAGATTTGTACTTTATTTACATTAGAAGAGAAATTGATTTTAAAATAAGAATTGGCGGAAATTAAATGTTACATTTAATTTTGTGGCGGAATTCTTATTGAAGCAGCGACCAGGGGTACTGAAGCGTTAGGATTTTATCCTTCTAAAAAACGGGATAATGGTGATGTTAAAGATATGAAATATGGCAGCCTGTGATTGTTTACCGCTACCTGTTTTAACTGTCGGTCTACGATTCTTGGCTTGCTTCCAAAAAATATTATTTGGGTTAAAGGAGCGGTTACTGATGTGCTCGATAGATTAGCGTCTTAGGCGGTCTCTAATTGGCTCACACTTTTAGTTAGGATCTTGTTTAGTTAAGCTGTATTATACATTATGTTGCACTGGTAGTCGAATAATTAGGTACAGCGTACCATGCGGACTTATTTCTCGCCGTGCGGCGATAGCTTAAAATTATATGGCACCAGCGGTGCCTTCCCAGGGTCTAAACGCATCAGGTGATGCGCTTGCTTTTATATCGCACCAGCGGTGCAATTATATATATACGCCAGCGGCGTTTGCAGAAATTATATGGCACCAGCGGTGCCTTCCCAGGGTCTAAACGCATCAGGCGATGCGCTTGCTTTTATATAGCACCAGCGGTGCGATTATATACGCCAGCGGCGTTTGCATAAATTATATGGCACCAGCGGTGCCTTTCCAGGGTCTAAACGCATCAGGCGATGCGCTTGCTTTTATGTAGCACCAGCGGTGCGATTATATACGCCAGCGGCGTTTGCAGTATGGCTACATAGTGCAACTGGGTGGGCGATTTCCGGTTACGTTCATGTTTGCTCCTGGTCGCTCCTTCTCATGTCTGGTCGGCAGTAAATTCAACTCCACTCTGGCGTTTAACCAATGGAGTTCCTCCTCTGCTGTCATGGCCGTATCCGCCAACTCATTAAATTAAATAACTTCTGTTAAAGAATTACACTTACATTTATTGAATATATATATTTATATAGAATACTTTTCGGGAAGAATATTAGATAATAGATTATCAAACTCAAACAGCTTTGTTGTTTTGTCAGGACTGAGTCCTAAAATAATGTATCCTGGGATGATCATATAAATAGATCAACGAAAACTGCGAACCAAACACTGGGTTTCCTTCGCAGGAACATAAAGGCCAAGTCTGAATCCATTAAGTCCCTCGCCTACCAGACTCTAGTGCGACCCCAGCTAGAATATGCCTCCGAGGTTTGGTCCCCACATACCCAAAGCCAGAGGGATCAAATCGAGGCTGTCCAAAGGCGGGCAGCCAGATGGATCAAGGCAAATTACTCAAGAACTGCTAGTGAATCTGATAGGCTGAGCTCCCTTAACTTGAGGCGTCTTGACAAACATGTAGCTATCCCCATCGAAGGCTACCTAGTGCCCCTTTCTCGCCCCTCAAGATCAACACACCCCTAGCATATAGGTTAATTGGCGCTACGACTGACTACTATAAGTTTGCCTTCTTCCCCAGGACCATTCACCACTGGAATAGCCTACCATACCAAGTAGTCAGTCTTCCCACTATAGCATCGTTCAATGCGGCTGTCAGTCGCATTGAGCATGTTTACGATAAGTCAGTCCTCTGAAATCTGTTTTTACTACTTTTTAAACCTATCTTTCTACTTTTATCTCTGTATTATACTGTCCTATGTTTATTTACTGTTATTTTACTCTTTTACCCGTCTTGGCAGTTTTGACGTGCGATATGTCTACGTCCCCGTGAGGGGTTTGACATTAATGGAAGATAGATAGATAGATAGATAGATAGATAGATAGATAGATAGATAGATAGATAGATAGATAGATAGATAGATAGATAGATAGATAGATAGATAGATAGATAGATAGATAGATAGATAGATAGATAGATAGATAGATAGATAGATAGATAGATAGATAGATAGATAGACTTCTACTTTGCGTAGTCAGAAATATTAAATCATTGCACCCTTGGTCTAAAAGGGGTCTTCTTCTGTTGATGGTCTACCACCACGTAAAGTTTGAAGATCCTGGGCCAAGCCGTTCTTGATCATTGATCAGAAACCATTAGGTCTATTTATATGACAATGTGTTAAAGGTCACAGTGACCTTGACCTTTGACTTACTGGCCTCAAATCAATAGGGGTCATCTACTGTTGATGACCAACCTCCATGCAAAGTTTGAAGATCCTAGGCCAAACCATGCTTGATTGGAAACCATTAAATTTTGGGCTACGGACCGACCAAACATCGAAACATATATACCCCTCTTCTTCGAAGTGGGCATAATTAGAGAGTAATCGCTCCCAATGCATTTTTGGTTTGTATGACCCCAACAAATTGTTTCTATATTTCCAATTATGACCTTTGCTACATACTTGGTGACCTTGAACTTCAAGATAGATCCTGCTGAACTCTCCACATCTTCATTACGTGGTGAACATTTGTTGTAGGAACGTTTCAAATCACACCACATATATGAAAGTTATGAACTAGACACGTAAAATGCTTACCATATCATCATGACCTTTGCCAGGGATCCTGAGACCAATATGGTAGATGCTTGACTCTGCACATCACCATGACTCTGAGACCATGTGTGGCAAGTTATTTTCAAATCCACCCTGGGAAATGGAACTTATGGACTGGACACAAACAATGCAAATATGACCTTTAATTCCAAAAACCAAACTCTGCACTTCGTTTTTTCGAGCCAGCTTACGGCGAGCAAGATATAGTCGCCACTTTTGGTTTATGCTCATGTGTGCAATTTTGTCAGGACCATAGCATGCATTGACCAATCTATCTTATATTTGGCATGAATATTAACCTCGATGAGAAGAATTGTGTCATGTGCAAAGGTTCCTATCAAAATTGGGGTCAAATTGATTTTTGTCTGGGCCATAACCTTGACATGCATTTACCAGTCTTGTTTATATTTGGCATGAATATTTACGTCCATGAGGAGTGTCATGCGCAAACTAAAATGTCAAGTTCACGGACGGATGTCAAATTGGAGTTTGTCCAGACCATAACTTTGACATGCATAGACCAATCTAGCTTATATCTGGCATGAATGTTATCCTGCATGAGAAGGAGTATCATGTGTAAGCCCCTTGTGTCTATCTCAAAGGTCAACGTCACAGTTGGAGGTCAAATTGAAGTTTGTATGGTGGAATTCCGATGTAACTTGGCATGAATGTCAAACCATTAAAACAGCTTGTCATGTTGGCATATCAGGTCAAAGTCAAACTTCAAAGGTAACAAGATTGCTGTTGTAATTGTTAATGAAAGCCCCGATGATGACCTAAGAAGTCATTTACAACTTCAAAGAATCAACTAATAAACGCAGCCTAGTATACATGTACAAGTTAATCAATCATATTGTCATAACCAATGACCTTGTTATTTACACCAGATAACCCATATTACCAGATTTGACCAAAATTATGACCTCTGGGGTACTGTTTTATCAAAGCACTTACGAAAATCTTAAAGTTACGCTCAAATTTAAATTCTTTATAATTCTTTAACAACTGCAAATTAGTGACAGCTATGGTTTGTTGGAGCTCATTAACTGAATCATTATTAGTATTGCAGATCCATTTTCCACACTTGATATTTGTTAACAAATTATAAACATTTTAAATCTGATCATAAGTTTACGATTTCCGTAAGTGCTTTGATAAAACACTACCCTGGTGACTACACAAGGTTTTCTATGAGTTGACCTAGTGGCCTAGTTTTTGACCCTGGATGACCCAATATTGAACTTGACCTATATTTTGTTGAGATGATCATTCTGACAGAGTTTCATAAAGATGATGTCAAAATTGTGACCTGTAATGACTACACAAGGATTTTCTATGATATGACCTTGCTACCTAGTTTTTGACTCCGAATGACACAATATCAAGCTTGATCTAGATTTTGTTAAGATGATCATAGTGACCGATTTTTGTAACGATTTTTGACCTAATCATTACTTAGACTAGTATCTTAACAAGCAAATTATTGACCGATGATGGACAGACGACGGACAAGACTGATCACAAAAGCTCTCTCTGTCACAGGTGAGCTAATAATAGTGTATGGCTTTTCGCATAAATTTTGTATGGCGTATCGAAAGTTTCAATTGCTGTTTTGTTGTGTGATGTAGAAAAGTTGATAATGGTTATTTGCACAACAGTTTTTCAGGTTGTTATGATATCGCCGTAGAGTATAGGTTTGAATCCCAGCCTCAGGACATCATATGGATCCTAGATTTGAACTCTAGCTGTCATAGAAGAACCATCGGTACCTGCTGGTTGAAGAAATTTCACCATTTTTTAAACATTTTTTCCAATGTTATAAAACTTTTGGAACTCCTGTATATTTGGACGATACATGTGCCAAATTTGAATTGAATCCCAATGACATCTGCTTCATGTGCTTGGTTGTTTTTGGTTATGTGTAGCGCCATTTTAAGTCATATATGCCTGCCAGTTGACCAAACCAGTAATCCAGGAATCCACCATTACTTACTTGCTCTTCCCAAAGAATTAACTGATAGCTGACGAAATGTCAGGGTGGCTGATGACAAATCAGGAATAATAATCTAGAAATACATTGATTCTGGCCTAAGGCTTGAACCAAAGTTGTTTGTTTCCGGTATCCTGAACTGATAGTTTTTAATGGCATTTTAAAAAATGTTATTTTTAAAAAAATATTTTCAAAGGATAGTTTAAGAAATATTTAGCGACCTACCACAACATACCTTTTTTGCATAATACTGGAAACAAACATTTTTTTGTTCGGCACTTTGTAAATAAAAAAAAATAAAACATCAAACTAAAATATGTAATTTTTATTGCAACAAGTGTAAACCAACATGTATAAAATATATGTAGTAGAAAATTAAATATGTAAAAATTGCAACCTTATAAATAAACGTAACAATAAATGTATGGAAAATTTGCATACATAAAGAAATGTGTATCATGTATTATAGTGCACTTTTTTAGACCTGACACAATAAATATGATTAGTCATTACACGGTAGCTGCACACTTTAAATATCACATTATAGTGCGCCCACGATAATGAGAAATGCAGAAAAATTTGGTATATTCCACAGGATTAAGGTGGATTAATCAGATGTGCATAATTCATTGATCAGTGAAGTTTTCAGTAGAAAACTGACCATATCTGTTTATTTTAGTAATTTCTAAAACCAATTTTGCAACAGTTGACCAAACCGATTCATGTTTGTAAACATAACATTATCCTTGGCGCACATACAAAAGTAATCCTCACATTTCTGGAGAAGACTAATCTATAGTGTTCACATACAGATAAATTATGTATTTTTGCCAGGTCAATATAACTGCAATATTTTATAGTTTTATGATGCTTAAAAAATCATATTGCACATACATTATTTAATACTGCATTAGGTCATTAAGTTTATACAATGATGTCATTTAACAGATAAATACAATGAGATTAAAATCAATGTTCTTTTCTATATTCATATTTCATATTAATGAAATAGACATTGTTTTAATAAACGAAACAGGGACTGTCACTGTAAGGGACAAATGCCCCCAAATTGTGACGTGGATAGTACATACAAGTTACTTTACAATATTCAAGAAATCGAACATTATGAAGAACTTTAACCAAAATATCAGAAGTTAACAATGACCATTACTTATAACAAGAGCACTGCCTATGAGTGGATGCAAAACTTTCTCGTACTTGATAGTACACTTGCCCTTCTGTGATCCTAAGTTCTAAGTATAACAAGGACAGATAACTCCATAAATATAGGTCACAAAATTATCAGCCTTGTCAGTACGGACTCCCCTTGTGGTGGTGAATAACTATGTTGAGTTTCAAGTAGATAACTTTGATAGTCTTTGAGAAATTACTCTGACAAAAAACTTAACCAGCGAACACAATCCCGTCAGGACGATAGCTAAACATTTTTTCTTTGAAAAATCCAATTAAAAAATCAAAGCATTGAAAGTAAACAAAATCTTGGACTTTATTATAAACTTTAAAACCAAAATGTCCAAGTTAAAAAAGTATTTAAATCCTTACAAAATCACCCTAGAGTTATGCTACTTGACTGGAACTGTTGTTTAATGAAAAAAATACTGGAAAGTGAGCCAAGTTTCATTGCAATAGAATTGATAGCAAACGGAATGTTGGACTTTACAATAAATGCCCAGACAAACAGATGGACGATCAGACAGATAAATTTAACCATGTTTTAAGTTCAAAGACATAAACAAATTAACAAAATTCATTCCTTCTAGTGCAGCAAATCTGGTTTTCTGGATTATTATGGATTTGTGAGACCCAGTTTTTACAGATAAAATACTAATACTTAATATCACAGCAGGATATGCAAGTTTCATCATGATATTTCATTCCTAACTGAAGTTATCCACTGGAAACAAATCTATTGTCCAGTTTTTTCAGTTGGAAAATCTGGGTAAAAATTCTTTGCTGTCATTCAACGGTCATAGCTAACGCCATAAAATTAAACATCGAAAAATATCTTACTTTACTATTAAATAGTAGAAAATACAACAATCATATCACAACAAAAGCAGTAAAATCTTATATTACCAATAGAAACTAGAAGGGTTTATGACACAAAAACATGTCTCCCACAAAGTACAATAACTCTGGCAATATCCATCCAACCCAAGATTCCTGACAATAATTATGGACAATAAGGCTTTGTATAAGCTATTCATGTGAATAAAGAACATTGCCTATGAGTGAATAAGATGAATTTCTTATTTAGTTTAATAAATTTGATAGAAGAGTCGTAGTTATTTATTATTCATGTGAAGTTTCATTGAAACCAGACCAATAGTAAAGGAGAACAAGTGCGGATAAACTTTGTGACAGATATCCAGCACAAAATCAAATAGTTGTACCCCACTATAGGTACAAGGCATAAATATACAATGATAGGATGATCTAACCAATTGGCATTTCCATTTTTCTTATATGTCGAATTAATTTATGCCCTTGCATCTATAGAAAAATATATGATAATTTTCCTCGGTATACCTCAGCTTCAAGAACATATAACTCAGCAATTTTTCTAGAACATCCTCTCAGTATAGATAACTGATCGATTTTTCTAGAACATCCTCTCAGTATAGATAACTGATCGATTTTTCTAAAACGTCCTCTCAGTATAGATAACTGACCAATTTTTCTAGAACATTCTCTCAGTATAGATAACTAATCAATTTTTCTAGAACATCCTCTCAGTATAGTCAGGTCTAGATACTAGACACTGACCCAGTCACACCCAATATACATATATATCCATATATTGACATTATTTTCAAGGGGACATATGTTTTACTATGCTATTTTGTACTATTTAGAAAAACCAACATATTGTTACAATGACGTTTTGCTTGGGAAGAAATGGCTTTGCTGTAAAAAGATGACTATTTCAGGCTGGCCACAGAAAATGAAGAATGTAATTCCCCGATTTTTGCCCAATTTTGAAATTCCCTGATTTTTCCCTGCAAGGAATTTGTTTTTTGCATTTTCTGTTTTCCAGAGTCTATGGCCACCCTGCTATTTGCACAATTATTTTGTGACTTTAAACAGCATTTACTACTCATGTAACTAAGGTCTAACAATGAACACTATGTAGTAACGTCAGACTACACTTCCACTATTGCCAATATGGAAAGTTCTCAACACCTTATTCCTGATGATATCCATCGCTGCAGGGGTATGATTGAAGAGAAGCCAGTTTTCTGTTTTTATGTGTAGCAACGTCAACACTGATACAACCATTATGCTGGGGTTCTACTGAGGCATAATGCCCGATCCTGAAAATTTGATGAAAGTCTGTTTCAAGTGCCATTAGCATACATTCCTGCACCAAAAGCATTGTTCTATTGTTAAAATTCAGTGAATGAAATTTTGAACGACAATAACTCAGTTAATAACAGGTTTTTTTCTTCAAATAACTTATTTTCAGCAGAAAAGTTCCTTCTTTTTAGTGCAGCAAATCTGGAATAGCGGAACACCAGCAGTATAACGTGACCAGTGATTGAACTCGGGCAGTTGAAGTGGATGCTCTACTACTGAGCTATCGAGACAACATTGTAGATTTCATACTGGATATTGTTCCCTACAGAAGGTTGACATGACCACTTACCAATTTCATACTTCACAGTAACAGGAAAGTCAGCATGGCAACTCTTGGATACCATACTCTCACTGGAGTAACAAGGATGTCTAGGTTGACAACTTTTGTTTACCATACTCCATAGTAACATGGAGATCTAGGTTGCCATGACGATGTTTAGATGCCATACTCCACAGCGATACAGGGATCTGGGTTGCCATGACGACGTTTAGATGCCATACTCCACAGTGATACAGGGATCTATGTTGCCATGACGACGTTTAGATGCCATACTCCACAGTGATACAGGGATCTAGCAAAGTATGCAGCACAGACATACATTCACCCAACACTGGGTACCATACATAGTCCGTCTAAGACAATCTGCAAAGGATAATGATAAAATATGTTTATATTATTTTAACAATGAACAAACACAAATGAAGAACTCAAAATATACTCTGAAAACAAATCAAATGTAATGGATGGTTGTACACATATAACAGGAGCCTGTGCCTACCCAAAGCTTTACTATGTCTTTGCAACGACAGGCACTACCAGTGACAAGTTTTCCCCAACAGCATACAGTTTCTCAGCACTTTGCTAGGTGAGCGCTATTTTATGCAATGGAACGCTTCGGTAACGCTAACAGTCTGCTAACTACGAGCACTCACAGGTAGCATATAAATTTTTCGCTTCGTCCACTTAAACGTATTACTTCATGAAGCAAGTCATTTTCTAGCATAGCCTTAAAGAGCACTTGGTAGCAGTTTGGTTAGGCAACGGGCTCCAAGATGACATATATACACAAGGCAGTGAGAAATTAATTCCAAGATAACCTTATTTGCTAAAGAATTGCACACAGCTATGTATTGGAGGCAGGTAATAAATGGGAGAAAATTAAAAAGGCAAATATCATGAGAATACAACAAAAGAATATGACGATTCCCAATTTGTCCATCAGAGACTTTGAAGATGTCGAAAACTTGGTAAAGGATGCATCCAATTTTTGGTTACAAGTTTGTGTTAATAAAAGTGCGAACAACACTTTGAAGAATGCAGTATTCCTGCCCATTCCCTATTATCATGCTATCTTACTTTTAAATTTGCTTTCAAATAATCAAGAACCTATAAAGTCAATTGAGAGGTTTTCCATGTTCAAAACATTACAGAACATCAGTGTCATGAAAAATGAAATGTCTTAAAACTACTAAAAGGAAAAAACCCAGTAAAATCTTGAACAAGGCAGATACCTCTTTTTTGTGATTAAAGTCAGTGATCCTCCACTTTTGTAAGAACAAGAGGCCATTGGGTATAAACAGTATGGCAATGTAATATTTGGCTAAAATGGTAAGAAGAAAATAACCATAACCAGGGGTCCTACTGAGGCATAATGCCCAATCCTGAAAACAAGTTGCAAGTCTGTTTTGGGTGCCATTTGCACTCATTCCTACACCTTAACTAGGCTTCAAACATTGTTCTATTGACAAAATTCATAGTATGGAACTTCAAATGACCATAACTTTGTCAATTCTTTGAATACTTTCACCAAATAACTTTTATTTTGCGCACAAAAGATAATTCTTTCTAATGCATCAATCCGGATTTCCAGATTATTCCGGAATTTTAGGACCCCTGCATAACTATTTTTTTTACAAATTTTAACAAAACATCCTCGTTGCTCAAGCCAAGAATAAGTACTATTCACACTTCTTAATATTTTTCTACAAAAGGTGCAATTTTGGTGCAACTAGAAAGATTTTATAGTCTAAAGTGTGACCCAGACTAAACATTTTTCCATGTGACCTAAGTTTTACACTATCAGTAATCATAATGATCTACATTTTACAGAGACCCACATTGTGACAAGCTTTCATGAAGATTAGGTCAAAAACTGCTAGCTCTTGATAACTGTGCCATTATAAGTCAAATGGTTGATGACAATAACACATACAGGGGGCCTACTCAGGCATAATGAACAATCCTGAAAATGAGTTGCAAGTCCAATTTCGATACCATTTAGCACACAGTAGAACGCTGTTTTAAACATTGCTCTGTTGTTAAAATTCAGCTTATCAAACTTTAAATGACCATAACTTTGTCAATTATTTTAATTTTTTCATCCAAAAACTTTTATTTTCAGCAGAAAAGTTCATTCTTTCTCTTGCAGCAAATCCGGAATTAAAGGACATATCAGGCCCCGATCTCCCGAAGCATCTCAAATAGAAATCTCAACTCAAATTGAGATTTTACTCAAATCAGAGTATGAAATCAAGATCAACCTGAAGTTAAGCTCCTCAAATTTTACTGTAATAAACTCAGACTATCGTTTTTGTTTTGTAATGCCAATTTTGAGTCCAGCTTCCCATAGAAATCATCTCGAAGATACATGACACCATTTGAGATGAGATTTAGCTCAGATTGAGATGCTTCGGGAGATTAGGGCCAGGTCAAATGACACCTGCAGCTCTCGGCTGGCTGTGTAAGACAGGTCAGTGTAAATCAAATACTAGGACAGGGACGATTAATCAGATTATGATTCGATTGCAAGCTGAAATCGGTCTCAATTTTGCAAAACCGCTAATCTAGAACAATACACATCCTACAATGCCAATAAAATGTATGTTACTGCATGTGTACATAATTATCATATCTTTGACAGCAACATGTCTACACACATACAGCTTGAGGTGTTGGGGGTAACCTGTGATACATGAATCCACATGTGATCGTATTTAAAATATAAATCTTATATTGATATTGTATACATTTGAGGATAAAGTAAGCATAAATGAGTTCAGCTTCTGAAAGTACTTTGCTATGGTCGTAAAACAAGGAAACACCATTTTCAATATGGCGGCTGAATTTCATCCGATTCCAGAATTTTGAAATTGTCCAGGTCCTTGAGATACACTTCTAATTTCCTTATATAATCTATTATATGTTTAACAGTTCAGAAACAAGACTGCATTCAATAAACGCTTATGCCCCCTGTGGAAGCCTTGTTTATAAATAAGTCCAAAATTAGGTCAAGGTGAAGGTCAAAATGGGGTTAGGTGATACAGGTGTGTGGTGAGTGTTCATATACAACATCCATGCAAGTATAAAAGCTTTGTAGCAAGCCATATTAATGCTAGAAGAAACGGTCAATTTGGGTTAACCAGGACGGACGGACGGACGGACGGACGGACGGACGGACGGACGGACGAACGAACGAACGAACGAACGAACGAACGAACGAACGAACGAACGAACGAACGAACGAACGAACGAACGAACGAACGAACGAACGAACGAACGGACGGACGGACGGACGGACGGACGGACGGACGGACGGACGGACAGGTGCATCACTATATGCCTCCCGATCTATCGATACGGGGGCATAAAAATACAAATATATCATGCAGAATTTATTAGTACGGTCAGATTTCGATATAACAATATTTCAGGCTTCTCCAAACTGATCAAATAATGAAAATCAAAATACTACAGATTGACACAACAGACTTTCAACCTACCCAACACAGCAGCTTATTTATCTGTAGGTCAAGGCACCATCCTATCTTAATCTATCAAGTATCCGAACTATCAAGTTTAGGATCATGGGCTCCCGTTCATCGATACAATATTATTTCAGGAAGTGCAGCACACAACTTATCAAAGTGGCAAAACACCTAAAAACAATTTGACTGTTTGCATATAACGGCGATTCATTATGAAATCTGCTTTTAAGTGTGTGTATACGGTACGTATGACTAGAGCAGCCCTTGATGATTTATCCAAACATTGATTTGTACATACCGGTATAGATAATTAAGCCAATAGCAGGATCGATTCACCGATGAGTTTATACCTGTTTAACGCTGTTTTCCAACAATTGTTCAGTTATATACGGCGGCAGATTCACCAAACTAGTTTTCCTGGACTAATACCTATAACCAGTACTAACTTACACTTCCTAAAGGAACCATAAACCCCTCCACAATGTCCAGGAAAATCAACATTTCTGTGGATTTGTGTATTGATATTTGAAAATATATATGCATCAATAATCGACTTATATCTTGTTTCTATCAATGACAGCTCTATATAACTGTCAAATGTAACTCTATAGTCATAATATTACGATTGCGTAAGAAAGAGGGGAATGCCATAACATAAGTCTCTAACCCAACAATGTTATGAATTGTTATCGTTTGTATGTAAACTCAGCATAAGTAATACTAGTATAGTTCGATAACTCTAGCCTTTTCAATAAATAGGCATTGGTGATATACACACTGCACGGTCGACTGATCGCATGTTACCAGCATAGATTGAAAGATCACCATACATGCATTAAAAGTGATTATGCAAATTTGAACACATTCGAAAATGCAGATAATTTTCAATTCTATTTGTAAACATCGGCTACCATTTTCATTGACAGACTATATATCTTGAATTTTTTTGTACATTATTTAAATCAACACCTTACAAGAGATGTTTGTAAGTAACAAGTATGCCCCTATGGAAATAAACACACACAAATAAAGATAAAATACAGTATGTACAAGTATTTATATTCAGCAAAAAGAACAAATTTAAAGTAATTAGTTTAATGAATAATCTAGTGTTACTAAGATACCCGGTAAAATAGGTGACACTTTTTCCAACAATTAGGTCATCTATTTGTTTTTCCGTGAGAGGTTGGGTATTTTCAAGGTGCTTGCCACTTGAGAGCGACCATGCATTTTAGCTAGGTCGTCTGCCTATGGCGATATTGTACCTGGAGTCCCAAGGGTCAATGTTAGTAATCGAGACATGGGGGAATTCGGAGAGTGCATCCCACCTGCTCTTCTAACCCTTAGATTACGGCGACTTTTTGTGAAACTTATCCGGATCAGATTTTTTGTTTTTACACCAGGTAAAAATTGTTTTTTCCAAGATCATATGCTCCATTTAATGTAGATTCTATATACAAGTAGATGTATATGATTAGCCAGTTTTTAAATAAGTTGCATAGTTTAACCAACATATAATATAAAATAAACAAAATAAATTTAAGAGAACACCATACTTGTCTGACAATTTTTGTCTTCATATCCGGCTACACAAGTACAGGAGTAGTCATGGACTCCGTCTACAAATGTTGCACCATTCTGGCACGGATCCGGGGAGCAGTCATCAATATCTGTCAGAAGTTAACAGAAAAAAAACATATAACGCTGCTAAAATCTTTTCACAAATATCTTTTAAAATATATCACAAAAGACCACATATTTAAAGCGCAATAAAAACGCAAATCTTATATAATTCATTTGATATATTGTAGCAGACTTCAGTCACGCATGCTATAACATTGGCTAAACAGAAGGAAGTAAATAATCAAATATTTTAGCCGAAAACAGTACAACTATAGCAATGGCTTAATTAGACTGAAGTAAATAATCTAAATTATAAGTCATGGGTTTCATATGAATCTTGAAACTATATTTTGGCACTTGAATTTGCATAACATGCCAGTGTCACGGTCTGAACCTGTTCACAGTATGGGTGAGGGAGTGTGTAGGCAGCCGGCTAGCTCAGTCGGTAGAGCATTCGCCCTGTAAGCAAAGGGTCCCGGGTTCGAGCCCCGGTCTGGTTGCACATTTTTCTCACCCTGTGACATTTGGCGCCCAACGTGGGGCCGCGGCATGGCAGTCAGGTTGCTTCACAGCTCCTGTGCTTGAAATTATTTCTACTCTCTGAAATTCGGGACGCATTTCCATTTCAGAGGGGGAATATGTCACGGTCTGAACCTGTTCACAGTATGGGTGAGGGAGTGTGTAGGCAGCCGGCTAGCTCAGTCGGTAGAGCATTCGCCCTGTAAGCGAAGGGTCCCGGGTTCGAGCCCCGGTCTGGTTGCACATTTTTCTCACCCCACACTGGCCACCATTGTTACAGGGCTTCTTGGGGATATACTCAAGACAACACTTCGGCGTAGGTTCGAATTACGTTTTAATGATCAATATGCAGAATAAAGAAGTAGAAGAAGAAGCCTAAAACAAAAGAATAGAATGATTTAGCAATTTATACCAATAAGTTCTAACCAATACAGTATTTCATATTATCCAAGAAATTCACGCGTTCTAATCGTTCTAATTCAATACATACAATTCCAAAGCAAATAAATAAAACCTTACCACAGTAGTAAACATCTGATATCACTCAAACTTCAAAGTAATAACATAATCAAAATGATTTGATTAATTAAGTATCTACTATTAGAAGATAAGTTGCGTCGGTCTCGTAAGAGATCTGACATAGGAATGACAGTCAAACTCGTATCGCTAGGGACGCGCAAACTCACATCTCATTCATCCAATCTGATCAAACTGTTCATACAACATATAAAACAGACAAGACAATTGGACAACAGGACAAACAACAGGTTTTACAAACAGGTTTCACATAACACGCACGGACACTCATACTAATTGCCCTTCTCGGCAACTTCCGTCATTGCCCGTAACCCACGAACAATGACGAAGATCTCCGATTTGGTCAATCAGCAGATGACAAAACAAGACGATACGATACAGTATTTACAAGAAACGGCGCATGCGTGATAAATATAATTAAAGTTTGCCGCATTAACCGTGCGGTGTTACCGCTAAAATGTCACATCGTGACACCAGTTTTGACTCAAATGTACGACACTAATAATACTACATCTTGAAAGTTTTGGATGACTCTTCAAAATTGGGATTTAGGGGTGATTTTGACTCTTCATTTGTGGAGGATAGTAAAAGCCCTGTAGATCTTTTCTGGATATTTTTTTTCAAGATTGTATCAAACAGGCTAAAAGATCCATACAACGACTTACTGTTCTCGCAATTTGTTCCATCATAGCCCACATTACACGAGCACAAATACTGATTTTCGCCATCAATACAGATACCATTCCGGCATGGTTAGGAGGCACATTCGTTGATGTCTACATGAAAAATATTTTCAATAAATATTATCAATTTATCATACAGTGCTGTAAATGAAAGACCAGTTAGATACCAGGTTTTATAACTTTTTTTCAATATTGATTTTGAAATGCCAGTTTAATACCAGGTCCTCAAACTTTATTCAATATTGTTTTTGTAATGCCAGTTTAATACCAGGTAATGAAACTTTTTAAAAAAAATTGTTTTTGAAATACCAGTTTAATACCATGTATTTAAACGTTTTAAAAATATTGTTTTTGAAATGCCAGTTTAATACATGTACCAGGTATTTTAAAAAAATGTTACAAGTCCTGTTACATGTAATATCACTACTGTTGGTATTCCAAAGGTTTACCCATGCTAGTCTTTTTCTATACAGGAAAATATTGAATAGGTTGTTCGCGGTAAAACAAATTCATGACATCTAAAATGAATATATTTCAGTATATGTACTGCATGTACACAAATTAAATTTTGAATTAGTAAATAAAATGTGATCTAGTAGTACAACTGTGCATAAAAATTACAGGAAGAATCAACAGCTTGTGAAAAGTTGAATATCTATTCAGAGCATCCGAATACTGCAATAGCCAATTATGTTCATGTGATGATTATGGACCACAAACAGGGCAGTGCAGAATAGGTCCTCCTCTTTTAAAACTGGAGAAAATTTGCAATGGTTATTTTTATATCCTCTACATATCAAAAGTATGCATTAAGTACTGTTTTGTGGTGGCACAGTAGTCGATTGAGGTCCCCGGTTAGAATTATGGCCAGGGCATTTGATCATTTAAATACTATTTTCAGTGTTTTCTCCTCATCTGAGAATGAACTGGTTGGTAACCCAGAGGTATCAGTGCTATGCACAAGGATAATAAAGGAACCAATGAGTCTTTTAAGAACTAGCTATGGTTTCTACCCTGATTCCGTATATAACACAAAGTGTCGGTCTCTTCCCTAGAAGACAAAACTATATACTTGGGACTGTTCCAGTTAAACATGAAAAAACAACTTACTGTTTCCACACACACTTCCGTCGTATCCATCCGCGCAGGTACACGTGTAGGAGTTGACCGCATCGACACAAGAACCGCCATTCTGACACGGTGAACTCGCACATTCATTAATATCTGTAAGATTTCCAATTTCATATTACGTTACTTGTGACAGTTTTCTGCTCTGATTGGTGGACTTTACATACGGGTTTGACAGTGTATAACATTCAGTTGTCTGATGTCTTTCAATACCAACTTACCTGTCTGAAAGTTTTTATCGGTATACCCAACCACACATATACAGGAATTATCATCCACAACGTCGATACACGTCGCTCCATTCTGGCACGGACTCGGATCACAATCGTCAATATCTGCATGCAAACAAACACGTTTTGATAGTCATGTGACCATACTACTAAAATAATCCAAACACATATTGTTGTGTGGTTACTAGTATAACATAGATGGACCGAAGTAAAACATTTGAGATTTCCTAAATGGAAATTATAATATGTATTTCATTTTCACACATATGAATTGGCATATGCAATCACTGTGACAGAATAGAATATAATTGAAGAAATACAGAAAAGCTACAAATAGAAACGTTCACACAATGTCAGGCTGTACGGTAATGTCATATGATTCATGATGTCATGCAAAACACAAAACAAGAATTTCTTTGATAAACATTGCTAAATATATACGCGGGTGATAGGTTAAACAGCTGATATACGGTTTATTTAATCACGCAACCTTCCTATATGTTGACATGGAGCTAAAATAAAGATAGAAGTGTTAGAATAGAAAACATATAACCAACATGTTAATCACAATGTATTCTGCATCGGTTTCAAACAAATATTATCAGGACAATGAATGTGATGTCTTGACAATGTTTGTGTTATCATGATGTCAGGCGCTGATCAAATAATGCATTGGCTAACGTTACTGCTAATTTAAATAAATATATTTATTGCAATTTGCAGACGTGCTAAACAATATATTAGGCACAGGCAATACTGAATCATAGGTTATGTGATGATATGGTAATGTACTAGTCAATATTAAGCCCACCCAGAGGGTAGCGGGGATACAGGGGGAATTAGACGGACGAATCTTCCAGACAGGCGGGAATAAGGCGACCTTATCGACTCCGAGTCCTGGGGAATATACTTTCGTCGGGAAATTTCGACACCGTGAAAGACGACAGTGATACTTTTATTCGTCTTTTCATTAAAGTACCCGGATGAAAAACTATGCCCCACGGTGGGGATTTAGACAGTAAGAATTGTCTCCAAAAATTGAAAATGTCTAATTTCCCCTAGGCCGACTAGTACAAAATGTATGGTGTTGACTTACTGTTGTTGCAGAATTCTCCGTCGTATCCAGAGACACATAAACAAGAATAATCATTGATACCATCAATACAGCTAGCTCCATTCTGACATACGTTAGTAACACATTCATCAATGTCTGAAACACAAAAAAATATACAATATTAGCCAAAATATTGCATGCAGCCAGACTCAGGGGAAAACGGGAGCCAATTCGAAAAAAGCTTTTTGATGCCAAATATTTCTTCATACTTGATTTGCTCATCAGGGACTTATAAAAGATACACTCCAAGATGCTACAGGCTAACCTAAACACTTTGTCTTTATAACAGAGAGGTTCAATGATAATATATTTCCAGAAATTGTCACCCTACCATAAGAAACACTACAGAACACTTACTGTTCTGGCAGAATGTCCCGTCGTACCCAGCTACACAAGTACATGTGTATGCATTGATTCCGTCCACACACGTTGCAACATTCTGGCACGTATTACCAATACATTCATCAATATCTGAAATCATTAAAAAATCTATTATAAAATCACCTTAAATTACCAGAACAAAGTAAATTCTTTATACCATAATCACGTCTTTCCACCTCCCTTCAACCTTAAATTCATTTCACAAACTGTACACTCATAATATACATGTATAATCAATACCAAGTTTATATAGAACATTTGTCATATCATTGTATGTTCAAAAGCGCTTTATAATCAAAGTAGGGACATGGTTTGAAACAAATCGAGGAAAACAATTTTAGAAACATGAAATAAACACACAAAAATAAAGATAAAATACAGTATGTACAAGTATTTATATTCAGCAAAACGAAACAAATTTAAAGTTTAAATTTATTTTTCAGTATTCCGTGAGAGGTTGGGTATTTTTCAAGGTGCTTGCCACTTGCCATTCTAATCATTAGGAGTACCAGGACGTTTTTAAGCAATGTAACTAGATCCCAATAGACAGCGACCATGCAATTTAACTTGGTCGTCTGTCTATGGCGATATTGTACCTAGTGTCCCAAGGGTCAATGTGAGTATCCGAGACATTGGGGGAATTTGGAGAGTGCACCCCACCTGCTCTTCTAACCCTCAGATTACGGCGACTATTTTGGGAACTTATCCGGATCACATTTTTTGTTTTTACACAAGGTAAAAATTGATTTTTTCAAGGTCATATACGTAGTACGTCAAATTTCCTCCGTTTAATGTAGATTCTATATACAAGTACATGTATTTGATTGGCCAGTTATTAAATAAGTTGCATAGTTTAACCAACATATTATATAAAATAAACAAAATAAATTTAAGAAAACACCATACTTGTCTGACAATTTTTGTCTTCATATCCGGCTACACAAGTACAGGAGTAGTCATCGACTCCGTCTACACATGTTGCTCCATTCTGGCACGGATCCGGGGAGCAGTCATCAATATCTGTCAGAAGTTAACAGAAAACTTTGAAAAGTTGAAACTATATTTTGATTCTTGAATTTGCAAAACATGCCAGTTTTTACTCAAACTTACTACACTAATAATACTACGTCTTGAAAAATTTTGATGAGTCTTGAAAATTGAGATTTAGAAGTGATTTTGACTCTTCATTTGTGGAGGATAGTGAAAGCCCTGTAGATCTTTTCTGGATATTATTTTTCAAGATTGTATCAAACAGGCTTAAATATCCCAACAACGACTTACTGTTCTCGCAATTTGTTCCATCATAGCCGGCATTACACGAGCACAAATACTGATTTACGCCATCAAGACCATTGTGGCACGGTGACGGTCTACATGAAAAATATTTTCAATAAATATCATAGAGTGCTTTAAATGAAATACCAGTTAAATACCAAGTTTTATAACTTTTTTTCAATATTGTTTTTGAAATGCCAGTTTAATGCCAGGTCCTCAAATGTTATTCAATATTGTTTTTGTGATGCCAGTTTAATACCAGGTAATGAAACCTTTTTTAAAAAATTGTTTTTAAAATACCAGTTTAATACCAAGTTTTTGAACTTTTTTAAAAGTATTGCTTTTGAAATGCCAGTTTAATACATGTTCCAGGTATTTTAAAAAAAAGTTTGAAGTCCTGTTACATGTAATGTCACTACTGTTGGTATTCAAACGGTTTAATCATGCTAGTCATTTTCTATACAGGAAAATATTGAATAGGTTGTTTGCGTTAAAAAAAATAAATGACATCTAAAATGGAGATATTTCAGTATATGTACTGCATGTACACAAATTAAATTTTGAATTAGTAAATAAAATGTGATCTAGTAGTACAACTGTGCATAAAAATCACAGGAAGAATCAACAATTTGTGAAAAGTTGAATATCTATTCAGAGCATCCGAATACTGCAACAGCCAATTATGTTCATGTGATGATTATGGACCACAAACAGGGAAGTGCAGAATAGGTCCTCCTCTTTTAAAACTGGAGAAAATTTGCAATGGTAATTTATCATATCCTCTACATATCAAAAGTATGCATTAAGTACTGTTTCGTGGTGGCACAGTAGTCGATTGAGGTCCCCGGTTAGAATTATGGCCAGGGCATTTGATCATTTAAATACTATTTTCAGTGTTTCCCCTCATCTGAGGATGAACTGGTTGGTAACGAAGAGGTATCAGTGCTATGCACAAGGACAATTAAAGAACCAATGAGTCTTTTAAGAACTAGTTATGGTTTCTACCCTGATTCCGTGTATAACACAAAGTGTCGGTCTCTTCCCTAGAAGACAAAACCATGTACTTGGGACTGTTCCAGTTAAACATGAAAAAACAACTTACTGTTTCCACACACACTTCCGTCGTATCCATCCGCGCAGGTACACGTGTAGGAGTTGACCGCATCAACACAAGAACCGCCATTCTGACACGTAGAACTCGCACATTCATTAATATCTGTAAGATTTTCAATTTTACATTACGTTACTTATGACAGTTCAGTAGGTACAATGAATGAACCGATTTCAATGCCATCAATTGTTTCAAAGGTGCTGCCTCACAAATCGCACAAATCGGGATAATTTTTTTGGATGACGTAATTTCCCTACCTAACCAAGTATTTATATACGTAAAATATTTTGTCAGTAATTTGTGTTACCCACAATACAATTACATCAATTTAGATATATTAAAAACATAACATTCATAAAAACTTGACAGTTTGAAAATTATGCTGACAGTTCATTTTATCATAAACATTTCAAATACTGTAAATCACTTTATATTCCCATGGTCTTTATTTCATGTATTTCGCATTCATACTTACTTCACGGATTTATGCATTTGCAGCCTTAGGTGCCGTGTGTTAAAACAATTATATCTACCTCGCTTAATATATTCATGAGAAACTCTTTTTGCAAATAAAAGCGAACATATAAACGTTGCTAACAATAAACGACATACAATATGTTTTGTAACATCAACATACCATTTTGACAAAATAAGCCCTCATATCCAGAGGTACACACACAACTATATGCATCAATATCGTCTACACATGTTGCACCATTTTGACAGCTGTTAGTTAAACATTCATCAATATCTGAAACATATAATCTTCTTTAACATTTTGCATTGCATCCAAACAGGCACATCAAAGACACTCTAGGGTGGAACGGTGGCCGATAGGTTAGCGCTCTTGACTACTAATCTGAAGGACCCTAGTTCAATTTTTTGCTGGGGCACTTGAATCTTCAGAAACGCTGTTTAAGCTCTTACGCATATCGTATTTGGGGTACCGGTAAAATCGTCTACAGTATATATCTGTATTCCCATTGCTTTCAAGCATGGCAGCTGAGCAACCTTTTGGTGTTTATGAGAAGGTACTCGGAAAAAACTTCATATTAAGTTATTACAATGTATGACACCATGTGCCTGTGGTTCTTCTATGACATGTCCTACACATGTGGAGAAGTTATAAGTTGCTAGTGATACAAGTGAGGCAATTTACAAGTTACTACTGGTAGAGAACTTATTGTGGGAAAAAAGGACTGGTAGCACGTTCATCAATATCTGCTGAGAAATATTCATCAGTATAAATATCAATATAAATGTCAATGTAAATATCAGAAACACACATTCGTCAAAATATATTGAGAAATATTCATCAATATACATATCAATATAGATATCAATATAAGTATCAATATAAGTACATGTATCAAAAACACACATTTATCAATATCTACAGAGAAATATGCAAATACTGTTGCCAGAACAGAATATAATTTAAGAAATTAACAAAAAGGCTACAAATAGAAACGTTCACACAATGTCAGGCTGTACGGTTATGTCATATGATTGATGATGTCATGCAATACACAAAACAAGAATTTCATTGATAAATATTGCTAAATATATACGCGGGTGATTGGTTCATCAGCTGATATACGGTTTATTTAATCACGCAACCTTCCTATATGTTGACATGGAGTTAAAATAAAGATAGAAGTGTTAGAATAGAAAACGTATAACATATAACCAACATATTAATCATAATGTATTCTAGCCAACGTTACTGCTAATTTAAATAAAATATTTATTGCAATCTGCAGACGTGCTAAACAATATATCAGGCACAGGCAATACTGAATCATAGGCTATGTGATGGTATGGTAATGCACTAGTCAATATTAAGCCCGCCCAGAGGGTGGCGGGGTTACAGGTGGAATTAGACGGACGAATCTTCCTGACAGAGGCGGGAATAAGACGACCTTATCAACTCCCAGTCCTGGATAGACTTTCGTCCGGAAATTTCGACACCACGAACGACGACAGTGATACTTTTATTCGTGTTTTCGTTACAGTACCCGGATGAAAAACTATGCCCCACGGTTGGGATTTAGACAGTATGCATTGTCTCCTGGGTTGGGATTTAGACCAATCGTGAAAGCACGGTCATTTCCGTTTGTCTCCGGCAAATAAACCTCGTGTCTAACTGTAGTTATACACCAATATGATTCGCCTGGGTTATATGTCACAGCTACGTTCGCGCGAAAGTAACAAATTATGTATCCGTCAATAAGATGATTATTTTATCTTTCCCCAACATTTTTTTATTCTTATGATCATACGAAGACATATCATAAAAAAATAACCAATATCTTGAAATATTATTCATAATTTATATTTCCCAAGCACATGTTAAAAACATCAACAAACATGACCCTTATTCAATTTTCGGAAAAGCGGGTTTGTTAACAATATATACTACATGACTTTCGGATCATTTAAAGTTAAATTCGCACTGGAACACATGTGATTAATCATTGCGTGAAATTTTGTAGTGCGTATTTACTGGTATAATATATCTATATGGATCTATATATTTGTGTGAACATGTATTGGCATAATGTGTACTGAATACTGGGGGCTGCCATTTTCTAATCATGTGACTAAATAAAGTTTCAATATGGTGCCTTGTTAAGTTAGAGGTCTATTGGAAAGCATAAAGGCCGAGGTGATCAGAATGGGATTTAGATATCAAAAAATTCAAAATGTCAAATTTCCCCTGCGCCGACTAGTGCATACATTTATGTATGGAGTTGACTTACTGTTGTTGCAGAATTCTCCGTCGTACCCAGAGACACATAAACAAGAATAATCATTGATACCATCAATACAGCTAGCTCCATTCTGACATACGTTAGTGGCACATTCATCAATGTCTGAAACACGAAAAATATACAATATTAGCCAAAATATTGCATGCAGCCAGACTCATGGGGAAAACGGGAGACAATTCGAAACAAGCTGTCTGATGCCAAACTTCGTACTTGATTTGATTTGCTCATCAGGGACTTATGAAATATACATTCCAAGATTTGTTACTATTTTTCATGGGGTTTAAGTTTTGTTGATTATGTTAGACCATACAATCAATTTTCCATAATTACATAATGGGCATAACATTTGGACCATAAGTGAAATAGTGACTTCTGTTGATATTGTCTAAGGGACTTAACCATGAATAACCTTTTAGTTACTAATTGTGTAAGAGTTGTCCTTCTTGTTAGTAATTACAACGTGGTCGAAGCGTGCTTTGTTTTCGTTTTATATTTCTGTGTAGATCCTACCAGTATTATATTAATACTGATCAACATGGTGGCAGCGGTAGTTATTAAGAACCTATATATGTGATAGCTAAGGTGAAGACTCTAAAATTGCTATTTTGAACTGTAATTAGTGTTGATGAACATTGCGTCACCTATTTTCGCGACTCGTTGAATCTTGTTAAAACTGTTCAACGATGGCGGATGCTCCTCCTGTCGTTCACCACATAAACTCTAACTGGAAAAGGAGTGTCGAGATATATCTAACTGCCTCGGGAATCAAGTCTCTGGACGATGCGGTACAGACTGCAACCATCATTAACTGTGGCGGAGAAAACCTTATCCGTGTATATGACCATTTTGATTGGGACGGTCAAGACAAAGAAAATCCAACTCATATGTTGTCAATGATTGAAAAATACTGTAACCCGTGACAGAATGAAGTGGCCGAAAGCCACAAGTTTTGGTCTACCAATTACTGTGAACCTTTTGATCAGTTTGTCACGGAACTGCGTGCAAGAGCTAAATCATGCAATTTCGGTGACAAGGAGGACAGAATGATTAGAGATAAAATAGTGTTCAGCACTTCCGGTAAAGTGCAACAGTTACTACTTCGTGATGATGATTTGAATCTTCGAAAGGCTATCAGAATTTGCCAATCATACGAACAGGCCAACAAACAGGTAGAGCAAATGAACAACCTTCAGGTTGACTCAAAGGTCAACAAAGTTAAAATGAACAAACCGCAACAACCTGCTAAATCTGCTGAGAATAAATCATGTAAATTCTGTGGACGCTCACATCCAATGAAGAAGAAACTATGTCCTGCTTGGGGCAAGACATGTAATAACTGTAAGGGTCGGAACCATTTCACGATCAAGTGTAAGAAAGTTCATTTAGTGACTGAAGAACCAGAAACTGTTGACTCTGAAGCGGATGAATACTGGTTAAATGTGGTAAATCGACCCAGTAATAAAAGAACAATCACTGCAAATCTTTTGGTCAATGACATTGATGTAAAGTTTCAGTTGGACAGTGCTGCTGATGTAAATACAATCTGTCGAAAGTATGTGCGCAAAAAGCAAACTAAACCTAGTACTGCACGGTTGAGAATATTTAATGACAGTGTAATGAAACCGATTGGTGAAACAGACTTACTTGTCACCAACCCTAAAACTGGTGAAGATCACAAAGTGAATTTTGTTGTGGTCCCAAATAAGTTCCAGTGCTTATTGGGTTTGAAAACTATTGAGAGTCTGGGATTTGTTACTGTAAACACGGACAAATTCATTGCTAAACTCGACACTTTTAATGATTTGGGTAACCTTGGTTACGCCAAACTAACTATTGACCCTGAAATCAAACCCAAGGATCAAGGGTGTAGAAAACTTCATTTAGCTTTGCGAGACAATGTCAAACGCGATCTCGATAACCTTGTTAAGAGAGAAGTTCTGGTACCAGTCACGAAACCCACAACATGGATCAATCAAATGGCAGTCGTGCAGAAACGGTTGAAACCAAATGAAAAATTAAGAATTTGTATTGATCCACAAGCACTAAATACGGCTTTGAAACGTGAGAAATACTCGCTCCCAACACTGGATGATATTCTTCCAAAACTGCAGAATGCGAGAATATTCAGCAAACTTGATGTTAAGGAAGCATTCTGGCATGTATTAGTAGATGAAGAATCAAGTGACCTAACCACGGTGATCACCCCCTTCGGTAGATACAGATGGACAAGGCTCCCATTTGGCCTGTGCGTATCGAGCAAAATTTATCAACGCAAGCTGAATGAAGCCTTAGAAGGCTTAGATCATCTGATGGTATCTTCACGATAGCCGACGACATCATTATTGCTGGTCAGGGTACAACTGACGAAGAAGCCATGCGGGACAATAATGTAAAGTTAAATAAGCTAAATGAACGTTGCCGAGAGAGACATATTGTTCTAAATGATGATAAGAAAGAAATCGGTTTAAAATCACTAGTGTTCCATGGACATAAAATCACAGGTAAAGGCATCCTACCAGATGAGCAGAAAATAGAGGCTATCCTAAATATGCCTGCTCCTAAGGATGTTAGTGATGTGAAACGACTGTGTGGTCTAGTACAATATCTTGCTAGATTCCTACCATCTCTTGCTGACACATTGGAACCGATACGTTTCCTGACTAGGAAGGATGTTTCTTTCGTTTGGTCTAAGAAATGTGAAGACGCATTCAACAAGGCGAAGAAGCAAGTCACAGTAGCTCCGATTCTCGCTTACTTTGATCCAAACCAAGAGCTAGTTGTACAAACGGACAGTAGTCAATTTGGTCTTGGTGCGGATATAATGCAAGGCGGTAAACCGATAGAATTCGCGTCAAGATCTTTGAAACCAAGTGAACGCAAATGGGCGCAAATTGAAAAAGAAGCATTATATGTATTGTACGGTTTAAAAATGTTTGACCAGTATATCTATGGTAGACCTGTAACAGTTCAAAATGATCATAAACCATTGGAAATGATTCTGAAGAAACCTTTAAGTCAAGCACCAAAACGCTTACAGGACATATTGATGAGACTGTACAGATATGACATCAAATTTGAATTCATTAAAGGATCTGACCTCATTTTAGCTGATGCTTTAAGCAGATCAATTTATGAAAATGCAGACTGAATTCACCCGAGTCCGCATTCTGAATGTTAATGCATTTAATGATGTTGCTGACGTAAGATTACGAGAAATTAGACAGGCAACAGAGAATAGTGAGACTCTACAGGAACTCATTGTCGCCATTACTGAAGGATGGCAAGAAAACAAAGAAGATGTAAAACCATGATTCAGACCTTATTTTGCCATCAGGGACACACTAAGTCATAGTGAAGGAGTTATCCTGAAGGGAGAAGCAGTTCTAATACCAGACGGCCTAAGACAAATGGTAAAATCAAAACTCCATAGTGCTCATTTAGGTTATGATAGCATGCTCAGACGTGCTAGAGATACAGTGTTTTGGTTAGGTATGAATAAAGAGGTCAAGGAAATCGCTGAAAACTGTGAACAGTGTATGGAATTGAAGCCAAACAACCCGAAAGAAGAGTTGCAACAACATGACGATGGAAAGTATCCATGGGAGAAAGTTGCCCTTGATCTGTTTCATCTTGAAGGACGTGGTTACCTTTTGTGTATAGATTACCATACTAATTATATTGAAGTTGACTTACTAAACACTACTACTTCAAAGCAAGTTATTCAAAAACTCAAAATACAGTTTGCTGCGTTTGGAATACCTGCTCGTTTAGTGTCCGATGGAGGTCCACAGTTTGCTTCCAGTGAATTCTCAGATTTTGTTAAATCATGGGGAATAAATCATCACATTACGAGTCCATATCACTCACAATCGAATGGAAAAGCGGAATCTGGTGTAAAGATCATTAAAAAAATGATGATAAAATGCTCCAAATCAAAGAGTGACCCATATGAAGCTATGCTTGAACTCAGGAACACCCCCAGGAAAGACACTAACCTTAGTCCAGCTGAAATGATGTTCGGGAGACACACGCGATCAGTTATACCAAAAGTGTATAATGAAAATTCCATAACTGAATCGAGACTAAAACGCAACGAATCAGTGAACGAAACTATGATAAACACACTACAAAACTACCAGAACTAACCAATCAGCAGTCTGTGTTCTTCAAACATAATGTAAATGAACCCTGGGTTAAAGGAAAGGTAGCTAATGCTGAAAACCGTAACATTGTTGTCACATCATCCGATAATGTAGACTATAAGAGAAATAGGAAACATGTACGGCCTACTGAGATTCCTGTTCAAATCCGAGACCAATCTCATTCCCGGGTTATAATGGACAATCCAATCGACCAGCAAATACCTGTTTTGCCAACCTCGGATAACCAAGTCTGTTATGGTCCTACATACAATCTACAAGAAACAAACAGACCGAGACGTGAGAGGAAAGCTCCGGCTCATTTGAACGATTTTATTAGATATTAGTTAAAGTGCCATATATGCAGTTTTGTTTAATAGTTTATAATTGATACACATGTATTGTGCATTCATTGAAGACAGTTTATATCTAGTCATTTGTGCTCTGACTCATGTCTAACACCCTAAAACAGTTATTGTTTGTTAAATTGCACAGAAGGATATATGAAAGTTTTCATATTTAGACTATAATTGAATATCCCAATTGTTTGAAAAGAAGGACATTCATGACTATCAGTATTTGAATGTTTCAGAACTTGTGAAAAAATGAATAAGATTCAAATAGACTATAGCTGGCACTGCGTGAGATTTAGTTGTTCATGGATATAGTTTCCATTTAATCATGACGATATTTGTACTGTAATACTTGTTTTGATTGATTGAAAATGTTTGTTTAATTTGTTTCGTTTAAGCTAATATTTCATAGTTTTTCCAAAGAAAGGGAGATGTTGATATTGTCTAGGGGTCTTAACCATGTATAACCTTTTAGTTTCTTATTGTGTAAGAGTTGTCCTTCTTGTTAGTAATTACAACGTGGTCGAAGCGTGCTTTGTTTTCGTTTTATATATTTCTGTGTAGATCCTACCAGTATTATATTAATACTGATCAACAACTTCTACTTTGCTTTGTCAGGTGTTTGAAATGAAACCCTGCTGACCTAAGTACCAAGTCCTATTGCTAGTTGCAGACTAAATAAAGTCCATTCCCCCACAAATATCTATAACAAGAAATGATTGTAAAACACATCTGCCCTCATTAAGTCATGGCACCCTTGACCTAAAAGGAGTCATCTACTGATGATGACCAACATCCATCCAAAGTTTGAAGATGGTGGGCCAAGCCGTTCTGGATTATTGATTGGAAACCATAAGGTATATTTATATGTGTTAAGGTCACAGTGACCTTGGCATTTGACCTACTGGTCTCAAATCAACAGGGGTCATCGACTGTTGATGACCAACCTCCATGCAAAGTTTGAAGATCCTAGGCCAAGCCATGCTAGATTGGAAACCATTTGGTCTACGGACCGACCAAACATCGAAAAATGTAAACACCCCTCTTTTTCTTAGGGGCAAAATTCGAGAGGAATCGCTTCATATGCGTTTTTTTGTATAACCCCAAGAACTTTTCTATGTTTCCAATTATGACCTTTGCCACACACTTGGTGATCTCGAAATTAAAGATCGCCAATGAATAATTAAGATATATTTAACGTGTAACACTTTAACGCATCGACTCATTCATAACAATAACTAAACTTAGTATGAGCCTCTATCCGGTAAACCGGGCTTAAAGATCATTTTGTTATATATGTAATGAAGCGTCTCAGAAACGAAACAGTATTATGTTTGTAGGCGATTTTTTATTATAACAAGAACATAATTCTAAAATGTGACACTATTTTCATAAGTTTATACTGCACTTGTAAAAAACATATTACTTAGTAAATTAGGATTAATAATGTTTATTGACACGTCGCCACAAAAAAAGATGACATGGGGATAGTCTAATAGGTAATGAAGCGTCTCAGAAACGAAACAGTATTATGTTTGTTGGCGATGTTTTATCA
Organism: Spisula solida; assembly: GCA_947247005.1. Lineage (NCBI taxonomy): Eukaryota > Metazoa > Mollusca > Bivalvia > Venerida > Mactridae > Spisula > Spisula solida. Next base: position 2,171,544 of record OX365946.1, on the reverse strand, counting down.
TAACAAGAACAGAATTCTAAAATGTGACACTATTTTCATAAGTTTATACTGCACTTGTAAAAAAATTACGTCTAATAATGTTTCTTGACACGTCGCCACAAAAAAGATAACATGGGGATAGTCTTATAGGTATGTAACTTTGCATATTGAAGCTATATTTTGTCCCAATTTCAGAAACTGTTCAGACGACAAACGTCTTTTTTACGCTACGTATTGTCATATTTTTAATAACGACAACACGGCTTATATACATATTTAAACTATTATAAGTATGGATTCATTACATTTATTTGATTGAGGTTGAGTAGAGTAGGGAATTTTTAAATTTAAAAAATCTTACCTTTTTTAGAACAAGTATAATTTTCCCACTTTCCTGTTGCTAAGCACCGGCTGGCAGTTATATTTGGCTTGTATCCGTCACTACATGTTATATTTACTGTAGAGTTGAAGAATGAGTCTATACCATCACCTGACGTGTTGGAGAACAAATTGTTCGATGGAAAAACTCCACAGTCTGTTGAGTAAAACGGAAATTTGGGTGTACATGAAATGAAAATTGTTTCTGCGGCGACTCAAATTACATTGATATGACATACGACCGACTAAAGTTTATTTTTCTGGTAAATTAAGAAATACATTCAGATGCTATCGCTTTAATCATTTGATTCACTTAAACATAAGTCAATAATAAAACTTTATACGTGGGACGTTCAAAAATAAACAGGACTATTGTCACAAAACCCGCATGGTTAAACGAAATAAATCAAATCATATAACATCAGAAATCCGAATCATTTTTCTACAAACTGTAAAGAAATTAACTAAAACGAATTCGCGGCCCGAGAGTTACATATGACGTAACAAGGTCACTTACGTTGACCCGGCGCACAAAATGACGTTGCGCTATTTTACACGACGTAAGTGCTTCGCTAAGGGCTATGAAATACGAAGTTTATAGTGATAAGAGTGAGGGAAACATTCCAGTACCACACTGAGACACACAAGTAATGCGTTGGTGAGAATCGCATTTTTGAACGTGTAATAGCGTGATAAAAGTGCTTTATAAATATGGTATAATTATTAACTATAACAATGGTTGCCACCGGAATGAGGCACGTATACTTGCAAACACGGACATCCGCTTTGGTATTTAAGGTTCATTTATTAAGGCAAATATCACCTCGTCGGCAACATTTGAATGCATCAAGTATAATAGTGTTGTCAACAATACGGTGATCCTCTGTATTTGAATTCGGACAAGGTAAGCAGCTAAAGTACATACTTGTTTTTAAAGATGGCGTTGTTTTGTTTATAAAAATGATATCTATTGTTTTTTGTTTATTCGGACTTAAAGCCGTTTCTTTAAAGTTTTCCTGTCACACACGGCGACCGATTCACATAACCAGTTTTCCTGGTCTATATTCTAGCTAGTACTAACTTTCCTCCCACAGGGAACCAGCAATTTCTCTATACGTGGAGGAAAAATAATATTGCTGCCGAAATTTCATGGACGTGGAATGGAATCGAACTCGGATCGCAAGGTTACAAATAGAGCGCACTTATCACTGGAAAAACTGCTGCGGTTCAGTTTAATACATTTCAACTTGCTGCACCAGGTGCGCGTCACTGTCTGTGATTCTTTAAACATAAATATAGTTATAGAAATATTTCTACTAAGAAACCACGATTTTGAACGAATGTAATAATGTCTGTCTTTAAAAGATATAAGAAGGTATCAGAAGCTATAGCATTTTAGTATGACTGTTGAATCTTAAGATTTCAGAAACCAGTTTTATTGCTTTAAGGCGTATTTCTTCGTTTTTTATTATGTAATTTGTTTTTTTAAAGTACCTATTAAGTTTTATTTCCACTAGTATAATAATAATTTGATTTGTCTATTTTGTGGAAACGTGTCATAATGTTTTTATTAAGTTGATTCATGTGTCATTTAAATGACCCATGATTGGTGTAATAAATTATTCGTATTCTTTTTTATAGTATGTATACACTAATAACCATATACATAATTATACTGTTTAAATATTGCAGATATTCACCAACAATGAAAGTCGTCTTGATTTTGGTGCTGCTCTTTGCGTTGGATGCAGTTTTTGCAAAGCGTTGTGGGTATGGCTGCAAAGATATCCACACACGTAGACATCCAGAAGGAAAATGTGCTGCCAAAGGAAGAATATGCTGCATGGTTCTTCGGAAAGGCAGAATAATGTGTCGATGTAAGGCAAAGGGACTCATGATACATTCTATGTATAATGTGCCACCCGGAAGTTTGACATCAACACTGTACTGCGAACGGAAGAGGCGCGGGACTGGCTAAATGAACAATTATCGTCTATTTTGTTTATCGTTATGTAAATTGTTTGTCTACAACCTGTACGACTCCAAGTGAAAACTATTCATTAAGTTTTGATTTATTTAACAAATTGATAACGTGACGTGGCATTGTAATCAGATCATGGTTTCTGCATTCTGTGTTTTCAAAGTTTTCTGTTGTTATAAATAAAACAACCTAAAAATGTGTAAAACAGCCGAACTGTGTTTAAAACATTTATTTATAAAGGAAAATAATACTAGTATTTCAATATGTATTGCACATTCATGAAAAATTAATAAACCTGTATCAACCGATTATTTTATTATTATTTCGTTCTTATACCGAACAGAACATACAATTACTAAGACTTGTAACAAGTACATTTCTACAAACACTGATATATCGTCGCCTTAGTCTTAAAGTGTCCTATCTACCAATTTCACTTTTTCGAGAAAATGAGGTTTGAAGATTCACATTCAAATATCTTTTTAACGTTCCGTCCAAATTAAAATAAATTTTAGATCATAATCAATATGTACGAATACATTATTAGTTTGGTATTACTTTTATGATTTGTAAAAGCAATTTCATGTAATTAGCAAAATTAATTTGGAGATAGAGCAAAATTTCCAGAAATTTTTATATTTTTTCACTCTTAAAGTATGTTTATGGAGATAGCGCAATATAAGGCAACTTTAAGCTGAAAAACAGTATTTTAGCAATGTAAGTTAAACTACTAATTAAGCTTATACTATTTATATGATAATTATTTTATATAGTATAATTATTTTTATATAGTATGATCGTTGTATAAATGGCTGGATATTTTGCAAATGATTTTGACATTGTATGATCTAGTATGATTATATGGTAACCTAAAGTTTTGAGATGACTATTAATGTGTGTTGGTGGACGGACTGACATTATAATTTGATGTTCATCATCCTTATTTAGGAGTTCTATTCGAAATGAAACTCGTTTTGTGTTTTTCAATTCGTTTACACATGTTTAATTATTTTAACCATCTCGCGTTCATTGCCTTCATCACTATTATCAGAATTCGCCAAACTAGGAACACCCTTGTCTTACCTAACTGTTTATGTCAATTCATAAGCATGGCAATAGAGCTTGAGTCCATACTCTTTATTATATTCTATTATATAATGTACCTCCTGAAATTCCGCGACTTTTTAGTTTTAGTTAATACACAAGTCGTTAAGCCCAATGGGAAAGCAACAATACAGTCTTGCTAAAGACACGAATTTTCGGCTTATCAGATACAAACACTTTGTGCCTGTTCTGGCCACGTTAGTCAATTAGTACTGGTTAATTAAGCACAAAATAAAAGTCGTAGCTGATGTTTTTATTCAATACTGATGAATTACATAATACACAGTATTATTTCAGTAGGTAAGGAATATAGACATAAACATCTATCGCAACTCATTCGCGACTATTCCAGTGTATTTTGAAAACCAAACATGATCGTAAATTCCTATACTTGATCTAGTACATTGACATACATTGTGCCAATACTCAACGCCAATCTGTACAGATCAAACATAAATAACCTGTCCGAAAAATAGCTCTCCGAATATATGTCTAAGTACCTTGAACTTATTAAAGGAACATTTTGGCATTCGACAGAGGAACTAATGTTATGATACGTATTCCAATTAAATAGTTAAACAAATAACACTTACATTGTCAAAATTCAATATATCTTTTACTCATTCTGGCATTGGTTCAAAGTAATTTCTTCTCCGGAAGTTAACAATAAATCAGCCATTTTCCAAAATATTTCTGTAGTCACGTGGGCAACGGAAGCTCATTGATTGGTCCATACCATTTCTTACTCTTAAACTGTCCTATGTTGTGGATATACGACAAAGTACACGCTAATAGCAGTTGAAAAACGGGAGATAGAGCAAAATACGACCCGCTAAATCGGTTAATATGACGTATATGCATGACATCAAGGGCTTAAAAGATAGAGCAAAGTATGACTAATCGAATGGTGTATTTATCTCATTTTTGACAAAAATGGAGATAGGACACTTTAAGAGTGAGGCGACGATATATCTACATAATTATATAAAAAATACAAAATGCACCATTGGTGTGTCAGGTCACTATACTCCGTCATCCAAATCCAGAGGTTTGTCACACTATTAATGCATTACAAACCTCCGCAATTCGTACTTATATACACTTGTGGTGTGGTGTCAAGTTAGTGGACTCCATTATCAAATTCCGGAGGTTTGTAACACTATTGATGCATTACAAAAAGATAACTTTAAGTCCGACAGGAAGGCAGCACTCAACTTAATCTGCCGATAAATAAAAACATAAAATCACATATTAGGCACTATGCCCAACTGAACTGGTTAGGATCCGCCCATGTCCAAGGTGTCGAAAAACTGATAGAACTAGTTTCAGCAATCCAAAAGCTGAATAATCAAATTGAATGTCCCAGTTCTAACAGTAAAACGGCTGAATACCTAGTTTTAGTTCCGCAAACTCGTTCTTACACACTGGTGGTGTGTCAGGTTATCAGACTCCACCATCAAACTCCGGAGGTTTGTCACACTACTGACGTATTACAAACCTCCGCAATTCGTTCTTGTACACTAGTCACGTTTGCAGACACCATGTGCATACACAAGATCAAGTTACTGAGTACTATGTTTATACTCAATCAGTATTCAATTACTGTAAATGACATATTTACGTTGGCATTAAAGTCCGTGGTTGTTGAATAAAATGCAATTTTGTTGGTTGGTAAAGTCTTGGCTTTCGAAATATAAAGGGGGACCTTGTTGGTGGTCATTTATTCGTGGGGATTAGATTTGTGGTGGAGTTCAACCATGAAATCAATGAAAGTTTAATCTCACGAAAAATAATGATTTTACATCAAAATGCAGTAGCATGTATTCTGTGATACAATTGTCCTTGTTTATCATGATTGTGATTGGTATGAAGGTAATGTCACGACATATACTTTACTGACGAAATACATACGTCATTGTATATTGAGACACTACATTCTTACGTGCTAATCCTCTTCGCGCCCGCTAGCACATTAGGCTGCTGCCAGTTCCCTCCACTCGATTTCGCCAAAAGTCTTTCCATACTTTTGATGTCGCTTGCGATAGTCCGTCTCTACGTCTCTTTTGGCCTTCCTTTGTGTCTTTTGCCATCTGATAGTGTCCACTTTTGTGATGTCCTTGTGGTATAATTGTAGTATTTCATCAAGGGAAGATATATAGGAGAGAATGTGAGAACAATTATTGAAACAATAGAAAAAATGCAACTTAACGATGAACCCGGTCTCATATTCTTTTCTGATTTCCAAAAAGCATTTGATATTTTAAATCATGAATTCATGTATAAATGTTTAAAAGAACTAAATTTTAGTGATTCGCTCATACAATGGATTGAAGTTTTTTATGCAAATGCGAAGGGCTGTATAACTAATAATGGTCATTTTTCTGACTTTTTTAACATTAAGAGTGGTGTACGGCAAGGATGTCCTCTATCACCGTATCTTTTTATCCTATGTATCGAGTTTTTATCTATTTCTATAGAAAACAACGATGCTATAGAAGGTATTTAAACAATAAAATTACAAAACAAACTCTTTTTGCAGATGATGCTAGCTTTCTACTTAAAGGAAATCGAACGTCTTTTAAAAATCTTATAAAAACCATTGACGATTTTGGTAAACCATCTGGGCTTAAACTCAATAGAAACAAATGCTCAGTCCTGGGCATTGGAAGTCTAAAAAATACAAATATTGTCTTTGACAACGAATATGAATGAACTTCGTCGGAGGCAACTACGTTAGGAATTAAGATAATAGAATGTAAAACTGCCCTAAAACAATGGAAACAAGAGTGCCAAAATGTCACAAAATACGCCCGTCTTGGGGCATGGTGAGTCTCAGGGCATGGTAAATGAAAAAAACAAACAATCCAACATTTTTTTTTAATTAAAGGACCACAACCCAAGAAGGCCTAGGCTGATTTGGCCTACAATTTAACTTGTCTTAGATATTATATCAATGAACATTGTCACCAAGTTTGAAGATACTCAGATGAAAACTATTTGCACTAGAGAACAGACCAGGCCAATTTTATACTTATTTGGTAATTAATTTAGGCCCATAACCAAATGACGCTTAGACCGATTTGGTCTATAATCGAACTTGGCCTAGATATTATGCCCATAAGCATTGTCACAAAGTTTGAAGATGATCGGATGAAAACTATTTGCGTTAGAGTACAGACAAGGCCAATTTCATACTTATTTGGTAATTAAAGGCCCATAACCAAATAAGGCCTAGGCCGACTTGGCCTATAATCTAACTTGGCCTAGATATTATTCCCATAAGCATTGTCACAAAGTTTGAAGATGATAAGATGAAAGCTGTTTGCACTAAAGACAAGGTCAATTATTTTGGTAATTATAGGACCATAACCAAATAAGGCCTAGGCCGATTTGGCCTATAATCGAACTTGGCCTAGATAGTACGCCCATAAGCATTGTCACAAAGTTTGAAGACGATCGCATGAAAACTGTTTGAGTTAGAGCACAGACAAGGCCAAATTCATACTTCTATATTAATTAAAGGCTCATAACCAAATAAGTCCTAAGCCGATTTGGCCTATAATCAAACTTGGAATAGATATTATGCCCATAAGCATTGTCAGCAAGTTTGAAGACGATTGGATTAAAACTGTTAGCGAAAGAGAACAGATAAGGCCAATTTCATACTTATTTGGTAATTAAAGGACCATAACCCAATAAGGCCTAGGCCGATTTGGCCTTTAATCGAACTTGGTCTAGATATTATGCCCATAAGCATTGTCAGCAAGTTTGAAGATAATCGATGAAAACTGTTAGCGTAAGAGCACAGACAAGGCCAATTACATACTTATTTGGTAATTAAAGGACCATAACCCAATAAGGCCTAAGCTGATTTGGCCTATAATCGAACTTGGCCTAGATATTATGCCCATTAGCATTGTCAGCAAGTTTGAAGATGATCGGATGAAAACTGTTAGCGTAAGAGTACAGACAAGGCCAATCTCATACTTATTTGGTAATTAAAGGACCATAACCCAATAAGGCCTAAGCTGATTTGGCCTATAATCGAATTTGGCCTAGATATTATGCCTATAAGCATTGTCAGCAAGTTTGAAGATGATCGAATGAAAACTGTTAGCGAAAGAGCAAAGGCCAATTTCATACTTATTTGGTAATTAAAGGACCATAACCTAATAAGGCCTTAGCCGATTTGGCCTATAATCGAACTTGGCCTAGATATTATGTCCATAGGCATTGTCAGCAAGTTTGAAGATGATCGATTGAAAACTGTTAGCGTAAGAGTACAGACAAGGCCAATTTCATACTTATTTGGTAATTAAAGGACCATAACCCAATAAGGCCTAGGCCGATTTGGCCTATAATCGAACTTGGCCTAGATATTGTGTCCCTAAGCATTGTCACAAAGTTTGAAGATGATCAATTGAAAACTGTTAGCGTAAGAGCACAGACAAGGCCAATTACATACTTATTTGGTAATTAAAGGACCATAACCCAATAAGGCCTAAGCTGATTTGGCCTATAATCGAACTTTGCCTAGATATTATGTCCATAGGCATTGTCAGCAAGTTTGAAGATGATCGATTGAAAACTGTTAGCGTAAGAGTACAGACAAGGCCAATTTCATACTTATTTGGTAATTAAAGGACCATAACTCAATAAGGCCTAAGCCGATTTGGCCTATAATCGAACTTGGCCTAGATATTATGTCCCTAAGCATTGTCACAAAGTTTGAAGATGATCGATTGAAAACTGTTAGCGTAAGAGTACAGACAAGGCCAATTTCATACTTATTTGGTAATTAAAGGACCATAACCCAATAAGGCCTAAGCTGATTTGGCCTATAATCGAACTTGGCCTAGATATTATGCCCATTAGCATTGTCAGCAAGTTTGAAGATGATCGGATGAAAACTGTTAGCGTAAGAGTACAGACAAGGCCAATCTCATACTTATTTGGTAATTAAAGGACCATAACCCAATAAGGCCTAAGCTGATTTGGCCTATAATCGAATTTGGCCTAGATATTATGCCTATAAGCATTGTCAGCAAGTTTGAAGATGATCGAATGAAAACTGTTAGCGAAAGAGTACAGACAAGGCCAATTTCATACTTATTTGGTAATTAAAGGACCATAACTCAATAAGGCCTAAGCCGATTTGGCCTATAATCGAACTTGGCCTAGATATTATGTCCCTAAGCATTGTCACAAAGTTTGAAGATGATCGATTGAAAACTGTTAGCGTAAGAGTACAGTCAAGGCCAATTTCATACTTATTTGGTAATTAAAGGACCATAACCCAATAAGGCCTAGGCCGATTTGGCCTATAATCGAACTTGGCCTAGATATTATGCCCATAAGCATTGTCACAAAGTTTGAAGATGATCAGATGAAAACTGTTTTCGCTAGAGTACAGACAAATTACTGGACGCCGCCGCCCGCCCGCCCGCACGCCCGCCCGCCCGCACGCACGCACGCACGCACGCCCGCCAAGGGTGTTCACATAATACGTCCCGTTTTAAACGGGCGTATAAAAATGGAACTTAACACTCACTGGAAAAATAACAGTTCTAAAAACATTTGTTCTTCCAAAGCAAAGCTAATTTACCCCCTAACTATGTTACAAAACCCACCGGCACATTTTATAAAATAGATCAAAAACCTTATCTTTGATTTCTTGTGGAATTCAAAACCTGATAAAGTATCACGTAAACAAATAATTCAAAAATACAAAGACGGGGGTCTACAAATGATAGACATGGAATGTTTTCTAGATTCATTCAATATAAGCTGGATAAAAATATTTTTTAATTCAAACGCCAACTGGAGTTTTCATTACAGGACCGAATTAGAAAAGTATGGAGGATTATTACTATTTAAATGTTATATAACTGAAAAAGACTGTAAAAGTCTCAACATAAAATCAATTTTTTTGAAGGATATATTGATTTCATGGTCTAAGGTCAACACCCTAAACACTGAAATCGAAACATCCAAACAAATCATCTGGAATAATTCAAGAATAAAACATCTAAATAAAAATGAGTTATTGTACTATAACACATGGTTCAGTAAAGGAATCCAGTATGTAGAACATATTTTTGACTTCAGACACAACATATTTTATAGCTTTGAGCAGATGAAATTAATATATGATATCCCTAATGGGGATTACTTAAAATACTATACTCTCATTAAAAAGGTACCGAAAGAATGGAAGACACAAATGCAAAACGAAATTATAACATATAACCCACCAAACAACCTAATCGATAAACTACAAATTACAAATTGAATTAACAGCAATTTAAATTTAGATTGCTGTAGTGCTTTATCCATGTTACACTGATTCTATACTCCACTATACTGTCACTTTTTTTATCAATATAAACATAGGTATGCAAATATTACCTGTTTGTTTATGAATATTTTGTCATAATTTAGATATGATATGATAATTTACCATACTTGTTTATTATGTTTTCAAACTAGTACTAGTCTATGTATATGTTCTGTAAATATGTTCATATTTTTGTTATGGGCCGGTGGCCAATATCAAATAAAATCTTTGTCATTGTCAACTAAATGGAAAAAGCAAATTAAGTAAGATTGCATACAATTCACTAATCAAAACTAAACTACCAACAGAACCAAAAAACAAAAATGGAATCTTAGGTTCACCCTAGAAGACACAGAATGTGTTAAAATTTTCCAACAAACGTATATTATTACAATAGATACTAAGCTTAGAGAAATTCAGTATAAATACATCATGAATATAATACCCGACAATTCATTTTTACACAAGTGTCATATAACCCAGTCAAGCTTATGTGATTTTTGCAATAGACAACCAGACTCTATATACCTCATGTTCTGGGAAGCCATATTGTACAAAGTTTTGGTCATATCTAGTTCAAAAACTTTCAAAAGACTTAAATATCACATTTCAAAATATTTCAGTTTGCAACATTATAAAGAATACAGAAGAAGATGGGCTTATTACTAACTATATTATACTGCTTTAAAATATTCCATATTTAAATGTAAATGCAATAAACACACCGACAATTCGGTCATTTAAAGAATACATTAACTATCGAAAAAAACTAGAACAAACAATCGCACTTTTCAAAAACAAACTACAAATCTGTAACAGAAAATGACAGAAGTTTCATTACTTGCAAACTCAAATAGTGATATTGTGTAAATTCCCCGAACCCGTAACCATGTCTTTTTCTTACTTTACTTTCTTACTCTCTACAAATGCAACCTCTCTTCTAAGTGACTGTCCTCATAACCCTTCCTCTTCCCCTATCTATACTACAAAAATCATAATGACATTAATGAATAATATCAGAAAGAGTCGTGAATTTATTTCACACACTTTATTTTGACAAAATTGTTTGTATATTTTGTTAATGTGTACAGCTGTATAATGTGTCTTATGAAAATAAAAAATGTTAAAAAGAAGTAATTTAAATATGCAGTAAGTATTTTGAATAAAACTTAATACATGATCGTAATCAAACATGAACTCGGAATAGTTTATTACTCAAATTATTAGCGGTTAGCTTGCTTACAGTGGCTGCTGTATTAGAATATCTAGATTAGCGTACGTATACAGAGTGAAAAGGTCGTTTTCTTCCATCAGAACTACACTTTATAATCAAAGTCAACATGTTAACTTAAACTACCAATAAGTGAACCATATAAGTGAAAATTACGTCGGAAATCGACTGTTTTATAGTAATCTATTTGATCGTACGTCAGCGCGCGCTTTGAAAATGACGTCACTACAGCATTAAGAGGCACCATACGGGGCAATAAAATTCAATTAGTAGCTAATTGGTTCAGAAATTTTGAAATAACGCATTAAATAAATAGAATATTTGTGTTTTTCGGTGTAAGATTGAATGTTATTTCACCTCGTGAGCGTCTGACTTAAATTTTCACTCGTGGCTACGGCATTGCGCCAGCTGCTCACTCGGTGAAAGAACATTCGATCTTACACCGAAAAGACAAATATCCTCTATATGACATTGGAGACTTTTTGAAAATGTTTCAATGCGGTTGGGTTGTAGAAATCGACGTACATTGAGTATATCCACTGGCCGAGCACCAGTAGTCATGGATACCGATCAAATCACCGGAACGAGGAATATACATTCATACACGGACAACCGTGTTTGATGTTAGCGTTCCATTTACACTGTACGTATTAAGGAAACTATTGCCTCTTGACCTACAATTCTATCCATTTAATGTAACAGTGTTGTCGTCGCATATTTGTGTCAGCAATACGGTTATCCATTTATTGTGCTTGAATTCAGAAAAGGTAAGCAGTTCTATATCACATATGTGTTCTTTGTGATGATGTTTGTTGTTAATAATTGATGACACTGTGCATATTTAGATTGATGTCGGTATTACTCTTTGAGATTATGTGTTTGTGAATACCTTCCAATTTGCTGAACGCAAGGTTCACTTCATTGGCGGTATAAGAATTCATGCTGGGCGTTCATGGTAAGTTCGATGATAGGATGACGCAGTAGTTCCATCATTACAACTGTGTACCTGTCATGGATATAAACTGAATGTTTGAGCGAACGTAATATTTCCTGTTTTATGATGATATTATGGGCGTCACTGAAAGTTTATCACTTATATATACCTCTGTACTTATTATACACTACGACCTATCTGTACAAAAGATTTGTATAATTATATATAATGTGTTCATTTTGAATATTGTTAAAAAGGATAGTTGTGCCTACATAGTAAGGTCAAAACATAGTAGTGTTCGGCTTTTAACACAGTGTAACGTGAATCTTAAAATATAGACTCAATAGTGTGGTAACTTTTCATTGAAGCAGAGTCTCGTATATTAAGAAATCATCTGCAGCTATAAATCTAACGGGATAAATTGCAATACAAAAACAAACACAAAATCCACTTATTTATCGTTTCTTAATATTCAGGAGCATGCAAACTTACATACTATATGTTGTGCCATATGTTTGAACGCTTTCTAAGGCAAATGTCACGGTTCTTGTTTTGAATCCATAACAAACATATAGGCAATATATGTTTGTTTTTGCACTGCAATTCGTCGCTTTAGAGTTATGATACATTTTCTACAGTTGGTATACATTATTTACCTCGTATTGTTTATATGTTTGTATGTTGTAGATAACAATGAAAGTTGCATTGTTTTTGGTGCTCTTGTTGGCAGTGGAAGCAGTTTTGGCCAGGCGCTATGGGGTTGTTTGTAAAGATATCCGCACATGTAGGTACCCGGAAGGAAAGTGTGCCACCCAAGGAAGGAAATGTCTCATATTTCGCCGCAAAGGAAGAAGCTTCTGTCGCTGTAAGTCCACGGTACCATTTAGACACCTATTTGTGCCAGACGGGAGAGTGTGGACCATGGATGATGAGGCGTTTGAATACTAATGTGCGCTAAAGAATATTAGTGTCTCAATGAACTTTACTATTCTCTCTTATCCTGTACTCTTCGATCGGGCTTTAATGTAATTTAATAACCCGTGCAATATATTAATTCAGCCTTTATTTTTGCTGGTGTGGCATTTGTTGAAATAAACTTGATCGCTTACATGCGCTAAAATTAGCATGATGAAGAATACTTTTAATGTGTACTAGTATTTAATTAACATTATTCTAGTGTTTTGTTAACAAATTATGTAAATTGTGTAGTCAACATCATCGGAGACACGAGTCAAATGATAACAGGTAAAGGACGCACTTATGTACAAGCAACTGGTCAAAGGAAAAGAATAACAAAAACTACATAGCTATGTTTCTGTGCAAGTATTGAATTGTCTTGAAAAAAAGTGAATATACCTATATTTAACTGTTGAGTTGTTCCATTTAATCTTGGTTGCGTATTTTTCATTTCAAAATTAGTTTTGTCGCAATGAAACGATTCCTTATCGTATACTGTTGTATGCGTTCTAACGATATGTATATCCTGCACATAGAAACGTCGGGTAGTATAAGTATGGACTGAAGTCACATTTATAAGGTTTATATCATATACAATCAAAGCAACCTAGAAAATAATAAGATGTTATTCAAGTTGCCTGACGCCATTCTTATAATATATTCAGCATCAATGGAAAGTTACCACCCTATTGACTCATGTTTACACAAAGCATCTTAAGGGAAAACTAAGAAATTTCTTGAAATCTTAAATTTTCCTTAAGTGAATAAGCTATCCAGAAAAATCAAGATTATCGATTTTACATAGTTTAGAAACATCATGTAAAGAGTTATAATAATCACAGCGAAAACAGGGGGCATTCTTCGCTTCTTGGGAAATATCTGCAGCACAATTTTTTAACTTACGTCGAAATATTTAAGTTTTCCCTTCAGATGCTTCGAGAATACCAGCCCTGGACAGTGACATGCTCTGTCAATATATTCGTCATAACATAATATTTCAGTGAATGTAACCTATATTTGAAGATTTAACGTCATCAACAGAAATAAATAAGTGAACATAAATGAAAATTTGTCAATTGTGTAAACAATAATAATTAAGCATTTTTTATGAATTATATAAGTTAAAAATGTCATATATATACCAATTGTTTTATAAAATGTAGATGTATAAAAAAGTAAATAAATGTAGATCAAAATAACATAAACGAGATTAATTTAAAAAAATGTCATGTAGGTCAAGATGACATATCACGCAAATTGAAAAATACGAATAAATTAGCTACATGTATATTATAATGAATTTACTTATTTATTAATGTTTGTATTTAAACTAGATCGTCTTGTAACAATTTCATCCAAACAAACAAGACAACGAAAAACAAACTTAGTTTAAATATAGCAGGTTATGTTTAACATTCTGAATATAACACAAACAATAACACAATAACATTCATTACGATGATCATGTATATTAGAATAGTATTTCTGCTATATTTTAAAGAGCATTTCAAGTAATATCTTGCATAGTTTACTGATAATTTAATTATGAGTAAGGAGTATTCTATTTCAATTGCATACAAAAACAAACAACTCCAATCAGATGATTATAGAATCAGATGATTATAGCACTAGTTGAAGTTAGGGGTGACTATTGAGGCCATTTTTGACTATTGCAATGTTATTGCTATTGCTGAAAGTACCATTGCGATACTATTGTATCGCTGGAAACTATTGCGATACTATTGTATTGCTGGAAACTATCGCGATACTATTGCAATAGTTATTGGCAAGATTTGAAAACCGGAGATTGACTTATAAATGCAAATTTGCACTGTGTAAGATATCACTAAGTTGTACAACATGCTAATCTACTATTTGTGGATATTATCTAAAATGAATAAGACAGAAATAGAACATGAACGATTGCGATATTTCAATTGCATACAAAAGCAAACAACTCCAATCAGATGATGATAGCACTAGTTGAAGTATCGTATATAGATGGGTTATCACAAAGACAAACATTGTTTCTGTTTGTATGTATTGCTTTCATTTAACGTCGCCATCGTGAGTTCAGTAAGGGACATCCTCGAGAAAGATGGCGATCATTTATATAATTTGAAGATAGTGCACAATACAGAAAAAGCCTAATATTCCGTAGCTTCAGTTGTTTTGTACGTGCCGACGAGACACCGGGCCACAGTTTAAAATCTCATCCGGAAAGACTGACATGTACCATTTAATGGTAGTGAACCTCATATATCAGTTCTAAAATATTGCAATTTACCATGAGTATTATACAAGTTTATGCAGATCAAAATGTTTTCCTAAAATGTAATTGTTTGCAAAACTAAACTATATCCATTGTAAATGTACTAATATGTCCATACTAAGACACATGGACTGTGATATTAATCAATCACCAAAAATATAGCAACGAAAATAATGTAATAGTAAATCGCCCAAATGATATAAATTCCAAATGTTTTGCAATTTACCTTACGATACATTATTTAACACACATGTAAACCGAAAACTCGTTTACCAGTGTTCAAAACGATATAATTGTGGTCGCAAAAACATAGAACATATTGCACATGTTTGCATAATCCAATGGACGAACTTTATAATTATGTCGGTTTATCACATAACCTGCGGTCCAGGAGTGCCGTAAAGCCGTGACGTAAATATCGTTCGGCACTCCCAGACTGTGCAATAAATATTTAAATTAGCTCGACGTGACGTTAGCCAATCCATGCATTGATCCGTCAATGACGTCAGGATAATATCGACGTCGCCATGACGTCGCGCTCATTGTACCGCTGAATTTTGGCTGAAACATATGCAGCGTACATCATCCTTTTGAACAATAATGTGTTTTTTTTAAAGGTTATGTGATAAATAGAATCTAACATTCGTGCTCATTACATACTCATTAAACTCGTCGACAAAAACAATATGACACTCAGCAAAGCCTCGTGTCATATCATTTTGTCCACTCGTTTAAGAAAAATCGTATGTAATGAGCACTCATGCAAGATCCTCTATTTAACAACGACTGACACACAATAAGGCATGGCTATATCTTCTCTCTGCCATAAGGTAAAATATTTACACGTTTAACATTTGCCACGTTTTATGTATATATATTTCAACGTCACTATAGGACTCGTATGTTTAACATGGTTCCCACAAATTTTCTAAGACAAAATTCCCTGACTTTTCTCTGATTTTTCCCTGACCACGGAGCAGTTTTCCCTGACTTTTTAGAACGATCGGGCGACATCGGCATCATTTTGTTAGAGCAATTTATGGCAATAAAATAGAAAAAGGTGGCTTTATTTGCTCTATATGAAGATTTTAGGTTAGCAGAATGTTGATTAACATTAATTTAATACAACTAAGAAATACTCTGAGCGTGCATAGTGAGCGAGAATTTTTTTCAGTCTTAGTTATTATCTTCATAGGAAATGACACTTAGCGACAGCTTCAATGAAAAATTCCCTGACTTTTCCCTGACTTTTGCTTAATTTCCAAATTTCCCTGACTAATTTCACAATTCTCTGACTTTTCCCTGACCTTGAAAAAAATATGTTTTCCCCCGACTTTTCCCTGACCGTGGGAACCCTGTTTAAAACCTTTCCGAAAACAAAACTCGTTCCATGTCTCGTGCATGACTTATCAAACTATTTCTTCTATTTGATGAAGATTTTTCACTGGACATATTGTCATGTGATCTTGCACTGAAAGGGGCCGCTGGTCTGCCAACTCCAAATGATACAACTGGTTGCGAGAATTTAACTTCATCTGATTGCACAAATTGCGGTATAGTCTGAAATGTATACATGTATAATAAAAACGTATATTATTTTATAAAACAACGTTTCTTTGTGTTATGGAATTGGTGTTGACTAAATATTTTCAAACGTGTTTTCCTCATATTTATGGCTGATAGTCGACTGTTGACTGTTATTATTCTGAACTTAATAACATGCAGTTGACTAGTTTGTTATATGATTCCTCAGGGAAGGACTATTTATGATCAGTACCAAAGTTTACAGTAGGTACTGACATGACCTGGCCGTAATCCGAGGCAAGACGTATAAGCTGACTACCAGTTTTCTGCCAAATGACTTACCAAAAGCGTATTAACAACAAAAATTCCTAAAAAGCTAGCTTTAATAGAATATAAACCAAATTCATACCACAGATAATTGCACCAATGATCTATATTAGTTGAAATATGACGATTCTATTCGATATATCAATATTCTGTGGCTGATTGACTGTATCTGTACAGCATGATGTTTGGATATACAATGTACAATGTATTGCATGTATGCATTTTCCCTAAAAGGACCACATATTATCTGTATCAAAACTCAAACTAAGGTATAGACACAAATACAGTTTGGTAATTCATGTACAAACGACCACGTTTAGATTCAGAAACAGAACCCACGAGAACCAAATATATATAAAGCCGGCTGACAAACGCCTTATGTCATATGTATTAGTGTTTCCACATCAAGATGATTAGCGTTTCAACATTTTAATGAAACTTTATCTAAAAAATGTACTTTGAATACAATGGAATAGGCGTCTTTATCTTGGTGAACTGAAAAGCGCAAAACAGGCAGCATATTTTAAAACTGAGACACAATTTGAATATGAGTGCCGGAGAAGAGAATATTTAGGAATCCCGTGGATTATGTTTATTTTAGGAATTTAACCAGACTGGAAAATAGAAAAAAAACTTGGTGTTTAATGAATGCAAAAGTTGCTACTTACACGATCTCTCCAATCGTCCGAAGTATAATCTCCTGATTTCGTCATTACTCCACTATCAATAATCGATCTTCTCGATTCTGAAAATAATCAGTGTACAAGTCTCAACACAGTTTTGTTAGACACTGCTGTACTGAGGTGAGTTTGAGCTTCGAGTTCCGTACGTGTTACAACTCGCCACAATCCGTATCTCAACTTGACAAGTGTAACAAGGGATTTACCGGTAAAATATTTACATTTTATGATTGATTATAATGTAGTTGATGAAACGACCGGAATGAACATTATCAGCAATCACAGATAACACATCGGACTGACAAGGTAGCCGATCACGTAATGTACAAACGATACTGGCTGGCGACCACCAAATCCGGACGACCACCAATCCGGACAGACTCCAAAACGCTTAATTGTGGCCATTAATTATGATCATCTGTTGTC
Source organism: Spisula solida (assembly GCA_947247005.1). Taxonomy (NCBI): domain Eukaryota; kingdom Metazoa; phylum Mollusca; class Bivalvia; order Venerida; family Mactridae; genus Spisula; species Spisula solida. The sequence goes on along the minus strand of OX365946.1, from coordinate 2,153,414 downwards.
AATCAATTAGACGCTTGGTTTTTGTCAACACTACGAAGTAGCAACGATTAAAGTTAAAAAATTTCAAGAAATGTCGCATTTAGTTTCGTCTGTACTCTCGAAGCTTGTTTACAAAATTACGGGGGCAAGTGAAAAATCGCATAACTGCGCATGCGCAATACTTCTGCGCAGCCCCGGAATATAAACTACGGTATTTCTGCTAAATATGAGGTAAGCCAATGAGATGTTTTGTAAACAGTTCAACCAGGAAAATATTGCTTTTATAAATACGTGCAGAGCTTCAAAACATCGTACAGTGTCATTTTGTATGAAAATGCCCTCTACGACACGTGCACGTTTAAAAGTTTCGATCGATATTTTTCCAATAAATTCACGGGAGATAAATCATACAACTTTTGCACAAACCGTTCATAGGTGCTCTCCCTTGATTCATTACACAGCTCAATTCGTTATTTAACGTCTTTTTCGTAATAAAAAACGCGACAACACGGTGTCCGGATTGATGGTCCTGTTGGACTTTAAAATGAGGTGATGTGGTGACCCCTACAACGGCCCTCAAAAATGCACTTGAGCTATTTTAAGAGTAAACAAATTAGCTCTTACGTTCAGTGACGAACCTAGCTTTGTTCAGGTGAAATTTAAATGACTTGATTTACACATTCCTCGAGTCATCGTGGAAGATATGCCAAAAGTGTCCGCCTGCCAGTACTCCGATAGGTAACAAAAAAACTAAAAGGCAATGACAAACATTCTGTTCGTACTTGTCTTTGTTCACTTCATAAAATGAACGATTCACATATATTTTGCATACTCACTCAATAAATTCCTTGTGATGAAACAATATATTTTAAAAACTTAATTATGTGTACATTTAGTATACCAGTACGTATAATTATATATTACAAACCTTTCGATTTCTTGGCATTTTTGTCATCCCTAGATGAACTTCTCTGAAAAAGAAAAATCATTATTTCGACAAGATGTTCCAATCAGGTCATTAATTCTAATTTCTTCACAGGTCAAGGTCTGAGTGAGGATATGACACAAATGACAATGCTTCAAAGGCAGTTAAAATCTCATGAAGGTACTTTCTAGCTTTTGCAGTCCTTACATATATCTTATTTCTTACCAATAACACCATTGTTCTCCTTACAAATAGAAATTACGTACAGGACATTTAAGAATTAAGTATCTGTTTACCCACACCAATTCGGGTTTTAATCTACACAGTTACAAAATCTGATGACTTTTAACCTGCATTTAGTTGGAGTGTAATATGACAAAACTTAATTTATATTTAAGCCTCCTTGAATACTTACAAAAGTGGATTTCAGCGTTTCTTTCAAGGTTGAGCGGCGCCTCTCCCTCAGAGAGCATGCTTTTCTTATCTAAAACAATTGCAAATACCATTTACTCTGATTGTAACGACCTAGTCATATTAGGTATACACACTAATTAAGCATATTTATTTAGGAACAATGTGACTGACACCCATACTGTATCAGCAAATTGACACGGACTTAAGTATAGATCATACGTTTAAATAAGTAGTCTTAGTGTATGTTGATCATGTTTTACGTCAAGAACGAATTTCCTATGTAACAACATGACTGTGTAGAATAATGTATCAGCTAACGGCAGACTCTAACGAAAAGGAAGACATATTATACAGTTTGTAATCTCTCCTTCATGTTTATGTCGGTGCTTGTGCTGCCTTCCCTGACATTATACAGTTTGTAATCTCTCCTTCATGTTTATGTCGGTGCTTGTGCTGCCTTCCCTGACATTATACAGTTTGTAATCTCTCCTTCATGTTTATGTCGGTGCTTGTGCTGCCTTCCCTGTCCGATGTGTTTTTTCCGTTTCTATATGCACATACTCATAAATTAAGATAATATCACTCATGCAATATAAAGACAATTGCAAATCCCAAAATATTTAGAAGTTAATAAAAAATATTTACTTACATGAGTATTGAATAGGCAGTGAAAAATGAAAATAAACAATCCCTGAAAGAAAGACAAATACCTTTGTAATTAAACTCCCAAGTTCAGGGTGTCGAGCTATTTAGTAGTTGAACTTATATCAATGCTTTAAAAAAAGTATTCAGCCACTAATAATCACCATCATTGCAAATTTAATACTTTGTCACCACGAAAGAAAGATTCAAATAATTAAAGAGGACAATACTGACAATATGGTCATACGAAATTATTTCTGTCACTTGTGAAAATATTTCTACAACCTAAAACATCGCCTCGAGGGATTGTCGTATTGGCGTATTTGTTAATGCTATACGTGCCATGCAAGGTACGTGCGTCATTTTAGTAAGCGTTACGAATATGTCAAGGTCATCAAAATTAAGTTTGTAATACTATATGTAAGTACTGATGTAATAAATTGAAAATAAATTTACATAATTACCTGTAATCCATTGATTATTGTAAATATGAATTGAATAAAGAAGAAGCTATCATTCACATAAAATAATCCGAGTATCCAGGATATCCCCATAACTGGTACCAGAACACATAGTGATCGTACACTCGCTCTGCAATTATACAGACACAAACATAGAAACAACTTCAGCATATAAAAGACACATTTAGTCATCAAAACACACACTTACATACACCTAGTATAGATTTATTTATGTAGATGTATACGTAGTAATAAATTCTACATTATTTGTGATACCTTAAATGAACACAATGTTTAAACGGACAGTATTATTCATTATCTCCAATCGTTTTATAATTTGTTGTCTTTAGAGTAAATCTAGTTTTATTCATTATGAATTTTTAAATAAAATCCAAAACCATTGAAGAGATTACATTTCATACCAATTACATTATGGGTTATTACCAGTAGTTTGGAATGTGATTGTCGTAAAATCTAGCAAAACTTACTTGACTTTTTCTGCCGCTTTTTTAGTTTCCATGGCAACCGTACCACACATAGCACGAAACACCAAAATTAAACATATTATGTTAAACTGCAAGGACAAAATAATAGAATTAATAACTCTTTACAAAGTAAATGTACTTAAGTTATATAAAACGTAAATATTAACTGTCAAAAGAAATCTAAAACAAAATACACAAGGTAAGTACTGCACAACGCAATACACTTTAAAATATCCTTAGAATGCGATATTTTGTAATATAGTCACCTATGATTTTCATCTTGTACATGACTATCTATCAGGCTCACAGTGTGCTGGTCGTTGTTTCAATAAACACATGTGTGTTCAACACTAAAACATCTGAAATGGTTCCTACCCTTGAAGTGTATATGATTTAAAACTCATACAGTCCCTATAAACGGAGTCTTCGTACAAAGACAGACACGGCTGTGTTTAATGCTATAGTACCGTAATCCATTAAAATGCTATCCAAACACCATGTTTGAGTACTTACACAAATAATAAAAAGAGCAGGCGCTACAAACGACCATATCAGTCCATTCTCTGTAGACAGCCAGCAGCTGTAATAAGAATTGTTTTCATTCTAAGTTTTTTTACATTACGAGAATATGTATTTGCATAAGCATATTATTATATTTTCTAAACTTCTAAATCGTCTTTACCTTAAGGTGTACATTTTATATTCTTTTATAATGGAAATTGGTGACTGAATAAATAAACCACTAGTGTAAACGTTAACTTTGACAATCATGAGAAAAGCAATTCATTGATATTAATGTCATGAAGTGATATTGTAAATTACAAGCAGCTTATTCTAGAATATACAGTTAACACATGATGTAACAATTCAAATGTTAAGTATGAAGTCAGTTTCTGTGCAAACAAATTGTAACGAACTGTCCATTGCAACATTCATTGAGACATTGGCTACAACACTTACTATGTTTCACTTCCGTAACCTTCTCCTTGTGTGACTGCTCCTGCTATTGCCACAATTATACCAGGAATTACTGAACAAATAGGTAAAATGTATTATAATTATGTTCAATTCTGTAATGCAATCTCTGGGAAAAAAACTTTCCAATTTTGTAATAGATATATCAAAGCAGAGCATAATGTTGGTTCAACCCTTTTGCATAGTTGCTCTTGCATACCCTTATATTCTAACGCTATGTTTGCTTACGACATATCAATATGAGAAGTTTCTCTGTAATGGCTTTATACATCCTTTATATAATTGGTAGTATAATGTGTCCTCGAATCTTCCATTACTAGTATCAAGATTTAACAGTAGATATTTCGTATGTAAGTTGATTTTTGCCTCAGTTTACATAAGCGGAGAGTAATACAAATATGTTCGAGGTGTATATAAACACAATGGCCTTAGGGGCAAACCAGCCCGAAGAGGATTAGGTAGGTATATAAAAAATAATTAAGGAATGTCTTTCTTGCGGATATTGATATTTTATGGCCAAGAAGCTATAATATATTCATGCATAAAGGTCGAGGACCAAGTTAATGTGTTTATTACTATAAAACTGCATATATGCTGAATCATAAAAGAATGAATTAAAATATGTAACTTACTCCAAGCAGCTATAAGCAGCAATTTTATCCTAGACTTTGTTTTAAACACGTACATTACAGTGATGGCTATTTCTATGCCTTCAACTAACATAACACAGAATACTACCAGATATAAATACTGCAAGGCACCAGCAATGATAGCACAAGCCATCTGTGAAAAAATGAAAACATTTCAAAACTCATAATATGTAGATCTATTATATAAAACAGTTTCAATGGATTGCCTGTATAATAATAGATACCGGTATGAAGTGTCGGATCAAAAAGTGTCAGCTTATTTATATTTCTTTGAGAGCAGTGTGACATGACTGTGTATCCATATAACTAAAATAATGGTTACTACATATTAGTACGAATAGAATACAATTATGCATACAGTACTTTCATTCAGTTTGATAGTTCATATTGAAAATTGATTATGTTCACAACGCCATTTGAAAAATGAATAAGCACTGCACGTCTGGCTACCTAAAAGACAAATGCTAGAGTCTATTCCACTGTTCATGGTTTAGAATCAATAGAAGTCTACTATTTACAACATAGCATTCAGGTGCTTTGTCATTTGACCATTGTTAAGCGATATCAATTTCATGTTTGAGATATTTTAGTAGAAAACAAAGCCATACATATACCGGTTAAAAAACTCAAATTACCTTGCTTTCAGTTCTATCAATACCAGCTAGAAATACAATGTAGGCAAAGAAAAGCGACACACATAAATTCATCAATATTGTTGTTCTATCGTTGCGCAGATACCTGGAATTTATGAAACAAAGTTATACAATGAAGACATGTGTCAAAGTTACGTGACTGAAACAGAATAAAATACAACATAAAGGTACTGACAAACATTGTACAGCCAAGGTTTTAGATAAAGTAAGATTTCTTTGTTCATCCTCTCCATAACCTAACCTTTCATTCATTGTCAACATAACTATAATGTTCAGGGCAGATTCAAAAGCACATTTAAAATCAAAAGTCCACATTATGTTTATGATACTATTATTTAATTTGTTATTCAGTATCAGTACAAAATAAGCATAATTTCGAACTCGGTCAAGTCTTGGTTTCAGCTTTCAAAAAGCCGAAGGGTCCAAGTTTAAGCTACCTTCTGCTGTAAAATCCACCGAAAGTCCAAGCTTCATAAGTGAAGAAGCCAAAAGCCTAACTAACCCGTTTTAGCCAACCTGAGTACAACTAAGAAAAAAGACATTACTGATATTTTTTTATTATCAATCTTTGAGTAAATTTAATATTTTATAAGGAAATGACTTACTTCCACAAACACAGATGAACCAGAAATGTTACCAGGATACAAACAATAGAAATGCCTATTCCAACAATAGATATAATTCTCAGTGCCATGGATGTTGAATCAACCTGTTATGGTGAATTAGAAACAATTTTAATATACTTGTATACGTCAGTTGAAACAAAATGTAGCCGTTATCTAGTGGTTAGCATGCTGGACTTGTAACCCTGTGATCTGGGTTCAATTCCCGGTCGCAGCAGATCATGCCGTTCCATGAAATTTTGACGACAATGTCGATTTTTCTGCATATGTTTGAAAGTCGCCGATTCCTTGTGGAATGTGAATACAGAATAGAATAGAGTAGGTGAAATGATCGCCATATATAACCAGATAAAATAAACTTTGGTCTTACACCAAAATCAACAAATCGTTCATTCTACAGATAACTTAACAACTTGAGATGAAAATTTGAACCGACATGTATAGTCTCAAAATACTAATTTCGATGGTTCACTATGTGGTTCTATGTTTTCAGAGTGTCTGTGTAGAATTTCAGGGTTAAGTATTGAAGGATATTGATATTGCACATAGTTTTAGTATGCGACCAATCAATAGCCGACAGATACGTTACGTTGCATTAAAAACTAGATTATTTGACTAAGTGATATAAATAGTTATCAAACATATTGTACCTGTAATGTCATTGGTATTTTGTATTATATTCCATAACAAACATGATGGCAGAACATGTTGAAATGAATAAATTTTAGCTTATTGATACATTTCGAGTGGATTATCAGTACGTTTTTATTCATATAATTATAATGTTCTCTGCAACATAGATTCTTTGTCGCAAACAAGTTTTAAAGAATAAAAACTAATCTTCAAGCTGTAAACACAATGTTGTCAGGGTTACACAAATGAACGTTTAAAATTATAGTTTCTTCGGGTATGGAGACGTACGTGTGTCGTCTTGTAACGTATCTGTCTATCAAAAATGTTGTTGTTTCCTCACCAAAACAACATGATATGTTCATTAATTTCAACCAAAACAATAATGCATAGCTATGATGACATGTTTATTCAAGTTTGAGCACAAAACATATCGTTATGAATCTCCAATTTCATCATCTTTATAGTGGCGTAACGTATCTGTTGCTAACGTAAAGCAGTTGAAGAAAAGCAACGCAACATAACGTTCCAGCTAAATATTACAAATGATTCGAAACATGTATAATGTAATAAGCAGACTGCAACATAACAATAAGGAAACCACGGTTCACATATATTATATACCAAATGGTTATTGTCAAATTGGCGTGGGGTATTCACCTCGTCTGTATCTTAATTGTAAAAGGATCTGTAAATATAAGCTGTATGTGTTCAGCACACAACAGAAAGTGAATGAAAGAACTTCACTTACAAACACATTATCTTAATTAAGTTTGAATTAAGGCCAAATTTAGCAAAATGAAATGGGTAGCAATGAAAAGTTACTACATTAAATGCCAGCGTGTTAAATAGCCCTCACTATCTAAGAGGAAGTAAACTTGAAACATCATGGACAGTCTAGATGACACTGACGCAGACGCAGCTTGAACAACTAGGACCTAAGTCACTTAAAATTGCATAAATCATTATATTTAGTCAATATTTATGTCAGGATGGGTACATAAAAGTGAAAAACAGATACGTTACGTAGCTAATCAGATACGTTACGAGATGTTATGAAGCTTTTTATTTGAAAGTAAGTGCTATAATTTCGAAATTAGTTTCTTTATATTAACAAACAATTATAGAGTGTGTGTTTTCGATATGATAATATTGAAATTTAGCCATGATTGACGAGAATTAACTCACGTTTTAAGGTGATCCTCTGATTCTCCAAAAAGCACCATCCGAATATGCACGTAAGTGCATTCAATATGGGTGCTCTCTGGAAGTCATCTTCCCATAGTGGGTCACTAAACAATGTAATTTATGAACACTGACAGGAGTAAGGTGCTTAAAATGCACGTATTTTAGCAGATTCAAATATGGCGTAACGTATCTGTTCAGTGTAACGTATCTGTCAAACAAAAGTTTAAGCACATGAAAAACTACGATTATTGGGTATTTGTATGATTATTTCTACATAATTGCAATCCTTCGATGATATTCCAAGTGAAAATCATTAATTGTGCAACGGCTCCATGTGCTTATTGAATAATTACACAAAACGCACGTAATGCTGCGTTTACAGTCAGCCACGATGCCCACGATGTCCGCGATTTGACAATATCGTGGAGCTCCACGATTAATTGCATCAAATTTCATTTTACTACGCTGTCCTACGCTGTCCTACGCTGTGTTACTACTCGCTTTCTTACGATACTGACACGATTCATGTCAAGATCTGCCACGAATTACATCACGTTCTTTTACGTTCTCTTACGACAGCCACGGTATGCTATCCCGTTTTATTACGTCTTATTACGTTCTGTTAAGATCTCTTACGCTCTTCAAGTTATGCTGAGCTCTTATACGATTAATGTCCACGACTTGACAAGATGGCTACGTTTTGAGTACGATTGAATGTATAAATACCCATTCTCTAGATGTTCCAAAAAGGAACAAGCTATGCATTCAAGAGATGAAGATGTCGATTTCGCAATAGTGTTCATGCATAGCTAATTTTCAACAGTGGCAACAAAGTATGGAGCGGGGAAGACTACAGGAGAAGTAAAGGAGAAGAAGAAATAGATGGCTTAGAAGTTGAAGTTAAAACCTATTGTTAAGACCATGGTTGTGTGTAAATAGAAATAACATACTGGTTCAATATTTCCAACAAATAATTTATTGGTGACGTTAGCTCCTTCGTCAAATAATATGATGATACGTATATTTGATGATATTCTGAAAAGAGTATTACCAAACATAGAGAAAATATACCAAAATGAGAACCCCTATCACGTAGATTGAAGCTGAAACTCATCCTCAAATATCCTATCACTTAAGGACGTTTAGGACCTTTCTCCGACGTCATCTGTAAAAAAACGCTTTTTCGCCGAATCTAATGAAAATCTCCAGAAATATGCTTTAACATACTGTTCGTATTATGTCGCTTATAATTTTTCAAAATATCGTTTCGTTTCCTAGCAACGTGACGCTATGTACATAGGGCGTAAAATTGACGTTTTAAGCGTATATTTCTGTTAAATTAAGGTCTACAATAATTTTCAAAACTCTATTTGTTAGTCCTTCATCCTTTGAATACACATATGTAAAATATATAGCGGTTGCGACTTACAATTTCGCAACGAAAACGGTTTTATATCGAAAATTGACCTGTATTTTACTGCGTTATTTGCGACACCCTACTCACTTCAGGGCGCAATTTGGCCAACAAAAAGTGATTCAATCAACTAATGAAACATACCGTGGTTATGCGGTAATTCTACAGAATAAGCCCAAACAATAAAAAAGGGGGGTGATCTCGCATTATTTTCGACAAAATTGAATTTTAATGAAAAGCGGACATACGTAAAAAGCATAACGTCGTGTCGTCGCACGACGTTACGGGCAATTATGGCTACGTCAGCGTCATGATTTTGTGGTGTATCTGGCGCATTGGCACATTGTTTCATATAAAAAAATATAAGAAAGCATTACATTATGCTAAATGCAAGATGAGATCTTCAATATACCCCTAAAACTGTATGAATATTGATTTCTAGTGATATACATGTACGTACATTTTCCCTATTAATAAAGAGATATGAACTTGCTACTAGCACACACTGTATAAAACACTAACCACCTCTCACAAAGAATATTGTGCTTTAACATTTTGGCTTACGACCTATATAGTATGTTGTACGCACAGTAGGGGGTTCGGGGCAAAGGGTTACAGTCTCTGTGGTGAAATGTTTATTGTAATAAATACCGACAAAGATACTTTGGTATGTAATTATATTTTCAATTAATGGTCAAAAGTAGTCCCAAAACGTCGACACAATGTGTTACATTTACGAACCATTTTACACAGTTGAAATTGTTAATGCATATTCAATCTGATTAATTAAAGAATTTGCATTGTCAAAATTAAGCATTGTTTTTGTACACAATGTACTTTATTACCATGACTGTATAAGTGTCCATGCATTCAATAGAAAATGTAACAATTATACATATGTAAGACTTTTTCTCCAACTCACTAAACAGCTACAACACAACAGCTGTACAGTAAATTCCAAAGGTGGCCAAATCATGTATCTTATGAACCAGTCAATTGAAACCATGCTCCCCTACCCCGGGGAACGACGGTGATTTTTACTTTTGCTTTATCAAACCCCGAGGGTCATACAGATGGTATAACCCCGCAAATTCCCCCGGTCCTATACCTCACGGGTATAGTCAGAGCTGCATTTCCCCGCTATTTGTCGGGAATCAATTTTTAAGCGTACCACACATACACCAGTGCGGGGACATCGAAAACGTAAAAACACGGGACAGTTCCCCGCTATCACCTGTCTTTCCCCTGGATTGGGGGAGTAGTTTCAATTGACTGGTACATTATTGTAACGTCATGTTTGATGTGTAGGCCTACTCCAACTAAGGCACATATGCCAAAATGTCTACCTATACCGTGAGTATCGAATTAAACAAATTTGAAAAATTGTGAAAATAGTGCAAAAATTCCAGAAAAAAGCGTTGTCAACCTGTAAAACAAAATGTGTGAAGTTAAACGGGCCGCGACTTAGCCGATCTAACAGCGGCTCAAAAGTGTTTACATTAACTTATATTATTATCTAATACACGTGTAAGACATCATACTTTTGAAAAATTGTATTATATAATTATAACGCTTTCTTTCAATTTGCTGCCTGTTCATCTACCGGCCGCATCAGCTTTAATTCAGCTCCAACAGGATTTAACTTCGTTGCGTAACAGTGTAACCAGATATATAAGCGTGGTTAGTGGCAATATTTCCAGACAAGTGCGGGACTAACTTTCCAGATGTTTATACATCAAAGATTTACTTTTATACCAAACGCTATTATTATATACATTATAACTACATGTATATATGACTGTAAGAAAACGATGTATACATATTTTAGTTATTATTTTATTAAAGGGACGTAATAATTAGTTTGGAAGACTTAAGTTAGTTTGGAAGACTTGAGCTCATAATTCTGTACAATGCATTTAATGTCTGATCGAATATCCCGAGTAGATGTTCAGATAATTTAAATACATAACACAGTCGATGTTCTCTTTTGTATCACTGTGTATTTATCATGATGCTGTGTTCATAATAAAAGTACCAATAAAGACACAATGTGAAAAATAATAAAACCACAGTACTGATAGTAGTACAGGTATTGCGAGAGAAACTCAGTTTTGTCATTTTCACTTTCGCAAAAATTACCACACTCAAATTGAAATAAGTAATTGTTACGTAGTGACAAACTTTGCTTGGAACAAAGCTATTATATATGATTTGATAAGTGAACAGATGCAGGTGAAATGCGTGAATTTATTCTTAACATGTAATTGTTGTACTAGTAAATTGGACGCAAGTCCGTAAATAGAACGGACATACACAGCGCGTTACGTTGTGCGACGTAACGTTTTTACGTAAGTCCGTTTTTTACTGAAATTCAATTTTGTCGAAAATAATGCGAGATCACCCCCCTTTTTTATTAGTTGAGCTTATTAAATAGAATTACCGCATCACCAAGGTATATTTCATTAGTTCATTGAATCACTTTTTGTTGACCAAATTGCGCCCTGAAATGAGTTAGGTGTTGCAAATGTGCAATAAAATTCTGTCAATTTTCGATATAAAACCATTTTCGGTGAAAAATTGTCCGTCACAATCGCTTTAATTTTAACATATACGTATTCAACGGATCAAGGGCTAACATATAGAGCTTTGAAAATTAAAATAGACCTAATTCTGACCGAATTATGCCATTAAAACGATAATTTTTCACCCTATGTACATAGCGTCACGTTGCTAGGAAACGAGGCAATATTTTGTAAAAATAAAAACTGCACAATAAGGACAGAATGTTAAAGCATATTTCTGTAGATTTTCATTAGATTCAGCCAAAAGTCGATTTTTTACCGATGACGTCGGAGAAAGGTCCTAAACATCATTAAGATAAAACTTATACTATACTATGGCTTCATATACAGTAGTTTCTTCTATGTTGTTCAATGTGATCGTAAGGCAGTTGATAAAACGCATGAAGGTGATATTTTCTCATGTCGTGTCGTCTTTGAAGCATGAAAACTGACTGCAGACAAATTCAATAAGCGATGTAATGTATCACATGCTAAAGGAGTTTTTCAATGGATAACATAATGTCTTCCCAAAAGCCGGCACACAGGTAGCTCGAGGGATTGTCCATGTCCCACTACGGTACTGGTAAATGCTTGAACTTGGTGACATTTGTCATATGTCAGATGAACAAACTGTATCCATTATGTTTGCATGGTGCAACTGCAAATATTCTTGGTCCGGGTGTTCATGTTTGTTGTCCATTCTGTGCTATTCATAGATGGAAAGGTTGACTTTCAGGGACTCTTTGATATCATCTGCTTGATTCATTGAAGGGGGTTTCTATCCTCAGTCACCTGACTTTTTCCGAGTGGTAGTCTGATATGGCAGTTCCTCTTGTGGAGATCGTCTTTTCATTGGCTGTGTGAACCTACGGTAATTGGTGTTGGTAGGAAGATTAGACAATCTGATAATTCCTAGCAGATTATTTCCTTCCTTTGGTGGCTGGTATTTTTAGGGTGTCGAAAACGCGACGAATCGTCAAAGCGCGGCTCCACAACGCTTGAAATGCATCGGAACTTACCAAGACTTAGGAGAGCGCCACAAAATGTGGGAGCAAATCTGAATGATCGTTCAAGAACGTACCGCATCGTGATTAAAGTACTGATACTACCCTATATATATTGACGAAAAGTAGAATAATGTGATAGAGCGTTTAGGAATCGTAATGCAATTTAGCGCGTCGTGTTTCAAGTCCAACAAGATCCCTTACGATGGAGCATCACGACCTGACACGCTGCGTAAAGGTCTGATAAGCTTTAATGCGCTCCACTACGCTTAGCACGTTCCACCACGTTCCGTCACGCTCTCTCAAGATCAAAGTTAAATCGGGACAATCGTGGTCAAATTTTTGACCGTCAAAAATTTTGACACGATGATCACGATGCTCGCGATTCCACCAAGTTCCCCCACGATCATCACGATTCGATTCCACGGTCTCCGACGATCCCCCACGCTCACCACGATACTTTCCAATCGTGGTCATCGTGGCCATCGTGGCTGACTGTAAACGCAGCATAACGCATCTGTTTTAAAATTTTGAAAAAGTGTCAGTTAACTGTTTAAATCTTCGTTTCTTAGAAATATACTGCTTTCTCTGTACAATTCTTTACCAGCAATGCCATCTTAATGTATCCAATCAGTCAAAATTCCCATGAAATGATGACAAATACGTGTTTATCCATCTAATATTTTGACATATTAGCAGTGTAAGGTATCTGTTGCGAAAATCGCCGACAAAGTCTAACTCAATGAACAGGACATAAAATCCGAGTTTCTATCAATTAATTGCTGATATTTATTTAGGTACACCCTTTTTACACCATATGAAACATAACTTTAAGAATTCTGTACATTATAACACATAACACTCAAGTGTAGTAGCCAATGACATTGTATCGCCGACAAGCATTTTTGACAGAATTCGGGCTCCATATAGCATTTATGACGCTCAAAATGTTTGCAAAAGACTAAAATCTGTTTTGAATCTGACAGTACTTATGCTTATGTGTAATATCTAGCATTGAGCAAGTACTTATTTATTCATTAAACAAGAAAATCAGGGCGCCGAGAGCATTTTTTCCGTTTTGTTCATCTATCTGTAGAATGAACGAATTATCCTTTTTATATATAACTATTTTGTTTTAGTTTTGTAACGATAACAGACAGTATGAAACACCCTGTACATAAGTTTTAGTCATGTTTCTGTGATAACTTTGATCAGACAGTTGAATACTGCATAATAATAAACAAAACAAATACCTCAGCAAATGGACTCATTAAAACAGCGAAATTTGTTAGATGATCACATTCGCAAATGGTCAAATTTTCATTTGTTCTGTTAACCCAACAGCCACCACTTGACCAGCCTCCTTGCCCATTCCTGAAAAGTAGGTTAAATGCCTTTCTTGGAACTGACCTACGCCAGCTCGTTTATTTTCAGTTAACGTGAACAGTAACAACATATACATATATCACATATATAAAGAATTACAATGCATGTATATAAATATCACAAACAAAACATAGTAGTTATTGATGGTGTTAATAGGCGTATATGTAGTAGGTATATTATAAGTTCAGTTGCTTAATGAATTCTAAAAATGAGTATGGTGTTTTGCGTTTTGTATAGAATCCAATTAAAATATTTATTTCCTCTTGTAAAAACTTAATGATTTCACAGTTGTTGGTTCTTTTTTCTATCTAGAACTCGTTATGTTTTGAAAATGCTTTGTAACATTTTTTTATACTTATGGTAATTCTATGGGGAGGTAACCCATTGGAAATTGCCTTTAGAGTAAAGTAAATATATAGATGCACACTGCTAAGATTTGTTAAGTGTAATGTTCCTGGAACCTTCAATGTATATTTACATATATTCGTGTATACATCTGCAGGGATACGTTCCTCGTCCAACTGATTAAAAGGTAAGCATAACAAGTGTGTAATAAAAACAATCTAATATACTTACTCTTCGAATTGCCAGAATGAACACTTTGGTGCCCCGAACTTTTCCTACAACAATACAGAAAAGGCATAAGGTAATCCATGAAAGTGGTCAATACCTGAGATACAAAAGTTACAATGCATTGTTTTGGACGCATGATAATTGCGTCATGCTCATCTCTACTTGATAGTGATATTGTTTTGTTCTGCGAACCCACGAATCAGCTGACCGACCGACCAATCAACTAACTGACCATTTAATTGACCAACCAATCAACTGACCAACTGACCGTTCAATCAACTGACTAACCAATCAACTATAAGTTAAACCCATTTATTCGCCATTGTAGAAACGGAGTTAAGGAAAGTATAAATAATTATAAATAATCATAATGATGACAATACCATATCCATACAGCACTTTTACATGCAGATAAACGCTCGAAAGTGCTTTAAAATCATAACCAATGCTTGGTTAAAACGGTTTGAAATGGATAAAAACATCCAATTCAAATTAACCTGGGAAGAACCTAAAACCATAATAAATCATGTTAAGGACGTTTGATAGGGCTATCATTTTTTTTAAATGATACCAAAATATAGACACAATTATAAATTTAATATATACTGAAGTAATATGTGAAACGAAAAAGGTATGTCGCGGTACTATTTAAGGGGTCATGGGCCCTTTTGCAACATCACTTTTTAAGAAAATGACCCAAAATTCAGATTTTTGGCAATGTATTCATTTTTGCATTAAAATCGATATTTTTTCTTGTTAAAATCATTTCCATGGGTTTGTATGAACAAACACATAATATTAAAACATTTTTGATATTGATAAGAAAATTTACAAATTTTTGATAAAACAAGAATTGTCAAAATTTGCGAAAAAAGTCAAAACAATACACAAAATCTGCCGTAGGTCAAAAACGACCTCGATGACCAATATACTTTTTATTGCTCATTTTGTGGATAAAAGTGTACTCAATCCAAATATTAAAAAAAAGATAGGTCACGGGACTACTTTTTGCGCTATGACGTCATCATTGTCCCCCTATACCATAAATACCTTAGTGAAATTAGCGTAAAAGTGACGCATCTGCGTGTAAAAATATTCTAATACCAAACAAGAGCCAAAATGTCACAAAATACGCCCGTCTCGGGACATAGTGAGTCTCAGGGCAAAATAAAAAAAATAAAAAATTAAAATAATAAAAAAATATAATCGAATTTGGCCTAGATATTATGCCCATAAGCAATGTCGATGATCGAATGAAAACTGTTTGCGTTAGAGCACATACAAGGCCTATTTCATACTTATTTGGTAATTAAAGGCCCATAGCCAAATAAGGCCTAGGCCGATTTGGCCTATAATCGCACTTGGCCTAGATATTATGCCCATAAGCATTGCCACAAAGTTTGAAGACGATCGGATGAAAACTGTTTGCGTTAGAGCACAGACAAGGCCAATTTCATACTTATTTCGTAATTAAAGGCCCATAACCAAATAAGGCCGATTTGGCCCATAATCGAACTTGGCCTAGATATCATGGCCATAAGCATTGTCACAAGGTTTGAAGACCATCATATGAAAACTGTTTGCGTTAGAGCACAGACAAAGCCAAGTTCATACTTATTTGGTAATTAAAGGCCCATAACGAAATAAGGCTTAGACCGATTTGGCCCATGATCAAACTTGGCCTAGATATTATGGCCATAAGCATTGTCATAAAAAATTTGAAGACGATCGGATGAAAACTGTTTGCGTTAGAGCACAGACAAGGCCTAGTTCATACCTATTTGGTAATTAAAGGCCCATAACCAAATAAGGCCTAAGCCGATTTGGCCTATAATCAAACTAGGCCTAGATATTATGTCCATAAGCATTGTCACAAAGTTTGAAGACGATCAGATGAAAACTCTGAGCGCTAGAGTACAGACAAACTGCTGGACGCCGCCGCCTGCCCGCCCGTCCGCCCGCCAAGGGTGTTCCCATAATACGTCCCGTTTTTCAAACGGGCGTATAAAAAGTACTTACATTTGCATATTATATACATGAAAGTACAGTAAATATAAACTTAGAAGAAATTGACGTGTTACAAGAATTATTTTAGGTGCAGTTACGTCGTTATTGTGTCTCTTTGCAATGAAAATTGCGGTAAAATGGCGGTAAAATGGCGCAAAAAGGCATTTTGCATACAAGTTTTTCCCATAATTTCTAGTCTTGTCATAATTTATTTTTGGCTTAAGATGTTGATTAAAGTGTATTTTAATCTAAAAATTAAAATAAAATATAGGTTATCATTCTACATTTTGTGCTATTATGACTGAATTATCTCCCCTTTTTCCCCTATTTGGCCGTGACGTCGCATTCCATATAGCAAGGGGCACATATGGGCCCTGAATCGCTCACTAGAATAATCTTCATAACTTTAGTCAATAGATCATTAATTTATTCCCTACATATCAGTAAAATGGGATATGTGTAGTCCCAGGCTTTACAAACACTCATTAAAAATGTGTACAGGTAACCCAAGTAATAATTTCTAATTTCACAAAATAATGAATGAAAATGTAACCGCTATTTCACACAGAGTATTTTCATATTATTTGCTCAGTGAATTAATCTTTTACCCCAAAGCACCCATATTTATACTAACCCTAGGTAGTATCACAACAAACATTTTGCCCAATTTTCATGACGATCCTCTATCCCCGTTGAAGGTATATGCGCAGAAACGATGCGCATAAACAACTGTATCAACGTCCTTAATCTGTCAAAGCAGTCTTATCATTTCAAAAAACTAAGTTAGTACAACATAATATAGCTGCAGCGCTCCATATTGGATCTTTCAACAATATTTTAACCTTGAAATAAGTGCAAAGTGATAATGCATTCAACATTTTTGTTAATTATTTCAATTGGTATAGCTTTTATGCTTACATCTTTAACATCATGCTCGAAAGTAATTCTGATTGGTGGTTCAAATTTTATCGGTGCTTTGTCCCTGGGAGATATGGTCAGTGCAAGTATGGGTCCATTCACCGTCTCCCGTACTTGAGTATCCCCTAAACTGAAACATTTGTAAAACAAGATCAAATAATAAAGTTGACAAATGACCAAAAGCGTAGTGGATGTCTAACTTCACACACACACATGTACATGTATGTAGTAATACATTGTACATTTAACTCACTTCTAATTCTGTTTGATTCAAATGTGTGAACAACTACTGATATCAACTAGAACCTCAATAACAGTCACTATATGAATAACTGAATAATATTATGTCTGATTTTACTTTAGCACTGTAATAATGGTTACACGTTAAACATTGAATATTTAGATACAACTAAATACTAGTACCTAGTCACATGAATTAAGCAACCCTCTGTTTTAAACAGCAAATAATTACATATTCCTTTCATCCAAGCATTCTACCAAATGCACCAAACATTTAATAATCCCAAACTTAAATTAGTACATGTGCTGTGTTCTTTGACTGCATACTTAAAGAGTAGCTTAGAATGCCCTTTGTGATAATGTTTTACCTTAAGGTAATTTAGACTGTCCTTTGAAATGATATTTTAGCTTAATGTACTTAGTAGGTTAGATTGCCATTTTTGATAATATATTTACCTTTGAGTATTCGTATTTTCGGTTTTATTTGGAAGGATCTCAGCTATATCTCTGTACATGACTGCTGTAGTAATGAGCTGAACCGAGTCATCTGCAACAATATATTCAAATAGATTTACCTATAGATTGTATTTTAACAAAAGTTGTATTGATAAAAGTTGGTAAAGGGACCTTCAAACATTTCCCTATAATGTTTATTCTGGCCTGAAGTACGATTTGTATTCATAACATTAGTGAGATGTCATAGTTCACGATAATGTATAGAAAATATACAAAAACTCATTTTTAGTAAAACTTAACAGCGCTAGTATTTAGGAACTCTCATGTATTTTTGACTAACCCATGAATAATATATTCTGATATGTTCTATTCTGTCCTGTTCATTACCTGTTTTATCTTTCAAAGCATTAGCTGATAGTTTTATCTGACTATTTGTATTCTTCACCCATTTTTCGTCCTCTTCAATAGTGTTTATTTCTGGATTAGGAAACACCATATCTTCCTGAGAAAACTTCTTTACTTCCAAGGCTAAAATAACAGAAACATTTTATAGCTTCATTGCTGCTTCAGGATGCCGTGTTTTCGTAGTTGCTAGATTTTTACGTTAGACAATGTCTGGGCCGCTCATATGTTTTCTGTACTCGCCGTCCCTGACTACATATTATCTTTTCATATAGGACTACAAATGACGACGTAAAATAAAACATTTATTCATCTTGTAGTGAATTGAACTGTTTAAGAAATAAAGGAAAATAATTATAAACATAGAGACGTTTACCATTTATAAACACATAGCAATTTCTAATTAATGCACTATGATATAATGTTGTCATGACGTTTAAATTATTACCTAAATTCTTCTTTAAGATAGTCTTCTTATTATCCGTAGTAGTCAATGTCTTTCCAATGGCTTCAGCTGTGGAAGTGACAGCTTTAAGTATATTCTCCACTCCTTTATTGTCCTGTATCATTAAAAAAACTAGTTAGCCACCTCGACCAAATATCTACCCAGAATCATTATACAATACACACACTTGTAATAGTTGTGTGCCAATCTTAATCATATACAATGCGATAATAATATTTAATATACGAGGTGATCAATATATTCGTGGACTTTCCTTCTAACTTTTGTTATATTGATCCTAGAGTAATTAAATTACCAGGTCATGTAGACCTATTAATTATCTAGCGTTTTCATCACTTTATTTTATCGTGACGTCACAATTAACCTGATGACGTCACTTATCGTGACCCGTGTGCAGCACGCGCCGTCGAGCATGCGGCGCAATACATAATCATAGAGCAACGGCACATCAGTAAAAATTACGTCAAACTTGATAAATCCTTCTGATATCTCATAGATGAAATAACAAAAATGTAGGGGGATTCTTTCCGCCACATATTAAGGATCTACATATGATTATATCGTATATGCGATTGTAGGCACCCTGTCAAGCAGATGCATTGATAAAATAAGAAAAAACGGAAGAATTGTCACCATGGTAGGGACACTCTCCTCTATTTTCTGTGAAATGAGAGGCATATTTCTTAACCATATATTACTGGCGAAATCTGCGATCTGTATTGACTACGAATAAATAAACCTTTGAATCCAGCTACAAAGGGTTCTTTAGAAAGTGTGCCCCAAACTTGCTTGGTGGTGCTTATTCTCCATCAGGATAATACGACCGCGTTAAGCCAACCGTCTTTCGTAGAGTTTTATGTCTAATAACGTATCAAAACTCTGTTTTTTTCGTCTTACAATTGAGAGGTGATTATTTATAACTTATTTTTGTCTTAAAAGTAAAACGATCGTCCATGTGGGACCAGATATGAGTCCAGAAAGGAGCTATGTACGCTTAAAATGGGAGCGCCTAGAGTGGCGTCACGTGACGGCCTACGTCACGCGCTCATTTAGTGAATGAAATTGTGTAATAAGTGTATTCTATCGAAAGGGACTTACTCTAAATGCTAAACATTGTTTTGGAGCCATACTGACAATATAAAATTGCTAGATGAAAAGTCCACGAATATATTGATCACACCTCGTAATTATCAAGATCGCATTTATGCTTCAGCTTAGTGTGATGGTGGTTTTGGAGCGACGCGTGATGCATCACAAGAAGCGTCAACATGATAAAGATAGGGAGGATGCGTCAAAATGTTCCAATGGTCTGTTTTTAAACGCTAAGCTAAGCACCATTTATCTACAATGGGCCAACGATTTTCGAGATTATCAAAAAGGTATAATAACAATACGCAAGCAACGTGTGTAGAGTATGTAAATAATGTCACGAAAGAACATAACTTGCCCGACCAAGCATCGATCCGAGATCATAAGGTGATAAGAGTGATCCCTATTCATTAAACTGACAGGTACAGTGTATAGGGGTTACTGTGCTGAACTAGTTCATTTATTAAGGGAGGTAACTCGTATTTTAGACGATGACGATTTGTAGTTCCGTATTCGCACTCTCACAGTCGCACATGGCTCTAGAGACGCCATTTAATTTTTGGATGCTTTCGGCAGCCTTTTTTAAACTGTTTGGTGTTTGACAAGCACCGTTGTGTATGTATTTATCATATTTTATTTCTTTGTATAACATTCTACATTGTACCTATAGAATACAGTTTAACATTCTTGGAGTGTCATTTTTTTGTATTCAAGTTATGAGTGCTTGCATTTTCGGACAGGTTAATTTTCGGATATCAATTCTATTGTTCTATGCTGTTTGTAAGGTCTTTTTAGTGCAAGATTAATGTGAGTTCTTGTTTAATTAAGAACATATGTGTATAAGGATTCAGCTGTCTTTACCATGTTTTATGCTATAGGTTGTAGGTATTATTCAATATATGTTGGTTCAATATTTGTACTGAATATGTTTTTTCTTTATTTACAGTCTTTACCATCATCAGCATCATGTAACATTGTAGAAAATAAACATGTGCAAACGGTTAGCTGTCTGGTTTTTCTTGGTAACAGAACAGGTTACTATAATAGTACTTACTGCTTTCCAGGTGTCTTGGTTTTCTTTTGCAATCAAGTGGTCAGCAGCATCCATAAAATTCTACAATAAAACGAAATGGTCGTACACAATGGCGTGTTAAGGACTTTTATTTTTTTAAACACTTTCTATTCAACAGTAAAATTGCACATACCGGCGTTTACTATCAACCTATTCACAGTTTTTGCTTACAATTGTTGTTTGTTCATTAACAAATTCTGAAAAAAATTCACTATTCATTACCTATTAGATTTTTCGGACAACTTGCATATGTAACTCGTTCAGTAACAAATTATGGATTTCTGTTTATTCTTGATTTATTTAGCATTTAGGTGTTTTCGTGATTTTCAATCAGGGAAATTCAGACTACTTACATCTGTGGTGTTTTCGTTAACAAACTCGGGATTATCATTTAACAATCCACCAATCGCTTCCAATGAGTGTGATAGTATATTTAGTTCACCATCTGTCAGCGTGTCCGCCTCATCGGCTTCCGCTGTAGTTTCTGTAATGGTAGCTATGTCATCTACAGTTTGTTCAATGCTTTCTTCCGTTGCTTCCTCGTCTAAAGCAACCACCTACATGTATATGTAATAAAAGATTTCGGTGATGATGACATCAACAAGGTACAGTATGTTGAAACTGTAGTTCACTGATGATTTAATTACTGCCACGGAAAAATATCACTTGAACAAAGATAATTTTCAGTCATGTTCACAACAGCCGTCCTTGGAGATCAACATTACTTAAATCAGTATACAACTAGATGAGCCCAGGATAAGGTGATATTTACAAAAATGAATCGATATTGTCAACTGTTGCACAATTGGTTTTGCAAATTACTACAGTAAACAGGTAAAGTCAGTTTGAGACTCAAAACATCACTGCACATCTAATTACTCCACTTTTGTTGATTATACCAAACTTTCCCGCCTTTCTCATTATCCTAGGTGCACTAGCCTCTAGCGAGCTTATTCATTTTTCTTGTGACGAGTTTACGAAATGTTTATTTCAACGACACTGAGTGGTGAATTCTTTTTGCCACATTACCATAGGGCCAAATCAATGTCAGAAATTTAAGCTACGAAGTTATGTTTTGCCAAACGCTGGTGACGTCGTGGTCTAATGATATGTTGTCCCATCGAAGATACTCATGTGATAAGAGTTTATTCTACATGTATATTAAGTGAATACAGATTACGTACAATTTAAGTGTACTGATCAATCACAACCATGCAAGACTCTCTTAAAAGAATATGAGCGGCATAAGCTCAGGGAAAAACGCATTAATAGTCCTGAAATTTATGCATTTAGATCATTACACAATAGGACATGATAAAGCCGAGGCCAAATAATATACTGGATTACTTTCATTATTAGGGCCCCGCAAAAATATTGCGATGCCTTATAGTATTCACCTTGTCAGTCTGTTTGTCTATCCGTCCCGATGTTCATGCTTTTTTCTTATAACTTCAATAACTTGAAAACCATTACAATACCCTCACTACAATTTTGGAAGAGTTATGGCCCTTTGTAAAATTCAAATTTTCAAATTTTCCTCAGTTTCAGGTTTTTTCTTAATTACTGAATAAATCATTGAAGATATCAACTTCAAATTTAAAACAACAACAGCAAACAACAACAGAACGCTATTTTATGACAAGTTGCATTACTCTATCGCAATATTGGAAGAATTATGGCCCTTTGTTAAATTCCAATATTCCTCATTTTTCATCTTTTTTCTTCATAACTTCAAAACAATATTAGATATTTAAATGAAACTTTCTATACTTACTGCCAGTGGTAATACGCATAATTGTAGCAAAAGGCAACAACTCTAGCTTTGCTAAAGTTTGACTTATGCCCCTTTTACAGCTTAAAATTTGGCCATAGTTCAAAAACGGTTCAAGCTACTCAAATGAAACTTGCTATCCTTTCTGGTATTGACTACGACAATAAGTACATGTATGTGGAGCAAACAACAATACAAGTATGTGTAGCAAAGAGCGACAACTCTAGCTTTAAAACTGCTTAACTGATTTCAATACTTTACTTCCCCCCCCCCCTCAGCTTGCTCGCTTTCACGGGGCACTGCTCACGACAGTGATAATTCTAGTTAGATTCGTCCGACTAATTACCATACACTTGAATTGCATACAAAGTAATCCCATGTATATTTCCGGCTTCACTAAGGGATATTACAACTCGTATGTACGAGTATATGTATGAACCATATAATTGAGGACATTACACAATTACGACATGCAAAAACTGTTTACCGCGGCCAAACAATATACTTGGTTACTTGCACTATTATATTTGTCCAACTAATCGCCACATACTTGAATCGCATACAAAGTAATCCAATGCATATTTCGCCTTCACCAAGGGATGATACATTTGGTATGTTTAATAAATAGCATACTAACCTGTGTTTCTATGTTCTGAATCACTTTTCTAACACAGTTATACCTAGGCAGGTTCCACACACCGTCACTTCTGCATTCTCTAGTAATGTTGCCTATAAAGATACTATTGTCATAAAACAAATGTACAGTTGAACATCTTTTAACAGCCAGTGTCAATGGTTGCATCAATTGTAGCATTTTAAATGATGGTGGTTAATTTATTATAAATATACCTCCATTGGATTTTTTGAACATAACCGACATGATATTTCCTTATTTCAAATGACCACTAGCACATTTGTAACAGTTTGTATTTTACTATTCCAAATACATACCTGCATATGCACATACTGTTTTGATTAACTCGACTACTATTCTCATACAAATATTTTATAGTGAGGGTCATGTACAATATGATAACAAAACTTTCCATCGGAATGAACTAAGTGTGCTCAGAAAGAATACGGGTCTCATAATTATGCCAAACTGACTGGCCTTTTATAAAACCAGTTCAGTACCAAGTTAAAATATATTTTCAGTCATGCGTCCGTTCAACGGACTGTAAAATGACTCCCCGATCATCAGTCGCAAGTCGGTTGTTACACGGCAGTCACAGCACTAGTCATACGCCTGAGGAAAGTGGAGCATGTGCGTTATTCTTGCTCAGAGAAATTAAGCAGTGGCCAAGACGGGGTTGAATC
The DNA here is from genome assembly GCA_947247005.1 of Spisula solida. Classification (NCBI taxonomy): domain Eukaryota; kingdom Metazoa; phylum Mollusca; class Bivalvia; order Venerida; family Mactridae; genus Spisula; species Spisula solida. The sequence goes on along the minus strand of OX365946.1, from coordinate 2,129,113 downwards.
CGGAACCTCTCGATCCCAAAGCGAGCACCCTACTTTTAGGCAACCGCTCTCATTCAAATAAGGATGACACTAAGCATTTATAAATAAATATATATTTTTGTATTCATGTAAATATAAATGCTAAATGTACAAATACAGTACATAGCAAAGAATACGAGAGATTCTTTGCATATACCGGTAGTAAGGAACCGAATTGCATATCCTACCAGTATAGCCTTCCTTGCACAACTTCAATCGTATGCTTTCAACAACTGCCTCTAACCATAAGTTACCACGAGCGTCTGTATTGTTACCACATGTCCTAATTACAACCTCTGGAAAATTGCATGAGACGACAAATGCTTTAAACATTATAAAAACATAACATGTATCATAAATTGGCGATTTGATTACTGTCAAGTGTGTGTTCTATACATATGCATAAACCATATGAAACCCCGTTAGTATACATTTGTGAAAATTGTCTGTTATGGCAATTCGGACATCCACTTTACACATTGTCCGATCGGGACATGCAAAGAAGAAAAAAGTACATCGATATGTACCTTAGACAACTAAACATGATATTAGGGACATTTAAACTAGAAATAGTCATTTAAATGTATGTTCATATTACTATAGCAATGCCTAGGTTCATACCGCTCAAATAATAGATCGACATGTAACAACATAAGTCTTACGCCGGAGCAGATTTCGTTAATTATCAATTTTACACAATGCTAAATAATATGCTAGATTTTCCTAAATTGTGTTTGTTATTAAATGGAATATACTAAACCATTATCACACATTTTTAATTTAAACAAAGTATACCCATTAAATACAGAAATAGTGAGATTTGTGTAAATGCACAGTTATAAATGCCTCCAAGTGTAAAACCCCGTCCTCGTTACGTGTATACATTTTATCCCTTTCTATTCGACGTACACCATCTACTGCGCTATATACTCAATGTGAGACAGAGCAAAGATAAGTATACCTGCTATTGGAAATTGATTCTTGCGGGTTATCGTTATTGTTAATGTTTAAACTGCGTGGAAAGCTGCTTTGACACAGCAAAACATGTACATGTACGTACTTTTTCTCACACAAGTTGGTTCGATGTTGTCCCAGTGTCCTGTATACAGACACGTTCGTCTTATATCACCAGCTAACTTGAAATCTTCATCACAGGAATAAATCACCGAAGATCGAAATATTGTACCATTGGATAAATCGATTGCCCCATCCTGTGGATTTCTCAGCGTACCACAGTCTTAAAGAAATGTTATTTAATTAGACCACCCCCACAAAGACATTTGACTATATATACACAAGGAAGTATATGTTGCAATGCATATACATGTAGTATAGAACAATTATCCGTAAAATTAACCAAATGTTTGAATGTAATTCAAAATTAATTCAGTACTTGTACCCTCTTATGTACATTACATGTATGTAAGTTAAAAATGTAATAATGCGCTAGTACCGATGACACAAATTATAGTACTAATAAATGTAAATTTAGCACAATGTAATGAATAATCTACTAATTTCCACTGACACTTATACATTAACCACATTAGTCTAATTAAAGGTCCGTAAAGCAGCATTTTACTTACCTATTGGCGTGCATTGTGCAGCATACAAACTCCATGATCCGTTATTTAAACATTCTGAGCTAGTACTTCCTGAAAGTGTGTATCCTTGCTTACAACTAACCTGGGCAGTACTATTGTAAGTTGTTGCGTTAGTGCTAACGTTACCATTAGCAGGAGCGCTTGGAGTGCCACAATCTGTCAATGGTTTATAACAATGATAGTAAAAATGTTGCATGTTGGGTATAAATGATGGCATAAGATATTGTGAATGATAGTTTAAACTTGTTATTTATTTTAACTCAATTGTAAATCAAGTTTTTACAATTTACATTAGACATTCTCGACCCAACATTCCCGATGTTATCCATCGACATGAGGGTAATAAGATAGAGAAGACAGTTTGCCGTTTATGCTGAGCGTCTAACAATTGAATTACTGGTTCTATTTTCTTTTCGTATCTGATATGCGTATTTCGTATGCAGACTTTGATTGTGCCCGGGACCTACCACACTTACGGAAGACGCCCAAACACGATCGATGGTACCACACTTGCCAAGTAAGAAGTATTAGCCTACATACTGTATGGGAATTACTGATAGCAAAACAAATATTAGCCCTTGCCACTTCGGCGTTCATGGTTTATTATAATAACATATACATACAGGGTGTTTGAAATGTATCTTACCGTAGTAACTTTATATTATATAATGGTTTGAGCATCGTGCCGAATGTGATACCTCAAAATAATAAAGCACATAACTAGATTGTATGAGGACACAATGTCCTGTGAGAATGTAGTATATGGTGAGAATGCGAGCAGGCATGCACAATAGTTTTTATTTTATAAAAAAAACAGCGCCGAAGTTGAAGAAGTGAAGTACCTTGTAAACTAAGCAATGCACCGAAGTTAGTAAGATGATTGCAGGAACACAGCGTAGAAGAAGCAGACACTTCTGCAGCAGTACACCCATCTGTTGACCAGAACCCTTGATCACCACTGTAGAATAACAGGTTAACCATATCACATCCAATCACGAACTCTTAAGTTTCCACAAAATAGTATTTTTCACCAAAACCAAGTCCAATAAAAATTAAATTATTTAACAATAACTTAAGTCTCTACAGTTATAGTATGTACGGTCATTGATGCTAGTGAGCAAAGGCATATTGCACCATATCAATACATTTGTATAAGATAAGATATATAAGCACACATAGTAGAACGAAGTTATCAATCGACCATTCAGACTCTGGCGGTTATTATTTGCGTTCAAAGCAAATTGGCTACTTGAACCTACAAAAGTACATGTGCAATATATTGGATAAAACCAATATATACTAAGTATGACTTAAAGATATCGTTTGGTTTAAACATATTTTATTGCCAATACACATGTAACACACCAAATAACAAATGGGCTGAACCACCCACAGTTTAAGGAAGGAAGTCATTAGAGCATTGGCAATTCAATTAAATCAATAAAATTATATACTTTAATTTAATTGAAATGTATACTTACGGATTGAAACGCCAGTAACTGCAATCTGGTTTTGTGAACAAAGACTGTAAAAAATGTAGGTACATGTTATTTATGCATAAAATGTTTTGCTTGCTTCTATAAGAAATAAATCCCCATACGGTAAATTGTTTACTTTACTGTGTTCATAGTCAGTGTAACCTGATAACGAATGAGCTGAGTGAATTTGAGCATTCGATATGTAATATTCAATGGTAATGGTAATTTAAACGTTCGTTGTCACTGTCTGCATAAGCCCGACATTAAAACCATGTTCTCTGAAACTTTCAGTTTAGTGTATTATATATTATAACTCGTATATAGCTATGGTATACTGACATTGGAAAGTTTCTGAAACGTCTATAATTTTGACTGAAGTTTGTTTTGATGAGTACTGAAAACACTTCACTGGCGTACGCATAATTATGTAATATAACAGTCTATACCTACACAACCAATAGAACACGTATCAGACCAAGCTAATAAATCTTATAATGCTTACCTAAATAAAGCTAATACAAAGCTTACTAATATCACACTTGCCTAATGTCTCATTATTTCATCGATGTTATGACAAAAGTTTAATCATTTCCGGATCAACCAATGTGTTCGTGGTTTTTTTTATTTGTAGTAAGTGCATATAAAACTGGAGCACGTGGACGCGTATTGTAATTTTAAAAAGTAGTGCATTTTTGTAAATGTCAAAATTAACACAATTACACGATAGCAGCACACTTTATACATGTATTAGTAAATCATCACCTTTCACAAGATGACTTACTTATCTATAGAGTTCACCTTGCAATTATATTTATTTTGAAATAATTATACAGGTAACACAACCTGCACTATTATATCGTTCAAAACCTAACTCGGTAGCCCGGTTTGTAGTGAGAAAGAAAGGCACTTACATTAGGAGGGTGTTGAAATCTTATATTGATAGGAGGATCCAATGTGTCCGAGGAAGGTATTGGAGGGAACGTCGAGAATGACATCACTTGACCACTCAAAATTTGCCCAGCATCACTTGTTGAAAAATGGTTGGTAAATGATAGTAATTACGTGAGTAACTAATATAGAAATACAACATTACTCATCGGTTGGTTATTATTATACCACGCATGTATTTAAACCCAGTGGTATAGTTGTTCCCATCGCGCCCATTTTTCCTAACTGGCTACGGAAAGTGTTATACCATAGTATTTCATGTACAAGTATGTCATTAATAGTGACCAAATTTCGTCAGTAAAGCAATTGTACATTATTTTTCAGTCTAACATACCACTTTGCTAAACGTTGAACATTCGACGATCATGTAAACATTTAATATGTAAAGATCTACTAGTTTAACTACCTTATATAAGTAATATGCAACAAAATAAAATTCTACCAGTTCAACATATGCAGTAAACATTATCAACATACCTAGGTGGTAATACACTTGACATGCTCTTGAAAGCCGTGGCAGCAACAACATAACCTTCAGCGGATGCTGCAACACATGTTGGGTATAAAACTATAGTATTAATTAATTAAGAATTAGTTACTTATTTTTAATAATAATAACGACTTTATTTATTGTGTATTACATATTTGACAGTAATATCAATTTTCAATATGGCCCACTGGAAAAGAAAAACAGATAAACAGACAACATAATTAATAAAACAACATAATAAACAACACCAATGAAAACATGTATGCATGTATAATTAGTCGAATAAACCTAGACCTATCAATAAACAAACACTAATTGAATGCTTAAATCTAAAGGCAATATTCATAGTCCCCATATTTATTAATGCTTTTGAATTAAATGACAATTACTAGTGCGTTAAACAAGTTATGCAACTTATATTTTACTTGATTAAATTTCTTGCCATACTATGCATAGTTGCCTCATGGGCCGCATGACATACGTGTATTTTGTATATAAACATGTTCAAACATGTATTAATTACGTCCGACAACCGGGCTGATGTTCATAGAGCATCTTAGTAGAAAACTAAAAAGTTTCTTAAAAGCATGAAAATTCCATCAACTAAACAAGACGATCCAGACTACTTATTTCTTACATAAGTTTCAGATTTCCAGTACTAGTAATATGTTTTTCAGGTATGAAAAGGTATGATTTTATCCGTACGCTAGACGATAACTTTTCGATGCAAAATGTAGTCATGAATAATAAATAGAAAATTAGGAATTATAATGAAACTTAAATATAATTAATAACAAAATACTGCCTCTGAAAAGGAAATGATACCAACAGGAAACACTTTAACAGATCATCTTTATTTCTACAACTGTTACCTGGCAATGATGATGTATCAAAATTAATCCGGGAACCAGACTGTCCCACCCATCCTGCATCAGTTGGTTCAGGAAATATCACTTGCGCATTGATTCCGGTGACTTTCTCAACCCTTATGTCTGTTTGGATAGAACATTCAAAAATATAATAACACATCGCACAGGGTAGGCAGTATCCAATAGAAACAGCAGAGCATTAAAGGCAAATTTGGGGTTTTAACATTTATTTTTATTTTCATAAGAAATACACACATACATATATACGAAATATACAAAACAAAGTTTGGAAAATTAATCAATACATAGCTGAATCCTTATGATAATAGTAATGAAACACAAATTTCAAAAGCAATAACAATCTAATGAACTTTATAAATCACCAAATTACTATTTAAACAAAATCCTCGAAATTTAATACACGCGAAAGTTATTGATTTTACAGTATACTGAGTATTACTTACCTAGGTTATCTGAAGTGACGATGACTTTACCACCTGTCGGTGATAGCGTGTCCAATGATTCACTTACGATACTGACCAATTTGTCCATGGACTGTAAAACTTTGTCACCCGCTGTGCTCCCCTTCAATAAAGTGCACATATGTACTATAGCATTAATTTCTAGTTACTCCTGTAACAGCAACTATAGTTTTATACTTTTCACAACCAAAAATTACATGAGTATAATGACATTTTTTTGTTATGTTTTTTTTTACTGGGATAGTCTTGTAAAATAGCGTTGTCATTTAATGTTATCGCTTCCTTATTTCCGTCTTCGAGGAAAGTCAGTCTAATACAAGACATCCGAGTACACTAACCTAGCTTTTTCAGAATAGACTCCCCTGGTTCCGTAACATTCCCGTAGTATAGCACTGATTCGTGGAAGACTACATCTGGGTTCCCAACCAGTTTCTCTCTAGTTAGATGCAAACACTGAAAAACGTTTTAGAAACGGACCAAGTGCCCTGGCGGAGACTAAAACCAGGGACCACCCGACCATCGAGTCAGTCCAAATGACACGTTAAAAGAGCACACTAGAAAACAATTGATTAAGTTAGGGTAATCTGTTCTAAAGTTGTTTCTACTGAAGTTGGCAGGTTATAACCTCATTACATGCAGACAGTTAGCGAAATAATGGCTTGGTGTTAAAGTTGACATAGTTGCGAAACAAGATAATGCAACTATACTATAACATTTGGGGAATAATTTCTCGGTTACTACAAGCAAGAATTATCCCCCCATCACAGCGATTGTGAGGTAAATGTGTGTTTCTAAACAGCAACATTGTGGTCAGCACACATGCACTATACTCACCGAATACTACTGAGATTTTGAAAGGATATGGTTGGTGTTTTCTCTCACGTAATTTTATCATTGTGATCAGTTGAAATAATGATAGCAACAACAATAACATTGACACAGTTAGTTTATTTAGGTATGTCACTTTTATACAAACAAAGCAAAATCATCATTGTTTCGAACATTTTAATTGGACACAAGGCAGTAAAAATCAAAACCGTATCCATTAGACCACATACACGCATTATAACTGTATCTTAGATAATGAAGTTAATGAGAGAAATTGCAATGTTATATATACACTGTTATATAAACAGATGTCTGACATAAATAAACAAGATATACTGTTTATAAATGACTTATAATGTACTATGAAAATACATACTGGTTCTGATACTGCCAACCAACTGTCTGCATTATTTGGATCAACTACATTACTTGCAAAATCAACAAACGTCTGAAAAAGAAAATATGTAAATATTTAAAGATACAAGATTGGAAAAATATAAAATTGGAAGTTAGCAATTTGGTAAACAAATATTGTGTATAAAAGATATTAGCTGATTTTATATAAATTTTTACATGTAATACTACTGGATATTTAGATATGTAGGTTATTTCAAATACATATGTTGATATCGTTGTATCAAAGCACTTAAGGATAAATAGAGGATATTTGTTTGTTTTGATTGAATATGGTTTATATCTCATCGTGTAGTGATAAAATTCAATATTTTCAAGAGCGCGTAGCGCGAGTGAAAATATTAAAATTTTATCACTACAAGATGAGATTTTAACCATATTCAATCAAAACAAACAAATATTCTATTTATTTAATGCTTTTATGGTGTCAAAACTGGTACTATTTATGCCAAATTACCACTGTGGTTAGGCTACGTATGAATATGTTATTCCATTCATATTTTTCACATCAAAATCCGCCTAATCTTGGATTATGGCGAATAGGTGAAAACGACTTTTTTGAGAATTTGGCATTAAATCATACACCAACTTGTAGGAAGTGGTCTAACTAAAAATAAAAAACCCCACATGACATGTTTCCGTTCAGTAATAAAAAAGTTACAGACATTTTAGTGTTGAGATTTTGGTAAATTAAAGTAGTCCCTGTGAGGGGGCGGAGCTTATATCAGACACATTGTAGGTGATAACCAGTGACTGATATAGGTTTGTTTTGATTGAATATGGTTTATATCTCATCGTGTAGTGATAAAATTCAATATTTTCAAGAGCGCGTAGCGCGAGTGAAAATTAAAACATTTTATCACTACAGCTTAGTATAGAGACTAACGTGTTTCATCAAGATTTAAATACTATTATGAGCTATAGAAGGTAAACACACAAAATATATAAATGTACCATAGGACAGACGACGGACATGCATCAGTTCTGCTGTTAATATCCTGCTGAGGTGAGCTTAAAGGTCTAAAGGTAAGACACTGTTTTTGCAAAGTATGAACTTTATGGTGATGTGCTTTATAAATTTCGGAAGATTTTGGGTCATAGCCGCTTTCATGATTTGTTTATCAAGATTATAAAACGTTTCCTGATTAGAGGATATGACCCTTTGATTTTGCAAAGGACTGAATGCTTAGTGGTGGGTCCATTTACAGCTCGCCATTATGCTTCCTATTTCATTGTGCGATGACCGGACAATTTACAGACTCTATGGTATGCCTAACCTCAAGCCTTTTTGGATGGCAGACATTTAATTGATGCCTGTCTCTGTCTCTGTTACAATGTCTTGTCGTACCGTTTAATGTTTTTCTCTCTTGTTGCTCTGACTTATGATAGGTCATTGAGTACTTTCTGTGCTACTCGATGGACGTTATTTATATAATGTTTCATGTTTTACATGCTTTTATTACCTGTCACTGTGGCCTTTTTGTAAGAGGGCATTACATGACGGGAAACTTTTATTTACACTGTAATGTTCTATAAGGTTGTTTATTGGGTAAGTGTGGTGTTTGGTGTGCTGTAAAACGTTTGGGCCCCCGGTGACATTTGTCGCTGTCCGTAGCAAGGCGGAAGTCAACCTTCCTCTATGTATGTATTGTCCACTTAATAGCAAAAATACAAAATTACAAAATATATTTCGCCATTGTGCCTTTTTGTTAAACTTTGTTCATTTTGTATGGGCCATTCTGCAATTTCGTTGTCCAGCACAAGGCTGCTTCGTATCTTTCGAAATTGCATGTACACTATATATATCTGTTGTAGATTGTCTTTGTGATGTGTAATGTCCAGTTGATATTTTCCTCTTCAACTGGCTCTCGTTCCGTTATAATTTGACTGACTGAGGCGGCAGGCTTTCGGAACGGAATGCCCTGTTTTTCAGTTGAGTATTGTGTTTTGTGTGTTTTTAATGTTTTCAGTGCTCGGCTGATAACTTGAGTGCTGCTTTCCCTGTCTGATTAATATAATTGTTTTGCACATTTCATAGTCCAATGCAAATATTGTTATTGTATTATTGTTTATGTCTCAAAAATAAATCAGACTAGTCGATTCTCATTGCTGTTTATGTAATCTTGCGGTGATAAACGTTGGCACAGAATGAGTGTAAGTATCGTATGATGAGTTTTCGTTCCACAATGTACATCGTACATATAAATCATGCGCAATGCTAGAACAAATTCCGTTTTCAAATATTACGCGTGAGTGTTGTATGTGGAGCTTTATTCCCAATATGTACTTCATACAGACACATGTTCTGTGCCGTTCTCAAATAATACGCGTTCGATTTTGTCTGACTTTATTTATTACAACTACCAGTAAGTACAGGGTGTTAAAAAGTTCGTTCTCAGTGTTTCAGTATAATAGTTTATTTTGTTTGATGTCAGAGGAAAGTAAAAAATAGTTAGGTTAAATTCCAGAGTGTTGTAGCATTGTTCTAATTGTTCTGGCATGGAATTGAGTTTTTTGAGAAGAAATTAAAAGTATTCACTGCGTACATAGCCCAGATCAAATTTAGTATGGATCTTAATTTTGAGAACAAACTTTTTCAAACACCCTGTACACGTACATGTCCGGAAAACTAATATATCCACATGTACTAACCTGAACCGTTTGTTGGCTATTTAAATTTGATAGCAACGTTGCAATTTTGTCTAAAACATCGACCAATTGCGTCAGTTCACCATCTGTAAAAGACACTCCATCACCATCGTTATATGCAAGCACTCCTGCATTAAGGACATTAGTGATTTCAGTTTCCGTGGCGCTTGATTGGAGAGAATCGGCCTGAAATGTCAGTAACATATATAAGTAAATAAATGAGTGGAAAAATCAGTGATGGCTTATGTAAGATTCTCATGCATAATAGATGGCAAGAATTTGTCGTTTTTACTTACATGGTTAATATATATATAGTATGGTGCGTTGATTTATAAACTTCAAAAGAAACTGAGTCATGATCATGAAGCGAACGCCTAAATAAGATGACTTGTTTTGGTAGCAGTCATGGTGTGGATGCATTGTCTTGTCGAGCCCTGAAATATTTTTGACTTCTGATGGCCTTGTATGCAGAACTAGCACTGCCTTCCCTGTATGATTTGTTATTATATTCCTGATGGAATACTCTCGTTGTTCTACTATAACTGTCTCTTACTGGCTTATTGATTTGTCACATAATACAACTACTCCTATATACAAAATCTAAAGATTTACTAAAATGCTAAGATAGAAATACAGAATTAAAATTACCTGGTTAAAAACATTTTGTACCAGTTCCCTAATACAGTTGTATTTTGGATGTGACCACTTTCCATTTGATGAACAATTCCTGGTAATGGTACCTAACAACAGCAATGCATTGTATTACTTAGTATAATTTCATAACAAGTCAATAAAAACTCGACAGATTTACATATATATTTACCGATATTTACAATGGTATTATTCTAAAAATAGGCTAATTTTATTCTTTCCAACATCTCCATACTACATGTAGTTATACTTAACAACTTTTCTAAGTCCTCATTTTCATTGATTAATAACTTTTTTATTATAGACAATGACGCGATTAAATTTCTCAAGTGATGTTTGTATGCGACAGGCAAACTAATCCATGTCACAAACAGGCCGTATGTCACGTGGTTTTGCCGTTGTTAGGCGCACGTGCGTTTTGTTTTTTTCTGGCTCCACGCAGCTATACATCCCCTGAATTTGTTCCAAACACTTGCGAATTATGCCCCAAGACTAGCTACGTATGAAAAACATTTAAAAATCAATTTTGATATCACAATTATGCGTCCGACGATGTCAAAAAACAGATGACGCGACGTCGGTACGGTGCAATGTGGCATTTTCTGTCGACAAGTCAGAACAATTACCTAAAAATCACTGTCTGATTGATTTACAACATATGCATCTCTTCGAGTGTTCAATTAAAGGTAATTTCATTGGTTGTCTGTCGTAAAATGCCGGTTGCCAGAGCGTTTTTTAGTTTAAGTGACGTTATGACGTTACATCGGGCTATTCTGGATACGTGATACCACTTTGAGTTCAGACAGTAAAATTCAACGAGTCTATTCGTTCAGCAATGCTTCCAAGTCTCGTCTGTGACAGCTAGCAGAAAAATCAGACTGCACGGTGGTCATTCAAGATATCAAAATCTGTATTTGTGACTTTTAACTTCTTTTGTTATTATGTTAAGATTGTTTTCATTCAAAATCGACGTGTTGATGTACAATTTTGCAAAATGATAACACACGCATAATAATAGCCAAATTTCACTGAGAAATATAAATGGTTGACAAAGTTATCGCCCAAAATATAAGTACGGACTTAGAAAAGTTGCTAAGTACATTAAGATCAATAAGCATGCAACATATTTACATTGCAATTGGCTTAATGTAGTGAAACATGTATGGAGAAAAATATCAACCGTCAGTACATTTAGGATAGGAAATCCTCGTCATCCGGGTCGGAATTTCAACCAGGAACTCTCGTATGAGAAAAAGTTCCTCCGAACATGTAGACAGTTTATCAGAAGTCACATCACTAGGTGACATAATAAAGCAAAGATTATGCGAAAGATTATTGACCGAGTTTACTGAAAGTGACTTGATAAACACCGGTACAACATGTACATGTGTTTGCACATGTAGCACATTGGATTACGGGTAAAACAAACGCAAACAATTAGATTAATATCATTCCGACTCATTAACTTAATTCAGTAGCTAAAATTCTTAATTACCCGTATATCCGCTACTACAATCAAGTGTGCGTGAACCATTTGCTATAACCTCATTCCACTGAGTGCCTCGAGCATCTACGTTATTAGAGCACTTCGATACATTCTGGTCTAAAATATATATAACATGGCTGACTTATAGGTGGATGTAATAGAACACAATCAGAACTGACTAAACTTTGAAACACCAAATATAAGTAAGTACCATTTTAAACTACATGATTCGCTCGTAAATGACCCAAACGTTACTTCTATAAATGACGCAAATAAAAAGCGGTATTAATTATATAAATATCACATAGTAGTGAGGGTGGTCGTTATTTAATTGTAACCAAACATTTAAGGGCGATACTTATAAATATCTGCATTGCAAATGAATGATAATTAGGGTGACATCCAAATGTTACCCTCCTGTCAGCCGTTAGGAGGGTAATATTAAAAAATGTCACATATAACATGGTGTGCTCTACCCCAATCAAAACGTCTAGATTTCTCATGAATAATTATGTGGTACAATAATAAAAGATAGCACGTGTCTACCTGCACGAACACATGTCGGTGCAACACCAGTCCATTTCTGATTGGCTTGACAAACTCTAGACTTATCTCCAACAAGAACATATCCTTCTGTACATGTGTAATTAGCTCTCGCAGAAAACTTATTTCCATCTGGTAAAACAACATTACCAGAGGCAGGAGACGGTAACTGTACACATTCTACAGAGATAACAAAGATAAATGATTAATAAAAATAATATCATCCGATATAAATTAAAATCTTATCTACCAAAACGTTTTCTCTACTCATATTCATATAATAATATAATATACGGCCGTTAATCCGTATATTTATTTTGAAACCACCTCTACAGTCTAGTATTAGGGCGTTCGTTTTGCGTGCGTGTTCGGCCGTGGCTGGGTGATGCCAAAGACGAGATCAAAATGCCAGTATTTCCTTGCTGGAGGCTCAGCAGTTATAACAGGAGGAGTCAATTGGCATTTCTTCTCTCATACCGTCGAGAATATGGGTGCCATCTGCAATGAGGTGTCTAGAGTCCTTAATATAAGTTGTAGATTTTATTTCACAGTCGAGCTAAAATTAAATAGCATAATCTAGATTTATTACCTTTTTTAGAACAAGTAAAATTTTCCCACTTTCCTGTTGCTAAGCACCTGCTGACAGTTATATTTGGCTTGTGTCCGTTAATACATGTAACATTCACTGTAGAGTTGTATAGTGTAACAATACCATTGCTTGAAGTGTTGGAGAACGGATTATTCGATGGGAAAACGCCACAGTCTGTTGGGAAAATATATATTTCGTATCACATCGAACGTATATTGTAATAGTATATTTGATACGGACTGTCCATTTATAGTCAATAACATTTCTTTTTATGATTAAATAAGATAAACTGTACGTGTAACACTTTAACGCTTCAAATTATTAAAATCATAACATTAACGAAATATTGTTTGAACCTCTATCCGGGAAAACCGGGCTTAAAGAACATTATGTAATACATGTAACCATGCGTTTGAAGCGGCTCAGAAACGTGAAACAGTATCAAGTTTGTGGGCGATGTTTCATCATAACAAGCACATAATTCTAAAATGTGACACTATTTTCATACGTTTATACTGCCTTTGTAAAATTCATGTTAAAATTACGTTAAATAATGTTATTGACACGTCGCCACAAAAATATAGGCATGTAACTTTTCATGTTGAAGCTTTATTTTGCTCCAATTTCTAGAAGCTGTTCAGACGAGATCAGTCTTTCTTACGCTACATATTGTCATGATGAACGACAAAACGGCTCGTATGCAAACTGTTACAAGCATGGCTTCATTACATTTATTTGATTATTTAACACAATACGTCGGTTGTGTGAAGTACTTAAAATTTAAACAAGAGCACCGCCTTGCGGGTGCAGACGCTCATCTGATCATTGTCACTGTAAAAAAGGCCCATTACCCTTGCATAAAGTAGGACAGTGTCTTGCTTAAAAAGTGAGGAATTGATGGGGGCAAAAAGGGGCAATAACTCTTGCAAATTGCTCATCAGAGTAATGGGTCATGCTTGACATGGTCAGGTATTGATGGTGAATAAGTGTTGAAAGTTTCAAAGCAATAACTCAGATAGTTTAGGAGAAAAGTGGACCTAAACACAAAAATTAACCAAGGAATTTACTAAGTCGAAAAATGGGTAATAACTCTTGCACAAACAAAGATCAGAGTTATGGTTCTGGCTTGACAATGTCAGGTGATGATGGTGAACAAGTGTTGAAAGTTTCAAAGCAATAGCCCACACAGTGTATGACAAAAGTGGACCTAAACACAAAACTTAACCAAGGATTTTTCTGAGTCCAAAAAATAACTCACATAAATGCAGATAAGAGTTCTGGTTCTTGCTTGATATGGTCAGGTATTGATTGTGAACAAGTTTTGCAAGTTTCAAAGCTATAGCTTTGACGGTTTATGAAAAAAGTTTACCTAAACACAAAACTTAACGATGCAACGCCGACGCCGATCAAGTGATGAAAATAACTCGTCTTTTTTTAAAAAATCAGATGAGCTAACAATCCTTACCTTTTTTAGAACAAGTATAAGTTTCCCATTTTCCTGTTGCTAAGCACCTGCTGACGGTTATATTTGGCTTGTATCCGTTAATACATGTAATATTCACTGTAGAGTTGTATAGTGTAACAATACCATTGCTTGAAGTGTTGGAGAACGGATTATTCGATAGGAAAACGCCACAGTCTGTTGGGAAAATATAGATTTCGTTTCACATTAAAAGTACATTTTTATTATTATGGAATATCCATTAATAGTCAAAAACATTTTTTTCTGTGATTAATTAAGATAAATTTCACATGTAACACTTTAACGCATCGAACTATTCATAACACTTCTTAAATGATGTGTGAACCGCTATCTGGAAAAACTGGGTTATAAAACATTATGTTTAAATACAACATGAACGTAATTCTAATTTAGATACTTAATTTAATACCGCGTTTGTAAAATTTATGTTAAAATTCGTCCTAAAAAATTATTGACACGTCGCCACAAAAGGGTGACTTGTGGTTAGTTCTATTGGTATTAAACTTCAGACGCAATATTTTGTTCCAACTTCCAGAATTCTTTCTAACGCTACAGTCATATTGTCAGGATTTTCAAAACGACTAAACGGCTGTTATGTATATTCAATCTGTACAAACATAGATCCATAACATGTATCTAACACAAAACGTAGGTTGAGTCAGGTATTTCTTAATTGAAATAAGTGTTACCTTTTTTAGAACAAGTATAATTTTCCCACTTTCCTGTTGCTAAGCACCGGCTGGCAGTTATATTTGGCTTGTATCCGTCAATACATGTTATATTTACTGTAGAGTTGTATAAGGTAACAATACCATTGCTTGAAGTGTTGGAGAACGGATTGTTCGATGGGAAAACGCCACAGTCTGTTGATATAATATAGATTTCATATCACATTTTGTCTATGATTATTTAAGATATATACTGAACAAAACTTCTAACCGAACACTTTTTAAACTTGAAAATTACCGTAATTTGTTAACTTACAGACTTCAAATTTTGCATAGTCTTAGCAGTATAGATTATGTACAAAATACAGCTAACCCCGTGAAAAAAAATTAAACAATCACTGGTTCACAGAGGAATACCTTAAAACCACATTTTTGCACGAGATTGTCCCGGAACCACGGTTTTCACGATTATTGTGTATATTTATCATAGAATGTGAATAGGTAAATCTGAAAAACAACACATTTAGTCGAAAACATGTCGCGTATGTCAATGGCAGACCGCAAACGAGCGGTTGGTATGCTCACTTTTGGGGGTCTATACGACAGATCAGTGTTACATTAATATAAACCATCGAACCTATTTTTTGTTTTATTTTACATGTGTGTGAATACAAATACAATTGTATAATTGAACATTACTGAATTACGTTGACTTGTTCAATTTCTGACATTTGTGCAAATCTAAGTTTTAATGGTGTTATAAGCACTCACGTTAAAAGTGCGTTTTTTCTCCATTCAGTGTAATGAACAGTCATTAAAATATACCAGTGATATGACTAAACTCAATTTCCAGTCTCAGTCCAGTCTGTCACAGTCCCTGGATCAAATGAAAACAATATAAATCTTAAAAAGGGGATTTATGAACATGATTTAAGAGTCATTATCAGTATGCTTAAGAAATTCGTAAGTTTCTTATCTTCTCGGTGTATTACTGTATGGGTTACCTTCCCTCCACTATCAAACAATAAGGTAATCTACAAAATAATGCTTAAAACAACTTTTAAGGTCAACGACCATCATGTTTATGTTTATTTTGTGTTATTTGAATGAGTCGATCGATCAAAAATTACAATAAACCCCCAAAAAAAAGTTTGAATCTAACAGTCAATTCCTAGTACAGTTTTCGTTTTTCTGCCGTTTCAATGTTCAATGCATCGCTGTACATCATTTAGATAAAACAAAATATCGGGTTACACTTTATGCACAGTCAATATCACACACACAAAATTTCGTTCAAAAATATTCATAAACAAAAAAGTTATCTTGATTTCATTAGGGTTGCGTATTCAAATCCGCTCATTGACATTTTGTGACTTTCATCTTGGTTGGTTGTGTAACTAAATTTATGTTTTATCCATGATGCAAATAAAATAATTTAATGAAATTTTGACCACTGCGTTCCGACATATTGTTAATACTTTCGACCATTTTTTATAAAATTCCTAAGGGCTAATATCAAATATATTAATCAATAACCTAGGTGTTCGGTTAGAGGTTTTGCTTAGTATACTTCACGTGTAACACGTTAACGCTTTGGGTTAGTCTTATTGGTATGTAACTTTGCATGTTGAAACTATATCTTGCTCCAATTTTCAGAAGCTGTTCAGACGACATACGTCTTTCTTACGCTACATTTTGTCATGATTTTAATTACGACAACACGGCTCATATACATATTTAAACTATTACAAGCATGTATTTATAACATTTATTTGATTGAGGTCGAGTTAAGCGAGGTTTTTTAAAATTAAAAAAAAACTTACCTGTTTTAGAACAAGTATAATTTTCCCACTTTCCTGTTGCTAAGCACCGACTGAAAGTTATATTTGGCTTGTATCCGTTAATACATGTTATATTTACTGTAGAGTTGAAGAGTGAGTCTATACCATCACCTGACGTGTTGGAGAACGAATTGTTCGATGGAAAAACTCCACAGTCTGTTGGAAGAAATATCAGTTTGTTACACAGCTATAGTGCGGCCAAGATATGATGGCACAATAACATTGTGTAAACGTCATCGGTTGGATCAGTCCGTATCAAAACGCGGTTAAGTAAAATAAATCATGATCATCTTAGAAGCGCTTTATCGGTTATTTTTTATCTCTTATCCGAACGCAGAAGGTCCGGGTTTCGAATCGAATCAGAATCTTTTTCTATATTTTTTTTGCATATTATTTTTATATGGTGATAGTGATGATGATTTTGTAGATTTCTTAAATGATTCTGTCACATACACTGCTGATGAATAATGTTAATTCATATAATTTATATATACATGTATACGTACAGAATATTAATTTATAATTGATTGTTCTAGATAAATATAATAAGATATAGAGAAAGCATACAAATAAAAAATGTAACAAGATAATCAACGTATAACGGGATATACTAAGAAATTTTGTTTACTAAAACTGTAAAATACAAATCATTACCCAAAAAAATACACAAAAATGGGACTTAAACCAATGACCAACATCCATAAAATCCTTGTATTTCGAAAGCTTTACCAACTGAGCTAAAGAGGCACATGTACAAATGTCTCGTATATTTGCTCATATTGCGAAAATATAATTCGAAATAAGTGTTCATTGACAATGACTGTTAATAAGCTCCCCTTTCTGTTGAAAATGAACCCGTTGGCTAATTAGCATGCGTAAATATAACTGTGGCCGCACTATAATGTAATTTATTTATTGAGCAACATTTTTTTCAAATCCAAAGTTATAACTTCTCGGACAAGAAGACAACAGTACATTTATCAGGACTATATTGACTCGAGCCTTACAACACCAAAGAACATAACAACTCACCAATATTGTTTTTCTGACATTGTATCTTTATGGAGTAGTTGAACATAATACACTGTAAAACTCAATGAATTTGAAAATATATCTTACCTTTTTTGGAACAAGTATAATTTTGCCAAACTCCTGTTGCTAAACACGTGCTGGCAGTTATGTTTGGCTTGTATCCGTCAATACATGTTATATTTACTGTAGAGTTGAAGAGTGAGTCTATACCATCACCTGACGTGTTGGAGAACGAATTGTTCGATGGAAAAGCTCCACAGTCTGTTGGCAGAAATATAAATTATTTTACATCAAATTATATTTCATTATTAAGCAACACATATTTTTATTATAGCTTCTCGGAAAATAAAATCGGATGAATTGGTCGGAACCATAATGATTGACACGAGGCTGTTTCCTTGCTCTCGAGAAACCAAACAACATAAACACTCATCAATATTGCTTTTTAGACATTTTATCTTCATCGAATATTTTATTTTAATACACTTGAAAGACTTGATGAATTTGATAAAAACATCTTACCTTTTTTGGTACAAGTATAATTTTGCCAAATTCCTGTTGCTAAGCACCGGCTGACAGTTATATTTGGCTTGTATCCGTCAATACATGTTATATTTACTGTAGAGTTGAAGAGTGAATCAATACCATCACTTGACGTGTTGGAGAATGGATTGTTCGATGGAAAAGCTCCACAGTCTGTTTTAATGATAAAAGAATATTGTAGGTGTCCCATTGCTATCACATACGAAGCTTAAGTATAGTGTTCATTGTAAATTAAAAGAATCTGCTTTAATGACCGGACACATCCTTACATGAGTAACTAAATAAAATTCTAGAAGTATAAAGAGTAACGCAATACTACCGCGCGTTGTCATAAACTAATTTTCTACTAATTTGAAGAGAGACCCACGCGTTTCAAACAAACCTATTTTCATTCTCAAGCAAGTCTTGAAATAAGTTGCTTATACAAAAAGTTGCATCACAATTTGTTATGCCGAACTAAAGTTAAAATGCGGTTTTCTGCTTTTAGTCACAGTTAACTTGATCCCATCGACCCCACTTTCCAATACATTAGTGTCTACCTATTCCAAACTTTTCCAATTCTTTGCAAGCATGTTTTACGAAATTTTCATTTTGAGTTAAATAGGCCGACCATAGCCTTGAAATAAAAGTACTGCTTAGGAACGTACATATTAAGCATTTCCTTATTGTAGTTCTTCTTTAAGAATGTAAAGTTTCAAAACAAATTGAAAACTCATTGTTCTGTTTGTCCTTCCAAGACAAATAATCAGCTGAACAGTATCAGCTTCAGTATTGTTTTTCGGACATTGTATCTTCACGGAGTATTTCAATATACATGTTATTCACTTGTAGAACTCATTGAATTTGAAAGGAACATCTTACCTTTTTTGGTACAAGTATAATTTTGCCAAATTCCTGTTGCTAAGCACCGGCTGGCAGTTATATTTGGCTTGTATCCGTCAATACATGTTATATTTACTGTAGAGTTGAAGAATGAGTCAATACCATCACTTGACGTGTTTGAGAACAAATTGTTCGATGGAAAAACTCCACAGTCTGTTGGAATAAATATCAGTTTGTTACACAGCTAATGTAATTTCTTTATTGAGCAATTTTATTGTTCTTACCACATTTATAACTCCTTAGACAACAAGAATACGATAAAATGTCAGGACTATATTGATTCATTCCTAACAACACACCAAAGAACATTGCAACTCACCAATATTGTTTTTCTGACATCGTATCTTTATAGAGTAGTTCAATATGATACACTTTAGAACTCAATGAATTTAAAATATATCTTACCTTTTTTGGTACAAGTATAATTTTGCCAAATTCCTGTTGCTAAGCACCGGCTGGCAGTTATATTTGGCTTGTATCCGTCAATACATGTTATATTTACTGTAGAGTTGAAGAGTGAGTCAATACCATCACTTGACGTGTTGGAGAACGAATTGTTCGATGGAAAAACTCCACAGTCTGTTGAAATAAATATCAGTTTGTTACACAGCTAATGTAATTTATTTTCTCTACACAATACATGTGTAACTTCTCGGACCATAAGAAACCGGCACATTTACCAGGACTATATTGATTTAATCCTACATGTAACAACACCAAAGAATATAAACACTCATCAATATTATTTTTAGACATTTTATCCCATCGAATATTTTGATATAATGCACTTGAAAGACTCGATGAAATTGCTAAAAACATCTTACCTTTTTTGGAACAAGTATAATTTTGCCAAATTCCTGTTGCTAAGCACCGGCTGACAGTTATATTTGGCTTGTATCCGTCAATACATGTTATATTTACTGTAGAGTTGAAGAGTGAGTCAATACCATCACTTGACGTGTTTGAGAATGGATTGTTCGATGGAAACACTCCACAGTCTGTTGGTAGAAATATAAAATATTTTAACATCAAATTATATTTCAATTATTAAGCAACATATATTTTCATTATAGCTTCTCGGACAATAAAACCGTGTGAATTGGTCGGAACCATAATGATTTACACGAGGCTGTTTCCTTTCTTTCGAGAAACCAAAGAACATAAACACTCATTAATATTGTTTTTTAGACATTTATCTTCATCGAATATTTTAATATAATACACTTGTGAGACTCGATGAATTTGATAAAAACATCTTACCTTTTTTGGAACAAGTATAATTTTGCCAAATTCCTGTTGCTAAGCACCGGCTGGCAGTTATATTTGGCTTGTAGCCGTCAATACATGTTATGTTTACTGTAGAGTTGAAAAGTGAGTCTATACCATCACTTGAAGTGTTGGAGAACGAATTGTTCGATGGAAAAACTCCACAGTCTGTTGGGAGAAATATTAGTTTGTTACAAAGCTAATGTGATTTATTTATTTAGCAAATATGTATTTCCAAACCACAGATATAACTTCTTGGACAAGAAGAAAACGGTATATTTGACAGGATTGTATTGATTTATTCCTAACAGCCCCAAAGAACATAAAAGCTCACCAATATTGTTTTGGTTTTATTTTTCTTTAATTTCACCTTCATGTAATATTACAATATAATATTCTTCAATGTTGTTTTTCTGACATTGTATCTTCACGGAATATTTCAATATACATGTAATTCACTTGAAGAACTCATTGAATTTGAAAGAAATATCTTACCTTTTTTGGAACAAGTATAATTTTGCCAAATTCCTGTTGCTAAGCACCGGCTGACAGTTATATTTGGCTTGTATCCGTCAATACATGTTATATTTACTGTAGAGTTGAAGAGTGAGTTTATACCATCACTTGACGTGTTTGAGAACGAATTGTTCGATGGAAAAACTCCACAGTCTGTTGGTAAAAATATAAAAAAAAATTAACATCAAATTATATTTCAATTATTAAGCAACATATATTTTCATTATAGCTTCTCGGACAATAAAATCGGGTGAATTGGTCGGAACCATAATGATTTACACGAGGCTGTTTCCTTTCTTTCGAGAAACCAAAGAACATAAACACTCATTAATATTGTTTTTTAGACATTTATCTTCATCGAATATTTTAATATAATACACTTGTGAGACTCGATGAATTTGATAAAAACATCTTACCTTTTTTGGAACAAGTATAATTTTGCCAAATTCCTGTTGCTAAGCACCGGCTGGCAGTTATATTTGGCTTGTAGCCGTCAATACATGTTATGTTTACTGTAGAGTTGAAAAGTGAGTCTATACCATCACTTGAAGTGTTGGAGAACGAATTGTTCGATGGAAAAACTCCACAGTCTGTTGGGAGAAATATTAGTTTGTTACAAAGCTAATGTGATTTATTTATTTAGCAAATATGTATTTCCAAACCACAGATATAACTTCTTGGACAAGAAGAAAACGGTATATTTGACAGGATTGTATTGATTTATTCCTAACAGCCCCAAAGAACATAAAAGCTCACCAATATTGTTTTGGTTTTATTTTTCTTTAATTTCACCTTCATGTAATATTACAATATAATATTCTTCAATGTTGTTTTTCTGACATTGTATCTTCACGGAATATTTCAATGTACATGTAATTCACTTGAAGAACTCATTGAATTTGAAAGAAATATCTTACCTTTTTTGGAACAAGTATAATTTTGCCAAATTCCTGTTGCTAAGCACCGGCTGGCAGTTATATTTGGCTTGTATCCGTCAATACATGTTATATTTACTGTAGAGTTGAAGAGTGAGTCTACACCATCACTTGACGTGTTGGAGAACGAATTATTCGATAGAAAAACCCCACAGTCTGTTGGTAGAAATATAAATTATTTTTACATCATTTAGCAACAACTATTTTTATTATAAATTCTCGGACAATAAAATCGGGTGAATTTGTCGGAACCATAATGATTAACACGAGACTGTTTCTTTTCTTTCGAGGAGGGGACCATTTGCATGTAAACCGTTCTTGTTTGACGTCCCATTGTAGGTTGTCCATGTGATGTGTGATCGTCGTGTGGTTGGTTTGTTTTTGACAATTGGGTCTTTTGTCCTGGTGTGTTTAGATGGTTGATGCATTGGACATTCGAATGTTTCGCGTTTTTTGTAGTTGTTCACTGTCATAATTATATTTGTCATCTTCATTTTTGTAGTTGTCCTTGTGGCCTCTGTTTGTACATGTGTCATTCTATTCGTTCTATCTTTAGTGAATTTCGTATCGTATTGTTTCTGTTGAGTCCTGTCTAACCTGTCCGATAAGTTATTATCTTCTTTCAATTACATAATACACTAGTAAGACTAAAGGAATTTGACACAAAACAACTTACCCTTTTTAGAACAAGTATAATTTTGCCAAACTCCTGTTGCTAAGCACCGGCTGGCAGTTATATTTGGCTTGTATCCGTCAATACATGTTATATTTACTGTAGAGTTGAAGAGTGAGTCTATACCATCACTTGACGTGTTGGAGAACGAATTGTTCGATGGAAATATTCCACAGTCTGTTTTGATAAAAAGTTGTGTTTAACAATAAAAGGACAGTGAAGTTCCCATTTACATGACATTCGATTCGCAAGGGTAATATTCATTGTAAATTGTAAATCCGCTTTAACGACGGTCATATCCATCACACGTACCTAAATAAACTCTAGATGTAACATAAGAAGAGGGACGTAGGACTACCGCTATAGAACTTGTCAGGAATGTATTGATTTCGACATACGTTATCTACACTGAAAAAAGCTCTTTGACATCATTATACACAACCTGGTATTTAAAATAAATAAAAATAAATATACCAGATCTATATAGCGCCTATTTCATGCGAACACACGTTCAAAGGCTCTTTACATTATAGTGTTGCAGCCACAAGGGTGCAGCCGCATTCTCTACCAGTGCAGATTCAGCATGATCTGACCAGAGAGACAGACTGAGAGAAAATTCCTAAAGGTAGAGAGTGGCATTACATACAGGCATTTCCGACGCTATAGAAGTGCACCTAGTTCTGATTTCGAATATACTGTGTCCAGTGTACAGTTTTCTGGCACCTTTAGCCAGATACTTTGCAGCACACACGGTCACATACAGCGGGAAATATAATAAATATTTCCGACAAGTCCATGCTGGGGATTGAACCAAATACCTCTGGATTGACAGTCCCTTATATGTACCCCAAATTATATTCATAAGAACGTCACACATCAACCGCTAAATGAATTTATCCTCTCTACTACATGTATACATAGTGCATTTTCAATTTCCAACACTTGAAATTCGTACTTTCAGATATATGTGACGATATGACGTCATTTTATTTGAAGTTCAAGACGTCAACATAATAAATAAACTTCTACGTTCTAAAAACATTCTCACTTAAGGTATGATCTGTTAAAGTTGTATTACGTTCCTGTGATATTTGTTTTGCAACGACCATCACCTGGGTCATCTTAAAGTATGTACGTTGTTTGAAACTATAAAACCTGAATAGATCAAACAAACCTGTAAGACAAAGAGGTCGAAAGGACTCCCAGCCATTTTCCGTGCAATTTATAACATCATTAGTAACCATTGTATATTTCATTTCGTCGGATATAGGGCATTCATATTTAGCAACAGCTCCTATCGGTGCATAAACCCCCGAGGAGGAGTCTAATACTATATAAGAATTCATTGGTAAGCCATCTACTGTAATGTTTGGCTCAACACCACAATCTAAAATATAATAATATATTGGTTCAATAATGACGTCATCTAAAACGTTCGTCTATCTAAAGATGTCTCGTCATATATATTGTTCAGAGTCTGTATTAACAATGGAATTTGTTCTACACGTTTAACAACATTATGGGTAGGTGACAATGGTTAACCAGAAAAGGTCATAATGACCCTAAAACAACAAAAAAGGTCCATGTAACTCTCAATCTGAATCAGATTATGTACCACGTGTAATTTTAAAACTCCCACTACCTGAAAAATTTCTTCATTAACGACATAAGGCTTACCATAAATACAACTGAATGTTGCCATTCCATATTCATCATAAAAATCATTCACTTGCACAAATTGAACGTCGCATTCACATTCCAATGTTGTTTGATTGCAGACTTGATTTGCCGCCCAAGTACAATTTTCGTCAGAAGTACAAGCTGGAAGTTTAACATATAATTTTTAAAGGGTATGACAACATGCCATACATATTATGCCCTTCAGAAATCGCAAAAGCTTATTAAGTTCTAGCCAATATAGGGATACTTTATCAAGTATGTTATTATAAACTATGCAGCAGTTTGACGCTGAACTACTTGTAATGGACCATAACATAAGAGGAAATACACAACATATGGTTTGACCTCGTATGAGTTACGTACAAATGCCGGTTGAGAGGTCCTAAACGACTATTATTCAATTGACAACGCGTTTACGTGTACTTCAAAACATGGATGTGATTTGACCCATCCATAAAATACTTCAGTAAGTATAATTGAGATGTGATATTATTAGGGAATATCGTGATAATGGCTTATCACAAACAAATAACACATACCACCATAATCAATAACTTCAGAATGCAACTAAAAAAATGAAATGCCTCGTCCATACCTTATACATCGCTGGCTTAGAATTAGAAGGTCGTAAGTCCAAAATAAATATTTTGAGAAAACAATAAAAAGCTGCCTGAAAACTACTCTTAACAAACTTTTTAACCCTTTAGTTTGGTCAACATGACTTCTGATTTTCATAAAAATGGGTTCATAAGAAGCGCATTAGGATGCAGATTTTAAATATGCATGAGTCTTATACGGACGTATGTAGCACTTATGTTTACAACCTTCTAATTCTAAGCCAGCTACATGTACGTAAGTGACCATTGTTGATAAATGTTCACGTACCAAGAGGTTCGCAGATTGGTGTTTCCCACAAACCGGATTCAAGACAAACGATATATGGCGTTAACGCAGTATAACCGTAATTGCATGTTACATAGGCAGTGCTTTCGAAAGTTGCGTTGTCAGTCGGCTCGACAACACCCCAATCTACATCAGGAACTGGGCCACAATCTGAAAGAAACGGTTTCAGTTAAATTAATACATAAACTTAGATCGCCCAGGACTGCAGTGATAGCAGTATATTTTTAATGGATTGTTAGTATTGGTAGTTACGGGTAGGTAATTTCTTCAAGGAAACTAGCAAGGTAGACCAACTTTTCTCTATCTATTTTATAAGATTGCAAATGGTTTGGTTTGGTTTCCAAATACGTGTGGTGTTCCAGAAATAATAGGATTTTTTTTCATAGCAGCGCGCGGTAAATATAGAAAACTGATTTGCTGTAAATAAATTTTCATCTACATGTATCAATGACAATATATCAATATGCGAAATATCAAAGCAATTGGTTGAACAATAATACATCTACTAAACAATGATATCCTATAATTATAGATGTTCCATGAATGCTGGTCGTGCCGTGACGTGATGATGACATTGCCTTTCAAACATCGTATTTAAGAAAGACGAACTTAACATTTTGTACATATATTGTCACTCAGACTTTCAAAACAGATTTGATATTACTGTCCCAATTGTTTAAATGTGTCTTCATTTTAGATATAGAAGATAAAATACGGATACGTATATTACAGGAAAATGTAAATGGCTGATGAACCAGGGTGAATTTGTATATCGCATAATGTTGACTTACCGATAAGTTCACAAACTGGTGTTTCCCATATTCCGGAGTCAAGACATGTGATCGTTGGAAATACAGCCGAGTAACCGTAATCACATATCACTTCAGCAGTATTACCAACTGTTGTGTTCTCGGTCCAAACGACATTACCCCCTTCCACATCATTCACTGGTCCACAATCTGTGTACAAACAGTTTCAGTCAAACACAATAATGTTAACATACTACTCAAACTTTGATAAGGGTCAACAAACGTCTCTTTTATTTTAAAAACATATTAATGTTACATCTACGATATTGTAAACGAATAAAGATTGCTTTAACATTTCAACATGTGATGTATAATTGCTAATAAGGGCAACCTCATTAAAATAATTGTGCTGCATTCAAGCCTTCACTAACAGAGCGCAGTCAACTTTTTTGGCATTTATGGACGAACATAGTACATATGAGAATAGAATAGGGACAACACTTTACTTGTGACCCTGACAATAGTGGTTACACGTAACAGTCACCTAGAAAATGACAACATTATGCCAATGCATACTAAATGCAACACACGTTATGTTTTAATTAAAAAAGCAAATAAGATATATTTTATGGTATATTTTAATATTTGCACAGCGTTTTCTTAATCGGGTTTGTTCAGTTAACGTAAGACAGCCATGCATAATTCCACAAAAGCAACGATTTGACATCGGCCAAATACAATCTGGCGTAAACGGATCTATGTTGTTTCATCTATACACAAACCAAATCTGACTTAATTTGGCGAGTTTGCTATTGACGAGCTATTGACGAGCCAGTCAGCTTTCTGCTGAAATATGGCAGGCATATTCATAGCAACAGTGACATTGTGTTCTCCATCGATCCAACTTTTGACACAAGCGGCGTTTGGGCAAACTGTGTCACAATATCACATTCCTAACTAAACTTCGGCCCAAACCACCAGTTTGTTGCACACATGTCCACCTGCCAAGACACACAAAACGAATCCCAAAACAACCACCAGGATTTCAATTGAAAACGTCGTTAAACATGACTTTACAAGTCAGAGCGTGGTTAGTATATTCCATTCATCGGGTGCATGAATATTGTTCATTATTTCACCTGTGTGATGATTCTAAAACATGCCATCCATATAGTTTTCTTCTCGATGCATCCTTTTTGAAAAATGTGACAAGTTTAGATAAACACAAACCTGTGAGACAACGTGGTCGAAAGAAATCCCAGCCACCTTCCATGCATAGAATACCATTACTAGTAACCATTGTATAGTTCTTTTCATATGCTAAAGGGCATTCATAAATTGCAGCGGTTCCTTCCGGTGCATAAGCCTCTGAGTTAGAGTTAGCGACCAACATAACATAGGAAGTCAATGGTAAACCATCTATTGTAATATTTGGCTCAAGACCACAATCTGAAATATAATTTATTCTGTTTACTCAATATGTGTTCAATACAAGCGTAGCGACGTTCTACAAAAAACTAACAACTATTACTTTCAATAGCTCTCTAATACTGATACATGTTTGATAATGATGTCATAAATGTTATCACCTACTTTTGAAAATAAACAAGTATGTTACATTTTGTATTCTGCAAAATATATTGAATCCCATTATTTAAAATGAAAATAATGGTCATTTCATTGTTCCCGATGTTATGATTAAACAATTAAAATGACCTCAATTTCAGATTTCAGCACTTTTAACAGATTGCTAATGCATGATGCGAGTACGTGTCATTGCTTTACACCGGAAATGGGTAACACTACATTTCCCGGCCGGCCATTTCCATTTAGGGGTATAAAATACAATACAAAATTAATAACATATATATTACCATAAACACAACTGCTTGTTGTAATTCCATATTCGTCATAATAATAATCACCATTCACTTGTACATAGTTCACGTCGCATTCACATTCCGATGTCGTTTGGTTGCAGACTAAATTTGCCGTCCACGTACAATTATCATCAGAAGTACAAACTGTGTATTTATGTAAATGGGTTTATCAAAAATACATTATCCAAATTGACCTAACGTGCTTCATATGCTGTGCACATAATTGTTTAGCTCAATCGAGTTAATTAAAAAAAAATATTACTATACAATATTTATAAAGCACTTTTATCATGTAATTACACGTTCAAAAGTGCTGTACAATTACATTTAAGACACGATCAAAACAATTTGAAAAAGATATATACATGCATACATAACAACAAATGTACATATGTACAGTTTAAAGCATATAAAAATAGGAATTTTTAGCAGAATAATTAAAACAAATATAAACATTAAATGCATCAGATGCGAATGTCATCAAAGTTGTATGACCAGTCCACACGCGCATTACTCCACCAGCAGGTAGTATATGCTACGCATTATGTTAAAGGCAAATAAGGATGTTTCATCAACTACAAGTGTTACTATAGAATACGCGATCAATGGTTTGTAAGAGTCAATAATGACATAATATCTCTTTTTTGACCTTCTGTTAGTTCCGTTCACTGTCGGTATAGTGTTCATGACATGGGTAAAACTTTTGATACCGGTATTATCAACACATAGACGTTATACGCTAGATGAAAAAAGACGTCAGTTGACAAATGAACGTATTTAGTTCTGGTAGTAAAGTATTGTAATTATTAAACGTGCACAATCATGTGGAGTTACATGTAAAAAGACAATAGCATGTTAACCAACTACAATAAACATTATTGCGCAGTTATCTCTGTACTAGCATCACGTAAATTTAAAGACAATTCATGTATCCAGCAAGCAAGTGATCAATGACAGAAAACTATTTCAAATCGATAGTACGTATGTTTTATGATATCAGATGGTGATAATTGCATACCAGTACTTACCGAGAGGTTCGCACATTGGTGTTTCCCACAAGCCAGATGCAAGACATTCTATATATGGAGGTACCGCTGTATAACCGTCATAACATATAACCTCTGTGGTACTTCCTAGTGTAGTGTTGTCAGTACTGTTGACTGAACCCCAACCTACTTTAGGTAACGAACCACAATCTGAATTCAAACGGTTACCATTTAATATTATTATTTACAATAAGTTGATATTTTCGCGCATCACAAGGTTAGCGACTGGTGGCATGCGAAAATATCAGCATTTGTTAAAGTACTAAATAGAGTTCAATGTTGAAAAACATTTACGCTAGATGAAATAACAGGGGTTTTAGTAATGGCAACGTAATTTAGGTTACAGGTGACCCCTTTCAAATTTCCGTTAATTTCTTTATTCACTAAACAAACACAAAAAATTCAAGTTTGAAAGATGGTTCGTAATGAATCAACCTACATTCTTGCCCAAAACTACTGAACATTAATCATTCAGTTCCTATCTTAAAGTGTTTCTTTGGCCTTTCAGAATACTGGTATGTAGTATATTTTCTACAATCTATCGCACGTTTCATCTAAATGACCAATAAGAATAAGCTTAAGATATAAGGTATAGGTAAATGAACAATTAGCAAAAATAATCCTTGAAGCATTTTATAGTAAGGAACCGAAATTCGTTTTACCTATCGGGTCACATCTTGGATTGCCATCCCAAGTGCCGTTAGCTTGACAAACGATAGGCGACTTTCCATTCCGCATGTACCCTAAATCACAGCCCAAAGCCACAGAGCTGTTAAACGTGAAATTGTAGATATCGGTGAACCCGTTGTCAGGTGTTGGATCGTCACATTCTAGGAGAAAGATATAAAGTAGCAGCCATGTATTTTTCTTTTCATGCAAATGGCAAACTAGTCAATCTAAATACATGACACAGTCGAACCAGTTATTGACAAAATGGTATAAAGTGAGGATAAACCTTATGTGGCCTAAACAAAAATATGTGTATATATCATATCGTATATTAGCCCACATACGCCTCATACAAAACATTACATTACATTATGAGACTGTACAGAGGAAAGGGGGTAAGGAAATGAGATAGTCGAATTTTCCTTCATTGTATATCTGGACAGCCTCACAGTTTATTTGTACCGTGCTGTTAAACGTTAAATTGATGTTTTAGATGAACCGATGTTTGCAAATACCGTCGCATTCGTGGTTTTGGAGACATTCTAAATCATTAGAAATAAACTTTAATCATTCCTGCTGAATACATGTCGTTTCCGTGTTGCAAAATGTACGTTTTCTGTGAATATACATGTACAGAGATTTAAGTTGGAAGGGGTGCAGAAAAATGCTAACGAAATACAAAAATACAAAAATGTAGGCACTTTTAAGTTTTCGAATGTTAATGACGAAGGCTTAAGGTAAATATTAATGCTAGCGCAGATGCAGATTTCAAAGACTTGTTCTATCAATGTTAGTGGCTATTGGAATTACTGGACATGGAAGTTTTGTCCTTATATTGTTGGTATGTTATACAAACATGTACAAACTGTTTCATGCACGGCAGCATTGCGCTTCATAACGGATTTGCAAGAGGGCAAGTACACGATTAACCCATTCCAAACTAAAGGAATAGTAACTGAATATTTTTATAATTTTCTTTTTTAATTTAATTATACATGGACGAAGAAGGTTTCCACCATGGTACGGACATTGTAGGTTAAACTTTTACAATGCACCAAACCTGACGCTTTTCACACGGTGAAACTTTTGAAACGGAACAGTGTAGTCCCTTATAATTAAAATTCCACACTCAAAGGTGAATACGTAATGCAAAACGTAAAAGATATATTAACAGAAAAAAGATTATATTACGTCAGATATGGAAGGCAGCACTCAACCCAACTAGCCGAGCACAGAAAACATTTATGACACACACAGAACAATGCCCAACTGAACCAATCGAGCACAGGAAACTTAAAACACATACGAGTCATAATGCCCATCTATATAAGCAAAGATCCGCCCAAATCCAAGCTATCCAAAAGTATAATAAATTAATAGTTTCAGCAACCAAAAGGTTTCAGCAACAACCAGAACCCATTACATGTGTACGACTTGTTAAACATCAAGGTGTTCATGCGCAACGTCACAATGTCAGTAATGAACCACAAAAGGCTTTACCTATCAAGCCACATGTTGGATAGTCATCCCAAAAGCCGTCATCTTGACAAACGATAGTCGAATTTCCATTCAGAATGTACCCAGGCTCGCAGCTTATTTGTAAAGTGTTGCTTAACGTGAAGTTGAAGTTGTTGTTATTGATGAACCCGTAGTCAGGTGTTGGATCACCGCAGTCTATAACAAGAAATAACTGTAACGGTGAAAAGTGTGATATTATATAGGTTTGTGTTATGCAATGAAGATATGCCGACGATTGTAAACTAGTCAACTCAAGTGTATGACACATGTTGATCATGCATAAAATGTGCAAACTGGGTATAATGTCAAAATACATTCAACTGAGAAAATACAGCATAACGTTATCAGAAATTGACCAATTGTATAACGTTTTACCAACAGAACTCTACTAAGTTTAATCAAATTATTGAATGATTCTGCTGCTGCGTTGTATCAATTGCGATTTGAAATCTAAATACAGTTTCTATGACTACACATCGGACAATAGCCAGGTATTCATAACATGTTAAGTTGTAAACAATGACTGAGATCAATACATTTGACAAAATTAAATAACATAAACCTGTGAGGCAAATTGGTCGAAAGGACTGCCAGCCTTGATCCGTGCATTCAATGGTATCAGCAGTAACCATTGTATAGTTCTTTTCATCGGATATAGGACACTCATATACTGCAGTGGTTCCTTCTGGTGCATAACCCACGGAGTTTGGGCCGAATAAAAAGGAAGTCAGTGGTAATCCGTCTACAGTAATGTTTGGAGGAACACCACAATCTGAAATGTTACTACTTGTGATAAAATTGTAAAATAATCGAGCTCGACTTAAACATCTCAGCTTTTATTTTAAGGCTTTCATAAACTATATATAATTAGTTTTATAAAGAACTAGTACAACTTGATGAGAAGGTAAAGACAATTTTAACACGAGTGTCATGTAACACGTCTTAATAATAAGTATGCTAAGCACCAATAGTTCCAATAATCCTTGTGAAGTAACTTCAATTAAATCACCTTCCAATATTTAACTATTAATAGCAGATCGTATCAGTTATTATAAAGTACAACGTCAAGAAAGATGTATCTTTACAAACTTAGTTGATTTGTTTAAACGGTGAGTAACAGATTAATTATTATTGTTTAATCCCATGAAAAAATGCAACATAGCCTTTTGCTATTATTGTACGTTTCTTGAAATGGGGTCATCAGAATTGTTTCATGTTTAGTTTTGCGATTAAACGATAAAGTATTTAGTGTCTAATCGTATAACAAACTTGCAGAATAAGCTATAGCTATAATTATACGAATCATTTATTCCTAAAGCACTAAACACATACATCACTCGCGGAATACCGGTTACATCGTAAGAACTATGTAAAACGTATAGTAACTAATATATGTGCCTATCCCAAAATTATTAGTACTATTGAACCATTTATAATTTTAGGGCACAGTTCGCATTAATGGTTTTCAAAAAAAGTATTTACTATTATTATTGATTTAATAGCAATTTCAGTATTTATAAAAAAAAGACAACAACTTTAATTACAAATGCATTTTCACCATATAAACGCGACAACTGGCTACAACTTATGTAGAATGTTATAATATTACTTTACCACGAACTTGTAACCAAATGTTACTCACCAAAAACACAACCATATGTTGTTTCATATTCATAATTATAGTAATCAATTACTTCCACATAATTTGCCTCACATTCACATTGCCATGTCGACTGGTTGCAGACCTGATTTGTCCCCAACGTACAATTGTCGCCAGAACAGCCTAAAAACGATTAACATAGGAATGTAAAATTGTGAGAGCGACACCATTTACGTTGTCTCCTTTCTAAGTAACATATTTAGTTATATAGGCCTAGGCATTGCTGTTAAGAGACCAGTATCGATGGTGTCCACGTATGGCTATGATAAAACATAAAACTTAACAAAAACATCACATGTTCAGATCAAATGGGTTATCCTCCTCACAAAAGGCAGGATGTAGTTATGTGGCATGTTTTACATGCGGAAAGTACTGAGGGTAAAGCTGTTAAAAGTAATAATTATATGCTAGCTTTGCTTGTTTTCTCAGAGAATAATTATATGGTTATATATTACAGTATGCTTTAACTAAACAAGGCGGCGCCAAACGCCTTCGCAGACACAGACGTCAACGCAGACGCCGATAAGAAGATTACGATAACTTTTTATGTTTACAAAATCAAACCATGCAAGTGATACAATAATGTAAAACATTAAAAGATATGAACCTATCAAACAATTTGCTAGAAATCTAAGCCAATCTAAACTGACAATGACATCTAAATGGTCATGCGTAACGTCACAGTGTCAACAAGGGGCCATAAAAAGATCAAATTAAGTCAAACAGGGAAGGCAGCATTCAACTTTACAAGCCGAGGACAGAAAACATTAAAAACAGCTAAGGCACAATGTCCAACTGAATCAAATGAGCGCAGAAAACATAAAATACATACAAGGCACTATGCCCAACTGAACAAGTAAAGATCCGTCCAAGTCCTAGCTGGCGAAAAGTAGAGTGAATTAGATTAATCAATCAAAATGCTGAATGTACTAGGTGAATAACAAAACGCTTTTTACCGATCCAGTCACACGTTGGATAGTCATCCCAAAAGCCGTCATCTTGACAAACGATAGTCGAATTTCCGTACATTGTATATCCAGCCTCGCAGAGTACTTGAACTGTGCTGTTGAACGTGAAAATGTTGCTATCGACGTACCCGTAGTCAGGTGTTGGATCGTCACAGTCTATAAAAAGATATCGTATTTATTATAGTTTAATGCTTGAACATCGTATAAGTAAATACTTAGGCCAGGATTGTTGACATACATTAAAACTTTAGTTTAAACAATATTTGTGTTCATAAACATATAATAAACATTTATTAGCACAAATCACGGATTTAGTAGAATACTAAGATTATTTAAAATCGTTCCTTTAAAGTTGCACATAGTTAACCTTGTTGTCGTTTTCGGTTCTGGTAGGTCAATATATTCCTGTAAAAGAAACAAAACTAGTTTATTTTGCTATATGTTACTTGTCCTAGATATTTACGTATACTCAATCCAAATACGATATGACACACTCTGAACAAGTATCGAAAACCGAGTATAAATCCACGTAGCACAGAACAAATTTATTAAGTCATTTTGTGATGACAACGAATTCCAACGGAACAAAACTAATCGCAACAGACAAAACCATCACACACTCATGCAAACCATCAGAACGAACACAACTTACAATAGGCAATGTACACATAC
Source organism: Spisula solida (assembly GCA_947247005.1). Classification (NCBI taxonomy): domain Eukaryota; kingdom Metazoa; phylum Mollusca; class Bivalvia; order Venerida; family Mactridae; genus Spisula; species Spisula solida. The sequence goes on along the minus strand of OX365946.1, from coordinate 2,094,480 downwards.
TAATAGGAACAGAGTTAGCGGAAGTCCCATTTAATTATTCGCAAGTTAGCGGCGAAAGCTCAGATGTAACCCACTTTGGGCTGTCAATCCAAAGGTCGTGGGTTCAATCCCCGGCATGGTAACTGGATTTTTTGGTAATTATATTGATAGTATGTCTCGCTGTATCTGACCGTGTTAAAGGAACCAAGAAGATGTGTATCGGTTCTATTCACCGGGTACATAAAGAACCAGGTTATCTGTTCGAAGTACACTTTACCATTCCAATATGCTTATGTCACCTGAAACAGTTTACGTTGTTTTCAATATCCCAAGCTTCTACCAACCAAACGATCTTAACTTGCAACAATGCTTACTTTTGGACGTTTACAGGGCATTGGCTTAACCCTTTGAGTACAGTAAAACCTCGTTATCTCGAGGACCCATCGGGATAATCCGAATGCTCGAGATAAGCCAGGTGCTCGTCATATCAGAAGTTTATTAATATACAACATAGAGCAAATTCGCCGGGACTTTGCTCGACATAGGCCGGATGCTCGTAATAACGATGCTCGACTTATCGAGGTTTTACTGTAGTTATATAATCCTACTTTGGAAAATAACGAAACATTTCGGCGCTCAATTTAAATACATATCTACAGGTACTGGTTACGGTATATGTGATATAACCATTACGTTTAGTTATGGCCAACAACTGCCTTCAAAGTTTTATTAAAAGGAGCCAGCGGGCTCTAATACCCCTTGATCTAATTTCTAACAAAATAATCATGTGATAACTCTGTGTATATAAATATGTTTATATGTTATTTGTTTTGATAATGTATATCTGAATAAACATATGATCTCTTCTCTGCTGTTATATTCAGTTCTGTTCTGATCAGTTCTTGATCACATGATATCCCATGGTCTGGGATGCATGTGTATCCATGGTTTTGACATATCTGAATTCTGGCATTAAGGCCCAACCCTAACCCCTAACGCTAGGGAAGTCTAAAATTTCGTCTATACCAGTATACGTTTATGTATGCTGTAGGTGAGGAAAAGATATAGATACATGTAATGTAAGCGCATCTTATGAGAGTATATTTCAAAACATGAGTTATTTCAAGTGTCAAAGTACATAACTTGACTTGGAATTTCTTCAATCGCGTACAATATATGATGGATAAATGCTTACTTACCGATCGGTAAACAACCTGGGGTTTCCCACACGCCGGTGTTAAGACAATAGATCGTGCGATATAATCGATAGTAACCGTTATAACATATTACTTCAGCAGTACTTCCTACAGTCGAGTTTCCAGTCCAAGAGACAATACCATCTTCCACATCCTCCACTGGCCCACAATCTGTATACAAACGTTTCAGTCAATCAAATATCTCATTTCTGGCAAAAGTCATTGTGTGGAAATTGATTTTCTATATTTATTGAGTACTTAACAACTTTGATCTTGACCCAATGGTCCCCATTTTCAACACCAATGAGCAATTTTACACAAGCTATCTACTAGTATACAGTACGTTTCATCAAATATCTCATCTCTAACTTTAGACACCAGAAACAGTGGCCTTGACTTGAAACCAAGCAGTCTTACTTTCAACTATAGGCAGCGTATTTACACAAGCTACAAATGCAGCAACTTTCAATTAAAGGCGGAATGCTTTTATCCTTACACAAGCTACAAATGCAGCAACTTTCAATTAAAGGCGGAATGCTTTTATCCTTACACAAGCTACAAATGCAGCAACTTTCAATTAAAGGCGGAATGCTTTTATCCTTACACAAGCTACAAATGCAGCAACTTTCAATTAAAGGCGGAATGCTTTTATCCTTACACAAGCTACAAATGCAGCAACTTTCAATTAAAGGCGGAATGCTTTTATCCTTACACAAGCTACAAATGCAGCAACTTTCAATTAAAGGCGGAATGCTTTTATCCTTACACAAGCTACAAATGCAGCAACTTTCAATTAAAGGCGGAATGCTTTTATCCTTACACAAGCTACAAATGCAGCAACTTTCAATTAAAGGCGGAATGCTTTTATCCTTACACAAGCTACAACTACAACTAGTTTCGTCACAATAAAGTTATTGGGCAGAAACATAGTTTCTATTTCTAGTTAAAGTGACATTGAATTTGAACACATTGACGTCACTTTTAATCTCGCGACTTCTAACAAGCAATATATATATAACAAGTTGATGTATCTTAGAAGGTTTATCAGAAATACTCTGAAATAGAAACTTGGTTTTACGTGAAGAGACGTCGGGGTAGTACTTCTTATCCTTCGAATAGCCGAAATATCATTTTGAAGTACTAGTATGTTACAGGAAATAAAGACACATGGCTAGTGACCAATGACAGAAAACAACTTTGATTTTGTCAATCGCATAACGTATAATTATGGTTGATAAATGCTTACTTACCGATAAGTTCACAAACTGGTGTTTCCCATATACCAGAGTCAAGACATGTGATCGAGGGAAATACAGCAGAGTAGCCGTAATCACATATTACTTCAGCAATGTTTCCTACTGTAGTGTTTTCTAACGTATTGACAAACCCCCATTCCACAGACACTGGTCCACAATCTGCGATTTATAAACAAGAACACAGCCTTGCAGACACCGCCTGGAAGACAATGTCTTGCAGACAACGCCTTGCAGGAGCAGGCGCTTATCTGATACTTTTCACTGTCAAAATGACTATAAAAATTCCTTCTCATGGAGGTTAACATTCATGCCAAATGTAAGCAAGCTTGGTTAACACATGACAAAGTAATGGTCCGGACAAACTTCAACACGACCTTTGACCTCCAAATGTGACCTTGACCGTTGAGATAGGTAACTTGGGTTTGCGCATGATACGGTTTCTCTTGGCAGTTAACATTCATGCACAGGCCAAATATTAGCAAGATTATTCAATGCATGTCACAGGTATTGTCCGGGGAAACTAGTAATCTGACTGACATACACAAGCACACACACGCACTAAAAGTGGAGACTATAGTAACTTAGTAAGTAATTAGTATTTAAGTAACGACTGTATTTTACGTGGATAACATATTTGGTAGAAACCAATTTTCAATATGGTCCACACAAGAAGGAAATACATAAATACACATGAATATACATAATTGCGTGCAAACAAAATACATAAATTCAAAACAAATACATGAATAGCATTATCTACTATGCCTCGCTCACAGCGAGCGGGCTCGACAAAATCATGATTCGACCATGCTTGTAAATTCCAACAGCATATCTCCCTGTTCATCATATATATTAACAAGGACTGTTAACCTTACTTGACAAACACGTACTACAGCAAAATAAAAGTTTTAATTATTGTACATGCAATACAGGGTATTTCAAAAATATATGTTACAGTTTCGTTGGTTAATATAGACTCTTATTTAAAAGATTAAAAGAGTTGAAAGATAACATATCAAAATTTCAAGATAGAAGTTCCAAAAGCAGTTGGTTTACAGTACACTCCTGGCTAAATACATTTATACATAACATGTTGATGTATTTGACAATTAAATCTGACAAAATAGATCAACACAAACCTATTAGACAAAGTGGCCGAAATGACGGCCAGCCTTCTTCCGTGCAGACAATAACATCTTCAGTAACCATTGTATAGTTCTTGTCATCGGATAAAGGACATTCATATTTTGCAGTAGTTCCTACCGGCGCATAACCACCTAAGGAGTCTGGGCCGAATAGATAGTAAACCAACTGTAATCCGTCAACCGTAATGTTTGGAGGAACTCCACAATCTGAAATTATACATGTTTATGTTACAATACACTCATACATTTGAAAACAAATGTTTCAATATACTGGTTATATATTGGTAATATAATTAAAAGAGCCTTCATCAACAAACGGTCATTAATTAGTGGTTATATCTCAATTTTAAGAAGCCTAGAATTGACAATGACGAATAATACCCCATAGCACCGACTTGTCACAGAAATCAAATCTATAAATGCACATACGCTATATCTTGGTAGTAGATGAGATATGGTCTGAATGTAAGTTTCACGGAAAAACAAGAAACGTGTACGTTAACAAGAGACGTCTGTAAAACCTATTGCAGCCAAATAGTCATTAATGTTTTAATGTTAAAGGTCACACCTTAAATCTACTGACTTCAAAATAAATTGGTGTCATTAATTGTGCTGAAAAACCTCAATGAAAAGTTTGAAGATCGTAGGGAAAATCTTTCTTGAGTTATTGAAAGGAAACCATTGTGTCTCAACAAACCGACCAACATGCGCAAAGCAATATACCCCACACCAGAAGGGACGTAAATCCAATACTTTATATTTATGGTGGTTAATTGTAGCAGGTGTCGTAAAATATCTAGGCAATTGTCTTGATAGTATATGAAATGTCGTCTTAACGTCACTTGCACATAAAACTTCAACAAAGAAAAGTCTAAGTAACTCTAATTTTGTACTTGCTCAGTAAATGTTGAATAATGATGGTTAACAATTACTACAAGTATAGGTACTAGTTATAGTGGAACATCAAGGAAAATTGATACATTGTATTTACTTCCAAACATGTAATTCACCATAAATGAAGTCGATTGAATTATTGTTATTACAATGTATTAGGTGCCTATGCCATAGCATAGATACTATTAGAGAAATAGTCTTAGAAGGAACTTGTACGCCAAACTGTTACCAAAATACTAACATAGACTGACAATCAATAAGACCGAGTCATTTTAAGTTAAACTACAAAATACGCCTACTCAGATTTATTAAATGATTGAAGGGGATGCGGGAAATGCTTGTTGTTTTAAAGTGGTATATACGATACAGTGCGGGAAATGCTTGTTATTTTAAAGTGGCATATACGATACAGTGCGGGAAATGCTTGTTGTTTTAAAGTGGCATATACGATACAGTGCGGGAAATGCTTGTTGTTTTAAAGTGGTATATACGATACAGTGCGGGAAATGCTTGTTGTTTTAAAGTGGCATATACGATACAGTGCGGGAAATGCTTGTTGTTTTAAAGTGGCATATACGATACAGTGCGGGAAATGCTTGTTATTTTAAAGTGGCATATACGATACAGTGCGGGAAATGCTTGTTGTTTTAAAGTGGCATATACGATACAGTGCGGGAAATGCTTGTTGTTTTAAAGTGGTATATACGATACAGTGCGGGAAATGCTTGTTGTTTTAAAGTGGCATATACGATACAGTGCGGGAAATGCTTGTTGTTTTAAAGTGGCATATACGATACAGTGCGGGAAATGCTTGTTATTTTAAAGTGGCATATACGATACAGTGCGGGAAATGCTTGTTGTTTTAAAGTGGCATATACGATACAGTGCGGGAAATGCTTGTTGTTTTAAAGTGGCATATACGATACAGTGCGGGAAATGCTTGTTGTTTTAAAGTGGTGTATACGATACAGTGCGGGAAATGCTTGTTGTTTTAAAGTGGTATATACGATACAGTGCGGGAAATGCTTGTTGTTTTAAAGTGGTGTATACGATACAGTGCGGGAAATGCTTGTTGTTTTAAAGTGGTATATACGATACAGTGCGGGAAATGCTTATTGTTTTAAAGTGGCATATACGATACAGTGCGGGAAATGCTTGTTGTTTTAAAGTGGCATATACGATTCAGTGCGGGAAATGATACAATTGAAAATGATCAAAGGCCAGTGCGACGAACGTCCGTAAGCACATCACAGATAACGTCAGCCCAAGACGCCATCGCTAGAGAAGGATATTTTCGAGTCATACATGTGTTTGCAAAAATATGGATGCTACACAATAATTTAAGTGCTCATTAGACAGGGACTGATTTGTTGATAAATACCGGAAATGGGTACAACGCTATCGTAAGTATATTGCTCGCAGCAGGGAATAGTTCGAGCAATATAAAAATGTTTTAAAGTATGACGTTCAAACCGCAGTGAATAATGACGTCATTGTGCGCCGCGCACGTAAACCATATGATTGTATAATGGAAACATAATTTGTATTACGTAACATAACTTGATGAAATTTTGCGCACATGCTCAGAACATTTTGATTTAATGGCAGTGAAAATGTAAACCTTAATGATAATATTTTATATAACAAGCAAATTATACGAAATATTTAAACGTTACTGGCACACGTTTCTTTCGATCAGCAAACCTTTGACATTTAACTTCCCTTGGTCATATGGCTACATAAGGAAACCTGCGTTCAAGTCTCACTATGTCTCTCCTGGTGCAGCCAACATCGAGATACGGTGCCCAGGATTATCGAACATGTTCAGACATTGCCCTCACAGATACCAATTCATACATTGGTGAAGCATTGTCAGCTACTATTGCTCAGAGAAATTAAGCAGTGGCGCAGACGGGGATCGAACCTGGGACCTCTCGGTCACAAAGCACGTGCCCATACTCTAGGTCACCGTTTCCCGCAATGACACTGATACTGTGTTCATATACATTGACCAAATTCTATTTAATTTATTGGATTGTTTTGTCCCATCTCTCATACAAGAAACTTAGTCGACTTAGTCTGACGGTGTCTACATATTTGTCAATGCATTCAAGCTGCGATCAAAGACGACCTGTAATTCTACACCGCAATTATTTACCCTAATTGTTGCGAACATGTATATATATACAACCTGCTCTAAGTATTATATTACATGATTGTCGCTTCATAAATACAGTATGTTCATTGATAAAACTTGGATGTACTTCTATCGATAGCTTCAAATGATACTACATTGTGACTATTATTATACCTACATACCATACTACAACAAAATACTAAAGGTTTAAACGTATAGTGTGGTCTTCGTCAGAATAGAACCATAACCTACAGCAATGGAAGCCACCAGTGTTATATTCCTATCAGCAACTCGATAACTCGGACATAGAGTAGAGAACAGAATAGAACAGAGCGGGTTCGCATATGTTTATTGCGGTGACTTGCAAACATTTAAAACCAAAAAAAGAAAAAGGGCACCACATATACCGGTATATGTCGGATATGTATAAACCATACGAAAAAGGCACAACACCACATTAGAAAAATTTGCTGCTATTGTAATAAAAAACTTTGACAAAGTCAACTCCTTCACACACAGGTAACTGTATCATTGATAACGAGTAAAAAAAAATTAATTAATAAGATATTATAAATTTTATAAAAAAACATATTTTGTTTGGTTTACTCTTTATTTAGAATACAGTTACCTATGCCTTCACCCGCATCACAAGAACATAAAGTGTCGATTTAAGTGAACCTTCGTGCAACTCTTTGCCGCTCTTTATTGTAAAAACATTCGTTATGTACATGTATATGTTACAGGTCATCTTTTAAGTAGTACATCGGTCGCTTGTACAGAGTGTTTGAAAATATAGGTTACAGCTAAATTATTATTTAATGCAAAATGTAAACGTTTTGATATGTTTTACTTTGACTTTGAAAAGCTGGTTTCTGTCTAATGCACCCAGTTGATGAATATACCATCTGGAATGTGGCGACGAGAGTGAATACTATACAAACTCCCTAAAATCAATAAGTATACGCTAAAGAAAACCTATTACATTTTGATTACGACTTCAGACCAGGGACAATGACATCGTTGCATGAATCGATAGCTGTATTATACATAGGCGAAAACAATGCACTACCTTCCAGAAGAACAGCAGCAACATGGAATGGTAATGAACTTAACACATCGGAAGTAAATAGTAACATAGATTGGTAATGAACTTAACATATCGAAAGTAAATAGCATTATGGATTGGTAATGCACTTAATACATCGGAAGTAAATAGCAACATGGATTGGTAATGAACATAACACATCGGAAGTAAATAACAACATAGATTGGTAATGAACTTAACGCATGGAAGTAAATAGCAACATGGATTAGTAATGAACTTATCACATCGGAAGTAAATAACAACATGGATTGGTAATGAACATAACACATCGGAAAGAAATACAAAACTGATTGCACCCGCTTAGTCAAATTGCCTGTAGCATACAACAGGAATTGTGTCTCGATGGATGGGAAGCCAAAACACAGTCCTCGAGACGCAATACTGCTTGTTTTCGAGACTTCCAAACAAATGCTTAAAATCAGAATATTAGGTAGGAAAATTTTGAATGTCGTTTAAAGGAGGCAGTCGCTTGGAAGAGGTGACGTTACTAGATGGTGCACTACACATGTATCCAATATTGTAGACCTTAATATTCATTGTTATATTGTGTTGTGTGTCTTGTGTTTTTGTTTATATCATGAAAAGTTGTCTACTGTCGGTTCAATAAGTAATACTAATGAGGGAACTATCCCACTCAAAAGAATAGGGGGGGCTTACGTTTTATATAGTTAAAGAGATACCTTCAATCAATAGTATAATATGTGAAACTTAGTTTTTCATAATCGTCTCGTTAGTCGAGTGGATAAGCATGCCGCTGTTATCCAACAACCGTTGAGATTTTGTTCAATCTCGCCACTGGTTCGACACCCATCAAAGTAACATAAATTTTTAAGTTTTTTAAAAGTATCTTATTTTGTATTTGTTAGTAATATTATAATAACGTACTACGTAGTAAGTATATTTATTGGTGTGTTATTATTTTCATTCTATATCTATCAAACTGTATCTTCAATTATTTTTTATCTATCTACAGTACAATAATCATACACTTATATAATATATTCCCTGTAACATAAAATATGTAGCATTTGAAGTATCGATTCATTAAAGCAGTAGTATAATATGAAACTTTATATCACGGATACATGCAATAAAAGAAGTTGACCGAAGTGGGGATCGAACCTACAACTCAGAATAAAATAGAAACTTGGAGAAGTGAGGGTTTATCCACTACACTACCGCGCCTTTGCTATATTGAATGAGATTTGCACACTATTTGATATCGAACCAATATAAAGTTTACCTGGCGGGCGAGTTTATGTTTATAACCGTTATCATTTGACTTTGAACGCACTATAGTTTATAATTTTTTTACAATCCGTATAGTCTATACATAGGTATTCGTTTTACATAAATTGAGTTAAAACTAATAATAAACTTGTCAACCTTGTAAACTTGATTGAAAAGATCTAAACGACCAATTAGTGGCAACAAAAAATTGACAATGATTTTCAAAAGGAAATATTAATGAAAAGAAATTCGTGATAAGTTTTCAATAAAGGTAAATACGTGAAATACGAAAATTGGTTTTAAATGGCCTTACATGTGTATACCGTTATACAGCGGCATATTGCAAGATATATATAAAGCAATTCATCCAATTGAATACGTTTATAACGTGTCCATTGATAGCACTTCAGTATACAACATATACTATTGAATTATTTCCATTATTGTCGGTTTAACGTGTTGATTTATATTTTTGTATTGTTACATGGAATAAAATCATTAATTCATTTCCAATCGCGCTATCAACTCATAAAATTAACACACATTACTTCTTAAAGATAGAATAAAAGAAACATGTATCTATTATAAAATTACATAGTGTTTGACTTCTTTACGGGGATTTAATGACATTTGATTCACTTATTACTCAAAGCGTATCAAACCAGTTTTATCTATGACAAAAACATGTTCATGATAATGAATATGGAAGTTCAATATAGTTTTGATCGGCGAGCTTTTCAAGGTTTTATAGATTATGGAGAACAACCCTTAAACTTGAATTCGCATTTTTATTAGATTGTTTGACTTCTGGCTACATAAAAATTGGCATACCAGAACATTCGCATGGCAGTAAGGAAACATACTGTGAAATTTATTTTAAACCGCGCTATTGGTATTTTTTTAATATTTAAATTTGAAATAAGTGTCCCCACAAATTTCATAACAATTGCTCGGATAGATGTTTTTTAACGTTAAACTGTTAACTGTTAAATTTAAACGTTTTAAAAAATGCTAAAAAAAAAACGGAAGGAACAAAATGCATATTTTGTATACAGTTTTCGCGGTTAAGTGTTTTAAAAAGCATGCATAACTAATGTTCGTACATTTTTAGCTATAGGTTCTTCTGCAGATTGATAATGGTATACTAGTGAATAATTACCATACAGAAAAATCGCAATTTTAAGACATTAGAATATGCTGGCACACCACTTTTTAGCCTGTTCGGACTATTTCCTCACAGTTGTCAGATGCTTTCGATACGTCTTAGTTAACCTGGGTTTTAAACTTTCAGTTGAACGGAAGTTTAAAACCCACGAAAATAAATTGATATAAACTTCACGGTGTACTGGAGAAGGAAAAGCCTACCAATGAGTACAGCTGGATTACAACAGCTAGCAATGAACAAAGTGAGGTGGAGAGGAATTGTCTGTGGCCTATGTTCAACAAAGGAGTAACAAAGGCTTCATTCAAGTAAAAACGTTGATATTGTGATGGTGATTTGAATCAGCTCACAACACCTTTAAAGTGCCTATTGGATTTCCTGGGGCATAAAAATACTTTCGTTTCAATACGAATAGAGATCTATATGAATAAAGTTTAGCATGTATACTTTGCTATGTTGCAAGTCTAATCATACAATATTATACATATCGCCGTATGACTTTTATTCTGAACACTGCTATAAACTTAAAGGGGTAGAGTGAAATCTATAGTGGGAGTGTGTATGTCTATTTTCAAAAGCGTTTTTTTTTCAAATTGAAATTTGTTGGATACAATAGACACCAGCATTAAGACGTATTGCATTTATGCTTGTATTGGGGTTGATCAAAACTTTTAAATATTAATAAAGCGAACGTATCGAAGTATAACAGCACGTTCGTTGCAGATCGTACACCGTGTTCTCAAAACCAAGGCGGTACATACATCTATTACTGTGTAACAGAAAGGTTCACGTGGGGGGTAATGGTACTAAATGTTGGTTATTAAAGCTGTATTAGGTGCAACCAGATTTTACACCGATCAGTTCATTATACATAATACAGTATATAATTGTATATACGCAACCAAGCAATCACGTTACATTATATGCAAACATTTGCATAATAAAGGTTTATAAGTTAAGTTATACGGTGGGGGGTAAAATACTACACCAAATTCTGCATTATCCATGTGACAGTAATTGTCCTTGTAACCTAGTTTTTTACCCCAGATGACCCAATATCCCCGATTTTAAAGATATTAAAGTTTTCAATTATCATGTGAACATTCATGTTACCCCTAGTTTGATGCATTGGACCATATTGAAAATTGATATTGCTGTCAAATATGTAATCCACAATAAATAAAGTCGTTATAATTTTTATTATTATTATTATTATTATTGGTAATAATTGGTACCGAGTATATTCGCTTCGAGTGTGGGAGGTCTCGGGTTCGATCCCTGGCCGCCGCGTCATACCAAAGACAAAATAAAAATGGTACCAGAAATGCCCTTGCTAGACGCTAAGCATAAAAGGGAAACTGGCTTCTCTTCTCTCATACCCTCATGGCGATGGATAACATCAGGAATGAGGTGTATAGAGTGATTAATATAAGTTTAAAAACTTGTTTCACAATCGACCTTTATTAGTATAATTAGAAATTAGTATAAACTATTATTGGTAAACAGACAATGGCTTAAGAATGATTCTAACACGATCTGCGGATTAATCCATTAAACATAGAGCAGACAGGAGCATGTTTTATTACCCCAATAAAACATACCTATCAAATTGGCTGTTACTATTTACGCCCCGTACCACGTGACATATTTATGAATGAATGAACGTAAACTTTATCGTAAAAACTTCCATGAGTCGCCAACAAGGCGAGTTGCACGAGAAATCAGTGTTACAGCTATGACGCATCTATTTTTAGAAACTTCAATAAACTCTCGAAACAAAGATTCATAAAAACTTCTGATAATCCATTCATTTATATTTTTCATTTCATGAAATAGATACACTATACTCGTGTTATTAACATTGTTTCAATGTATAAAATGTGTGATTTTCTTCAGAAAATTACGAAGGTCGTTTTCATTAACGAGGGAGGTAATTGTATCAGCTAATAAGCCACTCAATTTCAGCGTGGAATTATGTTAAATGTCACATGGGTGAAAACGGAATGCGCGCAGTTAAATAGTGCGGGATATTATCGTATTTAGAATCGAAATAAAAACTCTGTTCTTGTATTTTGTCGGTGAATAAAACACGGGCACTCGTTCGGATGCGGAAAATTAAATCACGAGTGCTGATTTAATTTTTCTGCATCCGAACTCCTGCCCATGTTTTATTCACCGACAAAAAACGCGAACAGATTTTTATTTCTTAAATATAAACAGCTCAGTGTGATTTAATAACACAGGTACAATACTATCGTAGGTCGTATGCTTGTAGCTTTACATGCGATCAAGGTTCAAGGGCTTCTAAGTCGGAAAGTAAAGATAATTTAAACAAAATGCTTGACAGAGTAACCTACTCCTGTTTAGTTATTGGCGGCGTCATGATGGTCAAGTATGCAAAGTATCAAAGCTATATGTACATGGATAATAGAGGCTAAAAAAGTTGTACCTAAACATACATTTGCATTTCTATATCCAAAAGGGGGTATAACTTCAACAAAAAGCTTAACAGAGTTTCTTTCTCCTGTGTAGGGGTTGGGTCATGATGGTGAACAAGTATGCAAAGTATCAAAGCAATATGCAAATGTACTTTGAAGGTGTAAGAGGTTAAAAAACCTGTACCTAAACTTTAACATTTGCATTTCTAAGTCCAAAAGGGCGCATAATGTCAACAAAATGCTTGCTTGAGTAACCTACTCCTGTGTAGAGGTTGGTGGTCATGGTGGTAAATAAGTATGCAAAGTATCGAAGCATTTGATGCCCTTAAAGATATAAGAGATTAAAAAACGTGTAGCTAAACTTTAACATAAGCATAACGCCGACGCTCGGATGACTGCAATAGCTCCCCTTATTCTTCGAAAAATGGAGCCTTAAACAACCCTAAGTATCGTAATATGTTAGCCAATTTCTTCGCCGCTCACACGGAGAATGAGTATTATCCATGCAACCTGATATGTTTGTGCAATAGGTCACAGATTTAGTTGAAACATTTTAATTTGCATGTGACAGACCTTAATAAACGAACTGTACATTATTTGAATAAACTGATAGCAAACAATGAGTTACCTGAGTTGCCTGTTGTAGGTGGTGGTGATGGCAGAACTGTTGTTGTTGTTGGTGATGGCAGAACTGTTGTTGGTGGTGATGGCAGAACTGTTGTTGTTGTTTGTGATGGCAGAACTGTTGTTGTTGGTGATGATGGCAGAACTGTTGTTGGTGGTGATGGCAGAACTGTTGTTGTTGTTGGTGATGGCAGAATTGTTGTTGTTGGTGATGGCAGAACTGTTGTTGTTGGTGATGGCAGAACTGTTGTTGTTGGTGATGGCAGAACTGTTGTTGTTGGTGATGGCAGAACTGTTGTTGTTGGTGATGGCAGAATTGTTGTTGTTGGTGATGGCAGAACTGTTGTTCGAGATGATGGTTGCAGAACTGTTGTTGTTTGTGGTGGTGATGGCAGACCTGTTGTTGTTGATGATGGTGGCAGAACTGTTGTTGTTGGTGATGGCAGAACTGTTGTTCGAGGTGATGGTTGCAGAACTGTTGTTGTTGGTGGTGGTGATGGCAAAATTGTTGTTGTTGGTGGTGGTGATGGCAGAATTGTCGTTGTTGGTGATTGTGGCAGAACTGTTGTTGTTAGTGATGATGGCAGAACTGTTGTTGTTGGTGGTGGTGATGACAGAACTGTTGTTGTTCGTGGTGATTGAACTGTTGTTGTTCGAGGTGATGATGGAATTGTTGTTGTTCGTGGTGATAGAACTATTGTTGTTCGTGGTGATGGAACTGTTGTTGTTGGTGGTGATGGAACTGTTGTTGTTCGTGATGATGGAACTGTTGTTGTTCGTGGTGATGGAACTGTTGTTGTTCGTGGTGATGGAACTGTTGTTGTTCGTGATGATGGAACTGTTGTTGTTCGTGGTGATGGAACTGTTGTTGTTCGTGGTGATGGAACTGTTGTTGTTCGAGGTGATGGAACTGTTGTTGTTCGTGGTGATGGAACTGTTGTTGTTCGTGATGATGGAACTGTTGTTGTTCGAGGTGATGATGGAACTGTTGTTGTTCGAGGTGATGGAACTGTTGTTGTTCGTGGTGATGGAACTGTTTTTGTCCGTGGCGATGGCAAAACTGTTGTATGTGATGACGCTGGATTTGTTGTTGGTGGTGGATATGGCAGACCTGTTGTTGTTGTTGGTGGTGATGGCAGACCTGTTTTTGTTGGTGGTGGTGATGGCAGACCTGTTGTTGTTGGTGGTGGTGATGACAGACCTGTTGTTGTTGGTGGTGGTGGCAGACGTGTTGTTGGTGGTGGATATGGCAGACGTGTTGTTGGTGGTGGTGATGGCAGACGTGTTGTTGTTGGTGGTGATGGCAGACGTGTTGTTGTTGGTGGTGGTGGCAGACGTGTTGTTGTTGGTGGATATGGCAGACGTGTTGTTGGTGGTGGTGATGGCAGACCTGTTGTTGGTGGTTGTGATGGCAGACCTGTTGTTGGTGGTGGTGATGGCAGACCTGTTTTTGTTGGTGGTGGTGGTGGCAGACGTGTTGTTGGTGGTGGATATGGCAGACCTGTTGTTGGTGTTGGCAGACCTGTTGTTGTTGGTGGTGGTGATGACAGACGTGTTGTTGTTGGTGGATATGGCAGACCTGTTATTGGTGGTGGATATGGCAGACCTGTTATTGGTGGTGGATATGGCAGACCTGTTGTTGTTTGTGGTGATGGCAGACCTGTTGTTGGTAGTGGTGGTTGCAGACCTGTTGTTGGTAGTGGTGGTTGCAGACCTGTTGTTGGTAGTGGTGGTGGTTGCAGACCTGTTGTTGGTAGTGGTGGTTGCAGACCTGTTGTTGGTAGTGGTGGTTGCAGACCTGTTGTTGGTAGTGGTGGTTGCAGACCTGTTGTTGGTAGTGGTGGTTGCAGACCTGTTGTTGGTAGTGGTGGTGGTTGCAGACCTGTTGTTGGTAGTGGTGGTGGTTGCAGACCTGTTGTTGTTGGTGGTGGTGGTTGCAGACCTGTTGTTGGTAGTGGTGGTGGTTGCAGACCTGTTGTTATTGGTGGTGGTGGTTGCAGACCTGTTGTTGTTTGTGGTGATGGCAGACCTGTTGTTGGTAGTGGTGGTTGCAGACCTGTTGTTGGTAGTGGTGGTGGTTGCAGACCTGTTGTTGTTGGTGGTGGTGGTTGCAGACCTGTTGTTGTTGGTGGTGGTGGTTGCAGACCTGTTGTTGTTTGTAGTGATGGCAGACCTGTTGTTGGTGGTGGTGGTTGCAGACCTGTTGTTGTTGGTGGTGGTGGTTGCAGACCTGTTGTTGTTTGTGGTGATGGCAGACCTGTTGTTGGTAGTGGTGGTGGTTGCAGACCTGTTGTTGTTGGTGGTGGTGGTTGCAGACCTGTTGTTGGTGGTGGTGGTGGTTGCAGACCTGTTGTTGTTTGTAGTGATGGCAGACCTGTTGTTGGTGGTGGTGGTTGCAGACCTGTTGTTGTTTGTGGTGATGGCAGACCTGTTGTTGGTAGTGGTGGTTGCAGACCTGTTGTTGTTGGTGGTGGTGGTTGCAGACCTGTTGTTGTTTGTGGTGATGGCAGACCTGTTGTTGGTAGTGGTGGTTGCAGACCTGTTGTTGGTAGTGGTGGTTGCAGACCTGTTGTTGGTAGTGGTGGTGGTTGCAGACCTGTTGTTGTTTGTGGTGATGGCAGACCTGTTGTTGGTAGTGGTGGTTGCAGACCTGTTGTTGGTAGTGGTGATGGCAGACCTGTTGTTGGTGGTTGTGATGGCAGACCTGTTGTTGGTAGTGGTGGTGGTTGCAGACCTGTTGTTGTTGGTGGTGGTGGTTGCAGACCTGTTGTTGTTGGTGGATATGGCAGACCTGTTGTTGGTGGTGGATATGGCAGACCTGTTGTTGTTCGTGATGATGGCAGACCTGTTGTTGTTGGTGGTGATGGAACTGTTGTTGTTCGTGATGATGGAACTGTTGTTGTCCGTGGCGATGGCAAAACTGTTGTATGTAATGACGCTGGATTTGTTGTTGTTGTTGTTGACGCCGTAGTCATGATTAAAGATAAAGATAAAGTCATGTAGGCAAGTATCCACACATTGTATACACTTTTAGTCTCCATTTCTTTCATTTAAATCCGTCAAATAGAATAATCTCTAAAAGAACTGTGCTTTTCGCAGTTGCCCTTTTTTAAGTAGACGTTCCTCGCGTACATTAGCTGTAAATTACATAGTCAGATAGTGTTGTGCCTTACAGAGAAATGATACTTGTAATTGTGTCAGAAAATAGAGTGATTTGGAAATTCATATAAAATCTAATCAGATTGGGACATTATCTATTGTTATATTAATGATATGCTCACACAATATCAAAACGTTGGATCACTTAAATTTTTACTAGAATGGACACATTTGATTTACACATGGCTTATTACTGTAAAGCTTTTTGAGTGTGTATTTGTTGGTTTAGCTAATTAGGGACACAAGAGGATTACAATTCATTGTTGGGATTGCAACACGTATAGAGCGTTCTTATACACATTCCATCTTCACATATTAAATACAAAACAGGTTTTTAAGTTGTGTCTTGTGCTTTAACTGTTTAAGGACATTGGGTATGATCTATAGTGGGTGGGTTCATGCTTTTTTCAAATGCATTTTATTCTTAAAATTGATATTTGATGGGTACAGTAAGCATAGCATTATGATGCACTACATATACCCTTGAAGTTAAACAAAAAATAAATATTAATAAAGTGAATTTATTGAAGTATGACAGCATTTTCATTGTAAATCTTGCTCGTTCGCAAACACAAAAACTGCCCAACGGTACTTGATAAAATGTATATCATTCTTACAATATAACTCTAGGGAACAAACTCTTACTTAGTGTAAGACTGAAAAAAGTATACTTTGAAAGATATTCAAGACACATTGCCAAATTTCTACTTTCGGTTTGCAAGGTCATTGATGATCATTGATTTTTTGCATGATACAAGTTCATGAATTTGTTTCATAATTATTTCTTTGCAAGAGTTTGTTCCTTATACTATTGGCTATGCCCCCGACAACAAACTCTGACTCTTAATGCCATGTTGACTTTGTTTGTAAACGAGTAAGATTTGCAATAAAGATGCTGTTATGCTTCAATAAATTCACTTTATCAATATTTATTTTTGGTGGAACATCAAGATTACATGTAGTGTATCATAATACTATGTTTACTGTACCCAACACATTTCAATTTTAAGAATAAAATGCTTTTTAAAAAAACATGCTCAATCTCACTATAAATTATCCCCCGATACCTTAATACTCAGTGATTTGTGTAAAAATATTCTACAGTCTATCACCAAGATAATAAATTGGAGAACATAGCAATGTGATGTATTTTGAATGTTGGTGAGATTATGCATTGTTGTTGCTACAAAATAGGCAATGTTCAATGCGTGATACGACACATTTATACAAATTACATTTTCAGTTTAGATGCAAATATTCTTTATAATTATATGTATTATACATGTAATATTTTTTGAAGAAAATTATACTGCAGACTTGAAAAATCACATTGTTTTCTGACACGGTTACACACTGATTATTTTTATGTCATCGAAGCATAGTATCTTACTGTTTAAAACACGGTTTAATATTATATCACTTATTTTCCTAGAAAGCACATCCAATTGTTTTACCACACTTCACATTTCATGTAATCCATCCTATATATTTACTGAATATTATAGAAGATTGACCACAAGAATCAACTTGATTATCCGACTCCTATAAAGTAACACAAGTCTATAGTTTTATATCATGTCAACTTTTATTTTAAAGCAGTGTTTTTATGGGTGGGTGCACAGGCATGACCAAATTAGATTTTAGGACGTTATAACTACACACAAATGGTAATCCAAATCAGGATCGATGGTTAAATAATAAAGAAGTATACACAGACCACGTGGTTTGTGACGTCATTTGTTGCTATAACGCAAGAAATAATTTGTCAACAAAAAAGTTGAAAACAACCGTTATTATTTTATTTTTTTACCTTTTTTAACGAGATAGCTCGACGCTCAAGCCGAGAATGATTATAGTCGAAACAATTTAATGTTTTGCAACAAAACTTCAAAAGATCACAGTGTTTGGCCGACACCGACTCAACTGTAATCCAGACAGTGGACTAAAATGTACACCCAGTTTTCATGAAAATATTAGGTGGCATGTATAGTGCTTATTCTTGGTTGAGGATGTCTCGTTAAAAAATGTTGTGAAAGGTGTTCTTACAAGATTCCATGTTTATGTTAAAATACCTTCTACATAAGTTTTACTTGATACATGTTTTGTCAAAATTATTTTAGGAGTACCTTTTAAAACAGTTTGTATAAGTCCGCGTGCTCTTTCTAAGAATATTATTTTGACATTCATATAAAATCAAACGCGTACATCGTGGGTTTTGTTGAAAAAATATCCAAGTTTGGGAAGTTCTTTATTATGAGTTAGTATTTGGTTCCTAGCATTTGACTTACGGTATTATTAAAACAGATATCGAACAGTTTATCTGACACCTTGTACAAATGACATATACGCATTGTTCCAAGCCTTGTATATTAACAAATAAGTGGCAAATTATATTTCGGTGGGAGGAGTGTTTTAAGTCAAAGAAATATTACGTACTGACTGCTTATGATCTGGCGTGTAAATCGGTAAATGTTATAAATTCCATATGTTGGCATGGTTTCAAGCCCCAGGGTTGCAAGAGACCCGTACTGGTACCGCACGTGCTTAGAAACGCCCGTACAATCAGCTTGTGATGTTCGTCTAGATATTTGAGGCTTGTCAGTGCTCGCACGACTGTCGCGAGAGGGGAATCACTGTGCAGACGATTTACATTTATCCTGCATTTAGCGCCCATACGAACCTCCTACGAGCTCATTTTGAGCTCCGCATGACTTATCTGTGCTATGTCTGTATGTATATGGAGTTTCAACGGCACTAATTTAATTCTCAAACAAATCAACAATTAACGTGTTTGTGTACTGTCTACTGTAGCTCATCTCGAACATTGCTTCAAACGTTTATTCGAGTACATTATCAAAATAATACCAGGTAAAACATTTTAAAGAAAAGTAAAATTTGTAATGAGTTTCTTCACCATGATTATTGTGAACAATTTAATACTGGGCGTTTTGTCAATACGTTTCGTATATTACATAATCTACATATGAAAGCTCGTTATAATTGAACAGCATGTAGCTACTAGTATTGAGCATATAGTATTCAATTCACGTTCTGCTTGGTTTTACCGTCAATAAATGTTATAGCACATGTAGCCCCGTCCCCTACAACCTATGAAACCGAAGTAAAACGGAGTATCTTTTTATTTAATTTTTTTATTAAATATTACTTATAGTTAGAACATATTAAGTAAATTTTATCGATTAAAAAGGGCGGAGCGAGCGAAGCGAAGCGAGTCCTTTTTAGTCATTAAAATTTACTTAATATGTTCTAACTGACTTAGAATATAATATTGCGCATTCTGATTGGCTGATAGAAATCAGCGCCAACGCATGACGTCAAGTCTGTTAAGAGAAATATTTAATGATTAAATTTTCATTGTTTAAAAATTTAGTGGTGTTCTACCGTTACTACGGAGAACAAATAACATGCGCACCGGTTTAGCGAGAACTTCCGGATGCTGAAGCTGAATCGCGCCAAGCACGGAGAAAAACTACGGAATCCTGTTAGTGCCATTTTAAATATCGTGTATCGCCCTCCAAGGGCGAGACACGAGATAAGAAACGAAACACAAGAATGAGGCGCGATATTTAAAACGAGACACGAGAATTGCGCGAGGCCTGAAACGAGACACGAGAATTAAAAAATGAATTCTCGCGTTTTTAATCTCGCCCTAGACCAACAACTTTTACAAGTTAATATCTAATATCGTGTAATTCTCGCGTATCGTATCTTGCCTCGCAGTTGAATATCGCGCTCGTTTCAAATATCGCGTCTTAATCTCGTGTCTCGACTTCCAAGGGCGACACACGATAGTTAAAACGAGACACGAGAATTCAACGCGAGGCATGAGAATCCAACGCAAGACACGACAATGCTATCGTGCAAATATCGCGCAATTCTCTTGCCTCGCGTTTCTATTTGGTCAGCGAGACACGAGAATTAAAGCGAGACACGAAAATTAAAGGCGAGGCACGAGAATGCTATCGCGCAATTCTCGCGTCTCGCGCGATATACGACAATGCTGTCGCGCAATTCTCGCGTCTCGCGGCGATACATGTCAATGCTGTCGCCAAATTCTCGCGTCTCGCGGCGATACACGACAATGCTGTCGCCCAACTCTCGCGTCTCGCCGCGAGACACGACAATGCTGTCGCCCAATTCTAGGCGGTGTCAGTAAGAAATTTTAACTGGCACACCGGTCGAGACGCGAGAATTTGGCGACAGCATTGTCGTGTATCGCGGCGAGACGCGAGAATTGCCCGATAGCATTGTGTCTTGTTTTAAATATCGCGTCTAATTCTCGTGTCTCGTTTCTTGCCTCGCGCAATTCTCGTGTCTCGCCCTTGGAGGGCGATACAAGATATTTAAAATGGCACTAACAGGATTCCGTAAAAAACAGCTAGAAGTCAGGTAAATAACTGATTACCCGATGAAAGTACTTGTTCTGCAAGGAAAACCATCTTTTACATACATATTAATCCTAGATATACGATGTCATCACCTTCCGATGCTGAGAATTCAGCATGAACGTAAGTGCACCCTAATCGTTTCGTACCCAAACTTGCCAAACACAATGTCAATAATTATCGTTTATGAATCATGAACAGTTGTATAACAACATGTGTTCAGTCAAACCTGTGACACTACAGTTCTGTTATAGACAACTATTTAATGTATTGAATTACTTTTGTGATTTTCTTTAAGAAGAACTATTTAGTGTTTTATGCACATATTTTTTAGCAGTGCAGTCTTCGTCAATCGTCTGTCAACAATTTGCTTGTGTAGACACTAGATGTAACAATTTTAGCCTAATCTAAAATTGGTCACAATGATAATCTCAACAAAATCTAGGCCAAGTTTGATAATTGGGTCATCTGAGGTCACTAGGTCAAATCACTTCCCTCTACCAAATCCTGATGTTAACGTTGATGGCTTAAAAACATGGCCAGTAGGGGCTGGGCTAATTTCCACTATATGGCTACATTGGAAACTTCAAAAATCTTCTTCTCAGAAACTGTTTGCTCGATTTCAATATAATCTTGAGAAATCTTCTTAGGCTGAGCTCTACCAAATTTCTTAAATATTGTCACCACCAGGGGGCTACTTTCCACTATATGGCTATATATGAAAACTAAAGAAAACCTTCTTCTCAGAAACTGTAAGCCGCCTAATTTCAATATAATTCCACAGGAATGTACCTTGAGTGACCCTCAACTGATTTCCTAATTACTTATGTAGTGATTCTGGGATTCCGATCTGTTTACGGTACGGGGGGTACGGGTTTCATCGTGTCCAGAATGCCCCGAGTTTCCCGTGTTTTGGTGAGTTGAGTCGGCGCGGTTGTTCTCTTCTCGTTTGGCTGTCGGACAGTGCGGTCGTGTGTGAAAGCGTTGGAATTAATGGGCTGCAAGCGCGGAATAGGCAATAGACAGTAATTAGAGACTGATAGACCTAGGGTGCGGTTTTCTTCATTGGCACTGCAGCAGGGTTACCGTTTCAATATTGTTGGAGTGATCACGAATTCTGCAGTTTTTAACTGCGTAGTCGCAACTAGCTACTCTATTCGTTTCGGCAAAAGAACATTCCCGAAGAAATATTAGGTCTAGTGTGTGCGTAAGATACGTGAACGGTCGTTGTACGGATGTTTTCTCGTATTTTGGTGGACATTTCGCGTTGTTGTGACCGGAAAATGTGAATTCCGCGCATGCGCCCAGAGGTCACGAGTGTCAGTTTTGGGAAATTTGTGTGCTATAATTGGACTATTGTGAGGCTGTGAAGGCTATTTTTAGACGCTAAGTGAACATTTGTAAACAGTGCTTGGGCCAGGAACACGCTTGGTGTTAGGATTGTTGTACAATTCTATCCACGCAAAATAGGATTTTTGTACAATTCTACCAATTGTAAATTGTGTTGGAGGGAGGTGAGTGAACAGGTGAAGGCCAGTTGACAAGGTAATCCAGTTATATTGTATTTTGCCAATTGTTTATTGCACTTGGATGACTGCACGTGGAGGATTCGAGCTTGTTCTGTTGTTGTTGTTTGGGGATTGTCTGTGGGTTTACTGGCCAAGTGGTTTAGTTTGTTTGAATTGTTGGACTCCCTCTGGCATTTGTGCTATTTTTTGCATTGTTTACAGTAACATCAGTTCACTTTATAATTTATGAGCCCGCAGTTCAGCAGAACATTATTACTTACTTTACTTTTGGTTACTCTTGGTGTACTGAGTCTGGAAGTCTATGACTTGTTAAAAAAACTCCCCTATTATGAGTTTCAATTCATGTGCATGGTTGATATACGAGGGATGATCCATATATAACGAGAAAATGCTTATAATTTTGTTATTACTAAGTATTTTCTAAAAATATTTAATATGGTGGTAAATCCATATCTTAGGAGAAAACGAACGAAATAATTTTCAAATGTATCGAAAAATAAATTGTTTGGAACTTTTTTGCCGACCTATGAAACCGGTAGGCGGGGCAACGTCATTTTTGCACCTTTTAACGTTATTCAGAATTCAACTTTGATCAATTTGACGATCACATACCTTAGGCCTTATTGTATTGATTTTTAAAAACTTTTCAGATTATCATCCTTCAATATTTATACGTCTTCGCCAATGCCATACAAAGTTCAAAAAGTCTCACGATAGTCATCCTTAGGACTTTAATTCAAAACACCCAACCTTTTCGTGCGTAGTTCTGACGTTGACGTCACGTTACGTCCACTTTGCGTTAGATAACTAGCCTTTTTCCAGTCCATTTTTAATATGTTATTATGTTCACAAATCGAAGCTTATGACATGACATGATCACGAAATGATTACTGAATATCGTGCACAATTTTATTATTACTTGTTTTCTTCAAAACTAAATATTTCATTGAAACTCTTTTGTCGTCGGTAATTTTTGCTAATACGGAACGATAACACGTGCGTGACGTAACGAATGACAACACAACCCGTGTAAGACGTCATCATCAGGCAGATGAGTCTGACGTGACCCAAAGTACCAATTGTCATCACGGTGCTACTGCTTACATGAAAACTGGAAGGGTTTGAATTTGCGTGAAAATGGTGAAAACTCCGAAAAATGCCCCGCCTTGCCGCATCGAGGGTTACCTTAGCAACCATAGATTTTAGCATGATGTCACTGTAATCATGAGCTTTCAGGGAAACATTACTAATGTATGTTATTGCTACCAGTCAAAGTTTTAGTAAAATCTTACGGATCATAACAAAATTATAAGCATTTTCTCGTTATATATGGATCATCCCTCGTATATGATATTCACATAAACATATTCTCCATTCTTTACCCAGTTTAGATTTAAAACTGACTATAGTATCACTACAAACTAGAATGCTACAAACTGTACCATTATTCAGGTCATTCCAAGCATGTATGCACCTAGCAGGAAATGAGTTCAACTTTTTGGATTTGTTACATCCTTTCTTGACGATCTTGTAACGATGGCCTCTTGTTTTGTCGATTTGAAACTCGAAGAACTTGTGATAATCTTTATCTTCAAAACCACGAATAATCTTAAATAAAGTTATTAGATCGTAGCGGTTGCGTCTGAAGCTGAGCGTTGGTAAATTATGAAACTAGTGCAAATTTATGGGTACTTTGCGGGGTGAAACTTAAATTATTTAAGCTGAAGTTTACAGTAATTACTGTTCACTTTGTGACTCAGCGTAACTAAATTCTGTAAACATTTAGGCCTCATCGTTACAGTTTACAAATTATGAAAATAGTGACAATGCCCTCTATTGGGTGAAACTTAGAACCACCTATAAAATTAATAAATCAATCAAAAAGTAAAACGGCACATAGATTATTCCGTGGTTTGGGCACGTCCAGGAGGTGTAGTTGGGACCCCAGATTTGGGCAGTGTACACAGCTGTTCAGGTTTAAGGGTCAGACTGTCCGGAGTGCAAACGAGTTGCAGCACTGAGAGGATGGGGGCAGAGTAGATTAATGGGAATTTTAACAGTTGTACGGTCTTCCCTGACAGGCAGCGGTGAGGGTATGGGGATTGTTGTACGGTCTTCCTAACAGGCAGTAGAGAGGGAATTTTGACAAATCTCTGGCGATGGAGTTGGAATGTGGAGGGTTGTCAGATTTACCAGACAGGCATTTGATTGACAGAAGAGCCATGGTGAGCCAAGTCAATTAGTACTGGATATCATATAAATGTTCGGGATGATGTGGAGGCGGCAGGTAGGCAGTTGACAGAGGGGCCATGGTGGACGTAGAATGAATGAAGTGAAGATCACAGGAAGTCTGAATGATTCAGTCGTCAAGGTGTTTCCAGGGGTTGTACTGTGTGGTTTTACCACCTGTGCATAAGAGTTTGTACTTAATTGTACGGAGGGAGACATGCTTGGTCTGGATGATTCGGGGAAGTGAATAATCAAGGGGTCAAAGTGCTTCAGGGGGTTGCACGAGCGGTTGTACCGCTCTTGCAAAAGAAGTTGTACAGTCGTGGTTGTGCGGAAGGAAGCATGTTTGAATCTGAATTATTCAAGGAGGTAAATAGTCAGGGATTTCGGGACTATATGATGGTGCTTTTCCTGAACATTGGCCACTTTGCAGAAGAAGAGATGAGGGTTCAGCCGGTCATGAGCACGAAAGTGATGATGCATCGTACGGTGTGGTGTGGGATAAGTGAGTGTTGTCTAAAGTGTACCTTTTGCTTAAGTACCCTTACAGCTGCGCAAGAAAGGAGGCATTGGGATGAAGATGGGTGTGTGATGCATAGATTTCCGGGTGGAGTGTGGTTGCTGTTCAGATATTGGTGAAGATCTATGGAGTGAACAATGTGGAAATGGATAACACAAGAGGTCTGGATGATTCAGTCGTCAGGGTGTCTCAGGAGGTCGTACCCCACGGCACAAAGTAATTTGTACCGGTACTTAACAGTACAGTAGAAGACATGCTTAGGTCTGGATTGTCCGGTGAGGTGGAGGATTATGTCGTCAAGGTGCATCAAGAGGTTGTATTGGGTGGTTTTACCACCAGTGCACAAGGGGGAGGTATGCTTGGGTCGTAATTCTCAAGTGGTGTTAGACATTGACACATTGTTTGAGATCAATTTGGTATATATGCGTGTTACTGGTGTGGTATGGATAGCGTTCCTACTTTGCATTGCTAGGCGGGGGTGCCGTACAGTACTGGTTGGTGTTCCATACGGAATATCAACCTGTTACTGGTATGGTGTGGTGTAACGTTCCTACTTCATGTTGTTAGGCGGGGTTGCCGTACAGTACGGGTTTGTATCCCGTAAAATTGATCTGGGTTGTTTAAGGAGGCAAATGGGCAGGGATTGCAGGACTATCAAATGGTGCTGAACTCGTTGTACGAGAAGCCAAGTTAGATGTAAAGATGTTGGTAGATCCTGGTGGAAGAAGACATGACATGGTAAATTGCTGACGTGGGCAGGGATGGATGTGTGAAGTGTTGTTGGGTCTGGTGAAGACTGAAAAGGAGGATGCTGGTTGTGGCCAGGAGTGTATGCACGGGTGGCCACTGATGGTCAGGATTAGCAGATGATGAAAAAAGGTTGAGATGATTGCCTTTTACAGCTTGTGTTCATTATGGATTGCCCACCAAGTGACAGGATAACGGTGAAACAATAGAAAGGCTGTACTTCAGAAAGTAGACTGATCATCTGAATGGGCAGTCCCTTGATTGTGGATTACGAAGTACAGCACATGGTGAAGTCATAATTTGGTGGGATGATCTTCTCTCCTTGTAGGAGACTGTGTGTATTCGGGTGCCAGACAGCAAGACACAGAAAGAAATCATTGTTTGCGATGCTACCTGGCAGAATAGAGAGTATAGCATGGCCCAAGGGGTCTTGAAACTGGCTCACTGCAATATGCACAGATAATGAATCAAGATCCAGAAGCTGGAGGAAGGGGCAGTTGTATTGCCCTGAACTAGGGGCAGTTGTATTGTCCTGAGTAAGGGGCAGTTGTACTGCCCATTGAGAGATGCCCTTGTAGGGTATCAGGCAAGTTGTCAGTGACTTGCGGGTGTTGCAAGCCTAGTACTGATTAACTGTCTTGCTAGAGTTAGACTTGCCCAGGAGAGGTGTGCGTTGAACTGACCGCCATTAATTACGGATAAAAATTAACATAATGGCGTACACATTCCATATTTCAGAGGGTAGGGTTTTAGGGGGGTAACTTCTAAATTATGCAGATGTTTTTAAGTTTTGAATGGGGTAATCTAAATTAGTGGTTTTAAAAGTGGCTACGTTTAGTTCTTTTAGAAGCATTTTGGGGCTTAATTTCTAAATTCAGTGGTAATCCCAGGCTTTCAGACAAAGTCGGGGGGGGGGGGGGAGTGTAGTGATTCTGGGATTCCGGTCCGTTTACGGTACGGGGGGTACGGGTTTCATCGTGTCCAGAATGCCCCGAGTTTCCCGTGTTTTGGTGAGTTGAGTCGGCGTGGTTGTTCTCTTCTGAAAGACCTAGGGTGCGGTTTTCTTCACTTAGTTGAATTGTGAAGAAATAATGGCTGCCAGGGGCTGAACTTGTACATGTTTACATTGGTAGACATGGTACTCGGGTGAGCGATCTAGGGCCATCATGACCCTGTTGTTATTGTAAACCTCATTATTGTGATAATACTTACTCAATCTCTGCAAGGGATGTTGATATGTAATACCATAAGTATATTTTGCAACATATCACATGCAGTTTGGCATTGACTACTTATTGAGTCAATAATTGTACACTTGTGTGTATTGATATAACACATTATAAAATGCAATCATATTGAAAAACTATCATGAATGTCTAATTATTATGAAACTTATAGTTAGCCACATATATCTGAAATAGACTTATGGCATCAATTAGGTCAAATAATGTAGTCAATAAAATTATACAATAATACTGTACATCAGATATCATTTTTGATGTTTGTTCACTATTATTTTCAACTTGAATTACTTGCAAAAGCATGAATTCATGTAAATATACTTTCATAACATGAATACACATCCTTAAACATTTAATTCCGACTTCATCAAGTTGCGAAACAAGTCTGTTATGAAATGATCGCGCAAATATGAAATGATTTACAGACTTTCTTCAATGACAAAATACTTTTATTATCATCGTTAATCTTACATTTAGGTCTGTCTGTATTCAATAGCTTGATAAAACATTAAAGGCCACTTTTTGGGCAATCTCTTTGGGTTTGATCCTTGCTAATAAGTGTTGATCAAGTTTGAATGTGGTACATCTGGATGTCTCAACTAGGTCTCATGATCAATACTCATATAAGTTTTGACCTCACCTTAATGAATGTCGGTCGCAATTATCATCTATAGAAAAATATTTTTTGATATTTGGACATGACTTAGCTTCACCAATATTCATTACACTATGGCATAACATTCAGGTTAAATATGCTATGATCTATAGGACATAACTGCCTTTGAGTGATTTTACAAGCATTACTCTTAGTATACCAAATTAATTTTCACCCCCCCCCCCCCATAGATTTTCACATTTTTAGCAAAAATTAACCTGGTGACCCATATTTTTTATTCTTGTTTTTAATAAGTAAGACATCAATTAGTAAATTGGTGGAGTTTCTTTAAATTCTATTATTACAAAAAAAATATCTATGAAAATGGCGCCCCGATAATTTTTTTTGAATTTTATTTGTCTTTCATATTTATTCATTTTGTTTGTTATTTTTCAACCAGAAATATTGTTTTCTGTTATATTCTAATTCATTTTTGTTATCATTTGGATATTTTTATAATTATTGAACAATTTGTACTTGTTGGTGAAATGTGAAAAATGGTAAAAATTGTGTCATGTTTGACAACAAATAAAAAAACAAGTAAGCTGGTGACCTATCTTTTTTATTTCATTTTTCAATGTTTCACAACAATCTC
The DNA here is from genome assembly GCA_947247005.1 of Spisula solida. Classification (NCBI taxonomy): domain Eukaryota; kingdom Metazoa; phylum Mollusca; class Bivalvia; order Venerida; family Mactridae; genus Spisula; species Spisula solida. The sequence continues at coordinate 2,066,233 of OX365946.1, read as the reverse complement.
TTGTTGTACGCAAAATTTCATCAAAATCTATTATGTGGAATTGTTTTTGGAAACCGTAGCGAACGCCTTTAACTATTCAATATAATTTACAAGTCAAATAGTTTCCTGCGGGTGATTACCTGCGGCCTTGTAATTTAGTTGTATTGTTTATGATGTGGTTTTTGCAGTTTGGATGCAATTCGAATTTATTCCGGTGTAAGTTTAAATTAATGTTTCTGTCAAAATAATTCCAATACATGTAAAATCGGACAATACCGATTATCTTCCAATTATTTGGTTGTGTTAAATGTATGTGCCCAACGAATGAACAAATTCAAAAGAATTAGAAAAAAATATCATGTATCAATACCATGCTTCTGTTAATCTAGCGATGTGTTCTCTACGGGCTGTAGTGCATTGCCCACTATATTTATTACTGACTGGGAATCTTATGCAGCTGCAGACACCTGCTGTTTAGATTCGTGGTCTCGCGTTCAAAGTGAAATTTCGGAATAGTTCTACTTTCTTTGGTAAATTAACTATTGTAATGCGATAATGACCGATGTTATCCGCATGGAATAATGGAATGAGTCTGGTTCACGACATTCTTACAAAATGCTTCTTTTTTTGGATATTGTTTTTGAAATCGTAAACCATCGAGAACATGCCACGTGCCCCTCCATGGTCATTTTACTTTTGGCAATCCAATATAACCTGCGGCTCAAGGCCGCAGGTTAATAACAGATTATGTTATGATATTACTATAGTCCAGTTAGGATATTGTGACAGTGACGTTGCAGTTTATGTGTACGCAAAAATCACAACCATTGTCTAAACAGGTAGAGCGAAACTTAGTATGTTAGTTTAGCATTGAAATTATAGTTGTTTGCACAGTATAATCCTCTATAATTGGTTTTACACCGTTATAGTGGACTCGACCGCTGCGTCACTGGATTTTTATCCTGACTGGACTATAGTACATTGTGTTTATACAGACATACCTAAATAAACGAAATGTATTATAAATATGACCACATTAAACTTGAAGACTCCCAGCTCATGTTCTATCAAGTCTGATTAGTCTCAGTATAACGTGCTTAATAACTAATACTAGTACAATATTTGAATAATAAATATGCTTTACCTGTACGACTACTTGTAGTTTCAATGCCTGTCGATGAAGTTTCCCCAGGTTCACCTAACGTGGTGGCTGTTCCTGGTGATATGGTCGATGTTTGCTGTGTAGTTCTCCCAGTTGATTGTGCTGCTGAATAGGTTGGTGGTGGAGAAGTTCCCTCAGTTGTCGTTGTTGTTGTTGGTGGTGGTGATGATGGTGGTGTGGTTGTTGTTGGTGCTGGTTGATCTGTTGTTGTTGATGGTGGTGGTGGTTGATCTGTTGTTGTTGGTGGTGGTGGTGGTTGATCTGTTGTTGTTGTTGATGGTGGTGGTGGTTGATCTGTTGTTGTTGTTGGTGGTGGTGGTGGTGGTTGATCTGTTGTTGTTGTTGGTGGTGGTGTTGTTGGTTGATCTGTTGTTGTTGTTGATGGTGGTGTTGTTGGTTGATCTGTTGTTGTTGATGGTGACGGTGGAGCTGTAGTGGTTTGAGACGTCGTAGACATGATCAATGTAACTGTCACATAGGCCAATATCCACACTTTATAGATACGTTTAGTCTCCATTATTTTCATTTAAATTCGTGAAGTACAAATGAAATTATCTCCAGAAAGAAATGTGCTGTTCGCAGTTGTGGTTTTAATAGAAGACGTTCCTCGCGTTCATAATACTTAGCTGTATTTTACTGGTGTAGTTCGCTGAGCACCCAGTTGTTCATTGTAGACAAATAATACTTATATGATATACTGTTTGAAGTAACCAACACTAGTTTTTTTCGGTTCAAATAATCATGAACTTATTCTGTAATTTAGCACTTAATTAAATGTATTCAATATACACTAAATAAAATACTAACGATAGCATATCACCTTGCGTCTAACTGGTGTTGTGTCATGTCTTCAATGACCATGGCAGATACGTTTGTGATGGAATCAATTGACTTCTTCAAATACACTTTACACGGTGATCGTGTTGTCAGGTTAGGTATCCTTGTACAATAAAGCTATACGTCTGATCCGTATCTAGTCCCTCGTGCTTTTGATTAACACAATAAATACACTACCAACGTGTGTGTCGAAATGTTTAAAAGGTATCAAATAAGTCAGTATATAAACACAAACTTGTAACTTGATTCCAAAATATGTATATAAACATCGAAGCGTTCAACTGTTTAAAATCACTTATTATTCATAGAAAAGCGCATTCAAATGCTTTTTACACACCACACTATGAGTTATCCATTGCATACAAGTATTCACGGAATATTATATAAGCAATTTCGAAAAAAAATGGTTCACAAAAATCAACTTGATTGTCCGTCGCCGTATGTCGTTATTTTGATCGCACAAAAGTTAAATCAAGTAGTTTATATCATGTCAACTTCCTTGTCTGTCTACCAAAGCTTGTATTAAGCAGTTTTTTTATGGGTGGGTGCACAGGTGTGACCAAATTAGACCTTAGGACGTTATAACTACACACACACGATACTAAAAATGGGGACCGTGCGTTAAATACAAAAGGGTGCTTTGAAACACTGTAAACGTGTTCATACAAGACCCCTTTTATTTTGACATAACTTTTGAATGACGAATTCAATACTAAAGATGTATTACGTTTCAAAACTGTATTGTCAGATACAGAAAGATAGGTATACAATTTCTTAAGGAGTTATTTGATTACTATAATTCATTACGAAATGTCATGAACTGAATATAATGCAGAATTTTAATGTCGATTGCTTTTATTAACTGTTTTCACTGAACAAAGGGTGGTCAGTTTAAACTTGATACTACATGAATACATGTTCCTATGTGGGTTTTTTTTTCAAAATTATTGAAAAAAGTATTTTTAAAATATTATGTACACTGAAATACTTTAAAAACGCAACAGTTACTTACTGATTGAAAATACTTTGTTAACATTTGCACATTTTAATGAAACTTGGCGACAGTAAACATCTATAACTACTGAGTAACGTGTATAGTGTGAAAGGGTCAAGTCAAGTCAAAATTTATTTATTGTCGGAAGTTTGGTAAACAAACTAACATAAGCTATTTATAGCTTTTGTCCGACAAACAATAAGTTACAATATAACAAATTATGTAGTCAAAGTAACATAAAAAATGTGAACATATTTAAAATTTCTGAATAACAAAACTACAGTTAAGAAATAAGGTATACAGTTTTTAAAATTTCAGATTATTTAAAAGATAAATTATACTCAATATAAGTTTGTAATACTAAGAAAGAAAATATGAATAAAATATCCTAATATAATATAAATAATCACTATAAATCTATATAAATATTAAAATATAGCACAGAATGGCAGTGTGCAATGGTATACTGACCTACTTCCGCCTCTAAGCTTGCCATGGTATTCACGTTGGACAAGCGCGGCATGGTAACCGACTATTTTTACGTGTGCTGGGTCACTTTTCACTGACATTTGTGGAATATTTGTGTTGGTTATATTGTCAAACTGGTGCCTAGCTAATACAATGACGATTATTCTACTTAATGTGGTCCATTTTAGACTGCTATCATTTCACAGAACGGCTTACAGTTTAAAATGTGGTGAGCAAAGTTTAAAGATTGTCAGCCAATATACATACCCAGGTCTTTTCCTCATTCAACATTTTGAGTATTGCAGATATAGCTACCATACTTCGGTAGAATTATACAAAAAATTGAACGTAAGTGTAATGTGCGGTAAGTGCTATGATAACATCATGAGTAGTAACAAAATAGTGTATTATAAGTCCTGGAAATAAACGGTAATTTCATTAAAAATTATTAAGGTGATTCCAAACTCTTCAGTTGAGCGGAAGTTTAGAATCGGTGTAAATAAGACGTATTAAAAGCGTCTGACTACCATGATGAAATAGTGTGAAAAACTTAAAATTGATGTGTCAGCATGTTCTCATATTTTAAAATCGCGAATTTAATTATAGTTATTACTATATTATACTATAATAAGCTTACAAAATAAAGCTATAGCTGAAATTTTATGTGCCATTTATTCCAAACGTTGAAACACCAACACTCACGAATACTAGCTACAACGTATGTGAAACGTAATATAATGCGCCCGCACAAATTTTTTTCCAAGTTTTAATATTTGTTTAGCAAGCATCCCGACTTCTATAGAAGAAGGTTCTTTTGCATTTATTTCCTAAGAATATAGACTAGCTAATGCAAAAGAGCATGGGCTCATCTTTAAATATACACATTTTTCAAAAACAAATTATCGCGAAAACTGGATACAACGTATTCAAAACGTTGATGTACGTATTTTATATATTGTAAACTCTCCAGGTTTTCGACATTTCCGAAGTCACTAAAGTGTCAATTACAAAAATCTAGCCGAGCAACTACCATGAAATTTGGGATAAAACTTCTATAATAGTTACTCTACTGGTTGCATGTACGAAAACAGTATGTTGTTCAACTATATTTTTCGTATAACTTAATAATGAAAAATCACATATTTTAAAATATCATTTAAAAATACATATAACATGCATAGCCTAAAACAAACGCTATCGTGTGATTCCGTATATACGAAATTTCGTGCATGCCAAGTTTCATGTAATTAAATGTCAAACCTTTTCGGTGAAATGCAAATATATTTTTTTAGGGAAATCTAAGACTGTTATGGGTTTGCACAATCACTATCATCGGTGTGTTCTTCATAAAAATCAGGTATTTGATACCTCTTGTACAGAAAAATTTAAGAGTTGGGAATCACCTTAAATAAACAGATTGGTATTTAACATAAACTAATATTTCTACATGAATAATTTATTTTCTTTGAATAGATTATTCGTTTAAAGCGAACAAGTAATTACATTTATAACAAAAAAGTAGGTGGGGTGTATTGTTTAGGATGTGTTTTTTGCAGTTTGGATGCAATTCGAATTTATTCCGGTGTAAGTTTAAATTAATGTTTCTGTCAAAATAATTCCAATACATGTAAAATCGGACAATACCGATTATCCTCCAATTATTTGGTTGTGTTAAATGTATGTGCCGAACGAATGAACAAATTCAAAAGAATTAGAAAATTTTTTATCATGTATCAATACCATGCTTCTGTTAATCTAGCGATGTGTTCTCTACGGGATGTAGTGCATTGCCCACTATATTTATTACTGACTGGGAATCTTATGCAGCTGCAGACACCTGCTGTTTAGAGTCGTGGTCTCGCGTTCAGGTTAGAAACCACCAAATAAATTTGCTCTTTAGTTCAATGTAAAGTTACAATAGTAGGCCCAAAATGTTTGCATCTTTTAGTCTATGGCCAGCAGGAAGACATATATCATTTTAAAGAAGTACCTTTAAGCTTCAAAATAATACAATAAAAAAGGGGGGTCATGTATCTTCTAAGAAAAATTTTGGCCATCAAACATGGTCTACCTATTTTTACACATGTCCGGACTGATTCAATCCGGGTTTTACCCTATCCTACTTTCACTTTGGTATCAATGTAAGAATACCAAGATATTCCAGATTTTCCTGTTTCACTACATAACATACATATTTACAATGCATTTAAACTCAATTTCATCACTCCAGTTCACTCTTGTCAAGAAATATCCCCATTTACAGGCAAGCCAAATTTTTTTTAAGGACTACTTGAGTGTATCACCATTTGGTCCGCGTAGGCATTTGGTGGTTCTTTACCTTAAGACAACCTTTTTTTGCCTTTTTAAGTGTTTTTTGCACTTTTTTCAATACTACTATGTATATGCAGCACAAAACAACCAATTCCACACCAATTGGGCATGAATTCTGAAAAAAATGACTAATACGCCTATGCGCCTTTAATGAGAAATTTGGTCAGCGCCTGCCAGATGTCATGAATAGTGACTTTAAATATAGTTGTATTTGTGTACAAATGTTGCACTGAACACTAATTTTGCTTTAGATGATTAAAAATGTGCTTATTCTTCATATATAATCACAAAAACCCATGTCTGATATTAAAATAAGGTCAATATTGACATGAAAATGTCAGTTTTAGAAAAAAAAATTAGACTTTTTTTGAAATTTTCATGATAAAAATCTAAATTTTCACTTTTTTAGACCAGTTACACAGAAAAAAGTGGTTAAAAACCAATCAGGAATGCATTTCCATACATTTAAATGCAAAAAAGTGAAAACATGCATTTAATGGAATATTGCTCTTGACAACCTTTTTTTGCCTTTTTAAGTGTTTTTTGCACTTTTTTCAATACTACTATGTATATGCAGCACAAAACAACCAATTCCACACCAATTGGGCATGAATTCTGAAAAAAATGACTAATACGCCTATGCGCCTTTAATGAGAAATTTGGTCAGCGCCTGCCAGATGTCATGAATAGTGACTTTAAATATAGTTGTATTTGTGTACAAATGTTGCACTGAACACTAATTTTGCTTTAGATGATTAAAAATGTGCTTATTCTTCATATATAATCACAAAAACCCATGTCTGATATTAAAATAAGGTCAATATTGACATGAAAATGTCAGTTTTAGAAAAAAAAATTAGACTTTTTTTGAAATTTTCATGATAAAAATCTAAATTTTCACTTTTTTAGACCAGTTACACAGAAAAAAGTGGTTAAAAACCAATCAGGAATGCATTTCCATACATTTAAATGCAAAAAAGTGAAAACATGCATTTAATGGAATATTGCTCTTCTTTAGGTTAGAAACCACCAAATAAATTTGCTCTTTAGTTCAATGTAAAGTTACAATAGTAGGCCCAAAATGTTTGCATCTTTTAGTCTATGGCCAGCAGGAAGACATATATCATTTTAAAGAAGTACCTTTAAGCTTCAAAATAATACAATAAAAAAGGGGGGTCATGTATCTTCTAAGAAAAATTTTGGCCATCAAACATGGTCTACCTATTTTTACACATGTCCGGACTGATTCAATCCGGGTTTTACCCTATCCTACTTTCACTTTGGTATCAATGTAAGAATACCAAGATATTCCAGATTTTCCTGTTTCACTACATAACATACATATTTACAATGCATTTAAACTCAATTTCATCACTCCAGTTCACTCTTGTCAAGAAATATCCCCATTTACAGGCAAGCCAAAGTTTTTTTAAGGACTACTTGAGTGTATCACCATTTGGTCCGCGTAGGCATTTGGTGGTTCTTTACCTTAAGACAACCTTTTTTTGCCTTTTTAAGTGTTTTTTGCACTTTTTTCAATACTACTATGTATATGCAGCACAAAACAACCAATTCCACACCAATTGGGCATGAATTCTGAAAAAAATGACTAATACGCCTATGCGCCTTTAATGAGAAATTTGGTCAGCGCCTGCCAGATGTCATGAATAGTGACTTTAAATATAGTTGTATTTGTGTACAAATGTTGCACTGAACACTAATTTTGCTTTAGATGATTAAAAATGTGCTTATTCTTCATATATAATCACAAAAACCCATGTCTGATATTAAAATAAGGTCAATATTGACATGAAAATGTCAGTTTTAGAAAAAAAAATTAGACTTTTTTTGAAATTTTCATGATAAAAATCTAAATTTTCACTTTTTTAGACCAGTTACACAGAAAAAAGTGGTTAAAAACCAATCAGGAATGCATTTCCATACATTTAAATGCAAAAAAGTGAAAACATGCATTTAATGGAATATTGCTCTTGACAACCTTTTTTTGCCTTTTTAAGTGTTTTTTTGCACTTTTTTCAATACTACTATGTATATGCAGCACAAAACAACCAATTCCACACCAATTGGGCATGAATTCTGAAAAAAATGACTAATACGCCTATGCGCCTTTAATGAGAAATTTGGTCAGCGCCTGCCAGATGTCATGAATAGTGACTTTAAATATAGTTGTATTTGTGTACAAATGTTGCACTGAACACTAATTTTGCTTTAGATGATTAAAAATGTGCTTATTCTTCATATATAATCACAAAAACCCATGTCTGATATTAAAATAAGGTCAATATTGACATGAAAATGTCAGTTTTAGAAAAAAAAATTAGACTTTTTTTGAAATTTTCATGATAAAAATCTAAATTTTCACTTTTTTAGACCAGTTACACAGAAAAAAGTGGTTAAAAACCAATCAGGAATGCATTTCCATACATTTAAATGCAAAAAAGTGAAAACATGCATTTAATGGAATATTGCTCTTCTTTAGGTTAGAAACCACCAAATAAATTTGCTCTTTAGTTCAATGTAAAGTTACAATAGTAGGCCCAAAATGTTTGCATCTTTTAGTCTATGGCCAGCAGGAAGACATATATCATTTTAAAGAAGTACCTTTAAGCTTCAAAATAATACAATAAAAAAGGGGGGTCATGTATCTTCTAAGAAAAATTTTGGCCATCAAACATGGTCTACCTATTTTTACACATGTCCGGACTGATTCAATCCGGGTTTTACCCTATCCTACTTTCACTTTGGTATCAATGTAAGAATACCAAGATATTCCAGATTTTCCTGTTTCACTACATAACATACATATTTACAATGCATTTAAACTCAATTTCATCACTCCAGTTCACTCTTGTCAAGAAATATCCCCATTTACAGGCAAGCCAAAGTTTTTTTAAGGACTACTTGAGTGTATCACCATTTGGTCCGCGTAGGCATTTGGTGGTTCTTTACCTTAAGACAACCTTTTTTTGCCTTTTTAAGTGTTTTTTGCACTTTTTTCAATACTACTATGTATATGCAGCACAAAACAACCAATTCCACACCAATTGGGCATGAATTCTGAAAAAAATGACTAATACGCCTATGCGCCTTTAATGAGAAATTTGGTCAGCGCCTGCCAGATGTCATGAATAGTGACTTTAAATATAGTTGTATTTGTGTACAAATGTTGCACTGAACACTAATTTTGCTTTAGATGATTAAAAATGTGCTTATTCTTCATATATAATCACAAAAACCCATGTCTGATATTAAAATAAGGTCAATATTGACATGAAAATGTCAGTTTTAGAAAAAAAAATTAGACTTTTTTTGAAATTTTCATGATAAAAATCTAAATTTTCACTTTTTTAGACCAGTTACACAGAAAAAAGTGGTTAAAAACCAATCAGGAATGCATTTCCATACATTTAAATGCAAAAAAGTGAAAACATGCATTTAATGGAATATTGCTCTTGACAACCTTTTTTTGCCTTTTTAAGTGTTTTTTTGCACTTTTTTCAATACTACTATGTATATGCAGCACAAAACAACCAATTCCACACCAATTGGGCATGAATTCTGAAAAAAATGACTAATACGCCTATGCGCCTTTAATGAGAAATTTGGTCAGCGCCTGCCAGATGTCATGAATAGTGACTTTAAATATAGTTGTATTTGTGTACAAATGTTGCACTGAACACTAATTTTGCTTTAGATGATTAAAAATGTGCTTATTCTTCATATATAATCACAAAAACCCATGTCTGATATTAAAATAAGGTCAATATTGACATGAAAATGTCAGTTTTAGAAAAAAAAATTAGACTTTTTTTGAAATTTTCATGATAAAAATCTAAATTTTCACTTTTTTAGACCAGTTACACAGAAAAAAGTGGTTAAAAACCAATCAGGAATGCATTTCCATACATTTAAATGCAAAAAAGTGAAAACATGCATTTAATGGAATATTGCTCTTCTTTAGGTTAGAAACCACCAAATAAATTTGCTCTTTAGTTCAATGTAAAGTTACAATAGTAGGCCCAAAATGTTTGCATCTTTTAGTCTATGGCCAGCAGGAAGACATATATCATTTTAAAGAAGTACCTTTAAGCTTCAAAATAATACAATAAAAAAGGGGGGTCATGTATCTTCTAAGAAAAATTTTGGCCATCAAACATGGTCTACCTATTTTTACACATGTCCGGACTGATTCAATCCGGGTTTTACCCTATCCTACTTTCACTTTGGTATCAATGTAAGAATACCAAGATATTCCAGATTTTCCTGTTTCACTACATAACATACATATTTACAATGCATTTAAACTCAATTTCATCACTCCAGTTCACTCTTGTCAAGAAATATCCCCATTTACAGGCAAGCCAAAGTTTTTTTAAGGACTACTTGAGTGTATCACCATTTGGTCCGCGTAGGCATTTGGTGGTTCTTTACCTTCAAAGTGAAATTTCGGAATAGTTCTGCTTTCTTTGGTAAATAAACTATTGTAATGCGATAAAGACCGATGTTATCCGCATGGAATAATGGAATTAGTCTGGTTCACGACATTATGCTTCTTTTTTGGATATTGTTTTTGAAATCGTAAACCATCGAGAACATGTCACGTGCCCCTCCATGGTCATTTTACTTTTGGCAATCCAATATGAGGCCGCAGGTTAACTAGTACATTGCATACCTCGCCAGGTCAAATTGACGTGCGAGCGATCTACAAACATACGAACACCATAGAAGCTCTGTGTGAGCTCCGCTTGACTTGTGTGCAATGTTCATGTCGGATATCGTACGATTTCATTTTTCGAAGATTTTTCAGGTGTTCAAGTATGAGAAAGAATTTAGATTTGAACGTAATTTTCGTTTACAAGTGCTCTGGTAAAACAACACACTGTCTATGTTTACATTATGTAAGATGAGAATTGAGCTGACCAATAAAATGATTAAAATTTGGTTGTAAAACATTGAAAATGTTGCACATGTTTGCGTAATTAAATGGAATCGCTTCAAAAACCTTAGACAAAACCTTCGACAAACGTATGGGCGGTGCGTTCACTACCGTGACTGGTATCTAGTAAATTAACTAAATATGCTAAAGTTGGTGGCCACCGGACTCTCGTACGACGTGTGTGATCCAGAAATATAGTAGATAATAATTATTAAGTATTTAAAAAAGCGACATTTTATAGCATTTGTAATGTACTTCTATTTGGGGCTTTAACGACACCAATTTAATTCGCAAACACATCAACTTTGACCTTTTTAGTCTACCTGTCTTGTGGGGAGCGGTTGAATAGGGGTAGGGCATACACTCTGGGATCGGGATGTCCTGGGTTCGACCCCCATCTGTGCAACTTGTCAATTTTTATGAGCAAACGAATAATCAAAGGTGTATTAAAAGGTTACAGAAAGGGTCAAAAGTCAATGTATTGTGGTTACCCGCGGCGCCAGGCCAACAGTCGACTTGCGAGTCATTTTAAGGGAACGTAAATTTGTTTTGTCACCATATTTTGAATGACTTTTATAAATATCAACCCGGTCAGTTTATTGCTGGTGTTTTGTCAACATATTACATAATTTCCGTATGAAAGCTCGTCATAATTGAATATCAAATAGTAGTATGGAGCATATTTTATTCAAATCACGTACAACTTGATTTTACCTTCGATACATTAACGGGTAGATTTAAAATATATTACTTGAATCATGGAGGGGACATGGAGGGGACATGGAGGGGACTTGATTTTTGACGGTGTACGTTTTACGTTATACACAGAGTGTGAACAGGAAGTTGAAAATGAGATATAAGATGGCCGGATAACATTACATTACACCATTTCACCTTTATGTAGCTGCTGGTCACAAACATTAGTACCGTCACGTTTAGGGCATGCCATCCGACAGAACATTCACATTTTATCTCATTCATTATTCATGCTTTGTCATGATGTGATTGAACGGAATCAAATAAAAACGAGAGTGCATTGTTCGAAACAGGAAGTTTTTACTTCGTGACTTTACATATTATTTTAAAGATGGGTGCGGACTTGATGCCGATAACTCCGATATATCCTGTTTTGCAAGCTCAAATTTCTGCTATAATTGTAAAATATAACCCAAATGACTTCCCTAGACAAAAGGCCCATCTTAACAATATGATTTCGTAGTCATGAATGTCAACCGGGTTCAACTGGAAGTTGTTACATCTGGTGACTGATTTGGGTGTTTTGCTGTGACCTTTGGGGTGTTCAAACCCCTAGTTACTAAACCCTACTACACGTGCACCAGTTTAATCACTAATTGTATTTAGATTTGAGCTATATTTGTTTGCAGGTTTATTGATAGTGTATACCGGTATAAAAATAAAACATGCACATGTTGCATGTTTTATTATATCCGGGCTATTCACTAGCGTACAGTGGTATAGATTGATAGTGAGATATGGTTCACATCGAAACTGATGTATAGCTTCCATAAAACAAAATTGGCATCATCAACTGTTGCAGTCACATGATACCTGCATATCCTATGATTATGACAAATCATTGACTGATGCGACGATAAGCAGTATTATATTTGATATTGATATTTCGATTATGTTGTTAAAGATATTATGTGGTATAAATTGATTAAACTTGGTGTTCGTGGCAAAATGTTAGATATCGTTCGTTCGCTGTATGATAATGTTAAAACAGCATGTCGAGTTAAATATGATAATGTATTAGGCGAAGAATTTACATGTTTATTAGGGGTCCGTCAGGGAGAAAGTCTTTCACCTTTTATTTTTTCGATGTATTTGAATGATATAGAAGAACATTTTATGTTAAATGGTTTTGATGGTGTTGATGTTGGTACATTGAAGATGTTTTTATTACTGTATGCTGATGATATTGTTATTATGTCAGAGAGTGAAACAGAATTACAATTAGGATTGAATCTGTTACATGATTATTGTCAGAAATGGAAATTAAGTGAAAATGTCGAAAAAAACTAAAATTATGATTATGAAAAAGGGCGGGAAAAATAAAAGAAATTTATCATTCACCTTTAATAATATACAGATAGAGATAGTTAATAAGTTCAAGTATTTGGGAATAATATTTACAACAGGTGGGTCTTTTAACGCTACGTATGAAGCATTGGCGGGACAAGCTCTTAAGTCATTATTTAAATTAAAATCATATTTGATAAAATTTCCCAATATGTCAGTTAGTCATAAGTTAGATTTATTTGATAAACTTATTGTTCCTATACTATGTTATGGTAGTGAAATGTGGGGGTATAACGATGTAAATAAGATAGAAACGATTCATTTACAATTTTGCAAGCAAATATTAGGCGTGAGGTCGCAAACACAGAATAGCTTTATCTATGGTAAACTTGGTAGATACCCTTAAAAAATAAGACGTTTAAGTAACTTTATAAGATATTGGTTAAAAATAATCCGAAGTCCGAAAGAAAGATACATTCACATTATTTACACTATGATGTTAAACGCTTTAGAGCAAAACATAAACAATACGGGATGGGTAAGAAATGTAAAAACAATTTTGGAATCTAATGGATTTGCTTATGTTTGGTTGAATCAAGGGGTTGGTGATGAAAAGACTTTTTTATGCACATTTAAACAACGACTACATGATAATTACTTACAAATCTGGAATAGCGATATTGAAGATTCATCGAGAGCTAGAACTTATAAATTATTTAGTACTTTTAGATTACAACCTTATTTAGATGTTATAAATATCGAAAAATTTCGCATTGCATTAAGTAGACTAAGAACATCATCTCATAGATAAGAAATTGAAGCTGGAAGGTGGCACAAACCAGTAAAAACACCATATAATGAACGTAAATGTAGATTATGCAATGTCCTTGAAGATGAGTTTCATTTTTTGTTTGAATGTCCATTATATAATGAAATTAGAAAACTACATATAAAGAAATATTATTGGAAGCGTGCAAATATTATTAAACTTATAGATTTGATAAATTCTGAAAATAAAACTGTCATCAGAAATCTTGCTATGTATACTTACAAATCCTTTGAATTGAGAAACAAAATATGTTATACAAATTAATACACTCTTATGCAACTTCCACTCCTAGTATAACGGTTTTTTTTTCTGTGGAATCATTATACTACTAAAATGCTAATATGTATTGTATTTACTATAACTTTGGAAGTTTATTTTGTTTTGTGTTTTCATACACAATTTTATTCACTATTAACGTTGTAATTGTACGTGTTTCAATTTATACTGTATTATCAATAATTTTGACTTGACTCAGTGACAATACATAATTATGTACTTGAATTATTACTGTTGCCATTGACCATTGTATGTTTAAATTTGTATTGTAAATATTTGTAATGCTCATAGACTGTCAAGTCTTATGTATTTGAAAATAAACTAAACTTTGATATCAAGTTTATTTAAAATGCAGGTATGTCCCCAAATATGGACGGATACATTACATTACGGTATCATCCAACAGTAATGTTCATCGTTTGGCTGTTTCGCTTGATATGGGAAAACAAGCTCTTAATAACAGTCAAATGATATGCATCTTTACTACATGTACATAAATGAGTACGTAGTTTACCAGAGGATGTTGTTCAAAAGAGGACTACTCAGGCGATTTATTCAGTAAGGGGGGAGATATCCGATCTCGGTAAGTGGAGATCATTGCGTATGCGTTTCAAGTTTTATTTATGGTCAATGCCCGTATCGGAAACTGACAAAATATAACATTTGATGAAACGCAAATATATAATTATATAATATACAACAAACAACATTACGAGCATGGCCGTTATATGCCAGTCAGCTTTCGCTTGAACTTGATATGGCAGGCATTTGAGTGCTTCCATCCGTATTTGAACCCGGGTTGATGAGCTACGGAGGGACACAAAAACAACACACATTACAACAAAATGGCAAAACAGGCATTTATAAAAGATTTAATTAGACCATGTAGCGGCACATATAAAATGTTGTGAAAATTGTTGTATAATGTGGTCACGTTTAGTTTACGTTGAATGTCGCCGGAGAACGAAGTATAACTGTAGTGAAAATTGACTTGTCTTAAGGCTACCTTATCATTACTGTAAGGTAGAATTCAATTAAGGTTTTAGTGGCGTATGAAATGCGATTGTAATTTTGACTTGCTTAATGCGTAGAAGTCAGTTCATATATTACAATCATTGTTGTAGTTATTATATCGTGTTGCATGTATTTCCTTTTCTGATTCCTGTAGAAAATATTGATCAATTTGTTATTTTTTATTTCTTAAATGTATCCTTATGGATGTTTTTGATGTAGTACAAATATTTAAACTGTATAGTGTTAGGAGAAACAGAGAGGTTAATATAATACCGATCAGGACATACATCCCAATGACCCGCTACCGGACGTTTATTTGGTCGTAAATGAAACACAAGATAACACAGTGAGCCGCAGGAACTACCTTAACCAAGATGCCGTGGCGATAAAACTTCTAAACATACATAAATGTCAATACAATTGTATACATGTACTTAATTCGTTTCGAAATTTGTGTTCCTGTCGTCTTAGTGTTTCATCTTTGGACTTCAATAAGATGATATAATCCATTTATATTTGTTTTAGGAGATTTTAAAGATTGAGAAACGTGGTGTTGTGTGCTAACGATGTTTTCCCTGAAAATAACATTTTTGTATTTGAATGTCTTTAAATCATCGGCCTCATTCTATATGTGTCACTTACCAATATTACACGTATGTATCCATATTTGGGGATATTTCTTAAAATCGATACTTACTAAGAAATCACCCCTTTCAACAATTTCGTTGCACACACTTTGTGTTGTTTACGGTTTATTTTAACAGTAGAATATCTCTAATGTTTAGGGCTATTTCTAAGAAATTACTCCTAATATAGTATTGACAATCACGTCACGTTCTTGCTAAATGTTTAGTTATACGATGTATTTCCACGGAAGGATATGCAACTATCACTTTCAAAGAGACAATCAATCATACTAGATGACTAATACCCGTGTCACGAATTCAACCCAACCCCGCCCGATCATCGGCTGGCGCTTTTATGGTGAATTTATCGGCCACAAACCGGTTTATGTTTTAGTTTGGTGGTTTCGATGTGGGTTTAAACTTGTTTATTATAGTTTAAAGTTTAGCTGTAAACATGTGGTTTACTACAATTACAAAATGACAGACAAATATATCATATTTTCGCTATTATAGGGCCGAAATGTGGTCATATTCCCCTGTCCAAAAAGTACGTTATCCCTCTTTTTGAAAAATGAATTTTCTCAAAAAACTATTGCATCATGTAAATCTAGATATATACCAACCATAAACATCTGAAAACCGCATTTACATGAAAATTACAAACTAATCACTATATTACACTTTCCCCTAGGCCATTAAACATTAAAGTTCTCCTTCCCAAAGTAGAGAGGGTGCCATGACAGCTAAGAGCTAGACTGATCTGTCGGTGCCAGTATAACGTGACTGGGTAGTCTCTGTCTTCACGATTTTAAACCTAAAATAATAGAAAGGTACATTACATATTTCCTACACAAACTCGTGCGCGTGTGTACTGTAATAGTAATCTTACATGGAAGTTCAATTTCGTGTTTAGTAAATCTTAATGCACCATATTTTCAACCCAGTGCATTACAATGAAGAAATGTAAAAAAGGGCAGTGTTATTTTACAAAAGCTCTTTACACACCGTATTACATTATACAAGTTATTTTTTTGTTCCGGGTTCAAATTACAAACCACAATACATTTATGACCAACATGTTTTAGTACTTTGTCAGATCAACTCGTTGATAGGGATTGTAATTTAAATACCCCTGGTTAACGTGTTTCGGTTGATATTTAATGCGTAATGTGAGAATATTATATTGTCCCAGTGTAATAATAGATGGCACGCAACGACTCTAGTCTTCATTCATGGAAATGCCAATACTTAAGTCACGCAAATGAATCATTTTCTCCTAAATAACGCGAGAAGCGGGTAAAATTAGTTCACTACAGTAAAACCTCGTTATCTCGAGGACCCATCGGGACAGGCCAAATGCTCGAGTTAAGCCAGGTGCTCGAAATATCCGAAGTCTATGATGAATTGTTGTTATGACTAAGTGTTACTGTGTTTATAATGAAAACACGTATGCTTCATATATTTGGTTGTAACTACGAATAGTGTCATTGTTTATCAAGTCTATACGCAATTTGAATCGTGTGGACATTTGCCGAATTCAATACATTGCAAATGAAAGTCGTAATGAATCCTTTAACATTAAATATCAAACTCCATTTAACGGTTGTAATAAAAGTTCGCATTGGCAAAAAGATAACATTACCCAAAGCGCACGATAGATCCTACATGTTTGAACAAACACCCACGCACAAAAATCGCACGTGATAAAATAAAACCCGGATGCAAAGTCGATCCAGTTTCCAGCACAGGGATACTGCTCATTGAGTAAAAAACATGCACTATTATATCTATGATAATTTATTTAGGACATGATGTTTAGCTGAATGAGTTATATCCCTGTGGTTTCCAATTAAACACGCGCGACAATTTGGAGACATCAAACGTGGCGGTCTTTCGACTGACTTCAAACGCGCCGCACATATATATATTACTACCTATTACGCGTTGCCAAAACTAACATCTTCGAATAATTTACGTCACTACGCCTTTTAGACTGAGACAAAATGTGCATTTTATTTCAAACTTGATTTTTGGTACATGAAAGTGTATCCTGTCATTTTCTCAGAAGGGACCCGGTCATATATTTGCTCTGTGTATCTTAGAGGACTGTCCTGATCAGACTTAAAGCCCTGACACAATTTCGTGTAAAATATAAGATAACTACAATTTACCAAAATTCTACGATCGGGCCTCCGGATCCGCGCATGACTTAAGCCGGGTTTCCATGGAGCGTTTATTTTCGGCGCGTAATTACCCGCCGATTATTTACGCACCGATTACGCGCTGAAAAAAAACTGTTTCCATGAAGCTGGAAACATACGCGTTTTTTAGGATAAAAACGCGTATCTTTCATCAATATTTTAAAGAAAATAGGACTTTCAGGCCATAACAAAATATGCAATTGCATGTTTTCTGGCCCAGTCGAAAGAATATGAGACGGAGAAGATGGTGGTTGCGTTTTTGGTCAGA
The DNA here is from genome assembly GCA_947247005.1 of Spisula solida. Taxonomy (NCBI): domain Eukaryota; kingdom Metazoa; phylum Mollusca; class Bivalvia; order Venerida; family Mactridae; genus Spisula; species Spisula solida. Next base: position 2,048,248 of record OX365946.1, on the reverse strand, counting down.
CAAAATTTTTGATGTTTTTCAAAAAGACAGGGATACTTCTATGAGCTTTTTGTCAACCTGTAAAACAAAATGCATGCAATTTAAGATGAATGGCGTCAATAAAACATTACTATAATCGAGGAAATTACATCAATTTATACCCCAAAAGTCATTTTACGCGCGTCCATGCGTAAAAAATTCGCTACCCGAAGCGAATTTTTTTCGGCGCGTACTATTTTACGCGCCGAAAAACGCGTCAATGGAAACGTCATCATGCAACATAGACTGAAGCGAATTATATTTATTCGGCGCGTAATACGCGCCGAATAAATACGCGCTGAAAACGCGTAGGTTTTACGCTTCATGGAAACGGGGCTTAAGACATAGGAATATTGTCCGAAGAGGCATCAACCTGGATCACGGATAATTATACTGCCCACCTAATAAGTATACAGTTTCATAATTAAACATTTTTTAAATTAATCAATACGGTCATGAATATTTGCTAAATCATAATCAGAAGAGAAAAAAAACTATATACAATGTACCTCAAAGCAAGGTTCATAAAAAAATGCCATATCTAGTCCAGACTATGTATATGTTTATCAGACCGTCACACTTATACTATTTTACACCCACAGGGCTACCAATCAATGTCTGGTCTTTTTGGTGGGCAGTGTAATTTTAAAAAAACTACATGTACTGTATTATCCGTGTCTTCATATTCAGGAATATATTAATATGAACTACATAAACCGTCACTCTTTTTGCTTGATACAATGTTCGCAAAACCATATACATTTTATTTAAAACATTGATATCAGTTTCTCCTCTATCAACTGATGTACTCCGTTCTGTATGTACTATTTAAATTTAGTTGGTGGGATAATACCTAATAAATAACCAAAATATTCCAGTAACGAATAGAAATTTGATTCCTAGTCAACGGGAAATAACCTGTTTAAAACATGTTTCGTCAATTAGACTGAATTTTTTTTTCAAGATAGGAAGTTACGTACAGAAGCAAGACTATATCTTATTTTTATTAATCATTAATTAGTTTCTAAAACAAATTTCTGGTCGTTTAACCTGTGTCCACATGATTCGTGTTTGACCAGTGATATCAGTGGTTTTAGAAATCAACTCTTAATTGCTAGGTAATATGTGATACGTGTTATGTATCCGTTGAAGTCATTCCATTAACGGGTACATAATGAATAGTCGAATGAAGTATAGAAAATAGACGAGAAGTGTTCATTTAGAATGTCTAATTCTTAGATATATTGTTTAAATAGTATTCAAGCTCCGCCTCTTCACCCTGTATGTACAGGTCATCCGATTATCTCCTGTACGGCTCATCGTACATATATGTCACTAGTTGTAGTTTTCTCGTCGACACACAACGACATCGCTTTCTTCCACTGCCACCCCTTCCGCGAAATAGGCTGCATTTTCTGCCTATTGCGGCACATTCTCCGTCTGGATGCTTACTTGTACGGATATCACGGCACCAACGTCCCCCACAACGCTTCGCACCAACTGCAGACAAAGCAAACAGGAGCAGCAAAAACAGGACGAGTTTCATGTTTTGCGATTTTCTACAATATTTAAATAACACCGGATTACTAGAAAATATTACAGAACATACCTTTATTAACTCAAATCGTAGATACGACATATGAGTATACAGAATACAATACAACATAATAAACATAACCCAGTCATGGTAAACGTATATCTGAAATCCTAACATATGTTAACAATATGTATGGCTCACTTGTATGTTTATTATTATCTAATGGAATTATTTATAATAATATTTTATGTTATGAAAATAAAAAGCCAAAATAAAGTATAACATATAAAGAGAGAACATATAAGACAAATTGAATATGGTTTTGGAATAGTGTGTCGAAACATAGTCTAAATGCATTGAGTGTAGAAACTACTACAGAGCTAGTTCCTAGCCCACTTATGTTAATGGTTTATTTCAAAAACTTTAGGCATTATGCCCATGAGTTTACATATAATATATAGACAAGTGTAATAATATACCCAAATACCAAGGAAGTTAAGTTACCAATTTTGGAGGGCTGTTTTTCAGCAGTTCAGCCTTTCAGCCACCCTTTCACATTTTAACTTCCCCTGATCATTGGAAACCTGCGATCTAGTCTCCCTGGGGAGACTTTTTCTCTCCTGGTTGGTGTACAGCCAACAAAGATCTGTGGTGGCCAGGACTACCGAGCATGTTCAGACACAGCCCTTACAGGTACCAATTCACACATTGGCCGAGTGTAGAATGTGGGTTATTCTTGCTCAGAGAAATTAAGTAGTGGTCAAGACGGAGATCAAACCCGGGACCTCTCGATCCCGAAGCGCGCGTCCTACCTCTAGGCCACCACTCCCAACTAAAACTAAATACTAACACACACGCACATACCACCATACATGCTCGCACATAGTGACCAACTAGTTATAATTTATTAGTAATAAATAATCAATAATATTATGAATGGAGGCCGATCATAAACAAATCAAACATGCGAGACAGTACTCAGCAGACACAGCCGATCATAAACAAATCAAACATGCGAGGCAGCAGTCAGCAGACACAGTCGATCATAAACAAATCACACAGGCGAGGCAGTACTCAGCAGACACAGCCGATCATAAACAAATCAAACAGGCGAGGCAGTACTCAACAGACACAGCCGATCATTAACAAATCAAACAGGCGAGGCAGCACTCAGCAGACACAGTCGAGCATAAACAAATCAAACAGCGAGGCAGCACTCAACAAACACAGGCGATCATAAACAAATCAAACATGCGAGGCAGCACTCAACAGACACAGCCGATCATAAACAAATCAAACATGCGAGGCAGCACTCAGCAGACACAGCCGATCATAAACAAATCAAACATACGAGGCAGTACTCAGCAGACACAGTCGATCACAAACAAATCAAACATGCGAGGCAGTACTCAACAGACACAGCCGATCATAAACAAATCAAACATGCGAGGCAGTACTCAGCAGACACAGTCGATCATAAACAAATCAAACATGCGAGGCAGTACTCAGCAGACACAGTCGATCATAAACAAATCAAACATGCGAGGCAGTACTCAGCAGACACAGTCGATCATAAACAAATCAAACATGCGAGGCAGTACTCAGCAGACACAGTCGATCATAAACAAATCAAACATGCGAGGCAGTACTCAACAGACACAGTCGATCATAAACAAATCAAACAGGCGAGGCAGCACTCAGCAGACACAGTCGTTCATAAACAAATCAAACAGGCGAGAAAGAGCACTCAGCACAAACAGCCGATCTTAAACAAATCAAACATGCGAGGCAGTACTCAGCAGACACAGCCGATCATAAACAAATCAAACATGCGAGGCAGCACTCAACAGAAACAGCCGATCATAAACAAATCAAACATGCGAGGCAGCACTCAGCAGACACAGCCGATCATAAACAAATCAAACATGCGAGGCAGTACTCAGCAGACACAGTCGATCATAAACAAATCAAACAGGCGAGGCAGTACTCAACAGACACAGCCGATCATAAACAAATCAAACATGCGAGGCAGTACTCAGCAGACACAGTCGATCATAAACAAATCAAACAGGCGAGGCAGCACTCAGCAGACACAGCCGATCATAAACAAATCAAACAGGCGAGGCAGTACTCAGCAGACACAGTCGATCATAAACAAATCAAACATGCGAGGCAGCACTCAGCAGACACAGCCGATCATAAACAAATCAAACATGCGAGGCAGTACTCAGCAGACACAGTCGAGCATAAACAAATCAAACAGCGAGGCAGCACTCAACAGACACAGTCGATCATAAACAAATCAAACAGCGAGGCAGCACTCGGCAGAAACAGCCAAGCACAAAAGACACGCAAAATCGGAAACACAAAAGAAAATCTCAGACCACAACCACAAGTATGATTAATAAATGACTTACCTTTACGGAATTCTGACTGAATGGTTCTCAGTATAGAAAAAATAAAATTAAATGCGTCAATAATATCAGGCTACATGAAAAGGAGTGGTGTGTCGTACGTGGTACATGTAATATAATCCTCAGTAAATAACACTTCACTTATCAAGACGGATTTCCGTATATCCGTATCGTGTTCAGGCAATGTACAAGATTTAAATCAATATCCTAATACAAGAACCACTCAAATTTGAGACAAACCGAACAATTATAAAACTCTCATATATAATGAACACACTTAACACTTCATGTCTGATGGTATCCGTTACCAGGAGCGTATGAGAGAAGAAAGACCAGTTCCCCCTTTTGACATGCCAATCTTTAGGCCGACAACCCTTGAGCAATAACATCACTTGAACAAAAACTTCCCTTGGGCAACAACCTCTCTTGAGCAACAACGCTTCGTGCATAAATTCCTTCAATGCGTTACATTATATTTTGCATAAACACTTCTCCGACGTTAATAATGAGAGATAGTCCCGTTGCTAGTGTGATCTTCCATTAGCAACGGACCTATTTTCTATTAGCAACGGTGAAGAATGTTATCCGTCATTTCTACAGATAATGAAAATACATGTACATGTTTGGGAATGTGCTCGTATATAAATGGTGACACTGCATTGATAATCTTTAAGCAAAACATTGTAATTTAACACATATCAATACGAAATAAAATCCGGACTGTTTTCTGTACAAAAGTTTGACAACATGTGCATTACCAGAAGCGCAACATATCATTCGTGGCGTATCCCATTTGGTGATGCTTATGTTCGTTTCCATGCTGCTGCTGCTAGTATCGTATTGCTGTTTTCACATGTACAATTAAAGGAATGTGGCGACAGTTACATCAAACACACGTTGCAATCATGTTGTTGTTGTTGTTGTCGTTGTCGTTGTCGTTGTCGTTGTCGTTGTCGTTGTCGTTGTCGTTGTCGTTGTCGTTGTCGTTGTTGTTGTTGTTGTTGACCGATTTATATAGTGGATTAACACATAAATAACATGTGCTAATTTGTTAATCATAGTAATTTTTAATTTGGTATCTTTAATTAGTTATCAGTTTGTTTTCGGTCGACTTTTGATCTATAGTGGATTATAACACTTAAATAATTTGTGATATTTTGGTAATCATATTTATAATTGTAATAATTAGTCTTAATTTGGTACGTGTACCTTTAATTGGCTATCAGTTTGTTATTGGCCGACTTTGACCTTTTCAAGTCTATAACAATACCAAGTTCACATGTTTTGTAATGACAAACAAAATTCTTAATTAAAACAAACGACAAAAACAACTATGAGTAAATTATGAGATTTGTATATAAAGGGCAGAATATTTGATGGTGCCTTATATTGAATATTCGTATTCAAATAGTTGCTATACCTTTTACGCTAAACAAATTATTTCTAAAATTCTGTCGAATCTTAAATTTGTTGCTATACCTTTGGTCGCTATCCGAAGCATTTTGAAATATAAGTTTTGTAACAATTGTGCTGTTCAAGATGTCTGACGAGTGTGGAATTAGTAATTGTCCGGCATGTTGGAAATATATTGAAGTACCACGATACAGGGAGGTAAGTATTCATTGTTATATTTTATAAACTGAGGCCAAACTTTTATGTGGTTCAGGAAACCATACTATTTAAAAATTGCCCTGATCTAACTTTATCTTTAATGGATGGAAAGCAGTGTTTATAAATAATTAATTAAAATTTAGGTTGGCTTACTTGAAATAAGGGGGAAATTGCTATAGAAAAAAACTTTTAAAAAGTATCACAAAAACGAAACCAGACAGAAAATGAAATTTTAGCCTGTGTTATTTTATGTACCTCAACACCTTATCAGCGTTAAAAGCGCCCCCTGACAGGACTTACTTACTATCATATCGCATGGTTGTTGATATTAGTTAACATTTTTGTCAATTAGATAGTTTTACCACTGAAAAGCATTACTGTTGCATATCACGTAACTAAAAGTGCATTACACATGTTTTCTCTTATAAAGAAGCTTGAATTAATTGTAACGAAAAAACTAACTCGAGGACCCATCTTTTTATTTCATATATAATAAGCATACGCTTTATTAAATACCATAATAAAATTAGAAAAAAAACTTGTTTTCGACATTTGCATTTTAACACAAACATTACGGCGTTTTTGAACCATCAAATTGATGTAAATAGCGCGGATTTTGGGACGTTACTCGAATTATATTTAACTTAGCATAAAATGAAGTACACCAATATACGCAGCATACAAAGCCCGACCAGCAGATATTAAGAATGTATTACGAAAACGAAGCAAACGCGTCAAAACTGCTACGAAAACTACGTCCCTCCAGGTGGCGCTTTTAACGCTGATAAACCTACCTTTTCGGACGAATTTCTGTTCTGTTCTGTTCTGTTCTGTTCTGTTCTGTTCTGTTCTGTTCTGTTTTGTTTTGTTTTGTTTTGTTTTGTTTTGTTTTGTTTTGTTTTGTTTTGTTTTGTTTTGTTTTGTTCTGTTCTGTTCGGTTCGGTTCGGTTCGGTTCGGTTCGGTTTGGTTCTGTTCTGTTCTGTTCGGTTCGGTTCGGTTAAAAATCTTTAAAAAGAAAACATGTATTTGCAGTGTATATTGTTTTGTTCTGACGTAAAATAAAATGATCAACAAAAGTATCCTAATCTAAACGAAACACTCATGTGACCACCAATTTTCTCTGAAGCGAGTCTTAAACGTCGTCTGAAATATGTATGACGTTGTTTTGGTACTCGATTTTATTTCCCGATCAATTGAATTATTCATTGAATTGTTTGTGGTAAGCTTTGTATTATGTATACGCAAACGTTCTCCACAAGAAAAAAGGCAAGCGGGCTTAAAGTGGAATGCGACAGTTATAGTTTCAAAATCTTACTCTGGTCCTGAATTCCTGATCTGACGTCTAAAAAGCATAATAAAAATTTGCGCTATATCTATATGTGGACCAGCATCATCCAACTGAAAATCAGCATGTACAGGGTGTCCCAAAAACTGGGATCTAGGTTAATCATTCGTAACTCAGTCTCTGCTATCAACAACACACTATCAATACGACTAAACATCAAGGGATAAACACAGTTCAAAATACCAACATCATAATTGTAATTATATAGTCCAATACCCAGAGTTACCTCCCTTATTTTCAATCATGTGTTTCAGTATATTAGGCTTATTAGCATACAATAAACAATGAATTTTACGTGTTCATAGAGATAGATTTGCATGTCGACCCAATATGACATCTCAGATGTCCCATAGTAATGTTCATCATGTATGGCAAACAGATTCACTATAGGGCTCATGTCCGAGCTATATCTTGAACACTTGCCCCTAAGGTACACGGTCACATGTCAGTACTTTCTTGCAAAATAAGTTATAAGAGTTTTAGGTAGGTCCCCTTTTTGGAACACCCTATAGTCATTATACCGTTCCTTTAAAGAGTTCGAATGGATTTACGAATTAATTTATTTGGATATATTTCCGTATTCACGGTACATCTGATGGATATACATTCGAGTTGTCGCTTCAAATAAGCTGTCGCACCTGCTCAATTTTCTCTCCCGATATTTTAGTCTTTGGTCACTGGTTGCCCTGTCGCAAGACTGTTCGTGTCCCTTCTCTTTCAAACACATCCAAACAGATTCCACCTTTAGGGCACTATGAGGAGTTTTTTGGACAGAATTTCCCATTTTATGCTAAAGTTGTGTGATTTCGACCATCTTGGAAATGCTGAAGGTATGTGTCGTCATAGAAGCTCTCATTACGTCAAATGACAATTTGTTTTTCATTTCGGTAAAAATTCGCTTTTATCATTTTTCCAACAATATAAAATGTATATGTGTAAGTAAAGAAAAAGTAAAGTTATAGTTTGTATAAGACTGACTTTGCCTAACATACAACATTTTCAAACGCGTGATGTATTTTGCTTCATTAACATACTCAGTAAGGATGGTTATAGTTAATTTTAAGCTCCAAGAATAACTTCGCCCGTATGTATTATCCCGGCGGCGGGGACAAACATTTAACACATTTTAGACGTTTCGGGGGAGCACACGGAATATAGTTGCTGCTCCGTCATAACTGTTTGTACGGAACTGGGTGTATCTCATCGAATAGTAGACTCAGGAATCCGCCATGTCCCCCGGCTCTAGACCCCATTACTACTCAGGGTCCTCATACCAACCCAAACTCTAAAAACATTCAAAGCATGTAGTTTTTATACTATTAGCTATGATGAAATCGATATGTTAGTTAATTTCCAGTGACCATCAACTTTTTACGTTATATATGTACATAATATTAACAACCTTTTGAACATAGGGACCTATCAATAACTGTGTAATGATCCAATTGAAAACGCATTTAAAAATAATTGATGATTTCAAAGTATGTAATACAATTAGTTATAATCATAATGAGCATGTCCAACATTTATTAAAACATACTTATCACATAACCCGCGGTCCAGCAGTGCCGTAAAGCCGTGCCGTAAATATCGTTCGGCACTCCCAGAGTGTGCAATAAATATTTTTATCACATAACCCGCGGTCCAGCAGTGCCGTAAAGCCGTGCCGTAAATATCGTTCGGCACTCCCAAATTGTGCAATAAATATGCAAATTAGCCTGATGCGACGTAAGCCAATCCATGCATAGATTGACCCATGACGTCAGGATAATACCAACGTCGTCATGACGTCGCGTTCGTTGGACCGCTAAATTTAGACAGAAACCTATGCAGCGTACATCATCAATTTGAACGAATATGAGCGTTCTCTAATGTTATGTGATAAATAGAATCTTACATTCGTGCTCATTACATACGAGTTTTATTAAACTCGTCGACAAAAACGATATAACACTCGGCAAAGCCTCATGTCATATCTTTTTGTCCACTCGTTTAATAAAACTCGTATGTAATGAGCACTCATGCAAGATCCTCTATAAATTAGCCTGACACGACGTAAGCCAATCCATGCATTGATTGACCCATGACGTCAGGATAATACCAACGTCGCCATGACGTCGCGTTCGTTGTCCCGCTTAATTTTGGCTGAAACATACACAGCGTACATCATCATTTTGAACAATAATGAGCGTTCTCTTAGATTATGTGATAAATAGAATCTTACATTCGTGCTCATTACATACGAGTTTTATTAAACTCGTCGACAAAAACAATATGACACTCGGCAAAGCCTCGTGTCTTACCATTTTGTCCACTCGTTTAATAAAACTCGTATGTAATGAGCACCCATGCAAGATCCTATATATACTTTCCTAATGTATCACTAGTTAAATTATGGGTTTGTAAAGATGGCACTTCGTCCTTAATACCTACTTACCTAATCCTCTTCGGACTGGTATCACCAAAAAACACAATTTGTTCCTGTCTTGGCCAACGTTCCACCTGGCGTCACATCCACCCTTTCTGTGTCATCTCGCCGTATGTTAATCGTCTCCATGTCTCCTTTGGTCGGTCTCTATTACTTCTTCCTGTTGGGAGTCACCTCATAGCAACATGCGGGATGGAATAGGGTTGCATAAGGCATACATGACCTATCCATCTCCACCACCGTCTTTGTTTTTCTTTGGAGATCGGGATGGTGTTGGTTCTCCTATATGTCTTGGTTGGAGATGGTATTAGGTCAGAATATAAGTAATAGCGAATTTTCGGGCGCGAAGCGCCTGAATAAATTCCGCAATAAGTCAACGTGTCACGTGGTTTGGTCAGAGTTTGAATTCACTAATGGTTCTGAAAATTTGTGTTACGGTCTCGCAGTGACAGGAATATACTGAAAAATGGCCACCAATAGAATAACAAAAGTTACCTAAAATGCGTTATTCTGTAGCTCATGAATTTTCTTTTATATTTTAATGATGTTTAAAAATATTCCAAAAACTCAGTAGGCCTATCTAGAACACATTTTAATAAGGGAAATAAATACTCTGTTGCTTCGTATAGCACTTTGATCGACCGCCATCTTGGAACGCTGGGAAAACAGAGAGAAAACACAGAATGTGACAGCCTGCATAGAATCAGTAATTGATCAACTGATTACGCCATTAAAGTTCTTGTTCTAAACAAGGAAAGTCGTAATATTATACACTTACTAATGTACTAATGTAGTTATACAGTGAACTTAAAAACGAAAGCAGGTTCGTATCGACTATCGCCCTTCGTTACTTCGTACTCAAACTGCCCAAAAATGTCACAATTTGTCTACTGACTGTACATATATGAATCATATGATCAGCAATCATTCTGTACTGGATGATCATGTTACTAATAATTAAGGACATCTGACAAGTGTCTACTGCAGTGTTTCATTACTGACATGTACTACATGATGTAGCAGCGAGCTATGAGAATTGAACAAAATTATGAAAATGAACAATTTAATATTTAAGATAAAATTCGCTAAAATAGGCTGTGCCTTAGTTCATATTCTTCTTCTTAAGCACTGTTTCAGGAAGACATCAAGTCTGTTGGTTATGGCATTGGTTACTTTTCATAATTCAGCAACATACAGTAGAACAGACTCCTGAATAATCTGAGTCCTTAATAGCCTACTTTATCTAATGTCTATACTCTGTACAGAACAAGTCTTGTTAAATCTGGTATGTTAGCAATACATGTCCTACCATGTTTACAGTTCAAAATTACGCGTCTATCTAACAGAGTGCTAGTAAATCATCACGGAGATTTAAGCAATTGATGGGTTGAGGAGACGGAATATATATTTTCTTCATATGTTTCAGAGTACAAGTTCTACGTTACGTGAGATGGCTAAGACTCATCCATATATTAGATACGTGAAAGATGTTAGCGGAGAAGACAACCCTATCATTATTCTCTTCACGGATCAACAAATGTTTGACATCAAGAGATTCTGCTGTAGACGAGAAGGTGGTACCCCACTTGGAATTGACACAACCCACAAACACGGGAACTTTCAACTGACTTTCACAGTTTATAAGGATTTGTCTGTAATTCGTGAATCCAGTAGTAATCATCCGATTTGTTTGGGACCTGCTTTCATTCATTTGGATACTCGTTCACAAACGAATGTACTGGGAAGTTTTATGGAAGAAATAGCCGCCAACTTAAGTGCTGAAGAAGTCAAGAATTTTGTTATTGGTAGCAAGCAGGAACCGGAATTAGTGTCGTCTGTGAAACGTTGTTTTGATGGTGCGACCCACGTGTTCTGTACGATTCAACTGAAGCAGAAGCTGAACAAGATCATGAAAGAGAAAGCAGGATATACGCTAGATCAGAGAAAGCATATTGTAAATTGTTTATTTGGAGGCGATGGACTCACTTACACAACTGATCTAAACATATTCGAAGATGATGTAGACCTGATAAGAGATGTAGTTGACGAATTCGATGAAACCGTAGCCAACAGTGGAAAACAGTTTAGACCCTATTATGATTACGGACTGGTTCCGTTGCTGTACAAGAGTTTTGTGAAGCCATCCGTTCTGGGAAAAGTACAGAGAAACTGGACAAATAACAACACTATGATTGTTAGAAAGATGATTAAGTCGATCACATCTCGGAAGTTCATTGAGGAAGTACCAGAATTCCTTGAAGAAATCTACAAGGACGTGAAATTGCAGGCGGAGATGCGTTCACTCGCCTTAGCAGACACGGGCAACTACCTCGTTGACAAGCGGTTCTCTCATCATGTGATCTCGTATACTGAGGAACGTCTTTACAGATCACAGGAAGACTGGGAACGCAGAGTCCAGATATTTCAGAGAGATGCGGGTAAGCATTGTTTCCATGTACAAGTATAAATAGTGCGAACAATTCAACCTGGGCCTCAAACCATCTATCAGCAAAATCCAACAGTTGATGTATTGTCGGTCTTTGTTTTCATAAACGGAGAGTATTACGAACGTGTACATATGGGTAAACACTAATCTCTATCGACATCATAGTACGACTTTCTCGCGGAAGTGGATATATTCCACAAAGAAGCTTGTAATTGTATTCACCTATTCATGCATATAGGTCGAGGACTAGTTTAATTTGTTCGCACCATACTTTATACTTTATTATAAAACTCCACTGCTGTCATTGTGGTTTGTGCTTGTTTTCTCTGTTTTGTATTTTCGTACTCTGCAAAGTCTGCTGTTTCTGTGAGGGGCTTTTCTGTCTGTTTTATTATTATCTCAGACGATGATCGATGGTGGTTTAGATCTCGGTATTGAAATGCTGCAATGGTTACCGTTTGTGTTACCTGTCTGGTGCCAGGCATTGACGATAATCAATCAGTATGTGCATGGGTAAAATTCCAGTATTTTTAAGGAACTTCGGGAATGTCCCAAAACCTTTTTTTCTTATTTTTCCAATGTAAATTGGCAATTGTTTAGTATTTAAGGATTTTCAAAAAAGCTTTTACCCATGAATGTGTTTAGAATCAAAGAGCATCATAGGATAATTCGACGACCCATTTGAATGGAGAATCGTTATAATTTATAAACGCATTCCTTTAATAAAATATGTACTTAAGATAACAAAGACATTCTTAGGATGAAAACAAAATACCGGTATTCTATCTTCTACTTGAGTTATATGCATTTAACAAGTTTTGGGAAGATTTTGTGAGTATGTACATTGTATTATATATTTTCGTAGTAGAATGTGGAAGTATGGTTGTAGAATACAGGACGTATCGTTGTATAATGTCGGAAGTTGGGTTGTAGAATACCAGAAGAATGGTTGTAGAATACCGGAAATGGTTGTAGGATACCGGAGGTATGATTATAGAAGACAAGATGCATCGTTGTAGAATACCGGAAGTATGGTTGTAGAATACCGGAAGTATGTGTGTAGAATACCGGAAGTATGGTTTATGAATACCGGAAGTATGGTTGTAGGAAGTATGGTTGTAGAATACCGGAAGTATGGTTGTAGAATACCGGAAGTATGGTTGTAGAATTCCGGAAGTATGGTTGTAGAATACCGGAAGTATGGTTGAAGAATACCGGAAGTATGGTTGTAGAATACCGGAGGTATGATTATAGAAGACAAGATGCATCGTTGTAGACTACCGGAAGTATGGTTGTAGAATACCGGAAGTATGGTTGTAGAATACCGGGGGTATGATTATAGAAGACAAGATGCATCGTTGTAGAATACCGGAAGTATGGTTGTAGAATACCGGAAGTATGGTTGAAGAATACCGGAAGTATGGTTGTAGAATACCGGGGGTATGATTATAGAAGACAAGATGCATCGTTGTAAAATACCGGAAGTATGGTTGTAGAATACCGGAAGTATTATTATAGAATACAAGATGCATCGTTGTAAAATACAGGAAGTATGGTTGTAGAATACCGGAAGTATTATTATAGAATACAAGATGCATCGTCGTAGAATACCGGAAGTATGGTTGTAGAATACCGGAAGTATGATAATAGAATACAAGATGCATCGTCGTAGAATACCGGAAGTATGGTTGTAGAATACCGGAAGTATGATAATAGAATACAAGATGCATCGTTGTAGAATACCGGTAGTATGGTTGTAGAATACCGGAAGTATGGTTGTAGAATACCGGAAGTATGGTTGTAGAATACCGGAAGTATGGTTGTAGAATACCGGAAGTATGGTTGTAGAATACCGGAAGTATGGTTGTAGAATACCGGAAGTATGGTTGTAGAATACCGGAAGTATGGTTGTAGAATACCGGAAGTATTATTATAGAATACAAGATGCATCGTCGTAGAATACCGGTAGTATGGTTGTAGAATACTGGAATGAAGCTTTAAAATTATTATAGAATACCGGAAGTAATGTTTCAAAATACCGGAAGTGGACATGTTGAATACCGGTAGTGTTTTTGCTACTAACCATGGTTAGTATATTTATGTTCAGATTTTCATTTCTTGCTTTATTTTCAGCTCAACCAGACCAAGACAAACTCCTTTTCCATGAGGACCCACCGATATTTGTCGTGAAAAGTGCATCTACTATATCCAAACCAACTCAAGTAAAACGAAAGATGAATGAACAGTGTGGTACCCAAAAGCGTGTAAGATGGTGTGAGTCTGTAGAAACCATTAGCTGAATCGATGTAAGTATTTACACTACGAAAATTGTATGGGACATTAAGTAATTATACAAATATTGTAAATACTTACAGTTATATGTAAATTGTATGGTATGAAACAGGAAGAAAAAATGTGTAATATGGAAACATTGTACTGGAATTGTCGAGTATGTACCATGTAAGGAGAGGGCTAATATAGGCCAAGCATGTTGCCCAACCATATTTCATTAGAAATAAAATAATTATACATTAAATGAAATAAATAAAAAATAATAATAAATAAAACAGCCGAAGTAGAATGATTTCCAGTTCATTATATGTGTACATTTATAATATAGGACAACCAGATAAATTAATAAAAAATACTTAAAACTGAACCTACTGTCAATTCGTTATTATTAATTTTAACCAATCTCATCGATTTGATGATCTCAGTAATGCGGGGAAAATTAAAAGAATTGTTAACACTTGTATTCAATCAGAAACCTCAATACATTAAGGATGCGTTAGCTTCATATGCAATATAATTCTTCAAACTTTTTTTCGGAAGAATAAAAGAAATGAGAGAGAACGGCATAATTTGTTTTGATCGCCTAAAACTTATAAACGTCGCGCTTCTGTAGTATGTGGTCCTACTAAGACTTTAGTACATTAACTTAGTTAACGCACTCATCTCATTTTCACAAAGATAAAATAGATAATAATAATGATACATGAATCTTATATTTTATTATTCTTTGCTTCAGATATCCAACAACCGGACAACAGATCAACTACTTATGCTTAATCTGAATTGGGACGTCCAAGTTCCCGTGTTTTGAATATTCATATACTTGCGTTTTGAACATGGACATATTTATTTGTATGTACTTGTGTTTTGTATAGGAGCACCCATACACTTCTGTGTTTTGAAAAGGGACAGTCATACCCGTGCGTTGTGAGTAGGGACATTCATATATACATGTGTTTTGAAAAGGGACAGCCATACACTTGCGTTGTGAGTAGGGACATTTATATATATGTGTGTTTTGAATAGGGACATGTGTATGTGTTTAAATAGGGACATCTTTCAGGCATAATCGTGCAAAATAAGGCGTCATGATTGAGTAAGACCTCCTTTGGTACTATATGTTTACATGTTGCATTTAAAATCGCTGCCAAATCGAATGTGCTAGAAAATGATAGTTGTAATAATAGAAATATTATGTTTATATATGTGTTGTTATTTATCAATGCTTATGTAATTTCAATATAAAACCACCCAATACTTTAATTGCGAGTGTTGATAGTGGCGGTGTTTAACATAGTCCCATACAATCAACATATACGACAGTTTATATTCTTCCTAAACATATCTCTAGATTAAATGCATGTAAAGTCCGTTGATTCAGGTCTGTCACTCGAATACAAATTATTTGCTTTCCATGACATACAAGATCTTTTTCAGCAGATTGACCTTTTTTTCCAGTACCCTGTGAAACCTGTATTCTCCATGGTTTCACCGGGTGTTGGAAGAAGTAATTACAATTCTTATGTCTATTATTGTGTCCCAATGATAGAACTGTAGCCAAAAACCATGTGGTATTGCTACCCTAAAGCGGTAACAATCGGTAATGTAATGTTCAACGTCAACAAACGTAATATTCAACGTCAACAAATTTTATTTTCTGTGATCACAAGTTAAATAAAATTGATCTTACACCAAAAATCAACAAATTTTCTGTTTATTATATGCCTCAGTTCCTCTTTAATATGTGCCGTAATTGGCTTAATTGGAAAAATTACGTCGAAATTAGAACAACGCATATTTTAAAGCCCGGTGTCGTTGACGTTTTTCTGCATGATACTGGAACCAGCTTCTAAAACAGTGAAAATAAAAAAGTGGTAATTTCACTGTTATTTTCATTGTTATTTTCACTGTTATTTTCACTGAAAACCTCCATAATCCATTGAAAGCAAATACATTTTTTTTGTAATAAAACTAATTTTAAAATACTCTACAAAGCCTTGGGCAATTATTCTTTTGTTCATGTATACATATCGTAGATGGGAGCGGTGGCATAGAGGTAGGGAGCGCGCTTCCGTATCGAGAGATCCCGATTTCGATCCCCGTCTAGCTACGCCACTTCTCAATTTGTCTGAGCAAGAATTATCCACATGCTCCAATCGGCCAAAGTGTGAATCGGTTTATGTGAGTGCTGTGTATGTACATGTTCGATATTCATTGGCTTGGCTGCACACCCATCCGAAGAGAAATATTCTCCTCGGGGAGACTCGAACGTAGGTTTTCTTAGGTAGCCCGATGACCAGGGGAAGTTAAAATCACAAATGGAGGCTGAACTGCTGAAAGTAGCCCTCGAAAATTGGTATCTTAACTTTTTTTTAAATACATGTAAATAGTTTTGACGAGCAATATTATGTTCAACTTTACAAACACCTAACGGTGATTTAACATGGTAGTGTATCAAATTGATCGTGAACAAAAATATATAGCCAACATTGATGTTTATAAGATTAATTCTAATGTAAGATTTCTATCAAAATATTATGGTATTTTTATCAAAAGAAAATGCATCGGCCGGGAATCGAACCCGGGCCGCCCGCGTGGCAGGCGAGCATTCTACCACTGAACCACCGATGCTTCACATTTATCTTTTCCACAATGTTTACCACAATTTATGTGCGCTATATAATACATCACATCCAACGCGTATTGACAAGTTGACAAGCGCCACGTCAACGTTAACGTTTAATGTCCGGCCATCAATCAGTGAGTCAGTACGGAGTTAACTCCCTTGTACTAAACATAAACAATTTTCATTATAGAAGTTCAGCGGGGTTTAAAATAAATACATATAAGTGATGTTTAATTGTTACAGTATGGGTATTTAATGTGATCCTGGACCTTACATTGTTACAGTACGGATATTTAACGTGATCCTGGACCTTACATTAATTAGCATCTATTAACAGCCTGATATGTCATTCCTATCATTCCTATAAGCCGATTGTATGTTTCATAAGTTGAGTGTATCACGTAACACTTGAAGTGTTATAGTTACTGAAGTCTTTAAGAAAATATATTGCACTATTTGCTCGTGGAAATTGATAAAGATCCTATCATCGCAAGAACATTGTAAAATATTCATGCATAAATGTTAGGATCACATCAATATATCCATACTAATTAAGGTGAATTTTAATATGTTTCTGTGATAGAGTCGATGTACAAAGTCTTGTTTTGATTCTATACTGTTTATTGGGTGTTATTGAAGTATGAGATGTAACAACTTATTTACATGTAGATCTACAGACACACAGTTGAACTTCGATGCCTCGAACACTGTATCAAATTACCCCAAACACCCTAGATGCCTCGAACTGGTTCTTTGGTCCCGGAAAATCCCTTCTTTCTTCGTAGTGTAAAACAATAGAAGACTCAAACAAAATCTAGGTCGGATACTCGAACTTTGGATCGGACGGTCCCTGGCTTTGATTTACCTGTAGATGGATCGAATATAACTGGCAGTAAAAGAGAACGTGTAAACTCCTTTCCTTAGCAAACCAAGTATATCCCCAGACATGCTTTGCTTGCAGTGCTTTGATTGACTTTGTGTTGTGCTTTATTGTTTATGTCCTTTTTCAACAAGAGGCATGGATAGTACTCATTTTAAGAATTGAATAGACATTTTCTGCAGTTCTTCGGTGTATGAACTGTCGGGAAAATCACCCCTAATTTAAATAAACGTCGAGGACATCTCGTCAAAATCGGCCGAATAATAAACCACCTACGATTATTTTTAACATTGTGTTAACAGATTATTTCTTGCGTTCTCAGCCAAACATTACGTCACATACCACGTGGTATGTCCACACTGAATATGTCTATGTCGGATTTTACGATGATTTAACAGGGGTTACTGTGTTTGTATCAAATTGATCGTTAATAAATGTAAGTTCCCTGTATAAGATTCGTTCTAATGTAAAAAAGGTAAATGTCACTGTGGCCTTGATTGTTGACCTACTTACCTCAAAATCAATAGGGGTCATCTACTGCCGATGATCAACCTCCATGTAAAGTTTGAAGATCCTAGGTCAAAGTGTTCTTGAGTTATTGAACGGAAACCAATTAGTCAGAAATGGTAAAGGTCACACTGACCTTGACCTTTGATCTACTGTTGATGACCAACCTCAATGTAAAGTATGAAGATCCTAGGTAAAAGCGTTCTTGGGTTATTGAATGGAAACCAATTAAATAGTCAGAAACGGTAAAGGTCACAGTGACCTTGACCTTTATTCTACTGACCGACCGACAGACAGACCAAACTACAGACATGTGCAAAGCAACATACCCCCTCATCAAAGATGGGGGGGGCATAATTAGAGATTACAGTAACATAATATAATGGGGGTTATATTAAAAGAAAATGCATCGGCCGGGAATCGAACCCGGGCCGCCCGCGTGGCAGGCGAGCATTCTACCACTGAACCACCGATGCTTCACATTAAACAAGTTCAAAATGTTAGCCACACTTTTGTGCGCTATATAATACATCACTTTCAACGCGTATTGACAAGTTGACAAGCGCCACGTCAACGTCTGTAATGTCCGGCCATCAATCAGTGAGTCCGTACGGAGTTAACTCCCTTTGACTAAACAATGATCCTGGACCTTACATTAGGAATTGCAAGCAATACAGAAGTTTTTTGTCGGAATCAAAATATTTTTTGACGTGCATAATCCCCTTATTGCCCCCTATCCACATACCAAGTTTCATAAACCTAGCTTGACAACTGTTTCAGTTATGTCAGGCTCGAGATTTTTTGACGCAAAAAATGACGGACATACTGAGGGCAAACCTATAGTCCCCTATGGTCAAAAACCGGTAGGGGACAAATAAGCATAATTTAACAGCTGATATCTTGTCTATATGTATAACCCTGGCTGACATTGGTCAAAGAGCCTTCGGTTTTTTAATCGCCGGCGAATGTTCAGACTTCATAGAGTACTGATAATTTCACGTTATCCTCGACTTTCGTAGCCAAAAATTACGTCACATACCACCCTTAATATGTATATGTCGGATTTTAGCAGCCGAGCATTTTAAACTACATGTAATTATCACAGTGTGGGTATACCCCATGCCACTTACAATAAAGCAGCAGTCAAATTGTTCAATTTCAGACTATATATTGCCTTTCCCGACCAGATGAAGTTGACTTATCAGCATCAATTATTTTATTTGGGGTTTGAAGGCCATGGCAGCTGCCCCTTTCCGTGCAAGATCACATGGCACTATGTCCAGCGAAAAATCGTCTTCAAATCTAAGAAATAGTTTAATAAGGCACGCATGAGACATGGAACGGGTAATCTCAGAAATAACAGTTCCATCTATATCTATGTGAACTGAAAAATGCATGCCCTCATGACAATAAAAAAATATTAATTCTATACTACATCTATAAATGAGAATAAAACATTATTAGGTGAAGGCAAACAAATAGTGACCAATGTGTACAGCTACAAAGCTACAAATATACTAACAAACTAGGTAAATGATTAAGATAAAATGTAGCGTTAAGTTCGGCAATGTTTGGCCCCGGCTTACAAATTCGGTCTGCCGACAATACAAAGGGCTTGGCCGCCTTAAAGTAAAATCACCTATCCTGAAGTTATAGCTGCCAATGTTTGAATCTTCATACAAGAAAAATGTTTTTCGATGCATATATTTTTCCTTACATGGGTTGTTGTTGTACTATTTGGGGTAAATGTAACATCAAGATTTCTTAAATAATATGTACTGATTTCGAAAGCATGCAGCCCGAATAATTCTGGACAAAAAATGTGATACACAGTCTGATGATCTGTTTTACAGCTTAAAAGAGTATGGAATTATCTGACCAAATCAATAACAACAAAGCCATTTCAGTAAATAAATCTCTAAATTATCCCATTATATACAAAGCAACATACCCCCTCATCAAAGATGGGGGGGGGGCATAATTAGATTTATACAGTAACATATATAATGGGGGTTATATTAAAAGAAAATGCATCGGCCGGGAATCGAACCCGGGCCGCCCGCGTGGCAGGCGAGCATTCTACCACTGAACCACCGATGCTTCACATTAAACAAGTTCAAAATGTTAGCCACACTTTTGGGCGCTATATAATACATCACTTTCAACGCGTATTGACAAGTTGAAAAGCGCCACGTCAACGTCTGTAATGTCCGGCCATCAATCAGTGAGTCCGTACGGAGTTAACTCCCTTTGACTAAACAATGATCCTGGACCTTACATTAGGAATTGCAAGCAATACAGAAGTTTTTTGTCGGAATCAAAATATTTTTTGACGTGCATATTCCCCTTATTGCCCCCTATCCACATACCAAGTTTCATAAACCTAGCTTGACAACTGTTTCAGTTATGTCATGCTCGAGATTTTTTAACGCACGAAATGACAGACATACTGAGGGCAAACCTATAGTCCCCTATGGTCAAAAACCGGTAGGGGACAAATAAGCATAATTTAACAGCTGATATCTTGTCTATATGTATAACCCTGGCTGACATTGGTCAAAGAGCCTTCGGTTTATTAATCGCCGGCGAATGTTCAGACTTCATAGAGTACTGATAATTCCACATTATCCTCGACTTTCTTAGCCAAAAATTACGTGAAAAATGTTTTTCGATGCATATATTTTTCCTTACATGGGTTGTTGTTGTACTATTTGGGGTAAATGTAACATAATGATTTCTTAAATAATATGTACTGATTTCGAAAGCATGCAGCCCGAATAATTCTGGACAAAAAATGTGATACACAGTCTGATGATCTGTTTTACAGCTTAAAAGAGTATGGAATTATCTGACCAAATCAATTACAACAAAGCCATTTCAGTAAATAAATCTCTAAATTATCCCATTATATACCATGTTTTTTTCCAATGTACATAAAATACATCGTTAAAATGTCTGGACTATAAATAAACCACAGATGCATGTATTTTAACTCGTTTATATATATTTTGAAGAAAAGACAATGCATGAATATACGAAACATGTAGAAACATGGCTATTTGATATCATCTATATAATCACACAAAGAGCGTTCCTTTATTTATAATCATTGTGATCACATCGGTTGAAATGACGTTATACTAATGGTAAGGACATAAGCAATTCATAAATATTTCCAAAACACTTATATGATGTTAATAATACAACGGGATGATGTCCTAGCCTGTTTAATCATGCATGATCTGCGTTTACATATATATAAGCGTGTTTAAAAGATTCCAATCTGGTTTGATAAGTTACACTTGCTATTGTACACGCTAGTGTCCAACAATGTCCATGATTAGCCGAATGTTGATAACAGAATAGACAAGTATAGTAAACTTAGTGAAGTCCCTACTAAAGACACTTCTGAACCTCTTCTTATAATATAACTTTGTATTAGTACCCCAAGTCCATATCAGCATCAGCATCAGCAAACATGTTCACGTATGGTACATTATACACAGACAACATGTTTCTCTTGGCCCGACATCGACAACGTTTGCCTCTACCCCTACACACCCTTCCTTTGGCGGCACATTTTCCTCCTTGGCATCTAGGTGTGCGGATATCTTTGCAGCCATTCCCAGTAGGCATACAGCTCCTTCCCTCTGCCAAAGCTGCATCCAAAGCAATCAGGAGTAGCAAACACACGGCGATTTTCATCGTTAGAGAATATCTGCAAAATGTAAGTAACGCAACGTAACTAAAGCATATTGCAGAAAATATAAATGCCGTTAATGACTTCTTATATTGTCTATATATTCTGTTACCAGGGGCCGTTTCATTAAACAGAACTGGTAACGTTTGTACTAAAACTGCGGTTTCTTAATGTGTAAATGTTAAAGCATGACATTAGATTTAAAGATTCATGGACAGTAATTCAGTTAAAATTGTGGAAACACTCGGTATACTAGTAATTATCATGTCCTTGGTAGTCCTGTCCTAGAACCTCGTACACCGCTCCGTACATAGTGTTTGTCGATGGTTTTGTCGAAGTTTATCAAGCGAATCCACTGGGTTATGTATAGTTGGAATTTTATTACCGTTATTAATGGGAACAGCCTATTTCATATAGGAGTGTGAGCCCGTATACCAACCGTTAATTTGTAATTGTACATTTAAAAAAGAGCTAGGGTAACGCACCCGGATTCCTTTATCACACCTCTGTCTCTCCGTTGATCAGACAAAAAAATGAAATTTGCGATAATGCCCCAGAGTGGACCATGCAAATAAATAGGAAGAAGTAGAAGAGGTACAGAACATGGTTCGCACGAAATGTACCGTTATATATTTAACGACTGTACCTGTTTAACTCATCGACCCGTCCAATGAATATTCAATATCAAAGAACCTGCGACAGGTAGAAAAAAATCGACTAATTAGCATACATGTGCAATGGTTCTTATGTGTAACCAAAATTAAACACATTTCATCGGTCATCTCAATTCTTAATTTGCATTAGTAAACATCTGACACCTGGTCAGTTTGTGGACAGACTATGAAGCGAAATATGCTGCAGATGGAATGCCTTCACGAAACATAAACTCAAGTAAAACAGCCTACAGTCATAAAATGTCCAGTGTGCCAAACAACAACATATGCCAAACAACAAAACAAGACAATGGAGCATGTTTCAAGGCATCTCAATCTCATTGAGAATCTATAAATTCTTACCTTTTTCTGAATTCTAAAATGGGTCACCGTATTGCAGCCACCAATATGTGACAACAATGGTATAATACAATAGATGGACAGAATGGTGAGGTAAATTCTTCCTTAATAAATCACAGTTGACTTACCAAACGGATGTCCGTGTGGAATAATATATATTCCTCGTTCCTGGTGATATCCATCGCCAGTATAAGTATAGGAGAGATCATGTTTGTATACAGAGGTAATCATATGCAAATGTGCCCACCAGCTAGCTATTGGTGAATGACAGGTTTTTATTTTCATTCATCTAATAGATTGCCGGTGGGCATTTTACATATAAATACAACATATGTAGTTGATCTTCCCTATTAGATAAAGTAGGCCAGTAAAAGCAAACGAAACTCTTTACTAACCAGCAAATGGTTGCAAATGCTGTTAAGCTTCAAACGCACATACCAATAATGAGTAATTTTGATTGATTTGTACATTTACTTGCATGCTTATAGGCTAATGTAGATCGTTATGGTTTACGTTTCCTGTCACCAAGGGTAGAAAACCAGTCCTAATAACCCGATTGTATGTTTCATAAGTTGAGTGTATCACGAAGACACTTGAGGTGTTATAGCAACTGAAGTATTAAAGAAATATATTGCACTATTTGCTCGTGGAAATGGATAAAGATTCTATAATCGCAAGAACATGGTAAAATATTCATGCATAAAGGTTAGGATCACATCAATATATCCGTACTAATTAAGGTGAATTTTAAATGTTGTTGTGATAGAGTCGATGTACTAAGTCTTGTTTTCACTGTATGCTGTTTAACAGATTGTTTTATGATTTTGGGTGTTATTGAAGTATGAGATGTTACAACTTATTTACATGTACAGACACACAGTTGAACTTCGATGCCTCGAACACTGTATCAAGTTTCCTCGAACACCCTAGATGCCGCGAACAGTATCAAGTTTCCTCGAACACCCTAGATGCCTCGAACTGGTCCTTTGGTCCCGGAAAAATCCCTTCTTTCTTCATATTGTGAACCAATTAGAAGACTCGAACATTATCTAGGTCGAACACTCGAACTGATTGGACGGTTCCTGGCTATGATTTACCTGTAGATGGATTGAACATAACTTGCAGTAAAAGAGAACGTGTTTATTCTACAAACACTTTTGATCCTTTAAATTTACATGTACTGCCTTCTGTTCAGTCACTAAACTCCTTTCCTCAGCAAACCAAGTATATCCACAGGCATGCTTTGCTTGTAGCGCTTTGTGTTGTGCTTTATTGTTAATGTCCTTTTTCAACAAGCGGCATGGATATTGCTCATTATCGGCTTGAGAGTCGAGGATATCTCGTTAAAATCGGCCGAATAATAAACCACCTACGATTGTTTTTAACCTTGTGTTGACGGATTATTTCTTGCGTTCTTAGCCAAACATTACGTCACATACCACGTGATATGTCCAAACTGAATATGTCTATGTCGGATTTTACGATGATTTAACAGTGGTTACTGTGTATTGTATCAAATTGATCGTTAATAAATTGATGTTCCCTGTATAAGATTCGTTCTAATGTAAACAAAATGGTAAACATCACTGTGGCATCGATTGTTGACCTACTTACCTCAAAATCAATAGGGGTCATCTGCCGTCAATGATCAACCTCCATGTAAAGTTTGAAGATCATAGGTCAAAGTGTTCTTGAGTTATTGAACGGAAACCAATTAGTCAGAAATGGTAAAGGTCACACTGACCTTGACCTTTGATCTACTGATCCCAAAATAAAAAGGGGTCATCTTCTGTTGATGACCAACCTCAATGTTAAGTATGAAGATCCTAGGTAAAAGCGTTCTTGGATTATTGAATGGAAACCAATTAAATAGTCAGAAATGGTAAAGGTCACAGTGAACTTGACCTTTAATCTACTGACCCCAAAATCTTTTGGGGTCATCTACCATTGATGACCAACCTCCATGTAAATTTTGAAGATCCTATGTAGAAGCGTTCTTGAGTTATTGAACGGAAACCATTTTATACGACCGACAGACAGACAGACCGAACTACAGACATGTGCAAAGCCTTAAAAGAAAATGCATCGGCCGGGAATCGAACCCGGGCCGCCCGCGTGGCAGGCGAGCATTCTACCACTGAACCACCGATGCTTCACATTAAACAGGTTCAAAATCTTAGCCACACTTTTTGTGCGCTATATAATACATCACTTTCAACGCGTATTGACAAGTTGACAAGCGCTACGTCAACGTTAACGTCTGTAATGTCCGGCCATCAATCAGTGAGTCCGTACGGAGTTAACTCCCTTTGACTAAACAATGATCCTGGACCTTACATTAGGAATTGCAAGCAATACAGAAGTTTTTTGTCGGAATCAAAATATTTTTTGACGTGCATAATCCCCTTATTGCCCCCTATCCACATACCAAGTTTCATAAACCTAGCTTGACAACTGTTTCAGTTATGTCAGGCTCGAGATTTTTTGACGCACGAAATGACAGACATACTGAGGGCAACCTATAGTCCCCTATGGTCAAAAACCGGTAGGGGACTAATAAGCATAATTTAACAGCTGATATCTTGTCTATATGTATAACCCTGGCTGACATTGGTCAAAGAGCCTTCGGTTTATTAATCGCCGGCGAATGTTCAGACTTCATAGAGTACTGATAATTTCACGTTATCCTCGACTTTCGTAGCCAAAAATTACGTCACATACCACCCTTAATATGTATATGTCGGATTTTAGCAGCCGAGCATTTTAAACTAATTATCACAGTGTGGGTATACCCTATGCCACTTACAATAAAGCAGCAGTCAAATTGTTCCATTTCAGACTATATATTGCCTTTCCCGACCAGATGAAGTTGAATTATCAGCATCAATTATTTTATTTGGGGTTTGAAGGCCATGACAGCTGCCCCTTCCAGTGCAAGATCACATGGCACTATGTCCAGCGAAAAATCGTCTTCAATTCTAAGAAATAGTTTGATAAGTCACGCATGAGACATGGAACGGGAAATCTCAGAAATAACAGTTACATCTATATCTATGTGAACTGAAAAATGCATGCCCTCATGACAATAAAAAATATTTAATTCTATACTACATCTATAAATGAGAATAAAACATTATTAGGTGAAGGCGAACAAATAGTGACCAATGTGTACAGCTACAAAGCTTCAAATATACTAACAAACTAGGTAAATGATTAAGATAAAATTTAGCGTTAAGTTCGGCAATGTTTGGCCCCGGCTTACAAATTCGGTCTGCCGACAATACAAAGGGCTTGGCCGCCTTAAAGTAAAATCACCTATCCTGAAGTTATAGCTGCCAATGTTTGAATCTTCATACAAGAAAAATGTTTTTCGATGCATATATTTTTCCTTACATGGGTTGTTGTTGTACTATTTGGGGTAAATGTAACATCAAGATTTCTTAAATAATATGTACTGATTTCGAAAGCATGCAGCCCGAATAATTCTGGACAAACAATGTGATACACAGTCTGATGATCTGTTTTACAGCTTAAAAGAGGATGGAATTATCTGACCAAATCAATTACAACAAAGCCATTTCAGTATATAAATCTTTAAACTATCCCATTATATACCATGTTTTTTTCCAATGTACTTAAAATACATCGTTAAAATGTCTGGACTATAAATAAACCACAGATGCATGTATTTTAACTCGTTTATATATATTTTGAAGAAAAGACAATGCATGAATATACGAAACATGTAGAAACATGGCTATTTGATATCATCTATATAATCACACAAAGAGCGTTCCTTTATTTATAATCATTGTGATCACATCGGTTGAAATGACGTTATACTAATGGTAAGGACATAAGCAATTCATAAATATTTCCAAAACACTTAAATGATGTTAATAATACAACGGGGTGATGTCCTAGCCTGTTTAATCATGCATGATCTGCGTTTACTTATATATAAGCGTGTTTAAAAGATTCCAATCTGGTTTGATAGGTTACACTTGCTATTGTACACGCTAGTGTCCAACAATGTCCATGATTAGCCGAATGTTGATAACAGAATAGACCATATAGTATAATAAATGAGGTCCCTACTAAAGACACTTCTGACCCTCTTCTTTGTATTAGTGTTCCAAGTCAGCATTAACAAACATGCTCACGTACGGTACATGATACACAGACAGCATGTGTGTCTTGGCCCGACACCGACACCACCAGCCTCTACCCTTACACACCCTTTGTTTGGCGGCACATTTTCCTTCTTGAAATTTAGGTGTGCGGGTATCTTTGCAGCCGCCATTCACAGTAGGCAAACAGATCCTTCTCCCTGCCAAAGCTGCATCCAAAGCAATCAGGAGTAGCAAACACACGGCGATTTTCATCGTTAGAGAATATCTGCAAAATGTAAGTAACGCAACGTAACTAAAGCATATTGCAGAAAACAAAATGTTTGTGGATGGTTTTGTCGAAGTTCATCAAGCGAATCCACTGGGTTATGTATAGTTGGAATTTTATTACCGTTATTAATGGGAACAGCCTATTTCATATAGGAGTGTGAGTCCGTATACCAACCGTTAATTTGTAATTGTACATTTAAAAAAGGGCTAGGGTAACGCACCCGGATTCCTTTCTCACACCTCTGTCTCTCCGTTGATTAAATTCTGCCCTTGTCAGACAAAAAAATGAAATTTGCGATAATGCCCCAGAGTGGACCATGCAAATAAATAGGAAGAAGAAGAAGAGGTACAGAACATGGTTCGCACGAAATGTACCGTTATATATTTAACGACTGTACCTGTTTAACTCATCGACCCGTCCAATGAATATTCAATATCAAAGAACCTGCGACCAGTAGAAAAAAATCGACTAATAAGCATACATGTGCAATGGTTCTTATGTGTAACCAAAATTAAACACATTTCATCGGTCATCTCAATTCTTAATTTGCATTAGTAAACATCTGACACCTGGTCAGATTGTGGACAGACTATGAAGCGAAATATGCTGCAGATGGAATGCCTTCACGAAACATAAACTCAAGTAAAACAGCCTACAGTCATAAAATGTCCAGTGTGCCAAACAACAACATATGCCAAACAACAAAACAAGACAATGGAGCATGTTTCAAGGCATCTCAATCTCATTGAGAATCTATAAATTCTTACCTTTTTCTGAATTCTAAAATGGGTCACCGTATTGCAGCCACCAATATGAGACAACAATGTTAATAATATAATAAATGGGCAGAATGGTGAGGTAAATTCTTCCTTTAATAAATCACAGTTGACTTACCAAACGGATGTCCGTGTGGAATAATATATATTCCTCGTTCCTGGTGATATCCATCGCCAGTATAAGTATAGGAGAGATCATGTTTGTATACAGAGGTAATCATATGCAATTGTGCACACCAGCTAGCTATTAGTGAATGACAGGTTTTTATTGTTCA
This sequence comes from Spisula solida, assembly GCA_947247005.1. Taxonomy (NCBI): domain Eukaryota; kingdom Metazoa; phylum Mollusca; class Bivalvia; order Venerida; family Mactridae; genus Spisula; species Spisula solida. The sequence continues at coordinate 2,019,978 of OX365946.1, read as the reverse complement.
TTCATCTAATAGATTGCCGGTGGGCACTTTACATACGAATACAACATATGTAGTTGATATTCCCTAGATTAAATTTTAATTAGATTAAGCCATACAAACTAATTGTTTTGTAATATTAAGGTCCTAGAATAAAACCAATGTAGAAGAGCCCTACAATAAAAAAAAATTTGGTAGCCTTGTCTAGGCAAAATTAAATAAAATGCAATTTCATCAATTCTAATAAATGAATTAGCAAAATATATTTAACTGACGTGAACAAATATCGACAATGTATTTCAATCATTTTCGATAATAGACACCCGTATAATACAATCAGGGCTAAGCATTAAAATCAAATTAATAATATAAAAATGCAGAAAAAGCACGTCAGTAGAAGACCGACTTTAAAACCATCTATGTCTAAAAGTCGTTTTATACATGTTTATGGAAAATAAAAGCGTCCAAATGAGCCAGATCGATTCCATTAAATCTTAATCAAATTTGGGAAACAACGGGAGGTAGTACATTTTATGGCACGTGCTTCCTGTTAATTGGTTTGTCACCAATTATACCGACTCGCAATATACACCATCGTTATGAAAACGGTATACACTGTTGTTGAGAACCATGAACGCTTTGATTTTATCAATATTGCCGGTAAATTGGACGTCAAAGCCGGTAAGCCTGTAATCACATCAGATTGCTCAATGCCTGAGAAATGGTAGGCCTGAAAGGCGTGTCTTGGCTGTTGTACAGTCCAGTACAGATTTTGAATCTACATATAAGACGAAGATTCTGGTGTTTATCACATGCTGCACGTGAATTTCTTGATTTTGCATACATGTTTATAAGACCATTCAAACGAGTCGAACATGTTTGGTATTTAGAGCAATTTATTACGAATTATTGTGCTTGGGGCTCAACAGCCGTTTGTGTGGTTACTATGCTGAACATTTCTTTCTCCTTTACTGTATGATTATATCTAGCATCGAACATATTAATAATTTCTACTCATATGTAACTGTACGGAAATACCGTATGTTAACCACATCCGAAATGTGCAGTTCATGCTACAGTTGTTCTCACGTTGCACATTCGGGTAAATATTATAATTTTTTGTTTTCTACATAAAACCATTTAATGTGCCCGATTGCATTTTATATTTACATTCTACACTTTCGTCGTGATTATTCATTGTCATTGGGTCACCTGTCAATATGTGTGCTGTATAAAGTTAAGCCACATTCTCTAATTGTTGAGTGAGTGTACCAGTACTCGGATGAAGTGTTTGTCGGATAAATTTTTAAACGATTTTTTGGGCAATACATGCCAGTTAGAATACAATATTGTAAATTTTCGAAACACATTCGTTGCAAGCATAAAGTATTGAATTATTACAATTATCACAGCAAATGACAGAGCTTTGTCTGTGTTTTCTCCAAACTGTGGCCGAATGCCTCATACTCACTCCCTCAGTTCCTTATTGTCAGACCAACCCGACTCGCATAGCGCCTAATGGAAAGGTAACTGTATTATAATGTCAATCTACTGAGCCCATGTTTGAAGTGGAACAAATCAAGGGCCTCAGCAATCATGCAATCATAAGATGCTGGCAGGGAGTTCCAGATCAAATATTGTGTTTGAAAGTTCTAAGGTAATCAACAAAACTATTATCCCTGATTCTCGTATCGTCGTGCTTTCTCGTATTTTCGGCAAGCATCAAAACTTCGAATTAATTTGATAGTTTTAACATATTTTAGTTGATTTCCTCAAAAAAATAAATCAGATTTGGACAAAAAACGAAAATTTTCGAAAAAAAATAAAAAATGGCGAACATTTCAAAAAAGTGAAACAACCCATATTATTCTTGCTCAAACTTTTTTTTGAATGGTTTTCAACCACAAATGAGAATTTACACGTGTGGTTGTAGGACAATATTACAAATTGGGCCCAATATAAAGTTTGTAAGAGTACCAGTCGAGGCACAATACGAAAATGACGACTATACGAGAAAGTTCACTTGAACTCAGATTATGGAGGTCACGTGATGTGATGCTAAAAATAGACCATACAAGTTATTTTTTTCGTGTTTTTGTTGATTGCATGTTTTGCTTAAGTGGTTTAGTCATATTTTCCTCTAATTAAAAAATTCAAAAAGTTTTTTAAAATGCTTTTAAAATAATTTTTGTGCTTAGATGCCCGAAAATAGGGAACAACAGGATATGCATGCTAGTTATATTAACATGATCACTCTTGAATTGTTGTGATAGTATTTTTGTGATGGTATGAGTGATAAAAATAAAAGTGACTGTACAGTTTACTTCAATATATAAATTATAGGCAGTGGCTAGGGAACCGGCACTGGAACACTAGACAGCGAAATTATTCGTCCGCCACCGGTTCGCTAGCAAACGGTATGTACACTGGCTAGGAAACCATCATGAACTTCATGAACATCATTCTATGCATTAGGCATCCGGAATTTCTTGTGGTAAGTATCACCACTTTCTACTTACTTATAATAAACTACAAATTCTGCAAGACATGTCAGTGCATTTATCTGTATCCATTTTGTGACCAGCCATGTATAAATTATAATACTAATAATAATAATAAAGACTTTATTTAAAGAGGCAACACAGTTGGGTATACCCAGTCTTCCCTGTGAGCCTCATTAACACATTTACATAATATGTACAGTAATAACAGAAGATAACAATTAACAATAACAACAATAACAAAACAAAATTATGACTTGGCTGAAAACAGATTTTGTTTAAAATGTACTGTTATGCATATATAAGGAAAAGATACAGTAAGTCATTGACACAACCGGTTGGAGCTATGACCAGGACCTAAAAGATCTTTCAAATGAAAGAAATGGTTTGTTGATCACCAGAGAACCACCACTATAGATATTTGCTTTTGAATGTGTTAACACTTTCAGATACTTTTATATCATATGGAAGTGAGTTCCACAATTTAGCACCCGAGTATGCCAATGATTTTCTGAAAAAATCTCTCTAAGAAACAATTTAAACAAATTAAGTAATTAGCATGTTATTTTTTATGCCCCCATATCGATAGATCGGGAGGCATATAGTGATTCACCTGTCTGTCTGGTTAACCCAAATTGACTGTTTCTTCTAGCATCATTATGGCTTGCTACAAAGCTTTAATACTTGCCTGGATGTTGTAATTGTATATGAACACTCTCCACACGCCTGTATCACCTTACCTCACTTTGACCTTCACATTGACTGAATTTTGGACTTAGACTTATTAAGCGCCCAATTCTTGTTAACCCAAATTTCGTCTTACAACAAGGCGTTGTCTTCAAACTTGACATACTTGTTTACCATCATAAGCCCCTTATACTGACAAAGCCATGTAACCCTATTTAACATTTTAACAGAATTATGGCCCCTGATTGACTTTTTTATGGACTAGGCTTCCACCAGGGCATAAGCGTTTATTGAATGCAGTCTTGTTTATTTCAGTTTGCTAATCACTTGCAAACATACCCAATGATGACAATTTGGCCAAACATAGTATGCATGTTAATTTGCCGAGGTGTCACAAACCACTCATTGACCGAAGAGTCCACCGGGAGCTAATATGGCAATAAGTTATTTTTCATTCTCAGTTTTAATGACAAATTTTTAGCTCATCGGATTTTTGAAAAAAAGATGAGTTATTGTCATCACTTGATCGTCGTCAGTGTCAGCGTTGCAATGGTTAAGTTTTGTGTTTAGGTAAACCTTTTTCATAAACTATCAAAGCTATTGCTTTGAAACTTGCAACACTTGTTCACCATCAATACCTGAGCCTGTAAAGCAAGACCCATAACTCTGATAGATCTGCATTTTGTAAGAATTATTGCCCCTTTTTGGACTTAGAAAATAAAATGTCTTGGTTAAGTTTTGCGTTTAGGTCCACTTTTCTCCTAAACTATCAGAGTTATTGCTTTGAAACTTTCAACACTTGTTCACCATCAACACCAGACCATGTCAAGCAAGAACCATAACTCTGATCTGTATTTTGTAAGAATTATTGCCCCTTTGTGGACTTAGAAAATAAAATGCCTTGGTTAAGTTTTGCGTTTAGGTCCACTTTTCTCCTAAACTATCAGAGTTATTGCTTTGAAACTTTCAACACTTCTTCACCATCAACACCAGACCATGTCAAGCAAGAACCATAACTCTGATCTGTATTTTGTAAGAATTATTGCCCCTTTTTGGACTTAGAAAATAAAATGCCTTGGTTAAGTTTTGTGTTTAGGTCCACTTTTCTCCTAAACTATCTGAGTTATTGCTTTGAAACTTGCAACACTTGTTCACCATCAACACCTGAGCCTGTAAAGCAAGACCCATAACTCTGATCAGCATTTTGTAAGAATTATTGCCCCTTTTTGGACTTAGAAAGTAAAATGCCTTGGTTAAGTTTTGCGTTTAGGTCCACTTTTCTCCTAAACTATTACAGTTATTGCTTTGAAACTTTCAACACTTGTTCACCGTCAATACCTGACAATGTCAAGCAAGACTCATAACTCTGATCTGCATTTTGCACGAGTTATTGTCCCTTATTGGACTTAGAAAATTCCTTGGTTAAGTTTTGTGTTTATGTCCTTTTTTCTCATACACTATGTGGGCTATTGCTTTGAAACTTTCAACACTTGTTCACGATCAAAACCTGACCATGTCAAGCAAGAACCATAACTCTGATCTGCAATTTGCGTGAGTTATTGCCCCTTTTTGGACTCAGAAAATTCCTTGGTTAAGTTTTGTGTTTAGGTCCACTTTTCTCATACACTATGTGGGCTATTGATTTGAAACTTTCAACACTTATTCACCGTCAATACCTGTTCATGTCGAGCATGACCCATTACTCTGATCAGCATTTTGCAAGAGTTATTGCCCCTTTTTTCACCATCAATACCTCACTTTTTTAAGCAAGCCCTACTTTATGCACGGGTAATGGGCCTTTTTTACAGTGACAATGATCAGATGAGCGTCTGCACCCGCAAGGCGGTGCTCTTGTTTCAGCAAGAAGTAATATACTTTCCCCATCCACATAATACTGTATTTGAAACACTCTGTGTTCCCTTACTACTTCTAGCTCTATTTCTAATACACAGCTGTACCATCTCTATTTTTCGCGCTTTATAAAACCCAACAACGATTTTCACGTTCATTTGTGCCAGTTTATATCATTCCAATATGGCGGACATTATACGGAGATACAAGGCTGGTCACAAAATGGATGCAGATAAACGCACTGACTTGTCTTACCAAATTTGTAGTTTATTATAAGGTAGAAACATACATGATACTTACCATGTGATAAGAAAATAACTGAAATTTCGGATGCCTATTGCACAGAAATAGAATGACGGTTCCCTAGCCATTGCACATACTGTTGGCTAGCGAAGCGGTGCCAGACGAATAATTTCGCCATCTAGTCGTCCCGTGCAGGTTCCCTAGCCGCTGCCTAAATTATATTTATTATAAAATCTGGAGAACTATTTTAAATTGAGCATCTTTGTTCATTTCAGACCTACAGCCTTACAGGACTGAGAATCAGCCAGGGTTACAAATGTACAAACAATGAATATTTTACCATAGGTATACGTTGGTAGAAACATACTGCCACTGGTTTAAGGGAACTTTCATTGACATTCGCTGACATGTACATGTGAAACAATGAGTGATACAGAAAGGAACTATCCTGGTAGGTGAAACTTCCTTAGCCTAACTTATATTATTGGTTTTTTTTAAAGTGACAGAAAAGCAAGGCTTGGAAAATTGTCTACATGTGACTTGTCTGAAGCTGACTTTTTCTGCTGTGCTTTACATTGTACATAAAGCTAAAATAAATATAAAGAGTAGGGGTTAGTGCACTGGATTTGTAACCCAGCTATTTAGGGATTAGCAATCACAGCAGGTCGGACCTGTTTTATGATAATTTAACTACAATGTTGTTTCCATATGTTGAGAAGTTGCTATAGTCAGCCCAGGATAATGTGATATTTATAAACATAAATCGGTTTGGTCAACTATGGCAAAATTAGTTATACAAATCACTTAAATAGCTAAGGCCTAAAATAAAATATTGTTTGTTTCCCCATCCCCTACCTACCCAGTTAAAAAGGGCCCTACCCAAAACATTTTATTGCCCAAATTGAAATAATATTTTTTTTATTAAAAATTAGAAGTGAAAATTTTATTTTTTTGTTTACTGGCTTCTTTCTTACCAAAATTTTAGACTGTTGGTTTTCACCTTAGAGTTAATTCTAAATTTCATTATTTGTATGTCTTAACCAATAACTATCATACAGAAAAAAAATCAAAAAAAAAAATTTAACCTACCTACCTACCCATTCTAAATTTGCTAGGGTCGGGATGGGGAAACCAAGAATATTTTAAGTTTGGCCTAAGGTCAGTAATGTCCTCAAAACATCACTGATAAATGGTGCACATACTTTTAATCCTTCTTTGTGGAATATACCAAGTTTTCCCGCCTTTTACATTATCCTTGGCGCACTATAGTCCTAGTGGAAGTTTTGCTTCTGGTTTGAATGTATGTCTAGGAAAACTGGTTATGTGCATAACTGAAAATTTATGGAGAAACCGCATTATACATTATAATCGGACAAAGATAAATTGGCCGGGCTATAAATAGTACCAGAACATAAACATTCTTGTTTTCCTTTTGCACCTGAAGTAAACTAATAAGGTGTATTAACTTGAACACTAAAGAAGAGGAGAAAATAGCTCAGTCAGTACAGAGCAAGGTCGAGTCACACCAACGTCATGTCTTATTCCGCGTGAGTTAGAATCTCACTTGTGACTTTCATTTTTTGCATCAATTCTATACATTTACTGTTAATGTTTTCGTTGTATTTCGTTTCATCTTTATTATACTTTGTAATTTAAAATTGATAAGAAAACGAAAAAAAGACAATTATGATAAAAGACACAACGAGTATTCGAACCTGCATACAAAAATATAATGTCAGGTATTAATCAATTGGCGGATGCGTTACCACTGAGCCACTGGCGCTTTACGAGAAATGATTGCAGCATGACAATGTCTACACATTGTTTCGATTAGTTAGATGTGAAGGTCATTGTTGTGTTTATTTACTAGTGCTAAATTTAGCCCGGCCAATTTATGTTTGTCCAACTTAATAAAATGACATTAAAGCTAAGATATGTGTTGTCAGACTGTGTGTTGTTGTCGTAACCGAAACTGTAAATTATGACATCTATCTGAATAGTAATGCAAGCTTTTCCCTTTCAACACAAAACTAGTTTAAATGTAATACTATAGTGCGCCTAGGATAATGTGAAAGGCAGGAAAATTTGGTATATTCCACAAAGATGGATTAATCTGATGATCAGTGATGTTTTGAGTACAATACTGACCATATCTGTTTACTTAAGTAATTTGTAAAACCAATTTTGCAAAAGTTGACCAAACTGATTCATGTTTATAAACATCACATTATCCTGGGTGCACTATAGTATAGTCCAGTTAGGATATTGTGACAGTGACGTTGCAGTTTATGTGTACGCAAAAAATCACAACCAATGTCAAAACAGGTAGAGCGAAGTTTAGTATGTTAGTTTAGCATTGAAATTATAGTTGTTTGTACAGTATAAACCTTTATAATTGGTTTTACACCGTTAAAGTTGACTCGACCGCTGCGTCACTGGATTTTTATCCTGACTGGACTATACTGCAATAAATCAACAATTATTAACAATCAATTATGGATTCACATTTTGAAATATCGATCAAAATGGGTCAAGTCTAAACTCAAAACCATGGTGCTATTTTCAAAAGCTGAATCTTCACCCTACATATACGATGTAGAATGCCTTAGTTGGTGAATTATGATTGATGGGCCAGTGTTTCTTGTTCATCTATATGTGTAAATAGATGTATCGTCCGTCGTCGATGCTTGTCTTTTGATACATTGGAATCATCAATATGCCTCAGGTCGAATTATTAACATCTCTTGAAGAGTACTACAAACACAAATTTACTGATAATTCATGATATGCTTGTGGAAATTGATACTTTCAGGAATCATGTATATTTGGTTATTTCATGCTTCATATAATTTACAAGGGATTGTGTGTATTTACTGTTCATTGTGTGTATTTTGAAGGAATAGAGAAGAAGGAAGGAGGAAAGAAGAAGGATGGAAAGAAGGATAAGAAGGAGAAAGGATATGTGATGTTTGATGCTGATGCCTCGGATGAAGATCTCGTACCCGGTGATGATACAAAGTATGTTATAGATAGATCATGTAACTAAACTGTGGCTTTAAGCAATGAATTTTAACCATTCTCACCTTTTTAGATCACCTGTCAGAAAGTGACAGAGTGAGCTTTTGTGATCACTCACCGTCCGTCGTCCGTCTGTCATCCGTCAACAATTGACTTGTATAGTCACTCGAGGTCACAATGTTGGCCTAATCTTTATGAAACTTGGTCACAATGATCATGTCAAAAAAATCTAGGTCAAGTTCAATATTAGGTCATCTGTTGTTCAAAACTAAGTCACTAGATCAAATCATAGAAATACCTTGTGTAGTCACTAGAGATCACAATTTTGACATAATCTTAATGAGATAATTATTGGTCATCTAGGGTAAAAAAGGTCAAATCATTGGCCTCAAGGGAAAAGAACGTAACTACATTTTTTGCAATCCATTTTTTAGACATTCTCATATCTTGAAATGCGGTATCTGTTTGCCAATTGGAAGGTTGAGTTTGGATAAAGCGAGAAAACATCATAATTTCATTTAATTTTATTGGTGAGTAAACTCCTCACGAGAAAGACATAAGTACATCTCACTAGCACAAAAATACTGTTTTCCCATATAGAACTGTACTTTACCAGATAAATGGTCAGCCACTGTCCACACACCATGTTATTGACACAACAATGTTGTTGTTGTCGAATATAATGAAGACTTAGCATTTTAAAATATTTTTAGCTCATCTGATTTTTGGGAAAAAAATGTTTTTGTCATCACTTGATCAGTGTTGGCGTTGCTTAGTTATGTTTTCTGTTTAGGTCAATTTTTCTCATAAACTATCAAAGCTATTGCTTTGAAACTAACTTGCAACATTTATCATCATTTATTTATCATCAATACCTGAGCCTGTTAAACAAGACACATAACGCTGATCTGCCTTTGGCAAGAATGATTGCCCCTTGTGGGACTTAGAAAATATATTGGTTAAGTTTTATGTTCAGGTAAACTTTTCTCATAAACTATGGGAGCTGTTGCTTTGAAACTCGCATCACTTGTTCACCATCAATACCTGACCATGTAAAGCAAGACCCATTATGGCCATAAGATCAAGGTCATACTCTGCTTGGTTTGAATGTTTTTTCAGCTGTTTTTATTTATTTTTTATCCCCTCAGATGTACTGAAGCGGGGGTATGCCCAGAATAAAATGCCCATGATCGTTCAGCAGTGTGTTCCTCATTTAGTTTGTCCATAATTTGTTCGTCCGTCCATTGAAAATGTTATCCAATCTTTCAAGTTCTTGAAACTCAAATATTTTCAAAGTCCATCAAGGCATTGCTCAAAGTCCTAAGGCATTACTTTCAAACTTGGCATGCTTCTTTACCCTCTTAAACACCTTTAATACAATTCGGATGGAACTGATAAGTGGTGTATCAAGATTAGTACCATGGTAACAAGCATCACATGATGGACCCACTGACCGACTGTACACTCAAAAGATATACAAACACACCACTTATGAAATGTCAATTTTATTGTTGAAAACATATGTCTATTGTTACATTATGTATTTGACTTCAGGTAAATAAACTTCCGTCTATAATCAATGTGTTATGTAAAGTTCATTTCACGTTAACGAATTTGAAATAAAGTATGATATGTTTAATTGGGTGGCCCATGTAGATGAAAGTGGCAATTTACAAACGGGAATAAACATTCAAACTTGTACTAAAAAGATTTACCTCTTCATTGACAATTATGAAAGCAATAATGCAGTACATTAAAATGTAGTATATGTTTGACTTATAATTGACACCGAAAATTCATGTAACACTGTGTGCAGCCATGCAGAACATATTCCAGTGACTCTGCATGTGTAATGTTGCTCTCTGTCTCGGAGTTATAACCGTGGCTTGTCTGGTCATTGTTGTTTTTGGACTGCACGCCATTCACTTTTCTAAGCATACAATTGTCGTGGTGTGGCAGCTGAACCTCCATGCTACAGACCTGTGGCTCATTTCAGCTTTCAGCCAAACCAAAATCAGCCAAACTAAAATTTCGAGCTATTTGCAGCATAACACCGACCAAACATTATATGTGTTGTTTTTTCAATGTGTATAGTGACAAATCATGCAAAAACAGACAAGTTTTGCTGGTGGGTTATTCCTAATCATTCATTTGACATTTTCTGTGACTTATAGTTAAAGATTATAATCTAGAGAGATACTCCTGTAAACTATAAACTTCAGGAGAAAATGTAATTTGACAAAATTCAGTTATTTTTTATTCTGGTGCGTTTTTAAATCTGTTGAGTGTGTATTGTAGCATGAATGATTATTTTATTGGTTCCTTCATAACAAAACAATGGTACCACTGTAAAGTACAATACTCTGTATACTCTACTCTACTGTACTGTACTGTACATATTTTGGACATGGGGCCTAAAATAAAATATTCTTTGTTTCCCCATCCCCTACCTACCCGACTAAAAAGGGCCCTACCCAAAATATTTTATTGCCCAAATTGAAATAATATTTTTTTTAATAAAAATAGGAAGTGAAAATTTTATTTTTTGTTTACTGGCTTCTTTCTTACCATTAAATTTGAGACTGTTGGTTTTCAGCTTAAAGTTAATTCTAAATTTCATTATTTGTATGCCTTAACCAATATCTATCATACTGAAACAGTTCCAAAAAAAAATATTTACCCTACCTACCTACCCATTCTAAATCTGCTAGGGTCGTGATGGGGAAACCAAGAATATTTTAAGTTCGGCCTGGTTTAATTTTGGCCTATTTGCCACACTGTTGATAAGTGGTGAAAATATAACCATCCAAAATACAACCAAATAAATGAACCTTGAAGAATCTCTGTGAATGTTTTATAACAAATGGTGGTGAACTAAATAGTGAAAATTTATGACCACACCAGAATATCCCAAAGTGTGGTATGGTAGTAGACTGTAGTTTGATTACCTTCGTAAGTTTGTAAGCTGAAACTGTAGCTGTAAACCTGGTTTGAGCAGAAAAAATGAACTAATTTGACAGTTGAGTTATATCTGGTTACACAGCAAATGACAACTGAGACTGAAGAATGAAGTGATGTTGACCTTGTGTGCAGTGGTTTTACGAGGTTTGAAGTGGGTGATAGAGAGAAAGGAAGACCATTTGGACAATATATCCTGTATTAAAGTGTATAACTGTCATATATATTTATGTCAAACCGAACTGTTTTGTCTATGAAACTGAAACTTTTACTCTTGTTTTAAGTATAAGGAAGTGGACGTTTGAGTGTAACATTTATATAAAGATATATTCAATTTTTCCACGTAAGTGTTTAGACTGTTTGAATTTATGGAAAATAAAATTGTGCACTTTGTTGGTTTGGAGGTTTCTTTGTCTGTAAGGAATTGACTTTTTTATAATTTTTTCTTGTGACACGGTTTTAAAAAAAATTGTTTGTTTCAACTTTTTAATAATTTTCATGTAGTTTGATTTGCAAAAAGTTGAAAATTGTTGATTTATGTTCTAGCAAAATTGATGTCAGTAAATTTAACTTCGCTTCTGATATGTCTTAATGATTATTAACTATAGATCCTTGATCATTTCTGATGCCGGGACTTTTGTGACATATATATCTCCATATTCAGACATGTAATTTATCACCATACTCCGTCTAGTAGCTATCATATTTTCAGACTTACATGATCTATCTCTATTCACCTACCTACCAGTATTCAATAGCAACAATCTCTCCATTATGTCTAAATCTTGTGCAGCAACCTCTCTAACATGACATCACTTGTCCAGCAACCTCTCTAACATGACATCACTTGTCCAGCAACCTCATAACATGACATCACTTGTGCAGCAACCTCTCTAACATGACATCTCTTGTGCAGCAACCTCTCTAACATGACATCACTTGTCCAGCAACCTCATAACATGACATCACTTGTCCAGCAACCTCATAACATGACATCACTTGTGCAGCAACCTCTCTAACATGATATCACTTGTGCAGCAACCTCTCTAACATGATATCACTTGTGCAGCAACCTCTCTAACATGACATCACTTGTGCAGCAACCTCTAAAACTATTCTCTAAAACTATTCTCTCTCTCTCTCTCTCTCTCTCTCTCTCTCTCTCTCTCTCTCTCTCTCTCTCTCTCTCTCTCTCTCTCTCTCTCTCTCTCTCTCTCTCTCTCTCTCTCTCTCTCTCTCTCTCTCTCTCTCTCTCTCTCTCTCTCTCTCTCTTATCTGCAGTTCCTAATAGATGATTATCTAATTAGTCTGTTCTCGATCAAATGGTATTTTTTGTGCTAATTAAGTCTTATAAATGTCACTATGTGTTGTCTCGTTTCGTTACTACAGATTTAAATAATTAATTCACTGCTGCTGTGCAATGTTATTGTTAGAGCAGCTGAAACTGGAAATTGGTATTCATGTAACCACCAAGTATTCTATTATTCTATGTCGAATATATTTCTGTGTATTTCTCAAATAATGGCTAACCTTGTGTTTTGTGACTAGTACATAAACTGTCATGTACAAAGACACACAATTTTGTATTTTGGAGTTTATAAAATTTATATGGAACTTAATTCTGTGATGTGCATTATGGACATTGTTAATGCTTAGGAGCTTCCGAGCTTGAAGTTTATTTTCAAACAGATACATTTGAGGGATGAATTTAGTTTGACTTAGTTATTACCCACCGCAGTTGTGACTGCCTGAGTCTGGACTCATTCAAGTCTGCAGTCTGTCCGCTACCAGTGTTAAGAACCTAGAGTAGTAGACCAGTTGTTCAGTGTAAATACATGTTGGCGAACGCTATGTTTTTAGAATCACTTGGCACTCTACTCTTGCACAGTTTTTAACCCTCTTAAGTAGATATCCTCGTGGCGTTGAAGAGTAGAACGTTAAAGTTGAATATATTATTGGCTTATGAACTGTTGTTCTTACCTTCCTCTGGGAGAGAATGGAGTTAGAGCATGTAACGCAGATACCTTACGAGTTCCTGTTACGTTGTACATTGTCTGGTGATTTACCAAATGCTCACATAGGACATCCTATTAAACATCAACTTGTAGGTCCAGACAGGTATTTATGACAAATTGTACAGTTTCTAAAAATCTGTATTTTTCTGGAATTTATTTTGGGTCAGTCAGGCCCAGATGGTTATATGATTACGAAATCCAGACTTGGAGCAGTTCTGTATCTCCCAGAATGGAGTTAGAGCATGTAACGCAGATACCTTACGAGTTCCTGTTACGTTGTACATTGTCTGGTGATCTACCACATGCTCACATAGGACATCCTATTAAACATCAACTTGTAGGTCCAGACAGGTATTTATGACAAATTGTACAGTTTCTAAAAATCTGTACTTTTCTGGAATTTATTTTGGGTCAGTCAGGCCCAGATGGTTATATGATTACCACATCCAGACTTGGAGCAGTTCTGTAACTTTAGGTCTAGCAGAGTAAGCCTATAATGGCTAGTGCAAAATTGTACTATTTCAAAATTATGTCACCGACATATAGTGTTTGGCTGGACAGTCTGTCTATCATAAAGTTTGTTCACTCTAGTTCTCCTTAACCATTGGTCCGATTTCATTGTAACGCCTGCTTGTAGGTCCACACAGGTATTTACTATCAACGGTGCAGTTTCTACAAATTTTGTCCATGTAGATACTGTAAATCACTTAATTTTCGCGTATACTTTATTTCGCGATTTTCCCGAAAAAATCAAAATTTTATTTTTCGCGAGAATGTTGAATTCGCGTCATTGGAAATGTCCAATTCGCGAATTTGTAACGCCGAAAATATCTAATTGGCGAGTTTATAGACGCTCAACATCTGCTTACGTTTGTTTACTGGAAATCATAATTAACATGGTGTCATTTGAACATCAAACAATGCGACAAACTACCCAGCCGCCGTGTAGTCCGCCAATTAGCAGTTTTATCAAGTAACACATATTATATACGTACCTCGCTTGTACAAACAACTATTATTGATCAATATAGAGCAGGGGCGTAACTAGGCGTACTCCTGTACGCCCGTGCGTACAATTCGAATCTGGACAAAATTTTAAAAAAAAATGAAAACTCGAATTCAATAATAAAAATCAGAGTCTAAGGGGGGTGAGGGGCATGCAGATACAATGTGTGTACAAACAATTCACTTTATAATATCCATTTTAAAGATCCATCATTTCTCAGGTATATAATAATTTAGCTCTAGATCTATTCTTTTAATTGGGTGAAATTTACAAAATTTTCTTATTTTAAAGCTCGCTTCGCTCGCAAGTTTACTCTTTCAATGAATATATTCAAGCTTGTCTGTGACCCGCTGTTCAGATAAACAATGCATTTTTTCTAGCTCCCTTCGCTCGCTAAATAACTATCATAAAACAGTTTTCAAGTACAGTACAAGTCAAATAGTTTCCTGTGGGTGATTACCTGCGGCCTTGTAATTTAGTTGTATTGTTTAGGATGTGGTTTTTGCAGTTTGGATGCAATTCGAATTTATTCCGGTGTAAGTTTAAATTAATGTTTCTGTCAAAATAATTCCAATACATGTATAAAATCGGACAATACCGATTATCCTCCAATTATTTGGTTGTGTTAAATGTATGTGCCGAACGAATGAACAAATTCAAAAGAATTAGAAAAAAAATTATCAGGTATCAATACCATGCTTCTGTTAATCTAGCGATGTGTTCTCTACGGGATGTAGTGCATTGCCCACTATATTTATAACTGACTTGGAATCTTATGCAGCTGCAGACACCTGCTGTTTAGATTCGTGGTCTCGCGTTCAAAGTGAAATTTCGGAATAGTTCTGCTTTCTTTGGTATGCTGTTCAATGCATTTTAGTGGATGAAATTTCTAAAAGGCTTTGCATTTTTTTCAAGATCGCTTCGCTCGCTTCAGTCAATATCTTCAAATTTAGAACGAGTCTGTGGCCTGCTGATCAGATAAGCAATGCATGTATGATATTTGGCTCGCAAAATAACTTTTTTCAGTCAATGTCTTCAAATTTAGAACAGGGAATTTGATAACACTACTTGAAGGTCCGTGTTAAGAACGAGTCGGTGACACGATAAACAATGCATTTTTTCTAACTCGCTTCGCTCGCTCAATAACTTTATTATGGAACATTTTCAATTAGAGCACAAATTTGTCTGGTACACTGATAGAATGAATAATGCGTTTTTCTTCTACCTGACATGCTGTTTAGATCAACAAACAATTTTTTCTAGCTCGCTTCGCTCGCTCATTAATGTTAACAGTAAATAGTTGAAAAGGGTGTGTGTGGTATGCATCAGTCAGATGCAATGCAATCTTCTTTTCGCCATTCATTTTTACAGTGCAAATATAAAGTGATATAAAGTAGAGAAAGGGTTTGTGTGGTCAAATAAACAATGCAACTTTCTTCTTCTTCGCTTCTTGGAATAACATCAAATAGAGAACGAGTTTGTGCTTCGTGCAGGTCAGAAAACTTAATGCATTTCTGTTGTAGCACGCTTCGCTCGTCCAATGAATGTACTGTGCATTGAGCCACAACCTCCGTCAAAGAGAAACAGCTCTACACACCCTCCTTATCCAATTATCCCCCGTCACCTCTTCAAGACCCGATTCCGGACCACCTTTTTTAAAATCGTAGTTATGTTACATATAGGCCTACGTGTAAAAAATAAAACGAAAAAATAGCGTGTATAAAAGTTAGTTTTTAGTTATTTTCTGTCTTAAAGCATGACGTACAAATATAGTCCGGACAGTCTCAAATGCCAGAAAATCGTTTCCCTGCAAAAAATAATCCCAGACCCCCCTAGCATTAGGAGTACAATCAAATATGCTCCAGTTACGCCCCTGTAGAGTGTCAAAATTAAGCCCCATCAATAAAACTTGCTACTTAATTATTAAAATAATAAGCTTACATTGCAAATTCTAAGTTTTCCCTTAAGATGCTTTGTGAATACGGCACCCCTGGTTTAGTTCTAGGACTGATTGTGCCAGTATCAGGATAATGTGTCTAATTAAAGTTTATATGTCTGAAATAAATTACATGGGACAATAGACACTGTGAATCAATAATGTTTCAGCAATTGTCTCTGAATGCTACCTCACTTACACTTATATTGGGTCGAATTGACACATGAAAGTAGGACTTTGTAGATGTTAAATTTCATTATTTTTCATGAAACTTATGGCTTTCACAATTGTTTTGTGTAATAAGCATTTCATGCTGTCAGGGTTTATTCCAATAATGACCCTAAAGCTTATATGAGGAACCATTTTCTTGTTTATTTTTACGTCTCGGCATCTACTGTTGTGTGAGGCATACATGTATAATGATTGTTTGATTTGTTATTCTGTTTGTCTGTACGTTTGTTTATCCCATTGAAAATGTAAACCAAAACTTTCAAGTTTTTATACGCCCGTATGAAAAATGGGGCGTATTATGGGAACACCCTTGGCAGGCGGGTGGCAGCGTTCAGCAGTTTGTCTGTACTCTTACGCTCAGAGTTTTCATTTGATCGTCTTCAAACTTTGTGACAATGCTTATGGGCATAATATCTAGGCCACGTTCGATTATAGGCCAAATCGGCTTAGGCCTTATTGGGTTATGGGTCTTTAATTACCAAAAAAAGCAGTCACAATGTCAAGTGACATATTCCTGAGGGTCGTGGGTTCAAACCCCTCTGCGACAATCTTTTTATTTTTTTAAGTGTTTAGGTAATGTTTTGTCTTTAAAGCATGTATTTGTACAGTTATATGGAGAAAAAACATTTTTTTCCGAAAGATTTTGTTTAAATTATAGGTCAAATCATAGAAAACCCAGTTTGTCTATGGGCATAATATCTAGGCCAAGTTCGATTATAGGCCTAATCAGCCTAGGCCTTATTGGGTTATGGGCCTTTAATTTCCAAAAAAGCAGTCACAATGTCAAGTGACATATTCCTGAGGGTTGTGGGTTCAAACCCCACTGCGACCATAATGTTTTTTTCATTGACCATGCCCGAGACGGGCGTATTTTGTGACATTTTGGCTCTTGTAGAAAATATTTTTCAAAGTCCATTAAGGCATTGCTGTCAAATTTTTGCATACTTGTTTACCATCATTAACAACTTACACTGTCAATGCCATGTAACACTATCCAACATTTCAACAGAAATTTGGCTAGTTATTATGGACAAAACTATACAACCAAGTGTTTATTGAACGCAGTTTTATTCTGTTTGTTATTGTGACATGTAATTGTGGTCGCAATTTGCTGCACTGGAAAGAATGAACTTTTCTGTTATTTGGTGAAAAAAACGTATTGACAGAGTTATGGTCATTTCATCGTCTGAATTTGATTACTGTAACAATGTTTGAACAAAGTTTGGGTGTGTTGGTATGTACTAATGACACTCAAATTTGACTCACAACTTGTTACCAGGCCCCAATCTCCCGAAGCATCTCAATCTGAGCTAAATCTCATCTCAGATGTTGTCATGTTTCTTTGTGATAATTTCCAGGGGATACATTTCTGAGTTTATTACAGTAAAATTTCAAGAGTTCGAACATCAGATTTATGGCAAATTCAGACTCTGATTTAAGTTAAATCTTAATTTGAGATAAGATTTCTACTTGAGATGCTTCGGGAGATCAGGGTCTGGATTGAGGATTATGCCTCAGTAGAAACCCTCTATTTTGATAAATTATAGAATCTTCTGCAGGTAAATGGGACAACTTTCTGCAGGTAAATGGGACAACTTTCTGCAGGTAAATGGGACACCTTTCTGCAGGTTAATGGGACACCTTTCTGCAGGCTAATGGGACACCTTTCTGCAGGTTAATGGGACACCTTTCTGCAGGCTAATGGGACACCTTTCTGCAGGTTTATGGGACACCTTTCTGCATGGTAATGGGACACCTTTCTGCAGGTTATTAGGACACATTTCTGGAGGTTAATGGGACACCTTTCTGCAGGTTTATGGGACACCTTTCTGCATGGTAATGGGACACCTTTGAATCACTTGTGAGAACATGAATCACTTGTATATGTACATTAATCACTTACTTGGTCTCATGTCAAAACCCTCAGGGGATGTAAACATGTGTGTACATCAAACCACATGTTACTTTAAAAGTAACTTAATATCTCATTAAACATTACGGCTCTTTAAAGTTTGTTTATTTGGGTTTTAAGCTGTTTTTCAACAATTGCCAGTTATGTACAGCAGCAGAACTAGTTTCCCCGGACTGTATACTAACCAGTACTTAACTTACCCTTCCACAATGAATCAACAACTTCTCCACATGTGGATGAAAATCAACATTGTTGTCAAAGTTTCAAGGAAGGATATGACAATTGCCACGACCGACTAACAATTTAAAGATCTAAAATGCAATGATTATCATAATGACTCTTTCCCTTAATATGTGAAATAGGACTAAGCATGGTTGTAGATGTATAATATCATGGTTTAAACCTGGCATGGATACTTTAAAGGTTTCATTTTGCAGGGGAACGGATAAACAATATTTCAAGAAATTATTGGAATCTCTTGTTTCAAATATGAACTGTCAAAGCTTTACTGAAAGTTGCTTTCAAAATCTATACATCGAGGGTTCAGTGGAAACAGTTGTAACTGTATATAATTATCATAATGTAGTTACAACTGTTTTGCACTGAGCCCTCGATATGTGGATAAAATCATTATTTCCACTTATAGATCGGTTTGTTTAAGTCCACTATGATTCTGCAATGATTGCTTAGTTTTGTATACAAAAGTTGAGGTTCATTGACTGTGACATTTCATCAGTTCTGTTTACTGTGTATCACTGTACCATCTACTTTCTGTCTTACTGAGTTTTATGGATGTATTTATGGGATACCATTGTTACTGGACAGCCAAAAGTTGAAACAATTATTTCAAATTGCTGAAAAAATTGGGTTGGAAGGTAGGAAAGATTTCTTTCTTGGTCACCTAAGCATGCTGTTGAGCTCACGTTGAGATATTGTGATCACCCTATGTTGAGATATTGTGATCACCCTGTGTCCCTGTCATTCGTCCATCGTTATTCGTCAACAATTCATTCAATCATCTTCTATCCAGGGGTCCTGCTATTCCCAAATAATCAGGAAATCCAGATTTTCTGTATTAGAAGTTTTCTGCAGAACATGAAAGTAATTTGAAAAGCCATTCAGTGATTTGTTTTAAAACTTTACAGCAATCTTTACAAGGTCCTTCATAAATTCATTCATATCATAGGGATCCTAAATTGTACAACATCACAAAATATACAGTAAACCCCCAAAACCGGACTCCCTGAAAACCGGAATCCTCATAAAATCGGACGATTTCTTAGGTCCCATAGTTTCTTCTTATTAAGTCAACTTAAAAAGCTTCCGCAAAACCGGACTCCCTGAATTCCGGATTCCGGACGGCATTTTGGGTCCGCTGACAAAATATTCAACTATAACTACTTTCAGAAAACTGGACGCATCCATTAAATTTTTTATAAGTGTCACATTTTGTACTATTAGTTAAAATATGGGGTCATGATAAAAGGTGTTAATAACACGTCTGGTTCTTTTTTGTTATTTTAACAGTGTGGTGTGTAATTAGCACAGTCATGAGAAATACCATACTTGTATAATGTACACAGAACAACATTAAGAATAAGATGATGTTAAATAATTTCTAAATACAAATGAGAAAGAACAACAGTCATTTCGTTTGATATTTTTGTGGGTATTGCAACAAAGGTTCAGTGGAAAACTAGTAAAGGAGTGTTTGGCATAACAAGTAGTTTTAATTACACTAAATCTTATTTAATCAAAATGTCACCAATCAGCTAAAATTTGGCTTTCCGGGTTTGTAGGCTGGTATTATCAATGTCATTGGACAATTTGATATGAACAATAAAACAATGAGTAATTCGAGTACTCATTAATGTTAATTTTGTGATTAAAATCATACTTACACTGAATTTACATTTACCAAGTTGTAAGCAACAATTGCAATTTTTTAAACCCCTAGTATGAAAACTTAATAATTCATAAAGTGCACATTATACACATCTCCCACAAAACCGGACCTCTCTGAAAACCGGACTTTCGGCCCGGTCCGAACAGGGTCCGGTTTTGAGGGAGTTTACTGTACTATTTTATCAAAATTCTTTAAACTTACTACGAAAAAGAACGCTTCCATACTTAATGTGTAGAGCCACAGTCATGGTCCCCTGGTAAATGTGCTTGATATGAAACCCAAAGAATTGGATTCAATTCCTGGTCGCGGCAGGTCATACTCCTCTATTAAAAGCAAAATTGACGACAATGATGATTTTTCTCCATATGTGGAGAAGTTGCTGGTACCTTGAGATCCATGGTTAGGATACAGTCCAAGAAAACTAGAGTATTCTAACTGAAATATTGCTAAGAAATGGTGTCAAACATCAATAAACTTAACAAACAAACATTTATAATATGAATGAATCACTGTATTATATCTGATATGGAGCACTAAATGTTTAACCATAAAATACATTTATGGTGTATAATTTAATACTAGACTAGACATTGCAGACATTTATAGATGTACTATAACATTTTAAACTTTAAGTGTAGCTTTACCTTGTTGCTCAGGAAACCCATTAAACATATTTCTTATTCGTAAAATAAAGTTTATAAAATAATATCAGACATTAATATAGATGACAGATTATAAGATTTTAAATTAAGTATAGTTTAACTTTGCTGGCTATAGGCAACCATAAACATATTTCAATCTTAACTATAAAATAAAGTCTATAATAAATTCTGTAGATATGCAGTGATCATGTTAAACTTATGTATAGTTTAACTTTGTTGCTAGGCAACCAAAAACATATTTCTAAAGCTTGAAGGTTTGAGGTATAAATCTATAAATTAATTATTATATAAGGCGTTTATTTTCTCATGTGGATATTTGATTGATGATGTAAGAAGTTGAGCTGTCACTTGTGTTATATGAACTTGATGGTACAATGCTGGTACACGGGAGAATATAGTAGTTGAGCTGTCACAACTTGATGGTACAATGCTGATACACAGGAGAATATAGTAGTTGAGCTGTCACAACTTGATGGTACAATGCTGGTACACAGGAGAATATAGTAGTTGAGCTGTCACAACTTGATGGTACAATGCTGATACACAGGAGAATATAGTAGTTGAGCTGTCACAACTTGATGGTACAATGCTGATACACAGGAGAATATAGTAGTTGAGCTGTCACAACTTGATGGTACAATGCTGATACACAGGAGAATATAGTAGTTGAGCTGTCACAACTTGATGGTACAATGCTAGTACACGGGAGAATATAGTAGTTGAGCTGTCACAACTTGATGGTACAATGCTGGTACATGGGAGAATATAGTAGTTGAGCTGTCACAACTTGATGGTACAATGCTGGTACACGGGAGAATATAGTAGTTGAGCTGTCACAACTTGATGGTACAATGCTGGTACACGGGAGAATATAGTAGTTGAGCTGTCACAACTTGATGGTACAATGCTGGTACACGGGAGAATATAGTAGTTGAGCTGTCACAACTTGATGGTACAATGCTGGTACACGGGAGAATATAGGGGCAACTTGCAACTTTGTAATACTATACTTCTACATGGATGTCCGTCCGGACGGACGGACGGACGTACGGACATCCATACGAATGCACCGGTAGTTGTGGGGTGTGGAACAATAGGCTATTTTTAGATTCCATTCATTCCGTCACTTGTGGGGTGCAAAATGCTACTTGTGGGTTGCAACAAAACAAAAGAAAGAACAAAAGAAAACCCCACAAATACCTTCTCATGAGTATGTCCGTCCGTCCGTCCGTCTGTCCGTCTGTCTGTCTGTCCACCAAATGGTGAATAGTGATCACCAAACTTGGTACAAAGGTTTGTCATGACAAGAGGAAGTCCACTGTTGTCTGTGAATCATAAAGTAAAATTTGTAACAAATTACATCCTAAATAAAACATTTTTCCTTAAGTGAATTGTCATCAAATTGTCTAGCTGTTAATTAAATGTGACATCATACAGAAGGGTACTCATTGAAATATGCATTGATGAAATAGTATCATATTGTCTATATTAATAATGTCTGTCATGATGCCCCAGACTGGGTACAGTAAATAGAGCTGGAAGAAAAATATATGTACTATCAAAAACCATAAATTTATATCAAAAACATTTTGTTTATTACGGGTTTCATATTGTTGTGGTGCAATTTTCGAAAATTATATATTATAAACCCACAAACATGTAAATACATTGCTTTCTGTATTTGAGATAAATGGTTATACAGCAGAGCCTGTCTGTGCCAATTGAATACAAGAAATAACCACATATTACAGCAGAGCCTGTCTGTGCCAATTGAATACAAGAAATAACCACATATTACAGCAGAGCCTGTCTGTGCCAATTGAATACAAGAAATAACCACATATTACAGCAGAGCCTGTCTGTGCCAATTGAATACAAGAAATAACCACATATTACAGCAGAGCCTGTCTGTGCTAATTGAATACAAGAAATAACCACATATTACAGCAGAGCCTGTCTGTGCTAATTGAATACAAGAAATAACCACATATTACAGCAGAGCCTGTCTGTGCCAATTGAATACAAGAAATAACCACATATTACAGCAGAGCCTGTCTGTGCCAATTGAATACAAGAAATAACCACATATTACAGCAGAGCCTGTCTGTGCCAATTGAATACAAGAAATAACCACATATTACAGCAGAGCCTGTCTGTGCCAATTGAATACAAGAAATAACCACATATTACAGCAGAGCCTGTCTGTGCCAATTGAATACA
The DNA here is from genome assembly GCA_947247005.1 of Spisula solida. NCBI lineage: Eukaryota > Metazoa > Mollusca > Bivalvia > Venerida > Mactridae > Spisula > Spisula solida. Next base: position 1,996,856 of record OX365946.1, on the reverse strand, counting down.
AGAAATAACCACATATTACAGCAGAGCCTGTCTGTGCCAATTGAATACAAGAAATAACCACATATGCTTCAGACTTACATATGCACTTGGCTGTCGACTGTGAAACTGAATTTAGTGACTTTATTTATTGACTATCTAGTCTGCCTTGTTTATGTTTCAGACAAGCAGTATGTTAGTTTGGCATACTGTATCTCAATATATTTGATGGAGGATAATAATTTATCGTAGTAGTACTAAATGTATTTGTTCATATCAGTCACACAGTCCCTCATAATGTTGCACTCACACAGTCCCTCATAATGTTGCACTCACACAGTCCCTCATAATGTTGCACTCACACAGTCCCTCATAATGTTGCACTCACACAGTCCCTCATAATGTTGCACTCACACAGTCCCTCATAATGTTGCACTCACTCAGTCCCTCATAAAGTTGCACTCACACAGTCCCTCATAATGTTGCACTCACACAGTCCCTCATAATGTTTCACTCACACAGTCCCTCATAATGTTGCACTCACTCAGTCCCTCATAATGTTGCACTCACACAGTCCCTCATAATGTTGCACTCACTCAGTCCCTCATAATGTTGCACTCACACAGTCCCTCATAATGTTGCACTCACTCAGTCCCTCATAATGTTGCACTCACACAGTCCCTCATAATGTTGCACTCACACAGTCCTTCATAATGTAGCACTCACTCAATGAATGTTTAGCGAGTTATGGGCCTTTGATACGGACTACTTAAATGACAGCCTCAACAGACTGTATTCAAAATTAAAAACATGTGCATTATTTTCAGGTCAGTTTTCTCTGTTTTGCTGTTTATCTAACCTTTATATTAAGACCACCTTAATGTTTTCAGTAAGGGTTCCATAAGAGTGGTCTAATTACCAAGACTTTACTGCCTACTTCAGAATATCTGATCAATCCACTTAAACCATCAATCATGATGTTTTACTGAATTAATGTTGTTTGTTCTACTTATCTCCACGGGGATAATTATGGACTTCGATTGATTTATGATATTTTATTTAAAGGTTTTATTGTTTTTATTGAATGGTTGAATATTTTGTATATTGATCTAGCACTGGACTTGTTGGTTATTGGTTTTAAAGTGTATGTGCGTATGGCATAGTTTAGTGATGAGTGAAAGTATACTGAGTGGATGTATAATTGGATGATATTGTGAAATTTGTTGATGTTCAATTAAGGTGTACACTTTGGTTGTGGATTTTATAGTGGTTGCTAATTCAGCAGAGGGTCCTACAATTCCGGATTAATTTGGAATTCCGGATTGGCTGCTCTAGAAAAAATTAACTTTCCTGCAGAAAAAAAGTTATTTCATGAAAAATATCAAGTATTGACTTAGTTCTAGTTGACGCATTTGAAGTTTAATACATGCATGCTAAATTCTGACAAAAGAACAATGTTACAATGTTTGAAACTCTGTTTTGGTCTGTAACACACTTGCATCTTATTTTCAGGATTGGACATTATGGGTTTAAACACCTGCAGTAACAATAAGACAACATAAAGTGCCTAAAGTGTGTTTTGTAAGAAATTGTAAAATTGTTCATTTCTTTGCAGAAGTCCATCGAAAATGAAGAAAGGAAAAGCATTCAGATTTGGTTCAAAGAAGGATATTTTGTCAAGAGTAGTGAAGGTATGTTCTGTTGCATTTGGTGAACTATGTAATTTTATAAACAGTAACATGTTTAAACAGTAAAACCTCGGTAATACGAGCAGCGATTATTCTAGCAACCGGCCTAATTCTAGCAAATTTCAAAGTCCCGGCGAATTTGCTCTATATTGTACATTAATTTATCCCTCTTATTCGAGTAAAGTTATTACGAGCATCCGGTCTAATTCAAGCGCAGGTGTTGGTCCATTCAACAATTTTCAACAATAATTAGTTACGTTATCTCGAGGCAATCATCCGAGCAAACTTTCACACCTCCGACAAATGTCATACTTAACTTTGTTACGGTCCGTATTTTTCACACATTGTGATAATCACATTTTATGACAATAGCGTAATCCCTAACACTTGCATTGATTTCAGTATTTTCGATTCGATACATTAAACACAAAGTAGGAGATATTTAATTAACGAGCGCGATTAAAACAACACATACGTAAAATCAGAACAAGCTCAATATGTAACAATTAGAAACTTTAACACATACGAGAACTAGAATTATTAAATGCACCATCGTTGCTTCGAACGTACTGACTCGCACAGACTTTTAATTGTCGTAAGATTAACCGACGTACATGTAGAATCTTAAATATTTAGACGCCGTTTGGTATAAAACTGCAAGTAAAAATCATGTCAATAACTTTTCCTATTCCGTATTTCATGAAAACCTGCGAAAGTAGGCTTACATACAGTACAATTTCACGTGTCCAATACCGAATAAGTGAAGTAGATCAAGTCCGCGAATTAATCCAATTCTTATCAAACAACCCCGAAGAATTAAAATTTGTCGACTTTATAAAGTATAAAATTAAATTTCAATTAAATCAAAGAATACATGTGTATATCTGTGATTAAATCAACACTATGCGCTGATTGGCGAATTCATATCGCAGTATGGAACTCTGACATAACACTACTCCCAACTGTACCGGCAATTTATTTGATGTGCTGCGCGTTTGAAATCAGTCAAAAGATCGCCGTGCTTTGATGTTCCAAATTGACGCGGGTGTTTCAACTGGAAACCACATCATGCCCTAAATAAATTATCATAGATAATACAGTGCATGTTTTTTACTCAATGAGCCATATCCCTGTGCTGGAAACTGGATCAACTTTGCATCCGGGTTTTATTTTATCACGTCATCTGATCGATTTGAAGAAATGGGTTGGAAGTTTGAAATGATTTTCGTGCGTGGGTGTTTGTTCACACATGTAGGATCTTTCGTGCGCTTTGGGTAATGTTATCTGTTTGCCGATGCGAACTTTTATAACCACCGTTAAATGGAGTTTGATATTTAATGTAAAGTATTCATTACGATTTTCATATGCAATTTGTTGAATTCGGCAAATGTCCACACGATTCAAATTGCGTATAGACTTGAAATACAATGACAAAATTCGCGGTAACAACCAAATACGTGAATCAAACGTGTTTTCATTAGAAACAAAGTTACACTTAGTCATGACAACAATTCATCATTGTATTCGGATATTTCGAGCACGTACCTGGCTTAACTCGAGCATTTTGCTTGTCCCGATGGGTCCTCGAGATAACGAGATTTTACTGTATCTCTAGTTAGTACTATTAGTAGGGTTGAATTTTGCATCATTAAATCCTTTGTATCACCATAAAAACAGATGTGAATGATATGATAAAGCATTTTATTGAAAAGTTTTGATGAATAGATGATATTTACTGATTTTGGTGTAAGATTGAATTCATTTCACCGAGTGATCATAGAAATCAATATTTAATCAAAAATTGACCTTCTGTTATCATGAATGAAATCAAATTTAATCTATCACCAAAAATCAGCAAATTTTCTGTTAATTAATTGCTTCAATTTCTCGTAAAATGGTTCAAAAATTGGCTTAATTGGAAAAAATATGTGGAAATTAGAATGTCACGACGTGACAATTATGGCACCGTAATGACATTACGCTTAATTTGAAGCCTGGCGCTGTTGACGTTACGTTTCGTTTTCTATACAATACAGGAGTAAAGAGTTAAATTAGATTTGAATAATCTTCCTTGATAATATGTCTGTTTCTGTAATTAGATTGTCTCCCCTCCATATTCATTTAATTGGCAAATAATTGGTTATGAACATTAGGGATATTGGTCATGCATTGAAGTTTCTATGGAGTAAAGGGTTAATGTATGCATTGTTACCTCAGGATGACAAAAAAGAGAAAGAAGGAAAGAAGGAAGAAAAGGAGAAACAGAAAGGAGAGAAGAAACATAAATTGAAAGTGAAGAAGAAATCTAAACATCGAGATATTCCGGCACACCCTGGTATGAATATTTAAGTTTGTAATATAATAGAGAGAATGTATAAGGAGTACTGTTGATGTTCTGTAAATCTAAAAGTGGTTATGTCAGAGACATGGAGATATTGTTGGGATATATAACTAATGAGTCTTTTAAAAAATAGAGCTAGGGTATCACACCTGGATTCCTTCGATAACACAACTGTCTCCCTTAAAGTCGGAGGTCATTAGCTTATCCCGCAGGATAAAAACTCGAATTACTACGCACTTATGACTGTCTCTGTGAGTGCTATACAAAAAAAAAGTATCAGGTTTATGGTCTAATTGGAGATAAACTTGCTGGTCTTTGTAGACAGGTGGTCTTTGTAGACAGATGGTCTTTGTAGGCAGGTGGTCTTTGTAGGCAGATGGTCTTTGTAGGCAGGTGGTCTTTTTAGGCAGGTGTAAATTATGAGAAATAAAAGGAGATCTTAACAGTCTGTGAATTAATTTGAATAGTTTTCCTTCATGCTCTATACAAAATTACTGCAGAAGTTACTTTTCCAGATCAAAATTTACTTGTCCCGGACCAGTGCTAATTTTGCAGTCTGTATCTGTTGTTGTTTACAGTACCTGAGGCTATAGAGAAACCAGTGTTTGGTGTTGCCTTGACTACAGCAATAGAGAGAAATAGAAGCCATGATGGTATACAACTTCCTGCACTCTTCAGAGAATGTATTGACTACATAGAGGAACATGGTAACCTCCTTTATATCAAACTCTCAATATTTGCTTTTGTTTCATTGTATTCCCCACGAAGAGTGGGTATATGTGGTGGAGACATAAATATGTTATGCTGCAGATCATTTTGTCTGTCTTGATTGATTCTCCGTCACAAAGTTTGTCTGCATTTGTTTTCCTTGAAAAGCATTGGAAACTTCACATGAATTCTTGGTACTAATGATCCTCTTAATATTTAAGTTGCATAAAGAATAAAATGAAAATGGACCTGAAATTTGTGGTCTTCAATTTTGAGGTTGTCTTCAGGTGACGGTTTGCAGTTGTTAAATTTTTATGTGTACTGTGTTGTTTTCAGGTTTACATTGTGAAGGTATCTACAGAATCTCTGGTGTGAAATCTAAAGTACAACATTTAAAGGATTTATATAATCGTGGTGAACCTGTCTACTTGGAGGAACATGAACCAAACATTGTTGCTGGTGTACTCAAACAGTTCTTACGTGAACTACCCGAGCCTGTGTTAACTAATGCTCTGATTCCCAAATTTGAGGAGGCCTCAAGTAAGTAATCTTGTTTTTGAATTGAGGGGATAACATTTAGCTCAGTGTAACTAATTAATTTTCCATTATTTTCCATTTGTTTAAAATAAAAATTGTCTTTTATTCAAGGCCTCCGTAGCTCAATGGTTAGCGCGCTTGCCGTCTAATCTGGCGACCCGGGTTCAAATCCGGGTGGAGGCATACATATATATATGCCTGCCATATTTCAGCAGAAAGCTGACTGGCAAATAAAGGCTTTGCTCGGCATTCGCACTCGGCTAAATTCCTGCAGTCTTGAAAGCCGAATCATTTTCAGGATTGAGGAGTTTGGTGCAGGAGGCAGGAGAAACTCTAATCCTTTTGTTTGGCCTGCATACATTATCTTGGCGTCTACAATACATAAAGTATTGGCTAAGTTGTATTCATTTAAAATTGATTTGTGTTAATAACTTATTGTGAAGTCATGTGTGCTAATGACACTCGAAACTTACTTACATCTTATTTTCAGGATTGGGCAAATGTCTCAGTAGGACCCCTGAAATTTACTGTAGCATTCACTGTAACTACCGCATTTTTGCGAGTATAAGACACATATTTATCAACCCAGAATCGATGCATCTGTTAAATCCCCTTACTTGTACTATATTACAGCTGTGAGAAATGAACGACGAAGGATTGAAGGTTTTCTCAAGCTGATAGATCAACTTCCACAATGTAACAAGTTACTACTCTCCTGGATGATTGTACATATGACTCATGTCATTGAAAGGGTACGTTTTACTGTTCTGTGCATTTTACTATTCTTGATTTGTATATCTCAGTAGTGTTACTGCTGCTAGGCCAAAGGCTTGGCATACATATCGTTTCGTCATGTATAGTTAAGCACAATCATAAGCACAGATCATTTATGAACTATGAAGACGATTTTTTTACTTTTAAAGTGACCAAATATAAGCCAAAATGCTCCACTGGCTATCTACAGTTTAAAAAATTTCATTGGGCTTGCCCAATTCTTCTAATCTCATTTTACCAATTGTATGGAGTAAATGGTCGAATTTTGTAAAATATTCTTAATCCCTTGTAGTGAATATATTTACTTGTTTTCTTGTTTTCAGCAAAAGGAGAATAAGATGACGTTACAGAATGTATCCATTGTGTTGAGTCCGACAATGCAGATCAGTCATAGAGTTCTAAATGTACTGTTTTCTCATACCAAACAATTGTTTAGAGATACAGTCATAAAAAGGTATACCAATCAATTCAGATAAATCTGTCTTTTCTTTCCTGTCATGTTCTGTTTGTATTTTACTATTTTGGTTTTCTAGAACCTTTTACATAAGTTTTACCTTTCGGCTTTTCCGGGAAAAAAATAATTGGGAGAAGGGAACTGAATTGTATTAATTTTCTGTTTGGCTGGTAAGGTCACCAAGGTGTTAACATTTTGTGGTCTGTGTGGTAAAAATTATTATACCCCCAGATACATAGTACATGGGGGTTATATTGGAGTCATGCTTGAGGTTGGTTGGTTGGTCTGCTGGTTCAGGTCGGTCTGTGGGTTGGTCCGTGCAAACTTGTCCTTGCTATTTCTCTGTAACCATTGGAAGGATTTCAACAAAACTTTTCATGACTGATCTTGTTTCAGGTATGTTCCGCCATTAAAACCGGCCACATCTCGTTGGTCGTTAGAACTTCCAGACAATCCAGCAGGTATACAGGAAGAGTTATCTAAACAAGAATCTCTGTTAAATCAGTTACATGAAGAACTAGCTGCTGGTACTGGGGACCCAGAGAAAGAAGAACAGATATGGGAAGTACAGAGAGTCTGTACACAACTTAAGAGAAAGGTCAGACTGTGTGCTGTTAACTTTAAACCATCCAATGGAAAACATAATATACTTTACAGGTGTGGCAATTTTCCTGATTTATCCGGAATTCCAGATTTCTCATTCCTGAAAGAGCAATGCTTCTGACCAAAATAAAGTTTCAAGTTTCAAAGTTTATTGCGCAAAACAGGCCACCGGCCTATACACAAGAAATAAATAGCACATACATATGACATTTAACAATGAATGAAGTGTGAAATTGTAGATATAATATGTGTATACATTTGTTGACAAAGCAATATAATAATGCAGTTAATTATAAATTGAAAGGTATACATTCCTTTCTTTAGTAGCATAAAATATGTACATTGCTACATTACGCACAATGTAAACATTCTGGGCGGACATTAGGCTATAGTATACATTTGTCGAGGCATTGTTCTCTTGTATATGTATGTGTGGTAGATACCTATGGCGGATAGGGCTGTATAGTGGACATGTCAACATGAAGTGTAGCTCGTCTTCAATGCACTCTTCGCAGTACAGACGGGCACGGTACTCTGGTATTATACCCAAGTGTCTACCCTTTACCACCATAAGATCATGAGCAGAGCTTCTAAAATTAGCTAGACACCTTCTGAATTTGCCTATCTCAACACATTTTACATAGCTTGCAACATCATAATTACTCTTATAATTGATATAATGAAACAATTTAGTTGAAGCCAAGCATTTAGTATGCCATGTCTGGATGTATTGGTCTTTAAGCCTTTGCATATATTCAAATAAAAACAATTGGTGGTTAAAGTTTTCTTGTGTTTCCCACACATAACCGAAACCATTTTGATACAGATTTAGCCTAATATCGGACCCCCAATTGTTGTATCCTAGTCTATCATAGTGAACAAGCATTTCGTAGCACAGTTTGACGTATCTATGCCCAGGCATTTTCAACAACCGAAGCCAGTATTTCATAATCTTTTGGCAGCATATATGTACATAAGGAATCTACCAATATCACCTAAAATAGCATCATTGCATGACATTGTATTGTCATTCTTAAATCGCTTACAAGCGTAAACATGTACATTCTCAATAAAGACAACATTTTTCAAGGCCCATAATTCCGATCCATATAGCATAATTGGAGCAATTTTAGAATCAAAAAGCTTGAAAAAGGTATGATATGGTATACAGGAGAATGGATGAATGGAGTTGAACATACTGATTAAAGCTTTTTTAGCTTCTACTGACATAGCATTTGCCATTTGATATATAGAAAGTCTGTTTGTGAATAACATGCCTACGTAAGTAAAGCTATTAAGCACCTCTATCTTACAATTGTTATATGTCCATTTCTCAGTTGCAGATAATTTACCACCTCGTTTAAAAACCACTATTTTCGTCTTTTTAACATTCAGACGAAGCTTACTTTTATCACAAAAATCATCCAAAACATTCAGTTGTCTTTGAAGGCCAACAACAGTTTAAGCATAAACACTACATTTAAACTTGGCATTAGCTGGACACCTCTAGTATGGCAATCACATAAAAACATTGAAGGACTCTTGTTTGGCATAAATGATCAGTTGGATACGATTTTCCTGATTTTGAATTTTGGCCTGATGACACCCCTGACTTTAGAATGTTAACCTGTTACTCCATAATTTATTGTGTCGCCTGAAAAGGCGACATATAGGTGTTACTTTGGCGGCGGCTGCGGCGTCACAAATTGCTTGTCCGGAGCATAACTTTGTGACCTTAAGTTCAAATGACTCAAGATTTGGTATGCATGTTTCTTACAATAAGCCAAAGTGCAGTGCGCAAGAACCATAACTCTACCTGTCATAGTTTTTGAATTATTTCCCTTTGATTGATTTTATTAGAGCATTTCTTGTCCGGAGCATAACTTTGTCACCTTAAGTTCAAATGACTCAAGATTTGGTATGCATGTTTCTTACAATAAGCCGAAGTGCAGTGCACAAGAACCATAACTCTACATGTCATAGTTTTTGAATTATTTCCCTTTGATTGATTTTATTAGAGCATTTCTTGTCCGGAGCATAACTTTGTCACCTTAAGTTCAAATGACTCAAGATTTGGTATGCATGTTTCTTACAATAAGCCGAAGTGCAGTGCGCAAGAACCATAACTCTACATGTCATAGTTTTTGAATTATTTCCCTTTTATTGATTTTATTTGAGCATTTCTTGTCCGAAGCATAACTTTGTCACCTTAAGTTCAAATGACTCAAGATTTGGTATGCATGTTTCTTACAATAAGCCAAAGTGCAGTGCGCAAGAACCATAACTCTACCTGTCATAGTTTTTTAATTATTTCCCTTTGATTGATTTTATTAGAGCATTTCTTGTCCGGAGCATAACTTTGTCACCTTAAGTTCAAATGACTCAAGATTTGGTATGCATGTTTCTTACAATAAGCCGAAGTGCAGTGCGCAAGAACCATAACTCTACCTGTCATAGTTTTTGAATTATTTCCCTTTGATTGATTTTATTAGAGCATTTCTTGTCCGGAGCATAACTTTGTCACCTTAAGTTCAAATGACTCAAGATTTGGTATGCATGTTTCTTACAATAAGCCGAAGTGCAGTGCGCAAGAACCATAACTCTACCTGTCATAGTTTTTGAATTATTTCCCTTTGATTGATTTTATTAGAGCATTTCTTGTCCGGAGCATAACTTTGTCACCTTAAGTTCAAATGACTCAAGATTTGGTATGCATGTTTCTTGCAATAAGCCGAAGTGCAGTGCGCAAGAACCATAACTCTGCCTTGCACCTTTTTTAATTATTTTCCTTAGATTGATTTAATTTGAGCATTTCTTGTCCGGCGAATAACTTTGTCACCAAGAGGTTGAATGACTTGAAATTTGGTATGCATGTTTCTTACCAAAGGTCCAAGTGCAGTACACAAGAATCGTAACTCTACCTTGTGCCATTTTTGATTTTTGTCCCTTTGATTGATTTTATAAGCATTTCTTGTCCGTGGCATAACTTTGTCACCATAAGTATTAATGACTCCAAGATAGGTATGCATGTTTCTTGCTGTGACATTTTTTTGTCCAGAGCATCACTTTGTCGTTTTTAGTTCAGATGACTAGAGAACTCTTGTGAGTCGATATGTAGCCCAATAGTGGATAGTTTTCCATGACAAATGTGCATGTCGTCAGGCGACACATGCGACTCGCGGAGCTTTTATTAATATTGATGCATCTATCATAAACTAAGGTAGTTATTGAGTGTTTAACTACCCAACTTAAAGTTACTCAATAACGAAGCATTTTGATTTCCATTGACCAAATATAGATAACAGACAAACCTGGGTTCAACCCCCACATGTGAACAAAGACTACTATATTACAAAACCTGTCTGTAATGACCAACAATTTGATCTTCTAATTTAGACTATGTTCAATGATATTTAAACTGTTAAGAGAGACCACCTGTCCTCAAGGACCACATTTTGCTGCTCACATGGGTGGTCTTTACTTAAAGGTTTGACTCTATTGTATACTTAAGTAGCCATCAACTGTGATTAGTCTAAACTGTACCTTAGGGTTTTATTAAAAATAAAATATTGACATTAAACTCAACAAAGAAAATTGTATTCATTTAGTGATGTATTATAATTAAATTGACAACTTCAATCTGAGAACACTAATTAAAAGGCTAGTGGTAGAGTGTCCACTTTGAGTAAAATTAATGTAGTTCATATGCAGTTTTCTCTTATTTCGGTTGTATGGCAATACCATGCATGCGGCATGACAATACCATGCATGCGACATAAACCAATTTTAACTAATATTTTTGATCATTTTCGTAATGTATTAACAACAAATGTCAGGTTCCAGTATGTCCCAGAAATGTGTGAGATTTTATCAATTTGCCTGTGAGTGTGCCTGAATAGAGTGCATGAGACTCACGTATGATGCGTCGGTATGTATAAGTTGAATAGACTTGTTTCACCATTAACCTTGAATATATCAGAATAAACTGAAAACATTGTTTGTCTATGTTTAGATCAAGCTAGCACAGAAGAATCAGGACACAATGGAGAAGAGGAAGAGGGAAAGAGATGAACAGATAAAACGTAACACGGTATTAGAGGAGGGTGATGAGGAACTACAGTTACAGTTAAGAGAACTTCCAGAGGGCGAGGTATGAACAACATTGTGTCTTGGATAAAAGTTAAAAAGTTTGACAATCCTGAAAATTTGTCAACTTACATTTGAAACAGGAAAGCAGTTCTTTTTGGACACTCTTGATGTATTTTAACACACTTTATTTCTAACGCTGTCTTGTGACCAACATGGCACTCTTGTTATTATTTTCACCTGATTTATTGGGGATGAATGTGGTTAAATTCAATACTGTTAGTGTACATCCATAATGTAATATTATCACTATTATTTACAAATTGAGTTCCTCGTGAATATACTCTCGTAACATGAAGACTTATCAAGGAATCTTTGATCGCAAATTCATAAATCTGTGGAATTATTTATTTACAGAAATTTCCAAATTAAAGATCATGCATATTAAAAGTAATATACATTAGTTGTATGCTTGTTAGATCATTTTCTTCCCAATTCTTATATTTTCTCTGTTACAGGTATTGAATCTAGAGTTGAAGAAAGCCCCAGAGGATGTGACCACAGCAGTAGTTGAAGTAGATGTTAACATATCAGCAGAAACAACTCCTACTGCTGAAGAATCTCAAATTGAAGCACAAACTGAAAATGAAGCAGCTGATGAAACAGTAGATGTGAAGCAGAAAGAAGCAGCCAATCAGAAAGGAGCATCTAAAGAAGCAGCCAATCAGAAGGTTGCACCAAAGGAACCAGCCAATCAGAAGGCAGCACCAAAAGAACTGGCCAATCAGAAGGCGGATCTGAAGGGAGCAGCCAATCAGAAGGTGACACTCAAAGAGTTAGCTAAATCAGTTGAGAAATTGGACAAGGATACACATGTGGAAAGTAAAGAAAGTGATACTGTTGTTAAAACAGTGAGTGCGGGTGATGAGGGTGTAAAAGTTGAGGTAAAAGATGTTGAAAAGGAAACTGAAAAGACTACACTAGATAAAGTGACTGCTGACAATGATGGTGAAGTCGGTGAAGAAGTGGTAACTGGTGATCAAGCTGAGGACCAACATGAGAAAGAAACAACAGATGAAGTGAGTGGAGATATTACAGCAGAAACTGTTAAAGCTGATTTAGAAAAGAAACAAGCTGATATACTCCATGAAGATACAACAGACTCTGAGGTTAGAGAAATTGTTTACATTCTTGACCTTTCCTTTGTTTAATATTTTAAGTTATTTGTACTTACTAGTAAAGGGGTATTTGGAATGTTTGTGGGATGCACTCAGGCCTGTGATTCTTCCTCTTTCATGGTGGATTCCCTTCTTTTTGTCCTATAATTTTTGTAAAAAATGAATCCAGATTCAGTTCTACCTACTCAAAAAAAGATGCTTTTGCAAGGACAATTTCTGTGTATGAAGCTTGTGTCAGCAAGCACAGAGTGAGGGGGGTAGAGGGTCACTTTGTGAGGCCAGAAATAGTAATCCTGCATTTCCATTTTATGGTGGTCAGCATTAAAACAAAAATGGCTTCTCTTAACTCATACTCCCATGGAAATCAATACCATCTGGATTGAGGTGTGAAAGTTATTGATTTAAGCTGTAGAATACTGTAAATTCATTTAACTTCAATGGGGCAAATAAAAACGACTATTTTGTCGGGACGTTATTTCAAAGATTTTGGATTTAAGAAAAAATGAAAAGGTCAAAATTCACACAAATTATCAGAAATTGTTCAAATATCTAAAAGATATAATAAATATTTTATTACATGTTGATATATGCAAGTAAACTTCCAAAAACCTAGTCTTATACCTGACTGAACCTGAAAGCAAGTATGGCAGCTGCTGTAAACTTGACATATTTATTGGTATAATTATTTTTTGGGGATTTAATTTCGTGGTTGAGGTTATCCAAGAAATCCATAAAATTAAAATCTCCCACAAATATTTATGACTTTACAGTATGTTTTACAATCAACCTAAAATTAGTATAAAAATAAATATTGCCATTCCTTATTTTCAGCTTGGACATTCCCGTGAAAGTATACAAAGGATAGAATCTGAGTCAGATGAGTTTGAACATAGCTTAGAGGAAATCTTGGAAAGAGATCTTGATATTGAAAGTGATAAGGAACTCACAGATCAGGAGGTAATGGTTATAACTTGCAAAATTTGATAATGCAGGGATTCTACTGCGATCCTTAAAATTATCTACCACTGCCTCTTTAGATCGCCTCCTCAATAGCCTAGTGGTACAGTATCCACTTTTAAGACAGGAGGTCCTGGGTTCAATTCCAGGTCATGTCATACTAAAGACAAAATAAAAATGGTACACGAAACTCCCTTGCTGGATGCTCAGCTTAAATGGCAAACTGGCTTCTCTTTCCTATACCCTCGTAGCGATCCGAAATGAGGTGTCGAGAGTGATTAATTGGAGTTGGAAAAGTTTGTTTCACAATCGACCTTAATTAAATAAGCATAGATTAATATTATTTGGATTTTTGCTTGCATCCAGCAGTGCCTTCAACTAAACAATAACTATATTTTAGAATATATTTTTCTGCAAATGGAATTGCCTTATAATAGAACTTTTGGATCTCAAATTTATAAATTGGCTACTGACAAATCATGGGAATGGCAACAGTCATTGTTGACTAGTCGTCTCTCATAAACAATATAAATATACTATTAGTTGAAAAGAGTCTGATGGGAGATAAATTGATAGTTTTGTTGTCTTCCTTCACAGGTGATCTTTAACACAGACTTGACTGTAATGACTCACTTCTACCTTTATATACATGTGTAACAGTGTATATTTTACATGAGTTGTGTATTCTAGGTACATGAAGAGATGGCTGTACCAGGAGAAGACACAGACAAGGTCACAGTGGAGGAAGGTGAAGATAATGAAGAAGATAACATTGCCATGGAAACCAAGACTCCAGTACCGGCAGAAACTCCAGAGTCCCCTCCAACCACTACACCTATACCTGATCAACTTGAAGAACCACAGGGTAACGTATTACTTGAAGTTACATCTCAGCTGAAATATCTTCTATGTTCGGTTAAGCATACTATAATACTATTACTACTAATTTTTCAACTTTATGATGAAATCTTCTAACTTATGATGACATTTCTTGATTTTATGATGATTTACTTTGATTTTATGATGAATTTTTTCATCACTTATGATGAAATTTCTCAACTTTGATTATTTAATTTTTCAACCTAATTTATTTTAACTCTTTTTTTTCAACTTTATAAATTAATATTTCCAAAAATAGCATTTATATGGGATCAGCTGAATTGTTACCTATACTCAGCTATAAGTCATGAGTGTTAATTTTTTAGAAATCAAAATTAAATGTTCATGATGAATCTGCACCATACATTCTGTTGTGTAAGTAAGTCATTAGCTAACAAATGGTATGTCGGAAATCTGGTGAGCAATTTAGGGCCATATTATCAATTCATGCCAAATTTTGCAATTTTTTAAGACATTTTTGTTGACTTATGGCTGAGTATATGTAGTTAATTGCCATTTTATATGGAAAATCAGTCTGGAATTGAATATGAATTTCATCTTGGGTAAAGTGTTTGTTATGACTGTCTCTTCAATTCTTAGGTAAATCATAGAGTAGAAAGTCTGAAGTGTACATGTTAAATGATTAAGTTATGCTCACCTGTCCAGCACTTTGTTGCATGTAACCATTTTCTGCCTCTTTCTTCAGAGAAAGTTCTCGATACATCAGTTGAAACCCAGAATGAGTCTGCTGCAGAACTTGAGATCAGTGAAATATCAGAAGATGAATCAATCAGTGAGGATGAGTATCAGAAACTTCTAGAAGAAGAGTACGCTCTCAAGTTAGAGGAAGAAGAACTGCTTGCTATTGGTAGGTTTTCATTATGCCCCAGTTTCTACTGATGGGGGAGGCATAATGTGATTGTCCTGTCCATTGGTTTGTTTGTCTGTTCATTCGTTAGTTCCATTGAAAATTTTAACCAAAACTCTAGTTCTTGAAACTCAAATATTTTTCGAAGTCCATCAAGGCTTTGCTTTCAAACTTGGCGTACTTGTTTACGATCATAAATACCTTACATTGTCAATGCCATGTAACACTATCCAACATTTCTACAGAATTATGGCCCCTGATTGACTTAGCTAGTTATTATGGACAACGCTTCCACCGGGGCATAAGCACTTACTAAACACAGTGCATACTTTTTCTCTACTGGATTTATAGATAGTGGTTGATATTTCAGACTTGAATAAAGTAAAAAAAAATGGTTTCCTTCTTAAACAGTATTCATTATTCGTATATTTCACAAATGAGTACTGGTGTATTTAGTTATGGTTAACACTAGTGCATACTTCTGGTATAATAGACTGCTAGTTCACCCAGTGTCAGGATAATGTGACTGGGTAGTCTTGTGACTGAAATACTGTTGATCAGTGGAACTAAAATAAAAAAAATTAAATGAGTGGATATGATTTTAAAAATTCCAGAGAGTGAACTAGAGAAGAAGATAGAAACAGAGAGATGTGAAGCTGAGAGACTACAGCAAGAGATTGATGAACTCCAGTATTTACGACAAGATAGTGATGAGGAAATACTCAGTACATCCTCAGGTAAATTATATATTCTCTGATCTTAGCAGAGTTGTGGCCCTTTGAAAGAATTTCAGTTGAGCTATGACCCTGTGAAAAATACTCAGTGGAGCTATGACCCTGTGAAAAATACTCAGCGGAGCTATGACCCTGTGAAAAATACTCAGTGGAGCTATGACCCTGTGAAAAATACTCAGTGAAGCTATGGCCCTGTGAAAAAGTAGAGTTGTTGCCCTTTGAAAAAAATGGGTGCTTCTGCTTAACATAAATTATTTTAATTAATTTTTTTAACAGCTTTATGACCCTTTGAAAACTGTTTGTTTAGTAACTTCTCTGGAAGGTTACAAATTCTAGCAGAGGTGAGGTCCATTGAAAATACTCAGTAGAGTTGTTGCCCTTTGAAAAAATCAGTACTTCTGCTTAAAATGTTCTAAATTGTAATTTTAGAAAAGTCCCTTTTAAAAATACTCACTAGAGTTATGGCCCTTTTAAAAATAATCAATAGAGTTGTGGTCCTTTATGGTCCATATTCTAAACTGTGATTTTAGCAGAGTTATGATCCTTTGAAAACTGCTCTTTAGAGTTTTTGCCCTTTGTAAAAATCAGTTCTTCTGCTGGACATAATTCATAAATTGTGATTTTAGCAGAGTTAAAGCCCTTTGAAAAGTACTCAGTAGAATTGTTGCTCTTTGAACAAAAGAAGGACTTAAAAACATACAAGTAAACATTCAAAGGGCCTTATCTGTTTTTATGCCCTCATGAAAGTAAATTAATTTGGTGGATATTGATTTACCTTAGTGTACAACAATAATACAAGTTTGCATTTTGTAAGTACACATTTTGATCCCAGTTATACCATTTACATTTAAAATTTTGTAAAAAAAACTTAATAAACATAAACTTTTTAATTATCAAATATGTTTACATCCAAAGGGTCCATCATTTTTCTGACCTTATAAAAAAATATAAAGCTATCAATTGTTGAAATCATCAATGTTTACAGCTCAACCCAGTCTTATACATGTACTTGACAGCCTAGTATGGCAGCCACTGTAAACTTGATATATCTATTGTATAATTATTCATTGGGGGATTTAATTTTGTGGTTGATTTCATCCACGAAATCCCAAACTTAAATCCCCTACGAATATTAATGATTTTAAAGTAACAATTTTGTAATCTTCTCTTAACAAAACCTGTAACTGAAGTGTCCTATTATTGTACTGATCCAGTGACCCGTATTTTATATTGAGTAGACCACATTGATGTCAGATCATCACATTACAACAGTAACGTATATCACTCAGGTATTCCAACAAGCAATGATTGCACATGTATTCAAACAAGCAATGAATGCAATACCTATTTCTACAAGTCTATAATGTGCTATGAACAAGACACACTTCAGCATCTTACACATAACAGTAGCTTTAAAGCACTACACAATTCATTTATGATTTTAAACATATACCCTTACTGTTGTTTAAGCTTTGCATTGCTACATTGAATTTAATTTTTTTAACTCTTAAAGCAAAATGTTTTAGTTTTCTTTTATCTTAAAAGATATGATTTTTTTCATCCTTTATTTAAAGCACAAGCCTAGTTACTTGTTTAACTTTTTCTCTTTCAATATATGTTGCCTTCAATAAAACAGGTTGCACTGTACTTCAATTACTGTTAGTATATAAATTATTGAACAGACAAAGGTATAAAATGGCCATTTTGTATTTAAAGGTAGAATCCATGTGTTGTCTGTATTAAGCAATAAATACATAAAATATGGCTGTTTAATACAGGTGTGTTCAAAATGGCATATTGGTATTTAATAATATTGACTGATTAAGACAGGTGGTTGCTAATTCAGCTGATCCCTTACACAGGTTAGACTGCTTAAGATGTGTGGTTGCTTAATTCATCTGAAATAGATATATTATCTTTGTCACTATTACAATTCTGTATACTCACATATTCATAACAACAACATTTTCCATGGGAATTGAAGCATTGTTATATCAAGACCTGTCTATACAACAGCAAAAATATTCTTTAATTATGCCCCCCATCTTTGATGAGGGAGTATATTGCTTTGCACATGTCTGTCGGTCGGTCGGTCTGTCTGTCGGTCGTATAAAATGGTTTCCGTTCAATAACTCAAGAATGCTTTGACCTAGGATCTTCAAAATTTACATGGAGGTTGGTCATCACTAGTAAATGACCCCTATTGATTTTGGTGTCAGTAGGTCAAAGGTCAAGGTCACTGTGACCTTTACCATTTCTGACTTTGTAATTGGTTTCCGTTCAATAAGTCAAGAACGCTTTGACCTAGAATCTTCAAACTTTACATGGAGGTCGGTCATCAACAGTAGTTGATCCCTATTGATTTTGAGGTCAGTAGGTCAAATGTCAAGGTCACAGTGACCTATACCATTTCTGACTATTGTGCTGCCATTGGGGCATACATGTTTCACAAACATCTCTTGTTTATATTGGTTCAGAATCTCCTGCACAGACTATAGTATACATTTGATGTACCATTGTTTGTTTTACAGACAGTAGCTATGAAAGTGAAGATGAAGAAGATTTACAGGAAATACTGAATCAGCTGATTAAAGAGAATGAAGAATTAGAGGTACAACTTGTATTTCAGTATGGAAACAACAGAGAATTTCAGATTAATTTCACATTTAATAAATCTAAATAGTGAAAAGAATCTAGCAATGTCGTGATAATATCCAGAGTTTCTCCCCTTTCTGATGTATATTCCATTTGCTTTTAAAAACAACAGGTACAAATTGCCCTACAGTTCTGGAGTAATCAGGAAGTCCAGATTTGCTGCAATAGAAAAAATATCAATTTCTGCAGAAAATAAGTTATTTAATAAATTTTGGTCTTTTGAAATTTCATAAGCTGAATTTTAATGATAGAAAAATGTTTGAAATGGTGTTGGAATTTGTGCTTATATAGCACCCGAAATAGACTTATTTCAGGATTAGGAATTATGCCTCAGTAGGACCTCTGAAGTCATCAGTACATGCAAGAATGTAGAAATGAGCCAGTTGGCGGTAAAATTCACTGGCTATTAAAAAATTGGTGCGGCTACTTTTGTCATTTTCTTCTTTGTTACTTTAAGTGAAATTCCAAACCAACTGCCTACTTTTAAAGATTTAACCTATAAGGCTACATGTAAACATTTCTACACCAATGTGGTGTCTGTTTATTATGTGTAAATTATGTGATATCTATTTTCAGAGTGATAATTCCGAGTTGTGTTCAAATATCCATAAGGAGAGAATGATTTGTTTGGCTGTGAAGGTCCAGATTGGTATGATTCAGCAGAAACAAGTTCAGAATTCAGCAAATAATGACACTTTTAATGAAAAAGAATCTCTCATTGAATTTGATTAAAATGAAAGAAATGGTACAGATTAAAAGAAAATATTTAAATGAAAAGAAAATATTTAAATTTAAAGGAAAGATTTAAATTTAAAGGAAATATTAAGATGAAAAGATAAGTGATATTAATGTGTCAGTTTGACCAATAAAGCCTCGTCACATCAGCTTTGCGACAGTCGTGCATGTGTCTGCGATTTGATTTTGATGCACCTTTAGTGGAAATCGCCAGTGTTTCATGCGACTATCATAAGACTGTCCTTTAAATGCTACAAGATGCTCGCAAACCAAATTCTAAATGTTTGCTATTTGCTGATATTGCAATTTTTCTACTATACCCAAGCAACACTTGAAACAGCTAACACCCTTGAGACATTTATGACCGACTAGAATCTGGATTGTAATTTAGTTATTTTTGGGGTTAAGAAATAGTGTGACCAAACAATCATGCAGCTTGATGTGACACAGGCTTAAGTGCTTCCAGTAGACTTGTTCGACATTCATAGTGTTTTAGTATTTATCCAGCATAAGTGTGTCTATTATACATGTAGTCATTTGTATACAATGTAAATGGTAACTTATAATATAAAATTATACATATATAGTATATGATAAAGTTTCCAATTGCATAACATTTATGTAAAACCTCTTTAATAAAATCACCTTTAAAACGGATCTCATTATTGAGTTGACCTCAATATTGAGGTGATTTTTAAGTGAGCTTTTACTGATAGAGGAAAGTATTATGAATGTAATTAGTGTAGTATCGAGAATTTGACATGATCTATGACATTCTATTAGCATAATTCAATAGTTGATATCTTGTCTATATTTATTTGTATGTTTTCATAAGCGGGAAGTATCACGAAGACGCTCAAGGTGTAGACACAAATCTAAAGGACCGATATTGCACGATTTGCCTCGCTGAAATTTATATATTCCACGCATGAACCTTGTGATATATTCCTTCATAAAAGTCAGGATCAGGCCAAACTTTCTGTGCTATACAAGGTTATCTAAAGTATGATAATACATGATTTGTTTGTGGATTTTAATACATATTTGGATGTAATGATGATACACTATATTATGGTCATGTTTAAAGGTCATGATTAGGTCAATAATTACATGTTATAATTGTACAAAGGGTATTTACTGGTATTGGTGTCAATGTTTTACATGGAATCAACATTTTGTAAAATACTTACAATACTTATTGAACTGCATGGACAGGGCTTGTGTTGATTAGCTATAGTTCCTGAAACCTGACAGTCCAATGAACGATGGCAAATTCTGGTCCCATGTTTATAAAACCTTTTTCATATTCAACTCAATTCAATGATCAAACTTCAAATGTGTCAAGCAGTAAAATTTCTTGTCTTTTAGTGAAATATTTATAGGAAATAGATAACCTTGAACAAAGTAAAGCACTGTACGTGTTATTATTTCCTGATAGAGTACAGTTGATATAATTGTTGCACTGTGATAGAGAAAACCAAGATTTATGCTCAAGTTGAGTTGAGCTTTAAAAAATCTTTATAATCAGTGGACCTGATTTGGTTGGAGAGATTTGTTTGTATCGCTCTGACTGATTTTCAGCATCTGTCAGGCCAAATGCTAGTCTTGAAACTTGTGGGTGTCAGTAAGCTAGTCAGAAATTTACTTTTAAAGCTTGTGATTAAGCAAGTAAACGTATAAGATGAAAGTTGTATAGTTGGTAAGTCAGATCTGATACTATAACATGTATATGGGTCACTTAGAATGTTATCGTGATGAAAGTATAAAATAGAATTATACCTTCCACATTATACTGAGGGAGGCACCTTGACTTCGTGCTGGACATCTGGTTGGATGTCACAAAGTTTGTCTGTGCTTGTACTCCTTAATCATTCGCCCTATTTCAATGAAACTTCACATGAATGCTTGGCAACATACCTAGTTGTGCATATGGCCTTGAATTTTAGGCTGTATGATTTTTCAAGAGTAATGGCCCTTCATGGAAGACATACGTTTTTGTGTCAAAAACTCTTTTAGTTGTTATTTGTATGTATTACTATCATACAGAATTATCATCAACGTGTTGTGTTAGATTATATGTATATATATGTGTAGTCATTGTTATTATTTTGTAAATATGTATTAATTACGATTATGATTATATGAATGCCATTTAAGTGCAATAAAGAACTATAAACTTTATCTTGTTTTTGTATTATTATCTGTTGTTCAACAAGTATGAATACAGTTTATTGTACGTGTCGGACGGACAGACACCAACAAATCCCGTCAGTGAAAAGCTAGCTCACCACCAAGGGTGATTTGTTGGACTTATATATGCTATTCTACTCTAATGACAAACTACAGATTTACAATTTATGCATAATTATCCAATTACCTCCCTTTATGCGCCCAATAACTGTTACATTATTATATACATGTAAGACTTAATAATATTATGGTCATAAATAAGTTTTGATGGCCGAGTGGTCTAATACTTTATACTACCCATTGCTAGGCAATGGAACCATACCATATGGTTTCAAATCCCACTCTGTGCAAACAATTTATTTCTTAACAGTGCTATTAAAAATTTTGTTCCCAGTTGCAGCCATAAACAGTATCCCCATACATACATCAAGTTCTTCATATGTGGAGAAAATTCAACATTATTGTCAAATTTTCATCAAGGCAAAGATCATACTACTCTCATATTCTTTGATCAAGGGTATCATGACATGTAATGACCAATTGAACCTGGATCACCAGGTTACAAATCCAGCACACTAACAACTGGCGTGCAGCCACTGTACTCACTGGTATGCTGATCAAGGTTGTCAATATAGTTACTTATTGGACGTGGAAGGCTGTCACAAGGACAAACACAAAATTGACCAAAAAAATTTAAGCTAAACAGCTACAAAAACATAGACACTGTAATCAGACAGCCTGCTGCCACAGTCAAACAACTGGAGTAATCAGACAGCCTGCCGCCACAGTCAAACAACTGGAGTAATCAGACAGCCTGCCACCTCAGTCAAACAACTGGAGTAATCAGACAGCCTGCTGCCACAGTCAAACAACTGGAGTAATCAGACAGCCTGCCGCCACAGTCAAACAACTGGAGTAATCAGACAGCCTGCCGCCTCAGTCAAACAACTGGAGTAATCAGACAGCCTGCTGCCACAGTCAAACAACTGGAGTAATCAGACAGCCTGCCGCCACAGTCAAACAACTGGAGTAATCAGACAGCCTGCCGCCACAGTCAAACAACTGGAGTAATCAGACAGCCTGCAGCCACAGTCAAACAACTGGAGTAATCAGACAGCCTGCCGCCACAGTCAAACAACTGGAGTAATCAGACAGCCTGCCGCCACAGTCAAACAACTGGAGTAATCAGACAGCCTGCTGCCACAGTCAAACAACAGTTACTGGAGTAATCAGACAGCCTGCCGCCACAGTCAAACAACTGGAGTAATCAGACAGCCTGCCGCCACAGTCAAACAACTGGAGTAATCAGACAGCCTGCTGCCACAGTCAAACAACAGTTACTGGAGTAATCAGACAGCCTGCCGCCACAGTCAAACAACTGGAGTAATCAGACAGCCTGCCGCCACAGTCAAACGCCTGGAGTAATCAGACAGCCTGCCGCCACAGTCAAACAACTGGAGTAATCAGACAGCCTGAAGCCACAGTCAAACGCCTGGAGTAATCAGACAGCCTGCCGCCACAGTCAAACAACTGGAGTAATCAGACAGCCTGCCGCCACAGTCAAACGCCTGGAGTAATCAGACAGCCTGCCGCCACAGTCAAACAACTGGAGTAATCAGACAGCCTGCCGCCACAGTCAAACAACTGGAGTAATCAGACAGCCTGCCGCCACAGTCAAACAACTGGAGTAATCAGACAGCCTGCTGCCACAGTCAAACAACTGGAGTAATCAGACAGCCTGCCGCCACAGTCAAACAACTGGAGTAATCAGACAGCCTGCCGCCACAGTCAAACAACAGTTACTGGAGTAATCAGACAGCCTGCTGCCACAGTCAAACAACTGGAGTAATCAGACAGCCTGCTGCCACAGTCAAACAACTGGAGTAATCAGACAGCCTGCTGCCACAGTCAAACAACTGGAGTAATCAGACAGCCTGCTGCCACAGTCAAACAACTGGAGTAATCAGACAGCCTGCTGCCACAGTCAAACAACTGGAGTAATCAGACAGCCTGCCGCCACAGTCAAACAACTGGAGTAATCAGACAGCCTGCTGCCACAGTCAAACACCTTGAGTAATCAGACAGCCTGCTGCCACAGTCAAACAACTGGAGTAATCAGACAGCCTGCCACCACAGTCAAACAACTGGAGTAATCAGACAGCCTGCTGCCACAGTCAAACAACTGGAGTAATCAGACAGCCTGCCACCACAGTCAAACAACTGGAGTAATCAGACAGCCTGCCGCCACAGTCAAACAACTGGAGTAATCAGACAGCCTGCCACCACAGTCAAACAACTGGAGTAATCAGACAGCCTGCCGCCACAGTCAAACAACTGGAGTAATCAGACAGCCTGCCGCCACAGTCAAACAACTGGAGTAATCAGAGAGCCTGCCACCACAGTCAAACAACTGGAGTAATCAGACAGCCTGCTGCCACAGTCAAACAACTGGAGTAATTGAGAGCCACCTGACAAGGATGGATCAAGATGGTTTGTGTATTTAATTTAAATGAGATAAAGATGATGTATCGTATGTTTCATGTCTTAGAATTGGGATTTAACTATATAGTACTAACTAATTTAAAATTTACACTCGTAGATTTAATTCATTCTGAAGAAATAAAAAAGTATGTTGTGGGGCTTCTTAAAGGCCAAGTCACAACCCAATGTGCATGCTGTTTTCACTTCCTTTTGGAAGGCTATGTCCGCTCCATTTTTCTGAAAACTTAGGGAGTACGGAGGGAGTACATCAACACAGGTTTGTGTCTGACTAAGAGAATTGCATAGTACATTGCTGACATGTGAAGCGAGTTGTACATGCTAACAGCATGCTTACAGCTATCCATGTGATTGTCACATTACACATGCTGCTCAGGTACGTTGTCCTTTAATATGTTGTAAGTTGGCAGAAGAAGGCATATATACACGTTCCACATACTGGAGTGAATCTAAAGCCAGAATGCAGAGAAAGTTCATTTAAAATTTCATGTCTGCGTGCTCCCAAATATCAAATTTTGCCCAAGTTTTTGGAAGTAGACAGCACATACTTGCTTATTTAAAGTAACATGCATTTACACTTTTTCCACAAAATGATTGATATTTCATAATTTTTTTCATCAAAATCTATTTTTCTTAGTATTATTGAGATAAATCTGACAAACAAATATCATTTATGTATGCCTATATATATTTAAGGAAAAGTGTAACTTTAGTTATTTAATAAAAACTTTTGTCTAATTTTATGTCTTTCTGCCCTTCTTTAACACTGTCTACTTTGCGTTCATTCTGTATTCGTTAGGCTCGTTTGTCATAAATCTCGCGAGAGAGAAGAAAGCGGAAAGACGAAAAAAGTAAATACACAGCGATAAATTCACCGTTTTCTCGTATTGTGTAGGATGTCATCATAAGTACTGACCACCAGTTGTTATGTAAGTGTTTATATTTTAATTTCGCACAAAAATAATCCTGGCTACGACTTTTTTATACCGAAAATTCGTCCAATTAGTGTGTGCAAAAAATTGCTAATTGGAGGATGCTACAGGTTATTTTATGGAGTATATTCAACTTAACTGACAAATATATTGACAACACCTCTCGTACGCTTTTATTGCCCCGTAATTTGGAATTGTATGTTGGGGTAATTGATAATTTGTCCCCGGTGTACCGACTTCAGTTGCCCGGCGCGCTTGTATCTACCAGGTAGGTTGCGCGTACATCAATTTCAGAAGGCAGTGGCTAGTCATCCGGCACCGACAGCGAAATAAGTCGTCCGGCAGTGGACTACTAACAAACGCTACATGCATTGGCTAGAGAACCGTCTTTCTATTTCTACGCATTATGCATCTACCTTATAATAAAGGTTATAATAAACTACGAATATAGGCAAGACATGTCAATGCCTTATCTGCAACCATTTTGTGACCTCCCGTGTCAGTGGACGACTAGCCACTGTCATTTCAGAACACCGGAGGGACATGCCATTAGCCTCACTGTTACCGTGCAGAATATACTGGTTCCTGCTCGATCAATTGGAATTTGGAGCGCAGAATGAGACAGCTGAGCACAACACAGTTTGTCAACCAGTTCCTGTTAATCCCCAGTTCCGATTAATCTTGACTCCATATTGCAACTACAAATACCGATATCGACGTTACATGAGGCCAAAAATGAAGGCAGTGTCTAGAAGTATGGGCCGTACAACTAGCCCATCCTCCCCGTGTTTGTTATTTATACAGGACTTTTCTAAGCTGAAATACAGCATTAATTGATTTCTTTAATAATTGAATTTATATAATTATTGTTTGTTTTCAACATGATAAATCATTATTTACCTATAATAAAACTGGGGTTCCCTCAGTAAAGTACCGTCCAGTGTTTAGGGAGTTTAGTTCAAGCACATGTCAGGATCACTTTCTAATTCTATATAGGGCCTAAATTAAAATATTGTTTGTTTGACCTTTACCGACCCAATTATATTATTTCATTGGGTAGGTAGATAGGTAGGTAAATTATGTTATTTTATTTGAATTGTGTAGATTTTGTGTTGTCTAAGTAATATACATATTGCAGGTTACTACTCTTTGTAGAGGCTCTGTCAACTGTGTGCTCGTAATATATAAACCTTCAACAGCTAGTCATTAATGAATTGCAGGCAATACAATACACATTGTATTTTTTCCAAGTGTAAAAAATAGGTTCCTGGTCATGTAAACGTTTTGGCCTGGTCAGTTCAGAAATAAGATTAATTGTTTTCTCCAGAGAGCAATATAATAATTTGGGTAGGTGCAATTTTATTGGGTAGGTAGGTAAAGGTCTTACAAACAATATTTTATCTTAGGCCTAGAGTATATAAAATCGCCATTTATAATGATCAAAGTTAAGACTACCAACATAATTTATGCATAATTGTCCTCTCCCAGCACTTTAGTTTCAATCAAGCATAGTATAGTCACCATTAAACCCAATCCAGAGAAGAAGTGAACTTGATGTTGGGTTTAAACCCACAACCTCCACAATTACATGCAGTGAGGCTTGAGCCTAGGCCCTAGAATCCTCAAATGTGGCAGGGGTGTTAAATCACAACCAGCAGATTGATATTTAGGTCAATATAGTCTAGGCAACTGACCTTGATTACAAAAAAGAGAATGTTAATTTTCAATTAATAAATATAGAGCACTTGTGCATTCTGTAAACTTGGTACTACAGGTAGGGTGATTGATCATGACATGAACCCTTGCTAGTTTTGAATTTAGTCACTATTAAATTGGCTGTGTACAGGTTTTGCAAACGCCTTTTACTGATCTGAGTATGACTGAGAATTCAGTTTTTCAGAAGCCTGCTTGGTTAGTCTAGCAGTTATCAAGTGGGTTGTTACCCAAGTGATTCAGGTTTGATTCTTGGTTTGGAGAGACTATGTTCTTCCGTGACAAGGTTTCCGTGTCCTCCGCATTTGGAGAAGCTGTCAGGTGCTTGTGGAAGATCAATTTAGTACTGGCTGATAATTTATTCCAGGAAATTTTGTTAGGTCGACTGACTGTCATATATTTTTGAAGTTTAAAAATAGTTTGTAGCCAGTAATAAAATTGACAGCAGATGAGTTGTGCCACATTAAGTTCTCAATACTGAGTCATGGCTCACCCCATAATGTCATGTATGTGTGAAACATTGTTGAAAAATGGTGTAAAATATTGGGAAAATAGTGTTTCAATAAGAACAAACAGACAGTTGTTATATTAAATATCAAGTCAGTTTGGTGTTGTGATTTTGTATTTAACTTTGTTACACTTGTTATTACAGCTGAATCTTAATGAGCAAGCATGTCAACTCCATCAAAAGGAGTGTTGCAAGATAATACAAGTAAGATTTTTTATTCTATTTGTATTCTGAAATAAAACATTATTTGTTAAGAAATTATGTTCATTACAAGAAGCATTTATTTTGATTGCAGGACAAAATTATACTGTGGTTCTAGTGACCAAGTTTTGTGCCTCACCTTAACATTTTAATAATACTGTCATTTTGCTGGTAGTCACTGCAGATTGTTCATTTTCTAGTGCATAAAATCAATAAAATAATTTAAAAAAATAAAATATTTTTACTACCTGTATGAACTATTTTTTAGCAGTTACCTGAGTACTGTTTTATCATAGGCTTAGCACTTTCGAACAAAAGTTACCCACAAATTTGAATTCTTTATAGTTCTTTAACAACTGTAAATTGGTGATGAATATGGTTTGTAGGAGTTCATTAACTGAATCATTATTAGTATTGCAGCTTCATTTACCACACTTTATAATTGTTAACAAGTTATAAAGAATTTAAATTTGATCGTAAGTTTATGTTTTCCGTACTAAGTCCTTTGATAAAACAGTACCCAGAACCACAATATGAATTTGTTTTGGCCTGATTGCAAACTACATTTTTGTTTCTTTGAAGACTTCCAAGACCACGGTATTTTGTTTATATATGTCCATGAATACATGCATATCAAAGGGAGTCAATAACGAACAAACAAAATGGTTTCATGGACGGAGAAAGTGTTTGTTGACGTAATGATTTTCATTTGAAAATTATAAGAATACAGGGGTGTCAACAGGGCCAAATTAAAAATCAGGAAAATTGCATGTTACCAACCATTTTTGCCTAACAAGAGGCCTTCAATGACATTGTTTCATAATTGACTCAGTTTGTATTAAAGAAATTCCTTCAGAGCAGATTAAATTTGCCATAACTTTAATAGTAAGTAAGTAAGCAACGACTTTATTTTACGTGGATAACATATTTGGTAGAAACCAATTTTCAATATGGTCCACACAAGAGGCAAATACATAAATATACATGAATATATACATCATTTTGTGCAAACAAAATACATAAATGCAACAAATACAAGAATAGCATCATATATGTAAAGAAACTAATACATGAAATACATATTTACAAACTTAACACATTAAACGATAAATTTACTTAATCTTTAGAGGCACAAAAATATAAACTTAACAAAATCTCAGTTACCACCTGAGAACTTCCATGACAAGTACAGTCTTTTGAAGGAAGTCAAATTTTCTGCATTGCGTATTTGTATTGGAATATTGTTCCATAGTTTTGGTCCTGCATATGATACAGACTTACTGAAAAACTCTAGGTTTGGGTATGTACAGAAGCTGATTTGATGATGATCTGAGGGCTGTATTAGTACTTCTTCTAAATTTATCAGTTAGATATTGAGGGCTTAGATTATTTAAAGCTTTGTAAACTAAAATTGCTTTTTTGTAGTCTACTCTGTCAGTGAAAATCATCCAATTTAATTGAGTGAACAGTTCTTCAGACGGAGCATCATATGGCTTGTCTAGAATTATTCTTTCTGCCCTTTTCTGAAATTTAATTATCCTGTTATGAAGTTCTGAAATGCAGGAGCCCCATATTGTGCAACAATAATCAAGTTGGGGCAGAATGTATGCGTTGTAAAAAAGTTTCCTTGCTTCCAGATTTAAGCAATGTTTGATACACATTAGAAGATACAGAAGGGAGTTACATTTTTTAAGAGTTTGTTCAATTTGCTTTTTCCATTTTAAGTTCTGAATAATAAAATATTTTCATCTAATAACTTTTATTTTGGTCAGACGCCATTGCTCTAATAGGAATGTCAGATAATCAGGAAAATTGACACCCCAGAGAATAAAAACACATTATGCTTGTCACAAATATTTGTTGTAGTGCCGTCTTTGACATGGGAAAGTTATTTGTTGTAGATCCGTCTTTCACCTGGGATAACTATTTGAAGGAGAATGGTGGAGATGTAGCACCTGAAAGCTGCTTTAAGCAGGTAATATTACTCTGACATTATTACATTATTACTATGAAACTAATCCTCCAATCTGATTACGTTGAAAAATTTACTATAAGGTGGCCAGATAATTCAGAACTCAAATAGCATGTTGATATGTAACCTGTCTACAACATGGCTCGTTTTATTGTTGCAACAAAAGTCTTATCTTATTTCTGAACATGCCTCGTTTATGAAAAGATTATAACAAATTTGAAAGGGGAAAGTAGTACTCGGCAAAAACAGCGGGGCACGAAAGTCACTATAAGGAAAATCCCAAAAATCTCACATTGCCAGCTACAATGACAAACATGAAAATGTGTCAAAGGAAAAACTACATCAAAAATAGAATATAACCACAAAACATTCATTCGATCACATTTTTTTGAAAAGGAAAAAGGAAATTAAACTACTACAAAATCAAGACAACCTACTCCTAAGTAACTGTAATTAAGCTTGTGTTATAATGGGGGGATGAGTAAAGCTAAAAACTCCATGTACATGGGTGAAAGTTCTCAGGTACGTGCCTGAACTTCAGGTTTTTGAGAATTACCAAAAAGCCTGTTTTTCTTTAATTTCCTTATATAAATTATGGACTATTGAAAATTTCAGAATTTCAAACTTTCACCCATCCATGTATATTTCAGGCTATAAGTCCACCAAAGAATGATTTTGAAGCAGGTATGAAGATAGAAGCAGCTGATCCACGGAACTTTACCTCAACATGTATAGCTTCAGTGATATCTGCTGTTGGCTGTAGATTACGTCTTAGACTCGATGGCAGTGATAACAAGAACGACTTCTGGCGATTGGTCGATTCATCAGATCTACATGCTATCGGTCATAGTAAGAAGAATGGACGTCTTCTTCAGCCTCCATTAGGTAGGCATTTCGTACTTCTTATTTTAGCTTAGCAACTTTGTCAACCTTTTACTCAATATACCCTACACTCTTCTGATAAGAGATGTATAGGATCCGTCATGAGTTGTTTATGGAGATCAACATTTCTAAAACGAGTCTAGAAAACACAGGTTATTAAGCGAGCCTTTGGCGAGTTTAAGAAATGTTGATCCCAAAGACAAGGAGTGACGGATTCTTTTTATCATATTACCATAGTTACCGAGTAAATACAAGATCAATAAGAATGTATTTAAGCCAGCGACGTTACGTTTTCGCGCCGAAAAGCTGGTGACGTCACGCATTTGTTATCACACATGTTGGAGAACATTGTTGCGTCATTTGTTCTCTCATGGAATATCATGGTATCTATGTAAGATGTGTAAACATCTCGTGTACAGCTTTGTGATACTAAATCAAAAAGAATTTCCGTTGATCTGGGTACTGTTTTATCAAAGCACTTAATATGATAATCTTAAAATTACACTTCAATTAAAACCCTATGTAATTCATTAACAGTTGCAAATTGTAGTAAGGGGGATGTAATATTAATGATGTTTCAGTAAATACATTCCTTCAGACCACATAATTTATGTTCCTAATGTGTATTTGTTCAAGAATATTTATTTGAGGATACTTTACTATTTCTGTAAGTGCTTTGATAAAACAGTACTCTGGTATGACTAGAGGAGTCGTTTATTTAATTGAATTGTCTCCCCCTCCATACACCTCCATACACAAGGGATATAGGTGATATAAGTATTCTGTAGAAGAAATGAATGAATTGTACTGAACAGCAATTTTGTGCACGCTATATTTCCCTCTGTCATTGTTGATGTTGTGAAAATTTAAAATGAAGTCTTAATTTGCAGGTTTTCGAATGAATCCATCATCATGGCCGACATTTATGCAGAAGACATTAAACGGTGCTGTTTGTGCTCCAGGCAACTGTTTCAAACCTGTGAGATATTTCAAACTATTTCAGTATTTTATAACTGCCCCTCCCCACCTACACATCGTTGAGGATGTAGGGCTGGACTATTGCTTTACAAGTCTGTTCATTTACCAAATCTTGTCCTTTCATTAACAGCAGGTCTGTGATTCTTCCAATCTTCCTCCTTTAGGCTGATTTTTTGCTTTTGTCTTAAAATCTTTTGAAACAAAATGGTTCAGATTCAATCAGACCAAATTATAAATAATGTTTTGCAAGGTCGATGGTGTGGGGTAGAGTATTTCAGCCTTTTTGCTCTTGACGCTGGAACACTTAAGCCAATGATCCTCAAAATTAGTTAGGAGGGTTGCTATGGCCTATAGATGAACCCTAAACCTTAAATGGCTGCTAGTATGGGTACATACATGCGCTTAAAACAATTTGTTTGAAACGATTGCTTGTAATTTAACTCTGTCACTGCAAAGACCTAAATATACAAAGATTGGAAAAATCAACCAAATCTCACAATATCTCGCAGCAGTCTTCCAAAATCTCGCAAAATCTCGTTTGTTTTTAATACCTTATATCTCCTGTTTTAATATACATAAGAAAAAACTAATACTTTAATGCAATATATTTATTATTCTGCTTTAAAATGATACCCAATTTATTGAAATCAGTCGAGGAATAAAACAATAGACCTCAAAGAGCCAGACCTACTATTATTTTAATGGAAATTCCAATTTTATCAGAAAATAGTTCAAAATACCCAATTTGCCTCATTCAAACAAAATATTTCTGAATTCTACAAGAGATAGAAAAAAAGTTACATCATGCAATAGAAGAAACTTAGCTCATCAAAATGAGATATTGGTCATTAAAAAAGGATGACAAACAAAAGCGTTCATGCAAAATATCCGAGTCTGCTGCATGCATGCTATTTAGCAATTTCTCTACGTTTTCAATTAAGTGTCCAATCTGTGTATATTTAGGTCTTTGGTCACTGTAAATACCTGTTGGCTGCTCGCAAAGTTTTGTGAATAAACACAGTTTGATATTCTCCCGGAATGGGACCTGTACTTAATCGGAAGAAGTAATATATGATAAAAAACCATGCCTTTATCAAATAGAAATCAGCGTTGTTTCCTTACCAAATAAAATATAAAGTAAAGTTTCGGTATTTCACCTCTTTCATGCTAGTAGTATACATCATTCATCGGTCTCGATACCTTTAGTGGTAGAGCATCTGTCAATTGCAAGAGGTCTAGGGTTTGATCCAAGGCTGCGACATACCAAAGTCGTTTTTGTCTCATTGTATTGTGGTTCATGTAACATTTATACTTGTCTATACAGGAACCCCGAAGTCCAGTGAAGAATGAATTTAAAGTTGGTATGAAACTAGAAGCTGTGGATAGGAAGATTCCAATGTTAATATGTCCGGCTACTATAAGGGCTGTTAATGGGGACCAAATACAAGTCAAGTAAGTATGCTGGAAGTTGTCCTGGCCCCTTTGTTATGCAGATTTAACACATTGTATTGAACATGAAAATGATGTTAATTTGTCTTAGTCAATGGACAGATGAATTGGCCTAACATGAAATCGTTATTTTCGTTTTGTTGAAATATGTCTGTTGTTTGAAAATAAATATATATTCATAAAAAATTGTAAGGAACGGTTTATGACCTATGAAGGGGATAATAGATAGATTACATGACTTAGCTGAAAAATTTAAATAAAACAATATTAAATTTACATTTTACCAGAAAAAATGTGCATTGAATATCTGTTTACATGGAACTATTTACCCTGGCTGTATAATGCAGAGAAATTAATGTGATCCTAACTTTTAAATATATTAAAAGTTCTTGCATTGGATACAAAGTCATGCATTGTTTAATTATGTTTACTCCTCGAGCATATTTGTAATATATATACCATTGATGAAAGCATTCCACCTGGTTAAATATAGACAAGAATGATGCTAATAGAATGTTTGCACTATACATGGGCTGTAATAATGTACTGTTGCATTGTGTTGTGTAGATTTGATGGATGGAAAGGAGCGTTTGATTACTGGTGCAAGTATGATGATAGAGATATCTTCCCTGTTGGCTGGTGTGCTAAAACTGGATACCCACTACAACCACCTGGAGAAAAGGAAAAAAGTAACAAAACTATATTAAATTGAAGAAGACCTAATACGAGATGTTTACTTAACGTAAATTGAGAAATGGGTTGACCAACAAAAGGATTTAATTTTGGTTGTCAAAATATTCAAATTTTGAACAGTCATGACTTTTGTGTAATTCAGTGAATTATCTTGATAACCTTCAACAAAAACCTTTGATGGTCAGAGTTTTCTCTGAGAAGAGACAACCATGTGTTATTGTATGCATTAAATGTAAAATGTACACTCATGCATAAATACTGAATAGATACAGTATTATAAGTCATAAAATGTTTGAAAGCTGTAAGTTCTGGTCATAAAATGATCTTTTAACTGAGAGAGAAAAGTTTCGTTGACCACCAGAGAACCACCACTTTCGATATTTGTGCTTTTGAATGTGTTGACACTTTCAGATACTCTCATATCATAGGGAAGTGAGTTCCACAATTTAGCACCAGAGTATGCCAATGATTTTCTGAATTATTTTGGTACAGAAAGATGACTGTCTTTGTTCAAATGATCTCAATGACCTGTAGTCTCTATATTTAAATAGATGCTCCATATAACTTTAAAAAATAAAGGTTATTGCGTGACTGTAAACAACAATTACTTTTATGTAGTGAACTTGATCTGAAAATTTTATCCAGTTTAGGGTAAGTTAGTACTGGTTGAATCACTCGCCATATATAACTGAATAATTGTTGAGAAACCATGTAAAACCCTTATAAACAAACTGATATTTGGCACTGATATAAACAATCACTTTATTACCTCTTACATTTCAGCTCCAGGTAAGAAGCCTGGTCGGAATAGATTGTCAGATTCAGGCTGCACATCTACTGTAGCAAGTTCTTCCAGTCGTAAAAGTCCCTCCTCTAGATCTACTAGTCCTTCTGATTCTGATCATGTCTCATTTGTACCACGTAACAAACCTGTCGTAACGGTAACAGAGCCAGATACTAGTTCACCTCCTCCTAAACTAGGTATACTCTTACTTTCATTTGTTATGTCTCCCAACGTATAGTGGGGGAGACATTGACATGATAGAGGATCTTAAAGTTTTATAAAATGAGTGGACAAAATGATACGACACGAGGCTTTAATAAAACTTGTACGTAATGTGCACGAACGTAAGATTCATACAGGTTATGTGATAAATATTGATTCCGTCTGGATGGATATCACGAAGCTTGCCAATGCTTGTTGCCAATCATTGGTTGGATTTCAATGAAACTTAACATGAAAACATGCAGATGGTACTAAGCCTGTTTGTGCCTATTGTCAGGAACTTTTAAGGTCGGATGATTTATGTTTATGAGTTATGGCCCCTTGTAGGAGACATACATTTTTTCGTCAAAAGCTCTTCCAATTAATTGTTGCTATTATTTGAGTTATGTTCCGTTCCGTGTATTTGATTGTTTAACTAGACTAAAAACATTTGACCCACTCTGGTGTCTGTGTCAATCCTCAGTTGAGTGCAAGTTACTATCAAAGTCATGTGACATCTGTGCATTTTCAAGTCTTTGTCAAAAAACTGACACCTTCAGAAATTAAAATGTATAAATATATTTTTATGTACATCTGTACTAAATATTTTTAAATGGTGAAAAATTGTAATGAAAAACACAACCTTATCATTTTGTGTTTGAAAATAAAAGTAAATGTTTTCGAAAAATCACTTTTTGAGATCAATTATTCTACAAAGCCGAACAGTGAATGGTGAAATGTTTGACTATTTCAGTTTGTGTTTTTGTGAAGCACGATTGTAAGTGTGGCCCCTACCTCAACCAACAAAAGATTGTGCAATTACCCCTACAATACGGTCCTGGTGACATTAATCTAGTGTTATCTGATGTACTGAAAGGATTCCTTGAAGTAGCTATCACTGAGAAAGAGGTATTCAATATGCTACCACAAGGTCATGGAAAGGTCACAATTACAGGTAGGTTGTATGGTGTATCCTGTACAGGTATTGGTGACAGTGTGGACATACACTGGTTGATTAATGATATCTGTAATACTATTTAAATGAACCAGTTTTGATCAACCGATTGGGCACACACTATGACTGTCATATTGGTACAAATATCAAGAATTACCTCCCTTGATAAGGTGTCTTGTTAAACCCATGATTGTAATTAGATTGTTTCCCCTACATAACATGATCCATGTTATTGGAAAATTATTGATGATGGCTAACTATAGCTATGACATGGGATAGGGGCTTGAATTGATGTTTATATTGAGTAAAGGTGTTGTGACTACTAATAGGTTTAACTATATTTCAGCGACTCATTCAAACATATCTAACAATACAAAACGGGTTCCGGTTGCTGAGAGTGAGAAACAGTTCTGGTATTTACTCGACAATTTGATGGATGATTTAAGTTGTTGTCCAAACTTCTTGTCCTCTAAACCTCTCGATGTTGTTTGTATGAAATGTCAGCGTGCAGGTCGATCGGGTAAGGAGTTCCCTTTCAATAATTTATACCTTCTATGTACAGGGTGTTTAAAAAGTTGGTTCTTCATTCATTCTTAAGTTTATCTGAACTTTTTATGCAGTGTACAATTTTAATTAATCACTTTATTAGCTTCATTTAAGGGTTGTGTGTTAAATTTGTAATCTAGGTTTGATTCCTGGTTGCAGCAGGTCATACGATATAATACTGTGCATAGCCTTTAGTTGCCAGTCAGCTTTCTGGTGAAATATGGCAGGCAATTATGAGTGCCTCCACCTGTATTTGAATCCTTATTGAATGAAAAATTTGAATGTTCTCAACATGTAAAGATGTTGCTTGTTCCCACGTGGAAGGGTAAGTAAGTAGGGGTTAGGATACGTCTGTCCAGGGAAACTGGTTAGGTGAATCAGCTGCTGTATCTAATTGAAAACTTGTTGAGAAATGGTGTTTAGCCTGAATAAACAAACCATAGATATTGATCAGTTAACCATTGTCAATCAACAAGTTCACTGACTAATACTGGGATTATTTAATGGTAAAATGTAGTTGCATTATCCAATGAATTCAGTTGAAAACCTTAACAAAATCCATTTGTCTGTCAAATAGGTCTTTGGTGAATGGAACGGAACTAGAATATATATTAAAAGTCCTAGTTGTCATTATAGTTTATAAAATAATTGATTTTGAAATCTGTTTATGACTGACAGATTATAGGACAATAGAGGTATATGTTTAGTATGGTCAAGTTAACATGGGACTGATCATGGTTACCAAATTCTTGTAGATTCTGAGAGTCAAGATGGTCGTGCACGCAAGTTGAAGTTACGTCGTCGTTGGTCAACAGAGTCAGCAGAAAGCTTAGAAAATAAACCGAGCAAAGCCAAAATACGTCATAGAGTGGAGTCAGAGGCAAGCTCTACAACGCCAGTTGCTGCTACAAGATTACACCGACCGAGAGATCCACTAGAATGGTCGATAGATGATGTTGTCAAACATATTTGTGATACCGATATGGCACTGGCTCCCCATGCTGTACTGTTTAAGAAACATGTAAGTGTTATAGCCTAATTTTATAGAAGTTAGGATAAATTGTTTTGCAGATCACAGTCATGAGTCTGTCTGCCAGTAGACCAAACTGTATTGGTTATACTAGATAGCTTGAGCTTGACAGTCCTCAACTCTGACAGTTTTTAAGCTTAGTTTATGAAACTTGGTTTGAGGTGGTATAACCCAAAACTTATCAATACTAGGTTTATGATCTATTGCTTGCAGTTCTTTCGTAACTTGTTAAGACAAAAATCCGATTCTTCATACTTGTATTTGTATATTGTAGGAGATTGTTGACACTCTTGTATTCGTATATTGTAGGAGATTGTTGACACTCTTGTATTCGTATATTGTAGGAGATTGTTGACACTCTTGTATTCGTATATTGTAGGAGATTGTTGACACTCTTGTATTCGTATATTGTAGGAGATAGATGGTAAAGCATTGA
The DNA here is from genome assembly GCA_947247005.1 of Spisula solida. Classification (NCBI taxonomy): domain Eukaryota; kingdom Metazoa; phylum Mollusca; class Bivalvia; order Venerida; family Mactridae; genus Spisula; species Spisula solida. Next base: position 1,959,714 of record OX365946.1, on the reverse strand, counting down.
TGTTGTTGAACAGTGACATGATGATGAAGTATATGGGACTGAAGCTGGGACCGGTACTCAAACTATGCAATCTGATAGATCGTCTTAGACAGGAGAGATGTACCAATAAATAAATACATAAACAATACACATGACAAAGGAAATATTTATTGACATGGTCTGACCCATCCTGAAAGAAAGGCTTATGACTAAATAAGTTGTTCTTAGCATGAGAAAGAAATCTTTCAAATCAAAACATTCACATCATTTCAAGGCACTGAAAGGATTGAATTGATTGTAAGGTGGAAGCACTTGATAGGTTTTTCCAATCAAAGCATTTACATTATTTCAAGAAACTGGTAAGATTGGATGGAATTGAAAGGTTTTAGCATTTGAGAGACTGTTCTATTTAAAACATTTACATTGTTTTAAGAAATTGGTCGGATTGCATGGAATTGAAAGGTTTTAGCATTTGAGACATTGGAAATACATTGTTTCAATGCCCTAGAGGGAATTGAATGGGATTGAAGGTGAACATCAATCGAATCAAAACATATTGTTTCAATTGAAAGGTGTTTGAATGAAGAATATTGATGATATGGCTTGTTTTCTTATTATAATGGCATTTACTGTATGAAGTACATTGTATATTGTTTCGGACTGTGTATCCTGGGTTCAGTTGCTGACGTGTATAGTCCAGAGAATTTGACACGACTCTCGACCTTCAATTAGCATAATTTAACAGCTGATAGAGTATCTATATTTATAATCCCGGCTGCATGTTTTCATAGGCGGGGAGTATCACGAAGACGCTCGATGTGTAATACCAACACAAATCTAAAGAACCGATATTGCACGATTTGCTCGCGGAAATTTATATATTCAACGCAAGTACTTGTAATATATTCATGCATAAAGGTCAGGATCATGTCAAATTCTCTGTGCTATACTTGTAATGTATAATACACATCTGTTGCCAGTTTATTAATTTTTGCAACAACTTCAGAAACGGGGGGTAATTCTATAAGGAGAAAAAATATAATAAATATTTGTAACACTTGTTGAAAGATTCTTTAAGACTATGGCATTCACTTGAATTTATCTCTGTCATATGATGTAAAACAGAAGTAAGTTGACACTGATTGTAATTTGTTTAAGAGAAAAGGAGAGTGTGAGTTCTTCCATTAGATCAATTAGCAATAGATCGATATTGTTTTTTTCTTTAACCAAAAAATCAAAGTGATTAAATTTTCTCAAATTTCCTTCTTTTGATTGTTGGGGTGGGGGGGGGGAGAATTCTGATGGTGCTTGAAGGGCTGCATTGAACCCAGGAGGAAGGCCAGTGGTGCAGCTTGGCCCCGATCTCCCAAAGCATCTAAAGTAGAAATCTCAACTGAAATAGAAATGTTGCTCTAATCAGAATCGGAATTTAAGATAAATCTCCAAGTTTGAGGTCTCAAACTTTTGCTGTAATTAACTCAGAATTATGTTTCCGTTTTGTGGTGGCATTTTCAAAATTGTCAGCAACATGTTGAAATTAACATAAAGACACATGGAAATATTTGAGATGAGATTTGGCTCTGATTGAGATGCTTTAAGAGATCAGGGCCTGTAGATATTTATAAACATTTATTGTACCTCAAGTTATTGTTCTGGTTCTATGGATACTGTATATGTTACTTTGTTTATATTCACATTTTGTGCAGGTGTTTCAATGAATCATCATTATTAAATGGCATTGGTATAACATTTACATCTTTTCTTCGATTATCATTTCTCTTGTAAACAGTATGTTTGTATACAATGAAATTGTTAACACATCTCCATTGTAAAGGTTCAAGGTTGATTATTATTTATGGATTTCTGTGAGTCGTATTTAGGACCTAGGGCCCGTGGGTATTCAACATTTTATGGTTAAAACTCAGACTTCTTGAGAAATGTTAAATTTATGTATAAATGTATCGAAATTTTTTCCAAGTTTTTGGGAGTGAACAGTAGGTTACCTCAATTATACATATTAGACTTCATTAGTTTTGGTTCAACAGAAAAACATGTGTGTAATTTTTATTTTTGAAATTTTAAGTCTACGTCTTGAGTGTCAGTCTTAAAATATTTGTGAACTATAATGGTCTCAGGACTCGTAATTTATTTTTTAAACCTTCTGATGAATTTGTAGGCAGAACTTTTGTATATTTGTTACTTGCTTTGTTTAGAAATTATTAATGTTTTAACATTAAAAATGGAGTTCAAGCCAACGACAAGTATTGATGAATTTTTTTTAATGAATTTATTACACATTTTTATATGCACTTACTTACTGATCATTTCAAGCTCAATAACTTAAGTTAGGATTGCGATATTGTGATGAAACTTGTTGACTGTTTAAATTGCTTGTATAAAGTTGGAAGAGCATGTATCAGTTTGCATCTGATCATTTGGCTGACATGAAAACCTGGGGTGGTATTCACAAAGCATCTTAGCAGGAAACTTAGAAATTTCTTAAAATCTTAAAATTTTCTAAATTGAATCAGCTTAGCAAGAAAAATCAAGATGATTAATATTTTACATAGTTCGAAGCATTATGTAAACAGCTATTATAATCACTAAGATAACATGGACTATTTTTCAAATTGCTGGACATGTGAGCTGCACAAATTTTTAACTTTAATCAAAATATTTAAGTTTTCACTTAAGATGCTTTGTGAATACCAGCCCAGGTTTTTCATGTTTTTCTTATAAGGCTTCCCATGTTGTAATTTATTATACTGATCTACCTTGATTATTTGGCAGCTGTATCTGTAGATAGTTGATAGTCACTGTATGTAACTGTATCACCAGGGCCCATAACTACAACCAATACCATACATGCCAGATCTCCTGCATCATGCGTGAGTCTCCTGCATTTGAGACTCTACTCCTGCATGATCAGAGGCCAATTTATCAAATCTCACGCATTTCATGGACAAACTGACATTTTTTGTTTACATTATGAAAATGATGACAAAAATTAGCATTTTAATGAAATCTCCTGCATTTCCATCACCAATCTCACGCAAAGGGGTCTGCGAAACATGGCATGTATGCAATACTTACACTCGACAATATGCACTCAAATATGAAAATTCACTCTTTTGAGGAACATGCATATAGTGACCAATTTTTTGAGGCCAAGAATGTGTAATGATGTTAAATTGGTACTTAATATTATTTGTGTTTTATTTTTTGGGTAATTTAAAGTATTTGTAAGTAGGGCTGCGTACCGGTTTTCGATATAAATCGAATACCGGTATTTTGCGTTTGATTGATACATCGAACGTTTCCGTATCGTTGAAATAATCGATCAACAACAAATACACATGGAAACCAATAATATTCCCATTCAAGTCGAGTTTTTTTATGTCCACTCAGTGTTTCGTCACAAAATTCAAACAAAATGCTGTGAAATTAACCTCTCGTGGCTAAGCAATGGATACAAAATACTATAAAACATGTGTAAACAGAGTAAACCACGAACCTTTGCGTTACATGTCTTGTTTGAATTGTGTTCTGCAAGTTAAATACATATTGAAAGCTAATACCTTCCTATTTAGACGTTTTATTGCTTAAAGAAAATATATGATATATCGAATATCGATCATTTTGTATCGATACAAATATCGTATCGATCATTCTAACCGATACGCAGCCCTATTTGTAAGCTATGATTATAAATGTGTCTTTTTGGTGCAACAAGGTTGTATCGGACTTCATACTTTATAGTGAGATACAACCTTGTTGCACCAAAGGGACAAATTATCCGTCTGGCGGTAGTGTGACACCCTGGTTCAATAGCTACAACTTTACCTCATAAATAGTATACAATGGCAAACACCCATTCAACATGGTCATTCATTTTCCTCATCTGCAGTTGCAATCTAAGACAAATAATTACAACTAACATCACATTTTGTATAATTGAGATTTGGTAGTTGAGTATAAGTAACGGTTGTAATCCAGGGCCCTGGGTTATGTATGCTGAGGTTTTGCTAAAATGTTCTCTGTGTGGTAGTTAGTGCATTTTAATCATCATTATCTTGATCATGCTTTATTTTGATCATCATTTGTGCAAGATTGTTAACTTTGTTTATTATTCTTAAGAAATGTGTAGTTTAAACTTTCAGTGAATTTCAGTATCTATCTTGGTCGGTGATAATGAAAATTTATAAACTATTCAATTAGAACATCTAAAAATGTAAAAAAAATATACCTTGACAAATTAACGAGGTCTGTGTAGATTTAATATTAAGATATCTCTGTCGATTGTCGCTGACCGGCACTTTGGTGGTATATGACCTTAGAAACATTCACTGAGCTTGTTTAGTCAAATTGGAGATAATCTTGTGCTGTTTTCATCATTGTTTATGTCATTTTGATATTTTTTTGTAAATATTCATTATTTGGCAAATGTTTTTGTCACTTTTGATAATTAATTTATGGTATGCGTGTAGGTGGTTTAATTTGTATTTAAGATTACATGTAGTTGGCATGTTCTGTACTGTTATCTTTGTTGCTTGTATTTGTTTTCTCATAATATGCATAGTTATGTTTGATCAACTGTCTGTTTTTGCTGTACACATACCGTCTTTACATAAATTTAAGTTGAGTTTTTTGTTACAAAATGTCCTTCCCTTCACAAATGTTATGTGCTATATGTTCGCCTCCGTGTCATTTCTATACCCTGTTATTTCTGTTTTACAAAAATCACAGTCTTATAATTGTAAAATCTCAATTATATGATCACTCTAGAGATGCATGAAAACTGGTCTTTTTATGACCCCCGCCCCCAAACACAAAGATTGGGACATTTCAGTCTGTAATTAGACAAAATGGTTTCCAATCAATAGCTCAAGAGTGGATCCTCTTTGAAATGGTTGGTCATCATCAGTAGATGACTCCCATTGATGTTGAGGTCAATTGGTCAGAGGTCAAGATCGTGGTGATCGTTAACACAAATGACCATTTGACTGCTATGGGGCACATCACCTTTCTTAGACTGTCAAAATGGACATGAAAAAGGGGTGGTTTTATAATAAGGGTCGTCTTTTAAATGTGAAAAATACTGACTATGGTAAGTGCGGAAACTTTCAGTCAGCATTTCCTTATTGCTTAGTGCTTCATTTGTTAGTTCTTTCTTCATGTTGTTCGTTTTGTTTTGCATTTTGTGTTCATACATATACGTCTTTCTGATTGTTTATCGTTCTCTGGGGCTGTAAGACTTGATTGTTTATCGTTCTCTGGGGCAGTAAGACTTGATTGTTTATCGTTCTATGGGGCAGTAAGACTTGATTGTTTATCGTTCTATGGGGCAGTAAGACTTGATTGTTTATTGTTCTCTGGGGCAGTAAGACTTGATTGTTTATCGTTCTATGGGGCAGTAAGACTTGATTGTTTATCGTTCTCTGGAGCAGTAAGACTTGATTGTTTATCGTTCTATGGAGCAGTAAGACTTGATTGTTTATCGTTCTCTGGAGCAGTAAGACTTGATTGTTTATCGTTCTCTGGGGCAGTAAGACTTGATTGTTTATCGTTCTCTGGGGCAGTAAGACTTGATTGTTTATCGTTCTCTGGAGCAGTAAGACTTGATTGTTTATCGCTCTCTGGAGCAGTAAGACTTGATTGTTTATCGTTCTCTGGGGCAGTAAGACTAGATTGTTTATCGTTCGCTGGGGCAGTAAGACTTGATTGTTTATCGCTCTCTGGAGCAGTAAGACTTGATTGTTTATCGTTCTCTGGGGCAGTAAGACTTGATTGTTTATCGTTCTCTGGGGCAGTAAGACTTGATTGTTTATCGTTCGCTGGGGCAGTAAGACTTGATTGTTTATCGCTCTCTGGAGCAGTAAGACTTAGTGTTACATCACGGAACAAATTACAGTTTAATGTTTTACTCTTCAATGCATATGAACTTTTCACTGTCATATAAAGCCTGATGCATCGATTGTTACAGAGGTTTCTACAATTCTCATATTGCTATGACGGACCGACAACCAGTATACTGATAACTCCGTAGGTCAAAGGTTTCTACAATTCAGTATACTGATAACCAGTATAAGCATTATGCATGTTTTAAGTCTTGTTATTGCAGTATGAAAACTGTACCAACCTCGGGTGAAACTGAGACGCGGTATCATGTTTTAGTTCTCTAATCAATTATTTGCTGAACTTATAGTACATATACGTGTTTGTGGCGTATTACCTACATATTGATCTTATTATCATTGTTACATGACCAGTAGTTGTTTGTTTACGCTATGTGTTGTTTGTATTGTGTGAAATTATTCACCTGGTCTGTGTGAATATTATCTGCTTATCTGTTGTCCAATCAGATTAAAGTTAAGTTACCAGTTCTCAAGGGCTGCTTTCAGCAATTAAGCCATTCAGTGATCCTTTGACATTTTAACTTCCCCTGATCATTGGGCTCCTGGTTTGTGTGCTGTCAACATGGAGATACAGCACCCAGGAATATAGAACATGTACAGACAACGCCTTCACAGGTACCAATTCTCGCCTTGGTCGAGTGGAGCATTGTGGGTTATTCTTGCTCAGAGAAATTAAGCAGTGGCACAGTTGGGGAATGAACCTGGGACCTCCCTACCTCTAGGCCACTGCTCCCCTTGTTATTTTAAAAAGTCAAAACAATCTTACAATACAATTCTAATGTAGGCACAAAAGGTTTGATGAATGCCATGTAAATATTTGTGTTACTCAATAAAAGTTGTTATTGTTTTGAGGAAATATGGTTTGTTCAATGTGACAGCCTGATCAAGGTCACTTAGTCTATTCAAGGTCATACTATCTGTTCAATGTGACGGCCTGATCAAGGTCACTTACTGTATAAGTGGTTAAGTTCGCGTCGTGGAAATCTTCGCGTTTTTCGCGAATGGCACATTTTCGCGAAGTTTTCCGCCCGCGCAAATATTTGCCATCATAAAACGGTGTTTATGTACGATCAACTATGATTTCACCACTTACGATGCTTGTTCGTATTATACAAACTAATATATGAAATGTTAATGGAGTGTGATATGAAAATAAAGAAAACATAGCTGTAAAATGACGAATTCTTTAGAAAATTACAGTGAAATAAATATTGTATTGACATTTCAACCGTCAGGACTATTTTACATACGCACACGGGTGAGTCACCGGTGTAAACATACTTTATTATGATTGATTAATTCAGTCCTATTTATCTCCTTTCGTTAACAAAGCACGAATGCATTTCGGATTACATCGAGTTTCTGGTGTGCTTTCATTAGCGATCTGCCTTGAAAACATCAAATATGCCAAACGCTGGTTGATCACACATGTACAAACGACGGGTGAAAGACGTGTGTATACACACGAGTCTACATTGATCTATGGCAGTTTATCATAAACTGTGAAAGGGGGCCTATTGTTCTAGGTGTGAACAAATATTATATACAATGAAAACACCAACACAAAACAAAGACGTGACAAGTTTTTTACGATTTATTCAATTATATTCAGTTGAGTCAATATTATATATCAATGAGTAACAGTAATATTAATTTCATACATAAAGATTATCGCTTGTGAGCGTATCTGAACACATATCATGTTAAATACACACAAATGCATAAAATACGAGGTCAAACCAAAACTTATCCCCTCGTTAATGAAGGTAATTTTTTATTTAATGACATTAACCTCTAAATCTGTCCGGTACGGTAATACCGGGAAATAGCATTTCTTAGCGATTTTCACGACGTGTAATTATTACGCTATTTAGAAAATCGTATTTTCGCGAAGATTTTTGTACGCGAAATGCCTGGAATGATGGATTCGCGAACTTTTCGACACGCGAAAATAACCACTTATACAGTAGTCTATTCAAGGTCATACTATCTGTTCAATGTGACGGCCTGATCAAGGTCACTTAGTCTATTCAAGGTCATACTATCTGTTCAATGTGACGGCCTGATCAAGGTCACTTAGTCTATTCAAGGTCATACTATCTGTTCAATGTGACGGCCTGATCAAGGTCACTTAGTCTATTCAAGGTCATACTATCTGTTCAATGTGACGGCCTGATCAAGGTCACTTAGTCTATTCAAGGTCATACTATCTGTTCAATGTGACGGCCTGATCAAGGTCACTTAGTCTATTCAAGGGCATACTATCTGCTCAATGTGACAGCCTGATCAAGGTCACTTAGTCTATTCAAGGTCATACTATCTGTTCAATGTGACAGCCTGATCAAGGTCACTTAGTCTGTTCAAGGTCATACTATCTGTTCAATGTGACAGCCTGATCAAGGTCACTTAGTCTATTCAAGGCCATACTATCTGTTCAATGTGACAGCCTGATCAAGGTCACTTAGTCTATTTAAGGTCATACTGTCTGTTCAATGTGACAGCCTGATCAAGGTCACTTAGTCTATTCAAGGTCAAACTATCTGCTCAATGTGACAGCCTGATCAAGGTCACTTAGTCTGTTCAAGGTCATACTATCTGTTCAATGTGACAGCCTGATCAAGGTCACTTAGTCTATTCAAGGCCATACTATCTGTTCAATGTGACAGCCTGATCAAGGTCACTTAGTCTATTTAAGGTCATACTGTCTGTTCAATGTGACAGCCTGATCAAGGTCACTTAGTCTATTCAAGGTCAAACTATCTGCTCAATGTGACAGCCTGATCAAGGTCACTTAGTCTATTCAAGGTCATACTATCTGTTCAATATGACGGCCTGATCAAGGTCACTTAGTCTATTCAAGGTCATACTATCTGTTCTGTCACATGATCTATTCCAATCTCATTAAGATCAGATCTTAGATGTGTTCCCGTTCTTTATGCCGTTAGTGTAAATAAATGACACATAATATGGGTCTGTTTTTAAATAGGTCACATGGTCATGTTTTGTGAATGCTTAATCTTGTAATATTATGAAGAGTTTTTTGTATGTCAGTTTAATGTAAATCTATGCATAATAATGTTCATGTTTCATTTGTAAAGTCATATTTTTCATCCTATTTAGTTACAACAACAGAAATTGTTTGTTTAATGTATTTGTCTAGTCACATAGGACCAACATTGGCATTTTTTGGCATCTTTAGTGTTATGCATTTTATTGCATTTAAGTGTTTGGCATTAAGTGTACTGTGATTAAGTGTGAATAAATGGTTTAGTTTAAAATTTTGCGCCATAATATTGATTTGCTGAGTCATCATTGTTGTGCCTCCCTTCCCTCCACTGGGGATTCATTCTCAATTTACCAGAGTTGGTGTTGGAACTGATCACTGGTGTATGAGAGTTGGGGGTCATATAAATTTGTTTTCAATGTTTTTGATTTGTTTGTTTTTTCTACTGTTTTCGAAGACTGAAGGAAGGCTGCTGTTTATATCTGGGATATGTTCATGTGATGCATGTTATTGGGCTGGTTGAATCTTTGATTTATCGTGTATTTTCTCATTGTTGATTTTGTATGTCCTTACAAACTTACTGGTATATATTTTTCTTGTGTTCAGCACATTAAACATCCTTGAATAAACCAAGTTGTTGTTGTTATTGACAATGTTTTATGTCTTCACACGATAAATTCTGCCTATATTTTTGTTACGGATTAAAACCAAGGACCGTAACATTTAGTCCAGTCATTCTAAAGTAAAAAAAGGCTTAACCTCAAACAAATTGCAAAAGAAACGAATTTGACTGTTTTGGCATCAGAAAACATTGACAAATAACATATCAAAAGTCTAGAAAAATCTAGGATGAGGAAGTTGCCGAAAAATTAACATATCTAAGGTCACTAATGGAAACACTAAAGCTGCTTTTATGACAGTGTTAATTTTCATTTCCATGTTACCTAAGTGCACATATCCATAAAGTACATAGTAAAGTAATTGGAATATGAACAATATTACAAACAGATGAAAATAACGTGACATAGATAACAAATAAAACCATTTTTAATTTAATATAGATGCTTAAAAACCAGTACAAGTGGGTGGGGTAATGGAGTGTGACAATCTCAGAAACAAGTTCCGGTGTAACCTCTAGATCAACAAGGTATACTGTATACCGAAATAAATTGTTATATGTGAAAGTTCTGACATAGCAAGCATAAATTGCAAAAGTGATGGGGTCTGTGAAATTCAAGATGGCGTCCAAGATGACCGTCTTTTTCAGCATTACCAGTTAAAATTGAAATAGATACATGAAAATAGCAGGAATATACATGACAAAATTCATTGCAATTAATGTCCTTAAATGATGTATATGTATTTAAGAAACCACAAACATCGTTAAACAAATATTTTAGATACATTATTTATGTTGAAAATCTTCAAAAAGCAATGTCAGTCAATGTTATTTGCAGGTAAAACATACGAAAAACAGGTAAATAGGCAATTTCACATTTCTAATCTCTTATGTCTTTGGTTATGATTTATAATGTTGATTAATACATATCTAAAATACATTTTTATGAATAAATGGTATAATATGTTAAATAAAAAAACACTACTTTAATTGGAACACAGTGCATCCGTGCAATCTGAGGTGTAATATGTGGTGTTATTACCCCACCCACCAATTTCACACAATGAATGTGTAATCGAGTATCTGTGAAGTTTCACACACTAACTTCGTCGTGCATAAAGTTTATTAAATCATAAAGGTAAATTGGTACACAAACAAAACTTTTATGCCGGAGATTACTCCGAGAAATCCAAGATGGCGTTCAATATGGACGTCGTTGTATAGGAAAAGTCATTAATTTGGCTATATAGATGATACAGGTAAATGTATAATACTTCCAACTTTGTATCCTAAATTAGTATCGGTTCTTGACAACCCGGCGTGTTCTTTCAAATATTTCTGTGAATCACTGGTTGTAAATAGTATCTCTACTTCATTAAACCCCCCGCACAACGAGTTGTAAGGGTGTATACTGGATTAAGCTTGTCCGTCCGTCCGTCCGTCCGTCCGTCCGTCCGTCCGTAGACGCATTCTTGTGGATGCATAACTCCTTCTACAGTTTTTGCAGCATTTCTTACAAACTTTAACAGATGAACATCCTCAACATGTAGATGTGCATGAAGGAAAGAATTTGCGCTGCGACGATTTTTGACATAATTATGGCCCTTTGTACTTTTATGCACTAAACAATATATAGTGTATATAGTGAATAGTTCTGATGTGCATAAAGAAAAGAATTAGCTGCAATGATTTTTGCCACGCGGGGTATATTAGTCTGTCGAATGGCGACAGTTCTAGTTATCCTTGGATACAGTGCGACTTGAAACTACTTCATATGTATGTATGAATCCGAGATCAAACTAGCAATAAGGTATAATCTATAAATAAAAGCTGGCTGGTAATCATAGAACATATCGCACATCCATTACATGTACATGCCTAGGTATACGGGTCCATTACATGTACATGCCTGGGTATACGGGTCCATTACATGTATAGCCTGGGTATACGGGTCTATTACATGTACATGCCTGGGTATACGGGTCCATTACATGTACATGCCTGGGTATGTGATCAGGTACTTGGTCGGTGGTCCATTTGGCTTTGTTATGGACATTGTTGTACGGTTTGTTGCCTTTTAGGCACAGTTTGTGAGATGTTAGATGGGCTTTCCATGTTAACCAGAATTGGTTCAGGATTACAGAGCTCGATGTTTCGCTTAATTTTCGTCAGCATAGTAATACTAGTTTCATAAATGCAAGGCTCAATACTAGATCGCCTGTGTTTATACTTGTCGGAAAACTTGTTAACATCTAGGAGTTCAATGCCCGACCTTAGGCCTGCGCTCAATGCTTGCTAGAACATGTCCATAGTAGGTACACGCTCGACATTAGATCTAAACCCAATGCTGACTGGAGAAGGTTCAGTTAGACATTCTTACTAGTGTATGTTCACAATGCAACACTCGACCTTAAATCTGCATTGAATGCTGCAGGAGTAGGTCCAATTAAACATAAGTTCAATGCTTACTAGATTATGTCCACAGTACAATGTTCGACACTAAACCTACAGGACAAGATTCAGTTAGACTTGCGTTCAATGCTTACAAGAGAAGGTCAAGAGTGCAGGAACCGATTTTAGACCAAATTGGAATAGGTTCAGTTAGACTATACGTTCTATGCTTGCTGGAGTAGGTTCAAGTAGACCTACATTAAATGCTTGCTGTGGTTTGTTAAGAGTACCGGACTCCTAATACATACCTTAAATACTTGCTGTAATACAAATGTAGGGCCAGTTCAGACCTACCTTCAAGACTTGTTAAAATGGGTCCATTTAAACTATCGTTAAATGCTATCTATAGTATGTCCTCAGTGCAACGATCGACCTAAGACCTGCGTTCAATGCTTGCTAGAGTTGGTCTACAGTGCAAGGCTAGATCTAAAACTTAAGTTCAATGCATACTTGTAAGATTAGGTTAAGTGAGACCTACGTTTTGAGTTTGTTTGAATAGGCCAAGAGTATGTGCAGCCCTAAATCTAGACTTGTGTACAAAGCTAGGTTAACGTAAGTAAGTATGTAGACTCTACATGTGTATGATATCACTAATTTAATTCGTCAAAGACACAAACAATATCAATAGAAACATACACAAACTGTATTGTTACCCGTAAGGGCGATTAAGACAATGTCCATAATGCGCTTCCGTAGAGAGGAATTGTATGCATAATCTCAACGTCAAAATAACGCCGATTTATTTTCATAAACCATCGTAAAATATTTGACTTTTGTATATAACAAGATTATTACAGTTCCTATTTTTAAATAATCAACTGAAATGGTTGATGTGTACGTGTTATTTGATATTTAAGTAACATATTCACGGAAATATGACGAGATTATGCCTTCGTAATGACATAGTTCATTGCACGCGCTAAGTTGATATGACGTCACTATGGCGAGTTATATTTGCCATGTCGTAGTTCGAAAAAATGAACAAGTTTAAGGTTAAATTTCATCGTTTTCCCCACCTTAGATTTTTCTAGACTTTTTGTATGATTATAAGCATACATTTATCTACATGATTATCGAAAAAATAATTCTTTTGCAATTAGTTTGAGGTTAAATCGTAGAATGACTGGACTAATTTGCCTATGAAAGCATTCAAACATTTGGCTCAACATATAAAATTTGCATGCTCCTAAATATTCAGCAACGATAAATATAGCGGATGATTTTGTGTTTGTTTTTGTATTTCAATTTATCATGCTTGAGTTATACAGTATATTTGGATCCTTGCATGTCTCTCACATACAGTATGCTGGGTGTCTGTCTGTCTGGATATCACAAAATTGTCTGCACCTTGACCATACGTCAGATTTAAATGAAACTTCACATGAATACTTGATAACAAGCCTAGTTGTGAATTTGAGGTTGGATGATTATTGCAAGAGTTGTAAGGCTTTGTGGGAGATATGTTTACTGTCAAAAACCCATCTAAGTGAGTCTATAGTGGTTTTATGATTAGGCAACTACACATCATGCCAGATCTCCTGCATTTAGCCTGAGTTGGCGCATTTGAGACTCTACTCGCGCATGATTAAAGGCTAATTGTTCAAATCTCACACATTTCTTGGACATACTGGAATCTGACATGTTTTATTTAGATTATGAAAATGATAATAAATATAAGTTTAAATTGCTATATGAAGCATGCATGATATTGTCATACAAGTCTCCCTCACTTTAATGAAATCTCCTGCATTTCCATTTCTAATCTCACGCAGAGGGGGTCTGTGAAATATGACATGTATGCAACTACATGTTCCACTCGTATGACAAATTCAGTATTTAGAACACTAATTTATCCAGATTGAACACAGATTGTATTAAGAAAATAATTCAGAGCAGATTGAATTTACCATAACTTTGCCATTTTTTTAGATATTTTCTTCAAATAACTTTTATTTAGGTCAGAAGCCATTGTTCTTTTAGGATTGATAAATCCGGAATTCTGGATAAATCAGGAAAATTGACATTCCTGAGAAATGTTGGTCCTACTGGAGCCTGCAATATTACCACAGGAACCTATGAAACATATAAGGCAGGAGGTTGACAATAAAAGTCAATGAAATGTGTAAAATATGACACATGCCCTTGTGGTTCATACATCAACAACTGACAACATTTGTTCATAATGGACTTTATTTTAATCATTCAAATCAATAACAATAAATCTGTACAGAAAAATATTCTTTTGATTAGACTGCTAAAATCATGACCAGCACACAGGTAGGTTAAGTATACATTTATATATACAGCTTGAAATATAACAATATAACATTCAACCAGCATCACAGATATGTTCTCTCCCTCGTAAGTATAGTATGAAGATATTAACCTGATGCTAACCTTTATGCATTAATATAGAGCATTAAAAAGGTTCTAGTGTTGAATATATCAATTTCCGTGAGCAAACTATGCATTATCGGACCTTTATAGATTTGTACTTATGAAAACATACAACCAGGGTTATAATTGTAGGCAAGATATCAGCTGTCAAATTATGCTAATGGAAGGTCGAGGATTAGATCAAAATCTCAGTACAACTTGACTTACAGTACAACCTCTCTACAGCAACACACTCTGGGAAATACAAATTGGTTGTTGTACAGAGGTTGTTGCTCTGGAGAGGTAAAATGCATAGTACATAAATGTTAAATTCTGGAACAAAATGATTATGTTGCTAATGAAAGGTTGTATCTCTATGGAGGGCCACTCTAAAGAGGTTGCACTGTAGTGCTGATAATGTCACAGTCTGGGAGTAGTATTCTACCGTTACTTTTTGTCCATGACTATTGGCAAGTACAGGTAATATAAGACACACCCTGACAAATTGGGATCCATTGTTTAACTACAGTCACCTAACATGTATATACTGTGCATCATAAATAACAGCACAGACATGTTATAACTTGTGTATTCATTTCAGAATCTGTTGTTTAATTATAGTGAAACTGCATAATTATTTATGAAGTGCACAGCCAATTAACAGTGATGACTGGTAATAGATTTAAATGTAAACTATTTCTATAGTAATATCTCTGATACTTCTTTACAGTAACTATACTTATTTGCCTCTCAGACAGACACGCCACTTGGCGTTATAAATCCTTAGGACATTAGCTATCCATTAAATATTTAAAAGTCATACATATACACAAACTCTCACAAAGTGGGATGGATAAGAACCCACAACCCGAATGGCGACGGCGTCTAGCACTGAAGTAATCATAACCATACCAATTGTGCCTTCGAAGTTGTTCGAATGAAGCTGTTACTGCAGTACACGAGGTTATTGCATTATAATTCTTAACTACTTGTGAAACTAATACCTAATATTGAAACTGCATATTATATCAGCATATGAAGTGCACAGTCATATAACAGTGATGACAGTTGATCAATTTAGTGAGAACCAAGGTCAACAAATAAATAAGAATTTACATTCAAAAATAGAAAAAATTATAAAACATAAAAATCTAGTTTTATTGCTTTAATAAATTAAACCACGCAATATCTTATACATCATATGTATACAGCTTATTTATATAATTTGACATCATAACTGCTGAGGCATGTTGAGTAAAAATTGACCTTGAGAAGCAAATCATGAAATATATTTAGCAAGTTTATTAAGTTTACAATTTTATTTTTCAACAATTTATCTGTCACAAACTGAAATCATATTTCCTGGAATGAATTATCAACCAGTTCTAGCTCAGGCTTCCGCAAGCAACAGACAATTTCTCCACATGTGGAGAACATGACAGACAACTTCTCCAAATGTGGAGGACGTGACAGACAACTGTTCCACCTCCACATGTGGAGGACATGACAGACAACTACTACTGACAGCTTCTCCACATGTGGAAGACATGATTGACAACTTCTCCACATGTGGAAGACATGATTGACAACTTCTCCACATGTGGAAGGCATGATTGACAATTTCTCCACATGTGGAGGACATGACAGACAACTACTACTGACAACTTCTCCACATGTGGAAGACATGATTGACAACTTCTCCACATGTAGAAGACATGATTGACAACTTCTCCACATTTGGAAGACATGACTGACAACTTCTCCACATGTAGAAGACATGATTGACAACTTCTCCACATTTGGAAGACATGACTGACAACTTCTCCACATGTGGAGGACATGACAGACAACTACTACTGACAACTTCTCCACATGTGGAAGACATGATTGACAACTTCTCCACATGTAGAAGACATGATTGACAACCTCTCCACATGTGGAAGACATGATTGACAACTTCTCCACATGTTCAGGACATGAATGTAGTCAATGTCACACTATAGTAATTTAAATTGGCATACAGTTGATATGTAATTCACCCTACAGCATACAATATATGCCATGTTATAGACTATAATTGTGTATAGCACAGAGAATTTGACTTGATCCTGACCTTTATGCATGAATATATTACAAGGTTCTTGCATTGAATATATAAATTTCTGCAAGTTATTCGTGCACTATTGGTCCTTCAGATTTGTGTTGGTCTTTGTGATACTTCCCGCTTATGAAAACATACAACCAGGGTCATAAATATAGACAATATATCGTCAGTTAAATTATGCTAATTAAAGGTCGAGAGTCGTGTCAAATTCTCTGGACTATATCAATCATGAGAAACTGCAGAATGAGGCATATATAACTTTTAGTACTTTGTAAAAGGTTAACATTTCTCTTAGAAACAGTTGAGCAAGTTACTATTAACAAGGCAACTATTGTTTGTATCACAATGTCCGTACACACAATAATACTGTCTTCTTTTGATCCCTCTTCAATTCCAGTTTAACACAAAGGGGAGATAATCTAGTTAGAGAAATAGACTTAATACATACTATAGTAGGGCCAGGACGATTATTCTGTAAATCGGATATGATTCCATTACAAGGTAAAACTGGATTCAATTTAGCAAAACCGCTAATCATTCTGAAAAAATAATTATTCTACAATGCCAATAAATGTTCCTGTGTGTATTCAATCATTATATCTTTGACAAAAACATGCCTGAATGTGTTAGTATCGACACAGAAATAGATAAAATAGCTTGATATGTTGGGGTACCGTGGCCTGTGGTACATGAATCCATATAGGATCGTATTTAACATAAATCATAAATCTTACACCCATATTGTATACATCGGAAGATAAAATAAACACAAATGAGGTCAGCTGATAGAAAAAACAATTTTCAATTTGACGATTGATTGATCTAATCAATTCAATTTCTTAACAATTGATTAACTGGTTTCAGAATTTTGAAATCGTCCCAGACCTACTTCTGTTCAGTTCTGTTCTGTTTGGTTCTACTTAACAGGACACTTTATCAAGGGAGATAATTCTCGATATTTGTCTCAAAAAGCTGCACACAAGATGTGTACACATTCTGGCTCATCTTTTAAAAGAATAGTGTAGGGTATATATATGTAGTAAAGGGTTTAACTTGCTACAGAGATAAAGTTCTAAATAAACAACTCACCGTATATAATCATGAACAATTGTTATCATACAAATAGTTGGCATTATATATGGAAATTATATAACCATATTTGGAAAAATTAAAACAAATAATATTTACAAAAAACACACAATGCTTTAAGCATGACATCAAAACTAGCAATAACAAAAACAACTAACAACAATGCATAACAACATGCCTATATGATCATACTAACATGCAATGATATTGCCAAAATATGACTGACAAAAAAGATGAAATATTTTTGAAGTAGTTGGCATTCATTTTTTTCATAGAATATTCTAATGAAGTTCAAATGACAGAAGAGGAAAATCAGTAAACCTGAATTTTTTTCATTTAAATAGAGCCTAGTCTATACTTAAGTACATAATTATTACATTAACATGACATTAAGCACAGTTTTCCTTTGAGAACAGCTTTTTTGGTAAATGAGCAGGATTTACGTCACAAAGACAAACCATTTCAGGACCAATCATGTAACATCATTACATCACCAAGACAGTCAGGTCTCGATACATTGACGCTGTTTATTTTTCAAGAAAAATGCTGTTGCAACGAATATATCAGTATACTGAATTGATACAAAGAGCGTTTTAATACTTTTGTCCCCAAATTATGATGTCAGTATTATAATAACTTTGTCAGTATATTGGGTCTGGTTATATCGAGGCCTGACTCGGGCTTCTAGCATCTAGATTTATCGTGAAAATATTTATAAATATTTGTTGATAAAACATATGAAGATTTTTCTTGCAGTTGTTTATAGATCTATATAATAAACTTAGCCAACCAGAAACTGATAGTTGTACAATAAGCTGTCCAAATAAGGTCACGCCAACCAGAAACTGATAGTTGTACAATAAGCTGTCCAAATAAGGTCACATTAACATGCTATGCATTGCAAACATATTTGACAAAAAACATAACAAACAGAAACCCACGCTATATTGATGAAATACAAGGATTCAAGGTCAATCAAAATAAAATTGTTAAAGAGGATATAGGTTCTTCTGCATTTTGTTTTGTAAGTATATACACTAGTGAAATATAGTATTAAGACATGGAAAGATGCCATTAAATCACCTTTAAGAGGTGAGTGATAATAAATAGAGCATAAATATGAATACAGATGTTATAACCACCTTGAAACTAGAAGCGTTTTTGACACCATAGCACATGTCTCACTAAAGGGTCCATAGCTCTGGCAAAAATCATTTGACATAAAATTCCTGACAATGTGCACAGCTAGGCTTGATACCAAGCATTCATGTGAACATTCATTGAAAAAGGGTGAATGATTAAGGAGAACAAGCGCTGACAAACTTTGTGACATCCATCTAGACAGACATCGAGACACAAAATCTACCCCACTATAATTATGTGGGAGACATAATAGAAAGCTATGTTGATGATATGTTGAATGCAGTTCATTAGGTCGTTCTAAAAATGCCATATATTCGGATGGTCAAGGAATATTAGCCCCAATAGCCCCTTTTGAGGGAATTTGGGTGAAAATAAGGGAGAAAAAGTCTCTTTTAGAGAAGATATGGTATGGGTGATGTTTATTGCTAGTATACTGTGAGATGAATTTTATGTCAGATGACTATTGCCAGAGCTATGGACCCTTTAGTGAGACATGTGCTATGGTGTCAAAGATATAGCATGGGTGTTTTTCATTGCTAGTATACTGTGAGTACATTTACGGGCATTTTGGAAGACAAGTTGTGTCCCCCACACACCTAAACATAATTAATTAATAAAAACAAACATATATCCACTGTATAATCTACACTATTATTAAAATAAACTCTTAATAAAATCAACTTACAGACTTCAACAAGTATGTTCAACAAGAATAATAAGCTAAATACTATATAAAGAAACAACATAATTTTCTAGCAATATATCACTGGATAAAAACTTAACAATTTTATCTACAAATTTATTTATAAGTGTAGATTATTTTCATATATTCAGCAGTCCTACCTGTTAGAACAGATTTGGAAAAAAATGCAAATAATGGCTGGATTTCTCAATAGAGAATACATATAGTGGGAAATTCTATAAACAACACTGTTAAATCATTTGAGTTATTCTCCAGGAAAACCAGGTTTAGTGACAAAATTTTGAAAATTGATAATTTAGTGTTAGACAAGAAAGACTCGTATTCAACAAACTGAGCACTCGACCCGCCTACTGTTTGAGTGAGGTTGCAAAAGTCATCCAAACATTATTTAACATAACGTTAACAAGCATTTCATAAATCAAGTATCTGATAAATTCTAGACATAAACATTTCAAAATTGTATCATCTTTTAGAATTATATTCTTATTTTAATAAAATATGTCAAAATTGTGGCTCTATATTATCCAATAGCTTAAAACTTAAATCGAAGAACACAACTTTTTTCTCAGCTTCTCTAAACCTTATGACATTATTACTATAATAATAAAATCATTAAGCCCAGTTTTCTTGGAGAACGGCTAATTTATTTTCATGGGGATTAAATTTAGTGTTTTTGCTTTTAAAAAATTCTAAATTTGCGGATCGAAAAGTCATGAATTAAAAAACATGGAAGTGAAAACCATTCAATATTTGGATGGTGTATTATTTGTGGGAATTGCATTTTGTGGTAGAGTTCATCCATGAAATCAACGAAAATTTTACCCCCACAAAAAGAATAGTTTTAAAGTAGTTACAATAATATACCAGTAGTATTATATCTATATAACAGTCTACTCTGATACATACAGGCAAGACTTGTTGACGCACACTTCAATAATTGGTGTACATACATATATAGATTGCTAGCACTTACTGTCTGAAACATTGACTGATATATACCACAGTGTGCAGGTATTGATTTGAACAATATACACTGTAGATACTGTAATTCTGACAATGTTATCTGTAGAACAATACCACAGGGAAAAGATAAACATTTCTACTGAAGCACATTTTATGTAGTCTAGTTAACAGTATACATGTATAGTCTAACCTGTCTTTTATGTAGTATAGTTACCGGTATACATGTACAGTCTAACCTGTCTTTAATGTAGTCTAGTTTACAGTATACATGTATAGTCTAACCTGTCTTTAATGTAGTCTAGTTTACAGTATACATGTATAGTCTAACCTGTCTTTAATGTAGTCTAGTTAACAGTATACATGTATAGTCTAACCTGTCTTTTATGTAGTCTAGTTAACAGTATACATGTATAGTCTAACCTGTCTTTTATGTAGTCTAGTTAACAGTATACATGTATAGTCTAACCTGTCTTTTATGTAGTCTAGTTAACAGTATTCATGTATAGTCTAACCTGTCTTTAATGTAGTCTAGTTAACAGCATTCATGTATAGTCTATACTGTCTTTAATGTAGTCTAGTTAACAGTATACATGTATAGTCTAACCTGCAGCAAGTCGAGGGATACATCAAATGTGGCTTCAGGAGATAACAAGAGATGTTTGTAAAATATGTATGCCTCATGGCAGCCCAATAGTCAGAAATGGTAAAGGTCACAAAGACCTTGACCTTTCACCTACTGACCTCAAAAAGTTTGAGGATCCTAGGGCAAAGCGTTCTTCAATTAACGGACGGAGACCAACAGACCAACTGACATGTGCAAAGCAATATACCCCCTCATCAAACATAGGGCATAACTAGCCCATGTTGAACTGTTTCAGACAGGTGGTTGCCTAATTAAGGGGATTAATATTAAATGTTTACCTGAAGTGTAGATATGGTAAATGAGACTTGTCTATCCATGTATAGAAAATGGTATAAATCATCTATAACCAATGAACCATGAATTCGTTGCTCAGATCATTTTGATAATTTTAACCATCACTTACAATGCAAACATAACTGATGCAGAAATACTATACATAACCAAGCTGTGTGAATTTTGCACAATATTTTCAAATTTTCAACAACAGAAATTCAAATGTAGCATGAATCGTTGAAGTTGAAAAATTTCTTGCAAGAGGCTTGTTACATTGTCATGTATAAAAGTGGAGGATCACGTTAATTCACGACTAGATCAAATATACAACATGATATTGTTTGAAATAACTTCATCCAACCCTTTACATCAAAGATATGTCAATTCATGCTTCTATCCTATGTTCATTATTATAAAATATATACTATATAGTGAGATACAACCTTGTTGCACCAAAGGGACAAATTATATGCCGATAATGAGGGGAGACAATCCAATGACAGAAATAGACTTCACATTAGATACGTTATCAAGGGAGATCATTCATGATTTTTTGTTTCCTAAAGCAGCACCTGGTATGCACATTATAACTTATCTCTTATCAGAATGATGTTACGTGTATGGTGTAAAGGGTTGATATAAGCGTTTAGCACTAAAATCATTCCTATAGCTTGCTACAGACAGACCAGACCAACAAATATGCAATGGTCAATTACCATTAGCCTTTGTCACATCAGCCTTGTGACAGCTGTACCTGCCTAAAATCACATACTAAGACACCTTTTAGGGGAATCAAGAGTGTTATGTGCGAGTTTCATAAGACTGTCCTATGACTGCTATGAAACCCAACACTGCATGCATGCAACATCTCAAACCAAATTCTTAAGATACATCACGATAAAAAAATCACCCAGTCTGACTTGATGGCACAAGTATCAAATCATCGTCTTAGAAGTATAAGGTGGTAAGTGCTACATATAACAATAGTAAACCAGTACATATTCACAATCTGCATCACAAGACGCATCTATTGAACCTATTTTCATGAAAATCGGAAGAGGTCACATTGACCAAACTAAAGTAGAAATGGCTTTTTCTCCCAAAGTAAAAAGAGTAGTTTTCAGATAATTTCTTATTTATGAAAAAGTCATTTTCACACTTAAGGCCTTATTCTTCTAAGGCGATAAAGTTATGAACTTTACTAATACTGTACACCTATACAACAAACATTAAAACCTAATAATGCTATAGACTGGTCCTATCACCATCATCATAAGAAATTCTAGCTTCCAATAGTTTTCCAACTTCATTCAATAATGATGACTCATCATTACTAGCACCATTAGACTGATTCACGTCTTCTTCCCTCAAACCAGACTGGTTTCCAATATCCTCCCTAGAACCAGACTGGTTTACATTCCCAACATCATTTTCTCCAAGTTTGTCACCATCTGAGTCTCTTAACTCAGCACCACCGATATTTTCATTGATATCAGCAGAAATAAAAGTCTTTTCTTGCTTACTAGATGGGTGTAAGTTCTCAGTAGAAAATGAAACACGATGAGTATTTGTGTCTCTATCTATCATTGGACTGGTTTCAATTTCTGACTGGTTCTCTGTTTTATCATGGTACAGAAGCTCCTGTGAGGTTAAAATCTGTATCTCAGTCGCCGGTCCAGATGGTGTACCATTCTTCACTTTATGAGCAGGTCTTTCTGTTGGCACTATTCAATAATAAAAAAACAGTTTCATTTTTTAGAATTCAGTATAAAATTTATCAAACTGTGGGGGTATAAAAACAGTTTGTAAGTATTAATTAGAAAGTACTACTGTGCTATCAAATAGCAAATATAGCATTATAAATCTGTCATTTATCTGAAGGATCTAATGGAAGACAAAGAAGAGAACCGTAAATCTTTAAGTATTGCTTCGGAGAAGGTTGAAAGAAGTTGGATGCAAAAAAATCATGGAAATATGACCAACGAATAAGGTCGTTCCTTACCTCCCTATTGGAGAGGTGGAAAATAGCTAAAGCTGTGAAAAGGATGCATTTAATTTTTGTTTACAACTCAGGTTGTTAATAGTGCAGGCAATACTTGGAACAATATGACAAATGACATTACAGAGAGTAGTCACAAAGCCAGTGACTAAACAATGTCATCGTCATTAAAGATTTGTGCTTAAGTCATAGTAAAATTATTAACATAATAATAACTAATAATTCACTAGTTGCACAACATCAATTAAACTCCCATTACCCCAAAGAGAGACATTATGACTGTTAAAGGCATTTTCAATCCATTTGAAACATGATCAACAGTTAAGTGACTTTCAGGTCATGTGAATCGTCTTAACATTTTGAATGTCATGCAAGGGCAAGTAACTGCGTCAATTCTTATTTCTTTAATTATTGAATTAACAAGATTTTCTACAAATAGCATTTGGAATATACACAACAATATATGAAAGCATGTGATTATTCATTTAATAGTTCTGCAATTATTAAATCTGAAATTTTGAATTTAACAATAATTTTAAACGTTGTATCAATCTAAAGTATACAGACAAAAGTTTGCAAGAAGTAGTTGAGTCAGACAGATTTTTATACATTAATCGAAGGCCGAGTGTAACATTGAAGATCAGACAGTGAGAATCAATAAGTCTACTGATCGGTGCTAAATATTCTATATAATATAATAAACTATCCTTACAATAGAAGATGTAACAGTTTTGTTTGTTTATTTGGGTGTATCCTCTTTTCCTATGGTTTCAGCCATTTAAGAATCAACATTTTATTTTTCTTGTTTTTGTTACAAAACCACTAACAAGAGGGCCCAAAGGGCTCTAGGTCGCTCACCTGTTGTAGCAGTACATGCAAGACCTGTGATTTGACCTTGTGACCTAGTTCTTGGCCTAATATGACCCAAATATCGAACATGACCTAGATTGTGTTGTGATGATCATTGTGACTAAGTTTCATAAAGATTAGGTCAAAATTGTGACCTCTAGTGACTACACAAGCTTTTTCTATGATTTGACCTTGTGACCTAGTTTTTTACTACAGATGACCAAATATCGAACTTGACCTCGATTTTGTTAAAATGATCATTGTGACCAAGTTTCATAAAGATAAGGTCAAAATTGTGACCTCTAGTGACCACACAAGGTTTTTCTATGATTTGACCTTGTGACCTATTTTTTGACCC
Organism: Spisula solida; assembly: GCA_947247005.1. NCBI lineage: Eukaryota > Metazoa > Mollusca > Bivalvia > Venerida > Mactridae > Spisula > Spisula solida. The sequence continues at coordinate 1,935,246 of OX365946.1, read as the reverse complement.
CGGATGACCCAATATCGAACTTGACCTAGATTTTGGTGTGACGATCATTGTGACCAAGTTTCATAAAGATTAGGTCAAAATTGTGACCTCTAGTGACTACACAAGGTTTTTCTATGATTTGACCTTATGACCTAGTTTTTGACCCCGGATGACCCAATACTGAACTTGACCTAGATTTTGTTGAGATGATCATTGTGACCAAGTTTCATAAAGATTAAGTCAAATTGTGACCTCTAGTCACTACACAAGGTTTTTCTATTATTTGACCTAGTGACCTAGTTTTTGACCCCAGATGAGCCAATTTCGAACTTGGCCTAGGTTTTGTTGACATGATTATTGTGACCAAGTTTCATAAAGATTAGGTTAAAATTGTGACCTCTAGTGTCTACACAAGCCAATTGTTGAGGGACGACGGACGAAGAGTGATCACAAAAGCTCACTCTGTCACTTTGTGATAGGTGAGCTTCAAATTGATGTCAAATTTTCATAGATGAGTATATGACCTGTGACTGGGAATCAATCTGGAATTACTGGATTACAAATCCAGCACTGCATTGCCTCACCACTAGACCGTGGCGCAACTCTTGATGTAACACAAACAATTTATAACAAATCAAGATAACTCTAACCTTTTACTTCATTGTAAACATCCATCATAGATATAGACGCAAACTCCATAGCCTCGGATACAGCAGGAAAACTCTGAAATATTCAATCATATAATGTTAACACATTTTTATAGTACATGTCAAAGCATAAACATGATATTAGTGCGGAGAATTAGGCTTGATCCTGACCTTTATGCATGAATATATTACAAGGTTCTTGCATTGAGTATATATGAATTTCCACTAACAACTGTAATAGTCTGGTTCTCGTCCCCAATATTACAGTCGTAGTACTATAGTAGTGCTGTAATCTAGGGAACAGGAACCAGACTATAACTTGCTCCATGAAACAGCCCAATCAAATTATCAAACACTGATACAGTATAACACAAAAAAACGATATCAAACAAGTGTGCGGCACAATCATTCACGACACGTAAACACCAGAAATATCTGACATTTTATGATTTCTTCCTGATACCCTATGAGCAGACGTCAAGATGAAACATGAAGACAGGCTTATCGAGATTTGACAGCACAGGATATATTATCTTTGACTTAGAAGGCTTAGTGACATTTTCCAATAATTGCATGTTCAGTTTTCCTGGAATTCACACTTCCTCATGCAACTGATGACTTCTCTGACATGATTGCAGCAAATACTGGTATCACATTAGAATACTGGAAGTGTTTTTGACACAAAATGTTTGTCACCTGGCCAGAAATGGCTATAACTCTGGCAACAAGAGTGCCAAAATGTCACAAAAAATGCCCGTCTTGGGGCATGGTGAGTCTCAGGGCATGGTGAATGAAAAAAACAAACAATCCAACATTTTTTTTAATTAAAGGACCATAACCCAAGAAGGCCTAGGCTGATTTGGCCTACAATTGAACTTGTCTTAGATATTTTATCCGTAAACATTGTCACCAAGTTTGAAGATACTCAAATGAAAACTCTTTGCACTAGAGAACAGACAAGGTAAATTTCACATTTATTTTGGTAATTATAGGATAATAACCAAACAAGGCCTAGGCCAATTTGGCCTATAATCAACCTTGGCCTAGATATTATGCCCATAAGCATTGTCACAAAGTTTGAAGATGATCGGATGAAAACTATTTGTGTTAGAGTACAGACAAGGCCAATTTCATACTTATTTGGTAATTAAAGGCCCATAACCCAATAAGGCCTAAGCCGACTTGGCCTATGATCTAACTTGGCCTAGATATTATTCCCATAAGCATTGTCACAAAGTTTGAAGATGATCAGATGAAAACTGTTTGCACTAAAGAACAGACAAGGTAAATTTCACATTTATTTTGGTAATTATAGGACCATAACCCAATAAGGCCTAGGCAGATTTGGCCTATAATCGAACTTGGCCTAAATATTATGCCTATAAGCATTGTCAGCAAGTTTGAAGATGATCGGATGAAAACTGCTAGCGTAAGAGTACAGACAAAGCCAATTTCATACTTATTTGGTAATTAAAGGACCATAACCCAATAAGGCCTGGGTCGATTTGGCCTTTAATCATCTTGGCCTAGATATTATGCCCATTAGCATTGTCAGCAAGTTTGAAGATGATCAGATGAAAACTTTTAGCGTAAGAGTACAGACAAGGCCAATTTCATACTTATTTGGTTATTAAAGGACCATAACCCAATAAGGCCTATGCAGATTTGGCCTATAATCGAACGTGGCCTAGATATTATGCCATAAGCATTGTCAGCAAGTTTGAAGATGATCGGATGAAAACTGTTAGCGTAAGAGTACAGACAAGGCCAATTTCATACTTATTTGGTTATTAAAGGACCATAACCCAATAAGCCCTAGGCCGATTTGCCCTATAATCGAACTTGGCCTAGATATTATTCCCATAAGCATTGTCAGCAAGTTTGAAGATGATCAGATGAAAACTGTTTGCACTAAAGAACAGACAAGGTAAATTTCACATTTATTTTGGTAATTATAGGACCATAACCCAATAAGGCCTAAGCCGATTTGGCCTAAAATCGAACTTGGCCTAGATATTATGCCCATAAGCATTGTCAGCAAGTTTGAAGATGATCGGATGAAAACTGTTTGCGCTAGAGTACAGACAAATTACTGGACGCCGCCAGGAGAACAAGAGCAAACAAACTTCATGACATCCATCTACCCAGACAGGAGAACAAGAGTAAACAAACTTCATGACATTCATCTACCCAGACAGGAGAACAAGAGCAGACAAACTTCATGACATTCATCTACCCAGACAGGAGAACAAGAGCAGACAAACTTCATGACATTCATCTACCCAGACAGGAGAACAAGAGCAGACAAACTTCATGACATTCATCTACCCAGACAGGAGAACAAGAGCAGACAAACTTCATGACATTCATCTACCCAGACAGGAGAACAAGAGCAGACAAACTTCATGACATTCATCTACCCAGACAGGAGAACAAGAGCAGACAAACTTCATGTCATCTATTTACCCAGACAGGAGAACAAGAGCAGACAAACTTCATGACATTCATCTACCCAGACAGGAGAACAAGAGCAGACAAACTTCATGTCATCCATTTACCCAGACAGGAGAACAAGAGCAGACAAACTTCATGACATCCATGTACCGAGACAGGAGAACAAGAGCACACAAACTTCATGACATCCATCTACCCAGACAGGAGAACAAGAGTAAACAAACTTCATGACATCCATCTACCCAGACAGGAGAACAAGAGTAAACAAACTTCATGACATTCATCTACCCAGACAGGAGAACAAGAGTAAACAAACTTCATGACATTCATCTACCCAGACAGGAGAACAAGAGTAAACAAACTTCATGACATCCATCTACCCAGACAGGAGAACAAGAGTAAACAAACTTCATGACATTCATCTACCCAGACAGGAGAACAAGAGTAAACAAGAGTAAACAAACTTCATGACATTCATCTACCCAGACAGGAGAACAAGAGTAAACAAGAGTAAACAAACTTCATGACATCCATCTACCCAGACAGGAGAACAAGAGTAAACAAACTTCATGACATTCATCTACCCAGACAGGAGAACAAGAGTAAACAAGAGTAAACAAACTTCATGACATCCATCTACCGAGACAGGAGAACAAGAGCAAACAAACTTCATGACATCTAACTACCCAGACAGGAGAACAAGAGCAGACAAACTTCATGTCATCCATTTACCCAGACAGGAGAACAAGAGCACACAAACTTCATGACATCCATCTACCCAGACAGGAGAACAAGAGTAAACAAACTTCATGACATTCATCTACCCAGACAGGAGAACAAGAGTAAACAAGAGTAAACAAACTTCATGACATCCATCTACCGAGACAGGAGAACAAGAGCAAACAAACTTCATGACATCTATCTACCCAGACAGGAGAACAAGAGCAGACAAACTTCATGTCATCCATTTACCCAGACAGGAGAACAAGAGCAGACAAACTTCATGTCATCCATTTACCCAGACAGGAGAACAAGAGCAGACAAACTTCATGTCATCCATTTACCCAGACAGGAGAACAAGAGCAGACAAACTTCATGTCATCCATTTACCCAGACAGGAGAACAAGAGCAGACAAACTTCATGTCATCCATTTACCCAGACAGGAGAACAAGAGCAGACAAACTTCATGTCATCCATTTACCCAGACAGGAGAACAAGAGCAGATAAACTTCATGTCATCCATTTACCCAGACAGGAGAACAAGAGCAGACAAATTTCATGACAGACAGACAGACAGACAGACAGGACAGGGCAGGGCAGGGCAGGGCAGGGCAGGGCAGGGCAGGGCAGGGCAGGGCAGGGCAGGGCAGGGCAGGGCAGGGCAGGGCAGGACAGGACAGGACAGGACAGGACAGACCAGACCAGACAGACAGACAGACAGACAGAGGTACAGCACAATATCAATATGTCTACCCTACTATATATGGGAGACATATTAACCTGCCTGACCGGGTAATAAAAGCCAGATTGTCCGGGTAACAGTCGTATATAGTGGTCTAACAACTATGCAATAGTTAAATTTTGAACCCTGAGCCATGACCTTTCCGACTAGTCCATTTTGGCGGGTAGACCATTGTTTATTACATGATTATTTAATGATATGAGTCTTACAGATATTAGTTTGTTATTGCATCACAGTTTAGTGCATTCGGCAATGTTCAGAATTGCTGACCCAAAATTCGCTGATTTGAATCCCAAATTTGCTCATTTTTTAAAATCATTATTTTAAGTCATTTAAAGAGACTCTAAGTTAAAGTGTTTTTGTTTTTTTAATTGATCCAGAAAAGGTGTTGATTCGATATAGTTTTCATTTTTAGTTATTTCGATCGTTTGTGTATTCCAAGCTTACTGGCAACCTATATTATGTTGATTAGCCGTCACTACGTTCTACAATTTACATGTATCAACTGTGGTTTGTCACATATACAATTGCACGTATTTTGCAAGTTATGTGCATTCAAAAAATATAAAACAAAAAATGTAAAAAATATTTAGGAGGGAATCGAACCTTGGTCTGACAAAAGGTATTTTGAAATGTATTGAGAGCTTTACCACCATGACCATTCCCACACTAGAAATATCTGGCCTTAATTAATTGTAATAAATGTACTTAGTTGCTAAACCCACACCAACCTTTATCGAATAATGATTGAAACCTTAAAAGTGCAGTTACGGCTCAATGCTCGAAATCGAACTATAGTCAGGCCATCTAAGACCATATTAACTTATAATAAATGCAAAACATGACAATATTTTGAGTTTGACACCCAGATGGAGAGACCATTGGAGCATGCACACTCTCTTAACATTATTTTACCTCAGGTTATAGTATTCATATATTAATGTCAAATAGTTCAATAATATTACACTTTATGCTTTATCATGTCATTGTATCTTAATTGCAAAAATAAATTACACATAACCAAAATACATGCTTTAAAGAAACCAAATAGATCATTACATTTATAAGCATATCTATCCTATACAACTATTGTGTGCATTTTACTTGTAAATGGGTACAGTGCGTGTCAACGGTGAACTCATGCCAATTGCTGAGACACTTCCAGACTAATGAAAACACAATGTATATATCTCATGAAATAAACCTCTACCACTAAAGTCAGGGGGTTCAACAAGGCCAAATTAAAAATCAGGAAACTTGTATGCAGCTGACCATTTTTACAATTTGAGTAATTATGAGGTATAATACTTCACACATTTCACCCTTTTATTCTAGCAATAAACTTACAAATGAACATTTTGAAAGTCACGAAAGTTAATGTTAGCGACAAACTCAGTAACTGAGAAAGTTTGAGGGTTTTATGTCATTTTGCTGTTGACACCCAGTGTTACTTGCCTCAAATGATGCATGGTTTGTACAGAGCAAGTAATAAATCCACAATACAACATACTTAGAAGGGCTTTTGAAACAAACAAAAGCTTGTATCCAACAAGGGGCCATAACTCAATCTCAAATCGTCGGACCCTAAAATTCCTGACAAAATGCACAACAAGGCTTGGTAATAACTCCCCGTGTGCAGTTTCATTGAAATCCAACCAGTGGTTAGGAAAACAAGCACAGACAAATTTTGTGACATCCACTCCAGACAGACGGCCAACATAAAATCACTATGTATGAATGACATAATAAAGTGACACGATATACCAACTTAACATAAAGAATAAATGCATGCACAAACGGAGTCCTACAGGATATATACTTCAAATGATTAATGAATGTGCTGCCACTTACAATTTCTTGTTCTGAATGCAAAAAGAACTGTCATACTGTGTAAGGTTAGAAAATAGCTAAAATTTAATCATTGGACGAAATCTATGAAAGTAAAAATAGACTTATTGTATATATGTTATAGTGCATCAATTCATCTATAAAGTTAAGGGTTAATATATATATTTATCACATAACCTGCAGCGTAGCAGTGCCTTAAAGCTGTGCTGGAACTATCATTCGGCACTGTGCAATAAATACTTAAATTAGCCTGATGTGACGCTAGCCAATCCATGACTTAGTAGTCCCACGACGTCTAGATAATCAACAACGTCGGCAAGACTTCATGCTCATCATACTGCTCAATCGGCAAAGCCTTGTATCATATCTTTTTGTCCATGTTTCTAATAAAACTTGTATGTAATGAGCACTTATGTGAGATCCTCTATATTAGAAAAATAATAAATTAGTGTCAGCTGTTGAATACATAAAATATACAAGTTTGTGCAAGCAAATTACATTATGATTAATGCTCGGACAGATAAGCATCAAGTTATAGTTACAACAAACCATATATGGAATGCAATGTTATATAGAGTATAATTTACCTGTTGAACTTTGGGTATAAGAAACATGAGTACAGCTCCGAGTATAGGTGGCGCTCCAGCAACATGGAATGCTACTCTGTAATCACCCATAGAGTCGTACATCCAACCTGAAATATAAGACAACAATTGCATTATCTTTTGTTTTATTATTTTATTTTTTATACACATATACTTATTTTTTTAAACTTGAACTAACAATTTGAATTTGTTTTCTTTTTTCTATTATTATTAATACTTTATATGAAACACATGACAAAATTTGTTTACTTTTTCTATTGTCATACTTATTTATTTATATGAACCTATTTAATCATTCTGGACACCTCTTTATTCCTGATGGTATCCATCACCAGGCGAGTTGGAATGAGAGAAGACAGTTTTCCCTTTTATGCTGAGCGTCTCGCAAGGGAATAACTGGTACCATTTTTATTTCATCTTTGGCCCCTATGACATAGAAAACAATTATGAGCAGATTTTAGCACACACACACACATAATTGGCTTTTATGTTTAAGCATGTTTGCTCTTGACAAATGATGACTGATTTGTAAAATCAGAGTTGCGTGTTGAGCCAGGCAGAAGTGCACTCAGCTACCAACGTGGAAGATGAATGTTCGTACCTAGGCAAAATTTATGCAAGTGCCTCAATTTAACTGAAAACATTGCATGTACATGTACACCTAAAGCAGCATCTTTGATACTTAGGGGAGTTGTCAGCAGCATGCAGACATACATCCTAAGCTCTGGTTGGTATTCCAAAATTGCGGTCATATTTCTCTTTAATGCATCCTACATGTATAATATAAAATCAGAAAATTCCATGTCACAGACAGAGACAGGGCAGTATGCTGCCTGAATGTGAAGGGTGTACTGATTTCATAGTTCGTTAATTGATTAAATGTCTATGAAATGTGAACCAGTAGAATACAAGCCACAAGTGGTTCAGAGTTGCGACTATAAAGTTCACAAACATCTTGGTACTAAACAAATGTAAATGGATCAGATAATCAACTAAAAGAGTTTTTGTCACATAAAAAACAAGGATAACTATATTCACTTACCTGCAATAGGCGGCCCAAATGTGAATGGAATACTGAAGATTCCCAGCAGAAATCCAATAGCCTGGGACGCCTCTGACGGTCCAACAATATCAAACGCTATCGGACCCAGCAGACATACGATAATACCATCACAGAGTCCCATCACGAGGCTGACACCAATCACACCACCAAATGTTGTAGTAAATGGTATACACAACGTGGATATACCCAGAACAACGAACGCAAACTGTTGCATCTTGATACGACTAATACATTCAATATCTGCCAGCTTGCCACATACTATACGACTCACTCCCGATGTTATACTTAAACATAATATAGGCCAGCTACCATCTTCCCCTGGAAAGTTGTCTTGAATATATTTAGGCTGAAATAGAGAAACAAAACAGGTAATTATACTTTTTATATTTTTTATATATTGATGTTCGTTAGTTTGCGATCAACAGAGATAGTTGTAAGTGTGTTGTCATTCACTTTTTCCAAGTCAGATCCGACAATGATTTTGAAGGAAGCGACAGTTATGTGATACGAGAAATCCGGTTGTGATATTCTAGCTCTTTCTGAATAAGCTCCTTAACAGGCCTGGTGTACAGCACCAATACACGTGAGACTACCTCTGGGTTACCAACCAGTTAATTTCTCATGGGATGAGAAACAATGAAATTATTCAGAAGTGTTTTAGAAATGAGCAATTTTTTAAGAGCAATTTCCCCAGCTAGGATTCTAACTAGGGACCTCACAATCAGCAGTCAAGAGCATTACCCATTCGACCACAATCCCACCCCTACGTTATAAAATGAACACATTCAACTTGTATATCAGGCAAAATGTATTATTTTGTTAAATATTGAGTGGTCTATCATTCTGGCACTTATCATGTAATTAGGCATCAATGGAAGGTGATGTCAAAAGGTATAAAATTTAAAATTAAATAAGGCTTGTATATATCAGCAGGGTTTTCATTATTAACTGATTGCCGATTGAAAACATTGTTTAAAATTGTGGGGGTTAAATACAGAAGATATACTATATATAGAAAGAAAGGGTCTTGACCAAATTGGTTATCAATATCAATAATGAAAACCCTGCATAAAACTCAAGGTGCCTAAAATCACAATAAGGTCACCTCTGATCTCATGTGCCGCTTTTTTGGACATATATAAAGAATGACCTCCCTTGATCAGTCAATTTCTGTAATTGGATTGTCTCCCCTACATACTGTTTATTGGAAATTAATTGGTGAGAGAACATGATTTGACATATAATGGTGTTTATGGGGTAAAGGGTTATGTTTGTCATGTAAAACTCTCACAAAGATAATCATTAATCAATCACACACAGGTTTTGCTTGAGATTCAAACCAGTAGTAAGCAGATTTAGCTCAGTGGTAACGCACTGGACTGTCAATCCAGAGGTCATGGAATCAATCCCTGGCATCGGAACTTGACATTTCTGAAATATTTATAATATTTTTCGCTATATCTGACCCTGACGTCTGCAAAGTATCTGGGTAAAGGTGCCAGGAAGCTGTGAATCGGTGCTTTACACCGGGCACAATAAAGAACCAGGCTGTCTATTCGAAATAAGAGCTTCAGGGGCTTTCTCTCAGTCTGTCCCTCTGGTTAGATCACGCTGTATCTGCGCTGGCAGAGGATGCACCTGCGCCCTTGTGGCTGCAACACTATAATGTAAAGTGCCTTTGAACGGGTGTTCTCATGAAAAAGGCGCTATATAAATCTGGTATATTTATTTATTTATTTTAGTAAGATAGTGAAGTGAGCTGCTCAACTAACATGCTATGGGAATTCAAACCTCACCATTTAAAGATCAAGTACCAGGAGTTCGCTTCATGACAAAGACAACATGACTCACAAGCATCAATTACATGTTCTCAAGTACGTTATGTAAATGGTATCAGTCATGATTGCATGTTAACAGCTAAAATGTTGATTATAAATTAGATAAAATTCCATTGAATAGGACACACAGACTGTTAATTGTCAACAATCAGTTGGAAGGTAATGTTTGTTAGTTGTCAACAGCGAATTACAAGTAATATTCCATTGAATCTGACACACAGACTGATAATTGTCAACAATGAGTTGGAAGGTAATGTTTGTTAGTTGTCAACAGCGAATTACAAGTAATATTCCATTGAATCTGACACACAGACTGATTATTGTCAACAATGAGTTGGCACACAATACCAGTCCCTTCCAATCATGATAATGAATACTTTCCTATGTAACATAACTCATACGCAACCATGAGTTATGTATGCTTGACTCGACAATTTTGTAGTTGGTCAATGTTAAGTATGATTATTTAGACAAGTTAGTGTGGCCTAGGGTCTTCTTGTTCATAATATATTGAAACCTAATCATTACTTGCACTGAATATGTCTGGACCATTTCCTGGTGTATTTTGCCTATATAAATGAGATTTTGTATTACTATGAATTTGTTGAAATTGGAGCGCCGAGTGAGGCTCGGAGTTATGACTTGTATGTACCACTGAACACTGAATAAACTGTAGAACTGAAAAGGTGTCTTTGAATCTTATCCTATATGCCAACAATGGTTTGGATATTTGTGTGTTTTGGTGTATGGCCGAAAGTTATTTCACGCTGTTAGAAGCTGATAGAATATTATCAGGAAAGAAATACATGACTTTTTGTACAATTGTACTATACCATAGTTTCTCATAAGAATGGATTGTGCAGAAACGTGCGCCAGGAAATATACCATGAAACAACTTGTGCCTGATTATGCAATCCTAAATGACAACAATACTGATTATTAACTTATCGTTTTCTTAGTCTAACTGCGGAAGAGCGTTATAAGTAACAGCACCATTTGTGAGTTTCGGGGGACTCAGTTCCCGAGTAAGTCACAGAAAACATTGCAGTGAAAATGAAGCATTAATATATTACAATGTTCTTATGTGTTGAATAAATTAATTTCGGCAAGCAAATCATGCAATATCGGTCCTTAAGATTTGTGTTTGTATCAGACCTTGAGCGTCTTCATGATACCTCTCGCTTATGAAAACATACAACCTGGGTTATATAAATATGATAAGATAAGCAGTAAAATTATGCTAATAGAAGGTTGAGGATCATGTTTCCATCTCAATACCATACATGTACATACAACCTGTGATTCAAATAAGGATTGTTCAACATCTCGAGGTATTTACTTCATAATTGCATCATGAGATGTTGATAATAAAACAATAGATTCTCCCTCTTGACTTATGTACTCGTGTGTACCAGCTATCATACAGTATGTTAAGTCAAGTACAATTAGTTATCAAACAGACTATGTAACCAGTATGTACATCATTAGAATGAAACATTACCACAAAATATGAACCTAATCACTGTATGACTTACTGGAAGACTTCACAATTCAACTCGTATGACTTATTATGAGCAAAGCATCAGTGATTTCCGATCACTGTATAACATATTGGGAGACTGTACAATTCAACTTGTATGACTTATTGCAAGCAAAAGCATTAGTGATTTCCGATCACTGTAAGACTTATTGGGAGACTACAGAATTCAACTTGTTACACAATTCAACTTGTATGATTTATTGCAAGCAAAAGCATCAGTGATTTCCAGTCACTGTATGACTTATTGGGAGACTACACAATTCAACTAGTATGACTTATTGCAAGCAAAAGCATCAGTGATCTGCAGTCACTGTATGACTTATTGGAAGACCATACAATTCCATGTGACTGTATGATTTATTTCGAGCAAAAGCATCAGTGATTTCTGGTCACTGTATGACTTATTGGAAGACTTCACAATTCAACTTGTATGATTTATTGCAAGCGAAGCATCAGTGATTTCCCGTCACTGTATCACTTATTGGGAGACTATATAATTCAACTTGTATGACTTATTACGAGTAAAAGCATCAGTGATTTCCAGTCACTGTATGACTTATTGGGAGACGAAACAGTTCAACATGTATGACTTATTGTGATCAAAAGCATAAGTGATTTCCGGTCACTGTATGACTTATTGGGAGATGATACAAGTCAATGTGTATGAATTATTGTGATATCCAAAAGTGGACTCGTTTATACACTGTGATTACTGGATCAATCTGTATAGGACAGATTTTGTTCTTGATGATTATTAAAACATGTATCAGGCATGCGTTACAAGAAAAACCATGTAACAGTTGTAATGTAAAAATAGAAACTTATTTATCCTACCTAAACGCTGCATTGTAGGTGTATTCACATTGAAGAATAAATAAACCACTTATTTATAGAACAAGTGTATGCACTGCATTATGTAATCACATATATAATATATTTTGTTGACAGAACACACAAATTGTCACAAAAATAAGTGTGAAATTGTTGTTCTTATTTAAATGATTAAATGCCACACTGATACATGTAAGCTAAATATCTACTTTGTATGAAGTATTGAAAATTATTATCTTTATATTCATTTCAATATGATCTGTATTTGCACTTGAATTTGAAAATTCCAAATTAACATTTTGTTTAACAAAGACTAGATACACTAAGTCATTTGGAGGTCAATAATTTGTAACAAACAGCTGTTTCTGCTGTTATCTTAAAATAGAATCTTGATTCTTCATTCAGGCTTAATTAAGTATGTCAATTAAAGTTCTGATCTAATTAATGTGCACTTAACTAAGCAAGTCAATCTACCATGCAATGATATAGTCCAACCCTATTTAGGAAACCTAAGTCAAAGGATACCATGCTCAGAGTAGTATCCAGAGGGGCAACCTGCTAATCTTTTCTCATAAAGGGTTCCAATCCTTTATTGTTCAAGGAGTCCACCAAGTATATTTTCTAAGAGAGTTGTCTTGATTATACTCTAAGCTGAGACAAACTTGTGCAGATGTCAGTTAATCAAATTAATTTGCTAAAATTCCAGACAGATCTGGACCCCCTGGCCCCCCTCTGGAGCAGTGCATGGATACCTGAAATGTTGAGCTTCTTTAAACCAGGTGGTTACATAAAACAGGTTTAATATAATCTAACAAAACTGGTAGGTATTTATAATAAAGGTTGGTTAAGACAGGTAGTTGATTAATTCAGGTAGTCACCTTACACAGGTTTGTTTTACAATGTAACATAAAACCCAGCCCTACAAAATGGACAGATGGCTTACCGCCAGTTACAATAAGTATACCTGTTCAACAGTGGACACGTGCAAAATTTGTCAAGGTTATTTTGCACATACGTTTCGTTGTTGGACACCATTTGTCAGACATTCTATCTATAAAAATGCCGAGCATAGCCTTTATTTGCAATTCTGCTTTCTGCTGAAATATGAGTGCCTCAACCCGTATTTGAACCCGGGTGGCCTCATAAGACAGCCAGCACACTAACCACTGAGCTATGGAGACACACTGATTAATTCTTTCATTGGTCAACAAAATTCTCAATTAACATCTGTAAGTCTAATTAAACACTCACACATTCTCAAATATCATACGACTGGTCAGTATTCAATAAGTCATTGACATAATAATATCAGCTTGTTTGCTATCAGATTATACAGTTAATATTTTTAACTTCAAAGTGCAATATAAATAATTACGTTGGGATAATATACTGAACAATTATATTAATATCAAAGGTTCAAATTACAGTGCAGGGAGCAATAAGAATTGACCATTATTTCATTCATTGAAGCTAAAAGGAGCTACTAGCATTCTTGTTTCATATGCTGATAGGCCTTTTTGGCTGTCAAAGGGCACAATTTGATCTATAATAGCATAACATTTTGTATTTGATTTTATGCAAGACAATTTTTAAAGCGAGTGGTTAATACAAAGCATCAGCACAACAGGCTGTTAACAGTTGTTAAACAAAATGTATACTATGGCTTTTGAATGTTTTATTTCAATTCTTACATGATTTATTCACACAATCATATAAAAGCCAGTTTAATTTGTGAGACTTTGTTGTTTACTTAAATACTTGTTTACTTGCATGACATCATAAATGGAATACCTGCATTATGTGACTTCACATTCATCGGTATATCAAATGTTATACAACATTATTCTTGTTCTTTGTCTATATAGGGCCAATAATAAAATATTGTTTGTTTCCCCTCCCCCGACCGACCGTTGAAAATGGTCGCGACCGTAAATATTTTTTTGAAGGTGGCCAAAAAAAAAAATTTTTTTTCGTAAAAAAATGCCCTGGTGCAAATATTTTAGGTACGATTATTATTGGGTACGAAACACTCTGATCCGGCCTGGTACTGTTTTTAGTAGCTGCTCGCTGGTTCCTGTAATTTCAGCGTAATTGTCGATATTAATGGGTTGAAGTAGGGAACCTTCGTCAAGCATGGCAGCGCAGCACACAATTTGAGTTTCAGTGAGTGTTAAAAACGATGTTTTTACATGGATACTTGTTAAAAAGTGCATTATCAAAGTGTCGCCCAAATGAACATTTTATGATCTATTGAATGAGGTAATTGGCATAACTCACAGCCATCTGAATGAGAATGATGACTTGAATAAAGGCTTAGTAACATGCGAAGTGTCCGCCCATACGTGGTCGACAAATATGACGTCATTTACACAGTATTGGACTTCATTACAAACGGCATTTCAAACATTTGCACAAATTGACAACACACATACCACAACCAGTGAAGATATTCTTAGCACTTAATAGGGCCTGTCTTGGTCAGTTTAGCACTTAATAGGGTCTGTCTTGGTCAGTTTAGACATTGATACTGACTTGTTTAACAGCGTACCAACTGAAAGCATTAATTAATGATTTTGACATTCATAATTTATGCTTCAATAAGAAGTTCATTGACTGCCATATTATACCTGTATGTCTATCTCTACAATAAAAAAGTTAAGTTTATGAAAAAATATTTCAATAAAAAAAATATTTTCCCTACCTACCTACCCTACCCTAGCTGGTTAGGGTCGCGGGAGGGGAAACAAACATATTTTTAAAGTCGGCCTAGGCTAAATTGTTGGTCATGTTAAAATTAATGATACTCTATGGCAGATAGATCAATGAACTAAAATTTTGACCTCAAGACAATGCCCAGGACAAATCAAAATACAATATTTTGTATCGGGTTTAATATCTGTGACATTCAATGTTTTTATAAGTTATAATTTCATGATCCCCTCGATAACCCTAGTGGTAGAGTATCTGCATCAAATGCAAGAGGTCTTGGGTCAGCACCTAGGCTGCGACCCACCAAACTTGTTAAATATGGTACTCTGGTATATCTCACTACAATTTCTCCATGTTTATGTACATGTTTGTATAATTATAACAAGACTGCGTTCAATAAACGCTTATGCCCCCTGTGGAAGCCTTGTCCATAAATAAGTCTAAGTCCAAAACTAGGTCAAGGTGAAGGTCAAAATGGGGTTAGGTGATACTGGCGTGTGGAGAGTGTTCATACACAACATCCATGCAAGTATGAAAGCTTTGTAGCAAGCCATATTAATTTGGGTTAACCAGGACGGACGGACCGGACGGACAGGTGAATCACTATATGCCTCCCCATCTATCGATAGGGGGGCATAAAAATAAGATTGTATCAGTGAAGTAGGACAGTTTAAAAAAAAGCCAAAGTTTTAATGCCAGTATCCAACAGGCCTGCAGGTTCACAGTCCAGTCATTTATTTCATGAGCAGCCATTATTGTCCGAAAGACCGAACCCCCACAGTAAAACTAATCAATGTCTGGCTACAGTTGAAAACTCACTATCTTGGTAGAATGTCAAAATATATGAATTATTATCTGACAAATTATGCAGTATAACAAGAGACACGTGTGTAACTGTCACATACTTGATAAATATAGAAATACTGATCTAGATTGAAGACTGTCCTCTTATTTTGACCTTAATACGACAAGAACAAATAAATTCCTCGAGTATAATACTGCATACGTCTTCATAATTTGTCACCAACCCTTTTTATATTATTAAAAAATTGAAAGGCTCATGAGTACTGTTACAGCCAATTCAAGTCAGTCTTTTCCAGTTTCAAAACACTAATCCACCAGTCTGGTAAAACACTTGTAACAGTGGCTCCCATTGGTCAATACCGACACACCTTCCAATATAGTGAGCACTCATTGGTCAATATTGACACACATTCCTTCTTGTATCAAAGCATGAATCTATCAAATTTGTGGAAAATTTATAACAGCTAGAGGCTCTCTCGGCCAATACTGTGACACATTGGTCAGTATTGACACACCTTCCAACATAGTGGGTTCTCATTGGTCAATATTGACACACCTTCCAACATAGTGGGTTCTCATTGGTCAATATTGACACACCTCCCAACATAGTGGGTTCACATTGGTCAGTATTGACACACCTTCCAACATAGTGGGTTCTCATTGGTCAATATTGACACACCTTCAAACATAGTGGGTTCACATTGGTCAATATTGACACACCTTCCAACATAGTGGGTTCACATTGGTCAGTATTGACACACCTTCCAACATAGTGGGTTCTCATTGGTCAATATTGACACACCTTCCAACATAGTGGGTTCTCATTGGTCAATATTGACACACCTTCCAACATAGTGGGTTTACATTGGTCAGTATTGACACACCTTCCAACATAGTGGGTTCTCATTGCTCAGTATTGACACACCTTCCAACATAGTGGGTTCTCATTGGTCAATATTGACACACCTTCCAACATAGTGGGTTCACATTGGTCAATTTGACACTCTTCCAACATAGTGGGTTCTCATTGGTCAATTTGACACATCTTCCAACATAGTGGGTTCTCATTGGTCAATATTGACACATCTTCCAACATAGTGGGTTCTCATTGGTCAATATTGACACATCTTCCAACATAGTGGGTTCTCATTGGTCAATATTGACACACCTTCCAACATAGTGGGTTCTCATTGGTCAATATTGACACATCTTCCAACATAGTGGGTTCTCATTGCTCAATATTGACACATCTTCCAACATAGTGGGTTCTCATTGCTCAATATTGACACATCTTCAAACATAGTGGGTTCTCATTGGTCAATATTGACACACCTTCCAACATAGTTGGTTCTCATTGGTCAATATTGACACATCTTCCAACATAGTGGGTTTTCATTGGCTAATACTGAAACACATTCCAACACTCATGAATAAACATTTTGATGATAATCTAGCAATTAATTAATAATGGCCTTAAAGATTTGAATTATCATATCACTTACACCTACATGTTTATATTTAAGTGATAAACTATCCCTATTTAAACATTGATACTTCATGTACAAGCAATAATAAGTACAATAGTATCGGCTTCATTAATGGGTTGTTTTTAGGTGATTTTGGCCATCATTCGCTGATTTTTCAGTCAGATTAAAAGATTGTACAACATGTATTACTACATACCTAGACCTACATAGAATGTCATTCAAGAAATTGGTATTGCTATTTAGCTTAATAATAAAGACTATGGTTTACCTATAGTCGACGTTATCCGGGGTGACATAGATTTTAGCGGCTTCATGCCGCCCTTGAAAATATGAAACATTTAGTACCCGTATACCTTACAGTATTTCTCACGGCGTTTGGATATTATGCATCACTTTTTGCTTTGACCAAAGCCTCGTGCATCACTTTTGGTCAAAACGTTGGAGACACAAGGTTGGTTGTAATTTCAGCTCGGGTTATTTTAAATGATTTATTTATTTCCCACCCACCGCCCTTAACATAATTATTACAATTAAAATAACATATGTGTTTTGAACAGTTATGTAATTATTTATTATATATTTCAGTTACTAGGATTTGTACATGGACGATATACTTCATACATACGAGGGATTACATTATGTTTATTAGCTACGGAACCAAAGACTTGTGATAAAGTTTAATTATAATTATTGAATGTGAAACTAATAGTTGTTATATGAAGAGACAATTCGGTGCGACCGAAGATAGGCATACAGCGGATCTCAAAACCAATTGAAATTGAACTTGTGCTCTCATTACAGAACAGCATTGCTGTTTTATGCCAACAGTTTGTTGTAATTAAAGACCACTGTTTCCCAGGGTCCACTACTTGTGTATCAATTTGAACATTTGGGGCCAATGCTTTTATATGTATTTACTTCGGGAGCTAGCCAATTTATACCAATTTGATCTGTAGCTCACTCTTGTAATAGCCTACTCTGAAATAGAAATAATATTTATACATGTACGAGTATTAAGGGCTCTGGGGCCGACTCATTTATTTATTTCAAACCGAATTGGTTGTCGGCTCACTCTTTTATTTTAGCCCACTCAACATTTTAAGTTAGATAAATGCGAGTATTTAGCGCTCTGGGGCCACTCTATTTATTTATTTCAAACCTACTTGGTTCGTGGCTCACTCTTTTATTTTAGCGCACTCGACATTTTAAGTTAGATATATGCGAGTATTTAGGGCTCGGGGCCTGCCCATTTCAAACCTATTTGGTTGGCGGCTCACTTTTGTATTTAGCCCACTCGACATATTTAATAAGATATATACGAGTATTTAGGGCTCTGGGGCCACTCTATTTATTTGAAACCTACTTGGTTCGTGGCTCACTCTTTTATTTTAGCCCACTCGAAATCATAAACCGAGTTTTAGGGCCCGGGGCCTGCCCATTACAAACCTTATTGGTTGGCGGCTCACTCTTATCAAAAATATTTGCCCACTCGGAAATTTATTTTGCCCCGCCGAATTGGGGGGCAAATTAAGTATTTATATATTTGCTTGATCTGAAATTTGAAACACTATGATTATATTGGAGGCTATTACTATTTAATGAATTAATTAATTTGGAGCTAACTCATTATGCTAATTACTCGGCAGCTCACGCGTATTTGCATTAGCCCAATTTGTTACATGTCAAATGCATTCGGTCGCGCCCATATCATGCCAAACCCTAAATGTGGTAACTATGAAAATAAATTTATTTAAGAACTGCTGTCTTATTGATTACTTTCTACGAACGATGATTGTTTGTGTGAAATGTAAGGCTAAATATATGTCTCTATTGTCTGGCAAACAATCATCGTTCTCTATGTTATTCCAGGATAATGTACTAGCTGTCCAGGGACGTATGAAATGGTATCTGGCCTTTTCTAATTCAACGGTTTCAAGGAGTGTTTGATCTTTGATAGGGAATTATGTCGGGCCGTTGGCCTAACCAGTTTTCATTAATCATCAAGTAGCTTGTGGGAATGATCTTCTACAACAAGTCACTGGTAACGCCACATGTGGAGGAGTTATGTCCGCAGCTAATGTCACTGACATGTGGAGGAGTTATGTCCGTAGCTAATGTCACTGACATGTGGAGGAGTTATGTCCGTAGCTAATGTCACTGACATGTGGAGGAGTTATGTCCGTAGCTAATGTCACTGACATGTGGAGGAGTTATGTCCGTAGCTAATGTCACTGACATGTGGAGGAGTTATGTCCGTAGCTAATGTCACTGACATGTGGAGGAGTTATGTCCGCAGCTAATGTCACTGAAGAACATAAGCTGCCGAACCCTGTATTCAAACCCTGATTGCTTGATTGTCAGAACGGAGTGCTCTATCCAGTCAATGATTGTCAGAACGGAGTGCTCTATCCAGTCAATGATTGTCAGAACGGAGTGCTCTATCCAGTCAATGATTGTCAGAACGGAGTGCTCTATCCAGTCAATGATTGTCAGAACGGAGTGCTCTATCCAGTCAATGATTGTCAGAACGGAGTGCTCTATTCAGTCAATGATTGTCAGAACGGAGTGCTCTATCCAGTCAAGCCAACTAATTTACCAACATCCGTGCTCCAGCGAGAACCCCAGGGCTTGAAAAGGAAAGTCATAAGAAGAAGTCCAGGATACAGAGATACTGTAAACAGGTACAAGCCCAGATAAAAGATGCAGTAATTATAACAGTATTACAACAAATGGGTTATCATTGCTCATCTACTAGTACATGTTGATAACAACAAGAGGGGACAGACAGGTCTAAATACGTACATTGACCTGAAAACTGAATCCTGTGGGAATAATCCAGGACAAATGTACATTTAATATTCAAAATTCAGGCAAATTTACATTTTGTATTTCAATTTTACATTAATGTACCATAAACATGTATAGTATGACAAAAGCATCAACCTATTACATGTAGATATTATATATTATTATCAGTATCATTCGGCAATGAGACTGACATGAATCTTGTCACCCAAAGAAACTGTATAGCATCAGGGGAGGAGCCGAGGGTCACTGATATTCTGTTTTCAAGGTTTGACTAAACATAGGGTAGCATTCTTATACAGCACAATTTCAAATTATGTCAAAAAGAGTTATCCCTGAAGATGATGATATTGAACACATGCAGAATATCGCCTGACACAGTATAGCAATGTTGAACATTGTTGCACATGTAATCTCATATGTGACCGAGATTTAATAGTGCAGACAAAATATCAAGAATAAAAGTGCTAAGTGCAATAACCGAGTGAAAATTGATCGGAGCTTGATACCACTGATATAGAAATCTAGGCTTGGTAGTAATTGTTAGGTGGTCACATGACAGGTAACATATGTGGTTATTATGTATCACATGGTATAATCTCAGCCAATCACAGTGGCTCAATTAATAGCACTTGAATATCAATGAGGTACTATTGTAAAACAATACAAAATTAGGTACCGGTAAATGTACATGAAAACAGTGCTTCATCAGTGACTCAGTGTCACATGGTAATTGTACATGAAAACAGTGCTTCATCAGTGACTCAGTGTCACATTTTATCAGATACATGTAATACTATACAATAAAGTAACAAGAGGATCATAGATCCTGGGGCCCTCACCTGCTAAGCAAAATTGAAGCAAAAATATGGCCCATAGAGTGTTAACAAGGTTTTCCTATTATTTGACCTTTTGACCTAGTTTTTGACCCCACATGACCCGACTTCGAACTTGACCTTAAGGTCATCAAGATAAACATTTTGACCTAACTTCATGAAGATTGAAGCAGAAATATGGCCTCTAGAGTGTTAACAAGGTTTTATATTACTTGACCTTTTGACCTAGTTTTTGACCCCATATGACCCAACTTCGAACTTAACCTTAAGGTTATCAAGACAAACATTTTGACCAAACTTCATGAAGATTGAAGCAAAAATATGGCCTCTAGAGTGTTAACAAGGTTTTCCTATTATTTGACCTTTTGATCTAGTTTTTGACCCCACATGACCCAACTTCGAACTTGACCTTAAGGTCATCAAGATAAACATTTTGACCAAACTTCATGAAGATTGAAGCAAAAATATGGCCTCGAGAGTGTTAACAAGGTTTTCCTATTATTTGACCTTTTGACCTAGTTTTTGACCCCACATGACCCAGATTCCAACTTGACCTATATTTCATTGAGATACAACTACTGACCAAGTTTGATGAAGATCAAAGCAAAAATGGGGGTGCTAGAGTGTTAACGGTGAAAAAGCTAACGGACGGACGACGGACAAAAAACAATCACAAAAGCTCACCTTGCCACTTTGTGGCAGGTAAGCTAAAAATGACAAGCAAGGGTAACAGTTCAAGTGGACTATAATGAAAATGGAACTCACTTTCAAATGATATATCTGACAATAATAATATAGCCACTTTAATTTGATTGGACTGACCAGTTAGAAAGTCTACCTGTCATATATGTTTATAAATCCAAACATTAAAAACAGAAAATAAAAAAAAATTAAAATGGTTTGCTAATTATGTTATCCACAGATAATAAAGACATGAATATTATTAATATCATTATTGTCATTAAAGCGTATCACAGTTAGGCTTATTTAGTTAACTTAGCCTCCTCAATAGCCCAGTGGTTGAGCGTTCACTTCGAGTGTGGGAGGTCTCTGGTTCGATCCCTGGTCGCGTCAAACCAAAGACGAAATAAAAATGGTACCAGAAATTCCCTTGCTAGACGCTCAGCATAAAAGGGAAACTGGCTTCTCTTCTCTCACACCCTCGTAGCGATGGATATCATCAGGAATGAGGTGTTGAGGGTGATTATCATATAAGTTGGAAAAACTTGTTTTACAATCAACCTTAGATAAATTAGTATAAACTAAAATTTATTGGCAAAACAGTTGGGCAAGCCCAGTCTTGCCTGTGAGCCTAAAGAGCGGATCATTGTCTTTGGTTGTACCAGTTTGATTTATGGGTTGATTAATCCACGCTATTAATGTGTCTTCCACATGTGGAGAAATGGTTAGATGATTACAGAAGAGCAAGTTAGTAGTGTTTAGTGCTGATTGAGGCCAGGAATTATTTCCAAGAAATCAACAGTTTAACGGGCATTATGTTGTTTCTGTTCAGATTCCAAGGACTGGTAATACAATGTATGTTCAAGTCACTGTGTTGATTAGAATGCATTGTTTAAAGTGTTTAATAAACAGCTGGTGCTTGAAGTACTTGCTACAAGAAGACTTTTATAGCAATGATTTTAGTCCTTTGTCAACAATCATTTAAATTGTTATTACATGTATTTATATTGTGTTTGAAAAAAATCCATAAGTATGCATTTCATTTATAAATTGTTTGAAAATAAGTATGTTTGAATGAACTATAATAATAATAATAATAATAATAATAATAATAACGACTTTATTTATAGTGGATGACATATTTGGTTCTAGACCAATTTTCAATATGGTCCACATCAACATGGGATATATACAATCATTTACAGGAATACATGATAATTATGAGCAAAAGAAAAACATAACAGAAAAACTCATGGAGTCAATAATAAAGATGCAAAACAAAGCACAATGTTAAGGTAATGGTAAATAATTATGATATACAAAATTCAACACTGTAATTTGTAGATATAATTAATAGCGTAATGTTGTGAAACATGTAAATGTTACATCATGTGGCCAGAGTACATCCACTGTAGATAGGAGTTTTTGAATTGTTTGAGTGTTTTTGAAGTACGTATTTGTTTTGGGATGACATTCCAAATGACTGGCCCTGAATAATTTAAGGACTTGCGGTAAAACTCGAGCCGTGGTTTAGGAATATTGAGTTCACCATTTTCAGTTGATCTAAGATGACGATCTGAGTGTTGGTAGTTTTGGTTAAATGTGAATTTCGAATGAAAGTATTCTGGGCAAATATTATTTAGTGATTTGTATACCAATATTGCCTTTTTGTAATGAATTCTGTCTTGAAAAGTCATCCACTTTAATTCTTTAAATAATTCTGCAGATGGTGCATCAAATTCCTTATCAAGAATGATTCTGGCTGCGCGTTTTTGGAACTTCAGAACTAACTAGCTTACTGTTAAATGTGATTTAAGAAGGTGGTGACAAACTTGTGAAAGAAGTTTGGAGAATTGCAAGCAACCTACAGAAGACTTGCAGTCCACCATTCCATCTAGCAAGCTATAGAAGACGGAACAAAGAAGAAAGGGGACAAAAATATTACCATATTGTACAAGACTACATAAAATTAAATGCATTTTCGAAATCTATATTGGTTCAATCTTGAGCATAACCACTTTAAATTCATATACTCATTCAATCTACACTGATATAGCCTAGCTCAATAATTTAAGTTGTCATCCATGAATATCCATGTTTATCCGTTGTCCTATCAGAGTTGTTATTTTAACTAATGAAAACATTCTTAAGGTACAATAACGAAAAATAAGAGAATTAATTAGTGACAGGTCGAATGTTCTAACTTACAACAAGTTTCTATGATTTGACCTTGTGACCTAGTTTTGGACCCCGAATGACCCAATATCAAACCTGACCTCGATTTTGTTGAGATGATTATTAATAACCAAAAATATGACATCTAGTGTCTAGTACACAAGCAAATTGTTGACGGATGGACGACGAACATCGGACCGACAAAGAATCACAAAAGCTCACAGGGCTTTTTTTCGCTGAATTGTGAAGAGGCCCAAGCCCTTTTGTTTTGTGAAAATTTAGCGTGAAAATTCTCAAAATTGTGAAAAAGTAGGCGTGGAAACTTTCAAGCGATAAATCATCAAATTATGATACAAACTTTTTCAAATGTTAGTTCATTTTTTGTCAACTTTTCCCAAACATGCATGTATCTATGATATAATATACTGTTATTGACTTATGTTGAGGTGAATATGATGTCTTGTTGACCTGAAAAAGGTGATATTGACTGATGACGAAGTCAGAGGTCAATATCATTTTTGAAGGTCAACTTAACATCATATTCATCGAAACATAAGTCGACAACTGTTATATTGTATACCATGTCATGAATCAAGAAAATAAAACCTTAGTTGACCCTTTTTAAATTATAATAACTTCAGTCTCTCTTCTAGAAAGTGTCATGATGTAATAGAAACAAAAGACGACTCTTCAAATGTTCTAGCTAACAATGTTCTTATCTATATGTATGAGAGAGTATTCACGTATTTATTAACAGCATTTATCATTAATGGCTAGATTAGAGCCTATAAATATGTATGAACAGCTGTAGGGAAATAACGTTTAACATACGTTGTTTGGAACGTTATGTCGCAGGAAATGACGTCACATCATAAAAAAGTAATATCCATCCCAGCCTTTTGGGAGGTGTTTTTATTAAAATATATAGACCTCTCGTGCAGGCCGTCTAAGCCAATCAGAATCCTTGTTACACAACAGGTATACAATATTACTTTATATCAAGTCCTGTACAGGAATATATGACTGTTACCTGTGATGTGTTTGTTTGGTGCTTTGTGGTGAAGTTGATTTTACAAAAACCATGACACAATTTCTAATTGTGAAGGGGCCTTTTAGTTCAAGATGCAAATGAACTTTTTTACTTCAATGAAGAGTGAACCAGACAACCTCATACCTGCCTTAAATTTTTCCACTGTTGGAGATAGCAATATTGTACAATATAATGTTTACATATTTGTTAGACATGAATTATTTAATATAGAGATAATATGACAGGATAGCTATGTGATAATCTCCAAGTATTACCTAAGATAATATATCAAGATTAAATATTAATCTTGTTAAATTTGTTTCAGTAGACAATTTGTCTGATCTCGATAAGCCAACAATTATCTATATAGTATATATACTGGTACAGATCTCTGACATTTTCATTTACCCACATTTTGGGACTGTCACCCGATTAAGTTGGCAGGACATATCATCCGCATGTGGAGAAGTTGGATGCTCTGGTCAGACAGGACATGTGTATGTGGAGAAGTTTGATTCCTTGGTCACGCAGGACATGCCATCCACATGTGGAGAAGTTTGATCCCTCGTTGGACAGGACATGTCATCCACATGTGGAGAAGTTTGATTCCCTGGTCAGGCAGGACATGTCATCCACATGTGGAGAAGTTTGATTCCCTGGTCAGGCAGGACATGCCATCCACATGTGGAGAAGTTTGACTGGTCAGGCAGGACATGTCATCCACATGTGGAGAAGTTTGACTGGTCAGGCAAGACATGCCATCCACATGTGGAGAAGTTATCAGTTGTTTGCCAAAGAGAAAGTTAAAATTTGATGATAACTAAGAACAAAACTGTAAGCCAATCCACTGATCAAGTTGAATCTAGAGAATGCTCCAAGATAAAGGGCGAAACACTGGTAGAAGGATGGGTACTCAGCTGAGAGTGAGAAGCAGAAACTGTTATAGATGTATTGTTAGGTTATGCATGTTTATGTACTTTCATCATAGAGTTTGTACAGTAAATCCCCCCATTTAGCTACCCAAGTTGAAAGTTATTATATATATTATCATCATAAATCAATTTAACCCAGTTTTTATATGAAACAAGGATGTTAAAAACATAAATATCCTAATTTTTATGCATCGTTGGATGAACAAGCTATTTATTTGTTTACCACAGTATGCTTCATTTGATGATCTTACTATACTTATTTACACAGGAAAACTTCACTTAAATATTCCATCAAGTCAAGGTCACCATATTATGAAACTTTATACTCAGTTCAATAAACTGTAACAGTGTGTATTGCATAGCATATTTATAACACCTATTACATGGGATATATCAAGTAACAACTTTATTTGGCAAAACAATGTTTTGTTAATACTGAATTCCGACAATTAGTTTTGACTCAAAATTAGAAGTATAAAACAGGGTATCCTGAAGATCAAGAATTACTTAGATGTAAACAAATTGCATTAAATAATGATAAATAACTGTGAAAATATAAGACCGTGTAAAACTGACATCTGATATACCGACAATTTCGTTATAATGACATCAACTGCTGGGGACGAATTCTATACAACGTAAGTTGTATTCGTTATAACAACATATTCACTTACCGACACCGACAGCAAAAAATAGGGAACGCATTGATAGTTTACACAGTAATTACTACTCGATATACTGACACTGACCAGGGACTATTTTCACACATGACACTGTCTAAGCTTGTTGCCTAATTATGCAATTTTACTTGTGAAAACACCTTAATTGCTCTCATTATTATAGTTGAAGGCGAGAGCCGTAACTAAGTTTTAGAACTTGTGGCTCGACCCTTTTACCCATGTATGTATATATATGTATTTATAGATCTATTTGTATGTCATTGTTTGGGTAATAAAATACGTTTAAACTAAATCACAGTTTGTGTACTACGGCTCGCGCATTTGTAATCAAGGGAGATAAGCACAAAGTCATCGCATATATTCGTATTTTCGAAATTGTACGGTTCACAAAAAAACGATGTTAATCGAGATTTCTCGACTTGATTCATCAATTCATCAAACATTTTAGACGAGAGGTAAAATTTCTAACAAAATGAATTACCAATTTATTCCCTAGAGCGTTAAATTTTATAGGTTACTGTAGTAGTATCCGGACACCTTTAAATTCGGACGCACTTTATTTGGAGCTCTCTCAAAACATTATATATTATTTAAAATATAATTTTTATGCAATTATGAGTACTGCTGATTTTGCGGAATATAATGTTATGACACAATGAATTAAATGTGCATCATTAATTGATTTCTGTAAAGCAATTCTCCCAATCAAAATTCTAGTCACTAGTGAAATTCAGTATACCGACAATTCGTTATAACGACATTTTGTTCGGAAACAAACAGTGTCGTTGTATCGAGATCTGACTGTAATAGACTGATTCCAAAGTCTAGTGTATTTAGTTTCCTGTGTATGAAAGCACGATAGTTGAACTTACATATCAGTAGTTACATAATAAATAATAGATGCTTAATAGCACCAGAATACAGACAGTAGGTAGCATGAGTATATAGGAGACTGGTAACAGGCAATGTTTCTATAATGTATCTCAAAGTATGGCAAGCCATCATCATCAACTCTATCATAAAGTATGGCAAGTCATTATTATTAACTGTATCACAAAGTACGGCAAGCCATCATCATCAACTGTACACAAAGTATGGCAAGCCATCATCATCAACTGTATAATAAAGTATGGCAAGCCATCATCATCAACTGTATAATAAAGTATGGCAAGCCATCATCATCAACTGTATCACAAAGTATGGCAAGCCATCATCATCAACTGTATCACAAAGTATGGCAAGCCATTATTATTAAATGTATCATAAAGTATGGCAAGCCATTATTATTAACTGTATCACAAAGTATGGCAAGCCATTATTATTCAATGTATCATAAAGTATGGCAAGCCATTATTATTAACTGTATCACAAAGTATGGCAAGCCATCATCATAAACTGTATCACAAAGTATGGCAAGCCATTATTATTAAATGTATCATAAAGTATGGCAAGTCATCATCATAAATTGTATCATAAAGTATGGCAAGCCATCATCATAAACTGTATCATAAAGTATGGCAAGCCATTATCATCAACTGTATAATAAAGTACGGCAAGCCATCATCATCAACTGTATCACAAAGTATGGCAAGCCATCATCATCAACTGTATCACAAAGTATGGCAAGCCATTATTATTAAATGTATCATAAAGTATGGCAAGCCATTATTATTAACTGTATCACAAAGTTTGGCAAGCCATCATCATAAACTGTATCATAAAGTATGGCAAGCCATTATCATCAACTGTATCATTAAGTATGGCAAGCCATTATTATTAACTGTATCACAAAGTATGGCAAGCCATTATAATCAACTTTATCTCAAAGTATGGCAAGCCATTATCATCAACTGTATTAAAAAGTATGGCAAGCCATTATCATTATAATCTATATACTTTATGTGCTAAAGGTCAATGATCACTTTGAGATAATGTTTTAATGGAGTTAACTATAACATTGCCAGAATATCCATAATGAACATAGCCTCACTAAAATGATTTACTACACTGTTTAAACCCATATTTTTGTATCATTAAATGACTTACCAGATGGAAAAATGGCACAAAGTAGCCGAAGAAGGCGATACAAAGGGAAACTATCCAGGTGACGTAAGCTCGACTCTTCCAGATCTTCACGTTGAGGAACTTCCTCGTCCATGAACAACAATCGTTACAATGTTGGTATACACTTTCCGTAGATAATGTTATAGCTGCAAGATGGTCTTCCTTAACGAATAACGGTTTCCACGTTAACGTAAACAGAATACACACAAAATGAAGACTGGCAAGGAATAAGAAACAATACTTAATTTCGATAACTTTAAGAATATATGGCAGAATTCTAGTCAGCCCTATGGTGAACAAGGAGCTACCGAACGCAACAATTCCGTTCACTAATCCCAAATTTTGCTTAAAATAGTGACCCAGAATCACAAGTGATGGGGAGTACACCATAGAAGAACCGATACCAAGAATCAGTCCATAAGTCAAATACAGGAGCTCTAACTTCTCTATAAAGGCAGTGCCTATAAGTCCGACTGTGGCTAACACGGCACCTGCAAATGCTGTCGGTCGTATACCTATCCTGTCACTCAGTATGCTGGACACTGTACACATCAGGAACGTAACACCAGTACATGTAGAACCAACAAATGCTGCAAATATAGAAAATGAAGGAAGTGTGAGAAATCTGTATAGTGCAAACAAATTAACTTAGTCCTCAACCTTTAGGCATGAATACATTACATGTTTCTTGTGAGGAATATATTCATTTTCGCAATAAGTCTTGCCTTGTCCGCGATTTATCAATTTTTACGAGCTAATCCTGCAATATCGGTCCTTTAGATTTGTTTTGGTATTACACATTGAGTGTCTATAGTAAACCTCATGCACATTGGTAATAATGAAAGCAAACGCCGAAACCAAATGTTAGACAAGGAAGCAACCTTTAAATTATGCTACTAGAAGGTTCCGGGACTAGGTTAATTCCTATATCATATTGGAGTTATGGTAAATCACTATGTTACTGACATCCACAACATTAAGATCACACAAATAAAAGTGACTTCCAGCATCAGATGCAAATTACTGGTTCTTATACATAGTACACAGAATTTGACACAACTCTTGACCTTCTATTAGAATCATTTAACAGCTGATATATTGTCTATATTTATAATTCTGTTTGTATGTTTTCATAAGCAGGAAGTATGACTGTATCATGAAACACTTGGTGTATAATAGTTAATACCAAAACAAATCTAAAGGACTGATATTGCACAATTAGCTTGCAAAAATTGATATATTCAACGCAAGAACCTTGTAATATATATTCATGCATAAAGGTTAGGATCAGGTCAAATTCTCCGCGTTATACCGACAATACCAGTGAGCAATCATCAAAGCATTATACATGAATAAACGTAAATTGCAATACATGTAACTTTAATATTTCGCAATTGATAAAAATATTTAAGTTTAAACTTGAAATTTTGTGCACATGTAGTCTATAATTATCCTTATGCTGGTGTAAAATTGTGAACTTGCCAAATTGGTGAATATGTGTAATTGCAAGCTTTAAAATAATTAACTTGACAAGCATTTAATTTATAACATATCAAAGGACTCTTTAACTAACCAATTGTATGAGCTTTGGGTTCATGAGTAGCCTATGTACGAAGTACATGTATGAATATATGAACTTGTATAATATATATAGCTGTCTCAAACGTAGAGCACATTTTAATTTTATGCATGTAGCATGCTGCACCAAGAATGAATAGATCAACTGTCATGTCTGGTTTGTAAGGTATTGATTGTTACGATAGAGGTTAGGAAAATTACCACGTAAATTGAAATAATTAAAATATAATTGTCTCCCCCATTGCATTTTAATATACGTTCTATCACCCCCAGTAGCTTAACATATATATGCATGGAGGAAACGAAGGTGTGCTTGCATTAACGTTAAAACACAGCTGATTGATGACGTCACATTTGACATCAAATACTAAGCCAAATGATATAACGTTGTGAGGAAATAATGTAGTTCGACATCAACAACATCTTGTTTTGCTGTAAAAATGTCGAACATTGGCTATGTTAGAATAAAACACAGGCACTTGTGACTTAATTACTACACATAGAAACTTGTGCCTGTGCTTTATTCTACAACAAAGCACAGCTACATTATTCATTATTTCTTAATTAAGGTGGAGATTGACTTATAATGAGCTTCATTCCCCACATAACCGCCACAGTCGAAGCCACTGCCGGGTCAACATCAGTCACATATATACTTAACAACGTAATACATAACACATACAGCAAATGCCCTTTTAAACTATAAGTGTCAGACTGACCAGTCAATACTAATGGCTTGAAACACTTATAAACATAAATAAACTGAGAATCGTCGAGGTTTAAGTAAACAACTGTTTGATAAACAACCGTTTGGTATGTTGTTTACTTCTGAATTCCTGGTGCTAGGTAAGCATGGTATTCCACAGTCACATGCACATATTATGTACGTATACAATAATCAAAATGAGCTGCTGCATATAATTACTACTTGATAATTCGGTTAGACCAGTATCATAACCATGGTGAAAGCAAGGGGGAGGTTATATAATAACGCTGCCACTGCAGTCATGTACAGATACATGTATGAATAATACGACATTGGCTTTCAGGGTGAACACTGACCATGTCTGCATTTAATACTGACATTGTATGCACATTTGTCCATATCGTGATGGGGGGATTTACTGTACAAACTCTATGATTAAAGTACAAATAACATAAACATGCATAACCTAAATATACACCTACCAGGTATAGGACCCTTTAGTATTATGTAAGTATTATTTTAGTATTATGTATATAATGCTCATTCAGCTTCCTCAGTGATTGTATAGTCCAGTCAGGATAAAAATCCAGTGACGCAGCGGTCGAGTCCACTATAACGGTGTAAAACCAATTATAAAGGCTTATACTATACAAACAACTATAATTTCAATGCTAAACTAACATACTAAACTTTGCTCTACCTGTTTAGACAATGGTTGTATTGTTTTGCGTACACATAAACTGCAACGTCACTGTCACAATATCCTAACTGGACTATATATGTGAGTACTTGTCAAGTTACAAACAAAGATATACTAATACTGGAATATACTCAAATTTCTTTGTTAAGAGTAAGACAAGTAATATAGAAGTAATATATACCAAATATGAAATAAGCTTGTCTCTTGTCTTTTGACACTTCTCATAAATAAAGGATACCTTTGTTGCCTTGAACTAAACGTCTGTGCATTGCACATTTCTTCTCAATGTAAAGGCAATTACAATAACTAATACTTAATTGTATGCATGGACAGGATCTAATCTCAGCCTTATCTAATTCATTAACTTCAATACTCAGCTCAATGATAAAACAACACTACAGAGTCATATAGTGCTACCTCTCCAGAGCAGACCTCCCTTGAGCAATGCCCTATATAGTGCTACCCCTCCAGAGCAGACCTCCCTTGAGCAATGCCCTATATAGTGCTACCCCTCCAGAGCAGACCTCCCTTGAGCAATGCCCTATATAGTGCTACCCCTCCAGAGCAGACCTCCCTTGAGCAATGCCCTATATAGTGCTACCCCTCCAGAGCAGACCTCCCTTGAGCAATGCCCTTTATACAGTACTTCCCCTCCAGAGTGGACCTCCCTTGAGCAATGCCCTATGTACAGTACTACCCCTCCAGAGAGGCCCTTCCTTGGGCAATGTCCTATATGAATACAGTTCTACCTCTCCAGAGGGGCCCTCCCTTGAGCAATGCCCTATATACAGTGCTACCTCTCCAGAGAGGCCCTCCCCAGAGCAATGCCCTATATACATGGCTTACCCTCCAGAGAGGCCCTACCTTGGGCAATGCCCTATATGCAGTATTTCCCCTCCAGAGAGGCCCTACCTTGTGCAATGCCCTATATACAGTACTACCCCTCCAGAGAGGCCCTCCCCTGAGCAATGCCCTATATACAGAACTACCCCTCCAGAGAGGCCCTTCCTTGGGCAATGTCCTATATACAGTTCTACCTCTCCAGAGGGGCCCTCCCTTGAGCAATGCACTTTATACAGTACTACCCCTCCAGAGAAGCCCTCCCTTGGGCAATGCCCTATATACAGTTCTACCTCTCCAGAGGGGCCCTCCCTTGAGCAATGCACTTTATACAGTGCTACCTCTCCAGAGGGGCCCTCCCTTGAGCAATGCACTTTATACAGTTCTACCTCTCCAGAGGGGCTCTCCCTTGAGCAATGCACTTTATACAGTGCTACCTCTCCAGAGGGGCCCTCCCTTGAGCAATGCCCTATATACAGTGCTACCTCTCCAGAGGGGCCCTCCCTTGAGCAATGCCCTATATACAGTTCTACCTCTCCAGAGGGGCCCTCCCTTGAGCAATGCCCTATATACGGTTCTAGAGCAAGTGAGGCATTTATCGACCCCTTAACGCGTTTTTTTATGAAGTAACATTTTATGTTTACTCTATAGACAAAACTTAAATTCATTTATAATGTTAACGAATATTGGTTATTTTAGACCAATGAAAACGATTGTAACATGCCGCTAGGACTGGGTATAACGTTTAAATGGAAGCAGTACGTCTGCTAATATCGACCCTTGGAGTCAATTATTGACCCCCTGTCTTGTTTTTAAGAAAAATACTGTAGAAATGTGCGATGCATGCATGGGCTGCATGCTCTTAAGTAGTAAAACCTTGTATTTTTAATAGTTGCCTTCCTTAAAGGACGACGTAAAAATCGACCATACAAATTCTTCAAACTCGCATATCCTCTGTTTATAATTTAAAACAACGAGGACGCAAAATTTGTGACGTACAGTAAGCATTATAGGCTATGACGTCATCGATCAATTGTCTATGTATTTATTGATTAAAGAGAGTTTATAGGGAGGGGTCGATAATAGACAGGGGTCAGTATTAGCCTCACTTGCTCTACCTCTCCACAGAGGCCCTCCATTGGGCAATGCCCTATATACAGTGCTACCCCTCCAGAGTGGCCCTCTATTAAGCAAGAACCTCTCTTTAGCAACATAATTATTTTGTTCCAAAAGAAACCAGTCACTAGATTACTATTACCTCTCCAGAGCAACAACCTTGGAACAACAACTAAACTATATGTTTCCCAAAGGGTGTTCCTCTAGAGGTTATACTGTATGTATTAATGAGGCAAATGATACAATATTACTGTATTTTTACTGGGTAGTATGAAGACTTGTAATATTGTGTAATGTTTCATAACATATGTTGAACACTTTCTGTTGAAGTTGACCTCTATATATATATATGATATATCATTTGGGTACTTAAGTACATCAATAATTAATTTAATGCATAATTTATGAGCTTTCAAGATGCCATGTTGATATGTTGTGAGCAAATGTAAGTTGTTGTGAGCAAATGTAAGTTGTTTACAGTTATTGATGTAAACAAGTAACTGAGTAGTATAATTATAGTATGGGGATCCGGACACGATCCTAACCTTTATATACATTAATATATTATTACAAGTTACGGAATATCAAGCATCCAAAATCTGATGCTCATCTTGGTCAATTCTGAAATATTTACTGAGGCAGGGGCATCGGTGTGCCTCTCAGTGAGGCAGTGTTCTGAAAAAACAAAGCAGTGGAAAATAATAAAAGATGAAATTTCAGAAATGTGTTACCTACCTGTTTTAAGGGATACCTCTGGGTCATTTTTGCTATAGTGCTCTCTCATCGGTACATATACAAGTCCGAATGTATTGATAATTCCAAACACAGTTCCATTCGCCCAAAGTGATGTCAAACAAACAATCCAGCCCCAGCCTCCATCTGGTGGAACGAAGCCCCCGTCATCGTTAGCTTTGGTATGTGAAACCATTTTATCATGTTCCCCACCATCCAAAGGCTCCATGTTAAGATCCGCATCTTTATTCTTTCTCTTAAAGAATCGCCTCACAAAATTTCCTGAACTACTCATCTTTGCAATTTCTACAATATTTTATATTAAGTAGAGCGATCTACATGAAATAATGTTGAATAATGTCACACAATTTATCATTAACCCTTCATAAAATCGTCTAAACAAACAAGATAATCCTGTCATCTATGAATTGCATATGTATCATCTCACAATCTTAAACCTATATAGATCTCATATATCGCGATACTTCTCTGTCGGGTCAAGTATCCATAATGTATCAGAGATACTGACGCAAGTTGCTGCATACTGAGTTAATCACTAAATCAGTGTGAAGGCTGTATAATTTTAACTCTCATATCTTAAATACTACAAAATAGATTTCAAGTTTTATTTAAAGAATATCATAAAATAGATCTAGATTCTACCCAAGTAAAACTTTACAGTAGTTGTGTCAAATTCCACAACGCATTCGTATTGTATAGTAATATCATTCAGCGTAAGCGTGACCGTTTCCTATGACTTTGTTTACATGATCAGCTGTTTTTTATTGAGGCTACAAACTAGGTCACCTCCAGCGGATTCACTGTGTATGGGGGTGTACGTAAATCACTTAAATTATACTAGTCCACTTTGATGACTGAATACGTGATTAAGTAATGCACTTACTTTGGTATTCCGCTTTGGACGTCGAAGTTTAACACCTTGCAAGCCTCACAATATCTCCATCACGATCAGCCTCTGTATCTAAGGTTGTTACTATAAATAGAATCGACAGACCTGTCATCCGACGAAAAAATATCTTATTTTAATTTTTATCCTATTTTGTGTTTTTTTGAATAGATTTTATTTTGAATATTATTCCCAGGTTCGAAACACACACTTGTAAGTGATTCAAGAATATTTTGTTTGAGACATTTGATTTAAAATAAAAACTATTATTTTTCTTACAGATAACTCTAGTTAGATTCTAGAACATTTCTAACGCCGTGGTCTCCCTTGATCAAGTTTTAACGCGCGCTTAAATTGCTGATTAGTTATTAGAAAGTTATAGCCTAGATGTGGATGTTTTTTAATTTTTACAGTCAATATTAATGAAAGAGTACATAATTGAGCAAAAAATACTATGCTTATCAAATGACACAATAAAAAGCCAACCAATGTGAAGATAAACTGAGTCAACCTATAAATAGGCTACATGAGAAGACTCCCTAGGAATAGAATCTAAAATAGGCCTACTTGCTTTCTCACTAAATAATTCCACCCATTTAGATGCAGATTAATTGCGTATGAAACAGAAAATATGTTTTTTCTACGGAGTTGTATATTTACCAGACAGATCATGTCCGTCAGTCCGCATCTGTACACGTAAGTAACTTTAGGTAGTCGGAGGTGTGGCCTAACACAATATGTATTGAATTCATTCCTTGGCCACTTAATTCTTGTGTTCTTTAAGTGGTAATTATTTTGACCTGAAACAATAGAAAGACCACATAAGGTAGCGTACGTGGGGGCCTATGTCCATCCGACTCTTCTGTGCGCAACTTCTAAAGGAATTTTGATGAAATTACACAAAAGTAGTGTTAATTTATGAGGAGCCCCAGCGCATATTGTCATGATTTTGTCATGAACCATTTTTGACGGAGTGTGAATAGTTTGAAATAATACATCGCGCCGAGAATACTTAAAATGAGGGATGCCGGATGTACTATGATACGATGATGACAGTGGGCCTACTGACTCACCCACTCTATCTGAAACCAGCAACTTCTCTACATTGTAAAGGACGATCGACAGTGATGTTTTTCAAGGGCGGATTTAAGGGGGTGGGGGCGGAAGGGGGCGTAACATCTTTTGTTCTATGTGAAACAAACATAAAGTATGCAATTTTCACACTCGATACGCTCGCAAAGTAACTTTATTCACTAAAAATATACATGTAGTATTACGTCGATAATGGAAAACATCTATGCTCTAAACTTAGATAAACTTCTAAGTTATGACTCTAATTGCCTTGCTATAAACCCCTCTAAAAGTGCTCAGAAATTGGATTTAGGGTTACAGATAAACGTGCGCAATATTAATAAGTTTCATAACTCATAAATGAGGATTATGATTGGCATGATTCTGTAATCAAGCTTTTCCCTTTCCATCACCAAAAATGTACCTCACATCTAACCAGATGGATCCATTGATTTCAAAACAATTAAGAAAGCCACCCGGACCACCTACCACCTACTTGCTAATTTTTCTATATCGATTCGATCGCCCAAAATATGCTAAACATGAATATTATCAAGAACGGATTTGTAGGCATTCTTCTCAGATAATCTAAGATTTTTTTTCGAGCTCGCTTCACTCTTAAATTTTTTCCTCAGGGAGTTGGGGTATGTCAACATTTCCAAACCAAATCCTGTGTCGTGGAAGCGGTATGACCTGCTAAACCCGGATCGCCGCATTACTGATTCCTGGGTCACAAATCACCTGGGTACTGTTTTATCAAGGATACTATAATTATGAATAGTATTCATTCCCAGATTTATCAAGGCATTTACGACATTAAATTACGTTCAAATGTCAATTCTAAATTATTCTTTAAAACATACACACTGTGGACAGATAAAGATTGTTGCAGCGCGTTGACAGAATAATACATTATTCTTGTGATTAATTTTGAACAACATTTTACTATAATTTGGAGCGTTATATCTAGCATTTAGTTTTGAACTAAAATGTACGATTTCCGTAAGTGCTTTAATAAAACTGTACGATGTGCACCAGGACGCCGAACGATGCAGTACCATATTCGTTCACCAGACTATTCTTCACCTGTGATATCACATAGTCTGAGGATCAATGTATGAGGATGTACAGTACCTAGTGAATGGTTTTTTTAATTTTTGTTTTTAATTATGCAGGTTCCTGTGGATATATACAAAATATCCAGTTAGAGAAACCGTGTTCACGCCGGACGCAGTATTGCATTCTGGACAAAGGGTACCGGACGGTCATGGTCGTACGATGTCCGTAAGTAAACTGGTAGACTTAACCCGGCCATCGGAAGTAGCACCCGATATTACCATTACGAGAAAAGGCATTCTCAAGTTACTGAAAGACATTAACCCACACAAGGCCACTGGACCTGACAATATATCAGGAATGTTTCCGAAAAGTGTCTGCGAGGAAGTGGTTGATGTGCTTGTCCTCATTTTCCAAACATCCATAAACTGTGGCAAAATTCCAACAGCTTGGAAAGAAGCATACGTTACTCCACTGTTCAAGAAGGGCGACAGGAGCAAGCCTGCAAATTATAGGCCGGTGTCCCTCACCTCAATATGCTGCAAAATCCTTGAACATGTGATTCACAGCAATGTTATTTCCCACCTAGACAGAAATAACATTCTCAGCGACGCTCAACACGGTTTCAGGAAAGGCAGGTCCTGTTAATCACAGCTGATTCTCACCGTCCAGGACATTGTAGAGAGTTTGAATGATGGCGAACAAGTAGATGCCGTACTCCTAGACTTTAGTAAGGCATTCGATAAGGTACAAATTAAAGCGTTATGGCGTTCAGGGGAACACGTTGAACTGGATAGCTGACTTCTTAGCTGCTCGTACTCAGTCAGTCGTCCTTGAAGGTCAATTCTCATCCAGCTCGCCAGTGACTTCAGGCGTCCCTCAAGGTACAGTTCTGGGACCTCTGTTATTCTTAGTGTATATTAACGACATGCCAGACTGTGTTAATTCAAAAACGCGCATCTTCGCTGATGACGGAATGCTTTATCGCACAATCAAAACACCTGCAGATGCTGCCATACTACAAAATGACATTGACCAACTGCAAGCTTGGGAACAACAATGGCAAGTGCAGTTTAACCTAGATAAGTGTGAGATCATTCGAATCATTAACAAAACTCTGCCAAATCAACTCATCACTGACTATAACATCCATGGAAAGACATTGAAAACTGTTAAACTAGCTAAATATCTGGGCGCAAATATTTCGGAAGACATGAAATGGAATAAACACATTGACATAACAGCTCGAAAAGCAAATAATACCCTTGCCTTCTTGCGTAGAAACACCCAGAACTGTGGACCAAAGGTAACTTTGTTACAAGTCGTTAGTACGTCCACAGATGGAATATGCCTCCAATATATGGGACCCTTTCAGAGACACAATCAGTGAAAAACTTGAAAGTGTGCAAAAAAGAGCTGCACGATATATCATGGGAGATCACAGAAGAACGAGCAGCATCACAGCCATGTTAAATCAACCAAAAATAGGAATCACTGAAACAAAGACACAAAAAATGAAAGTTATGATGATATTTAGAATAGTGCATGAACTAATTGCTATACCATCTAGCCTATACTTGGAGCCTCTGACAACAGTTACCAGATGACATAACATGCGGTACAACGTAATCCACTCTGGCATCGATGCGCATAAAGGACCCTTCGTCTGGAGCGCTATTCGACTATGGAACAAACTTCCAGCCTCCGTGGTAGCAGCCACTACCATCGACAGCTTCCGAGCTAGGCTGCAGACCGTGGTCGTTTAACATCTCGGCCGTTTTTACCGTTTTAACTGTATATTTTGGATTTTACCGATTCAAGTACCGTTGTTCTTGACTGCACATGATTGTCTAAATTCACAACTTCGATAATACTCAATATGAGGGATGAAGTTTTACCAGAAGAAGAAGAAGAAATATATTTGTTGCTAAGACACGCCTTGATTTTGTCTGACAATGCCCCGATGACTGGCCGATTTCACGGTACATTGGGCCTCAAAAAAGTATGTTGGTTGATCGGATTGCATACATTTGTGATACCATGCTGCATAACCACAGGACAACGATCGTCGCTTTAAAAACAATCATCGTATTGATTAGAAGAGCTGTACACGAACAGCGCGTTCCACTATTCGCAGTACCATGCTAGGATAGCAAATTCATCATATATTCTTAACAAAATGCTTCATATCAGTAGTATTACCCTCTGCTGTGTAGAGGTTGGGGCTTCTAAGTCGAAAAAGGAAGATAGTTTGGACAAAATACAGGACAGAGTTACCTACTCATGTGTAGTACGTAGGTCCTGTGGGTCATGAAGGTAAGCAAGTAAGCAAAGCATCAAAGGAATATGACATTGCACTTTGAAGATATAAGAGGTTAAAAACCTGTACCTAAACTTTAACATTTGCATTTCTAAGTCCAAAGGGGGCATAATTTCAACAAAATGCTTGATAGAATTGCCTACCTCATGATGTAGAACAAGTATCAAAGTATCAAAGCAATATGACACTGCACTTTGAAGATATTACAGAACTGTTATTCTGAGCTTTCCAATGTCATTTTACTTATCTCTTCACAGAAAAAAAAACCGTTGAAAACACAGGTACGTGGCGGTTTTGAGCATATATACCGTATTTCTCAACATTTTGCTAATGGCCACTTTTTTCTCAAATCATGTTTTTTCATTGAAGCATAACTTTTATGAATTGTTATTGTAAACGACAAATACAAATGTATAGATTTATTG
The DNA here is from genome assembly GCA_947247005.1 of Spisula solida. Lineage (NCBI taxonomy): Eukaryota > Metazoa > Mollusca > Bivalvia > Venerida > Mactridae > Spisula > Spisula solida. The sequence continues at coordinate 1,895,324 of OX365946.1, read as the reverse complement.
AAATATGTTTAAATCGTGTGCTTGTGTGTGTTCTGCAGTGGTATGAAACTCAGCTTGACAACGCCTGTGCATCGTACAAATATGCATATTCATTCGCTCTTTTTGGTTACACAGACACTGACTTCTAACAAGGCTGCAGCATAGTCAAAAGACTCGTATCACATGGATTTTCAAGAGAGACAAAAACTTTTTCAAAGCCATGTTTTACTTATCAGTGCCCATTACTAATATCTGTGGATGTTTTCACTCATATTTTAGACACTCATAATAAATGATAGGTAAGCACTATATATGTCATAAACAGCAAATTTCGGTATCAAAAGGTTGTATCTGAAATGAGTATCTAAGTCCAAATTTGCAATGCCCGCTCAAGATGTCTAATGATCAAGCGTTGGCGTTCTCTGGCATGGTTATTTGTCAAGGTTACACAAATTGCAGGAGGTCTGGTCTTAAATCCAAGTAGTGGAATTATGCATTGCAGTCGCATTTTGAAATGTGTACTACATGTAGAACGCGTTTTGGAAACGATTGCGCTGATTCTGGAGGAAAATAAATATATTGTTTCAAGTTTGTGCATGTATTGCCGACCGGGACCTCTATACACATACTGTATGCTTTTCCATTAACCTAAAACCGGATCCACATTCGGACCATTACATACAATTTGTCGAATGCAAAAGCTACCAGTGACTCATGCCGTTACCGTCTAATGTACACACACGTCTGCAAATCCATATCCTCATTGCATTTTATGAATGTCAACGGTCTGAAAAATATAAGAGGGTGGGGGAGAGACTTAGGATGGTAGAGAGGCGGGAAAATGAGATTACTAGTATTTCGATGGCTTATTAGTGTATACTAATTTATTTTATGTCGATTGTGAAGCAAGTTTTTTCAACTTATATTAAACACTCTCGACACCTCAGTCCTGATGGAAACCATCGCCACGAGGGTATGAGAAAAGGGAGCCAGTTTCCCTTTTTTGCTGAGCGTCTAGCAAGGGAATTACTGGCACCATTTTTTATTTCGTCTTTGGTATGACGCGGCCTGGGATCGGACCCGAGACTTTCCGCACTGGTAGCGGACGCTCAACATCTAGGTTAGGCTATTGAGGAAGACTTCTTGTACATGTCACCTAATTATCCAGATACTACAGGGGCGGATTCAGGATTTGGCGTTAGGGGAGCGTACATTCATGTATTGATCCCCCCCCGCTCAAAGAAATGTGCGAGCGAAGCGAGCAAGAAAAATGTATCTCTGAGAAGCATTCCACACAATTTCGTTCTTCATCTTATAATATTCATTGATAAAGTTAATGTGAGGGTAAGGCGAGCAAGAATATAAGCATTAATTATTTGAGCAGCATATCCCGCATACTCATTCACTACTTGACAAACTTAACTGATAGCGGTTGTGCGAGCGGAGCGAGCAAGAAAAAAAATGCAATCATCTATTTCAGCAGCATACACCACACACTTATCACTTGGTAATATTCACTCAACAAACTCATTGACAAATCGAAAACTTTCATTGAATTTGCGTAGATCTACAGCGAGCGAAACGAGCAAGAAAAATCGTTGTTTATATAGCCATGACTAACGATAATCGACTGGATAATATTCACTGATATATAGCTGCTGTGAATACGTCACGAAGAAAAAATGCACTGTCTATCTGAGCAGCATACCCTGCGAACTCCAGGGCTTCACTTTTGTTCAAGTGGAAATGTGAAATACTTGGGATCAGCGACTAGGGGGTCCAGTTGCTTTCTGCCTCGTGACGTTCTAAAAAGAACCACGGAATTCGTCAGCTGCATTCTGAGATATCTTTTTTTAATGAAAAGGACAGGTTTATTAGAAAATCAAGCCAACTGTATTAATCTTTTATGACTTGTCAGACATTTTTAATGTGCAAGAATCTCTGTAGCCGATGTTTGGCACCATGCTACTAATCAGCCATATCTTGTTTGCATACAGCATTAAGTTCACTTTAAAATCAATAAATTGATTATTGTTTTATTGACGCGAGCGAAGCGAGCGAAAAAAATTGCATATCAATATTGTTCTTACATCCAAAATATGATAAATTACCTAGGCTCCGACGATTTTAGGGGGGGGGGGGGCGTACGCCGGGTCCGCCCCCCTTGGATCCGCCTATGTACTATACAAGCATATTTTTATGTTGCAATTACTAGTAGTTAGAGGTTGAAAATTAAAATGAATGGCCTTATTTATGTTATTGGCCTAGTCACTAGCGCCTGTGTTCAATAAAACTGGGTGTGATTGTAGCCGAATTTGGTTAGTCTACGGTTCTACGGGGTGGGTACAGATACTCACGTGGTCTGTGACGTAATGTTAGCTACTGCGCGCGAAATAATCGGTTCGTGGAACAGCTGGGAAAAGTTTCAGATTGTTGTAAGTAGTCTTTGCCATTTTTCACGAAATATAGCGCATGCAAGTCGGAAATTTATCCTCCACACGGTGAATCTTCTTCCAAACATTCTCATAATTGACAAGCTTTATATAATTTTTTAAGGAGTGATCACGTATAGCACGTGATTTCCATGTTCACGTATAGCACGTGATTTCCATGTTCAATCAGAGTTCGTTTAATGTCAGCGGACTATTACTAGTGTATCCCCATCGACAAATATTTGGCCGTTGACACAACGAATTTATATCCAATCGACGTCCTCAAAATGCATTTACTAGATCTAGTAATTTACTGACGTGATGCGAACGTCTTTCATTTCAAGGGAGATAACTCAAACAAAACTATGTACAGGACAGTGCACGAGTGGTTCCCCTTGGTTGTTAATGAATTTAATTCGAACTCGATCTAATTTATTTGGGTTTAACGGCGTTTTTAATAACTTTTCAGATATTTTGGGCCGCAGATTCAACCCACCAAATTTCCTTGACTTGCATGGACTTAAACTAGACTTCATGGACTTCAACTAGACTTCATCTAGACTTCAGCTAGACTTCATCTAGACTTCATCTAGACCACGGATATACACATGTATTCTTTGTCTAGACTTCATATAGACTTCATCTAGACTTCAGCTAGACTTCAACTAGACTTCAACTAGACTTCATCTAGACCACGGATATACACATGTATTCTTTGTCTAGACTTCATATAGACTTCATCTAGACTTCAGGTAGACTTCAACTAGACTTCAACTAGACTTCATCTAGACCACGGATATACACATGTATTCTTTGTCTAGACTTCATATAGACTTCATCTAGACTTATGGATTTCATATTTAAGGTAAGTTTTTACTTATTCATAGCAGAAAGACAAATTAACTACTTGTATCAATTCATCCATTTTATTGCATGCATCAAAGAATACCTAGTTTAAATCTGTGCATGCATGTACGGATCCAGCTATGTTGCCAGGATTAGGGGACTGATCAAACAAACACTTAGCCAAAATATCTTGTTTTTTAAGATGACTACATTTTATTTTGCCTAAATTCAGTGGGGGGGGGGGCAGGACCACCTCCCTGCCCATGGATCGTTCCATGTTTTACTTTTGTTTGTGTTTTACTGTAAATGCATATTTCTACAACAATGTTGATACTGTACCTCAATTGTTGTTATAATTGTATAATATGTATGTACAGATGTTAAAATATTGTAAAAGTTTCATGAAGATATTCTTTGAAAAATTTGAATGGTTTACAATGATATATGCAAGAACAGTAACTATTGTGTAAAAAGTTCTATTGTTTTACATAGTAGTCTCCCCTGACAGGACACTTTTACTGGTGTTAACAAATTTAAAATTCGGCTTTTTTCTAACTAAGCATCTTATTTGCATCTTCCAAAGAAAACAGCTTTTAATTAATGCACTTTCTCCAAACATGAAGACTTCCTCTACAAAATTAGTTGCATATGTAAAATACCATTATTTTCCCTGAGCCCCATCCCCAAAGTTGAGAAATCAAAGTACTGAAGTAATGTTACTGGGGGAAATCACAATTCTTGGTAATATTGGGTTTCATTTTTAATGGTAATGAATTTTTAAAAAAAAGTGAATATTGTGACAAGGTCTCAGAGACGCGATAGCCGCTGACTCATTTAAATCACACCACAACAGACCCATCACAATAACAGAGCTCATGAAGGCAATATACCTACTGTAGTCCTAATTAAGTAATATGCCACATTGTGCGTTCGATTCCCCGTATTTTCCGTTTTTCACTCACATTACTTTATGAGAATGATGCTCTTTAAAAGGATTATCAAACATCGAATGTGCCTATGGACATCAAGACATACCAGTCCTGGTATACAGTATTGCAGGTCAGACTCGTGTAATAAATAGAATAAAAACATTTGTTAAAATGTTTTCGCGCTAATTATTTAGTAGTAAACATAAATAATATAAGAAATCGGATAGGGGATGAATGGGCGCAAGCAAATGAAACAAAATTCAGTGTCTTAAAAAAAACAAGAAGCACACTTTTTTGCTGATAATCTGTGGTAGTTTAATGGATAAAAAGTCGATCAATACTATTAACATGGGAAAATAAAAACAAACTATTAACTGAGAACTACACAGAGTCCTTTTTCCATAACTGTACCTGCATACGAATTGGATAGAGTACGAAAATCGCGAATGAATCCGAAGGGGACGAAACACAAATAACTGATATGGTCTCGACTTTCGGAGGGAAAAAATTATATAAAAGCGCAGGGAAAAGGGTCGTTCTACTGGTAGACCCAAAATATTCAGCTGAAGTTATCTGGTAATTTAATGGAAGAAATGTGAATCAATACTATCAACAAATGCAAAATATTGTAAATAATGAAAAATAAGCACAGTCACGTTAGATTAGGAGTTTCTAGCTAAACTGTAATATAAATGTTAAAACCATGAATAGCGTAAAGTTCGTCTGCTCAACGGGTTACTTTTAACAATGACATTTTTATCGACCCTCAAAAATCATTAATAATTTTACAGCGCGTAGGAATTTATTTGCACAAATATATTTATTCATCGAAAAAACTTTCAAAAAGTTCACACAATACAAACAAATAAAAAATCATTCAATTGATATAAACAAATTTTCTTAAAAATGGTTGAAAATTACGATCGATATTGGTTGAGATTTGCTGGCACTTGTTTCTTGCTTGGATGAATTGGTTGTGGAGAAATTACATAGTTAAAATTGTAGTGATTTCTGAGATGGTATTCCCCCCAGTAAAAACCTGTATTCTTTTCTATTTGCATGCAAGAATCAGGGCAGTCTGATCAAATTCCATGTGAATATATGATATGTATGGCATTTTGATTTGATTTGAGAACACTCTTAAACTTTCTCTACTAGTATATCCAATTTACAAGGAAACTTGTATGGGAAGCAAGTCAGTGAACCTTGTTTACATATATATAAATACAAATGCCTGTGTTTTTGTGCCCCAGCATCTACTGATGAGGGAGGCATATAATGATTGTTCTGTCTGTCTGTTTGTTTGACCGTCCCATTGAAAATGTTGACTCAAACTCAAAAATATTTTCTAAATAATTGTCCATCAAGGCATTGATTTCAAACTTGGCATACTTGTTATATTAACCATCATAAACACCTAACATTGTCAATGCCGTGTAAAGTGCACCCAGGATAATGTGAAAGGCGGGAACATTTGGTATATTCCAAAAAGGTGGATTACAATTATGTGCACGATTTATCAATGGTGTTTTGAGTATATTACTGACCTTATCTGTTTATTTAAGTGATTTGTACAACCAATTTTGCCACAGTTGACCAAACCAATTAATGTTTGTTAATATCACATTATCCTGGTCGGACTATAACACTTTCCAGCATTCCAACAGAATTATGGACCTGGATTGAAAATGTCAACCTAAACTTTTAAGTTTTTGAAACTCAAAGATTTTCAAAGTCCATCAAGACATTGCTTTCAAACGTGGCATACTTGTTTACCATGTTAAACACCTTATATTATCAACACCATGTAACATACACTATCCAACAAATCAACAAAATTATGGCTCCTCATTGTCTTACCTAGTTATATATAATTATGGACAAGGCTTCCACTGATTGAATGTAATCTTGTTTTAATTTAAAAAAAATGCTGTGAATTTTATACGCAGAGTTCACCTTTTCATGCTTGATTAGGTAAGGGCAAAGACATGTCTCAGTCTTTATTTTTTACTTTCAAAGTCACAGTGTATAAATGAATCTAGTTATAGCAAAAAGTTATGTACATTGAATTGTATAGTCTCCCAATAAGTCATACAGTGACCGGAAATCACAGATGCTTTTGCTCGCAATAAGTCATACAAGTTAAAATGTACTGTCTCCTAATAAGTCATACAGTGACCAGAAACCACAGATGCTTTTGCTCGCAATAAGTCATACAAGTTGAACTGTATAGTCTCCCAATAAGTCATACAGTGATAAGGTTTATACGCTGTGAATGTTGAACCAAGATTTCTTCAGCAATCTAGACAATATAACTCCAACTATAAACTTTTGTCATACAACTGTCATTTAATGGTTCATTTATTCCCATCTATAAATAATTTGCACAGATTTAACATATACATGAAAAGTGACAGACTTCACTGTGTATGAGGATTTACGTTATTACATGGATATCCATTAAAAGTTGGGTAGCTAATATATATGATATGTTAAACTGCATGTAAAATTGAAGAATCAATAATATTTTGGATGTAAACTTTTCAAGCTTGTAAAGTATTCAAACTGTACCCAAATCTGGCAAGTTTCTCTTGGGTATAAGTGAGCGTGGGTGTTACAAACGTGTAAACATTGGAATTTAGTCGTAAAAGTGTAAGTATTACTAGTGCTTGTATGTTTATGTTCTTATGTCCTGTAATACTTTATTTTCAAATCAAATAATGTTACCGTTAACATTTATTGTAAGTTCCAGTATAACTATACCGTAGTTGTAACGATATGACATCATGTACATGAGTAGACTATAAACTAATAAGCGCTTAACAAATAAAAAACAAGATGAAATACTTAGTATTGATAAAATCTATATAAATCAGTGTGATAATGGTTTTGGTTGAAAAACAAGTTGTTCAGGTTATGAATAATGAATGGTGTATAAATCACTGTAATATCCCCAATACACTGCTAATCTCAGTTATGTCAGAGAATAACAGGATTACTACCCTGTAAATTAGGTATAAACTCCAACGCGATAAATTGCAGTACAAAAACAAACATAATATTGCCTATATTTTTGTTATGTATTAAAATCAAGGACCGTAACATTTACCAATGAAAGCATTCAAACATTTTGCACAACATATAAAGTTTTCATGCTCCTAAATATTCAGAAACGATAAATATAGCGGATTTTGTGTTTGTTTTTGCATTGCAATTTATCGCGCTGGAGTTATACCTCAAACCAAGTGCATCCCCTATATAAACATCCCCGTATGATATGTATAATAGTGGGGTGACAATTGGTGGGGGACAACTAAAGTAGAACAAGCAATGTTGTATACCGAAATGTTTGCCTATGTCCGGATTACATGGAACTGCCGGCATAAATTGTCAACGAGTGGTGCGGGCCCGGAAATCCAAGATGGTGTCCAAGATGGCCACCGTAATTTACAAATACACTTAAAATTCTATGTTCTCAGGCAATTTTTTTATTTATGTATAGTCACAAATAATTCCTTCGATATTATCCATTTGATAATGTACGTCAAATGAACATACAGGACTGACCACTTTGAGGTCAAGGTCATTTCAAGGTCAAATTACGAAAAATAGCTAAATAGCCTTTCTTCACTTGTTTCCTTGTTTTAGCAGATGTTTCAAATTCAAGTTGGTATTAAAAGTGATAAAAGTGTTAGTAAGCACATATTCTCTTATTACCAGTGAGTTCAAATTTTAATTCAAATTATTAAAAACTTGTCAAGACTGACTTTAAGATTTTACTGAAACAGATAGCATTCCACAGATCTAAAACGCATATTGAGCCGTGAATGCACTTTTAGCAATTGGCTTAATATATAGATAGAATTTGACATCTGAGACGTAATATTTGGGTATCTAGGCCTACTATATTATAGTCTATAGCTAAAAGTGAAGTTACATCTATATTGCGGATACCCTAAGGTTACAGCTCATAGGTCAGATTTCTATCTATGTAAAATAAATAAAGATGTTTTTATAAACTTGTTCACAGTTCACCTTATAGTATTTTGTTAGCTGTGACTTTCTGTATATACCGGTATTTATATACATGTATATATATACTGTGTGATTTATATTTTACAATAATTTGGTCTACCAAGTTAATGTTACACGTTGTACTTAGCTATTATATTATGTCCTATACTAATATGAATACCAATAAGTGAAATGAAAAGATGAAAAAAAATGAATATTTGACACTTATCCGAAGTTATCGTTAATATTAGCCCTGGCCCAAAAGGTTGACTTTTTGTCATAATAAATCACATTACATTTTTGGTTTTCTATGGCTCTATAATTATTTTCTACCACAAAAGCAAATAGATTAGGTGTATTGCCTGTTAGTATTCAGGAAAATCAATCCATTTCACTATATTAAGTATTCAATTACGTGAAATATAATGCCCCAATAGCAACATGTTATTTACATAGATGATTAATAATACTAGTTATGAATAAGTCAATACAAAAACATACAATATAGTCAATATATTTATTTAAAATACAGAATTAAAGTACTGAGATTTGTTAAAAATTGTTTTCCAATCCATTAAGGTACTGTATTTCATATAATTATACAGATGTTGTTAAACATTGTCAAAGTAAAACATTGGGAACTATTTTATTGTTTCCTATAACACTATCATAGGGGGATACTATATATAAACTAACATACTGAAATTTTAGCAGTGCACTGCTGTATGGATGTCCCGTCACAGGGAGGCCGATTGATGTTCCGTCACAGGGAGGCCGATGGATGTCCCGTCACAGGGAGGCTGACGAATGTTCCGTCACAGGGAGGCTGATGTGGAGTTTGACTTCTTAATTTTTTTTGGTCATCTGGTTGACATAGTGACTCCACTTCTTCAAGCCTCAATGAATCCACTCGTCCGCTCGTCCTGCACAATATCTTCCTTCTTTATTTATATAGCAGGACAAGTAAGATTTTTGGGTTTTCTTCTTTGTCTATATTGCAGGACGAGTGGTTTTAAAAATATTTGTTGAGGCCTGTTGTTAACATAGTGACTCCACTAGTCTTGTTAACATAGTGACTCCACTTGTTGACATAGTGACTCCACTTGTTGACATAGTGACTTCACTTGTTGACATAGTGACTCCACTTGTTGACATAGTGTGACTCCACTTGTTAACATAGTGACTCCACTTGTTGACATAGTGACTCCACTTGTTAACATAGTGACTCCACTAGTCTTGTTAACAGAGTGACTCCACTTGTTGACATAGTGACTCCACTTGTTGACATAGTGACTTCACTTGTTGACATAGTGACTCCACTTGTTGACATAGTGTGACTCCACTTGTTAACATAGTGACTCCACTTGTTGACATAGTGACTCCACTTGTTAACATAGTGACTCCACTAGTCTTGTTAGCATAGTGACTCCACTTGTTGACATAGTGACTCCACTTGTTGACATAGTGACTTCACTTGTTGACATAGTGACTTCACTTGTTGACATAGTGACTCCACTTGTTGACATAGTGACTTCACTTGTTGACATAGTGACTTCACTTGTTGACATAGTGACTCCACTTGTTGACATAGTGACTTCACTTGTTGACATAGTGACTCCACTTGTTGACATAGTGTGACTCCACTTGTTAACATAGTGACTCCACTTGTTGACATAGTGACTCCACTTGTTAACATAGTGACTCCACTAGTCTTGTTAACATAGGGACTCCACTTGTTGACATAGTGACTCCACTTGTTGACATAGTGTGACTCCACTTGTTAGCATAGTGACTTCACTTGTTGACATAGTGACTTCACTTGTTGACATAGTGACTTCACTTGTTGACATAGTGACTTCACTTGTTGACATAGTGACTCCACTTGTTGACATAGTGACTCCACTTGTTGACATAGTGACTCCACTTGTTAACATAGTGACTCCACTTGTTGACATAGTGACTCCACTTGTTAACATAGTGACTCCACTTGTTGACATAGTGACTCCACTTGTTAACATAGTGACTCTACTTGTTAACATAGTGACTCCACTTGTTAACATAGTGACTCCATTTGTTGACATAGTGACTTCACTTGTTGACATAGTGACTCCACTTGTTGACATAGTGACTTCACTTGTTGACATAGTGACTTCACTTGTTGACATAGTGACTCCACTTGTTGACATAGTGACTCTACTTGTTAACATGGTGACTCCACTTGTTAACATAGTGACTCCACTTGTTAACATAGTGACTTCAATTGTTGACATAGTGACTCCACTTGTTGACATAGTGACTCTACTTGTTAACATAGTGACTCCACTTGTTGACATAGTGACTTCACTTGTTGACATAGTGACTTCACTTGTTGACATAGTGACTTCACTTGTTGACATAGTGACTCCACTAGTCTTTTTAACATAGTGACTCCACTTGTTGACATAGTGTGACTCCACTTGTTGACATAGTGTGACTCCACTTGTTGACATAGTGACTCCACTTGTTTACATAGTGACTCCACTAGTCTTGTTAACATAGTGACTCCACTTATTGACATAGTGACTTCACTTGTTGACATAGTGACTCCACTTGTTGACATAGTGACTCCACTTGTTAACATAGTGACTCCACTAGTCTTGTTAACATAGTGACTCCACTTGTTGACATAGTGACTCCACATGTTAACATAGTGACTCCACTTGTTGACATAGTGACTCCACTTGTTGACATAGTGACTCCACTTGATGACATAGTGACTCCACTTGCTAACAAAGTGACTCTACTTGATGACATAGTGACTCCACTTGTTGACATAGTGACTCCAGTTGTTAACATAGTGACTCTACTTGTTAACATAGTGACTCTACTTGTTAACATAGTGACTCCACTTGTTAACATAGTGACTCCACTTGTTAACATAGTGACTCCACTTGTTAACATAGTGACTCTACTTGATGACATAGTGACTCCACTTGTTAACATAGTGACTCCACTTGTTAACATAGTGACTCTACTTGTTAACATAGTGACTCTACTTGATGACATAGTGACTCCACTTGTTAACATAGTGACTCTACTTAATGACATAGTGACTCCACTTGTTGACATAGTGACTCCACTTGTTGACATAGTGACTCCACTTGATGACATAGTGACTCCACTTGTTAACATAGTGACTCCACTTTAGACTTTTGTGATGTTGGTGCCATGTCTGTATCCATGGATGGGATACTAGTACATGTGCAAATGTAATCCAGAAAAGGTGTCAAAGTATGTCTCCAGACTTGGAGATGAGGGTAGACGTTACAGACGAACATGTGCACTCCATGATGTTAAAGGTTAAATCCTATCGCTACCAAGCTTCTTCGTGCCTAGGTGAAATTCATATGGACCCTATGTACCGTCCCTGAGACATTATTGACTTGCAGCACTGATAAAAACTTGATACATCCAGATGCTATATACCCAACCAAATGTGAAAGTAGGCATTATTGTCAAAATTGCGTCTAAAGGTCACCGGAAATGACAATTTGACAGTGACCCTTGCGTGAAAAACTGTTTTTTAGCTAGGTAGGCCTAACTTTGGGCCTATTTAGGGCATTGATCCAGACCCCTTTGTCTAGCCTTATACTCCATCTATAGAAAAATAACAATTTTTTGGCGCTTATAAATAGTATTTCAATTCAACAGGGACTTGTACCGCAATGGCTGGTATAACCAGTAATGTCAGTTTGGAAAACCTACATTCTAAGCCCTCTTTAAAGGGGATCAGCAGACCCAAAAACCTGTGCACGACCTTGGGCTCTTGATATCCTTTAGTCCAGGATACATGTGTATCCATGACAGCAAAGTTCCAGAATTTTGGCATTTAGGATGTGAACTATGGAAGGCCAAAATGGTCATCCCGGCCAGTCAGCATCAGTAAGCAATATGGTAGTGGAAATGATATATACTAGTTTAAAACCGCACAGGCATACTTACAATATTGGTTGTAAGACTGTGACACTATATAGATACTGGTAATTTGTATGGTTCAGTACAATGCCTGTAGACATGAATTTGGAGCAGAGTTCACACTGTGAGGTGCTATAATGTCTTGTCTGGATGGGGGATAGATTTATCTTGCTGTATAAGAATGGCTATTAGTACTTTTTGTCTCCAGATACTATATATATTGTGGTATATCGCTGGCTTAGAATTAGAAGGTCGTACTACTTACGACCTTCTAATCAGCATCTCAAGGCGCTTCTTATGAGCCCATTTTCATGAAAATCATGTTGACCTAACTAAAGTTTTAAAAGCTTGTTTTTCCATTAGTAAAGAGTAATTTTCAGACATTTTTTTCTTGTTTTCTCAAAATATTGATTTTATACTTACAACCTTCTAATTCTAAGCCAGTGGCTCCGCCGATATATAGCTACCTCGTGTCCCTCTGTCAACAATATAGTAAACCATTAGAATTAACCCTATACTCCATACATACATCATGCTATTCTTGCCCTGTTGTCAAGTCCACGGTGTATAACCATATCGGTACCCTCTCGGTGCAAAATGATATATCTGTACCCTCTCCAATAGATTGCTGGTGGGCATTTTGCATATGAATACGGTGATCTCTCCTATTCCAGCTACGTTATTACATTGTATGATGCCTGCGGTATGATGTATTAGTTAAAGCAACTTTAATTTGCTACTTCTATTAATGAAGTCTTAAATTTATTCTAAAAATCATTTATAATTTACTGAACAGCAGTTTTGAATAAATTATTTATTAATTAAGTAACGTTCATGAAGTGCTCATGACTTAATCTGCAGGCTTCCTCGTTTATAATGTATTTATAGAAATATTAAAGTACTTTTAAATTAGTAGATCATCTTGAGAATGTGTTTAGCACAAAAAAGCACGATGTCGCAAAGTGCTGTGAAACAGTTTGCTCCAAACATGTGCTTAGTAGCCAAACAAAGCTGTATTAATTTATTAGCTCACAGAAAGTTTTCACTGTAAATAGTATTCCATTGCACAGCAAATAGAAAGTGACGTTGAACATTTTTAAGATTGTGGAAAATATTGCAAGTTGATTTGTATTATAAGTAAAGCGAATTTGACTACTGTACTTCAATTTTCAAAGAGACAAAATTGGCACTTCTGTTAAATTGGAGAGTCAATGCAAGCAGTTAGATGAGTCAAATGAAAACCCTGGTATTGTTGAAAAGGAGGAACTTAAGAGATTTCACCACTTTTCTCATACAACATTCAATCCATGATTTCATTTAGATAAAAAAGATAATGATAAAAGATGGACAGGGAAGGCAGCACTCAACTTAAACAGCCGAGCACAGCATACATTATAAAAAACATTACATACCACAATTACACAGTGCTAAGCCCAGTACTCAATTAAACGAGAAAATGAACTTAACAAAGTCCCTGCAGTCAAAAAGCTGAAAGACCTAGTTTCAGCTATAATCATTTGAATTACCGAGTTTTTTATCTCACAAATTTAGATACTTGCGTCTACGGTATTACTGCACATGTTTAATCAAATATAAACTGTACAGAAAACTTCTGCAAATAGCATCAGCACTATGCAAGAAGTGATTTTATCACATAACATGCGGTCCAGGAGTGCCGTAAAGCCGTGACGTAAATATCGTTCGGCACTCCCAGACCATGCAATAAATATTTAAATTAGCTTGACGTGACGTTAGCCAATCCAAGCATTGATCAACATCACCATGACGTCGCGCTCATTGTACCGCTAAATTTTGGCTGAAACATATGCAGCGCACATCATCCTTCTGAACAATATTGAGCGTTTTCTAAGGTTATGTGATAAATAGAATCTTACATTCGTGCTCATTACATACGAGTTTTATTCAAAGCCTCGTGTCATATCATTTTGTCCACTCGTTTAATAAAACTCGTATGTAATGAGCACCCATGCAAGATCCTCGATATATTGCTACCGGTGGGCAAGCATTTTAATCACATTAAAATTTCTGAATTCCTGGTTGCATACAAGGAGAATACCAATAAGAGATAACAGAATGATGAATGCTAATTTAATAGTTATTGTGGTCAGAGATCGTCCTATAGTTGTCACAATTTATTCTAAATCTATTATACTCAATACTAAAAAGTTAATTCCTGTTATCATCAGATGCCCTCTTATTTTGATAATGTTGAAAACGAGTTCCTTTTGAATGGTAACACTCTTACCTTTGAGGTGATGGATATAATCTGGAATGATGTTTTGAGAGTGATTTGATGATGTTGTAGAACTTGTTTCACCATTCAATGCAAAATTAATTAATATGAACTAAATTTACTGATTTACTGTTAGACATTCACATAACTATTTTAACCATTCTTTTTTAGCTAACCTGTCACAAAGTGACAGAGTGAGCTTTTGTGATCACTCTTCGTCCGCCGTTCGTCCGTCCGTCAACAATTGGGTTGTGTCCTCTCTAGAGGTCACAATTTTGGCCTAATCTTTATGAAACTTGCTCACAATGATCATCTCAACAAAATCTAGGTCAAGTTCGATATTGGGTCATCTGAGGTCAAAAACTAGGTCACTAGGTCAAATTATAGAAAAAGCTTGTGTCCTCTCTAGAGGTCACACTGTTGGCCTAATCTTTATGAAACTTGGTCCCAATGACCATCTCAACAAAATCTAGGTCAAGTTTGATATTGGGTCATCTGAGGTCAAAATCTAGGTCACTAGGTTAAATTATAGGAAAACCTTGTGTAGTCACTAGAGGTCACAATTTTGACCTAATGTTTATGAAACTTGGTCACAATGATCATCTTAACAAAATCTAGGTCAAGTTCGATATTCGGTCATCGGGGGTTGAAAACTAGGTCACAAGGTCAAATCATAGAAAAACCTTGTGTAGTCACTAGAGGTTATAATTTTGACTTAATCTTTATGAAACTTGGTCACAATGATCATCTCTGCAAAATTTAGGTCAAGTTTAATATTGTGTCATCCGGGGTCAAAAACTAGGTCACAAGGTCAAATCATAGAAAAACCTTGTGTAGTCACTAGAGGCCACACATTTGACCTAATCTTTATGAAACTTGGTCAAAATGATCATGTTAACACAATCTAGGTCAAGTTCGATATTGGGTTATCCGGGGTCAAAAACTAGGTCTCAAGGTCAAATCATAGAAAAACCTTGTGTAGTCACTAGAGGTCACAATTTTGACCTAATCTTTATGAAACTTGGTCACAATGATCATCTCAACGAATTCTAGGTCAAGATCGATATTAGGTCATCCGGGGTCAAAAACTAGGACACAAGATCAAATCATAGAGAACCCTTTGTAGTCACTAGAGGTCATATTTTGACCTAATCTTTATGAAATTTGGTCACAATGATCATCTCAGCAAGATCTAGGTCAAAATTTATATTAGGTCATCCAGGGTCAAAAACTAGGTCACTAGTTCAAAGCATAGAAAACCTTGTGTAGTCACTAGAGGTCACCATTTTAGCCTCATCTTTATGAAACTATGTCACAATGATTATTTTAACGCAATCTATGTCAAGTTAGATATGGGTCATCCTGGGTAAAAAACTAGGTCACTAGATCAAATCATAGGAAATCCTTGTGTAGTCCTTGTGTAGTCACTAGAGGTCACCATTTTAGCCTCATCTTTATGAAAATTGGTCACAATGATCATCTCAACAAAATATAGGTCAAGTGTGAGGTCACTAGGTCAAATCACAGGGCTTGCATGCACTACGAAGACAGGTGAGCGACCTAGGGCCCTTTGGGCCCTCTTGTTTAAAAATGTAATTACTGCATCTGTGTTTATTCCTTACGCCTGGAAGTTTTCTGTTCTGTATTCTAACTGTGATTGAGTTTAGAAATGTTGCCAAAATCTATTTTCTTGCTGGATTTAAATGAATAGAAACAAAATTTATCTTTCAAATTAAATTCTTTTTTGAATATTATACTTTTGTTGTGTTTTACTCGATTTACTATTTTATCTGTGTGTGTGGAACAGTGGTCGAGTGGTTAGCACTCTCAACTACCTATCCAGTGGTCCCTCACATTTGAATCTCGGCCCGGGCTTCGGAAATTTCAGAAACACGTTTCAGTATTTCCCATCCGTCTAAAGATGAACTACATGGAAACCCAGAGGTATAGTGATGCGTGTATTGGTGCTATAAACAGGGCATGTTAAAGAACCAAGGAGTCCTTTCTACTACGGCAGTATGCCTTGATTCCGTGTATCACACAAACTTTCTGTCTCATTCCTCGAAGCTGGAGGTCATTGGCCAATAAGGCAGGGAAAAAACCAAATGGCCATGCACTTGGACTATTTCTGTTGAACGCAAAAATAATCTCTGCTAAATAATGGTAAACTTTTTAATTCAGATTTGTTTTTTGTACACTGTATATCATTCCAAACACCCATTTTAACACCCATTAATTGGTAGAACTGTGACCGTAATCCAGTGGTTAGTGCACTTCCAGTGATATTTTTTGTCCATTGGACATCACCATAATTCCACTGGAATTATGACTTCACTGGAATTCCACTGGAATCATTATATCACCAGAATTCCACAGGATCATTGGTATTTCAAAATTCCGATGGGAATAACTTATGTCATTATTTGAAACTCACTAAATTGAACATAATCAGAAATTTTTGAGTTCTTACCTTTTATAACTTACATGGTGTATGGCCATGGGACAATTAGCTTTTAAAGTGAAATGCAATTATAAAAACTAAAGAAATAGATTTGTTATGGATATCAGTGGAATTTTCTCCGGAAATTCACCTCTGGAATATCAGTGGAATTCACCTATGGAATTCCAGTGGAATTCACCTATGGAATTCCAGTGGAATTCACCTATGGATTTTTTTCAGTGATATCCACCCCCAGATACATAGTATATGGGGGCTATATTGGAGTCATGCTTGAGGATGGTTGGTTGGTTAGTTGGTTGGTTGGTCTGTTGGTCGGTTGGTCCGTATAATTTTGTCCGCGCTATTTCTCTGTAACCATTGGTCGGATTTTAACGAAACTTTGTATGAATGATCAGTACCAAGTCTAGTTGTGGATATCGCCGGCACACGTTGGTCGGATCAATTTTAAGGTAGTTATGGCCCTTTGTTTTTTTACACTTATAAATTTTGTCCGCGCTATTTCTCTGTAACCATTTGTCGGATTTTAACAAAACTTTGTATGAATGCTCAGTACCAAGTCTAGTTGTGCATATTGTCGGCACACGTTAATCGGATCAATTTTAAGGTAGTTATGGCCCTTTGTTTTTTACACTTCTAAATTTTGTCCACCATATTTCTCTGTATTCATTGGTCGGATTTTAACGAAACTTTGTATGAATGATCAGTACCAACTCTAGTTGTGCATATCGTCGGCACTCGTTGGTCGGATCAATTTTAAGGTAGCTTATAATGGCCCTTTGTTTTTTACACTTATAAATTTTGTCTGCGCTATTTCTCTGTAACCAATGGTCGGATTTCAATGAAACTTTGCATGAATGATCAGTACCAACTCTAGTTTTGCATATCGTCGGCAAACGTTGGTCGGATCAATTTTAAGATAGTTATGGCCCTTTGTTTTTTTACACTTATAAATTTGTCTGCGCTATTTCTCTGTAACCAATGATCGGATTTCAACGAAACTTTGCATGATTGATTAGTACCAAGTCTAGTTATGCACTCCCGACTGTGTCAAGCAGTTTCTGGGGGTATTCATCACATTCAGTGATATTTCTTGTTCATTTTGTTACAAATTTTACCCTATCGTCTTTAAGAATTGATGAATTAATAAATCAAGTCGAGAAATCTCGATTAACATCGTTTATTTCGTGAACTGTACGATTTCTAAAATACGAATATATGCGATGACTTCGCTTATCTCCCTTGATTACGAATGTGCTAGCCGTAGCACACAAACTGATTCGACTGTGAAAGGTTCCACTATCATAAAGAGAGCAATTAAGATGATTTTCACAAGTGTAATTACATAATTAGGCTCCTTGCTCAGACCAGGACTTTGTGAAGCCGATAAATAGTTCAGGTGTGAAAAATAGTCTACCTTGATAGTGTCAGTATATCGAATATTAATTACGGTGTAAACAATCGATTCGTTCCCATCTTTTTGCTGTCGGTAAGTGAAGATGTTGTTATAACGGATACTATTAACGTTGTATAGAATTCGTCCCCACCATTTGGCATCGTTATAATGAAATTGTTGGTAAATCGGGTGTCGTTGTAACGTGTCCTGACTGTACAAAAAATGAATGAGCTGAATGAGCTGTTGTTTTATGACCTCATTATCAATATTTTCCTGGTCAATTAGATCTGACATTTCTATCCTTTTAGCCTATGTATCCGTCTTAACTTGATATTGTTGTCTCCATGTTTTATGTGGTCATCTACTCTAACCGTTTCCATGACAAGTTGTCACGTGGGAAGACAAGTGCCATCGCCGAACAGAAACAAAACCTTGTCGGGAAACCAGGAGGTGCTAAAGTTTTATTTCCCATTCTACCCCTATATTTACTAACAGTTTGGAATTGAGAGTCACTTAAAACTGAATGCTCCTCTGTATGTTGCATTACCTCTAACGTGGAAGAACCAGGGAGTTTCTGGAACTGGGACATCTTCTGTATCCGATGTACAGTATCTTCCTAAATTCTAAAATTACTTCAGATATTCTTTTGGTGGTGTCGCCCATGTGGCGTGACTTACATTTTTTCTCATGTATCCCCTATGGATATGGATAAATGTATAGGTTATTTCGAACTACATGGAAACCATGCGTAATTGTGCCATAAGAGGGGGGCATATAGCATTGGTGCTGTCCGTCCGTCCGTACATCCGTATGTAACACAAATCTTGTGTGTTCAACTCCTCATAAACTACTGGGTGGAATTTCTACAAACTTTCACAGATAAACAACCTCAATGTATAGATGATCTTAAAGGATGGAATTTTTGCTGCGTAAATTTTGACCAGAGTTATGGCCCTTTGTTACTTTTACTATATACCCTATAGTGAAAAATCTTGTGTGTTCAACTCCTCATAAACTTCTGGTTGGAATTTCTTCAAACTTTCACAGATGAACAACCTCAATATATAGGTGACCGTAAAGGATGGAATTTTTGTTGTGTTGATTTTTACCAGAATTATGGCCCGTTGTTACTTTTAATTTAATTATGATGGCTTTTGATATTTTTAATAGAATTATAGTCCACAAGGCTAAAGAAATTGAATAATTATGTTACCTCAAACTGCTATTCCCCTCTCCTTCCCAATTTGAAAGGATATGTGCTATAATGGGGGCACCCGTACTGTCTCATGGACACAATTCTAGTTTTTACTTAAATTACATGTATTATAAAATTTCAATTTTAAGTGTTTTCATAGTGAAGTTTTTGACAAAAATCCATTTCAGATAAAAGCACAGATTTATTATTTCATAAAAATCGCAGAAAATTATTTAACAAAATTTGAAAAAAATAGTTTTTCGAATACGAGCCATGTGGTGAACCCAGTCCTATTGTACCAATTGTAAAGGGGTATTTTTGTAAGATTTATTGAGAATAAATTACACCCACAGTCTGGGAGATTATGCTGAGGTGTTTTACAAAAACAACAAATGCTGGCTCTTTAATTGCAGACTGTCCATACACAGAATGCTAAATTCTAGCAATGTTAAGTCACTTATTTGGTGATAATTTTAATCTGTGATAATTTATCCCTCATTTTAAGGGTGTGATGCCTAGATAGAAAGTTACAGATGTAATCAGTTTGTAGAATATGATGGTATCGAGCTACCTTAAATAAGCCTCTGATTACTTCTTAATTCCATTAGTGCTGTCGGTGTGTTCAACCTTGCGCTGTACAGAATAGATGACATATTTACTGGCATTATATATTGCTGGTTTTACCAGATTTACTTATGGAATATGGTTATTTGGTGAACTTGAGGGTAATTGGTTAGCCAGGGCAGGCATTTACATTGGTGAAATTGAGGGCAATCGGATAGCCAGGGTTGGCATCAACATTGGTGAATTGGAGGTAAATTGGTAAGCCAGGGTTGGCATTGGCATTGGTGAATTGGAGGTGAGTTGTTTAGCCAGGATTGACATTGACATAAAATAATTGAAGGGCAATTGGTTACCAAAGCCATGCATTGACATTTGTTTATTGAATGGCAATTGGTTAGCTAGGATTGGCATTGTTGAATAGAAGTGCATTTGGTTTGCCAGGATTGGCATTGACATTAAATAATTGAAGGGCAGTATTGGTTAGCCAGAGGGGGCATTGGTGAAGTGAAGGGCAATTGCTTTGCTAAGGCTTGCATTGACATTAGTGAATTGGAGGTCAATTGGTTCGCCATGGTAGGCATTGACATTGGTGAATTGAAGGGCAATTGATTAGCTAAGGCAATTTTACTCTTCTTTACGCAAGTGTCTGGAGTATGTTACTTAATGGTCATGTCTATCCTTCTTACAGATTTATTTTCGGAAACCCTGTATAATTATGATCATTGCTTCCAGATTTCGCTCATAGATTGTGATTGGATTGTCAGGAAATGGGCCAGTAAGAAACCTTACTCAAACATTATAATACCCATCCTTCCTGTGTAAGGTAGGTTTTATATTAAGCCACTCCAAGCTGGTTCTGGTCGATTGTAGCTTCATTCTTAGTTCAGATGCTGATGCTGGTTAAGTATAACTGTACAAGATAACAAGTTTAATGAGTCAAAGAATACAAGTTCATAAAAATGTCAAAGAGTACATTTAGTTTAACATGTCATAGAGTACAAGTTTAACATGTCAAAGAATACAAGTTTAACATGTCAAAGAATACAAGTTTAACGAGTCATAGAGTACAAGTTTAACATGTCAAAGAATACAAGTTTAACGAGTCATAGAGTACAAGTTTAACATGTCAAAGAATACAAGTTTAACATGTCAAAGAATACAAGTTTAACGAGTCATAGAGTACAAGTTTAACATGTCAAAGAATACAAGTTTAACGAGTCATAGAGTACAAGTTTAACATGTCAAAGAATACAAGTTTAACGAGTCATAGAGTACAAGTTTAACATGTCAAAAATACAAGTTTAACGAGTCATAGAGTACAAGTTTAACGAGTCAAAGAATACAAGTATAATATGTCATAGAGTACAAGTTTAACATGTCAAAGAATACAAGTTTAACGAGTCAAAGAATACAAGTTTAATATGTCATAGAGTACAAGTTTAACATGTTAAAGAATACAAGTTTAACATGTCATAGAGTACAAGTTTAACATGTCAAAGAATACAAGTTTAACATGTCAAAGAATACAAGTTTAACATGTTAAAGAGTACAAGTTTAACATGTCAAAGAATACAAGTTTAACGAGTCAAAGAATACAAGTTTAACATGTCAAAGAGTACAAGTTTAACATGTCAAAGAATACAAGTTTAACGAGTCAAAGAATACAAGTTTAACATGTTAAAGAATACAAGTTTAACGAGTCAAAGAATACAAGTTTAACATGTCAAAGAATACAAGTTTAACATGTCAAAGAATACAAGTTTAACATGTCAAAAAATCAAGTTTAACGAGTCAAACAATACAAGTTTAACGAGTCAAACAATACAAGTTTAACATGTCAAAGAATACAAGTTTAACGAGTCAAAGAATACAAGTTTAACATGTTAAAGAATACAAGATTAACATGTCAAAGAGTACAAGTTTAACATGTCAAAGAATACAAGTTTAACATGTCAAAGAATACAAGTTTAACATGTCAAAGAATACAAGTTTAACGAGTCAAAGAATACAAGTTTAACATGTCAAAGAATACAAGTTTAACGAGTCAAAGAATACAAGTTTAACATGTCAAAGAATACAAGTTTAACATGTCAAAGAATACAAGTTTAACATGTCAAAGAATACAAGTTTAACGAGTCAAACAATACAAGTTTAACGAGTCAAACAATACAAGTTTAACATGTCAAAGAATACAAGTTTAACGAGTCAAAGAATACAAGTTTAACATGTTAAAGAATACAAGATTAACATGTCAAAGAGTACAAGTTTAACATGTCAAAGAATACAAGTTTAACATGTCAAAGAATACAAGTTTAACGAGTTAAACAATACAAGTTTAACGAGTCAAACAATACAAGTTTAACATGTCAAAGAATACAAGTTTAACATGTCAAAGAATACAAGTTTAACGAGTCAAAGAATACAAGTTTAACATGTCAAAGAATACAAGTTTAACGAGTCAAAGAATACAAGTTTAACATGTCAAAGAATACAAGTTTAACATGTCAAAGAATACAAGTTTAACATGTCAAAGAATACAAGTTTAACGAGTCATAGAGTACAAGTTTAATGAGTCAAAGAATACAAGTTTAACATGTCAAAGAATACAAGTTTAACATGTCAAAGAATACAAGTTTAACATGTCAAAGAATACAAGTTTAACATGTCAAAGAATACAAGTTTAACATGTCAAAGAATACAAGTTTAACATGTTAAAGAATACAAGATTAAGAGCAGTTCTCTGAGAAAACCAAATTTTTAAAGAAGGGCTGCGGCACGCATAGTCACCGATTTTCCTGAAATTTTCAGGACTTAGTCGTATCCATGCACGTACAAAGTATTGATGCTAATTTTATTTCTAACACTTCCGGTTACCATGGTAACAGATGTTGAAGTTTTTGGTCAAAATCGGGTTAATTGAGGTAGAAAATTTTCCATAAAACACCAGTTTTGTACTAACCCTGATGGAAAACTGAAGATATACAGAAAAAAATAGTCTGCATTATTGAATAAAGATATTATCAGGTAAACATAATGAACTCTAGTCAAAATTTTACATTGACTAAATACTATTCAATGGTTGTTACAAAAGTAGGCATTTTCGCAGAATTTCATTTTTTTGAAAAATGTTAAAAACGGCAATTTTTAAAGTAATATAATTTTATAACGCAGCAAAACTAGACACAGTGGTGCATATTTTCTGAAAGACCTAACCTTGGTTTATCATATAATGAAATAAAATCGCTGGGCACTCCGGAAACTTTTTTTTAAGAAAACACCAAATATGACCCAAAATCTGTACTGTGTAAATTCTTGATTATCCCTCTTTCTAAGGCAAGATGCTATTATTTTTTAAATGTTATATTAACATGCATTTTCACATGATAAAAACATTCTATGTTCGTAGCTTTTAATTTCAATTTAATTGCAAAAAATGACATTCACAGTTGTTGCCATGGCAACCATTTAGAAAAAATATCAAAAAAATGTTTGTTTATTGGCTCAGAGTTGTCAAATATGCTGGAAAACATTCTAGTACCATTACTTATTCTTCTTTATTGCAAAATACTACATATTCTTATTGATTTGTACCCTTTATTAGGTTCATAAGTTCTTCACAGAATATATATACGCTTTATTAGGCCCCTACCTTCTGTCCGTCAATCTGTCAAAAATCTGGATCCTGACATAACTCGAACAGTTTCCAAGCTAGGTTTATGAAACTTGGTATGTAGGTGAGGGCCAATAAGGAGATTATGCACACTAATTGATTTTTATTTTGCTGCTAATTCTGGTTGCTATGGATACGAAAACAGTGAAAACACTTCAAAATCTGGGATCCTGCCATAACGCAAACAGTTTCCAAGCTAGGTTTATGAAACTTGGTATATGGCAAGGAGTCTATAAGAATATCATGTACACATAAATATTTTTTATTCTGACTAAAAATGTGGTTGCTATGGATACTGAAATAGTTACAGGACTATCTTTGTATAATCCAAAAATTATCAATGCTAGGGTGACAATTTATTGTGACTGTGTGCATTATGTGTGGTCAATGTTGAGATGGCGCCTATTAATTAATATTTGTTACCTCCTTTTAAGGTACTAGATGTCCTTATGGTTAGAATTTACTGAATAAACAAGAGATTCATCACAATCTAATATAAATGCCTTTATTAAGCATCATTCTAATGTTTACTGTTAGTGCCAAATACATAATTCACAGCAGATACCATGGCAACCATTTGTGAAAAATGCCAAACATGTGTAGTTGTATCTATCTGAAAGCAATTTTAGCTGCATAATTACTATCATGATCATAATTATGCAGTCAAATGGTTTAAATGTAGTGTATTCCCATTTTCATAGATGAAAAATTTCCCCATGGTCCACATTAGCTATATTCATTTAGCTTTATCCGTTCAGCTTCTCAAGGAGATGCATTATCATTATATAACCCTAATGCTACTACATGTATTACTGATAAATGGTATATTAAAGAAATAAAATAGTCATAATATAAAAATACAACAGAAACAGAATTTTTATTTATTAGAATAATTTCATCCAGTACACCTACATGAAATAATAAATGCGAAATTAGCAATGCCACACATGAGACGGTGACAAATTATACCCCAACAGCACCGCCTTATTACAGAACCACATTTTCATGAAGGCTTAACAACTAAGTACAACTGGAACCATGCTGCTTAATCATCACATAAACCACTGTCACCACTTTTGAACTTGAGCAGCATATTCACATAAGCTACAGTAGCCTATACGGCAAGTTTCATCACAATATCTCATTCCTAACTGAAGTTACTGTCTTGAAAAAGATTTTCTGTTTTAAGTATGTGACCTTGACTGTGACCTTGACCCCACCATCCCCACTTTCCAACTTGAGCGGCATATTTATGTAAACTACCAATACAGCAAGTTTCATCAAAATATCTCATTCTTAACTTAAGCAGTCATCTGGAAACTAAAAAGGGACCGACCGGCAGACAGACAAGTTTGCACACTTGTACTCCCAAACTTTGTTGGGTAGGGGTATAATTATTTGTCAATGGAAGTCATTCAATGGTGAAGTTGTTTAATAGGATATACAACGTAAATGTATAAACTGAACTGTAAAATATGGCATCTGAGCATAAGGGTATAGCTGGAACAAATTAACACGGTCCTCAACCTTAATTCATGAATATATTTAAAAGCTTATTGCACAGAATATACATAATTATATCAATGTCTGCAGGGATTTAGAATAGTGATTATAGTAGGCATTCATAATGTTCTTTGCACATTAATTAACAGACAAAATTAAATTGTAGACAAGAAATCAACTAATAAATCATGCTGAAAGAGGAATTGAGGACTAAATCAGTTTGTTTGTACTATAGTTCATTAAAATGGTCTAAATAAAACCTTTGTTTAAACCAAACTTATTAATAGTCATTATGTGACAGTTTTGAACCAATTCTGTTTCTCAAACAAATTATCAAAATCCAGCTGAGACTGGTGCTTAAAAAGTTAAGTCAGTTTGAACCATCTTATTAAAAGTTTCACTCAGATATAAACTTTTCATTAAGGTAATTGTAAACACTATGTAAAATAACAGATGAACTTTTTCTGGTGAAATTCAGTCACTAGTTCTTGAATAGATATGTAGTATGCACTAGAATGGTGATCAAGTGTCCATGATCCATGTAGCCAAGAAGATATATCAAACTGAAAATGCGTTTTCGTGTATGATTTGGAAGCCTTTAATCTGGAAAACAAAAATAAAAGGAAATTAAAACCTTGATAAAATAGTAACATACAATTCAAACTTACCTTTCCAAACAATGATTAATTAAAAGTCATTGTTTTTTCAGGGAGGTCATAATTATAGCCATCACAGTTACTGAGTTAGACATGTATTATTTCTTATATACATCTCATTAAAATTAAGAAGTCCCATGTTTGTCAATGAGTTTGTTCCAAAGAAGCATAGGACATCATAATTTTATGAGGTGAATTTAAAACTAAGAAGACCAACCATGTTACAGTAAAGTGAAAGGTTCAAAATGTTTGTTGAAGTATAATGATAACAATCTTAGTCATGGATCTTTTGATAAGTGCTGTCCATTTCAATTTATAAATCCCGATTGAAGAAAGAAACAGATTTTATGCAGACTACTAAGTAAACATGGATTCTAAACTAAGTTTAGTGTTAATTATATATTATACATATAAATGTACCTGTATTCTGTCACAGAACATTTTCAAGTGCTAGTCTAGTATCCTCAATCATAATCAGGACAGATACATGTACTTTGTAGTTCCAACTTCTGAAAATGAAAGTAAACAGACTCTGCAATGGTGTATGTTTAGATGAAATAAACAGAATAACAATAAATCATGAAAAGAACATCAGAACAGTAATAAACAGACCATAGCATAAGTGATTTTACAATATTGCAGCTGACATTACAAATGGTTGTTGGTGCTCCTTAGCAATATGTGTTCATAACTTCAGCATAAAACTTGACCAATATTTATCTGTGTTGTAGTTGTTTGAACAGAACCAAACCATTCATTGAGATAGAGTGTAAATATATAGACTAGTATGTATACAGTTGAACCTCTATCAATAGCCACTTGTATTAAACAGTCACCCACTTTGAGCAGTCATACATTATTGGAAAATATGTTTTTATCATAAACAAATAATTATGGCTGGGATGTTTTGTTTCAAATAATATTCATATACTAATGCAGATCTAGTAATAGTATGGCATATATGATTTGCATAATTATTTAAACACAACATAAAGTCATAAACAAAGGGCACTTACCAGATAGATTGATCTGTTTGATGTATTTCACATCAGCATATTTCAGCACACAGGTTGGGAACTATAAACTGAAAGAAAGGAAACTTCATTGTATTTGCCAGGTAAAAGCATGCTTGTATTCCTGATAATATTCATGGATCCAATGTTGCAAACAAATGAAGCAAACACTTAATGCACAGCATACTTTTAAAGTAAATATTATACATACTAGCTTATTAATAGTGAAGCTGGTACGTGTAAACAGAGCTTTCCACAAGCCCCGGCGGTCAGCGATTTCAATGACTCCTCAGAGATTCACCACCGGCTCTTTTTCTCAAACTGAACCTGACTTTGACAAGTTCAATTTTTAAAATAAGGAGAAATTAATGATGGAATGACATGTAAACAAACAAACAAACAAATATTCATATGAAGTTTGATGACAATAGCACAATTACTTTTTAAGTTGCGGATGGCATTTATAAGAAAATTTTCTTCAAATTTCAAGGGCAACAACTCTGCCAATGTTATTGGTCAAATCCGAATGAAATGTATAGCTACACAACAACACATCCTAAGTAATATTGATCAATTCCTATGAAGTTCAATGACTGTAGCAATTACATTTCAAGTTACAGACAGCACAACATTTTGTGATGGAAGGACAATTAAATACATACATGACCCCACATTATTTGGTGGGGGATGGGATAAAACTTCATGCCAGGAACCATTACAAGTATGGTATGAAAGATATTTATTGTTTAAGGGGTTTAAATGATAACAAAAACTATTAGACAAATAGAAAGATCTACCTGAAAACTTCCATTGGCAGTGCAATATCCCAACTTCCAACTGAGGCATGTCTTGAACTATCATGCCAGTTTCAGTGCAGCTGTACCAAGTAAAGCCCACCTTGTATCTCTTCTTCTATGTTCATTTTGTAGTTTAAGATGGTCAACCAAAATTTATTAACACTCTGGACCGTTACAATTAGATAAACACGAGTTCGTTCATTTATGTCTCTGACACCTACACTGTTTTCAGTCGTCTGTCAAAAAATCCGTCCCAGAAATGGCCCTTTCTCAGTGAAAAGCACAGTAATATACAATATAACATTTGCAAAAGTTATTCGCTGATGGTTCCTGTCTTAATCTTGATCAAAACACATTGCTGCCATCCTATTAATACTGTAAATCCAAAGAATAGTTTGACTTTATGAACCAACAGTCACATGTCCGCCATTTTTAATTGAAGAGTTGTTTTCGAAAGGGAGAGCACTCGGGTCATCAATTTAGGCAAGAGACCAACAAATTACAGCATTTTTTTTCAAAATTGTCATTTTTCTGGCTGGAGTTGTAGATTTGTTTTTAGAGTGCCCACAAATGTTTTTCTTTATACTTGTAGACTGACTCTATGCCCATTCACCTATATTAATGGCTATATAGAGTAATGCTGCGATTATGGTATACATGCAGGTAAAAAAGACCACAAAATCATGTTTTTTGCCTCAAAACCTCGAGTTTAACAGGCTCTAAAAAAAATACTAAATTATATATTTGTTTTCTTTTGCTATCAGTTGTTAGGTAATTTATTTCAATTTATTATTATAACTTAAAATATTTGTTGTCACAGCAATTGTTGGGAAAATAATTAATATTTCGAGAACAGGTCTCTTTTTCACGTTTTTTCACATTTCCCCAACTTTAAGACCGGTTGCTATGGAAACGGAGAGGAATTTCAAGAAACGGAAAAAATTTGAAATTAAAATATGGGGTCGGTGTACACAACTAACACATTTTTATCAAAATCTGTGAGATTGCGTGGCCAAAAAAATCTGGTGCTCTCAGAGAACTGCTCTTAACATGTCAAAGAATACAAAGAATACAAGTTCATAAACATGTCAAAGAGTACATTTAGTTTAACATGGCATAGAGTACAAGTTTAACATGTCAATGAGTACAAGTTTAACATGTCAAAGTGTACAAGTTTAACATGTCAAAGAATACAATAATTACAAGTTTAACATGTTAAAAGATTCGTTCCACCACCCTCTCTTAACCTAATGATTAAGTTGCTCTGTAATCTTATGATTAAGTTGCTCTGTAATCTTATGATTAAGTTGCTCTGTAATCTTATGTTTAAGTTGCTCTGTAATCTTATGTTTAAGTTGCTCTGTAATCTTATGATTAAGTTGCTCTGTAATCTTATGTTTAAGTTGCTCTGTAATCTTATGTTTAAGTTGCTCTGTAATCTTATGTTTAAGTTGCTCTGTAATCTTATGTTTAAGTTGCTCTGTAATCTTATGATTAAGTTGCTCTGTAATCTTATGTTTAAGTTGCTCTGTAATCTTATGATTAAGTTGCTCTGTAATCTTATGTTTAAGTTGCTCTGTAATCTTATGTTTAAGTTGCTCTGTAATCTTATGATTAAGTTGCTCTGTAATCTTATGATTAAGTTGCTCAGGAATAAAGAAGTTGGGGAATAAATAATAATGTCTGTGTCTAGGGCAAATACTTTCAGTTTTTATTAGATATGTTTTGTTGGCGCAGACAAATGCTCCCCAAGGTATGTATATGTCTGGTATGGTTGTGAACAAATGTATTATAGCATCATAGTTTTATACGATGGTCTCTCCATATATGTGGGACTTTCAAAAATAAACAGGACTAGGGCTCTTGAGGGTACAGTTTTCAATATTATACAAATATTATTACATAATATAGAATCAGAATCCAATTGTGAAAATTTGATATCTGATTTATTGAGTTACACTATCACGTCCTCTCATAATAGTCCATTTTGAAACCATGGTAACACACACCCAATAACCATAAATGTCGACTATGTAATGGGGTGTATCTTTAATACTATCATATTGTTGGTTTTCAAACTTCGCCATAACAT
Source organism: Spisula solida (assembly GCA_947247005.1). Lineage (NCBI taxonomy): Eukaryota > Metazoa > Mollusca > Bivalvia > Venerida > Mactridae > Spisula > Spisula solida. Next base: position 1,865,572 of record OX365946.1, on the reverse strand, counting down.
TACATGTTGCATGTTGGATGATGTCTGCATAAATAATGTTAGGTATTTAAATAAACAAAAGTTTAACTCCAAGAGTGACAACTTCATGACGCAAAAGTGACGTCACCAGAACATTAGGAAAAATGGACAAACATAAAGTACTGTCAACAGCAAGATGATTATGTCCTCTGAATGGTATGAAATTATCATTGCTACATTTTGGAAACAGTTCTGCAAGTCGTTTATCAGTTCTAGAATGGCACAAATCCTTTCATGATAACTATTCAGCTTTGTAAGACAGGGAAGTAATAGGAAATCATATGAACGTCTGTGACGTCAGTTACCGAGACATTTTCAAAATATCAATGTTTCATGGTACGGATTCTCACCTAGATATTAGATGTAAGCTCCGGAAAAATACAAGCAATTCAACCGTCAACGCTTTACTTGTGTGACTCATTGTGGTACTGGAATGTATTCATCACCCTATATCACTATAAACGTCGTAATTCGTAGCCCTATACAAAGCACTTAGTCAGCGTTAGTGACCTTGTTTAGTCACCTGTAACAATCGGACCGCTTATTTGTTATAGTTGATATTTTTTACAGTATGTAGAAAAAGGATTCCAATTTATGATGGTATATAATTTGATTTATTTTGTTTAACCGTGCACGTTTTGTGACAATAGTCCTATTTAATTTTGAACGCCCCACATATTATATAAATATCAGATGTTTGCCTGCGTGACTGAGGCGAAGCCGACACGCAGGCAGGCATCTGATATTTATTTTATTATACCGAACACAATTAAAAGTCTAGCCAAAGTTCACTGCCATGATTATCAGAATCATAAACAGTAGACATGACTGTGCTTTCATACAGTGTTGTGTAACGTTATCAATTTCACATTCAATTTTATGTGTACGTTCATTCAAGGTGCATTTTACAGATTTTATTAACTAATATTTTTTAAGGAATTATCTAGAACTTGTGTTAGATAAGCAGCTTAAAGCTATAACTTAGCTTTTTACCATTTTTATATAGATCTATAACTTTAAAAGTGCGCCAAACGTAACGTCGCATTTTGACGTTCATTGCTGGTGACGTCATGACATCCAACATAAATATACATGTTTTGTGTAGGCCTACAGTGTTCTTAACCTGATGAAGTTGAATAATGGAATCGCGTCGTTTTGAACACAAAATTATTTGTTTTAGTTGTCTTCTTGTGTCATTCTATTTTTAGAAAATCAGTCAAAGAACTAAGATCGACGCAGTTACTTGCCCTTGCATGACATTAAAAATGTCAGGTCGATCACATGACCTTACAGTCAGTTTTCGGTCAATCACGTGTCAAAAAGGTTGGAACTGTCAATGACAATCAAAATATCTGCTTCTGGGCAATGGGACTTGTAGAAAAAAGTGAGGTATAATAAACATAAATATACAAGGGTTATTTATAATACATCGATGTTATTCCCCTTTGTACTTTTCATACTTAATTCAAGTCCATGCCATAACTCATACAGTATTGGATATATCAATTTGAAACTTCATAGTTAAATAAATCTCATTAAGTAAAGTGTAGTGCCAAAGAACCATAACACTTTTTACATGTGTTTGGAGTATTTTTTCTGTGACAAACACCCCATGGGGAGCATCACCCGCCTCTAACAGCTCTTGTTTTGTCCTGTGGACATCACCAGAATCCCACTGGAATCATTCCGCAGGAATTTTTATTCCACTGGAATTCCACTGGGCCACTGGAATTTCCGATTTGGGTGGAATTCAATTGATATTTTCTTAAGGGAATGTAGTTTCATCAAATATAAAACCAATATAAAACCAATATAAAACCAAAATAAATCCAATATAAAACAGGTAATATGGAATATATATATTTCACGAAGAGTTTATTTATATATTTTATTGTTATCGATTTTACTGAAAACATTGTCATTTTCCCTTGCCCCCTGTGGTGACTTTCGTATGTAACCTAATGTCATGAAATATTGTTTCAACTGAATAAATGATGAAATAAAATTTTGCTTTTCGAGTAGAAATGATCAATTTAGGGATGCTGTGATGTTTGCGAAATATTCTGCCTATTGTGCAATTCAATAAAATTCATAAATTTTGTATGAAATATTTGTTTAACTTTGGGACATTAAGCTATGTCCTTCAACCATCAGTAAGTGAATGTAGTGTGTTATTTGATTATAACTGCTGAATTATTGATTGAAATCAAATACTTGGCAAGAATTGAACAGAATTTAACATAATAATAAAAACTTCATTACAAGTTTGCATGGGGAATGTTATCATTGAAAGAATCTAGCTGTTTTGCTGTACCACTGTGAGCGACTGTTTGCTTTATTTGTTTTAACTTTGTTTAATATGAAATAATAAAATGCTCATTCAATATGCTGCATAATGCGGCAATTTGTGTGTGACATTAATATATATTCCAGCATATCAGTAGGTTGATTATTTTAATTTTCCGTTGTCCGAACATAACTGTCGGCATCGTCGAGTGATTGTGAATTTTCCGAACATAACTGTCGGCATCTTTGAGTGATCGTGAATTTTCTATTAATTTGAATTTGTTATTTTAGTAAGTTGAATATTTGTTTTATAACAACTGCTATAAAACTAATATTCATTTTTTTGTTGTATCCAATACTGAAATCAGGCAAACATACTGCTGAAATATTAATGAGAATGGTAATGTTTTATCAAAGCACTTATTGTATCTTTAACATTCGCCACTCAACTTATGCTCAAATTTCAATTCTTAATTATTTGTTAAAGCCTACACATTGTGAAGGTTTGCAAAGGTCTTGAAAAATACTGGAATTTGCTGCCTATTACTAGAAAAGTATTGGAATTTAAAACTGCCAAAAGCTCTTTGAATTTTGAAAACAAAATGGAATTTTTGGTAAATTTGTCTAGAATTTTATAATTATTTCTCAGTCTCTCAATAGGAAAGTAATTGTATAATATAAATAATAATGACTCTTAGTAACAGGGGTGTCAATTTTCCTGATTTATCCGGAATTCTGGATTTATCAGTCCTGAAAGAACAATGTCTTCTGACCAAAATAAAAGTTATTTGATGAAAATATCTCCAGAAATGGCAAAGTTATGGTTAATATAATCTGCTCTGAATGATTTTCTTTAATACAAACTGAGTTTATAATGGAAACAATGTCATTGAAGGCCTCTTGTTTGGCAAAAATGGTCGGCAACATACGATTTTCCTGATTTTTAATTTGGCCCTGTTGACACCCCTGTAGTAATTCCAGGAAGATTTCTTGGAAGAGTCATTGTTATTGATATTGTCTAGAATTAGTTTGCTTGTATAAGATTATAATAACACGAAAATAACAGAATATAAAATGTAGTTGAGTAACTTTCACTCCCTACCATACTGATTCATTTGTAAGTGACATTCAGATCAGCGTAGGATTATACAAACTTCTACCATTATTTCATTTGATAAAATTAAAACACTAAAATATTGCGTGTTGTTGCCGTGACGATCAAACCCAACGTTGTAGTCCTTTAGAATGGGGAAAATGTACTTTTATAAGTCCTTGAAACCTACTTAATATTTTTGAACCATGATTTAGGGGCAGATAGGGTTTGTTTGATGCTTTAATCCTTTGTTGAAAGCCCTGCTGCTTCAGGCACAAACAATTTGAACGTGTAAAACCCCACTTTTTCCGTTCTCAGTTTGAAAAATGTACAGAAGCACTGGTTTTACTATTCACACACCATTGTTTGCCTCCATCAGCCATTTTGGTGGTTAAACACCAATTAAGGCGCACCACCTTGGATAATGTTAGACAAATTTCATGACTAACCGTTTCTTAACATAGCGTTCAATGTATTACAACATAGCGTTCAATGCATCACAACATAGCGTTCAATGCATCACAAGATAGCGTTCAATGCATCACAACATAGCGTTCAATGCATCACAACATAGTGTTCAATGCATCACAACATAGCATTCAATGCATCACAACATAGCGTTCAATGCATCACAACATAGTGTTCAATGCATCACAACATAGCGTTCAATGCATCACAACATAGTGTTCAATGCATCACAACATAGTGTTCAATGCATCACAACATAGTGTTCAATGCATCACAACATAGTGATCAATGCATCACAACATAGTGTTCAATGCATCACAACATAGTGTTCAATGCATCACAACATAGTGTTCAATGCATCACAACATAGTGTTCAATGCATCACAACATAGTGTTCAATGCATCACAACATAGTGTTCAATGCATCACAACATAGTGTTCAATGCATCACAACATAGTGTTCAATGCATCACAACATAGCGTTCAATGCATCACAACATAGCGTTCAATGCATCACAACATAGCGTTCAATGTATCACAACATAGCGTTCAATGCATCACAACATAGCGTTCAATGCATCACAACATAGTGTTCAATGCATCAAAGGTGCGAAACGAGACGAAACATTTCTTCACGTAATGGTTCCTTGAACGCAGCACATTAAATTAATCAAGCTGTGCGTTCAGGGAAAGCTACCAACATCTTTTCAAGGGTCCTATATAAGGGTGGCTTTGATTGTTGAGGTTTGATTATACAGTAAAACCTCGCTAGATTAGAACCCTTTGGGGAATACAAAGTTTGGTTGTTGTACAGAGGTTGTTGCGAGGTAGGTAAAATGTATAATAAATGATACGGGTATACTTCCAGAACAAAATGATTATATTGCTTTTGTTGTTGACCTCAATATGGTTGGCAGCTTTAGAGAGGTTGTACTGTTTATGGAAAGATTTACTCATAATTCGGTATGTTCCGATAGCTCTGATGACTTATATGGAATGTGTTAATTTCCTCCCATCAGTATGTTAATTGGTCTCAGCCTGTTGCTGTAATTAGGAAGTTATTTCATCAGTTTGATATTAGAATTATTAGCATTAGCCTAAATATTATAGGGTCATTAGAATAAAACACATTCATATTATGGTTCTGGTAACATTGCAAAAAAATAGGGTAGGCCATGGTAGCGAAACATTTTGTTTTTCAAAATTATTTTATTTTATGTACTTGAAAATCAACTATATACAGATATACAGTGACCATTGAGCAAAGTGCCATAAAATAGCTTCCGGGCAAACAAATAGGGTAGGTTATGGATTAACGGAACCCCAGTATTATTTCGTCTTGGCTTTATCCATGCCTCCATGATATTCCTCATATTTCAGTGTATAATATACTAAAATTTGCTTTCCTAAATATTATATTATTAATGATTTGTCCTGGTAAAGTATTAATTTCTGCATAATAAAACTGTTGGTAGAGTGATATAGAAAATATTCATCTTCTTGGAAATTAAGGGTACGAATTGAATCTCTTGAGCTTTTCTCTTGGTCTTTTATTGTGACTCAGAGGGCCGTGTTCCTTTGATTTTGTCACTATAAAGTGTACTTTAGTCTTTGAGAAAATTAATAATTTGGGCCCTCCATTTATTATGAAGCTCTGCTATTTCGGGAAAAATGTATTTAGTATTTAGATATTAAACCGGGGAACTTTTATTGTAGAGGTATACGAGTCTTTAGTCTTAAGAAAAACTGCATGAATACTTAAGTTTATACTAATTTATTTAAGGTCGATTGTGAAACCAGTTTTTCCAACTTATATTAATCACTTTCGACACCTCATTCCTGATGTTATCCATCGCCACGGGGGTATGGGAGAAGAGAAGCCAGTTTCCTATTTATGCTGAGCGTCTAGCAAGGTAGTTTCTGGTACCATTTTTATTTGGTCTTTGGTATGACGCGGCCAGGGATCAAACCCAAGACCTCCTGCACTCGAAGCGAATATGAATACTGTGGGGGACGCCATATGATAGCCCCTACTATATTAGGAAAAAATACCACCGTGTTGGCAAATCTTGCATTCTCAGCTAATAAACATACACCCATACTGTGACCTAACTGTACCTTTAATACATGTGCCCATAGTTGTTATTTTCAAACACTGAACAAAAATTGTAAAAACTCACATTATGAAATGTGGTTTCTTGGTAACTGAACACTTCATAGATTTACACGAGATTTGATATATCTTTCCCTAACACCAAGAGTTACCCGGAGTGGCAAGCTGATGGCTCGGATGTCATCAAGAATTTGTCCCATGTAAGCAATTGTCAAGAACTGGCATTTTATGAAGTGTCGGTTTAAAAAAACTGTTTTGTTCAGTGTACCATGTGGCTCTCTTTTTGTTTATCTCTGTTTTGATTAGTTGATTTGTACTGTGAAAATCCTACGGACTTACATCTAGGCAACACTGTATATCAACAAAAGACGCTGAATCAAGACTTAAGGGAATTGAATAGAAGGAACAATGGAACAATTGATCTAGTTTGAAGAGAAAAATAAGAAAAGTAATGAAATTAGAACTAATGATTTACTTTAATTAATCATTGAAGTAATCAATCTAGCTTGTGTCTTAGGAAGAGACATAGAGAGAAAGAAAAATCTATCTGTTATTGTGGGAAAAAAAAAATTACTACGAAGTACTGGAGCTGACATTTCAGTTTTTCTATTTCATGATTCTTTTTTTTAAAAATGGTGAAATTGTGAACTAATGTAATAATGAAAGTGTGAAAATATTGAAGTGAAATCATGAATTCATGAAATAATTTGTAGTTAAAGAACCGGAATCATTGAAATATGGACAGGAATCTTCATGATATACTCAACATTTATTATTCACTATTTCAGTTAAAAATATTTTTCGATAAATTCATATTCATACTTTAGTTTAGCTTATACTAATGTATGTATGTACCCTGATGAAGGATTTGTGAAAGTCGAAATGTCACTAATAAAATTATGATAACCTTAACCTACGTTGATCGTGTAGCTATATTTACACTTCGGTGTCTTTGTTGATAATGTATTTAAGATCGATTGTGAAACAAGTTTTTTCCAACTGATATTAATCATCTCGACACCTCATTTCTGATGTTATCCATCACCACAGGGGTATGAGAGAGAAGAGTTCAGTTTCCCTTTTACGCTGAGTGTCAAGCAAGGGAATTTCTGGTACCATTTTTATTTCGTCTTTGGTATGACGCGGCCAGGGTTTGAACCCGGGACCTCCCGCACTCAAAGCGGACGCTTTACCACTAGGCTATCAAGGAGGCAATATATTCATGATTTAATGAGTTCAAGATAATTATTGGACTTCCAAGATTTAAAGATTAAAATCAACCTCCAAATTTCGAAGATAACAAAATGTGAAAATGTGAAATTGAAATGTTACCGCTGGTCTTTCATAGCTTTCAAAATGTGAAATTGAAATGTTACCGCTGGTCTTTCATAGTTTTCAGAATGTGAAATTGAAATGTTACTGCTGGTCTTTCATAGTTTTTCACTATAAGAAAAAGAGGCCATGTTCTTCACCAGTGTTCTTGTTCAATGTTCATGAACAATGTTTAATTAAATCTTCAGATAACAGGCAGCTTTCAAACACTGGCTTGTAATTAAAGCGTACAGTCTCAGACAGTCCATGAACTTAGTCTGCTTCTACTTCACTTAAATTTTTATTGACTGGCAGGTTAAAATCAATTCTAAGCAGCCATACACCTAAACTGATGGACATCTATTCTAAGTAGCCATACTTATACTATTATCAAATGTTGATCACTGAATTAATTGTATTAAATACTGGTATTAGTTGTCTGTATTGTTGAGTGCATTAAATTAAACTTTTAAATGCTTGATTTGAAGACAGATTGATGCTGCCAGTGAGTGGATGCTATTACAATGTATGTTACACGGCAGTTACAATTAGCATCTAAGTGTTGAAGGAATTTTCCTATCGCAAAAAAATGTGTTTGAAAGAAAAATCCAAAATTTGTAACAAAAGTACTATCTTATGTGAAAAGCTCTTTATGAATTGTTCAGGGCCCAGTATATGTTATTTTGTGTTGTCCTTTAATAGCTTAGAAACATTAGGAGTTTATGAATTTTGTTTCAAAGCAAATGAAACGAAACTGGAGAACCGGACATGCAAAATAATGGGCATGAGGGGAGGACACTCTATGAATTATTTTATTATGGCCTTGAAGATCAACATTCAGTTATATTTTTGCTGGTCTGATGCTACTATATTTGCTGAACCAATGGCATAAATGAACTCAATTTCAGTGAACCAATGAAAACTTAAATTAGACATCAGCAATCTTCAATATGACCAGATGTCACATGGAATAACGACCAAACTGCTGATTAAGAAAAATCCAATGGATTTGAAGATGTTTTTAAATGTGCTCTGGTCTTTTTTAAATCATTTGGTTTTGTCTTAAATGCTTGATTTTTTCTTTATCATTCAAAACCAATGCCATTAAATTGGCATGAAATGTAAAAAAGAAATATTTGAATAACAAAAATATGTTAAGGACTGTCGATGATGCCGATGATGAGTGCTCTTTTGCTGGCAGAATTTCTGTCGATACTGTACAATATCCCTCTGTGAGGTATCATACTGTACAATATCCCTCTGTGAGGTATCATACTGTACAATATCCCTCTGTGAGGTATCATACTGTACAATATCCCTCTGTGAGGTATCATACTGTACAATATCCCTCTGGTGAGATATCATACTGTACAATATCCCTCTGTGAGGTATCATACTGTACAATATCCCTCTGTGAGGTATCATACTGTACAATATCCCTCTGTGAGGTATCATACTGTACAATATCCCTCTGTGAGGTATCATACTGTACAATATCCCTCTGTGAGGTATCATACTGTACAATATCCCTCTGGTGAGATATCATACTGTACAATATCCCTCTGTGAGGTATCATACTGTACAATATCCCTCTGTGAGGTATCATACTGTACAATATCCCTCTGTGAGGTATCATACTGTACAATATCCCTCTGTGAGGTATCATACTGTGGGGTATCATACTGTACAATATCCCTCTGTGAGGTATCGACGTACAAAAACTGCATTCTGTGGTGAAATCTTGTAATATTAATATTTATTTTCACAATATTATCACTGTCGTTATAATCTTGTGTTGTTAGAAATTCTGTTATTAATAATACTGTATAACTCATTCACATAGCCTCCCATACAACACCATAGGTGGAGCTATTATTATTACTTATAGCATTTTATCTTTTGTTTCAAAATAAAACTGTTGTTTACTTATTATTATGTTACTGTGACATGCATCATATGACTATTGTGTGTTAAAATGTACAGTATATATGTTTGTTGTTTTGTCAAGAAACTGTACTGTTTACGACAATAAACTTCTGTTCTGTTCTGTTCTGTTCTGTTCTGTTGTACAAATAAGTGACACAATGATGACATCTCAACTTGTATTCTCAGGCTACCCCAAAAGTTTTTAAACATCGACACTCTTGCATGGGTCATACCAGAAATGCATAAATTTGTCAGACCAAAAATTAATTGGTAGATCATTGTAATGAACAGCCTTGTTTAAACTATTCCATTGATAGATGTATTGTTTCCCCCGGCCTTACTTGTTTTTGCTGGTGCTGCTAAATTGTTTTTCGGCTGGAAAGCGAATGGAGATAAACAAGACTGCGTTCAATAAACACTTATATCCCAGTGGAAGCCTTGTCCATCAAACTAGCTAAGTCAATCTGGGGCCATTATTCTGTACAATTGTTGGAAAGTGTTACATGGCTTTGATAATGTAAGTTGTTTATGATGGTAAATAAGTATGCCAAGTTTGAAAGCAATGCCTTCATGGACTTCAATAATATTTGAGTTTCAACAACTTGAAAGTTTCTGTTAATATTTTTAGACAGACAGGACAATCACTAAATATTAGACCTACTATATAAATTATGCCTTCTGCGTTCATTAAAAGGTGCTGGAAATTCCTAAGAATTAAATGCATGTGGACAAGTTGCCTGTCTGTAACAGATTCTGTCAGTTGATATCCTAAAGCTGAAGGTTTCGGGAAGTCAGCAACAAGGTTGTATTATTTTGGATAAAGATTATGATACACCAACAGATGAGTTATTTTTGCAACTAAACTGGATGAAATTTTCAGATCGAGTTACCCATGCATAAGTATACCCTTTGCGGAATATATTTATTTCCTTTGCGAAATCCTTTGTAGAACAGTTGCAGTACATATTTGCGGAACATGTTCCGCACACGGGTAGAATTGGAACGAAACCTGCAAAGCTTTTGCAAAGCTTTTTCAAACCCTTTACAGAATAGTAGCAGCATCTGCAAAGCTTTTGCAAAGCCTTTTCAAACCCTTTGCAGAATAGTTGCAGCAGATAAGATGCAAAGCTTTTGCAAAAAGTTTTAGCAAAGCATCTGCAAATAGTTTGCAAAGCATTTGCAAATAGAATTATAAATAGCTTGAAGTGAGTCATTTGAAAAAACCAACTTTATTGATGTCTTTGCAACCTGAATATAAAACATCAAAAAGTACATAAAATTGAAATGAACAATAACGTTGGTAATCCTTTCCACAATGGATGTGAAATATATATTGCATTTTGACCTGTGTGAGTGTATTAAAACGAAACTGAAACAAGTGTAAAACAACAAAATGACACTTTAACTTAATCTAAAAAAATAAGTATACAATATTTGCACAATAAAAATGTTGATTCCTATGAATTGACAATTATATTTAACAAGGAATTGCTATATTAGTAACAAATACCAACACAATATATGATATACAGTAGAACTTCGATGCTTCGAACTACCTTCGGACCGGGAAAATAGTTCGAGGCATCTAGGGTGTTCGAGGCATCTATGGTATCCAAGAATATGCATGGTAATAAGGTCGAACTGATGTCGGTACGTGTAAATTTACAAATTGTGTGTGTATATTGCATAATTTATGTGTATAACTAATATAGGTCTATAATTTTTTGTAACTTTATTCATAACAATAATGAAACAATATAGGTTTACCAAATTGACATGAAATCTGACTTATCTCATACAAGCTCTTCGAGTGTTCACGCGTGTAAGGTTTCTTGTTAAACAGAATATTTATAAACGAGTATAAAAATTAAGCTGCGAGCCACATAATATCATCATGTCCTGGGTCGCCAAGTTCGACTACAAATCAATAAATGGAAATGTAACAGATTCGTTTGACAAACGTTGAAAAATGATTATTTTATTCCGATTTGTTTAAAAATAAATAAGTTACAATTTCCTGGACGGCCTTCATTATTAACCATTTAATGGATGTATAAATGTTTAAAAACGTGTTATACAATGAAGTTGAACACAAACAATTGTTTGGTACAGTAATTATCACAACTTGTCGCCGACTACCCGCGTTCGGACAATGGATTTCAACAGTCAATGAAAGGTGCGAAAACTTGTATTGTTCGACTCATCTACGGGTAAATCATAGCAAGGGACCGTCCAATCAGTTCGAGTGTTCGAACTAGATACTGTTCGACTCATCTACTGTTTACCATATGAATTTTGACGGGACCGAAGAACTAGTTCGAGGCATCTAGGGTGTTCGAGGCAAGTACTGTTCGAGGCATCGAAGTTCTACTGTAATATATAAATGAGGTTGCCATATTTCAATAAAACATTAACAGAATAGTTTATGTTTGCCACTGTGTTTCATAGCACATTCTGTATGCTAGCTGAAAATAAAATGAACAAGATAACCAAAGAAAACATAAACAATAAAATAAATACCAAAGATGAACAGGAGTTAATCCAAAATAGAGAAGCGGATCCATAACTATGTTCCAAATTCAAAATAGCCCAACAACAATGCACATTCAAACTAGCCAATCACAAGAGTGGAAAATAAGCCAATCACATTTCAAGGTAACAATATATATACTGGGGGAATTATGTTTGCAAATGCTTTGCTCTTGTACTGTATTGCTGGAAACTTAGTAATTGTATACAGAATCTGTTTGCAAAACTTTGCGGTCAGTAATTCATCTAAGTGTATAGTTGCAGACCCTTTGCATCACTGAAATTTTCTTTGTTTCTATTTGCAAACCCTTTGCACCACTGTTATTTATCTAAGTGTTTATTTGCTAACCCTTTGCGTTACTGTTATATCCCTTGCAAACCCTTTGCGTTACTCTGGTACCCTTTGCAAACCCTTTGCATCAGATTGATGCAAAGGGTTTGCAAACACTTGGAATATAGTTTCTCGCAACTATTCGGAATGTGTTCCGCAAATAGATTGCAAAGGGATAAATATGCATGGGTAGCTACAAAAAAGCCATACTTGTTTACAAATCACTCAATAACCTTTTCCCAAATTACATGGGGCAACTATTTACATATAGAGACAATAGGTCATTGAGATCATTTGAACAAAGACTTCTTTCTGTACCAAAACCGAGACTTTTTCAGAAAATCATAGACATACTCGGGTGCTAAATTATGGAACTCCCTTCCCTATGATATAAGAGTATCTGAAAGTGTTAACACATTCAAAAGCAGATATCTGAAGTGGTGGTTCTCCGGTGGTCATCAAAACTTTTCTACAAACCATTTAATATGTTCATAACTTGGTACTATTCATTATTTATGTATGATAGTACATTGTTAATTTTTAAACTTAATTCTCTTTCAGCCATGTCATTACTTGTTTGCTATTGTTGTTCTTGTTAATTGTTACTATTATCTTCCTGTTATTACTGTACATTATATGTAAATATGTTAATGAGGCTCACAGGGAAGAAATTGGTATACCCAACTCTGTTGCCTCTTTAAATAAAGTATTTATTATTATTATTATTATTATTATTATTATAGAGAGATACAACCTTGTTGCCCCAAAGAGACCTGCTGTCTTACATTATAAAATGATGTCTGTTAGGTTGACATTATCAAACATTGGGGAGCTTTAATTGCTTGTCTTTACTGATCAATTAGTCTTACTTGAATATAATTTATTGTTTCCTCGTATAATATAATTATTGATGCTGCTGTCTAAGTTTGATATATTTATACGATTTATAATCAGATAATATGGGAATATTGCAGTACTTTGCAAACAGGAAAGAAATTATGACCATCCAATATTCTATATTATGTTTATTGATTTAGCCAGTATCTTGTAATAGTTGACAAATTGACCTGCCATCCTCTGGATATCAATTACTAGTAGTATAATTTACAGTTGGACTTCCTGGTCTATAATTTACAGTTGGACTTCCTGGTCTATAATATCTGTAAGAAGTACTATTAAATCTGCTAAGAATGTTTAATTTCCAATATTTACAAAGTGTTCTTCGTTGCGGAACTTTAATTCACTATATTTGGATTCTATTTAATAGTTGTGTCACCTTAATATTTGAATAAGGGAGCGAAACAATATAATATCTATAGATTTAGGTATGAAGTATTAAAAAGTCGAAAGTTAAAAGTGCAGTCACAGCTCAATACTTGTTTTCAACCTATAATTTTTTTTATTTCAAAATTAAGACTAGTAAATCTGAAATATATACTCTCAGATCTTGAGCCATTGATAAAAAACTCATTTGAATTACATTCATTTTGTGATATAGCTATCATTGAATTTGTGGTTCATTTAGGAATCAATTATAACGCATTGTCAGGATAGTTTGTAACAGCTAATGTTCAGCCTGCTTCATTTTTGCTTAAGGAAGCTAAGCTTGTCAATTTCAATATTGGAAAATATTGACATGATTTTATAAAAAAAAATTGCGCAATCTTGCTCTGTATGTGTGATAGAGCCTTTTTAACACTAAACGGTCAAATTGTAACACTGTAACTGGATAAAGATACCTGACATGCTTGTGTGCCATATCATCTATGCTGCTTGTGAAAACAGTCCTACATGTGTTTCATTGATCACCTGAGCCTGTTGCCTAACCAAGCCGCTTCCACATTGCGCTATCATGGTGCTTTCCTACACATATACAATGATACGCTGTGTTCACCGATAGCATATCGTTTCTTAACACTTCGCTAGGCGGGCTCTACCGTTTCGGTAGTGCTCGATAGCGCTTTGCTACGCAACAGTCTGCTATCCACAAGTGCTCGCTGGTAGCATATAAATTTTTCGCTTTGTCCGCTACGTAGTGCTACCATATATCGGGTAATTTTCGCATACTGCAAATTTCGCGATTTTCGGCAAAATCAAATTTTAGCGAAGCTAATTTTAGCGATTTCTAACCTCTGTTTGTTTTTTTCGCGTTTTCCATCTTGTAAGGGGTGATTAATCCAACAGGATTGTTTAAGCACAGCTAAAACCAGTATGTACCGGTTAGTACCGGCGTGCGTATTTTGTTGTCAACAGCGGGATCGCATATTATTAAAAACCAGTATGTACCGCGCATATTATATTTTTAACTGAGTGGCCTACCAGAGTAAATAAACTCCCTTGTTGTCATACGAGTAAAAGATAAACTTGTAGATCTACATGTATTTAAACACGAAACTTTGCATGAATTTATTTTGGAGTAGAACATTAACAAAACACTATTTTCGTTGTCATATGTCCGCTGGTAATAAGATATTTTCACAGGTAAAATACAGAGATATGTATTTCACACCTCGCCATTTATTTTCAATTGTTTCATACAATAGACGGGAAAATTCTTTTGTTAAATTGGCCCTTGTTTGTTTACATTCAAGACTGATAAATAAGTGATAATACGATTGTTGGTGTAATAGCATCTTTATAGTTGGTTTAGTTAAATTAGGTTTACTAAAAGCTTATGTATGATTTATACGGGTTATGTTATCGTATAGTACTAGTAATTAGTATAAACTATTGATTTTCATCACGCGTTAATATTACGACGCCGGTAGACGAAAACGAAAGTAGAAACATTCAGTTCGGACAATCGCGAAATTCTGGTATGCATTTTTCGCTGTTTTCAATTTTAGCGAATTGGTTTGGACGCGAATAAAGCGAAAATTAGGTACGCGCGAAAATTACCCGATATACGGTATTTTTAAGCAAAATGTTTCCTAGCATAGTGCTATTGAGTGCTTGGGAGCGGTTTGGTTTGTTCCTAGGTTTTCATTCCACTGCTGCCTCTTTTTGGCCCTTTTTTAGCTCACCTGTCACAAAGTGACAGAGTGAGCTTTTGTGATCACTCTTCGTTCGTCGTCCGTCCACCTGTCGTCAATCGTCCGTCGTCCGTCCGTCAACAATTGGCTTGTGTAGACACTAGAGGTCACAATTTTAGCCTAATCTTTATGACACTTGGTCACAATGATCATCTCAACAAAATCTAGGCCAAGTTCGATATTGGGTCATCTGGGGTCAAAAACTAGGTCACTAGGTCAAATCATAGAAAAACTTTGTGTAGTCTATAGAGGTCTCAATTTTGACTTAATCTTTATGAAACTTGGTTACAATGATCATCACAACAAAATCTAGGTCAAGTTCGATATTAGGTCATCCTGGGTCAAAAACTAGGTCACATGGTCAAATCATAGAAAAACCTTGTGTAGTCACTAGAGGTCACAATTTCGGCCTTATCTTTATGAAACTTGGTCACAATGATCATCTCAACAAAATCTAGGTCAAATTCGATATTGGGTCATCCGGGGGTAAAAAACTTGGTCACAAGGTCAAATTATAGAAAAATCTTGTGTAGTCACTAGAGGTCACAATTTTGTCCTAATCTTTATGAAACTTGGACACAATGATCATCTCAACAAAATCTAGGTCAAGGTCGATATTGGGTCATCCGGAGTAAAAAACTAGGTCACAAGGTCACAAGGTCAACTCATAGTAAAACCTTAGTCACTAGAGGTCACAATTTTGGTCTAATCTTTATGAAACTTGGTCACAATGATCATCTCAACAAAATCTAGGTCAAGTTCAATATTGAGTCATCTGGGGTAAAAAACTAGGTCACAAGGGAAAATAATAGAAAAACCTTGTGTAGTCACTAGAGCTCACAATTTTGGCCTGATCTTTATGAAACTTAGTCACAATGATCATCACAACAAAATCTAGGTCAAGTTCGAAATTGGGTCATCCAGGTCAAAAACTAGGTCATTAGGTGAAATCATATAAAAACCTTGTGTAGTCACTAGAGGTCACAATATTGGCCTAATCTGTATGAAACTTGGTCACAATGATCATCACAACAAAATCTAGGTCAAGTTCGAAATTGGGTCATCCAGGTCAAAAACTAGGTCATTAGGTGAAATCATATAAAAACCTTGTGTAGTCACTAGAGGTCACAATATTGGCCTAATCTGTATGAAACTTGGTCACAATGATCATCTCAACAAAATCTAGGTCAAGTTCGACAGGTGAGCAACCTAGGGGCCTTTTTGCCCTCTTGTATACATTTCCATCATCAAAATCAGTTGTCATACGCTACAAACGTTGAGAAATTGATATTGCGTGCTATCAAATGTGTTTATCATTTTGAATTTAAAATTCTGGCATTTGTTCCATGTTGATTGTTTGAATATCAATAATCTGTACAACGATCGTTACTCCATGTAGTGCCAAATCTGATGAAAAATATTATCCAGATGAAATATAAGTGCTTCACTAACTTCACTACAGTTTTACATGGTGTATTTGTGGTGTATTTGTGTTTTACATGATGTATTTGTGGTGTATTTGTTCAATTTATTATTAGTAAAAATGTCTTTAGAAAAGTTGCATACTTGCAAACGCCCTTTTTAATCATTAAAATTTACTTATTTTGTTGTAGCTTACTTAGAATGTAACATTCAGCATTTTGATTGGCCGATTGAATATAGTGCCAAGACATGACGTCATGTTTGTTAAGAGTAAAATTTGAATGATTCAATTTTCATTTAACCAGCGCAGATCGGCGTTTTCTTTGGTTCAGAATGTAGGTTATATTCTAAAAATTGTAGCTTTTCGCTATCAAAAGTTTTCTCCACCTGCAGAATTAACTTTTAAGCCTAGCTGTGCATATTGTCTGCATGCAATGTTTAGGTCATATTGGTTTACCTATAATTCTGTTCTAATGCTTGGTAACATGCACTGATCACATTTTAACAAACCTTTGAAAGACTCGTCAATACCAATCATGTTTTCATCATTGGTACCTCTTAAATGCTAAACCACATACATACACTGATAATTTCTTAGTTAAGTTTAAGTTCTCAATCAGCGTGATGTTCACAAACTCTTGATACAATTGTTCTGACGTTATTCACAAAAACTAAGACTTGAATTTCTGTATAAGACTTAGACCTAAAATGAATTGCAAAATTTAAATTGACTCTAATTTCTTTTCCAATTCATCTAAACCGCTGACATTCTGTCTGTATAGTTGTATAATGTTACCTACTGTATGCATTTGTCAGTTTTCATCTTGAATGGTTTGTGAATTTAAGGCCCCTTGGGTGGTGTTTTATCAAAGCACTTACGAAAATCTCTAACTTGCTTTCAAATTTAAATTATTTATAATTCATTTACAAAATTAATATTAAGTGTAGAAAGTGGATCTACAATACTGATAATGATCAAGGTAATGAACTCTCACAAACCTGGCTGTGGTGAAAGAATTAAAATATCCGATAGTGCTTTGATGAAACAGTACCGTATCTTGGTACATACTATATAATGCTACATGATGATGAGGACACTCAACGGTTGTAACACTCAAACACTGTCTGAATCCATTGCATGCATTTCATACAGGAAACAATCTTGTAACATGCATTATTGATATGCTTAAATGGAAGATGCATAACAAAGTAGTTCAATATGTTCAGTATAGTCGGTATAGTCAGTATAAACTGTTGTTGTAGTCGGTATAAACTGTTGTGACTCCTTGTTGCAGTCAGGTACTCTTACTATAAATGGAGCAATGTCTAATGTTGAACAGGGTGTCAGTGTACATGGTGTAGACAGTGCAGACTGGAAAAACCAGATTGTGTTCCAATGTATATAATTATATAATATTACATATTTTTGTGATTATTTAAAAGTGCAACATTATTTACTATCACCAGTGATGATTATTGTATGTTTATAAAAAGCAGCTAATATTGTGAGTAGTAGAGTGTTTTACTGAAGGGTCTCTGTAACTGTGATTGTGAAAAATATATTCTGTGAAAAAATTATTCTGCTTGCTCTGGGTGGCTATTGGAAAATTGCTGTAAAATGTGGTTATAGTATGGTCACATTTTATCATTACTTCTGATCGTCTCAGAAGTGGTACTCTGTAGTTTATGCAACAATTAAATCTTGTGGCTTTTATTCAGACTTTAATTCTCTGGATATATTGGATTAACACAATAAACTAGCAGGTATGATAGCTATAATTGAACTCAAAATAGTATTGATGTTTTTTTCCTACTCATCTATCTTGTTGTTAAATCTTTTATGAGGTCCTCCTGTATGCTCGGAATATTATATAATCCTCCTGGGATGTTTTTACATTAAAATGGTGTTATGGTTTTATAATTAAATAGCTTGCTTTCAGGATAAAAGTGGTATAAAAATAATTAATTTGTCACTTGATTTTAGCAAGGGACCTCAGTTAGTGAAAATAATTCAGTTTTTAATAAAAAAGGAATAATGTCTTCGGAGACAAGTTATTGTTAATGTATTTACACAGTTTGATAGCAATAGTTATTGTCATGCTATCAATAAAGATTTAAGGGTATTTCAAGTGACATAATTACCCCCCCTTACTTATTATATAAGGGTATTCTAGGGACCCTCCCTGACATAGGGCATTAAAGTGACTTAACCCTCCTAAAGATAGCATTATCATATTAAAGTGATATAACTCTCCTTGACATAAGATATTAAGGTGACATAACCATCTTTGCCATATGATATTAAAGTGACATAACCCTCCGACCATAGGATATTAAAGTGACAAAACCCTCATTGACATAGAGTAGTAAAGTGACAACTCTTCTTGACATAGGGTAGTAAAATGACATATCCATTCTTGACATAGGGAAGTAAAGTGACATAACATTTTTTGACATAGGTTGGTATTGTGACATAACCCTTCTTGCCAAAGGATAGTAAAGTGACATAACCCTCCTTGACATAGGATAGTAAAGTGACGGAACCCTCCTTGAGATAGGGTGGTTAAGTGACATAACCCTTCTTGACATAGAGTAGTAAAGTGACATTACCCTTCTTGATATAATTTATTAAAGTGACATAACCCTTGACATGGAGTAGTAAAGTTACGGAACCCTACTTGAGATAGAGTGGTTAAGTGACATAACCCTTCTTGACATAGAGTAATAAAGTGACATTACCCTTCTTGATATAATTTATTAAAGTGACATAACCCTTGACATAGGGTAGTAAAGTGACATAACCTTGATCCCTGACATAGGGAAGTAAAGTGACACAACCCTTGACAAAGGGTAGTAAAGTGACATAACCTTTGACATAGGGTAGTAAAGTGATATAACCTTTGACATAGGGTAGTAAAGCGACATAACCTTGATCCCTGACAAAGGGTATTATTTAAAAGTGGTATAACCCCTTTTTGGTTTTTAAAGTGACATAACCTAATCAATACATCACATAGCTTAATTATAATTTATGCATTTCGGTTTCTACCAAATAAAGTTTCTGAATTACCAGGTATGAATGGGTGATGATTGAGCCTCGTATAATGTTCCCTCAAATGTTGTTGTATATTATTATGTATTACGTATACTATAATAGAGGATGGTCTTATTGTAATCCTAAAGTGTATATGAGTGGCTTAAAATGCATGTGAAAATGATACATTTAATTTATTATTATTAACTACTTTTTATGGAAACATTTTTCATTTGTGAATCTAATAATAATAATGGATGAGACAGTCCTGCTTTTAATCAAAATCATACTTGAACATGTTAATAACTGAATAATGCAACCTCTATATTGTATAAATCGTTTAAACAGGTCAGTCACTTGTTTACATAACATTGTGTATATAAACATTGCAATTTCAATGTATCATTTTAATATACATTATGTAAAATTTTATGTAGCTTAATGAATAAGGTATTGGTGTTAACTGCCTTTTTCTTCATTTGAATTGTTAAAAACAATAAAAACACAATGTTATGATATTGCAATGTTTGTATACAAGTGGCAGACCTGAATAAATGGTCTATACTACAGTTAATGGCTATATTTGAAGCTTCAACTCATTCATGTTGGTTGATTAATTATTAATACAATATTTATGACGATATATGAGTAGCTTGTCTGTATAATGATGCGCTAATTGTGTGCATAAAGGTTGGGTTCACTGGTATAATGTCAATTGAGTAAATGCCAGCCTTATGTATGTATGTAAATCGAAAGTTGAGTTAACCAGTGAAAGAATTTAATTTGTAAAAACTTTGGAAATATTGCACATGTTTGCATAATCCTGCCCTGCGTTCAAGGAAACAATATGTGACGTACGTATCATACCTGGGAGGGACATGTGATTGGTTGAACCGTATGTTTAAAAAAACCCTGTTTTTCCCGTGAGCCAAGTTTGGCTAACCATATCCGGAGGTGGTGTGCGTGTATTGTATTGTGTAATTAAACAAAATGGCGGACAGAGGCAAACAAAAAAATGTGAATAGTAAAATCCGTGCATCCGTACATATTTCGAACTAAGAAAGGAAAAAACGGGAATTAGTGCTTTCAAATTGTATGCCGCAAACGAAGCGTACAACGAAGGATTATATCGACAAAAACCCGTGATTGTTAAACATGTTTGCAGGTTACTTTCCTTGAACGTAGGGCAGTTTGATTGATAACGTTTGACAAAAACCTTTGACAAGAAATGGGCGGGGCTAACTCTATGATGGCATCTAGTGGTCAATTAACTCCTCATTTAGTTTTTAACTTCAACAAGTATTTCCCATCTTAAAATCATCTGAATCGTTGATTTTCATTTTTTGTAACTTGTATTTTCATTTAATTAAAGGTTTTAACTAAAACAAGTTTTGAAATTGTACCTACTTACAGTGCTTGTATAGCTGCAAGCAAATATCTTGTTTCAGCAGAAAGACACATATGTATCTCCCTCCGTCCTGGGCATATAGTTTTGTCCCCCCCGCCCCCATCCACCACCCCCCCCCCCCCCCCCCCCGCCTCCATCCACCCCCCCCATTATCAGCAATATCTTCAGTGATTTGTTTGACACTTCTATTTGCTCAGTCCAGGGGCATATAGACTAAGATTTGTCGTTGTCCACTGCATAGCCACCTGTCATGTTTGGACCCCCCCCCTTAGACCAATACTGTACCCAGGTACCCCCTACCACCCATATAATGTAGAGACATTTTGCTTTGCTTTTGTGGTGGATGGAGGTCACAAAGTTTGTCTGTGCTTGTTCTCCATATGATAACTATTGGTTGTATTTCAGTGACACTTCACCTGGTGTGGTGAGGCCACTTTAGGTTGGATGCTCGTCAATGTCTTTTATTACAGTAAAACCTCGGTAATACGAGCAGCGATTATTCGAGCAACCGGCCTAATTCGAGCAAATTTCAAAGTCCCGACGAATTTGCTCTATATTGTACATTAATTTATCCCTCTAACTCGAGTCAAGTTATTACGAGCATCCGGTCTAATTCGAGCGCAGGTGTCGGTCCAATCAACAATTTTCAACGATAATTAATTACCTTATCTCGAGGCAATCATCCGAGCGAAATTTCACAACTCCGAAAAATGTCATACTAAATTTTGTTACGGTTCGTATTTTTCACACATCGTGATAATCACAGTTTATTACAATAGCGTAATCCCTAACACTTAAATTGATGTCCGTATTTTCGATCCGTTACATTAAACACGAAGTAGAAGATATTTAATTAATGAGCGTGATTTAAACTACGCATACGTTTCAGAACAAGTTCAATAGGCAACAATTGGGAACATTAACTTATACGGGAACTAGAATTATTATTTGCAACATCGTTGCTTCGAACGTACTGACTCGCACATACTTTTAAATTATCGTAAGATAAACCGACGTCCATGTAGAATCTTAAATATTTAGGCTCCGTTCGTTATAAAACTGCAAGTAAAAATCATTTCAAAAACTTTTCATTTCCCGTATTTCATGAAAACCTGCGAATGTAAGCTTACGTACAGTACAATTTCACGTGTCTGATACTGAATAAGTGAAGTAGATCAAGTCCGCGATTAAATCCAATTCTTATCAAACAACCCTGAAGAATACAAAATTCGTCGACTTTGTACAGTAGAAAATTAAATGTCAATTGAATCTACATTATGCGCCGATTGGCGAATTCATACCGCGGTATGGAACTCTGACGAAACACTACTCCCAACTGTACCGGCAATTTCTTTGATGTGCGGCGCGTTTGAAGTCAGTCGAAATACCGCCGCGTTTATTGTCTCCAAATCGTCGCGCGCGTTTCAATTGGAAACCACAGGGATATAACTCATTCAGCTAAACATCATGTCCTAAATAAATTATCATAGATAATATAGTGCATGTTTTTTACTCAATGAGCCGTATCCCTGTGCTGGAAACTGGATCGACTTTGCATCCGGGTTTTATTTTTGTGCGTGGGTGTTTGTTCAAACATGTAGGATCTATCGTGCGCTTTGGGTAATGTTATCTTTTTGCCGATGCGAACTTTTATTACAATTTTACCGTTAAACGGAGTTTAATATTTAATGTAAAAAGATTCATTACGACTTTCATATGCAATTTGTTCAATTCGGCAAATGTCCACACGATTCAAATTGCGTATAGACTTGATAAACAATGACAGTATTCGTAGTTACAACCAAATACATGTATCATACGTGTTTTCATTATAAACACAGTTACACTTAGTCATAACAACAATTCATCATAGACTTCGGATATTTCGAGCACCTGGCTTAACTCGAGCATTTGGCTTGTCCCGATGGGTCCTCGAGATAACGAGGTTTTACTGTACTTAATTTTACTGATAACCCATAAGGCAGGGGATATTAATTCATAAACTTTGCTTTGGTTGCAGCAAATAAAAGTAACTAATTTCCTCCTTTTACAATACCTACTGATTAATAACTTTATTAATTTATTATCTTTGGATGAATGAATCACCTGTTTTAGGCAATGCTTATTAGTTCATAATATGAACAAATGCACTGCATCCAGCGGGGATTTCCCATCAGGCTTTTGGATAATCTGGCTAAGGAATTTGTTTGCTCCACGGAGACTTTAGTCTATAGATCTAGCCTCTGGTTGCCATGCAGCACCATATAGGAGACCAGGCGAACACATACTTAGAAAAGAGTGTTTTCCAATCTAGGAGACGGGTTGCACAGATCAGCCCTATAAACATTTATTATAGTTTTACACTCGTCTTTTATTTGCTATTTATATTTCAATTAAACATATTCACAAGTTGGCGCGCTATGCCGTGCCACGACGTCGCGTTAACGCGTGATGACGTCGCGTTGAATGATATGACGTCATTTCCGACGTCGCTATATTGTTGTTTAACGCTATTTTTTCAATAATGTTCATGATTTGAATCAGGCTTACATGCCAAAACGTTATGGAAATATCGGAACTGTATTTAATTTCATATTGGAAAAAAAATAATTAAACAAGATTGGTTCTCAAATCTTGAGCAACAACTTACCTCTACCGGAAGTGGGACGTGAAATTCAGTCTACCGAATCATTATTCTGCATCTGGTCTGCAAAAAAAATTAGGCCATAGCCAATGTAAAACTACTACAACAACAATCACGGGTTTTTCGCATGTAGTCGTTAATGGGGATTTACCCGGCCACTGTGCGGCCGGGGATAAATCCCCTATTAGTTTAATATTTAAATTGGTTGATATTAGTTTTAGGAAAACTGGTTTAACCACATTTCTGTGTAAATGACGGAAACATTGTTGGAAAGTGCAGGTGTCTCAATCAATTCTGTCATCTTTGCTATTAAACATTATCTCAGTGTGACAGTTTTTAGATGTTAGCTAGACATTGGAATCCGTAGAAGCGTGTTTCTCTAAAGTTTTTGATTTTTTGGATGTTCCATGTTTACTTGATGAGCCTCCAATCTTGTCTTTCTGTGAAGCCATATTTGTTGTAATGGTTTCATAATCACAAAGAATGGTGCATAGTTCTGTTATGCCACTGTTTAAGGAACTTAATATTTATTATCAATCATGTTGTTGCATCTATTGGTGCTGTACACCAGGCATGATAAAGATCCGAGGACTAGAAGTCTATTTATAAAGAGCTAGGTTAGCGTACCTAGATTCCTTGTATCACACATAACTGTCTCTTCCCTTAAAGTCTCAGTTCATTGGCCAAGTGCGCAGGAAAATAACCACGCTTCTCAGGCAAACACAAACAAACAAACAATCCTGTTGATGTGTTACATTCTCACAAACAAACAAACAATCCTGATGATGTGTTATATTCAAACAAACAAACAAACAATCCTGTCGATGTGTTATATTCTCACTAACAAACAAACAATCATGTTGATGTGTTATATTCTCCCAAACAAACAAAAAAACACTCCTGTTGATGTGTTACATTCTCACAAACAAACAAACAATCCTGTTGGTGTGTTACATTCTCACAAACAAACAAACCCTCCTGTTGATGTGTTATATTCTCACAAACAAACATCAATCCTGTTGATGTGTTATATTCTCACTAACAAACAAACAATCCTGTTGATGTCTTACATATTCACAAACAAATAAACAAACAAATAATCCAGTTGATGTGTTATATTCTCACTTACAAACAAACAATCCTATTGATGTGTTATATTCTCACAAACAAACAAACAAACAAACAATCCTGATGATGTGTTATATTCAAACAAACAAACAAACAATCCTGTTGATGTGTTACATTCTCACAAACAAACAAACACTCCTGTTGATGTGTTATATTCTCACAAACAAACAAACAAACAAACAATCCTGTTGATATGTTATATACTCAGTCAAATTAGCTCTAGTTGACACTTTAATTCTGGTCATGCACTTCTCTGTCATCATTGTCAGTCGTAAGATCTCTGTCAGTTGTAAGATCTCTGTCACTGTCAGTCGTAAGATCTCTGTCAGTTGTAAGATCTCTGTCAGTCCTAAGATCTCTGTCAGTTGTAAGATCTCTTGTCAGTCCTAAGATCTCTGTTACTGTCAGTGGTGAGATCTCTGTCAGTCAACATAAGCCATGTTCTTGTTCTATGCCACCAGTTTTAGCCTGCTATAGACCTCTCATTCTAATCCATGTGCCAATAACTGATGACAAATTTACTGTATAAGCGGATGATTCGTGGGGGTGGCGGAGGAGGGGAGAGAAGTTAGTATATTTCTATGATGTACAAACATTTACGCTAGATGAAATATTCAGTAAATGAAATTTTTGAAATTTGCAAATATTTCCACGCGACTAACTTGACCAGTTATACATTATATTGGTTTGTTGCCCTATGGAACATTCAATTAAATGTATATGTAAATTAAAAACTGATTTCTTGGAGTCTTATTAAAATTGAGAGTTGAAATGGGTAGTCCTAGCTTTCTTTTTTGAACAGTCATTTGAAACCTACAATATCGAAATCAAAGATTATAATTATCTCCTGTAGTATTCAGGCCTTAATATATGACTATAGTATGCAATATGATATGAAAGAATAATGGAAGACAAAATATGAGCTAATGCATAGAGATCAGTTCAAATAAAACACAAATATTTTAGTTATTGTGTTTTTGTACTTTCCAGATTTCTATATTTTAATTACATCGAAAACAAGCATTGAGTTGTGACTTGATGTATAGAGTGTATACTCAATGTTACAGCTCATCTATAGGGCAATTTTATTGACCCGTCAATAAATACGTGATTTCACTGTATCTGCATCATAGATGAGTGATGGAGGATTACTAATCTCTATTGTGCAGTTACTGTGTAACAATGTAAATTTTGACACATCAAAAAATGCACTATAGTAAATTGTGATCGGTTTGTCAGTTTTTAATTTCTAAAAGGCATTCTTTGACATTAATATCCATGATTTTCTTGTTGATGATATAAATCTGACATATCTGCCTGAGCTGTGAAATTATTTGATCCATTTGTTACAAGTCCATGAGCTCCAGCTTTCTGTTGCCTGTAATGGAATTTGTCTGTAAAAAAAGTAATTGTGTTGACTTGTCAGATTCGAACAAACAATTATTAGATTCTGTCATATTGACTCAGGGGATTCATTTGTAATAGCAGCTAGTCACTTCCTAGAAACTTGGTACTCAAATATAAATTGTATTGACCATTTATTGGGCTGATATATATCACCCAGAAATGGTGTCAGATTTATATATAACTTTACCCTGGATGTCTCAGGATTTATTTACATTGACATGAACAAATCAGGTTGTGTATTGTAAGTATTGGCCTCATTCCTATCTATATTATCAGGGGAGAATTTATTGTAGTTCATAGTTTCCATGTGTTGGATAATTCCGATAAATGAAGTAGGTTAATTAGAAATTAATAATTGATAAATCATGGTAGAAATGCATGACAAGTGGCAGCCTGTGTGTTTGTCATCATTTGCCATCTTGTTTAATCCAGTTAGGATCTGGTGACAGTGAAGTAGCCATTTATGTGTACACAGAAGATTACAACCATTGTTTGAACAGGTATAGTTTGCCGGAGATAATAATAGCCTTTGTTTACAAATAAAAATGAAAATTAGATACATTTTCGATATTTGTTTTCGTTCAATCTTGTGCATATACACTTTTAATGATATACTCTTTATATACTCTTTAAATGAAAACTGATAACTGGCGGCCATTCGACTGTGCAGTGTTGATAATTTGCTTTGTTTGTTTATTGATAAGGCTAGAGTTATCCCCAGCGAACTATAGTGTGAATATAGTTTGTTATAGTCCAGTTAGGATATTGTGACAGTGACGTTGCAGTTTATGTGTACGCAAAAAATCACAACAACTGTCTAAACAGGTAGAGCGAAGTTAGTATGTTAGTTTAGAATTGAAATGATTGCTGTTTGTACAGTATAAGCCTTTATAATTGGTTTTACACCGTTATAGTGGACTCGTCCGTGGCGTCACTGGATTTTTATCCTGACTGGACTATAGTTTAGCATATAAATTATTGCTGTCTTTTTAAGCCTTTATAATTGGTTTTACACCCTAATAGTGGACCCGACCGCTGCGTCACTGTATTCTTCCCTGACTGGACTATAGTATGAAGAACTTGGGAAATGTGTTTTATACATATTTACTTCATGGTCGCTGGTACCCAGCTGTAATAAATGAGGGAAATGTGTTTTATACATTTTTTCTTCATGGTCGTTGGTACCCAGCTGTAATAAATGAGGTAAATGTGTTTTATACATATTTACTTCATGGTCGCTGGTACCCAGCTGTAATAAATGAGGGAAATGTGTTTTATACATATTTACTTCATGGTCGTTGGTACCCAGCTGTAATAAATGAGGGAAATGTGTTTTATACATATTTACTTCATGGTCGCTGGTACCCAGTTGTAATAAAAGAGTGAAATGTGTTTTATACGTATTTACTTCATGGTCGCTGGTACCCAGCTGTAATAAATGAGGGAAATGTGTTTTATACATATTTACTTCATGGTCGCTGGTACCCAGCTGTAATAAAAGAGGGAAATGTGTTTTATACATATTTACTTCATGGTCGCTGGTACCCAGCTGTAATAAAAGAGGGAAATGTGTTTTATACGTATTTACTTCATGGTCGCTGGTACCCAGCTGTAATAAAAGAGGGAAAACGTGTTTTATACGTGTTGACTTCATGGTCGCTGGGGGAGAGAATTGTATGATATGGTGTCATTGAACCAACAAACAAAAGCTTTTACATGATGTATATGGGACAATATTATTTCTTATCTAAACAAAGTTGTCAATTTTTCTGCAAGATATGTTACATTAATGCAAGCCGACAAATACAATCAAAAAGTCACCAGACCAAATTCATATCTTGATTAATGATGCGTATAGTGTGGGAACCATTTGGGAAATCAAGGATGGATAGTATACTACTCAAAATTTGACAAGGTCCACAATTCTTTTTGCCCTGCATCAGTACAGCATGTAGTGAGTAAACAACAGTTATAGAATTATAGTTTTAAACCACTGCATGTTAATATGTCAGTTTAGTGACTAGATACAAATAGAGTTTTATAAAAAAAATCCTCATGCCAATGTTGTCAATATATTGGGAGTCTTTCTATACAGAACTATCTGTACAGGATGTAGGCAGTTCATAGTTGTTACTGACATTGGGCCGATTTCATTCACCCCCTCCAAGCTGACAGTGGCTTTAACTCGAACGAAAGAATTGGTAAACCGTAAGCAGTAGAGGCTCACAGGGAAGACTGGGCTTGCCCAACTGTGTTGCCTAAAGTCGTTATTATTATTATAGTGATTGTCATATCAGTTTGTTTCTCCGTTCAACCATGATAACCAAAACTTTCAAGGTTTTGAAACTCAAATACGGTATTTTCAAAGTCCATCAACTTGCATTGCTTTACAACTTGGCATATTTTGACAAGTTGTTTACCATTATAAACATCTTCCATTTACAACACCATGTAACTGGCATGACTAATATTTCATTAGAATCATGGCCCCTGATTGACTTATCTACTTGTCATGGACATGGCTTCCATCAGGGCATAAGCGTTTAATGAACCCAGTCTAAATGTTTTCTATATATTTTGCAAATGTAAAAACTATGTCAATGTTATTCTTGTCACAGCCAGTTGGCTTATCAGTTACTTGGAAAATGACAATATTCTTGCTTCAATGTATGCTAATTTTCAAAATTTAGCAGCAGACTAGATGGCATTTTGATATTTGCACGTTTTCTTCATCGGTTGTGCGTAGTTTATGAAAGATGAGCAGGCTACTTGATATTTTGACCCTTATCAAATTTTGAGTAGTGTAGAATTTGTGCTGTGGAGTAACTTTCCCTACAAAGTTGGAGAGCTAATTACTAGTATGGACAAATTCACAAACCATTAGCCCATGTTGAATTATGTTTTATACAATTCACAGCAACTGAGTTTAGTCTTTTGCGATATTTTTTTAGTTTGTTCGCTGAACAGTTGTAACGTAAGCAATTTGATGCATGCATGTTGTGGGTATTTCATGAATATTTACAATTCTGTGAAGAATCTATTGTTATGTAAATGTGTATATTATTGACACAGAGATCAATATACATGTATGAAGATGTGAGTGATGGATTATCATGTTTCACTGGTCATAGGGAATTTTTTCATCAGGATTTTCATTAACTATCTTTGGAGAATCATCGTATGACTCAGTGAGCATCAGGTGAGTAGTTTATTGTGTGCATTTAATTGAATTTTACATTTAATAAATCATGGTCTATAGTATTCAATGCTTGTTTTTTGATTGATGTAATGAACTGATGCTAGTATAAGAAGATGTAAACATGGATGCATGGTCACCTTCAATGGCAGAATAAGTGACATTGTTTGTAACAGATTTCTGCATGTTGCTCAAACATTGTGACTTTGGTGAGGTTTGTTCCTACTGCCTGTTGGTTAGTTTTTGGTTTGATCTTGCAACTTTTGGGGTTGCCTTTTGTTAGGTTTACTCTTTCAACCTTTAGGCCACCTTTGGTAAGGTTTAGTCCCACAAGTTTTGGTCTGTCTTTGGTAAGTTTTTGTTTAGCAAACGAGATATAGCATAGACCTTTGGTGAGGTTTGGCCTTGCAATGTTTGGGTTGACTTTGGCATGGTTTAGTCGCAAAACTTTTGAGTTGACCTTTGGTGAAATTTAGTCCCAGAACTTTTGTGTTGATCTTTGGTGAGGTTTAGTCCCTCAACCTTTTATTGACATTGGTGAGGTTAGTCCCAAATGTTTGTGTTGACCTTTGGTGAGGTTTAGTCTCTCAACCTCTGGATTGACCTTTGGTGTGGTTTAGTCCCTCAATCTTTGGGTTGACCTTTGGTAAGGTTTAGTTCCGAAAGTTTGTGTTGACCTTGGTGAGGTTTAGTCCCTCAACCTTTGGGTTGACATTTGGTGTGGTTTGGTCCTAAAAAAAGCTTTGTGTTGCCTTTGGTTAGATTTAGTCTCACAACCTTTGGGTTGACCTTTGGTAAGGTTTAGTTCCAAAAGTTTGTTGTGGGTTTACTTTAGGTAAATTGTATGTCACTTTTAACAGTTGTATTTGGATAAGTTATCTGTTTTGTGTGTCATTCTGCTTGACATGTTTTTATTGCTCAGAAATCTTCATCTCATGGCTGTCAATGAACTATAAACTGATTGATAGTAGTTGTGTGGTGAAATAATTCTACAAAGAAATGTGTGTAAAAATAATTTAAATTATTTTATGTTTTTAATATTTCTCCTGTACATTTGTATTTGTATTGCCAATCATAATATTGTTGCGGTGTTGTTTTCTGTGATCTAATAATATCAAAACTGTTAGATTGTATTTTTATTGTTTTAAACATATTATTTGGAGAAAAGTGCATTGAAAACCAATACCTTATTCACTAAGCTATATGGTGGGAATTATTATTTAGATATATGGTGGTCAATTTAGTCATCATATTTTGTGTGTCAGAGGTATCTCCAAAACAATGTTTCGTTGGAATTGTAGCCATACAACTTTCTATGAAGGTAATGTCATCATGTGAATTAAGTTGGGTATCTGGATTGGTGTTTGTGCCTGTATTGGTGTGTGACTGGGTTGGTGTTTTCTTGATCCAATTGTCAGTAGAGGTATGGCCCTGGTGGGAGGTGCTTTGAGGCCCTATGTGAAAAGGAGCTTTGAGGCCCTATATGAAAAAGGTGCTTTTAGGCCCTAGTATGTGAAAAGGTGCTTTTAGGCCCTTGTATGTGAAAAGGTGCTTTGAAGCCCTTTGTGAAGAGGTTCTTTGAGGCCTTATGTGAAAGGTGATTTTAGGCCTTAGTATGTGAAACAGTGCTTTTAGGCCCTTGTATGTGAAAAGGTACTTTGAGGCCTTATGTGAAAAAGGTGCTTTTAGGGCCTAGTATGTGAAAAGGTGCTTTGGAGCCTTATGTGAAAGGTGCTTTTAGGCCCTATGTGAAAAAGGTGCTTTTAGGCCCTAGTATGTGTAAAGGTGCTTTGGAGCCCTATGTGAAAGGTGATTTTGGGCCCTATGTGAAAAAGGTGCTTTTTGGCCCTTGTATGTGAAAAGGTGCTTTGAAGCCCTATGTGAAAAGGTGCTTTGAAGCCCTATTTGAAAATTGGCCCAATTATAAAGGAAGTTTTTTTGCCTTATATGGGATTAGTGTTCTGGCCTTATGTGAAGTGCTTTGGTTCTGTGTGGGAGGGGTTAAATTGTCCCTGTGTGGGAGCTTTCTTGTAAATGTGTTGATAACTTAAACCTTTCCTGAATTCTCAGAATTGGCTCATGGAATAATCTCTTGTACTATAACAGCATGTTATGTAAATCTTCAGTAAATCAGCAACTGTCGAGTAGTGAGGCAATCTGTTAGAGCTCCTGTCTTCAAGATTTATTTGATGACATGAATCGTGTCACAGTGTGTCTACTCTACAGATTGTCACATTTATCCTTCACTTCATCCTTCACTAATTCTGTTTCTTCTCAATACAATCTAATAGCTGACATTTCTTACTCTATGTTTATCTCGAGATGTGTATTTTAGGAACATTGGAGCTTGTATGAATTCCTATATTGAATTCCTTCAACTTTTCTTGTATTATTCATAAAAGTTAACCAAAAATAGGTAAATGTCTATAGTGAATAATAAAGAAGAGTTTTTTCTTTACAATCACATGTTTTGCAGCCCCTTTTTCACCCTTTTGGTGTAGAGTTTTTGGCCATGTGTGTGACCATACTTATCATCTTAAGAGTATGAATGTACACAGACGTCACACCAAAAACTTATGTCGTGATACAGCTTCCCAAGTCTGACAACTGTGTGGGCAACATTACCATGATTGTGCTAATGTGACATAACTTATAGCAAGCCACAAAAAGAATTCTGTCAATTCAAAGTGAAAAACAATCATAAGTATTTATTCTTTAACCAATTTAAAGGAAACATCATCGACTCTCAAGCCACGAATAAGTGCTATCCATGCCATTTATCATGTTTTCCTACACGATATGTCACAGTTTTTGCTCAAAAATATTTAGTTGCATGGACAATACTCCTTCTCAGTAATAGAGTGTCAAGAAATTGTCTCATTAAAATTGGTCAAAGAATAATATTTATGGTTGTTTTTAACTTTGAATTGACACATTTCTGCCGTGTTGGCCAAAAATTACATCACATTACATACCTTGTGGGCAGGCTAATGATTTAAGAAACAAGTCTCTTTTTGATGCTTTACTGAACAATGATAAAACGCGAGGGCACATGATATATCAAGCACTTACTGTAAACTTTCTCCAATACTAACTTTCACATTTTGCTGATCATCGGCATATTATAGTCCGCCCAGGATAATGTGATGTTTATAAACATGAATCGGTTTGGTCAACTGTTGCAAAATTGGTTTTACAAATTACTAAAGTAAACAGATAAGGTCAGTATTGTACTAAAAACATCACTG
This sequence comes from Spisula solida, assembly GCA_947247005.1. Taxonomy (NCBI): domain Eukaryota; kingdom Metazoa; phylum Mollusca; class Bivalvia; order Venerida; family Mactridae; genus Spisula; species Spisula solida. Next base: position 1,832,978 of record OX365946.1, on the reverse strand, counting down.
ATCATCAGATTAATCCACCTTTGTGGAATATACCAAATTTTCCCGCCTTTCACATTATCATGGGAGCACTATAGCGACTACAAATTTTTGTGTTTTTAAATTTCCCACAATGTCCATAATAATGTTTTTAACACTTTCACGTTGACTTAATAATTTCTTGGTTTACAGTAACTTCCTCACTGTCAGTAACAATTGTAACATCAGTTATATTATATATTATGTTATATTTTATGGTTATTCCACTGGAATATCGCAAAACTTTAAATTTAAAAAACTTTTTGTCAGGACAGGACAGAACAGCACAGTAGAGTTTGGCACCTTTAAGAAATAGTTGGGAAAAAATGTGGGAAGCTAAGATATTAGTTCAAGGTGTTGCTGACAATTGTAAATGTAGGACTTAATAAAGAATTATTTTAAGTTAATCAGGTTGGTTTTATGACCAGTGGTAATTTCCGATTGAAATCTTTCTGGAAATGATAGATTATGGTACCTTAGTCCTTGACACGATAACATAACTTATCTTGTCACACTGATAATATCCTGTTAATGAGTTACTTTATGTTATATCTCTTTTTGACAAGTTGGTGACTGTACATTGTGTAACTTGTCCTAATTTGGTTTTCATATAATATGGTAACCATGACCGTGTTTGGCATTGATAAAACCAGTCGGATTTAGGGATCCATTCCAGGGGTGATCAATATGTTCCAGAACTTTCTGTGTAGCAATTTTATTTTTTGAATAAAACTCAAAAGCAAATGATTCTTTGTTCAAAGTGAGCCCTTTGACTGATCTTATGCACTTGCGACTTAATCACCATTCATCCAAGAAGTGCATGACATAATTGAGCCCTCACATGACACTACTCTCCCCATTATGGCAGCACCTATGCTCCTCCCCAGTATGCAGCACTTAAGCTCCTCCCCATTATGGCAGCACCTAAGCTCCTCCCCAGTATGCAGCACCTAAGCTCCTCCCCATTATGACAGCACCTAAGCTCCTCTCCATTATGACAGCACATAAGCACCTACCCATTATGGCAGCACCTTAATTCCTCCCCATTATGGCAGCACCTAAGCTCCTCCCCATTATGACAGCACCTAAGCTCCTCCCTATTATGACAGTACCTAAGCTCCTCCCCCATTATGACAGCACCTAAGCTCCTCCCCATTATGGCAGCACTAAGCTCCTCCCCAGTATGCAGCACTTAAGCTCGTCCCCATTATGATAGCACCTAAGCTCCTCCCCATTATGGCAGCACCTAAGCTCCTCCCCAGTATGCAGCACTTAAGTTCCTCCCTATTATGGCAGCATCTAAACTCCTCCCCATTATTGCAGCACCTAAGCTCCTCCCCAGTATTCAGCACTTAAGCTCCTCCCCATTAGGACAACACCTAAGCTCCTCCCCATTATGGCAGCACCTTAATTCCTCCCCATTATGGCAGCACCTAAGCTCCTCCCCATTATGACAGCACATAAGCTCCTCTCCATTATGACAGCACCTAAGCTCCTCCCCATTATGACAGTACCTAAGCTCCTCCCCATTACGGCAGCACCTAAGCTCCTTCCATTATGACAGCACCTAAGCTCCTCCACATTACGGCAGCACCTAAGCTCCTTCCATTATGACAGCACCTAAGCTCAAAGACTCAAATTACTATGTACCCAGAAAAGTCTCTGAAAAATGTCTCTAAAAAGTCCTTGTAAAAGTCTCAGAAAGCTTCAGAAAATGTGCTTGTTTCTAAGAACTGTTTAAGACTAGTCATTTATTAGTCTCCAGTTTATGATGCCAATTATAATGGTGTCCATTTCGTTTATTCATTGATTATTCAGAATACATTTTTATTGGTATAATTATGGTCCAATTTGTGCTTATATATTGGTTTTATTGTCTCATATTCACCTCGAGTGCAGCGTTCTTTCACCTAAGCTTCTGGTGCTATATATTGATGTATGTGTCTCAAACTTTCATGCACTGAACAATTTATTCATACTAATACTTCAACACCACTATTCAAAATAACTGTCTGGCATTCTGGACTATCATTGCAACAAGCTTCTGTAACCAGTTTTATAAGCCTGAACCTAAGCAGGTTGTTTGCTAAGTATTTCAGTAAAATTTAATTGTGCTAACCATTCATGTGAATGTTCATATTGTTGCCTTTTCCATTTATACATAGAATAGTATACAACGTGTGTATATAATTAAAGTTTTAGGTACCTTCTGGACACAGAAGCCATCCTGCTGAAAAACCTACAGAGCTCATGTCTGAGCAGATCCAGAGGTGGGAGACCAATTAGTAGTAAATTGCACAACAAGTTGTTATGGGGGTATACTGGATTCAGTTTGTCCGTCCATCCATCTGTCAGTCCGTCCGTCCATCAGTCCATAGATGCATTCTTGGTACGCAACTCCTCCTACAGTTGTAGCAAGTTTTCCTTCAAACTATCACACATTAACAGCCTTACCAGGTAGATGTGCGTAAAGGAAAGAATTTGCGCTGAGATGATTTTTGTCAGAGTTATGGCTCTTTTAATTTAATTTTATTCAGTATTTTTTAATACATACAAATGTAGTAAAACATTCAAGTGAAGGAAACTCCTCCTACATTTTTGACAGGATTTTCTTCAAACTTTCACAGATGACCAACTGTGACATGTACATGTGTATAAAGGAAATAATTTGCCTTGCAATGATTTTTGCCAGAGTTATGACCCTTTGTCGACAGGTGGTATATTAGTCTGCCAAATGGCGACAGTTCTAGTTTATTTACTGTCATAAGCCCCTGACTGACCATGCTGACTCAGCTTAACTGTATACACAATGAATGAATTTAGCTAAACTGCATCCAGCTGTTACAGACATTTTGTTGCTGTCATTAGTGTTGACCTTGAAGTGATGGACTCTTGCTCAATTGTATAATTTTATGATTTGGATTTATTATTCTTTGTTGGAATTATGTGTTCCCTTCATGAAATTAGTGTATTATCTCCATTTATGTTGTTCTCTGGTATAGAACAATGCAAGGTAAGTTTGTAACTTGTCTCACATGAAAACCTTGTTTTCATGGAAATTAAACTCCTTGTGTTATGTTATTTTCGGTCTGTCTAATTAATGCCAGTAAACCAAATGGCTTCTGTACAATAACCCAAGAATGCTTGATCATAGGATCATCAAACTTTACATGGATGATGGTCAGCAACAGTGGATGACCCCTTTTGATTTTGAGGTCAGTATATGTCAAAGGTCACTGTCACTGTGACCTTATATTAGCATGAATGAAAGACTATAGTTTGTTTCTGTTCAGTACTTCAAGAATGGTTGGGTCCAGGATCTTGAAACATTATCATCAGTAGCGACCCCTTTTGATTTTGCGGTCAGTAGGTCAAAGGTCACTGTGACCTTAAATTAGCATGAATGAAAGACTATTATAAGTTTGTTTCTGATCGGTACTTCAAGAATGGTTGGGCTCAGGACCTTGAAACATTATCATCACCCCTTTTGATTTGAGGTCAGTTTGTCATAGGTTGCCATGACCTTTGACTTAGTTAAGTGTTTGGCTGCCACATGTTTTACAAGCATCTCTTGTTTGTTGATGGCTTTGTACCATATACATAGAAATATTAATTGACGGATGATCAGCAGGCCTGGTGATTTATCATTAAGCTTTTTTCATGCTCAACTTGAGTATGAAATTATATTACCTCATAGAAAGACCAACAATTAAATAATCCTTACTATATCAGAAAATATCCCTCTGTTTTCTTCAAGGCGATCTATGTTTCACGAAAGTTTCAGCAAATTATGAGATATTTTACTGTTTGAAACATTTAAAGTTCAAGTACGAAATTGAGTTGAGTGTAAGAAAAGCTTCTTAATCATGGGGACTGATTGTATTTCCCACAATGCTTCTCCATCATAGAGGCATTGTAATGTTGTTGTATGACAAGTCACATGATTATGTTATAGTCCGCCAAGGATAATGTGATATTTTCAAACATGAATTGGTTTGGTCAACTGTGGCAATAGTATAGGATAGAACATGAGTAGGTGTTGTATATTTGGTTTTACAAATCACTTAGATAAACAGATAAGGTCAGTGTTGTACTCAAAACATCATTGATAATTGGTGCACATAATTGTAATCCACCTTTGTGGACTATACCAAATTTGCCTGCTTTTCACATTATCCTGGGCGCTGACTATACTATCTCACCTTATTAATTGTGTTAGCCAACCTTCAGCATGTTTAGTACCATGCTGAGTATAATAATGATCCATTTTGTATGGTGGTGAGAAACAATGTCTCCTCATCTTAGAACTAGTCAGTTGGCTAATATATCATGGATGACATCGTCACCCTTCCATCGATTCAACACTCAACATCCTGCTAACATGTCTAGTTCTTGAATTTTGTCCTTCCAGATTTTATTGAAGGAATTCTAACTCCGATACATTTTATTTCAACCGTCATAAATATGTCCTTATGTTGTCTTTGCTGTTGGGTATTTGTGATATTTATGAACGTAGCTGTTTCCGATGTTTGTCTAATATGGGATAATTGACAGGAAGCTTTATATTCAATTTCTCTTGAATGTTGTATAGTCAACTTTAAGACAGAAAAATAACAGACACTTGTAATAATTGTTGTCATTTATAGACTCTAATGTTCTGAAATATTTAGTGTCTTGGAGCAAACAGCTGAATATTATGCTGTCTGTCGGAAAATCACAACCTTTGAAAAACATTGTATGACCTAGTCGGAAAATCATAAACTTTGAAAAACATTGTATGACCCAGTTGGAAAATCCCAAACTTTGAAAAACTATGTATGACCCAGTCTGAAAATCACAAACTTTGAAAAACATTGTATGACCCAGTCTGAAAATCACAAACTTTGAAAAACATTGTATGAGCCAGTCTGAAAATCACAAACTTTGAAAAAACATTGTATGACCCAGTCGGAAAATCACAAACTTTGAAAAACAATGTATGACCCAGTCTGAAAATCCCAAACTTTGAAAAACATTGTATGACCTAGTCTGAAAATCACAAACTTTGAAAAACATTGTATGAGCCAGTCTGAAAATCACAAACTTTGAAAAACATTGTATGACCCAGTCGGAAAATCACAAACTTTGAAAAGCATATTGTATATATGACCGTCTTGGACAACAAGACTGTACTATATCCATAGACAAACAAGCACCAAGGCAAACATTTTCTAGGGTATATTTGAGGCAATCACAGTTTTCCTCCAAAGACTTGTTTATTTGGTAATTTCTCAATTCATTTTTCTTTGGCTACGGGCCTGTAAAACTATATATTTTTCTTCCAATGTACGTGGTTGGATTTGATCATTATACAAACACTACATTGTATGCAATCTTATTACACCAGTCTCCATAATAATTATAGTGAAAAGAAATTAACTGGATCCTTGCTGTAAATGTTAACAAGTTCATATTGCTACAATTTTGATCATAAATCTTGTTTATAGAGCTGACATTGCCATTATATGGAAGAATTAAGTTTATAGAGGCGTTATTTGGGTAAATTATCTAATTTCATTGTAAGGCAAACAACAGCAATTTGTGACCAGAAAGGGGGAAGGTGAACTTCTGTCTGCAGAAAAATTTGCATTCAGTAATTTTGATCAACTGTAAAGTCAATAGAGACCCTCTCATAGAAAATCTAGTTGGAATTTCAGGGGAATGTTTTTTTGCGTGGAAATATCAGTGGAATTCAGGCGGAAATTTCAGTGGAATTCTGGTGAAGATTTTCACGTGGGAGCTGTTTACTATGCACAATTAAACAATAGAAAAGAGGATTCTGTATGAAGCATGAATAGATGCTGAAAATGTAAGTGATCGGTGAAAATGATTGTAGATCACTGATAAACAGAGTATTAATGATCTGTATGTACAACAATATAATCTTTGATAATATAACCAACTATATCTACTTAATTTCACTGTACTGCACATCATCCATGCAATAATGGCAATAATTTAGTTATAACCTCTCTCCCATTACAATACATCATTCTCTAGCCAGCAGCTGTTTCACTAGTGATGAACTGCTATCAGTAGTCAGTATAACCAGCATCCTATATATAATAATTGTACTCGAGAGAGACTGTTTGCTAGCTTGTTATAATGGTAACATATTGTTATTGCTGTCGGTTAAATGTCATCATTACACGTTATGTAAGCTAATTCTTGCAGAGTGTAAATATTTATGTCTGCAAGGTTACACCATAAGGCTTCACTCATCGTGCTGTCTTTGTGATCTGGACAAGGACATTGCTTCTTGTCTCCACAAGGACATTCTATGGTTTCTATCTGATGACATTATCCTGATAGTCCAGAAAATATTTATCCTAATTGTCTCTGCATCAAATAACAAAAGAATAGTGAATGCAAACAAGAAGTACTACAAGCATAGAGAACAGCCATACTAAAAGCACAGCTGACCCAAAAGCACAGCCTGATCTCTGACGCAACAATCCCTACACGCAATAGTCCAGTCCCAAAAGCGCTGTCAACTCTAAGCCACAGCCATGTCCTAAAGATCAGTAACACAAACAGCACAGTCATCCTAAAAGCACATCTTCCTAAAGGCCACAGAATTCTAAAAATCAAAGAAATCCCAAAATCATAGCCAACACAAAGCAACGTCGCTATAAAAAGCACTACCAATCTAAAAGCACAGCCAGTCCAAGCAGTGATATAGACACTCTGTAAAGCATTGCCATTGTTGACAAGTTCCATAAGCTCACTGGAGAGCATTGCCATTGTTGACACGTTCCACAAGCCTACTGGAGAGCATTGCCATTGTTGACATGTTCCACAAGCTCACTGGAGAGCATTGCAATTGTTGACACGTTCCACAAGCTCACTGGAGAGCATTGCCATTGTTGACACGTTCCACAAGCCTACTGGAGAGCATTGCCATTGTTGACACGTTCCACAAGCCTAGTGGAGAGCATTGCCATTGTTGACAAGTTCCACAAACTCACTGGAGAGCATTGCCATTGTTGACACGTTCCACAAGCTCACTGGAGAGCATTGCCATTGTTGACATGTTCCACAAGCGTACTTTGAACATTGCCATTGTTGACACATTCCACAAGCCTACTAGAGAGCATTGTCATTGCTGACATGTTCCACAAGCGTACTTTGAACATTGCCATTGTTGACACATTCCACAAGCCTACTAGAGAGCATTGTCATTGCTGACATGTTCCACAAGCGTACTTTGAACATTGCCATTGTTGACACATTCCACAAGCCTACTGTAGAGCATTGTCATTGCTGACATATTCCACAAGCCTACTAGAGAGCATGTTCATTGCTGACATATTCCACAAGCCTACTAGAGAGCATGGTCATTGCTGACATGTTCCACAAGCCTACTAGAGAGCATGGTCAATGCTGTCTTGTTCCACAAGCCTACTAGAGAGCATGGTCATTGCTGACTTGTTCCACAAGCCTACTAGAGAGCATGGTCATTGCTGACATGTTACACAAGCCTACTAGAGAGCATGGTCATTGCTGACATGTTCCACAAGCCTACTAGAGAGCATGGTCATTGCTGACATGTTCCACAAGCCTACTATACAGCATGGTCATTGCTGACTTGTTCCACAAGCCTTCTAGAGAGCATGGTCATTGCTGACATGTTCCACAAGCCTACTAGAGAGCATTGCCATTGTTGACACGTTCCACAAGCCTAGTGGAGAGCATTGCCATTGTTGACAAGTTCCACAAACTCACTGGAGAGCATTGCCATTGTTGACACGTTCCACAAGCTCACTGGAGAGCATTGCCATTGTTGACATGTTCCACAAGCGTACTTTGAACATTGCCATTGTTGACACATTCCACAAGCCTACTAGAGAGCATTGTCATTGCTGACATGTTCCACAAGCGTACTTTGAACATTGCCATTGTTGACACATTCCACAAGCCTACTAGAAAGCATGGTCATTGCTGACATATTCCACAAGCCTACTATAGAGCATGGTCATTGCTGACATGTTCCACAAGCCTACTAGAGAGCATGGTCATTGCTGACATGTTCCACAAGCCTACTAGAGAGCATGGTCATTGCTGACTTGTGCCACAAGCCTACTAGAGAGCATGGTCATTGCTGACATATTCCACAAGCCTACTAGAGAGCATGGTCATTGCTGTCTTGTTCCACAAGCCTACTGTAGAGCATTGTCATTGCTGACATATTCCACAAGCCTACTAGAGAGCATGGTCATTGCTGACATATTCCACAAGCCTACTAGAGAGCATGTTCATTGCTGACATATTCCACAAGCCTACTAGAGAGCATGGTCATTGCTGACATGTTCCACAAGCCTACTAGAGAGCATGGTCAATGCTGTCTTGTTCCACAAGCCTACTAGAGAGCATGGCCATTGCTAACTTGTTCCACAAGCCTACTAGAGAGCATGGTCATTGCTGACATGTTACACAAGCCTACTAGAGAGCATGGTCATTGCTGACATGTTCCACAAGCCTACTAGAGAGCATGGTCATTGCTGACATGTTCCACAAGCCTACTATACAGCATGGTCATTGCTGACTTGTTCCACAAGCCTTCTAGAGAGCATGGTCATTGCTGACATGTTCCACAAGCCTACTAGAGAGCATTGTCATTGCTGACATGTTACACAAACCTACTAGAGAGCATGGTCATTGCTGACATGTTACACAAACCTTGTAGAGAGCATGGTCATTGCTGACATGTTCCACCAACCTACTAGAGAGCATGGTCATTGCTGACATGTTCCACAAGCCTGCTAGAGAGCATGGTCATTGCTGACATGTTCCACAAGCCTGATGATTAGGTTTTTATGTATCCCTATGTATCCTTTGCCATGCAACACAGTGTCAATGGATGGCTGGTGATAATTTGTCTCTGAATACCTGGTGGCAACTGCTTAGTTCTTGTGCGGGAAGGGAGGAAATACATACATATTTGATCAACTAATAAAACACTTCATACTTCTGAGCCCATATTACCAGAGATTGTCTGTAATATATTGGTGTATATTGGTGTAAGTAACATAAACATTGGTTTTCTTTCAATTGAAAGTAGATGTGCAATGCCTTAATTCATGACCTGAGTCAATGTAGAAGGTTAGTTATGGTATTTTTCATGACATTCAAGACGTTAGAAATCTAATTGTTAAGAGCTGTTATGTTAAAATGCCAAGGAAATTTCAGTGACTACCAAAGTAACACCTTTTACTTATAATAATAGTCTTATATAAGTGTTATGTTGGTCTCCCAAGGAATTGGGAAAATAGACCGGGTTGTGAACATGTGACATTGGTTTACTTTTATTAGCTCACCTGTCACAAAGTGACAGAGTGAGCTTTTGTGATCACTCTTGTCCGTTGTCCGTCCGTCCGTCAACAATTGGGTTGTGTCCTCTCTAGAGGTCACAATTTTGGATCTATTGGATCTTTATGAAACTTGGTCACAATGATTATCTCAACAAAATCTAGGTCAAGTTCAATATTAGGTCATCTGAGGTCAAAACTAGGTCACTAGTTCAAATTATATAAAAACCTTGTGTAGTCACTAGAGGTCAGAATTATGACCTAATCTTTTTGTAACTTTGACACAACAATAACTTTAGCACAATCTAGGCCAAGTTCGATATTGGGTCATCTGGGGTCAAAAACTAGGTCACTAGATCAAATCATAGGAAATCTTTGTGTAGTCACAAGAGGTCACCATTTTAGCCTAATCTTTATGAAACTTGGTCACAATGATCATCTCAACAAAATCTAGGTCAAGTGCAAGGTCACTAGGTCAAATCACAGGACTTGCATGCACTACTACGACAGGTGAGCGACCTAGGGCGCTTTGGGCCCTCTTGTTGTAATATATTGGCTGATTTGATACCTTGTAATTAGTCAGCTTCATGTAAAGTCTACATTTCTACATGACTTAATGGCTGTTTTCACTGAGTGAGGTGACAAGTAATTAGGTTTTTTTTAACTCAGAGAGACAGTTAAAGCCAACTCACCATAAACTACTTAGCCATTTAGGAATAAAACAGGATTATGAAGATGAGAACAGGTCAAAATTTGTATAAAATGATTTAATAGTTTTTTGTGCTGTACATTAATTTATGTACACCCATGCAGGGGAGTAATCTGCTATGAAAAAACAAATAAAAAAAGCTGTTAATGTTGTTTCAATTGGGTTATACGTTGTTTTATTGGGTTATATGGTGTTTTATTATATACCTAGCAATGTATTGTCACCAATACAGGCCAAATCGCGCAGTGGAATACAATGCGACAGATTGCATTTTCCGTATCATACATGTCTGGTTTTCCAAATCCGTATCATGGGTGTCTGACTTGTTATATGCCGAACATATGCCAACTTCAATGACGTCACGACGTAAACAATAGTCTTTTTATGAATGGGCGGCGCGTTATATGGCGAAAATATGCCGACGTTCATAACATCAATGTATTACTGCTGTGGTGTTGATCCGTTAAGCTGTTACTACCTCTCGTTGCTTGCGCCATACCATATCTCACCCGACCTAGCGGTCTCGTGAGATACGGCATTACACAAGCAACTCGAGGTAATACGGCCCAACAGATCAACACACTGCAGTGATATTCCGTATTTATTGGTTTATATGTTGTTATTTTATTTGGTTATTTGTTGTTTTATTGGGTAACAATTAGAGTGCTTGGTAACATCAGGGATGAAGTGTTAAGAGTGATTAATCTAAGTTCTAAGAACTTGTTTCACAATCAACCTAAAATAAATTAGTAAAAACTAATTGATGAAATTAAATCTTTACCCAGCATTGATTGGCTAAATTTACAGAGATTCGGAAATGAATTATTCATGAACAGTAACAGTAAATATACTGTTTACATATGGGCAACGTCTTGAGATAATCAGATCTAAAAGAGCCAGCATCTCCCAAGTGTATTATGCACGCACATTCTTGACATACATATGTTGTTGACTTATAATGGCACACTTCTGTGACCTCGAAAGTAGTGGTTAAATAGTTTTAACTTTTAAGTGTGTATTTTAATCTTTAGCTTTTTCAAATCTGCCCCGATAGCCTTAATTGGTAGAATATTTTCTGCTTCATTTACCAAAGTCATAAAAAATGTTCATCAGTTCATGAACATTCAAAATGGATTTATCACATAACATGCGGCTTAGCAGTGCTGTGAAGCCATGTTGGAGATATCGTTCAGCACTCCGAGAGCATGCAATAAACATTTAAATTAGCTTGACATGATGTTAGCCAATCAATGCCTTGATCAGTCCACAACGTCATGATAAAACCAGTTCATATTGTACCTCTAAATTTCAGTTGAAACATACGCAGCATACATCATCATTTTGAACTATAATGAGTGTTGTGATAAATAGAATCTTACATTCGTGCTCATTACATAGGAGTTTTGTAATCCTCTATATATTTGATGCAAAAAACTTGTAATATAATCACATATAAAGGTTGAGGACCATGTTAATTTGTTATGACTGTTTTAAGACACAAGTTAGAAATATGTAGATGAATTCATTTACAGCTAAATATGGCCTTAATTGATTATAAGATGTGATATTGATTGGGCAGCACTATATAGTTCAATTAAAAGATGAGAGAAAAATAGATACGAAATAGCCTCATTTATTGAACAGCGTGGTCTGGTAAGACTTTCCATATACAAAGTTACTGTAAAAGCTATCGACTTTGTGAGGTTTTTATATATATATAATTACATGAATTTTTGCGAAGAAATATTATCTAGCTTATTTATTATAGCTTCATTTAATCTTCAATGTCAATAAACTTCCAAATACCATGTATGACAATGTCATAATTTCGTGAACTCGATACTAAAAGAAATCATACCACTGAAAATTTTTCAAAATAAAGAACTCGCAAACATGATAGTGTATACAGTATTAGTTATACATATTGCGCCAAATAAAGCGCCAACTTCATTATCGACTTTGCACTTGGGATGGCAGTGCATGTTTTGTTTCATTGTATCTCTAGAGAACTGTCTGCGTCTTCATAATGGCATCAAATGGCACCACTTAGCCATTATTTGTCATGGATATCTAAATTGGATGATAATTGCAGATTAAAGTGATAAACAATTGTCAATTATTAAATTCATCTCTTAATTCTTACGCGATCAATACACTATTTATAAATTGTCAGCCCTAGGATTATGTCTTTAAACTGCTTTGAAATTCTGTTACACTTTGTTAGCATAAGTGAGTAGGAGTTTATTATTTATGATTTAAATGATTAAGTAGAAAACATAAGTGAACAATATGTATAATCCTGTGATGTAGCACTTTCCAACAGCTCAACAGAGTTATGGTCCCTGATTGACTTAGCTTAGGTGTTTGTGTTATGAATGTTAACCGAACCAATTTTTCAACTTTTTCAAAATAAAATATTTTCTATTTATATTGTTTTCATACCTTGCACACTTGTTTACCACTATGACCCTCCTAATAATGTGTAAGCAACCCTGACTGACTAAGTTAGTTATTATGGACAAGGCTGACAAATTTGTTCTTGGATTTGATGCCTTGAGTGATGTCAAAGTCGCTTTCACATGATATGAGCTGCACTATTGAAGTTTTAAGATAAATTCTAAACTTCTATGTTTCTATGTATGGAAAATGGATCCATCGGACAATTATGTACATAACATTTGATCTGGCGCTAATTAATCTTCGTGTGTTTTCGTAATTGTACTGTGAGACAGGTTAAATAAACAAATCTGATTGGACGATGGATGAGGTTCGATGACAGGTTCCGTGTTAATTGTTACAAGCTATGACTGTAACACTATATAGTGCGCCCTACAAGCTATGACTGTAACACTATATAGTGTGCCCTACAAGCTATGACTGTAACACTATATAGTGCGCCCAGGATAATGTGATATTTACAAATATGAATCGGTTTGGTCAACTGTTGCAAATTGGAGTTACAAATTACTAAAATAAACAAATACCGTCAGTATTGTACTCGAAACATCACTGATGAATTGTGCACATCTGATTCATCCACCTTTGTGGGATTTACCAAATTTCCCACCGTTTTTTTATACCCCCGCAAACAAAGTTTGAAGGGGGTATACTGGAGTCACCGTGTCTGTCGGTCGGGCGGTCGGTCTGTCTGTTAGCAAAATCGTGTCCGCTCTGTAACTTTGTCGTTTCTTACTGGAATTTAAAATCGCTTGGTACAAATGTTCACCACATCAAGACGGTGTGTCATGCGCAAGACCCAGGTCCCTAGTTCAAAGGTCAAGGTCACACTTAGAGGTCAAAGGTTATATAGGCATCCAAGTCGTGTCCGCTCTGTAACTTTTTTTAATGGATTTTAAAATTGTTTTGTAAAAATGTTCACCACATAAAGACGGTGTGTCATGCGCAAGACCCAGGTCCCTACCTCAAAGGTCAAGGTCATACTTAGAGGTCAAATATTCAAAGGCTCAAATAGGCATGTGAATCGTGTCCGCTCTGTAACTATGTCATTTTATATTGGATATTTATATTACTTGGTACAAATGTTAACTACATCAAGACGGTGTGTCATGCGCAAGACCCAAGGTCAAGGTCACACTTGGGCGTCAAAGGTTAAAAGCCACAAAATCCATTTTTTATGCGGAAGACCTAGGTCCCTAGCTCAAAGGTCAAGGTCATTTAGAGGTCAAAGGTTATATAGTTATGCATGTTGTGTTTCTTACTGGATTTTAAAAGATAAAAGTAACTATAAATTTAAATAATATTCCTGTGTCAAGCAGTGCTGCGGGGTCCAGTGATAGATCTAGTATTATCCTGGGCGCACTAAAGAAACATAATACCTGTTTTAATGTTTGTTCAATATTAGCATATATAAATATAGATCAGATTCAGTCTGTGACCACTCAGTTTCATTTAAACTCAAACTATGCTAATCTATTGAGAATTCTATCAAAATTGCTGACAGAATTCCTTATAATGGCTAAAATATTGATATGAAAAATAATACTGGTATGACTTAATTAGTTTTCATTATCTGAGCTACAATTTCTGAACTGTTGTGTCACACCATGCCACAGCACTTACTGATCATTTGTATTAATGTGATTGTTCATTAACTATGAATGCTGCAGTGTTTTATGACCCTTGAATCAGGGCGACAGAGTTTCAAGTCCCTTGATATTTAAATAAACCAACAACTGAATTAGAAACTTTCTGCTCTGTTAATGTTTATTTATGGCTAGGACTATGTTACTTGACAAACTAAATAAACATCATTTCATGGCTGCTGTTACTGAATTGAGAAGACATGTGCAAAATTTGCTTCATGTATTTGATTACTGAAATGAATACCATATTTATCCAAGTACAATTTAGCCACACTTTTGTCAACTCAGAATTGTTGCCAAAAATTGGATTTGTCCTTTATACAGCTATAGACATTTTTTATGCCCCGGCATCTACTGATGCGTGGGCATTAAATGATGCAGAGGCATATATTGATTGTCCTGTTCATCGTTTGTTTGTCCGTTCGAAAGTGTTAATCAAAATTTTACGTTGTTGAAATTCAAATATTTTTGTCCATAAAGGCTTTGCTTTCAAACTTTGCATATTTGTTTACCATTTTAAATACATTTCAATAATGTCATGTTCCACTAACAGAATTATGGCCCCTGATTAATATAACTTAGCTAGTTATTATGGACAAGGCTTCCAGCGGGGTATAAGCATTTACTGAAAGCAGTCTTGATCTTTAATGTCTCCGATGGGCAAAACAGGAATGGGCACATACTTTGCTGTGTTTTGACAACTATTCTTTGTTATCTTAAAGAATGTTTCTATCTATTAAAATGTAGTTTGGCAGAATTTGCCTGAGGCATAAAATATTAGTGTATTTTGAGACCTTACTGAATGTTGATCACTGGTTAGTATTTTCAATGAAATAAACATTAATGCATTAAAACAACCTGCGATGGTTACCCACAGAGTCATTGCTGAAGTTATATAGGGCCATATTCACATCCTCTCCTCCACTCTCACTCACTAAGTTAATCCATATTTAATTATCGTTTCGTCCGTGCGTTTGAGTGTGAACTCGACCTTTCTAGAAATTGGTATTCACAACGGTAAGTGTAGCTGGAGTTGACTCGACTGAGTGAGGAATTTTCGAGGGAGCGAAACGTCGACTTGAACTTGACTCCAACCAAACTCAATGGAATGTAAGTGAATACCTAAAATGGACAATCCACTCGAGGTAGAAGAATTTGAGGAGATGATTTTACCTTTTAGAATTGTCCCGAAGAGGAGCAATTCCTTAGAAAGCATGGATAGTGTTAAATTCTTTGGAAAGTTCCCCCAGCTACACTCAAAGGTAGTTACGTGCATACCGATTAAGCGCACGAATGTTGAACTAATAAAGTTATTGTATTTTCAAATTAAATTAGACAACAAATTCATATGATCGTGTGGGTTGATAAATAAATTACCATAAATATAAATTTATTTATAATTTGTTATCTAAAAGTATATTATTTCGACAAATACAGTTACTGTAATAAGTGTATTCGTATCTGGAATTAAAATTTAGTCATCTTACCGCGATGTTAAATAAATGCATGCTATTTATATATGGAGCGTAACTATGAAATTTACACACACAATTTACAAACTTGCAACTCATACCGATGATGTGCATTATTTTTTCTTATTTGCAATCATTCATGAGTCAACGTGCGGCCTCGATAGCCTGCTGTTAGAGCGTCCGCTTCGAGTGCGGGAAGCCCCATGTTCGATCCAGGGTCACTACTTGCTAAAAACGAAATGGTATTAGAATTTCCCTTGCAAAATGTCTAGCATAATAAGCGAAAACTGGCTTCTCTTATGTATATCAATATCATTGTGATGATGAATGAAATCGGGCATGAGGTGTCGAGAATGGTTAATATTAGGTCAAGGTTGTATCAACTTGTTTCATAATCAACCTAAAACCAAGAAGTTCATGCATAAGCTATAATATTTATTATGTTTTATACATGTCGCTCATTAAATGAAATTCTAGGAATTATGGCTTTCTAGTTGTTGGGCTTCTCCGGAACGGTCTGGACGATGTATGTGTAGTAATTAGTTTACGAAATCATCTGACAGTGAAGCTGCTTATAAAAGTAAACTGAATTCATCTCCTCTGACTTCTAAATTATTAACATGATATTACCTGCTTGACGGTCGGTGGAATTTATATTGACGTGATATGAGGCATTTGGTAAGGCGTCTTCTTCGATATGAGCATCCTTTATTCATTTAAAACTCGTTCGCATTGTCTTGCATAAATGTTTTCTTGGAATATATCATTGAAAATATATACGTTCATTTAACGTTAATTTCATCGAAGTTTTATGTTAACTGATCTCTATTATCTTTACAATAATCATACTCACTATTTGTGATTATTCAAATGAAGGTTTTATGTGAGCGAGTTCAAAGAAATATAAAGAATGTAGCATAAAAACCATCAAAATTATAGTTTGACTTTGTTAGTACATTTGTATACATGTATATTAGATAAATGCATCGAAACCCAACCAACTAATTCAATAATAAAGCACAGATTGTTTGTACAGTGTAATATCCTACCGAATATTATAACGGTCACCCACTCAGGAAAGTCGAGGGTGAGTTACCCATGTGAATACCAAATCTCCACTCGACCTTCACTAACTCGACCGTCACTCCAGCTACACTTGAGGCTACCTTAGGTTAGTGTAAGTCGAGTTGGAGTGGAGGACCGACATGTGAATATGGGCCTTAGTCTCCATTTAAACTGCCACATTATAACAAACTCACAGATAGGACTAAGAGTGTAAACATGATTCCAGTTAAGTGTTGCCATGCTATATCAAATAAAAAAATAAATATGTATACCAGATTTATAAAGCGCCTTTTTCCTGCGAACACTCGTTCAAAGGCACTTTACATATTGTGTTGCATCATGACCCCAGCACATACACAGGGGTAGGTAACTCTATCAAGCACTTTGTTGAAATTATGCCCCCTTTTGGACTTTGAAATGCAAATGTTAAAGTTTAGGTACATGTTTTTAACCTCTAATATCTTTACAGTGAATTGACATATTGCTTTGATACTTTGCATACTTGTTCACCATCATGACCCCTACCCATAAACAGGGGTAGGTAACTCTATTAAGCGGAGAAGATGCGAAGAGAAGTCATAAATTATGTGAAAAATTGTTAGATCTTGACGAAAGAATATGAAGACTTGGAAAATGTCTTAAGCTGTTTAAAGGATGCAGTGCAATTGTTTTGTTATGATTCTGGGTTGATATTTAAAGCAGGGCAAACAAGTTGAATACAGAAATTTAGAAATTGCACATACTAATAACTTTTGTTCTATCATTATTGCATGACTGTCAATATGTACATTTCTCATCAAGAGCTAAGTACTGTTCTGTTGTTTTATTCTCCTTGGTGACGTCTGACTGTCAAGCAGCATTTATTGATTGAAACCATAATGGTGTGAAATACAATGTTCTTGAAAGTTGGTCAAAATGTTTGTCTCTATGAAATCTAGGTCAAGTTTGAAACTGGGTCATGTGAGGTCAATAACTAGATCACTTGGTAAAATCTTGGAAAAACTTTGTGTAGTCACTAGACATCCCAATTTTAGCCTTAATCTTTATGAAACTTGGTAGAAATGATCATCTCAACTAAATCAAGGTCAAGTTCAATATTCGACCAACCAGGGTAAAAAATAGGTCACTAGGTCAAATCAAAGAAAAAATTTGGGTAGGCACTAGAGGTCACAATTTTGGTCTAATCTGGCTATATGGGTTATCTGATGTACATAACAAAGTCACTCAGTTAGGACTGTATGTTAACTTCTTATGCCACCATGTGGCCTTCATGAACAACAGGTGAGCGACCTAGGACCCTTTGGGCCCTCTTGTTTTCCAAGGTATCACCGGGTGTTGGACAAAACAGCACACCTGCTGAAAAAATTTCCAATGAAAATAAACAATTTTGGCCAGGGTGTTCAATCGGAGCGCAATGTGCATGTGCGTTTGTTTACAAGTTTGAACACTGAAACAGTCACCTGTGGTAGGTATGGTTGACATTCCAAGGTTTTACATCAAATTAAACTGACAGCTATATTATCCTGACACCCAAGGCTTCAGATGTACAATGTTCACAATGCTGTCATATCAGAATATTTATATATCATTCTACAAGAAAATGCTGAGCATAGCCTTTATTATCCAGTCAGCTTTCTGATAAACTATGACAGGCATTATGAGTGCCTCCATCAATATTTGAAACCAGGTTGCAAGATTAGACGGGAAGCGCTAACATAAGTGACAAATTGATCTTAAGCCGACACTTATGATGACACCAATGATTTACATTTAAACAGTGGATGATAGCACATCATCAGTGGTCCAACATGTTCCATTGAAAACCTTCAGACAAATGATAAGGCAGAATGATCTTTGCTGTTCCTTGAGTCGATCATGACAAGTTGTCATCAGAACATTTAGTGGCATATATTGAGAGAAATGCATGATTTAATCAGAGATCTATAATCTCTGATTTAATTACTATGTAAAATTTCGAGTTTGATTTATGTTATTATTATTGAATTTTATATACAAGTCTGAAATAAATGTCTGTTCTGTTGTGTTGGGTATTTACAATAATGTTGCAGCTCAAATATTTAATAAGGTAGATGCCATGAACTATATAATATTTCTTGTTCTATATAATTATACTGTATTTCCCCTATAATGGTCAATGAACTGTTATAATGAAGAGACATATAATGAAGACACATATATAATGACCCTTTATTGTTTTTGATAGTACATTCAGGGTTTCTAGAACTATGTTGATATTCATTATTTTATATTCGGATGACATGGCAATTGATTGGTTGATAAATTCACTGACAGAGATAATTGGCGTAACTGTATGATAATTTGTGCAGATTTATGTTATATTATTTATATTATTAGCTAATTTAGGTTGTTTTTGAAATTGAGATTGGTTATTTAGCTAATTATTGTATATACACGACTGTGTCATCATTTCTAATGTGAATTTGAAATAATTGTTGAAATTTATCAATATTTACTGATGAAATAATTTAAGTATCATTTTTCATACGGTATGTTTTGTGGCATGTATAATTGTGTCCGCCAATCTCAGAATAGTTAGTTCATTAAATTTGAAAGGATTATCTGCTCAGTGCAAACAATAAAACATAAATTGATTGCCTTTCAGAACTGTATTTATACGGTAATTTAATACTTGGACAATTGTCTTTACAATAATTACTTGAAGTTAATTGACATTATACTAATTGCCAATCAATTTCTTTTTTGTGCATTAAATTTAAACAATAAATTATAAGCACATAGTTCAATGAATTTGCATGAAATTCTTTATTAATTTACAACTGTTAACTTTCAGGAGGGGAGCCATCTCACGGCACTTGCTCTGGCATAATGTCAGTTATGTTAAATTTGTGCAAAGTTGATCTGGCATTAGTATTACATGTCAGATGTGTTGTTTGTTACTGTGTGTTTGGATTTTACTGAGACAGTCGTAAGTGTGAGGTTGTTCATGTTTTTCCCTGTCAGATTCAGACCAATGACCTAGCTAGCTCCAGCTTCAAGGAAATGTCAATTAATTGATTGTATATAATTATGTTGGCACCCTTAGGTATGTCTCAAACAATCATATTTTACTGCAACCATATTGATTGTTTGCTTTAATCAATTTTATCTCAGAATAAAGATGATATCCTTGATTATATAGTTATGAATAATTATAATTATATTGCGATAAAATAAACAGATAATAAAAGACGTGATTTGCTCTTCTGTGATTTTCAAATGCCTCCCAATATCGGCCTCTCTGAATCAACTTTCTGTTACAAATGGTTAATTATGCTTCATTGTAACATTATAACATTACAATATAATATTACTGCCTATTGTATCATGAACCCTTTATGTATACACAGGTTTTTAGTAAAAAAGATCATAAAAAATCAGACAAGGAAGGCAGCTATTCACTAAGCAGGCCAGCTAGGAAGGCAGCAATTAACAAAGCATACGGAGAAGGCAGCAATTAACAAAGCAAACAGGGAAGACAGTAATTTACAAAGCAGACAAGGAATGCAGCAATTAACAAAGCAAACAGGGAAAGCAGTAATTAACAAAGCTGACAGGGAAGACAGTAATTTACAAAGCAGACAGGGAAGCAGCAATTAATAAAGCAGACAGGGAAGGCAGCAATTAACAAAGCATACAGAGAAGGCAGCAATTAACAAAGCAAACAGGGAAGCAGCAATTAACAAAGCAGACAGGGAAGGCAGTAATTAACAAAGCTGACAGGGAAGACAGCAATTAATAAAGCAGACAGGAAATGCAGTAAATAACAAAGCTGACAGGAAAGGCAGTAATTAATAAAGCAGACAGGAAATGCAGTAAATAACAAAGCTGACAGGGAAGGCAGTAATTAACAAAGCAAACAGGGAAGGCAGCAATTAACAAAGCAGACAGGGAAGGCAGTAATTAACAAAGCTGACAGGGAAGACAGCAATTAATAAAGCAGACAGATAATGCAGTAAATAACAAAGCTGACAGGGAAGCAGCAATTAAAAAACTCAGACAGAGAAGACAGCAATTAAGAAAACTGACAGGGTAGGAAGTAAATAACAAAGCTGACAGGGAAGGCAGGAATTAACAAATCCGACAGGGTAGGAAGTAAATAACAAAGCTGACAGGGAAGGCAGCAATTAACAAATCAGACAGGGTAGGAAGTAAATAACAAAGCTGACAGGGAAGGCAGCAATTAACAAAGCAGACAGGGAAGACAGCACTTAACAAAGCTGACAGGGAAGGTAGCAATTAACAAAGCTGACAAGGAAGGCAGCAATTAATAAAGCTGACAAGGAAGGCAGCAATTAACAAAGCAGTGAGTGACAGGGAAGCAGCAATTAACAAGCTGACATGGAATGCAGCAATTAACAAAGCAGAGAGTGACAGGGAAGGCAGAATTAACAAAATTGACAGGGAAGGCGGCAATTTACAAATCAAAACAGGGAAGGCAGCAATTAACAAAGCAGACAGGGAAGGCAGCAATTAAGAAAACTGACAGGGAAGGCAGCAATTAACAAAGCAGACAGGGAAGGCAGCAATTAAGAAATTTGACAGAGAAGAAAGAAATTAACAAAGCAGACAGGGAAGGCAGCAATTAACAAAACTAACAGGGAAGGCAGCAATTAAGCAGACAGGGAAGACAGTAATTAAGAAACTGACAGGGAAGGCAGCAATTAACAAAGCAGACAGGGAAGGCAGTAATTAAGAAACTGCCAGGGAAGGCAGCAATTTACAAAGCTGACAGGAAAGACAGCTATTATCAAATCAGACAGGGAAGGCAGCAATTAACAAAGCTGACAGGGTAGGCAGCTATTAACAAAGCTGACATCTGGGTTCGATTTTGGGCTTATTTAAGGCCTCAGTTATTTTTATCTTAAGGTTTACAGGACATGATTTGAAAATTTTGCTGCCTTAGATGAGGGAATGGAAACAAAGTATGAGGTCCTTTAGGAGCCCTAGGTTGCTCACACAATGGCAGGTGAGCCACATAGGACCCTTCTGGCCCCGTTATATTTCCATTCTCTCCTAAAAAATAGCAAGGTTTTAAAAAATCCTGTAAAACTGAAGATAAAAAAAAATGTGGTGCCTGTAATGCTTTAATATACAGTAGAAAGCTATTACAATTCACATATTCTGTATAAATGAAATATTATCTGCTGATGTTTTAGGAGAGTCAAGCTTTAATATGCATAGATGAAAGTGAAACTGGCCGTGGAATATTATATAAATAAATAATGAAGTAGATAGACATAATAATAATAAAAAAATACTTGGCTTTCATCATAATAAAAACACTGATTACATCAAGTCAAACAATTTAAATTAATGCACACAACATACTAAATGTTCGGGAACTTGTATGAGGGCTGTTCATTTAATACCCGGACTATCGCCATAGCGCTGGATTGAAACATGCAATTGTAATAAAATTTTGTTTAATAAGACTTACTCACCAGCTTGATTATTTGACAAAACTTTGAATAATTTTATACAACAGAACATAAAACTGTGGTTACTACAGTTTAACCCAACAAAGGATTACCCGGCCCAGCCCAAGTCTTTTGGGAACTGTAGAGTATTGATATGGTTCGATGTATAGTTGACTATTTTCAACGGAAAACATCAGATAACGTTATGTCTACATCTACGCTTTGTTACATTTGATGTAATTTGTGTACTGATACTGTGCTTTATCCAGTCACTTCCGGCAAAATCTGCTAGTTAACAGGGTGCCGATTAAACTTAGCTATAATCGGTCACCTGGTCATGTGACTAGTGATAATCCGTCACCTTACCATGTGATCTGACAGACTTCTTCTTATATGAGAGTCGCCGTTTGCAATTCCGTGCCCGAGGGTGAGGTTTTCCTATCCTAAATGAGCTGGTGGTTGATCGGTTAATTTCTTCGACTTACCTGCGTCTACACGACGCCAATCAAGATGTCCGACGTCAGTGTTTATCGTGACGTCACGGAACGAACGTGACGTTGCGCGCTAGTTAATGAAAGAGTAACAATATAGTCCCAAGTTTGATCTCCCTACTGAGCAGATAAAGCGATTGGATAAAAAGAATAATAGGTTAGTCCCGTGAATGAAGTAAAAGTTTATCCGGCTCGGCTGCAGAAATTATTCCTCCGCCTTGCCAGATAAACTTTTTCATCCACGGCACTAACCTATTATTCTCTATTTAAACATTGTTTAGTGACAATGAGCGTTTTTTGTTAATATCGCAATGAAATCAAATTTGTTAGGAAAAACATATTATGATATCGTAAGATGAAAAAATATTCATTTAATTCTTTGACATGAATATAGCATTTGTTGCTCCCCTTTGAATGCATTTAAATGTACATGTTGACAGAACAAAAAAAGTCCATACGTCAACTTTTAACTCAATTAAACAAGCTTTTGCTTTCAATTACTCGTTAAAGTTGTTCCAGTTGTTACATTTGCAGTTAATTATTCGACTTTTTTCCAGTATTATTCAGCTTTTTTGCATTACGTATTTATGTTTTCTTGGTTCTTGAGTAATTTGGCTCTAAGCTATTTATCAATATTTATGTTGTTAAACATTAAAACAACAACTAATCCACTGTAATTAACCATTATAGGATAATTGTTTTGCATGTTGGACGTCAACACAAACTAAAAATAACCAAACAAGTTATACAAGGTTTTCGCTGACAAAATGTGGTCCAATTAAAGAAATCTGGAATTTTCGCACAAGTACTATTTTGCTCATTTCATAGAATATTATCTTATTCTGTATGTTTATAATAATAATAATAAAGACTTTATTTAATGAGGCAACACAGTTGGCAAAGCCAGTCTTACCTGTGAGCCTCAAGATATATGTACATACAATTTACAACAAATGTGAACAAATATAACATTTACAGAATGATATTTACATTAAATTTATAACAGCAGTGCATTAATTAACATATCAAATGAAACTAGACCAACAATTTATAGAACAGTTGAGTGAAGTTGATTTATAAAATAAAGAACAAAATTACATTTATATATTATGTGACACAAGTATATTACATGTTTTTCAAGTTTTTCCCACCAGAGAACCACCATTTGAGGTATGATGTCTTCAAGACAGCCAAGCTTTCTGATTGTTTTATGTGTAGTGGTAAAGTGTTTGCAGAAGACATGTCACTGAATGGGTTTTCCGATGCGCGTATAATAATTTTCACGCAAAAAAGTGTATACTAGGTTTTAGAAAAACAGCAACTATGTCTGAAACCTGAATTATGAGTTTCAATTTTCTTGCATTTTAAGTACAATTACCGATTTATGGAATTTCAGAATCTCAAAAGCTAGAAATGTGACCGATTTCTAATATGTGCACATTTATCATCACTTAAATATTTACAACAGACAAATCCGGTTACATAAGTTGTAAATTTAATTATAAAACTTTTCGAAACCTGCAGGCTACAACAATTTGATGTAAATAGACAGTCAGCAGACCTGAAGGCTTCCATACAGTCGAATCACCTTGAGTCTAAAACCTTGTTTCTTGTATTATACTGTATAGATAATTATGAAAATCTTACAAAATTGACAATCTCTGTGATTGACAATGCCTACTTCTAGCTGTTTTCAAGCAGAGCAGGTTAAAAACATAATTTTAAACATGATTAATCATGTGAAGATCTAAAGGACAATGACTGATGGTTCATCCAAACATGGAATTTTGGCAAAACGTGGTTTACTTATATATTTATATGTACACTACATAGTTTTACAGGTTTTATAAGTGTGATTAGGACAACATTATAAGTTCGACAGCTTTTTGGACCATCCCCTTCCCTGAGCAAAATAGCTGCATGGTCTACCTCTATCTATAAAAGCTGCACGGTCTATCTCTATCTATAAAAGCTGCATGGTCTACCTCTATCTATAAAAGCTGCATGGTCTACCTCTATCTATAAAAGCTGCACGGTCTATCTCTATCTATAAAAGCTGCACAGTCTACCTCTATCTATAAAAGCTGCATGGTCTACCTCTATCTATAAAAGCTGCACGGTCTACCTCTATCTATAAAAGCTGCACGGTCTACCTCTATCTATAAAAGCTGCATGGTCTATCTCTATCCCTCTATCTATAAAAGCTGCATGGTCTACCTCTATCTATAAAAGCTGCACGGTCTACCTCTATCTATAAAAGCTGCACGGTCTACCTCTATCTATAAAAGCTGCATGGTCTACCTCTATCTATAAAAGCTGCATGGTCTACCTCTATCTATAAAAGCTGCATGGTCTACCTCTATCTATAAAAGCTGCATGGTCTACCTCTATCTATAAAAGCTGCACGGTCTACCTCTATCTATAAAAGCTGCATGGTCTACCTATTTCTATAAAAGCTGCATGGTCTACCTCTATCTATAAAAGCTGCACGGTCTACCTATTTCTATAAAAGCTGCATGGTCTACCTCTATCTATAAAAGCTGCATGGTCTATCTCTATCCCTCTATCTATAAAAGCTGCACGGTCTACCTCTATCTATAAAAGCTGCACGGTCTACCTCTATCTATAAAAGCTGCACGGTCTACCTCTATCTATAAAAGCTGCACGGTCTACCTCTATCTATAAAAGCTGCATGGTCTACCTCTATCTATAAAAGCTGCATGGTCTACCTCTATCTATAAAAGCTGCATGGTCTACCTCTATCTGTAAAAGCTGCATGGTCTACCTCTATCTATAAAAGCTGCAAGGTCTACCTCTATCTGTAAAAGCTGCATGGTCTACCTCTATCTATAAAAGCTGCACGGTCTACCTCTATCTATAAAAGCTGCATGGTCTACCCTCTATCTATAAAAGCTGCATGGTCTACCTCTATCTATAAAAGCTGCATGGTCTACCTCTATCTATAAAAGCTGCACGGTCTACCTCTATCTATAAAAGCTGCATGGTCTACCTCTATCTATAAAAGCTGCATGGTCTACCTCTATCTATAAAAGCTGCACGGTCTACCTCTATCTATAAAAGCTGCATGGTCTATCTCTATCTATAAAAGCTGCATGGTCTACCTCTATCTATAAAAAAAAGTATAGGAAAATGTTCTTGATCCGCACATGTCAACTTACAGAAACTTCTCAATGTATGAGGAAAACAAATGATCCAAACAATGTGTGCATATTATCTCTCATCTTTAAGTAAAGGAGGATTCCAATTATGTTTGATTGAACATAATGGTCAAGGATTAGTGTGCAGATACAGAGCACTGTAACACACAACTGCTAGATGCATCCACTAGATGGTTGTATGCTCCTTTGGGGAACATAAAACAGTGAATGACAACGTCAAGGTTACTATGGTAACTCTTTAATTACTTACAGCCAGGATCTCACTTAATTTGTAGGTGGATGTAAAATATTGTTCTCATGTGCAAAACTTGTCTGGAAGTAACTTACAGCGGGTACCTCACTTTGTAGATGGATAAAAATTGTTGTCCTCCTGTGACAACTTGTCTGGAATTAAAGCACTGTGGCAATCAAGGACTAGCTATATTTACAGTCCATGTGACCTTAAACCGTCCAATCAATGAGCACTATCAATCAGTCATGACCTAATTACATATTCTATTTGACAAGGAAAGTAATTTGTAAATATGAATTCTTATTATTGATTAGTCAAGTGCATATCAACTGTTAAACAGACCAATCAAAAAGCCTTAATTTGTCACGAACAATGACAGCCGTCCTCCCATAGCTGTCAAATAAAGATAAAATGTTACAGTGGTCCTAAGGTCTGATGGTCTGTAACAATTGGTATGGTGTCATGAGAAGGTCAATACATTACCATATATGTACATATTTGGTCCATTTTCATGTCAGTGCTTATAAAAGTTCCATGAGGTTATCAAGATGCTGAAGAGTTTTTCAGATTGTTGACATTTTCTTCCTTCAAAGCTTATTAAATTCTTCACAGTGTTTCGTTGGACTGAGATTGACATAAGTGTGCTTGATCATGCCACGGTCACACCACAACGTATTACACCACAATGCTATTTGGCAAATACATTGGTTCACATGACTATGTTTACGTTTTTAAAAGTAACACAGGTTGAGAGCATGCTGAAGTCTACACTGGCATTTAAGCCTAAATGGTATACCTGACACCATATGATTGTACCAATATGCACTTACACTTAGATAAAGTGCATAACTAAGACTAATACTTTGTATTAGTTCCGACCAGGTCAAGAACGCTGGAGATTAGCTGATCACAAATGGTCATTGTGTAATAAGGTCATGCTATGGACTAGTTAGAAATAAGTACCTGATATATTAAACTTAGGTTATAAATTATTTGGGTATACATCCAAGGATGCTTTTGATTGATGATGTTTTAAAAAAGATAATGATAAGTGGGACGGGGAAGGCAGCACTCAACTTAACCAGCCGAGCACAATGACCAACACACAACTGAACGAGAAAATGATCCGCCAAAGTATGTCAGCGCTTTAGATAAAATTCTTGTTACAGAGTTTTTCATACGTTGTTTGAATTTAACATGGTTGTGGTGTGTCTGTGCAATAACATATAAGCTGATTAATTAAAAGACCTCAATCTTCCGCCAACCTAATAAACTCAAACAAATATCAAACATCTATTGCCTGTTATACTCCTTATAGCTAATACAATATCAAAGTCCTTGCATTCATCTTCAGAAAAACCAATCAAAAACAGCCAATTATCTAAGTCAAGTAATTAGATTGTGCTTAATTGTACCCCATGTGTTTGCTAAAAGTTTCCAAGTGTGGTATTATTAGTACATTTAGCAAGAAAATCTATCTATTTCAGAGATTTCGCAGAAAATAGTTAATGAAAAAAACAATTGCGGTGGATTCTTTGCTAGTACAATTGACAGGGATATAACATCCTCTTCGGATATCTGACTTAAAAACAGCATTAAATTTTATTTTAAAGGGTACCAATTTCAAAGAAATAAAAATTCTTTTTGCCAACGACTATGTTGTATGTGATACAAATTTGGTATACCAAAGAAGCATACATTTATGTAGTGGACCTTTAATGCTATTTCTGTTATCCAGAAGGATATTCCAAGGACAAGGATAGCCCATACAATACAACAAAATACTAAAGTAGAATAGTGTCTGATTTGATACAATGTTATATTCCCTGGTGTTATGGGTGTACTCTCCCATTGTCATGTGACCTTGTCTGAGGACAAATATAGGAGAAATTACCTCTATTACAAAGTCAACAATATCTTCTGATTACTTTGTTGCTGGCTTTAGCTCACTGAGTCTTGCAGATTTCTGGAGATGTAAGACTTACTAACTTAAGACTTTGTTACTCCCCTGTGGAGCAATTATAGGCCACAAACAATTCCTCTCCATCTCACTCGCTTCCTTAAATTGTGTTCCAATTGTAGTCCTTGTTGGCTTTTTCTCCTGTTTGTCTTGGTATTTCTCTTTTCTTGAGGTCTCCATTATAAAGCGTGGCAATTATAATAAATTATTAGTGCCTTTTCTTGGGGTATGTCCTATTTCTATGAAAACCCTTAAATGTAAAGAAAAAAATTGCTTTTCCCATGGTATGTAAAATTGAAACTGTAGATCCGGTATAATTTGCGATGGTTTTATTTCTTGTTAATTTCATGAATCCGACTTGTCTCCTCACATTTGCCATGATAAAATGCCTGTAATTGTGAAGAATATTGAGATTTTGGTGGCGATAGTCTTCATTTTTGGAGAAAAGAAATATTCTCTTAAGACAGCCCTTAAAAAAGTTAAAATGTAAAGAAAAAAATCTCTAGTTGTGTAATGCAAAATAAATATGTTTAAAGTACCATCAGGAAATGTAAAGAAATGGATTCTGGCAGAAAGCAGTTATAATGAAAGGTGAATTGCTGTATAGAATGATCAGCTACTATTTGCTTGGTCAGAAATGACGAAAATCCTCTGATTTCTGCAAGCTGTACTGATTTCTAAGACATTTGTCAATTGTGGACAATGGCATAATACAACCATTATTGGGCATAATACAACCATTATTGCTAATCACTTGTTTAATGTGTATAGATTAATTGTACACTGCCATGCAATCAAACAATTCTCCAGAGTCTGAAACTGATGCTGAATTGTTTGTGATACTCAGTCTCAAGCTGGATCTGGTATTAGAGAGGTTTTATAAGTAGTGTACAATTTGTCTATAGTTGTCTGTTGTGTGTTGTCTAATGTCATGTGCTTGGCATTTTACAGGATTTTATCACATGACTTTACTGATATGCTAGTTGATATGACAAACTTTTATGATCGCTCTTCGTCTGACATCCACAATAGAGATCATTATTTTGGCGCAGCCTATGAAACTTGGCTGCAATGTTCACCTCTGTAAATTCTAGGTCAATTTCAATATTGGGTCATCATGGGAAAGACAATGTCATGTGACCAAATCATAGAAAAACCTAGATTCTATGTCAAGTTTGCTAGGTCCATTGATAGTGTGCTGGATGCTTATGTATTTTACCTGGTATCCAGGATGGTACATGAAAATGTGACAATGTATGTTATAAGGAACTGGTTAGGATAGTTTTACTGTCTAGGAAAACTGGTTTGGTGAACCAGCCAGCATACATAACTGAAATATTGTTGAGAAACCATGAATAAAGATAAACAAAATTATCTAGCATTTCTGAAAAAAAATCTTTATTTTCATTTGTTAAACGTTTCTGGATACGTAATGCTCCAGTGTATTTAGCTTGCAGTGAGATTAATGACGCATTTCACTATCAGTATAGCTTCGCAATTCTGATTTTAATGAAAATACTGTTGCCATTAAAAGTTTTCTGGCAAGATAATAATCTTATATTATCTAGATTAAATTGATCTGTCTTTCTAATGTTTTTGCATTCACAGCTTTAGTTTTAACAATGCCATTAATAAATAGGCATCACATCACTTTTTGTTTATCTTGGGGAGAATTTCTGTTAAAATTGGACATAGTTATGCAATATAACTGCAGTGTTGCAGTTCTGGCTCTAAATGGTTGAACATTTTTAGGACTTCACCTGATGTGAAGTGTGATTAAAGCTGTATTGCAACCAGCATCTTACTACTACAGTATACTGTTTGATTCATAATGGAGGACTGATAAATGTTAATAAAAAGTACTTGTTTGCGGGGCAAATATATATATATACAAAAAAATCTTGAATTTTTTGGAAAAATCATGAAATAAAAGTTACACGAAAATTAAGTGATTTATAGTATTGCGTCCTATTGATAATTTATTTATCATTGTTATAACTGAAGCTGAAGTATATAATATATTGCAGCCATTGTCTGTTTGTTATAATGGCTGTTCTCGGAATATCTCAAGGCCAAGAATGAGTATTTGTATCGTAACTGCTATAATTGTGCAACAATCTATTAGAATCTTTAGGCGGTTACAAGATATAGTAATGTGGCAATGTCTGTGTAAAGTGTGAGAATCAGCCGACGGGGTATTCCGTGTTCTCACTGCCACTGTCGGGGAAAGATAGACCTGGTTAACTATTTGTGAAGAAATATTGAGTAACTGCCATCCATTCAGGAAGTGATTGGGTTTTATTCCATGAAAATAGAGTACATTTTAGTTAGAATTACAACCCTGTTAACAATGGTGAATTATGTTCCAAACAACACAACCATGTTAACACTGTTGAATTATGTTCCAAACAACACAACCATGTTAACACTGTTGAATTATGTTCCAAACAACATAACCATGTTAACAATGATGAATTATGTTCCAAACAACACAACCATGTTAACAATGGTGAATTATGTTCCAAACAACACAACCATGTTAACAATGGTGAATTATGTTCCAAACAACACAACCATGTTAACACTGGTGAATTATGTTCCAAACAACACAACCATGTTAACACTGTTGAATTATGTTCCAAACAACACAACCATGTTAACAATGGTGAATTATGTTCCAAACAACACAACCATCCCCTGTGAAATGAACTGTTACAGTTCATGAATTTTTCATGAAATATACATGAATAGTTCATTTCCATATATCATGAAAAATTCATAAAAAATCCGTGAACTCTAAATGAGACTTTTCTTGAAGTGACCATGAAATATTGATTCATGAACTGGGCATGGTTCATGAACAGGGCATGAGTCATACCATCAAGGCTTTTTTAAGTACTAATCATGCACAGATGTTCTTCAATAAATCATGAACTGTTGAAGGACAAACTGATTTTATGTACAGTTCATGAAAATAAATGTTCATGAACAATTTATGAACTTTTTGCTATATATCTCTATTGTCTCATTTAGACTTCATATTTTGGACATGAACTGTTCATGATTACAAATTTCATGAAAATTTCAAGGAAAGACATATTTTATGTACAGTTCCAGAAGATAAATGTATTCATGAACAACACATGAAATAAACTAAGTGTATCAAAATGCATAAAATGAAGCTCTAGTGTGTGTATGAAGACTTAAGTCCAACATGTGTTTTAAGTATAAATAGTAAATATATTATTGGTACTGTGAATGATTGCCTCATGATATTAAAAATAAGAAAAGAATCATTGTGTATGTATATTCATGTTCATAAAAGTTGCAAATCGGGAACATAGCTGAAGGATGATGTACGTGCCTGAATATCAGATGAAACCTACTGGAACATTGTTATTTTATCATTACAATTGTTTGCCTCAATCAGATTAATAGTTTAGCTACCTTTTGTACCTTTTGCAACATGATTTTCTATTCACATTGTTGTTTTGAACAGTTTGAGTATATTTTATTTGGTTTATCTCATTTTCATATTTACATGCATGCTCAATAGCTTTTCAAAGACTACACTAACAGAGTTTAAAACTACCAACTATTCAATTTACAAAAATCAGCAATTAATAAATATTACATTTATTTATGACAATATACAGTAACCTTATATGATATAAATAAATAAACATACAAAAAAGACGCATTGTTTCTTGAACACTTCATGAACACTTCATGAATACTAATACTTAATACCTCATGCTAGGCGTACCCCACCCACTTGCTAATTTGTTTTCCTATATTTTTCACACAATTATTCTTAAAATTAGATATTTAAAGTCACACAAGATACTTTTAAACTTGACATGCTTAACTCTGCAACTTACCTTTTATAAGATCACATATTAAGATAAAACCACCCATTAAAATTTGTCAAACATCAGCACATGTCATTGCTGTCAGCCATTTTGAAAATCTGTGATGTCGTCAACATGTGACAGGAAGTCAATTTTCATGAATATTTTAAAAACTGTTCATGAATTAATTGATAGACAGGTCAGGAATGGTTTAAGAACAGTCTAGAAATAATTGTTCATGAAATGTTCATCAGGTACTTTTTATGGCTGGATCAAGGACAGTTAATGAACTCTTAAGTATCCATCAAAAATTCATGAACACTTTTTAAGAACAGTTCATGTCCAAAAGTTCATGAACCAGGTTCAAGAACTTATCAGTACCTGGTCATGAACAGTTCTTGATTAGAGTCAAGTGTCCATGAAATCATGAACTACATTTCGCAGGGGATGTTAACACTGGTGAATTATGTTCCAAACAACACAACCATGTTAACAATGGTGAATTATGTTCCAAACATCACAACCATGTTAACACTGGTGAATTATGTTCCAAACAACAGAACCATGTTAACAATGGTGAATTATGTTCCAAACAAACGTACGTGTTCTCCCTAATCACCTAATCGGCTTCTAGATTTAGTGTAGTAATATCATTTGCAATAACCTCCCTTTATGACAATATGATAATTTCAAGGGCCATGCAGTGTGTCATTCAGTGGGGGTCAGTGTTTTTAGGGTTGCTTTAAGGATCCTTTTAAGCTCGACTTTTCGAAGAAAAAACGTCAAGCTATTGTCATGAAGGAATGTCTGCTTCTGTGTTGGTTAAGTTTATTGTTAGAGTCATTTTTTTCATAGACTATCAAAGGTATCTGCTTGAAACTCAGCATAGTTATTCACAATCACAAGGGGAGTCCATACTGTTAAAGCTGGTTACTCTGTGACCTATATTAATGGAGTTATCTGCCCTTGTTTGGAATTGTTTACACATAAACTGAACTTTCTCAAACACTATCAAAGCTTTCAACTTGAAAGTCAATACACTTGTGGAATGTGATGAGCTGCATCTACTGTCAAGAGGAAACAACTCTATTCAGCATTTTATTGGAGTTATTCCCCTTTTCTGACTTTGAATTTGTACACATCAATTTCTTAAGGACTATCAATGGAATCCACTAGAAACTCAACTTGGTTATTCACCATCACAAGTGGAGTCCATACTGACCAGGCTGGTAACCCTGTGACCTATATTTATGAGTTATCTGCCCTTGTTACTCTTAAAATTTTCACGCAGAGATGAGCAAGGGTATGATCAAGTACGAGAAAGTCGAGCGTCCAGCTCTTGTAGGCAGTGCTCTTGTTGTTGATACTTATGGTATGTTCTGTGTCTGTCTCCTGGGTAGGTGCTACCTCGGTATGTTCTGTGTCTGTCGACTGGGTAGGTGCTACCTCGGTATGTTCTGTGTCTGTCTCCTGTGTAGGTGCTGCCCCGGTATGTTCTGTGTCTGTCTCCTGTGTAGGTGCTGCCCCGGTATGTTCTGTGTCTGTCTCCTGGGTAGGTGCTGTCCCGGTATGTTCTGTGTCTGTCTCCTGGGTAGGTGCTACCTCGGTATGTTCTGTGTCTGTCTCCTGGGTAGGTGCTACCTCGGTATGTTCTGTGTCTGTCTCCTGGGTAGGTGCTGCCTCGGTATGTTCTGTGTCTGTCTCCTGGGTAGGTGCTACCTCGGTATGTTCTGTGTCTGTCTCCTGGGTAGGTGCTGCCCCGGTATGTTCTGTGTCTGTCTCCTGGGTAGGTGCTGCCCCGGTATGTTCTGTGTCTGTCTCCTGGGTAGGTGCTGCCCCGGTATGTTCTGTGTCTGTCTCCTGGGTAGGTGCTGTCCCGGTATGTTCTGTGTCTGTCTCCTGGGTAGGTGCTGTCCCGGTATGTTCTGTGTCTGTCTCCTGGGTAGGTGCTACCTCGGTATGTTCTGTGTCTGTCTCCTGGGTAGGTGCTGCCCCGGTATGTTCTGTGTCTGTCTCCTGGGTAGGTGCTGCCCCGGTATGTTCTGTGTCTGTCTCCTGGGTAGGTGCTGCCCCGGTATGTTCTGTGTCTGTCTCCTGGGTAGGTGCTGCCCCGGTATGTTCTGTGTCTGTCTCCTGGGTAGGTGCTACCTCGGTATGTTCTGTGTCTGTCTCCTGGGTAGGTGCTGCCTCGGTATGTTCTGTGTCTGTCTCCTGGGTAGGTGCTGCCACGGTATGTTCTGTGTCTGTCTCTTGGGTAGGTGCTGCCCATGTATGTTCTGTGTCTGTCTCCTGGGTAGGTGCTGCCCCGGTATGTTCTGTGTCTGTCTCCTGGATAGGTGCTGCCCCGGTATGTTCTGTGTCAATCTCCTGTGTAGGTGCTGCCCCGGTATGTTCTGTGTCTGTCTCCTGGGTAGGTGCTGCCTCGGTATGTTCTGTGTCTGTCTCCTGGGTAGGTGCTGCCCCGGTATGTTCTGTGTCAATCTCCTGTGTAGGTGCTGCCCCGGTATGTTCTGTGTCTGTCTCCTGGGTAGGTGCTGCCTCTGCTTCTTTGTGGCTTTGAATTGTCTGTGCATTACAGCTGATATTTAATAATTATCAGGTTTGTTTCCATTTAGCTCAAAGGTATGAAGATCTATACCTGGTCCTGTTTTTAGACCTTGTATTTTTATAAGCATAATTGAGTATAATTTACAGAACATTATACTTGTATTCTTAGTGCCAGTTTATAACCATGGACTATTGTTTGCTTGTTTGTGAAGCACCTTAGATGTTTTTATGGAGCCATTAACTGGGTTATAATAGGAAATGGCCACATGTGGTGATTACTGTTGTAACAATGTCTTGGAGTAGTGTTTTTTTGTTGTGGACAAACATAATAAAGCAATAAATGGTTCCTAGGTAAAGGTCAGTGTACATTTTATGTTACTATATTAGGTGGTAGGGCTGTTTTTTATACATCAAGAAATAAAAGTATTGAAACATGTGTGGGTATTGATGAATCTAAGAGTTTGGTCACCTTGAGAAATTAGACGAAGACAAAGTGAAGCTCTCATTTAGCTCTCTGTTCATTTTATGTCGAATAAATATATATATCTATCATTGTGTTACTACTGTTCTTTTGACTGTCAAATCAATGAACACACTGTTTAATGATTAAAATACAAAAAGCACTATTTGATTCAAAACACTAAAAGCATTATTTGATAATTAGATACTGAAAGTACAATTTGATAATTGAAACATTGAAAACACTATTTGACCATGAAAATACTGAAAGCGTTGTGTGACAATGAAAACACTATTAAATTATCAAGCCCTGAAAGCACTAATTGATATTCAAAACCCTGAAAGCACTTTTGATAATCAAATACTAAAAGTTCTATTTGAATCAAAATACTAAAAGCACTATTTGATAATTAAAACACTTAATGCACCTTTTGATATTTGTGTGAGACACTGAAAACATTGTGCAACAATGAAAACACTATTTTATAATCAAGCACTAAAAGCTCTATTTGATACCGTATAGCTGGTTATTTCTGCGGGGTGGAAATTTCTGCCATTCTGCGGTCCAAGATTAAATCGCAGAATTAAATCCACGCAGAATAATATCATCCGTAAAAATTAATGAACCAGAATAAAATCGCCGATTTCAACAAAATCTTTGTCCGCCGAAATGTCCGAAGCTTTTCGAATACTGATTCTCGGTAAGGTATCATTATGGGCTATTATCGCTGTAATCATCTCATCGGCGTGATACACATACTTAATTTAAATGTATGCTAATCTGAGCGTCATTCAATAGAATATTGTTTACGAATTAATCGTTAAAACGTCTCAGTTTTATATATATGATTGTTATTTGTATAACGGTTTGTGTACATGTAATGGATCGGACAATAAACTATGAAACTACTATATATATAAGTGAAACCACGCACGTTAATTTGATAAACCTTCGTGGTTTCACGAGCATTTAAATAAATGTTTATATATACAGCTGTATATATATTTTTCCGTGAGAATTTATAAAATGCCGGTGGTAAAGGCTTGATGATTGAACTTGAGATTAATTACACACTTACCTGGTTTTGTACAGATGTTCTGTAATCCACAGAAAATTATTTTTACCATGAAGAAAACAGCAGAAATTTAACCTTACCATTTTGCCAATCAGCAGAAATTAAAAACAGCAGAAAATAAACACTCATTTTTTGGACAAAAACGCAAAATATTACACCCGCAGAAATAACCAGCTATACGGTAATCAAAATAATTTAAAACACTAAAAGTGCTATTTGATATTTAAAACACTGAAATGACTACACTGCACATGTTATTTGATATTTAAAAAATGAAAGCACAATCATGTAATAATTAAAACACTGAAAGTACTATTTGATAATTAAAACACTGAACACGCTATTTGATATAATAGTGAAAGCGCATGAAATAATTCAAACGCCGTAAACACCATTTGATTTTTAAAACACTGAAATCTCTATTTGATAATCAAAACATGAAAAGCAAAATACAATAATTAAACTGACTTTAATCTCTATTTGATATTTAAAACACTGAAAGCACTATTTTATAATCAAAGCACTATTTGATAATTTAAACACGGAAAGCACTTTTAGTTATTGAAACACTGAAAACAATATTTATTTACAAATTTGTAAAAAAAACTATATACTTGTGTATATAATAGGACATTTGGTCCTCAAACTTGATTGATTGGTTGGTAGATAATGCTTTATATTGATTAAGGTGACTTAATCCAAGGTCACCAGGTCGTATTTGTATCAATTTGTCAATCTCATGTTAATAATTAATATATTTAATGGTTCCTGAAGTCATAATTTAGATTATATTGTTTTAACTGTTAGTATACTCAGAAAAACATCTGACTGTTCATATGAATTATTGACTATTAACATTAAAAGTGGCCAGTTTTCAAGAGTGACAAATGATTAAAGTGCTACAATGCTTTCTAAATCCAGAACTCATGGGAAAATATAAGCTCATAAATGATTCAATGTTACGTAGTCTGTATACATATGTTTGTTATAACAGATTGATTTGTATATACATTGAAGAAAGAGCATTAATATATGAATGCAATATTCCTGTAGATGTTCTGGGAGCGATTCATGTTATGTCTCCCACATGCAGTGAGGGTCCTGAGACATATTGATTTTGTGCTGGGTGATGGATGTCACAAAGTTTGTCTGTGCTTGTACTACTTAACCACTGGTCAGATTCCAATGAAACTTTACATGAATGCTGGGCACCAATCCTAGTTGTCCATAGTTGTACCAGAGTTATGGCCCTTTATTGTGTCAAAAATCCTTCTTGTTCCTATAGATTTCGAGGTGGATTTCTATTGGAATGCATATACGGTACATTATGTGTCAAACCCAGCATAATTGAATCAAGGAATAAATAACCGGACTGAGTCCACCACAATAGTTGAACCCAGATTACTGGCTAGCACTATATACTGAGTTAACTTGTTGAGCTCTTTAATTATAAAGTCATTCATTGCAGTTTCATGTATTAGAGATAGACAAAAATGTGCTAATGATATAATTTGTTCAAACTTTATATATGAATGCAGTATCGTGTTTAGAGAGACAGAAAAATGCCGACTAAATCATAGGTCACCAAACCTATGTATGAGTTATCTGCCCTTGAAACAAGTGTTTTACCCCCAAATTTGCCCATTCATGGGCAGATAACTCCTAAATATGTTCGATGACCAATGATTATGTTTACATTTTTCTGTTTCTAATAGGATACTCTTTCTATAAACAAAGTTTGAATAAAATAAATTCTTTAATTGGAAAGAAACCCCCATATCTCTCACAAAATAAACTGCTGCAAACATCCTTAAATACCAGTACAATATAGTACAGAGATATTGACGTGATCCTAACCTTCTTGCATGGATGTATTACAAGGTTCTTGCATTGAATATATCAATTTCTGTGAGCCAATCGTGCAATATTGCGCCTTAAGATTAGTGTTTGTATAACTCCAACGCGATATACTGCAATACAAAAACAGACACAAAATCTGCTATATTTATTATTTCTGAATATTTAGGAGCATGCAAACTTTATATGTTGAGCCAAATGTTTGAATGCTTTCATAGGAAAAGTTTACGGTCCTTGATTTTAATCCTTACAATAATATAGGCAGTTTTGTGTTTGTTTTTGTACAGCAATTTATCGCGTTCGAGTTATATTACACCTCAAGCTTCATTGTGATGCTCCCCGCTTATACGAAAACATATAACCGGGGTTATAAATATAGACAAGATATCAGCTGTAAAATTATGGTAATAGAAGGTTGAGGATAACGTCAAATTCTCCTGACTATACCATAATTGATGGTGTTTTTATCAAGACAGACACATTATATACCTATGGATGTGAAATGCACTTGCAGAATATGTTTGTTTCTCCTAGAATCCTAAAGTCTATAATAAGAACGCTATAAGTACATTCTTCGCACATTTTGTATAGTTTTTGTAAGAGTACAAAAA
Source organism: Spisula solida (assembly GCA_947247005.1). Taxonomy (NCBI): domain Eukaryota; kingdom Metazoa; phylum Mollusca; class Bivalvia; order Venerida; family Mactridae; genus Spisula; species Spisula solida. Next base: position 1,794,545 of record OX365946.1, on the reverse strand, counting down.
CTGTTTTCTGACGCTGTTTTTGGGAAACATTATGAGAAAATTTGCGTCATTAAAAAAATTAGCTTTTAGTTTTGAAAATATATGACTTCTTTGAATTTTTGTTGCCATTAAAGTTTGGCTCCATAACTTATCAGCATCTTGTTGGGGATGTTATGTAAATGTCAGGCAATCCCTGCGGATACATCTGGTATTTACTGATGATAGAAAGAAGGTGGAAGAATTTTTTTATTTAAATGGAATTTTAAAATGATGTATACCGTAATAAGACTTATTATAATTGAAGTATTTATGGCATTTGCCATGCTTGGTACTATGATCCGAGTATTGAAGAAAAAGTACTTGTTTGAATACATGTATAAAAAGAAATGTGATTGACAATCTTCTTTTAACAGAATAAATGAAGTGGATTTGAAAGCTGTATTCAGAATGGATGCAAATTCTGAATGTTGCTCTCCTCTGGACACCTGTACTGCACGCACATCGAAAGAAAACATTTGACAGACAGAATTGGCAACTATTCTATATACAATCTTAGGCCACCTTGGGTCATACTGTTAGAAGAAAACTGATTGACATACTAGTATATTTGTTCTCTTATAAGGTTTATATCTATAGAAATGCAGGCAAATATGTAAAATTCTTAATTATTGGGATTGTAAATAGGATGGTCCTATGTAAAAGCAAATCTTGATTTAACATGAGTTTTTTTATTGTAATATTTACAGTTTTCCATTTCGATGAGGAATATAATGAATGCTAAGGAAGTTGGTGGAAATGATATTGCTAAAAACTTTGCTCTGAGATGCAAATTTTTCCTGACTCTGAATAATGCAACAATGACCTTTCATAGAGATTGGAGATTAGTGCAAGTGTAATAAGGTAGAAACATGGTGAAGTGTTGTCATAGAGATTGGAGATTAGTGCAAGTTTAATAAGGTAGAAACATGGTGAAGTGTTGTCATAGAGATTGGAGATTAGTGCGAGTGTATTAAGGTAGAAACATGGTGAAGTGTTGTCATAGAGATTGGAGATTAGTGCGAGTGTATTAAGGTAGAAACATGGTGAAGTGTTGTCATAGAGATTGGAGATTGGTGCGAGTGTATTAAGGTAGAAACATGGTGAAGTGTTGTCATAGAGATTGGAGATTAGTGCAAGTGTATTAAGGTAGAAACATGGTGAAGTGTTGTCATAGAGATTGGAGATTAGTGCGAGTGTATTAAGGTAGAAACATGGTGAAGTGTTGTCATAGAGATTGGAGATTAGTGCGAGTGTATTAAGGTAGAAACATGGTGAAGTGTTGTCATAGAGATTGGAGATTAGTGCTAGTGTATTTAGGTAGAAACATGGTGAAGTGTTGTCATAGAGATTGGAGATTAGTGCAAGTGTATTAAGGTAGAAACATGGTGAAGTGTTGTCATAGAGATTGGAGATTAGTGCCAGTGTATTAAGGTAGAAACATGGTGAAGTGTTGTCATAGAGATTGGAGATTAGTGCAAGTGTATTAAGGTAGAAACATGGTGAAGTGTTGTCATTGTATTGTATTATGATTTATGATGCTGCAGTATGTCATGATCTCAGGACAGGATCATCTAGATGCTGATTCTTCCATTGTATAGAAAACTCGCTGAATGACAAGAAATCCTCGACGTATATTGTCACATGATGTTTACGACTGTATACAATAAGTATATAGTTTCCCCGGAGATAACTCTAGACCTATCAATAAACAAACATGTATAATATAAACACTGCACGGTCGACTGATCCGCTATTATCAGTGTAGATTTAAAGAGTAAATCATTAAATGTCAATATGCACAAGATTGAACAAAAATGAACATCAAAAAATGCATTTAATTATCATGTTTTAATTGGCAAATACACAAGTTTTGTTTACAAACCATTATCAAATATATGAATATTTTGCATCTATAGTAAGATTTGAACTCTTACTATGTGGCACCTTTACCTAGTAATGTAATATTTGACCATATATGGCTATTGCAATAGCACAACCAATCGGACAACATCACACCAGGGGATCAAAAATCATTTAATATCTACAAAAACAAACTAAATTGTTCCTGGTTGAATTGGAGCAAACCAATTAAGGAACATTACTGAATGGATTTTGTTACCCAAAGCAAATGTCAACAAACACAAACCTGTTTACCTAAAGTAAGACCTCCATCAGTTTTTGACTACTTATTACTGAGTTTTTTTGTCGCCTGAAAAGGCGACATATAGGGATTACTTTTGTCGGCGGCGGTCGCGGCAGCATCCGCGGCATCTGAATTTGCTTGTACGGAGCATAACTTTGTCACCTCAAGTTCAAATGACTCAAGATTTGGTATGCATGTTTCTTGCAATAAGCCAAAGTGCAGTGCGCAAGAACCATAACTCTTCCTTGCATCATTTTTTAATTATTTCCCTTTGATTGATTTTATTAGAGCATTTCTTGTCCGGAGCATAACTTTGTCACCATAAGTATGAATGACTCCAAAATTGGTATGCATGTTTCTTGCTGTGACATGAAATGCAGTGCACAAGAATTATAACTCTACCTTGTGTAGTTTTTGAATGATTCCCCTTTGATTGATTTTATCAGGACATTATTTTGTCCAGAGCATAACTTTGTCATTTTTAGTTCAGATGACTAGGGAACTCTTGTGAGTCGGATATGTAGCCCAATACTGGATAGTTTTTCATGAAAAATGTGCATGTTGTTAGGCGATACATGGAACTTGCGGAGCTTTTATTGACTACTTATTACTGATAATGTTGATTCTAATCCGGTTAAGTTGTCAGTATTTCATTTGTGTTGCCATGGTTTTCAAAATTGTATCTACATTAATGGCCATCAAAGTTTCATTGTGTGCATTTTGTGCAATTTTCACTGCTGAAACTAAATTGAAAGCAGGAATTACAGAAATCCTCCAAAGTACTTCATTCAGTCGAATGATTACAATCAGTCTTTAACATTCCAGCATGTGATTAAATGGCACGCTTATTGTGTGGTAGTCAGTTCAATTTGATAAATTGAGTCTCTGGAGACCTTTAAAAGGTGTTGTTAACACTCTGGTAACTGATTGATTCATTTTGTTCTTTCCACAGTACGTTTGTTATATAATACCTAGATGTTTATGGTTGACAAATGATGCTTAATTTATTGACATTGTAAATGGATTGCTTGAAAGTTCTGTTGTTTATTGGTTGTACTTAGCCAGTTGTTTGTGTTATATTATTGTTTGTAATCTGTCAGTTGGTGGTGTTTATGTTGTTTACTGTGTCAAAAAAATTTACGTTTGTGAGAAAATGCAACATTTATGAACTAAAAAACGACTAGCTTTCCATTTCCCGCAGAAAACATTTGCTGGTGAAAAATTGTCTTATGGTTTTAGAAATGGAAATAAAAGTCCAGGATGTATATTTTGTTCTTGTATGGTATAATAAATGATGCAGGAAATTTGTTTGAACTTGAAGAGACAGTAAATTTAATTAATGGGATTCTGAAGTGTTAATTTAATAGGACTATAGAGTGTATATTTAATAGGACTATAGAGTGTATATTTAATGGGACTATAGAGTGTATATTTAATGGGGTTTTTAAAGTTTAAAATTAATGGGATTTAAGAGTGTAAAATTAATGGGATTTTAGAGTGTAAAATTAATTGTATTGAGAGTGTAATGGTATCAGTAAGGTTTGTTGAGCTGGGACATTAATGCAAACAATTCTCAATTCTGAAAATAATAAATATGTAGGTTTCTTGGTCTTAGGTATACCCAGAAGTGCTACAAGAAAAGTTTTTGCAGGTGAATTGTAGTGTCACGGACAAAACCATTGCAGGCAAATTGTAGGAACAAGGGACAGATCCATTACAGGAAACCTGTAGTGACAAGCGACAAAGTCATTGCAGACAACTTGTAGTGACGAGGGACACAGTCATTGCAGGCAACTTGTATTGAAAAGGGACAAAGCCATTGCAGGCAACCTGTAGTGACAGGGGACAAAGCCATTGCAGAAAACTTGTAGTGACAAGGCGACAAAGCCATTGCAGGCAACTTGTTGTGACAAGGGACAAAGCCATTGCAGACAACTTGTAGTGACAAGGGACAAAGCCATTGCAGGCAACCTGTAGTGACAAGGGACAAAGCCATTGTAGAAAACTTGTAGTGACAAGGCGACAAAGCCATTGCAGGCAACTTGTTGTGACAAGGGACAAAGCCATTGCAGGCAACTTGTAGTGATAAGGCGACAAAGCTATTGCAGAAAACTTGTAATGACAAGGGACAAAACCATTACAGGCAACTTGTAATGACAAGGGACAAAACCATTGCAGGCAACTTGTAGTGATTAGGGACAAAACCATTGCAGGCAACTTGTAGTGATTAGGGACAAAACCATTGCAGGCAACTTGTAGTGATTAGGGACAAAACCATTGCAGGCAACTTGTAGTGATAAGGCGACAAAGCTATTGCAGAAAACTTGTAATGACAAGGGACAAAACCATTACAGGCAACTTGTAATGACAAGGGACAAAACCATTGCAGGCAACTTGTAGTGATTAGGGACAAAACCATTGCAGGCAACTTGTAGTGATTAGGGACAAAACCATTGCAGGCAACTTGTAGTGATTAGGGACAAAACCATTGCAGGCAACTTGTAGTGACAAGGGACAAAGCCATTGCAGGCAACCTGTAGTGACAAGGGACAAAGCCATTGCAGGCAATTTGTAGTGATTAGGGACAAACCCATTGCAGGCAACTTGTAATGACAAGGGACAAAATCAGTGCCGGCAACTTGTAGTGATTAGGGACAAAACCACTTTAGGCTACTTGTAGCGAAGGGACAAAGCCATTGCAGGCAACTTGTAGTGCCTAGGGAAAAGCCATTGCATGCTACTGGTAGTGCCAAATGACGTAGCCAGCGCAGGCATCTAAGAGTGTTAGGGACAAGGCCATTGCAAACAATTTGTAGTGCCAAGCCTCATTGCATGCAACTAGATGTGTCAAGGGACAAGTCACTCCTTAAATTTCTTGACTATAGCCGTTGATTTAGAAGGATCGTAGAAGCGTTTGTCTCAAGACACCATAGTAGAATAACTGTGCCTAAATAAATACAAAATAGAATTGTGAACAAAACTAATGACAATGGTTTAACATACATCAACACAATCAATCCAGTACAAACCTTACTAGATGATAAAATTAGGCTATATCTTTTGTATTAGTATACTATAATTACACTAGCCATGGTATTTGTGAATACTGGTGACATAAATTGCCTAACCAATTTGTCACAAATTGTGTCTGTGAGTATGTAGGTGTGAAATTACTGATTGTTCCTAAGGTTGCACTAGTAGAATATTGATTGTAATCACTCAATAGGTTTGTTTTATATGTCTGCTTGATGTACTAAGTTTGTTAGTAGATCATTGTCTTCTATGTAGTCTCGTCCGTTTTGGAATCTCTACCTTATTAAGGACAATGTAAGTGTCTGTTGTCTTATATGTTTTCCAAGTTAGGAGTATCTTTATTATAAGCTACTAGGACAATATACTGTGGTCCTAGTTTGGAAAGTCTCCACTTGTATGTTGTCCTAAAATGTGAAACTACGAGGACAATGTACTGTTTGTTACCTTGTATTATGTTCTTAGTTTGGAGTGTCTGCCTACGCGGACAATGCATGTGTGGTAACCTGTATCATGGGGGTTATATTACAATGCTTTCAGTGCTTTGCTGTATACATAATTAGGTTTCTACATTTCTTTGTGAAATTGTCTTTTATTGAAAACTATCCTTGAAATGATATTTACTACTTCTCATATTTTATGATTTCACATAAATATCACACAACTGTTGACACAGTAGTTTGAGGCAGTGAAGTATTTTGTGATTGCTCATATATTTACAATTAATATTTTACAATATTGGGTTTCGCAGATAGTCATGTTATTGTCCCCTTAAATTTATGTCGAATAAAACATTGTAATTGATTCCCAGGTATATGGATCTACTTAGATATAATAAAATGCTTGTTATGAACATTGTTTACAGTACATGTATTTGTGTAAAATTTAAATCCTTCATTATTGATGTGTCTGTTATAGATTTTGTCATAATTGGTGTGGTGTAAAATTTAAATCCTTCATTATTGATGTGTCTGTTATAGATTTTGTCATAATTGGTGTGTTTTAAATCATTTGGGTTTACATAATGAATGGATTTATGTTGTAAATTGTGCATAGTTCATAAAGTAACAGAGGTAGTATGGTTTTAATCACTCATCTCTTCTTGCGCTTTTCTAAGTCGGGGCATTTTCAGGCTGCTCTGTTGAACATCTTGATTTATGTTTCAATGAATGTTTTATATTAATTATGATCTGAACAATTGCTGATTGCTTGGTCATTATTAATTTTGGCTTTGGAGTTTTATTGATATTAAAAGTGGTTGAAAATGACTCAAGCGAGTTCTTGTATACTTGCTTGCTATTGGTCAATCATTTGTAAAACACATTTTTATTGGCTAAAGACCATTAACTTTGTTAAAAACTGTTTATGGTATATTTAATATAAAATGAGTTTTCTGTACCTACCATGCTTACTTTTCAGTGCTTCGATTGTCTTTGATGTGCCTGTGTTTGTAGCACTCTGTTTTTTTCAACAAATGTCCTTAAATGGAGGCATAATACTAAATTCAGTGTTATACAGGACAATGACCACCTACAACTGTAAAATCTGAAAGTTTTCGCGGGTTAAAAGTTTCACAAATTTTCTATTTTGAAGTAGTTTGCAAGGTTAGATATTCACGATTTTCAAATTACAAAAAGAGTAACTATATGTGTTTTACCGCCATTGTTTGAAGTTCATGAACATAAATTTTAGTGACCTTATCATTTCGCTATTAAAGCTCACGAAAATTTCTGATTTAGCAGTTTGTGGCAGTTAGTTAACCCAGTATAGGGGTATGAATTATTTATGTAATTATTCTATATACCCCCATCTGAGTGCATTTGAGTGAATGTTAACAATTTATAATGCCTTTGAAATATAGTTTAATAATACTCTAGTGTATTTGTATAATGGCAATGGCCTATCATGGCAGCTATTTTAGCGATTGTATAATTGTCATTTTGATACTGTTGATGCATGTATTAAATGTCTCTTTACGTATATATTACCAGTTTGTTATGCATGAGCATTATTAGGCCACAGTGACTCCACCCTTTACTCTATAGATACATCAACTTATGCTTAAAGCAATGACTAATGATTGAGTTGAATTATTAAGAAGTTGATATGGTTCAATTTTGTTCTTTGAGCTTATTATATAAATTTCAACATCCCAGAATCTGTTTACTGGACAATTTTTTTTTAATTCCACCATGACTTGTCAACTAGACACTGTAAGTACAATGAAAATGTAGTGCCCTCTTATATAATGTTAGTCTCTGGCAAATAACCCAACTGCAATAACCCTCGCTTTTTCAAGTAATATTACACAAGAAAGTTATATATGCATTTCCTGGAATGTATTGAATAATGAGTGATTTAGCCTAGTCATAAGTCTTAGTAGCCGCGTGCAATTATATGATGACTTCAACGATTTAGCCTAGTCATAAGTCTTAGTAGCCGCGTGCAATATATGATGACTTCAACGATTTAGCCTAGTCATAAGTCTTAGTAGCCGCGTGCAATTATATGATGACTTCAACTAGTTAAAACGGCTCTTGCCGGGACGTGATTTTCGTAGCATTTTTCAACTTCCTCAATTTCTGTATACGAATTCTAATATCACGTTAAAAAGTAATTTAGCCTCTTCACTGTATGGCCGATCTAAAAATAGCCATATATATAATGTGTTAAAATGCACTTATCAAACGAGCGGGGAAGTTTAAGTATTGAATTCAGTAAAAGATAAACTAATAATCTATTACTTGATCAGAGGAAAGATTATGAAATAAAAATAGCGAAACATGAAAAAGTCAAAATAATTATTTTCAAAAGTGGCTTTTAAACAATGTTTTTATATTCTTGACGAAAAAGAAATTTAAAGAATGTAGTTGAGAAAAAATAGTGCAGTTATCAGGACTTGAACCCGCATGTCTCTGCCTTATAATCAAGCTCTCTACCGATTGAGCCAGCGATACTGATAATAAAAGGACATACAAAAATATAAGGTAAAGCATTTTAAAGGCATCCCAACCTGGTATATTCACACACCATGACTAAATAGTGTAATCTCCCATCATGGCTCAAAACTCTTGGTTGTATTTGTTCTACATGATGTCTTGTCAGCCATTATGACCCATTTCTCTGACTGGTCAGTTGTAAAATGTGCTCCCATGTGGATGCTTCATTGATAAGATCAGGGGTACCCTTGGGTGTTGTAAAAGAATATTTCAGAAATATTCAGCTAATGTCATCGGTTATATTCATGAAAACCACCATTTGTCAGGACTATAATGTTGAGTAAACAGGATTCATGACATGACCAATGATGTACCAGGGGAAAATGTTAAAGTCATCTGAATAATGAACTATTAGAGATAGAAGTCACAACCTTACCGCAAACTTGAACACAACAACTTGCCACAGTTTCTAGTACGGTGGTCATGTTTGGAGGCTCGGATTCGAAGAACATGATTGAATTTCTTAATGGTTGTTGAAATATTTTGGATCTTGATGGAAGTTGTTGCAACCTTTCCGCACTTTAGTATTTTGGTTTGGGGGCCTGTCCAAGGAGCATGATTAAATTTCGTGAGCGCTGGATGCTGCAAAGTTAAGACTTGTTTTATGTGTTGATATAAAATTCAAACATCTGATATCTTATCTGAGACAAACTGTCTTTATCACCAAGCGAAAAAATAAAGCTACAAGAGAAATAGGACATTATATTCATCATGGTCTGGCACACTGGGCAAGTATTAATTACGTTTTCATTAGGGATGAAAGTCAATTCATGTCTTCTTTGTCTCACTAGTTTAGAACCAGACAAGACCAAGTGGTTTAAAAACTATCATTTTCTCTTACAAGACGGGTCAATGGTCACTTATTGTCAACAACAAGAAAAGGAACCCAATGCAAAGTATCTTTTTCTCCCTCAAAGAGGTCATTGGCCAATCTAATGAATGACCATGCCAACTGTCTCAGCTGAACACAAACAAACACCAATTATTAATCTGTCCGTCTGTCGGAAATAAATCTGGATCCTGCCATAACTCATGCAGTTTCCAAGCTAGGTTTATGAAACTTGGTATGTGGATAGGGACTAATAAGAAGATAATAATTTCGGACAAAAATTGTGTTTGCTATGGATATGGAAATAGTGAAATTTGTATGTGGATAGGTGTCAAAAAGGAGATTTTTTTACTCAGACAATAGGGCTTGATAGGGCTTTTGTACATCTTTGCAACAACCAACTACCGATGTTTTCATGTAACAGACGGATGCTTAAGGCAAGTGCTTCCTTGTGCAATGGACCGCTTGCCAATATATTTTTCCGTTTCTCATCTGCTACAAAGTGTTTTTGGTCATTGTACATCTTCATGCATGTTCAGTTTAAGAAACATTTCTGCAACAATGGTGTAGAGTGTTGTGTTGTTGTCCAGTGTTTCCAAACAGACTGGAACATGTAGAGCATTGTCAGTTGACATATAAACAGACAGGAACATGTAGAGCATTGTCAGTTGACATATAAACAGACTGGAACATGTGGAGCATTGTCTGTTGACATATAAACAGACTGGAACATGTAGAGCATTGTCAGTTGACATATAAACAGACTGGAACATGTAGAGCATTGTCAGTTGACATATAAACAGACTGGAACATGTAGAGCATTGTCAGTTGACATATAAACAGACTGGAACATGTAGAGCATTGTCAGTTGACATATAAACAGACTGGAACATGTAGAGCATTGTCAGTTGACATATAAACAGACTGGAACATGTAGAGCATTGTCAGTTGACATATAAACAGACTGGAACATGTAGAGCATTGTCAGTTGACATATAAACAGACTGGAACATGTAGAGCATTGTCAGTTGACATATAAACAGACTGGAACATGTTGAGCATTGTCAGTTGACATATAAACAGACTGGAACATGTAGAGCATTGTCGGTTGACATATAAACAGACTGGAACATGTAGAGCATTGTCAGTTGACATATAAACAGACAGGAACATGTAGAGCATTGTCAGTTGACATATAAACAGACTGGAACATGTGGAGCATTGTCTGTTGACATATAAACAGACTGGAACATGTAGAGCATTGTCAGTTGACATATAAACAGACTGGAACATGTAGAGCATTGTCAGTTGACATATAAACAGACTGGAACATGTAGAGCATTGTCAGTTGACATATAAACAGACTGGAACATGTAGAGCATTGTCAGTTGACATATAAACAGACTGGAACATGTAGAGCATTGTCAGTTGACATATAAACAGACTGGAACATGTAGAGCATTGTCAGTTGACATATAAACAGACTGGAACATGTAGAGCATTGTCAGTTGACATATAAACAGACTGGAACATGTAGAGCATTGTCAGTTGACATATAAACAGACTGGAACATGTTGAGCATTGTCAGTTGACATATAAACAGACTGGAACATGTAGAGCATTGTCGGTTGACATATAAACAGACTGGAACATGTAGAGCATTGTCAGTTGACATATAAACAGACTGGAACATGTAGAGCATTGTCGGTTGACATATAAACAGACTGGAACATGTGGAGCATTGTCGGTTGACATATAAACAGACTGGAACATGTAGAGCATTGTCAGTTGACATATAAACAGACTGGAACATGTAGAGCATTGTCAGTTGACATATAAACAGACAGGAACATGTAGAGCATTGTCGGTTGACATATAAACAGACTGGGACATGTAGAGCATTGTCAGTTGACATATAAACAGACTGGAACATGTGGAGCATTGTCGGTTGACATATAAACAGACTGGAACATGTGGAGCATTGTCGGTTGACATATAAACAGACTGGAACATGTAAAACATTGTCGGTTGACATATAAACAAACTGGGACATGTAGAGCATTGTCGGTTGACATATAAACAGACTGGAACATGTAGAGCATTGTCAGTTGACATATAAACAGACTGGAACATGTAGAGCATTGTCGGTTGACATATAAACAGACTGGAACATGTAGAGCATTGTCAGTTGACATATAAACAGACTGGGACATGTAGAGCATTGTCAGTTGACATATAAACAGACTGGAACATGTAGAGCATTGTCAGTTGACATATAAACAGACTGGAACATGTAGGGCATTGTCGGTTGACATATAAACAGACTGGAACATGTGGAGCATTGTCGGTTGACATATAAACAAACTGGAACATGTAGAGCATTGTCAGTTGACATATAAACAGACAGGAACATGTAGAGCATTGTCAGTTGACATATAAACAGACAGGAACATGTAGAGCATTGTCAGTTGACATATAAACAGACAGGAACATGTAGAGCATTGTCAGTTGACATATAAACAGACAGGAACATGTAGAGCATTGTCAGTTGACATATAAACAGACTGGATCATGTAGAACATTGACAGTTGATATATAAACAGACAGGAACATGTAGAGCATTGTCAGTTGACATATAAACAGACTGGAACATGTAGAGCATTGTCAGTTGACATATAAACAGACAGGAACATATAGAGCATTGTCAGTTGACATATAAACAGACTGGAACATGTAGAGCATTGTCAGTTGACATATAAACAGACTGAAACATGTAGAGCATTGTCAGTTGACATATAAACAGACTGGAACATGTAGAGCATTGTTAGTTGACATATAAACAGACTGGAACATGTAGAGCATTGTCAGTTGACATATAAACAGACAGGAACATGTAGAGCATTGTCAGTTGACATATAAACAGACTGGAACATGTAGAACATTGACATATATTTCTAGTTCTTATTAGTTCTGTATTATGTCCCCAACATATAGTGGGGGAGACATAATTGATTTTGCGCTTGACGTCTGTCCGTCCGTCTGGATGGATGTCACAAAGTTTGTTCTCCTTAACCACTCGTCTGATTGCAATGCATCTTCACATGAATGCTTGCTAATGAGCCTAGTTGTGCAAATTGCCAGGTTAGATGATTCTTGCTGAAGTTACTTCCCTTGTGGGAGACATACATCTTTGTGTCAAAAAAAGTTCTAGTTAATTCTGTATCAAGACTAACGATGATATATCTATATTTCCAGGTATGGAACGGTCTGATATTGTGTTGATCATTATTGTATCACTAACATCTGTGGCTCTATTTATCCTGATGATGTTGGTATGTGCTTGGTGTTCCCGATGTTGTCAGAAGAAGAAATACATTGAGGAGGAAGAAGAGACGTTGTCACGTTCCGTACGATCCATGGAGCTTGGCAGCGATAGTGGAAGTGACGTCAGACAGCTTAATAAAAGGTCGTGGGAAGATAAACAATCACAAGGAAGTGGGGACAAAAAGGGAACTCCTATTCTAACCAGAAAGACTATACGGTAAGTTGTTATTATTACTGTAAACACGGCTATATTTGTGAATACCATATTTTCAGGATTCTTTGTTTGTGTTTTTTTTCTCAAGTTCATATAAATGTGAGACATTCGTTGTCATTTAGAAATCGGTTACAGTAGATTTTGGTTATGTTCTTTTTGAAGAAGCTTATAAATTCATCAGATTATTGCTTTGTTAAAAAAATGACGATTACAGTACAGAACATTGGGATAAATAATGATGAAAATCTCACTCTGTGCTGATTTGTTCTATTTCTGCCTTTCAGTTTTTCTATTGATAGGGCAATTGAAGATAAATGTAATGAGAGTTTGTCTTATCAAATGGTGCTAAAATGTCTTACGGTACTACTGTTTATTTGTTGTACATGTATAAACTGGCAAAGCTTTTTTATCTGTATATATACATCAAATCGAATGTTATTGTGTTGTACACTTTAAGTTAGAAAAAATTCCTTTGGGAACATCTCATCCCTTTCTTTTTGAATTTGATAATGTGATAATGTAAAGATTGGTCATTTATTATGCCCCCCATCTTTGATGAGGGGGTATATTGCTTTGCACATGTCTGTCGGTCTGTCTGTCGGTCGTATTAAATGGTTTCCGTTCATTAACTCAAGAACGCTTTGACCTAGGATCTTCACACTTTACATGTAGGTTGGTCAGCAACAGTAGATGGTCCCTTTTGATTTGAGGTCAGTAGGTCAAAGGTTAAGGTCACTGTGACTTTTTACCATTTCTGACTATTTAAATGGTTTCCATTCAATAACTCAAGAACACTTTGACCTAGGATCTTCAAACTTAAGATGGGGGTTGGTCAGCAACAGTAGATGATCCCTATTTATTTTGAGGTCTGTAGTACAAAGGTCAAGGTCACAGTGACTTTTACCATTTCTGACTGTTTAGATAGTTTCCATTCAATAACTCAAGCACACATTGACCTAGGAACTTCCCATGTGGATTGGTCAGCAACAGGAGATGACCCCTATCGAATTTGAGGTCAGTAGGTCAAAGGTCAAGGTCACTTTGACTTTCACCATTTCTGACTTTTTAAATGGTTTTTGTTCAATAACTCAAGAATGCTGTGACCTAGGTTGATCAAAAATTACATGGAGGTTGGTCAGCCACAGTAGATGACCCCTATCGATTTTGGGGTCAGTAGGTCAAAGGTCAAGGTCACTGCGACCTTCACCATTTACTATTGGGCTGCCATGGGGGCATACGTGTTTTACAAAGATCTCTAGTTATTATATAGTAATGGTACCTTAAGTACTTCTATATGTTCCAGAGGAATAATTCTACAAACAACATGTACATAAACACACATTTGAAATTTTTTATCTTCAACGTTTCAGCTCTTCAACATTTATTTAGTACCATAAGGTCATACAGTTTTATGTACATGTAAATTTTAAGGTCACATAGTTGACACCAGTCCTATAGTTTTATGTACATTATAAAAGACATTTTTTAAATTGATTCAATATCTTTAATAAAATAGACTACAGTTATTTCATCATTAGGTTTTCAGGAAATATGATAAGAGAGCCAAAAGGGGCATCAAGGTGGCTCATCTGCCATTGTGTGAGCATACTGGGACCACCAAAGTGCATGTGGTTTTTCCCTTCCCACAATTTGTTTTTTAAATTTCCCATAAAATAAACAATAAAAAAGACTGTGGCCTTACCAAAGGAATATAAATGTATGTTTTCCTTCTACAGCCATTTACTGCATGTAACCATGTATTGGAACTTATCTTAAATGAATTAAATGTTGCACAAATTTGTCAGTGCATTAAAACATATTTTAATAGAAGAATCAGTTATTCTAAGTCTGTTATGAGGATAGATTACTTCATAAATTGCATTGTTAGCATTAATCTCGAATCAGTTTTTGTTTGAGAGAAAGTATCACCTTGGAGGGAACAGACATACTAGTATTAAGATGTTTCAAAATGTATAAAACAGCAAAATTAGCCCTGGAGTGGATCCATTATGTAAATTGCCTGTTGTTGTATCAGTATGGTGGAGAGTATTCAATTCTCGGACCATGTTGAAAACCTATACCATCTCGTAATGATTTTGTCTCCTTAAAGACATTGTATAACAACTGTTTCTTACTGCTTAGCTGAAACTTTAATGTGGCTCATTAATATCACTAACCAGTGAAAGGGAGTCTATTTGATTTTATTATCTCCGAAATTGAAGAGTGCTGGAGACATTGTTTGATAGTCATTAGCTATAATGCCTCAATTTTGGTTACAACAGCAAAACAGTGAGTTATAGATTGATGATCCTCCTGGCTTGTTGTCTTGTGGGAAAACAAACAAACAGTTTATCAGAAACAATCAGGAATAATAATACATCCTACTTGTTAATCATCCTCAAGGACCTCACTTCAAGTATTTTTTAAATGTTTGGTTGTCTAGTCATGGTGGGGATTAATGTGTCTGGTAACGCTTCAAGGTCTGAAACTGTGTAACTTACTGTAATGGTATTGAAGAACATACTTTTAACTTCCAAATAGATAAGAGCAACAATAACCTCTTCACAGCAACCAAACTGTTTGTTTCCTAAGTTCTAGAGAGGTTGTGCTGTATTTGACATTCAGATATGTGCAGACACCCAGAATCCTTGTTTTTAGCTTTGTGACAGAGTGAGCTTTTGTGATCACTCTTCGTCCGTCCGTCCGTCGTCCGTCCGTCAACAATTGGCTTGTGTTGACACTAGAGGTCACAATTTTAGCCTAATCCTTATGAAACTTGGTCACAATGATCATCTCAACAAAATCTAGGATAAGTTCGATATTGGGTCATCTGGGGTAAAAAACTAGGTCACTAGGTCAAATTATAGAAAAACCTTGTGTAGTCACTAGAGGTCACAATTTTGACTTAATATTTATGAAACTTGGTCACAATGATCATCTCAACAAAATCTAGGTCAAGTTCGATATTGGGTCATCCGAGGTCAAAAACTAGGTCACAAGGTCAAATCATAGAAAAACCTTGTGTAGTCACTAGAGGTCACAATTTTGGCCTAATCTTTATGAAACTTGGTCACAATGATCATCTCAACAAAATCTAGGTCAAGTGCGATATTGGGTCATTCGGGGTCAAAAACTAGGTCACAAGGTCAAATCATAGAAAAACCTTGTGTAGTCATTAGAGGTCACAGTTTTAGCATAATCTTTACGAAACTTGGTCACAATGATCAACACAACAAAATGTAGGTCAAGTTCGATATTGGGTCATCTGGGGTCAAAAACTAGGTCACAAGGTCAAATCATAGAAAAACCTTGTGTAGTCATTAGAGGTCACAGTTTTAGCATAATCTTTACGAAACTTGGTCACAATGATCAACACAACAAAATGTAGGTCAAGTTCGATATTGGGTCATCTGGGGTCAAAAACTAGGTCACAAGGTCAAATCATAGAAAAACCTTGCGTAGTCACTAGAGGTCACAGTTTTAACCTGATCGTTACGAAACTTGTTTACAATGATCATAACAACAAAATCTAGGTCAAGTTCGATATTGGGTCATCTTGGGTAAAAAACTAGGTCACATTGTCAAATCATAGAAACCTTGCATAGTCACTAGAGGTCACAATTTTGGTCTAATCTTTATGAAACTTGGTCACAATGATCATCTCAACAAAATCTAGATCAAGTTTGATATTGGGTGATCCGGGGTAAAAAACTAGGTCACAAGGTCAAATTATAGAAAAACCTTGTGTAGTCACTAGAGGTCACAGTTTTGGCCTAATCTTTATGAAACTTGGTCACAATGATCATCACAACAAAATCTAGGTCAAGTTAGATATTGGGTCATCCGGGGTCAAAAACTAGGTCACAAGGTCAAATCATAGAAAAACCTTGTATAGTCACTAGAGGTCACAATTTTAGCCTAATCCTTATGAAACTTGGTCAGAGTGATCATCTCAACAAAATCTAGGTCAAGTGCGATATTGCGTCATATGGGGCCAAGAACTAGGTCACTAGGTCAAATCACAGGTCTTGCATGTACTGCTATAACAGGTGAGCGACCTAGGGCCCTTTGGGTCCTCTTGTTTATTTGCTAAACAAATATATGCCAAAAGCTTACGAGAATGTCTTGTACTTGTCCTTTTCATGTGCTGATCTAGACATTTTCTCAGGGGGTCCTACCAATCAGGGTTTTTTTTCAGGAAGGGGTCTGAGACCAGCTGTTTTACTCAGGCGGTCCAAGAAGCCATTTTTTTTAGAGGGTCGTCCTGACTATTATCACTGTCAAACTTGTGTAAATATATAAGATTTTTGCCAATATACCATTGAGATCCAGACTGTCAGTCTCTACCTCTGGATCTGCACATGCTATTGTGGTTTGAGATATATGTGGATCTGTGAATGCTGTTGTGGTGGTCTGTGATATATGTGGATCTGTGAATGCTGTTGTGGTGGTCTGTGATATATGACACCTCATGTAGGTGGTGATACAGGCAGTAGATGGGTTGTTGATAACAGTTCTCGGAAGCGCTTTAAGGCGAGAATAGGACCCAATGAGTACGGATATGTTTATATCTCCTTGAGGAAACATTTTATACAACCCTGAAGAAGGCTTAATGTAAAGCCGAAACATTGGTTTTAATAAATAAGAAAAAACAAATACATTGTTAAGTTGTTAGTTCCACATATTACTTTATTGTGTTCAATCTCCTAGAGGAGTTATAGCCACATGTTTTAAATATAATCCCTCCATTTGTATGACATGTTTTGTCACTTTTATATGACTATCAAGAAAATAATTAATTTTGTTATTGTATTCATACGTATATTTAATGATTCCCTTGCCTGATACTTAATGATCAGCTTCTTCACGGAACTAATTACAATTACACTGTTTCTCCGGTCCATCATAGTTTTCATATTGTTATGACAAAAAGAAAACCTGCATAGGGTTGTATCCAGAGACAAAAATTATAATCACTTAGGCAAATTTTTTCTAGGGTCTATTTGGGACATTTTTTTCTTCAAAAACATGCTTTTTGGTAATTCCTCAAATTTTCAAGAGCCTCAGCGTGCCTCAGCGTGGCTAGGAGGATGAAACTCGGGATACATGATATCTCTGTTCTGTCCAAGGGTTATGCTGATTTTCAGTTCTGTCATAGCATTATAAAAACTAAGTAGCAGCATATTGAGCTGTGACTGTGATTCCAAGGTAGTTTAGGGGTAGCACTCGCTTGCATCGTTCAAATTCACATCAATATATGTAGTGCTGTAGTAATTACCATGACATTAACTGATTGTCTGTAGTTTGTACATTTCATCTGATAAATTGTTTTAACGATTGACAATTAAGCGCTAAATTGCCTGCAAAATATGAGTTTTTCCAGAAAATTGTTGTAATAGGTTACCAGGGAAATGACATTAATGTCTGTTCCCAGGGAAGTGACTGATGATAATATTGGCAGTGTTTCCCCTTTGTTTCTGAGTCTTCTACTTTTTAGTCCCCTACCGGTTTTTGACAGGACGGGACTATAGGTTTGCCCTCCGTCCGTCAGTCAGTCCGTCAGTCAGTCCGTCTGTCAAAAAATCTGGATCCTGACATAACTCAAACAGTTTCCAAGCTAGGTTTATGAAACTTGACATGTGGCTATATAGGGGGCAATAAGGGCATTATGCACGTCTACATATATTTTGACTCTGACAAAAATTGAAAATGGCTTCAAGCCGGTAGGGGACTTCTGTATTGCTTGCAATTCTTAATTACTTGTCTATTAAGATTTCAAGATTTTTTAGAGGGCATAAGAGAACAAACATAAAAATAACAAATAAAACAAAAAGCATAATTATCAAGAACACTGTCAAGTACAAATTATATGAATGATTTATACTAATGAAGGGAAGTCACTCATAGAGATCTGTAAAAATGTGTAAAAGTTGTTGTGGAGTAATTCCCCCTGGTTCAGTTTGTTTGAAATGAAGAAGGGAAGTAATTCTGGCAGAACTGTAATAAAAGTAAATGCAGAGTATTTCCCCTTAGTGTATGAATCTTTCCATAAAACGAGAAAGGGAACTAACTAGTGAAATACTGTTATGGAAGTGTAATAATGCTGTCAGAGTATTTTCCCTTGGTCGGTAAAACTTTATATAAAGCTTAATATGTGTGTGCAAAAAGATCACAATAATTATTATTGCTCGAAACTGACTACTGCTATCCAACTGGAGGGTTGGCGGATTTCGTATTGCGATGTTGGAAAAAATTACATCTCATATCATGTGGTAATGTTTACACTTTTAGTATGTCCACACTTATATTATAATTCTTAAATTTCTGTTAAATAAAGATGGGAAGTAACTCTTGGAAAACTGTAATAAAAGTGAAAAAAATGCATGTAGAGTATTCTCCCTTTGTTAATGATTCCCATTCAATATCTTTTTTTAAATTTCATCGGTCAGGAAAATGCGGTAAGTAATATGTAGTGACTGCACTGTCCAGTTGTTGAACACCTGTGTTGATTAGATGCAATATATTGATAGACCAGTAAATATGTATACATGGTAGAATGTTGTGTGATAGTATGCTCACGATTTTGAGAAAGGCGCAAATAACCGGGCGGTAAAGCTGAGTTCACACTACGGCATTTGGACCGATGTTTACCGACACTTGGTCAAACGTTCAGCTTTGCTAGCAAAAATTACAAAAAGTATTGAAAAGTTGGTGTTCACTGGTGAACATTGAAGAACGTTGAAGAACATTGTGTTAGCTGAAATTTTTAAACTTTTAACATGCAAAAACTTTGTCGACGTTTGGAAATAAACATCGGAGTAAGTAGTGTTGTGTTTGTAAATGTTCCTGAAGGCTGATTTAAGTTGATCAAAGTTTGTTTAAATTAAACTCCATCGGCAAATTTCTGCTGAAACGCTGGTGCCTCTAATTGAATTTAGTAAAACTTTTGATTGATGGAGGTGAATGTGTATCAGACGCAATGAACGTGATAGTAAGGCAAGGGCTAACGTAAGCAAACTCCCCAGCGCAAATTAACGTTTGTCCAACATAGGCCAACAGGTTTTAGACGCAATGAACGTTTGTCCAACGTAGGCCAACAGGTTTTAGACGCAATGAACGTTTGTCATACATAGGCCAACAGGTTTTAGACGCAATGAACGTTTGTCCAACATAGGCTAACAGGTTTTAGACGCAATGAACGTTTGTCCAACATAGGCCAACAGGTTTTAGACGCAATGAACGTTTGTCCAACATAGGCCAACAGGTTTTAGACGCAATGAACGTTTGTCCAACATAGGCCAACAGGTTTTAGACGCAATGAAAGTTTGTCCAACATAGGCCAACAGGTTTTAGACGCAATGAACGCAGGTGGTTTGAACAGACGAACATTTTACAATATTTCCTTTACTTAGGTTAACTTTGTACAACGGATCCTGATGTTCATCAACTCGTTTGTCTAAGTTGGACTAAGTTAGGACCGCTGCACATACGTTCGTAAAAGTTTATGTGCGTTTGATACTCAACATTCGCAGTGTGAGCTTATTTTTCGACTTTTGAAACGCTGACCAACGCTGGTACACAAACAAGGTAGATTAATCAGTTTTGCACTAAATTGACTGTATGTGTTTACTTTCACAATTATCGCGCTTTAAATTAGCTGTCAAACAAATTTTACGATGGTTGACCTGAATCAGACGGTTTGTGTTTGTAAATATACATGTATATAGATATTTTAAATGCATGTGAAATGCAGACTAGTAATGTTGTCAGAGCTAAATGATCAAAATATTATTTTATTCACATTGATGGACTTGCAATAGATCTGCACAATAAATGCATTAATGTATATATATATGAGGGGTGATCCAGAATTACGTGGACTTTTGCTCTAATTCAAAAACCGTAATACTTACAGTTACAAATCTCTGGACCATGTAATATTGATACTTATTTCGCAAGTTAACCAAATTTCATTCGGATAAAATCATAAATAACTTAAACACAGCTCTATAAGAGGGTATGGTTATGAATCGCTTGTCTCATTTCATGAAGCTTTTGAACACTGTTAATCAACTGTTCTTTATTTTCCATAACCCATTATGCTCTTATTTCATGCATAATTAATTGACCTGTCAATATTTACTGAACTGTACCATCACCAGCTTGGTAAGATCAGATTTTTCCACCAATGTCACGGTTGGTTGATTCCGACCAACTTAAGCACAAATTCAGTCAACGTCAGGCTTTTACCTCGACCCTCATTGTCTGTCACATCATCCAGGCCTTCTTTAATGTGGTTTAAAAATGTGCGACCGTGCTACAAATGTATAATACTTGATTTCTCCAAAAGTTCTTTTGCGTTGGTGTTTTCTCCTAGTTGTACACAGAATTACATTATTATGCGACTATCAATGAAATCCTGTGACGTCATTTTTACGTTAATTATGATATGACAGCAGTATTACACATATATTCATAACATGACTAATATACCGAATTAAACCTTGAAATTTAACCTAGTTGTCGATACTACAGACAACACGATGCCATATTTCTGAATTTTTTAAATGAAGAAACACAGTAACAATCAGCAAGTTTTACTGAAAATATCTGAGTTGATCCGCGAAAGCATTCATGTGTTGCTATGGAAGCGTATAACTATTGAAGTAAAAATTATTTTTAAATATGTGTTGTGATTTATGTCAATAATAGATTAAGCCGCTGTTGCGTAACTTTCATACTGATCTGATCTATAACAAACTTTTTAGAGCAAAAGTCCACGTAATTCTGGATCACCCCTCGTATATGTTTATGTTTTATAAGATGCAGAAGACCCAGATTTGTTGTTTATGTGACAAGGGAGACAACTGTATGATTCATGTTCCTGTGTAAGCATGTAGTTACTTCCCTTGCTAGTTTATATTTAGTACTACTAGTATTCTAGAAAGAATTTTTTATATTGTATGTGTTCTGTTAATGTGTTCATTATTATTATCAGCATCATGTTTGACATAACTATAAATAAGTAAAATAAGTTGCATTATAGTTACTAAACAATGTAAGAGTTGCAAAATCATGTATCAGAGAGGCATAGTTGCATGAAGGCAACTGAGGTAGTTCTAAGTAAGAAAATAAAAGAAGATAACGTGTTGACTAATTTTTTTATTAAATTCATCATTTTGTTAATAAAATCACATTTATTCTGTTGTGTTAATTCTCTGTGAGTGTGGTGTAGATCTGTTTTCTAATCTATTATTTATACCTGACTATTCTACTTTCTGCCCACTTGTCATTATGAAGGGTATGATGTATTTATGTTACTCGTTATTGCAATACTTAATTCTGAGCCATCCTTTGCCATGAGTTTTTAAATGGGCTAAAATTTGTTATTAGAGCTCAAATGCCACCATGGTGCACTCTGCGATCTACTCTGCAATCTAATGTCTCTTGACTAGGAGATATTTTCTACTATCTATAGATGGCATTAGCATCTCAATGTTTGTGATCAATATAATGGTAAAAGTTCATTTTCATTTGCTTAAATTTTCCACGCACAAATTACTATGCTAAATGATAAATGCTTGAACACCCCCGTCTGGTGCTGAATTAAATAATGTACTAAATTCTATGTGAGAGATAACTGTAAAAGTGAATATTTCTGCGTGTCAAAAAGTCAAATCTGAATTTCAGACAATTATAGTGTGCAGAAATAGTAGTGATTTTTAAAATTCAAAATTTAAATATAGTTCTATATGGAAAAATGTTTTTGCTTAAGTTAAATGAAACTTAAGCAAAGTTGCGAATTAAGTATGAAAATTCAGTTATTACATGTACATGAAATTCGCTAAAATGTCCAATATTCTTACTTATACAGTAGGGTTATGAACTTATATCGTGTTCATCAATTTACATCTCTATGTTGTAATAACATCTAGACAAATTGTCTCCCGTATCTCTTTAAAAAGAGGCTGCTCAGACTGCAAGTTCTCTAGTCTCTCAGACCCATGAAGTGATGAACGGACATGATCTGCTATAAGGTGTCTACAGTGATTAATATGATATAATAATTAACATATAGAACATGTTTCACAATCATTTGATAATAAATTAGTGCAAAACTACTTGTTAATATCACCAGATATTTCAATTACAATGAACAGTGGTGAGATTTATCATAAAAAAAATGTAAATAACCGTTACATTTCATTTTCTGGTGTTTTGAGAACCACATGGAAGATCCGGAAACCAAATGTGTCAGCCTTGTTCAATAAAGGCATTAGCTTCTTACTGACCTACTTACTTTGAATCATCAATACTTTGATATTAAGGGCATTCATGTATGAAAGATGGTACAAATACAGAGTATCAGGTCAGAAACAGAAACATGCAAGTAAAGCCATAGGTCAACATGCTTGCTTTGAGTTATCTGCCCTTGAAACTAGCATTTTTTCTCCAAATTATCTATAATTTCGCAATCAAGGGGAGGTAACTGAAAAATGTGCCTTGGTACTTTGGTTGGCCGTGTAGGTTTGTCTTCTTTGGCCCTCTGACTTATTATTGACTTCATTAACATCTCTCTGAGCAGATTGTTAATTAATACCAATAGATTCAGTGTTTATTACTTCCATAAACTCTTCAACTGTCTTCAAACAAGTCCTATATATGACAGATTTCTGGAAAAATATGAATGATATAAAAATAAAGCAAGTACTCAAGGGGAAACTAGTGTGATACTGAATCAATATACGGTGTTTAGACAAGGCGATTTGAAGCTTGTATTTTTTTATCTGTATGGTACATTAAGTTGTGTTCGTGATGAGTTTTCTATGTTCTGTCTGTTGTTAGATGGTACCGCTGGGATACAGGCTATAAACTATCATGTTTTTTCTATGAATATGTATACTCGGCTTCATGTTATGCTGTAAAACCTGAAGTTTTTATAAGGGATTAATTTTCTCTATATTCACAAATTTGATCAGTTCGCGAAAAATTATGCCAGTCATTTTTAACAACACCAGTATTAGCGTATAAAACAACATGTTTCTGGCTTACCATGAGAAGGTCGTAAATGCTTAGTAACTTAGGACCTTGTAAGACTGACATGCATATTTGAAATCTGCATCCCAAGGCCCTTGTTATCAGCCTCTTTTCATGAAAATTTGAACTGGTCATGTTGACCGAACTGCAGTTTTTTAAAGAGTAGTTTTCAGACAGTTTTTTCTTGTTTTCTCATCAATTTTTTTTCTCATTCTAAGCCAGCGATATTTCTTCTTTATGAAAATTTAAAGGTGCTGCCTCACAGATTGGGCTAAAATTTTTGTATATCATGATTTTCCAACCTAACTAAGTATTGGTGTAATAGAAGGCCACTGACGGTTGCTTTATGAAAGATTGGGTGCAAATAAGCAATTTTAACCACTCTCGATATCGCCCGTTAAGTATTTTTTCTTGAAACAAAACGCTAAGTTTCTTTCCAACTTGCTTTGTGAATTATGTAATTCACACCTGATCGAACTGTAACATCAACGAACTACAGCGTGAATATCAGTGAGGTATTTGGTTTGTTTTTCGATTCGTTTTCATCAAATGCGAACCAATTTCAGGCAATTTAAGTTATAGTAGTGTTAAATCTATAGGGTATTAATACCCTATAGAATTTTTTATGTAAAAATACTAAATAACTACAAAATGCCGAAGTTTCTCAAGTTATTTTAGATGTCAGTGTGGTTGTTTATGGGATATACAGGAAACTATACCAAAATTACGCGAATATTTGACAAATTTATTTTATTTTTGCAATACACCAATATGTGAGGCAGTCCCTTTAACCTCCCAAACTATATAAGAATAACAAATTTGTGAAACCATATTTCCTACATGTTGACATCTCAGTGACATTATATGTTATAACCATGCAGATTATAAAATAATCCATTTTCTTTCTCAGAATTTTGCAAGTAATATTTTTTTTTCATTTCTTCATGAATCCGTGATTGACATGTAATTTCATCGCCTTTTGTACTGAATGTCATATTGACTGATTACTATGTTCATGTCTTTCATGGAAGTACAATGACCTTCCTGCAGGGTACTAAGTAGAGGTATAGCTGAAATACGACATTCAGCCTTTTTAGGACATCTTTTTTTTATTAAATATAGGTTGTATCTGAAAACCAGGACATATGGGGGATTAAAAAGTCACCAGTTCAAATCAATGAAGGGTTGTAAAACAGACTGAAAGGGTTGTAAAACAGGCCTCATGTTTGCTTCAATCATTAGGCATTAATAGGCAATTTGGTCAAAATGATTGACCTGCATGAACTCTCAGGCATTTGAATTTAGGTCATGTAGGGTTAGAAATCAGTAGGGGTATTTCATATCGATCTTACTTGACTTAAGGATAAGAACAACAAATCAGATCACACCATATTAAACTCTTGGTCAGTAACAGGCGCTATGATTGGCTATCCTTATTCTCCAATTCAATAAGATCAATATTGAATACCACACCGGGTCACCAGGTTAAATGTGAGAAAAGATTGTTGGACACATCACATACTTGAATCTGTGTGAAACTTGCATGGTCAGAATTTATCGCTTTATTTAAAACTCAAATGGGGATTGAAACTATGTCACTAGGTTAAGTCGAAGAAATAACTTGACGCCCCTGTTTTGATCCAATCTTTGTGAAACTTTGTCAGAATGTTTATTACAGTTGAAACTTGTTATGTCGACATTTTTAGGACCGTCAAAATATGTCGCCATATCCAAAGGTCGACACAACAGGTAAGCCAACAATTCTGACAAATTTCTGTAGCTGTCAAAATTCATGATAAATTTCTGTCGATGCCATTGGTACATCAGTTTGAACATGAACTAATACAAATATGTGATTACAATGGTGCA
This sequence comes from Spisula solida, assembly GCA_947247005.1. Lineage (NCBI taxonomy): Eukaryota > Metazoa > Mollusca > Bivalvia > Venerida > Mactridae > Spisula > Spisula solida. The sequence goes on along the minus strand of OX365946.1, from coordinate 1,769,082 downwards.
AGATCAAGCCTATCACGCTTACTGTTTGATCAAGTGTGAAATATGAGAGGGTCGCTTTTTTATAGCCTCGTTTTGAAACATATTCAGTACGGGATCAGCACCGCAAGTATGGCTTTTAGCCCTTACCGGTTTCGATTATGCAACGTTTTAATTCAATCAACATGCCAGACATCTGAAAACAACGGTAACACTTCATATCTTTGTTTGCAATGTGAAGTATATTACTTTGACTGTCGGAAAAATAACAAGCATGTTGAAAAAAATTGCGAAAGAATACAAAAAGGTACTTTTGTTGACCTTTCAAGAACCACGCTAGTTCAGCTGATTTTAGCTTTTGGACCCCAGTCTCATTGAAACTTAATGCCAGAATGATGGTCACTTATAGAGTGCACATCAGAAAATATGTACAGGTGATACTCCATTCATAAAGAATACACAAAGTGAACATCTTTTAATCCAGAATGTTGTGAACCAGACTAATTCAATTTTCATCCAGACCATGTTGCGAAGAGTCACATGATCAATTTGGCTATATGAATGCATATATGAACTGTATCGTCTGCATGAACTGTTACCTAATTATATAGTGTGGTACTGACCCAGGATGTATACACGTTAGCTGTCTCTCTTATTCCGGTAACCCCCTGTGGGCCTGCCTCGTTACAATTAATATAGAGTGCCAAGCCGTATGCAGAACACTGTAAAAAATTTCACCTTGTTGAACAGAATTTCTTTAAACACCGTGAATTTAGCCTGATCCTGACCTTTATGCATGAATGTATTACAAGGTTCTTGCATTGAATATATTAATTTCTGCAAGCAAATTGTGCAATATCGGTATTTTAGATTTGTGTTTGTATTACACCTTGAGCATCTCTGCGATAATCCCCGCTTATGAAAACATACAATGGGGGTTATAAACATCAGTTTGTATACGTATTATGGGAACACCCTTGGATCGGGCGAGCGGTGGCGTCCAGCAGTTTGTCTGTACTCTTACGCTCAGAGTTTCATCCGATCATCTTCAAACTTTGTGACAATGCTTATGGGCATAATATCTAGGCCAAGTTCAATTATAGGCCAAATCAACCAAGACCTTCTTGGGTTATGGTCCTTTAATTAAATTTTTTTGGATTGTTTGTTTTTTTCATTGACCATGCCTGAAACGGGCGTATTTTGTGACATTTTGGCTCTTGTTAAATTGTGCAAATAGAAGGCCGATGATTTGTCAAATCTCTGGACCACGGTACATAAACTGTTACAGTTATACAGGTTTCAAGTGAACATTAACCGGTAATAAAATCAGTTGTACTGGCGGGTAAATTATCTGGCCGCAGAAAACTATTTAACTTGTACAAACTGACTTTGATATTGACAATTATTGTTCCTGTGATGATTTTCCCTCTCCCAATTTAGCTGTCAGTTGAGATATCATTATGAAAACTGAAAGATGTTTTTTTCTTTCAAACTGAATATTTGACATTTGTGATCGTGGCGTTTCGTGGATTTGGAAAGGATTTAGTTGCTAATGAAATTACATTGTTGACATGTTTGTTGTCTTTTTAAATTTTTTTGAAATTGAAATTATTGATCAGACTTTATGTTTTGGAAAGAAATAATTCCCGTTATTTTTCAAGGCTGTTTTAATCAAAAGCTTGTGGGTAATGCTTCTTCCTTTTATTTTTCAGGGACGTTTTAATTATAGTCTTGTTGATAAGGTCAATAATTTCAATCCTGTCAGACTCACTGCAAGGCAGTTCAACTTCTGTAACTTAATTTTGAATAATGGCTGAACTGTTTTTCTTGAACTCACCTTTCCCTACAAGATTGTTACTTATCCATCATCTGTCCGTCCGTCCATAAAGTTTGCTTGTGAACATGAGGCCAGTCTTCACGAAACTTGGAAACATCGAGATTAACTATCAGTAAATCATCTTCAACTGAAACTCATCAGACTTAAACGAACATAGGCTCGGAGTTTCAGTTGAATGTGGTCAGATAATAACACATATTGATAGATTTGTATTCATATTTATTGCTTATATTTGATTATTTTTGGATTGGACCAATCATGTTCCTACTATGTATGTTCGTCATATTTTATCTTCGCATGATCCATTATTATTTTCCCATTCAGCAAAGATCAAGAAAAAACAAGAACAACTCAATCTAAAATGATTGTAGTATATATATTTATTATGAATCAGACATTTATGTATTACCAAATCAAATATCTTTATTAAGATCACGAATCAAGCACGAATCTTGATTCAGTAATGGTTGGCAGAATATTTTATTTTTTCCATTTGCATTAATGGTGTTTTAGACAAGTATGTTAGAAAACCATTACTAACGGGAATTTGGTCAAGATTTAGTTTTGCTACTTTCTTACATTTATGTATTGACCCCCTCCCCCTCAAAGAAATGTGCGAGCGAAGCTGACTAGAAAAAATGTATCTCTGAGAAGCATTCCACACAATTTCGTTCTTCATCTTATGATATTCATTGATAAAGTTAATGTGAGAGCAACGCTAGCAAGAATATAAGCATTAATTATTTTAGCAGCATATCCCGCATACTCATTCCCTACTTGACAAACTTAACTGATAGCGGTTGTGCGAGCTGAGCGAGCAAGAAAAATGCAATCATCTATTTCAGCAGCATACACCACACACTTATCACTTGGTAATATTCACTGATTTAGTAATTGTAAGAATTGGAAAAAATCAGTGTTTATCTGAGCAGCATACCCAACAGACTCATTGATAAATCGAAAACTTTCATTGAATTTACGGCGAGCGAAACGAGCAAGAAAAATCGTTGTTTATATAGCCAGGACTAACGATAATCGACTGGATAATATTCACTGATATATAGATGCTGTGAATATGTCACGAAGAAAAAATGCACTGTCTATCTGAGCAGCTTACCCTGCGAACTCCAGGGCTTCACTTTTGCTCAAGCGGAAATGTGAAATACTTGGGATCCAGCGACTAGGGGGTCCAGTGGCTTTCTGCCTCGTGACGTTCTAAAAAGAACCACGGAATTCGTCAGCTGCATTCTGAGATATCTTTTTTTTAATGAAAGGACAGGTTTATTAGAAAATCAAGCCAACTGTATTAATCTTTTATGACTTGTCGGGCATTTTTAATGTGCAAGAATCTCTGTAGCCGATGTTTGGCACCATGCTACCAATCAGCCATATCTTGTTGCTTGCATACAGCATTAAGTACACTTTAAAATCAATAAATTGATTATTGTTTTATTGACGCGAGCGAAGCGAGCGAAAAAAATTGCATATCAATAATTTTTTTTTATTGTTCTTACATCCAAAATATGATAAATTACCTAGGCTTCGGCGATTTTAGGGGGGGCGTACGCCGGGTCCGCCCCCCCTTGGATCCGCCTATGCTATGTGTTTACCTGCCAAGTGCTCCACTTAAAGGAGTTCCTCCGCTTTTATTTGAAATAAATATCTGATTTAACACACTTTTACTCTGTTTTGGTATTTGTTATCTGAAAAACGATGTTCGAATTTACACTTCGCTGGTATATTTCCGGTGCGGTGAAGAAGTAACAATTAATAATCAACATGTCATTGCATAACAAACCCATAACACAACAGGTGGGTGCATACATGCCAGATCTCCTGCATCATGCGTGAGTCTCCTGCATTTGAGACTCTACTCCTGCATGATCAGAGGCCAATTTATCAAATCTCACGCAATTCATGGATAAACTGGAATCTCACTTTTGTTGTTTACATTATGAAAATGATGACAAATATTAGTTTAAATTGCTCAAATTAAGATAAGTAAAAACAGCATATAAACTTCAATACTTTAAGTCTAAAGTTCCAGCAAGAAAAATCTCCTGCATTTTAATGAAATCTCCTGCATTTCCATCACCAATCTCACGCAAAGGGGTCTACCAAACATGGCATGTATGTCGGTGGTCACTTCAATGTACAATCAATAATTGCCCCTGATAAGGTGTAATAAACAACATTATTCGTCAAACTAATTGTGCAGTAGAAAACATTTTATAGTTGTGTTTAAAATTCACACTCCAGACTTAGACAAGACACCTGTCCTCCTCACAGCAGTTACTTCCCCTTGCATTCACAGATGCATTTCAAGATCAATTAATTTTTGGTTTGTAATTTGAAACTTGCATGATATTCAGAAAACTTTTCTTTCGGATACATTATTTTGGAAGCTGTTATATAAACTGTATTGTATTTGCTGTGCAGTCAGCATTTCGTTTCGCATAACCACTGCACTTTTGGAAACTAATGGCAGGTATGCTATGCATATTATCCAATCTCCTTGCTTGTGAAGCAATCAGATTTAACGTGAAGGTCACAAAATAACTAATAATACTAGTGGGTTATACTATCTTTTTTACAAACATTTTATTTATAAGCTGTTCAAAGTGTTTCCCAATAAACTAAAGCATTGTCTACAAAACTTTCTGCCAAGATTTCAAATTGACCGAGTTTTGCATGCTTGAATCACATCTGAGTTCTGTCATGTATTTTTATGCCCCCCTATCGATAGATGGGGAGGCATATAGTGATTCACCTGTCCGTCCGTTCGTTCGTCCGTTCGTTCGTCCGTTCGTCCGTCCGTTCGTTCGTCCGTCCGTCCTGGTTAACCCAAATTGACCGTTTCTTGTAGCATTAATATGGCTTGCTACAAAGCTTTCATACTTGCATGGATGTTGTGTATGAACACTCTCCACACGCCAGTATCACCTAACCCCATTTTGACCTTCACCTTGACCTAATTTTGGACTTAGACTTATGGACAAGGCTACCACAGGGGGCATAAGCGTTTATTGAATGCAGTCTTGTTTCTCGTAGTATTTCTTCTGGCTGCATGATATTATAAATCCACATATTTTGTCGGCATTAAATTTCGTGGATTTTATAAAAAAAACATTTTCGTGGGCTGTAAATTCATGGATTACAAATCATGGAAGGGTTATCCTATGTGCTGTATTCAGGAGGTTGATAAATTGAAGGGATTACATTTTGTGGTCGAGATCAACATGAAACGAAAATACCGAAAATTCAGTTCCCTAGAAAAGTCAGGATTTTACAGTATACATGTATGTAAAATGAATATTTATGGAGTGCCGAATACACTTTGTCAATTATAGTTGACGCTATAGTCACTGTAGTACATCTAAGCACAGTGTTCTAAATTTCAAGACATAAAAATCGTTTTTTCCAGGAATTGATACTAATTGATTAATGTGCTCCATGGTTTATAAGATGGTTTACTTTTTCTCTGTGCTATATTTAAGCATTATAAAGACGGCTGTTTCCTAATATGTAAATAATGACTGCAGTAGTTTCGGATCATGAAATAAGTTGAAGCAAAATTTGGTACAAAGGACATGACTTGGAGCGTCTTTAAAGTTAACTTTTTAGGACTTCTCTTAAACTTCTAACCAACTTATTTTTGACCATTAAAGGGCCATAACTCTGGCAAGTCAATCAAAGTATTGCTTAAACTTGACATACTTGTTTACAATGATAAACACCTTGCAATATCAACACAATGTAGCACTATCTAACATTTAAACATATTGATGGCCCCTTATTGACATAGTTACTTATTATGGACAAGGATTTCACTGGAGCATATGCTTTATTGAACTCTATCTAGTTTTGCTCAACTATTATATAACTCTTAGACCTGCCGTCCACTAGGACGCCGAAGGGTTCCCGAAGGCTAAATTTGCCTAATCGGGATGGTTCGGCATATCTTCGGACATTCTAGAACACTTCTGCATCGTTCCTGTACGCTTCTGGAAGCCTTCTGGACACTTCGGGACCGAAAAATCTTCGGCATCCAAATTTTAAAAGTTTTAAAATTTGGACGCCGAAGGTCTTGTTCGGGAGTGCTTTGGGAGTGCTTCGGGGTAATCGGAAACCCATCGGCAACAGTTAGGGGTGTTCGGGAATCCATCGTCATTCACTCGGCACCTTCGGGAAGCCTTCTGCGAGGCTTCGTAATCATTTTAACCATCCCGAGCAGTTCCGGAAGGAAGCTGAAGCAATGCCGAAAGCTCCCCGAATACGACGAATGGATGAGTTATACACACAGAAGCTATGCCCATCATGTTAAGAAACATGCCGAATAGTTGCCGAAGGCGCCGATTGTGAACGGAAGGGATGCCGAGTCGAAGCAGTATTTCCCGAACTATACAAGAGCGACTGCGGGAGCGATGAAGTCAAGTTGCCGATAGTTTTATATATCGTTTTCATACCAAGGACAGGCTACCAAATAGGGTTGTGTCAGACCCTATAGAAAACGATGACATAACCAGTGTCGCATGGTCTTCAGCTATGAAAGAAAACACCGGAAAGAGACACCCGGTATATCTACCTAGGACTGTAAGTTTTTTCATGAGCTTAATATGTCAGTGCTTTTTATACCTGAAACTAAGTCATTCAATTTTTAATTTTTATAGCTGAAACTAGCGAGATTAATGTTGTTTTCCATCTATCGTATTCAACTTTCAACTGATAACAAGATAGTAGTTCGGCATCGTTTATATACATCGGCAACCTTTCAGCATTCTATCGGCATCGATTCGTAAACACTTCCGCATATTCTGCAAAGTAACCCCAACCTTTCCGCACGATCGGGAAACATTCGGGACCAGTTCCTGAACTGTCGGCATTCATTCGCGTTGCGTTCGGCTACTTCGGATAGGTTTTGGCGTTTATACTGCAACACTTCGTATAACGAACCACTAATACATCCCGAACGATCCCGATGGCAAAGATCCGCCCATTTTTATTGATAATTGATCCCGAAAGGTTCCCGAAACAAGCAAATTGTAATCGGCTACCCTTCCGCATATCATCGGGGTCTAGTGGACGGCAGGTCTTAACCCTTGTTCATAAACACACTTGGTTTCTTAGTCATTATTTGTAAATACCCCAAATCTTTGTGTCCTAATATTTGTAAACACTCTGATTCCTTAGCTTAAACACTATAATGAGTCTATATGTCCTATTTTTTGCTTTTACATAAACACCCCTTGTCTCTGTGTCCTTTTTCATAAATACCCCTTGTCTCTGTGTCCTTATTCATAAATACCCCTTGTCTCTGTGTCTTATTCATAAATACCCCTTGTCTCTGTGCCCTTATTCATAAACACCCCTTGTCTCTGTGCCCTTATTCATAAACACCCCTAGTCTCTGTGCCCTTATTCATAAACACCCCTTGTATCTGTGTCCTTATTCATAAACACCCCTTGTCTCTGTGTCCTTATTCATAAACACCCCTTGTCTCTGTGTCCTTATTCATAATACCCCTTGTCTCTGTGTCCTTATTCGTAAACACCCCTTGTCTCTGTGCCCTTATTCATAAACACCCCTTGTCTCTGTGTCCTTATTCATAAACACCCCTTGTCTCTGTGCCCTTATTCATAAACACCCCTTGTCTCTGTGTCCTTATTCATAAATACCCCTTGTCTCTGTGCCCTTATTCATAAACACCCCTTGTCTCTGTGTCCTTATTCATAAATACCCCTTGTCTCTGTGCCCTTTTTCATAAACACTCCTAGTCTCTGTGCCCTTATTTATAAATACCCCTTGTCTCTGTGCCCTTATTCATAAACACCCCTTGTCTCTGTGCCCTTATTCATAAACACCCCTTGTCTCTGTGCCCTTATTCATAAACACACCTAGTCTCTGTGCCCTTATTTATAAATACCCCTTGTCTCTGTGCCCTTATTCATAAACACACCTAGTCTCTGTGTCCTTATACATAAACATACTGTTGCTAGAATTTATTATTCAGACAAAGGAGTCACTTCTGCAACTTTCAGTGTTAAACTTCTTGTTGAATGAAGAACTCCCAGGAGTAACATAACTTTATATGACAATAAATGAAAAGAGCAATATGAAGTTAATTATTCACATGGGGTTTAAAACTTTGAATTCAGTCAGTAAATGATTGCAGTAATATTATTAAATGTCTAGATCTGTGGTGATGATGGTGGCGAATTGAAGGTATTAAATTCTTGTTTTAACAAATATATGACCAATATATTATTAAATTCTTGTTTTAACAAATATATGGCCATATTTAAACAACATTAAAACACTTTTAAACACTGAGGGATGCAAGTTGTGATCTATTATGAATAACTGTTCATTTTGTTGATTGTTCATTTCTTTGATTGTTCATTTTGTTGATTGTTCATTTTGTTGATTGTTCATTTCTTTGATTGTTCATTTTGTTGATTGTTCATTTTGTTGATTGTTCATTTCTTTGATTGTTCATTTTATTGATTGTTCATTTGGTTGATTGTTCATTTTGTTATTTGTTGATTTTTTTATTGTTCATTTTGTTGATTGTTTATTTTGTTATTTGTTTATTAAGATGATTGTTCATTTTGACGTTATAAATTCATTTTGTTATTTGTTCATTATTTGTTGATTGTTTGTTTCGTTGATTGTACATTTTGATGTGGAAAAGGCCTAATGTATAATGTTTGCCAATGGTTTTCATAAAGCTTGACTCCATTGTACCATGTGACAATAATTTACCATTAAAATGGATTTAAAGGTACCTGACCAACTTCTGGCATAATGTTAATTAGACAAGTGATGTATAATTGGACCTAATCAGGCCTTGCTGAACCTATCTTAGTAAATGATATGGAATTATTACAACTCTGATATGCATGTATCATGGCGCCCAGCTCATCTGATAGGTATCCTTGAACTTTCTCTTTGTTCTGTCCAGTATAATGACTAGCAATCATTCTGGTCCATTTATCATATGTAGATTAGGTATGGTCTAATCATGAACTATGACAAGATGATGAGATAACCATCAGTGACAAACCATGTCAATCAACCTCAACCAGGATAGCAAATTGTTCCCACTGGACATTATCTGGAGGCAGCATTACCAAGGACATAGATCACTTTTGTCATAACTGTGAAATTCTAGATCGGATCCGTGCAAAACAGTTGAATTATAAACTCTTTGTCTTTACTGCCATGCATGACTTAAGGTGTATCAAAATTCCAGTAACTCATGTGCAAAAACATGCAATATGAAATAAATCAAACAGAACTATGTTCATATTTCAGAGAAGCCAACATAATTTATGGTTTGAAAAGGAGGTAAGAGGACTTTAAAGTATTGAACCTATTGCCACATAACATAATTTCAATTATTTGCTTAATAAATGTTCAGAATTGGCCAAATATTGAAGAAAAATAATATTTAAGTAAGATCATTTATTGCATTTGAGTTATAGGCAGTTCTAAAGTATATATTGTTCGTTTACGTTCCACCGAGACAGTCGTATTAGTGCATGCATGGTCATCCGGTTGTTTCCCTGCCTAATTGGTCAATGACCTCAGGCTTCAAGGGAATTAAAGTAAATGAACAGTAAAATGGTAATTACTTGTTAAGAAATGAATCTGATCAAGGTCAGTGATACGCTGGACGTGCTTGAAGCACATTACCATACCATTGTCACGATAGATGTACGTATCGTCACATAATAGTCTGTCGAGGATTAGCAAGCTGTGAAAATTGTCTCATTCAGAATTCATTGACTCAATAATAACAATCATGATAAAGACCTTCTTGATGGCTTAGTGTAACACCCTCCATCTCTCCCGGGAATTCATTGGTCACGCTAATTCTCGGTCTGATCGCACCTACCCTGTGATTATAAGCATTCCCCTCTTTATTGTAGATCATTTATACCATATTCCTAAAGAAGTACTATAAAAACTGTGAATCATTTCTCGGCCATCAGTTCTTTCTACAGTTCTTCTTGTAGAATGTTTAAGGTCATTACGTACTATATCTTTAGGGTACAGAGGTGTCTTCAATTGCCAAACTTCGAACAACATTGTGCGCGTAAAATGTTCGATTCGGTGTTATCTTTTAATTAAAGTGTTAAATACTTCTGTGATTACGATCTGTGATTTGGCTGAGATCATAGAAGACATAGAAGAAGATCTATTGAGTTGTATAAATGAATGCATGTTTTTTTATCTTGAATAATCCAATGTTGCTTTCTTGTAGCAGCGTTTTTGTAACATCGTAACACAGATTAATGACTTATTTAGCAAACTTGTTCACAGTAAATTGACAAATGTTTGGCACGTTATTTGACAGCTAATGTTATTAAATATTGTTATATTATCACTGATAACTTCACATCAGAAAAGGCATGGAATTACTTTTCACTGGAGAGATAAAGAAAGTCGTGGAGGGATATTTACTTGTATTAGTTGTATAAGTTATACAGGAACTATTGTGTATTATATCATATGACAGCGATACTGATCTATGATAGTAAATAACCGGTTTGTACCTCGTAAAGTAGTGATTTGTTAAAAAAAATAGAATTCTGCAATTTCTTAAAAAAAGTAATCAAGAATTTTCATCTTTTGTTTAGATTTTTTGTGTAATTACCAGGAGTGAAAATTACCAATATCGAAATATGGTAACTGAATGCATTCCTTTAGGAGATTACTGCCTTGGAGATGGGAAAATATGGGGGGGGGGTCAAGAAAGTTGGGGTGGTTGTGACTATATCATATTAATAATTAATAGTGTTTTAATTTGTACACAAAGAAATTTAAGAATCATGGAGTTCGATTAAACTTCAATTACTGCCTTGGAGTGATTTTGGTAACTAAGGATTTCTTAGAACTTTACTTTTACTCTTTTTGAGCATTTAATAATATTAATATTATGTGGTTATTATATCTGTCATTTGTGGTATTTTTACAAGGAGTTTAATATCCTCAGAGTTTGCTTTTAATTAGATTACTTTCATTACTTCCTTTGTGTGATTTAGGGCCAAGTGTTGATTTGGTAATTAGGGATTTCCCTGAACTCAACTTTTACCCTTTTTGTGCATTTGTCACTTTATCGGTCATTTTAATATGGTATAAAAAATAATGCTTTCAATGAAGAAAATTATTATTTCAATGGTTATTGTATGTTGATTCTCAGAGGACTCAGTTTGCTGGTGATTTAGGCTTTAATTTGTATTTAAATTGACAATGTAATAAAAAAAATTGATAAGGAAATCTGGGTGAAACTGTTTCATTTCAATGTTGTTTATTTATAAAGAAGTTAACTGCTACGCAACGGCTGAATATAAGTTCCTGACAGTTGAAAGTTGTTACATCAATTCAATTATATTTTCTCTTGAAAGATTTTGATAAGAATTGATTATTATGAAGTCTAGCTCAACTTGATCGTGAATATCATTCAGTTGATAAAATCATACTTATAATAGGTTTAACAGGTTTTAACCTTTTGTGTCGTTCAAGTTCACCATCAACATGCTTTGTTTTATTGAGACATTTAAAGCTACTGACAGTGTATGATAGGCTGGTGTGTTTTAGTGTCTTTAAATTCCTCTTTGACATTTTGGTAATTAAATTGTTGGAAATTGACTTTTATTCAAATGATGTTTTTTATAGGGTTGTTCACACAGAAGCCATGTTTGTTTGCGTTCAGTGTTTCATGTTTAAAGCTTGCATTCAGTGTCAGTTTCATGTTAAAAGTTTGCATTCAGTGTCAGTTTCATGTTTAAAGTATCTTAAAGTGTAATAATGTTGTGATGTTTCCATGTGTGAAATTGAAATGTCAACTAGCAATTGCTCAGACTTCCTGTTTTTACATTTTGTTTGAAAATTGTCTCATGGTATCTGCCCGCAGTTATTGCCATGTAGCACCTGAGACTTGATCAGGTTGGTAAGGATGTTATGGAGATCCTCACCATGCTCCTAATTGGACGACATACAGGTTTTCATATTACATATTGTAGACATTGGTAGTTTTGTACATTTAATGTAATTGTAGCATAAACATTATCAATTTGCTTCAACTTAGGGTTAGAAAGATTGCACATAATATTATAATTGTATTCAACCCTATATACTGTACGGCCCCATTGCCTTAGCAATGCTAACAAAGCAAAGTACTAAAGCATTAGACCACTCGGCAATAATTTATTATTGTATCAACTCAAAACAAATTGCTGCAAATAACCAGTATTAATGTGCCACACTGACTAGTGAATAGATATGTAAATAACAACACTTAATATTGTTTACCTATTATGTAACAAGGATTCTGACTGGCTTAGACTGAATATGATGTTTAGTTGACCTTCAAAAAGTGATATTGACCTCTGACTTTGTCAACAAAACATCATATTCACCTCAACATAAGTCAATAACAGTATAATATACACTGCCCACCAAAAATAAGTATACAGATGTTATTTGCCCACTTACTTGCCTGTAATGATACTAATCCAAGAACAGTAAAGCAACAATATATTTGAAGAAAAGGAATATTTTGTTTATGAAATGGAAAGGCCATACATTAATTGGTACCCTATGTGCAAAATCTAAAGTTTCTTTGTCCCACTTGAATGGTAACTTTGTCACAAAAAGATAGAAAATTCAGCCTTTTTTATCACATGGTTATTTCAGTTCCGAACATCTTCAATTTTATTTTTATCTCTATTTTGACTCATTTAGTAACTGTAGTTTCAGAAACTAGTATAATTATGACCGTCTGATAAACAGTTATGGAATAATTTAACCAAGTTTAAATTTGCCACAATTATTTACTGTATACTTATTTTTGGTGGGCACTGTATATGTTTACAGGGATATTTTACAGCCGCTGCATATATATGTTTATATCCCATATATGTATACAGAGATATTTTACAGCCGTTGCATATATATGTTTATATCCCATATATATGTATACAGAGATATTTTACAGCCGTTGCATATATATGTTTACAGGGATATTTTACAGCCGCTGCATATATATGTTTATATCCCATATATGTATACAGAGATATTTTACAGCCGCTGTATATATATGTTTATATCCCATATATATGTATACAGAGATATTTTACAGCCTCTACATATATATGTATACAGAGATATTTTACAGCCTCTACATATATATGTTTATATCCCATATATGTATACAGAGATATTTTACAGCCGCTGTATATATATGTTTATATCCCATATATGTATACAGAGATATTTTACAGCCGCTGTATATATATGTTTATATCCCATATATATGTATACAGAGATATTTTACAGCCGCTGTATATATATGTTTATATCCTATATATGTATACAGAGATATTTTACAGCCGCTGTATATATATGTTTATATCCCATATATATGTATACAGAGATATTTTACAGCCGCTGTATATATATGTTTATATCCTATATATGTATACAGAGATATTTTACAGCCGCTGTATATATATGTTTATATCCCATATATATGTATACAGGTATATTTTACAGCCGCTGTATATATATGTATACAGAGATATTTTACAGCCTCTACATATATATGTATACAGAGATATTTTACAGCCGCTGTATATATATGTATACAGAGATATTTTACAGCCTCTACATATATATGTATACAGAGATATTTTACAGCCGCTGTATATATATGTATACAGAGATATTTTACAGCCGCTGTATATATATGTATACAGAGATATTTTACAGCCGCTGTATATATATGTATACAGAGATATTTTACAGCCGCTGTATATATATGTTTATATCCTATATATGTATACAGAGATATTTTACAGCCGCTGTATATATATGTTTATATCCCATATATATGTATACAGGTATATTTTACAGCCGCTGTATATATATGTATACAGAGATATTTTACAGCCTCTACATATATATGTATACAGAGATATTTTACAGCCGCTGTATATATATGTATACAGAGATATTTTACAGCCTCTACATATATATGTATACAGGTATATTTTACAGCCGCTGTATATATATGTATACAGAGATATTTTACAGCCTCTACATATATATGTATACAGAGATATTTTACAGCCGCTGTATATATATGTATACAGAGATATTTTACAGCCTCTACATATATATGTATACAGAGATATTTTACAGCCTCTACATATATATGTATACAGAGATATTTTACAGCCGCTGCATATATATGTATACAGAGATATTTTACAGCCTCTACATATATATGTATACAGAGATATTTTACAGCCACTGTATATATATGTATACAGAGATATTTTACAGCCTCTACATATATATGTATACAGAGATATTTTACAGCCACTGTATATACAGTTGAAACTCGTTGTGTCGACATCGGTTGTATCGACACTTCGGTTATGTCGACATACTTTCAAATCCCCGATTTGGGTTGCTCTATATTTTATCTTAAATATGACGGTTTAGTCGACATGCCTGTGTCGACACTCCGCTTATATCGACACGACTTTTCTGGCCCAATTGATATTTTCGCACCTTATTGTTATCGTTTGTGTCGACATCGTGTCGACGCTATTGAAATTGAAAAGTTGTTAATTAACCGTGAAGATACTCCTGTTTCGAACCATTGTTTGTTAAAAATTAATGTGTTCACAGTTTGCAAATGTAATTGAATGATGTTTAATCTTAAGTTTGTAAACAAAGTGTAACCTAGTTCGGCGTATGAAATTAAAAAATCTGCTGAACTAGCGTGATTCTCGGAAGGTGAACAAAAATACATTTTTGTATGCCTTCACAATTTATTTCAACATTCTTGTTATATTTCATATAGGTATAAATGAATATACTTTACATTGTTAACAAGGAAAAGAAATGTCATCAGTTGCTTTCAGATGTCTGGCATGTTGATTGAATATATTGTTTACATTTAAAATATTGCGTAAGCGAAACCGGTAAGGGCTAAAATCCATACTTGTGGTGCTGATCCCGTACTGAACTTGTTTCAAAACGAGGCTATGAACTCGACTCTCTCATAAACACTTGGTTAAATGTTTTAATGATAACTGTAAGTGTGATAAAATTGATCTTTCACCAGTTTAATCGCGTATATGTATTAGTTGATGTTCCAACTGATGTAACAACGGCACTGACAGAAATACTCAAGGACTTTGTTATTATAAATTTCGACGGGTATGGAAATTTTTCACAGTTGTTGGCTCCTGTTGTGTCGACATTCGGATATGTCGACATAATTTTGACGGTCCCCAAAATGTCGACATAACGAGTGTCGACTGTATATGTATACAGAGATATTTTACAGCCTCTACATATATATGTATACAGAGATATTTTACAGCCACTGTATATATATGTATACAGAGATATTTTACAGCCTCTACATATATATGTATACAGAGATATTTTACAGCCGCTGTATATATATGTATACAGAGATATTTTACAGCCTCTACATATATATGTATACAGAGATATTTTACAGCCTCTACATATATATGTATACAGAGATATTTTACAGCCGCTGTATATATATGTATACAGAGATATTTTACAGCCTCTACATATATATGTATACAGAGATATTTTACAGCCGCTGTATATATATGTATACAGAGATATTTTACAGCCTCTACATATATATGTATACAGAGATATTTTACAGCCACTGTATATATATGTATACAGAGATATTTTACAGCCACTGTATATATATGTATACAGAGATATTTTACAGCCTCTACATATATATGTATACAGAGATATTTTACAGCCACTGTATATATATGTATACAGAGATATTTTACAGCCACTGTATATATATGTATACAGAGATATTTTACAGCCACTGTATATATATGTATACAGAGATATTTTACAGCCACTGTATATATATGTATACAGAGATATTTTACAGCCACTGTATATATATGTATACAGAGATATTTTACAGCCTCTACATATATATGTATACAGAGATATTTTACAGCCTCTACATATATATGTATACAGAGATATTTTACAGCCACTGTATATATATGTATACAGAGATATTTTACAGCCACTGTATATATATGTATACAGAGATATTTTACAGCCTCTACATATATATGTATACAGAGATATTTTACAGCCGCTGTATATATATGTATACAGAGATATTTTACAGCCTCTACATATATATGTATACAGAGATATTTTACAGCCACTGTATATATATGTATACAGAGATATTTTACAGCCTCTACATATATATGTATACAGAGATATTTTACAGCCTCTACATATATATGTATACAGAGATATTTTACAGCCTCTACATATATATGTATACAGAGATATTTTACAGCCTCTACATATATATGTATACAGAGATATTTTACAGCCTCTACATATATATGTATACAGAGATATTTTACAGCCTCTACATATATATGTATACAGAGATATTTTACAGCCTCTACATATATATGTATACAGAGATATTTTACAGCCACTGTATATATATGTATACAGAGATATTTTACAGCCTCTACATATATATGTATACAGAGATATTTTACAGCCTCTACATATATATGTATACAGAGATATTTTACAGCCTCTACATATATATGTATACAGAGATATTTTACAGCCTCTACATATATATGTATACAGAGATATTTTACAGCCTCTACATATATATGTATACAGAGATATTTTACAGCCTCTACATATATATGTATACAGAGATATTTTACAGCCTCTACATATATATGTATACAGAGATATTTTACAGCCTCTACATATATATGTATACAGAGATATTTTACAGCCACTGTATATATATGTATACAGAGATATTTTACAGCCTCTACATATATATGTATACAGAGATATTTTACAGCCTCTACATATATATGTATACAGAGATATTTTACAGCCTCTACATATATATGTATACAGAGATATTTTACAGCCTCTACATATATATGTATACAGAGATATTTTACAGCCTCTACATATATATGTATACAGAGATATTTTACAGCCTCTACATATATATGTATACAGAGATATTTTACAGCCTCTACATATATATGTATACAGAGATATTTTACAGCCACTGTATATATATGTATACAGAGATATTTTACAGCCTCTACATATATATGTATACAGAGATATTTTACAGCCTCTACATATATATGTATACAGAGATATTTTACAGCCTCTACATATATATGTATACAGAGATATTTTACAGCCTCTACATATATATGTATACAGAGATATTTTACAGCCTCTACATATATATGTATACAGAGATATTTTACAGCCACTGTATATATATGTATACAGAGATATTTTACAGCCTCTACATATATATGTATACAGAGATATTTTACAGCCTCTACATATATATGTATACAGATCTTCATTCAGTACTGTTACTATCTACTAAAATTATATAAAATACAGTACAGAGGCAACATTATATGCACTGATATGGACTTTTTTATTACGATGTTGAACATTTTAATGTTAATTGACCATTATTTTTGTTTTTATTAGCTCACCTGTCACAAAGTGACAGAGTGAGGCCAAACTTAAAATATTGTTTGTTTCCCCATCCCGACCCGAGCAAATTTAGAATGGGTAGGTAGGTAGGATAAATATTTTTTTTATTTGTTTCAGAATAATAGTTATTGGTCAAGACATACAAATAATATAATATAGTAATACATGTAACTATAAGGTGGAAACCAACAATCTTAAATTTAAAATATGTACGAAATGTACTTAAGTAAGAAACAAGCCTGTAAACAAAAATTTACATTTTCATCCCCAATATTTTATAAAAAAAATATAATTTCAATTTGGGCAATAAATTATTATGGGTAGGGTCGTTTTTTTCGGGTAGGTAGGGGATGGGGAAACAAACAATATTTTATTTTAGGCCTGAGCTTTTGTGATCACTCTTCGTCCGTCGTCCGTCCGTCCGTCGTCCGTCCGTCAACAATTTGCTTGTGTAGACACTAGAGGTCACAATTTTGACTTAATCTTTATGAAACTTGGTGACAATGATCATCTCAACATAATCTAGGTCAAGTTCGATATTGGGTCATCCGGGGTCAAAAACTAGGTCACAAGGTCAAATTATAGAAAAACCTTGTGTAGTTACTAGAGGTCACAATTTTGACTTAATCTTTATAAAACTTGGTCAGAGTGATCATCTCAACAAAATCTAAGTCAAGTTTGATATTGGGTCATCCGGGGTCAAAAACTAGGTCACAAGGTCAAATCATAGAAAAACCTTGTGTAGTCACTAGAGGTCACAATTTTGACCTAATCTTTATGAAACTTGGTCAGAGTGATCATCTAAACAAAATCTAGGTCAAGTGCGATATTGCGTCATATGGGGCCAAGAACTAGGTCACTAGGTCAAATCACAGGTCTTACATGTACTGCTATAACAGGTGAGCGACCTAGGGCCCTTTGGGCCCTCTTGTTTGCTTTATATCGCTCACTATAAATTTATTTTTTCTCACCTTTTTAGTTGATAATCACTAATCTACACCAATTATCTTTACACACGACCTCGTAATGGGTTGGTTAAACGACAAACTGTTTTCATAGGTGTGAATTTTTGACGAGATTAAGTGTATATGGTCGTTGAATGGATTAAATTTTAACTCTCGGGACCAGTTAAAGGCGGTCGCTGGTCGGATAACTGAAAAGCCGCTTAATAGAATCACTTTATATAGTGAAAATCCACGGGCGGGATTTTAAGTGGTCGTTTAATAGATAAGTCGCTTAATAGAGATGGTCGCTCGTGCAGGTTCTACTGTATTCTCTGTAGGAACTTTATTACTGTTCTTTAATGACAGTGCATGGAAATGTTATCACTGTATATTGTTCATTTCCATTATTAGAGAGGTTGCAATGCAAACGTGTACGACTACTTCTATATATAGCTACTCGTACATGTATACGTACATGTTGCAATTAAAATTGGCTTGCAAAACACAATGTGTGCGATGAACATCACATGATTTCTTCTAGAATCGATAATAAGTGTTTATTTAAACTCAATGAAACCACGGGCAGTGAATTATTAGGTTTCCCGTGCATACACATACCTGTGTGACATAGTACACATTACATTTTCATCCTGTCACACATGCATAACTTGTAGAAACTACACATAACTGGATGACGAAATTCCCAGGAATAGTATTCACATGAAGTAGTAGTCACATCACAACCTCTCTATTATCTAACTATTGTGCATTATCATTGTATAGATGTTACATTTTGCCTAATCATGGAACCTCACTAGACAGTTTGTGCCTCTGCAACTCTGTAATCTGGTGTAAAATATGAGGTCATAGCATAAAAATTTACTGGTTGTGCCTTTTCTTAGGTGAGTGTTTAGGGCCAGTGGATCTCTTGTTTTTGCTAGTATGGATATAAATTGATTAGAAGTTGATTGTGAAAGTTCGACAACCTGTATTTATCACTCTCTAGACATGGTACCTGATGGTATCCTTTGGGAAAGTTCTACAGCCTGTATTTATCCCTCTCTAGACATGGTACATGATGGTATCCTTTGGGAAAGTTCTACAGCCTGTATTTATCACTCTCTAGACATGGTACCTGATGGTATCCTTTGGGAAAGTTCTTCAGCCTGTATTTATCCCTCTCTAGACATGGTACCTGATGGTATCCTTTGGGAAAGTTCTACAGCCTGTATTTATCCCTCTCTAGACATGGTACCTGATGGTATCCTTTGAACACCTGAAGCATTATGGAACAGGCACAATTTTTTTGTTGTATTTATAATTTTGCTATATTTTAAACACTCTCACTGGGTGTTTAGGATCAACCTTACAATAGATTTCCACATGATCAAAATAACTTACACATTTACGCCTACTTGTATACCCATGCATTCTAGTTTCTTTGACAAAGCTCTAACCACTCCAGCACTTGCAATGGTCTAAAATCCATTTCGATCTATGTGCTTTTATTTATCCTCACCACTGGAAATCCATATGGGCCAGGCCCTCAGAAGGGGTTAGTCACTTTAGATTTTTGGGGGATAGTGCATGATACAGGAGATCGATGCCCCTGTTCCAGAAGCATCCCTGGTTCTTTTACATGCCTAATGTAAAGCTTCATACACAGAACCTCGGTTTTTAATGTCTTGTCCGAAAGTTATGTTAGGTGGGAAACACTGAAAAGCATTTTGTTTTTTGATACGGCTGGAGGGGGGATCGAACCCACAACTTTAGATCAGCAGGCAGTAGCTCTCACCAATGGACCACTTGTCCTCCAAAAATCCATTTATTTTTAATAATTATATAGTATGCCAGTCAGTCCATTTGTGCAAAGAAGCAGTTTGCAGTCAATAACTCTAGAATGTCCTTGGATTCAATAGATATCTGGTCTATAAATATAGAGGATAATAAGATGCAGATCGAGGCGATTTAGGTTACCATCCGACTATAATTGAAAGAGTTATTGCACATTTTTTGCCTTAAAAATAATTGCTTTCTGAGCAATCAATAACACTTGAACAATCCTTTAGACACATCCAGTGATATCAGTTTTGAGAGAAGATCTTTACTGTTTCTATTGTATTTTGAGCTTGCCTGCCTCATAGTGGCATGATGAACTTTTGTGATTGCTGTTCGTCCGTGGTCAGTCCTTGGGTGTGTGCAAAAAATCATTAGAAATTCTCCTCCTTAGAACCACTAGGCCAAAGTAACAGTAATGTTCTTTAAATTGGGTAGTCTATTCTGAAAATATTATCAAATTGATATCCTTCTAGAACTCTGGTCGCCATTGCAATTGTTTGAAAAAGCTTTGAAAAAAATCAACCACTGGTCATTTTCAAAATAATTTTACTAAAATATGTTTTGGGTGAAACTCAGACAAAATTGTAATTTTTGTCATGGTTTCAGCTAAACTCATAATTGCCAGTGGGCAGGGCTCATTTTTGTCAATATATCTATAATACTCAGGTGATTGATGTAGGCCCATCATCAGACCCTCTTGTTATGAACTGTCTGATGTAGGCCCATCATCAGGCCCTCTTGTTATGAACTGTCTGATGTAGGCCCATCATCAGGCCCTCTTGTTATGAACTGTCTGATGTAGGCCCATCATCAGGCCCTCTTGTTATGAACTGTCTGATGTAGGCCCATCATCAGGCCCTCTTGTTATGAACTGTCTGATGTAGGCCCATCATCAGGCCCTCTTGTTATGAACTGTCTGATGTAGGCCCATCATCAGGCCCTCTTGTTATGAACTGTCTGATGTAGGCCCATCATCAGGCCCTCTTGTTATGAACTGTCTGATGTAGGCCCATCATCAGGCCCTCTTGTTATGAACTGTCTGATGTAGGCCCATCATCAGGCCCTCTTGTTATGAACTGTCTGATGTAGGCCCATCATCAGGCCCTCTTGTTATGAACTGTCTGATGTAGGCCCATCATCAGACCCTCTTGTTATGAACTGTCTGATGTAGGCCCATCATCAGGCCCGCTTGTTATGAACTGTCTGATGTAGGCCCATCATCAGACCCTCTTGTTATGAACTGCCCAATGCAAATGAGTTCATGAGTAACTGTACTAAACACTCAATTTAATGATGATTTGTTGACAGATACCCATTATAACAGTCATGTCTTTCATCCATTACATTATTTGTTTATTGTTAGCTTGATTCCTCATGAATATGGCCATTTTCTCTAGTAATCATATTGGTTCACACACACAGATTCTATCTATGAGACTGTTATCTGTATTAGACAGTCATTATTTTCAACCTTTTTAAGGGCTTGGTGGTGTAATTGAGGTGTGGGTTATTTATAGATTGCTCATCATTACTGTTATTGCATGCTGTTTCTATTGCTTTAAATGTGGGCAGCAAAAAACTACACTCTAATAGTTTGGATCCGCAGAAAGTCGAATGTATCTGGTTACATCATACAGGGAGACTGTAGCAATGTATCTGGTTACATCATGCAGGGAGACTGTATCAATGTATCTGGTTACATCATGCAGGGAGACTGTAGCAATGTATCTGGTTACATCATGCAGGGAGACTGAAGCATTGTATCTGGTTACATCATGCATGCAGGGAGACTGTAGCAATCTATCTGGTTATGTCATGCAGGGAGACTGTAGCAATCTATCTGGTTACATCATTAATGCAGGGAGACTGTAGCAATGTATCTGGTTACATCATGCAGGGAGACTGTAGCAATGTATCTGGTTACGTCATGCAGGGAGACTGTAGCAATGTATCTGGTTACATCATGCATGCAGGGAGACTGTAGCAATGTATCTGGTTACATCATGCATGGAGACTGTAGCAATGTATCTGGTTACATCATGCAGGGAGACTGTAGCAATGTATCTGGTTACATCATGCAGGGAGACTGTAGCAATGTATCTGGTTACATCATGCAGGGAGACTGTAGCAATGTATCTGGTTACATCATGCATGCAGGGAGACTGTAGCAATGTATCTGGTTACATCATGCATGGAGACTGTAGCAATGTATCTGGTTACATCATGCAGGGAGACTGTAGCAATGTATCTGGTTACATCATGCATGCAGGGAGACTGTAGCAATGTATCTGGTTACATCATGTATGCAGGGAGACTGTAGCAATGTATCTGGTTACATCATGCAGGGAGACTGTAGCAATGAATCTGGTAACGTCATGCATGCAGGGAGACTGTAGCAATGTATCTGGTTATGTCATGCATGCAGGGAGACTGTAGCAATGTATCTGATTTCATCATGCAGGGAGACTGTAGCAATGTATCTGGTTATGTCATGCAGGGAGACTGTAGCAATGTATCTGGTTACATCATGCATGCAGGGAGACTGTAGCAATGTATCTGGTTACATCATGCATGGAGACTGTAGCAATGTATCTGGTTACGTCATGCATGCAGGGAGACTGTAGCAATGTATCTGGTTACATCATGCATGCAGGGAGACTGTAGGGAGACTGTAGCAATGTATCTGGTTACATCATGCATGCAGGGAGACTGTAGCAATGTATCTGGTTACATCATGCAGGGAGACTGTAGCAATGTATCTGGTTACATCATGCATGCAGGGAGACTGTAGCAATGTATTTGGTTACATCATGCATGCAGAGAGACTGTAGCAATGTATCTGGTTACATCATGCATGCAGAGAGACTGTAGCAATGTATCTTGTTACATCATGCATGCAGGGAGACTGTAGCAATGTATCTGGTTACATCATGCATGCAGGGAGACTGTAGCAATGTATCTGGTTACATCATGCAGGGAGACTGTAGCAATGTATCTGGTTACATCATGCAGGGAGACTGTAGCAATGTATCTGGTTACATCATGCAGGGAGACTGTAGCAATGTATCTGGTTACATCATGCAGGGAGACTGTAGCAATGTATCTGGTTACATCATGCAGGGAGACTGTAGCAATGTATCTGGTTACATCATGCAGGGAGACTGTAGCAATGTATCTGGTTACATCATGCATGCAGGGAGACTGTAGCAATGTATCTGGTTACATCATGTATGCAGGGAGACTGTAGCAATGTATCTGGTTACATC
This sequence comes from Spisula solida, assembly GCA_947247005.1. Lineage (NCBI taxonomy): Eukaryota > Metazoa > Mollusca > Bivalvia > Venerida > Mactridae > Spisula > Spisula solida. The sequence goes on along the minus strand of OX365946.1, from coordinate 1,745,596 downwards.
ATGTATGCAGGGAGACTGTAGCAATGTATCTGGTTACATCATGCATGCAGGGAGACTGTAGCAATGTATCTGGTTACATCATGCATGTAGGGAGACTGTAGCAATGTATCTGGTTACATCATGCATGCAGGAAGACTGTAGCAATGTATCTGGTTACATCATGCATGCAGGGAGACTGTAGCAATGTATCTGGTTACGTCATGCAGGGAGACTGTAGCAATGTATCTTGTTACGTCATGCAGGGAGACTGTAGCAATGTATCTTGTTACATCATACAAGGAGACTGTAGCAATGTATCTGGTTACATCATACAGGGAGACTGTAGCAATGTATCTGGTTACATCATGCATGCAGGGAGACTGTAGCAATGTATCTGGTTACACCATGCAGGGAAACTGTAGTAATGTATCTGGTTACATCATGCATGCAGGGAGACTATAGCAATGTATCTGGTTACATCATGCAGGGAGACTGTAGCAATGTATCTGGTTACATCATGCATGCAGGGAGACTGTAGCAATGTATCTGGTTACATCATGCAGGGAGACTGTAGTAATTTATCTGGTTACATCATGCAGGGAGACTGTAGCAATGTATCTGGTTACATCATGCAGGGAGACTGTAGTAATGTATCTGGTTACATCATGCATGGAGACTGTAGCAATGTATCTGGTTACGTCATGCATGCAGAGAGACTGTAGCAATGTATCTCATTACATCATGCAGGGAGACTGTAGCAATGTATCTGGTTACATCATGCAGGGAGACTGTAGCAATGTATCTGGTTACATCATGCAGGGAGACTGTAGCAATGTATCTGGTTACATCATGCATGCAGGGAGACTGTAGCAATGTATCTGGTTATGTCATGCAGGGAGACTGTAGCAATGTATCTGGTTACATCATGCATGGAGACTGTAGCAATGTATCTGGTTACGTCATGCATGCAGAGAGACTGTAGCAATGTATCTGGTTACATCATGCAGGGAGACTGTAGCAATGTATCTGGTTACATCATGCAGGGAGACTGTAGCAATGTATCTGGTTACATCATGCATGCAGGGAGACTGTAGCAATGTATCTGGTTACATCATGCAGGGAGACTGTAGCAATGTATCTGGTTATGTCATGCAGGGAGACTGTAGCAATGTATCTGGTTACATCATGCATGGAGACTGTAGCAATGTATCTGGTTACGTCATGCATGCAGAGAGACTGTAGCAATGTATCTGGTTACGTCATGCAGGGAGACTGTAGCAAAGTATCTGGTTACATCATGCAGGGAGACTGTAGCAATGTATCTGGTTATGTCATGCAGGGAGACTGTAGCAATGTATCTGGTTACATCATGCAGGGAGACTGTAGCAGTCATATTCCTTATGTTGCCAACTTTGATTTAATCAACTGTGGATTACAGCAAATACCAATAATGAATGTTACTGAGGCATTCTATGTATAGCTTGCAGATGGGAACAAATGGCATAGCTGATTACCTCTCAAGTCAAGCTGAAGGTGAAGGGAAAATAGTAATAGTATTTGTCCATCTGTCTTTCCATCAGATATTTTGTCCAGAGCAATAACTTCAAAACTATTCAAGAAAGTTATTTGAAACTTGAGAAGTGCAGTGACCAAGAACCATAACTCTATATGGCCCAGTTTTGAAATTATCTCACCTTGTTTAATTTTAAAATATTTTTTTTGTCTAGAGCATAACTCTAAATAATTATTTGAGGTATTGACTTTAAACTTAATATATAAGTAGATGGTAACTAGAAGAAGTGCAGTGACCAAGAACCATAACTCTACATGGCCCTGTTTTGAAAATATCTCACTTTGATTAAACACCTGTTAGTAACAAACATTTACAGCGGGATGGCCATGTGAACGGGGGATGGCCATGTGAACGGGGGATGGCCATGTGAACGTGGCTCTTGTTTGAATTAAAGGCTTGTTAGCAGGGATAATTAATGGCATAGCTGATCACCTTTCCAGTGTTAATTTTGTATTAATGACTGAGGTATAATACTTATATTATAGCAATAGTGTACTGTATTTATCGGTTGGGGACAATGGTAATGCTGATTACCTCTCTGGTATTAATTTTAAATATTGTAAAATATATACAAAAATGTATATCTATATATATATATATGAGCCAGTCTCCAGGAAAACCTGCTATTTTGACAAAACATTTGATTTTGAGATTTTTTATTATCTCAAAGAGTAATCTTAATGAAGCAAAATGCAAAAGAAACTTTGTTAATATCATGATTTTTAAGGAAGTTACAGCTGTTTAGTTGAGGCCCTATTCAGACCCTTTTTGCGTGACGTCGCAAAAGTCATTCAAACGTTATTCGACGTAACTGAAATACGTATTCCATTATTACACCATTTGGTCAATTCTTGACATAAACTGTTCAAAGTAGTACCAAATTCTATAATTATGTTTCACTTTTCAAAATATATATCAAAATCGAAATTGTTTGCATTCAGAGAAAGGCTACTTCTGTTTTAAACAACTAAATCCTCGTTTTTCTCAATCGGAATACTTTTCTAAAATTGGTCACCATAGCAACGAAGTATGTGTTTTCGACATAATTCATAGGAAAATTTAAAGCTAAGGTGTAGTACTATATGGGTCAATTACTTAAAATAGAATCAATAGATATGTATTTTTCCTTATTTTAGAGCTTTATCAAAATCTTGTTACATATAGTAATTACATAATGTCATTATAGCAGGTTTTCCTGGAGATTGGCTCATATATAATATAATGTTGTATATTATAGCCATGATGTTGCATAAAAATGTTGCATATAACTACATTTATAAAATACATCATGTTAATGGCTTGTCTGCTTTGGAGAAGGAATTGGAAGCTCAGATGATAAGAGATGTTGGAAATTTGGGTGCTTGGCAATGGCATGTTTATTGCCTTCGTATATTTGTATATAATTCTGTCCTTCGTAAACCAATAAATTTAATGTGTAATAATGAGATTGATGTCTGAACGGCCTCTTATTATTGAATGCATCTGCATCAGACGGCAGCAGAATACATTGATTCATTGTCCCTTGTAGGCACTTGGGATTGCATCGTAAGCAATATTTTGCTGTTCGTCAAATTTATGATTTTTGCATATCATGGGTTTATACAAACAGTGGGGGAAGAGACGATTGTGCAGATTATATTTAAAGCTGACTGAAATACTGATATCAGATAGACTTATATTATGGTAAATATGAAGCTTAGAATGGCGCCACAAGAGGAGTGCGTTTTTTGGAAAATCTTCAACAGTTTGATGAGCATTCCATTTTGTTAATCAACAATTTGCATAACAATTTATTCGTCTTGAACTTAAGAGATTCTGTTCGATAGAGCTGATCTCCCTGGTGTATTTAAAGTGAAGTCTACCATTAACAAGAATTTGTTTTATATGGTGACCATTGAGTCCAGGAATTAATCATTCTTCCCACAAACTGTCTTTTCACTTGTTTTATGACGAGTCTGTCAAAATACAGCATTACTACCGTTAATGGCATTGTGTGTTCTGTTACATTAGATTGCCTTGTTTGGACATGCCTCATGATTTAGTATCAAAATGGTGCACAATAGTTAACTTTTTTTTCATTGATTTTCAGTTTTGTTGGTCAATAAATTTCCAGTATCTTTAGTTTTCCTGGATGTGCATATTCATTATCAGACACAAAAACACCAGTAATCTTCTTGCCATGTTTGATTTGCATGCTCTTTGCTTCTATGGTGGGCTTGTTAATCAATCTTGTTGGTTTGATAGGCATTCCAGGATCTTAGAAGTTGATCTGGGTTTATATCACAGTGTGCCAATCTTATTTGTCTCTGTTTCAAGTGCATAGACTTTAACCTGCTCCTTGATCTTCTATTAGCATAATTTAAAAGCTTGTATCTTGTCTCTTTTTTTTGTAACCCAGGCTGTATGTTTCCATAAGCTTGGAGTATCACAAAGAAGCTCAAGGCGTAATACCAACACAAATCTAAAGCAACAATATTGCACCATTTGCTCGCAAAATTTGATTACATATTTCATGTAAAAAACCTTGTGATATATTCATGCATAAAGGTTAGGCTCATACCAATATATCAATACTATAAGTGTGCATTAATTCATTTTGTTGTCTGTCTTTTCCTGTTATCTCTATAACTTTGTAATGTGATTGCTCCTTTTTGATTGCTGATTTTAGAATTTATAAAACCCCTGACTCCATAGATGTACCAATTACACAAATCTCCATGACGATCGCTTCAAGTTGTTTTCCCGGAATGAGCTTAGTATTTATAAGATGGGAGATAATCCAGCTATAGAACTGGACTTAACAAGACACCTTATCAAGGGAAACTATACTTGATACTTGTCCCAAAAAGCTGCACATTAGATCTGTACTTATCTAGCTAGCTCATCTTCTAAAAAAGGCATCAAGTCCTATAGGACTGTACATTAGTCATTATGGAGTCACAGTTTAGAGTTATGGCCCTTTGTGGCAGACATACTAGTAAGTTTTTGTGTCAAAAATACTTCTAGATTGTTTATATAATGTTTTCAACTTATGTCCACTTGGCAGTGTGCAAACTTGTTTCTTGCCATTCATTCACCCTGGCAGTCTGTCTAAACCACATTACCCCTATTAGTGGTTTCGAAGCTGGCTTATATGGAAATGTAAGTCTTTTGGTCATAGCTATACTTGACATAACAGTACAAAATTTCAAACAAAATGTTTGATGTTAAAAACATGATCAATCTCAAATGAGGTTGTTACTCAATCTCCTTAATGCAGTGATCTCCACATTTGGTTATCTCTGCTAACACAAGCTTAGGTAGTATTACAGCAACAGTTTTCACAAATATTCTTTTTTATTTAGCATGTTGTATTACGTAATGAAGTATCCAATGATTCATAGAGTTTATGACAGTTATTATAACCCCGGCAGCACCATTAATCCTGCAAGCATTCATCATTATTAAGATCTGGTGCACTTGTTTTTATAACTCCAGCCGATAAACTGCCAATTACATATTGACTGTGAATAAATTGTGTATCTGGCATGAAGGTTCTTATAGTTTCTGAAGAAAAAAACTGGACACGAGCACTGGAGCCTGGTTTAAAGGTCCACCAGGGTAACACTTGGCAGACTATTTAATGTGATTAGAACATAAACTTTGTCATTATTAATGAATAATTTATTTCTGATGTTTAGTTAATTACTGGTAGACATGTGAAAGTGTCTGAACTGCCTATCACCTTGACACTGATTGGTTAACATTTATTCTATACGCACTTGGCTATTCTGATAAGAAATTAGATAGAATTTGTGACTCCACTGCTTATATGCAGCTTTTTGTGACAAATATCCAGATTGATCTACCTTTAAGATCATTTCTGTAATTGGATTGTCTCCCCTGATGAGGTCACTTATTAAGATCATTTCTGTAATTGGATTGTCTCCCCTGATGAGGTCTCTTATTAAGATCATTTCTGTAATTGGATTGTCTCCCCTGGTGAGTTCACTTATTAAGATCATTTCTGTAAGCGGACTGTCTCCCCTGGTGTGTTCACTTATTAAGATCATTTCTGTAATTGGATTGACTCCCCTGATGAGGTCTCTTATTAAGATCATTTCTGTAATTGGATTGTCTCCCCTGGTGAGTTCACTTATTAAGATCATTTCTGTAAGCGGACTGTCTCCCCTGGTGTGTTCACTTATTAAGATCATTTCTGTAATTGGATTGTCTGCCCTGATGAGTTCGCTTATTAAGATCATTTCTGTAAGCGGACTGTCTCCCCTGATGAGGTCACTTGTAAAGATCATTTCTGTAAGTGGATTGTCTCCCCTGGTGAGGTCATTTGTTAAGATCATTTCTGTAAGTGGATTGTCTCCCCTGATGAGGTCACTTATTAAGATCATTTCTGTAAGTGGATTGTCTCCCCTGGTGAGGTCACCTGTAAAGATCATTTCTGTAATTGGATTGACTCCCCTGATGAGGTCACTTATTAAGATCATTTCTGTAAGTGGATTGTCTCCCCTGGTGAGGTCACCAATGTAAAGATCATTTCTGTAATTGGATTGACTCCCCTGATGAGGTCACTTATTAAGATCATTTCTGTAATTGGATTGTCTGCCCTGATTAATTGGATTGTCTCCCCTGATGAGTTCATTTATTAAGATCAGTTCTGTTATTTGATTGTCTCCCCTTCATATACATATTATTGTATGTTATGTAACATGGTGATGGATATTATTATAAGTGAGGGTGTTTCTATGAAGTAATGGGTTAAGTTTATCAGGGAATTTGTATGGCAATTCTGTATGGAATATAGTATTCCAGACTGGTTTCCTCATAAACATCTCTGATTCTTTCTTTCCTGAAGGCTGTTTTATGAAATTACAGAAGAAAATGGTCTATTCCAGATTCAGACTTGTTGACCGGATGAATCATCTAAGGTGCTAGTTGCCCCTTCATTTGCCTTCTGTTTGAACTGTATGTTTGTTGAGTGATTGTTCCTGTACTGAAGTTATGTCACATGATATAAATTGGTTAGGTTTTAGGATTACTTCTCCTGTCAGTCAGACTGTTAGCAGTGTTGTTAAAGGACAGATTTTTAAAAAGCATCAGGACAGACTAATGAAGCCAGGCAATCAAGTACAGAAATTGGTCTGCTGAATACGAACAAATCTGTCCTAACTATAGTTGTATCTGTATGTATGTGTGTAACAAATATATGAAGAAGATTGTACTACTGTATTAGCGGTTAAGTTGGAGACATAGAAATTATATTGGCGACTAAATTCTCCATATCCTCTTGCGTAAAATTTGTCCACAAAGAACTCCACTAAGAAAAAGTAAGATTCCTAATATTTCTGCATGTCAAACATCTGAAATTCTAAATTCGCTATAACTTAAACTGATGACATATGGAAATATCCATTTATACAGTAATATAACTAGACAATATATCACAAATTCTACCGACTACTTATGTATTCTGTCTTCTTATTCATATGTAGATCGTAAAATGATTTTTCTGGCATGCATTTCATCAAAGTTCTTCTATGAACTGCCAGAATGTTACAAAAAGAGTTGCGTCTCAATGAGAGCAGTGATCGAATACTGCAGCGGTCGAGACATTGAACGCCTGTTGTATAAAAACTAGTCCCATGGGATTGTCATCAAGATGCATATTGTCACATTGTTCTAGCATATTGGTCTGCTGGATACTGTTGATGAACACTCTCTAAAATAGTTTACGAAAAAGTCTCCTGAATTTTGGAAAGAACTTAAATTTTGGTCTCAAAATAGGACATAGAAATATAGGAATTTATATACAGTATTTGGCCTTAATTCAGTGAATGTTTTCAACTAGATATATATGTGTCACAAGTCTATGTCTATATGAGTTTTTCCCCTGGAAAGGAACAACATTACAATATCTGTAATTGGTTGTAAATATATTCCCAGATACAGATCTGCAGTATTAGTACTGTATATGACAAAGTATTTAGGCCAAAGTTTGATTATCTGTATAAATTTACAAGATTTTTTTTAAATTTTGCAGTCTGGTAGAGGTAAATTGAAGAAATAACAAAGAGGGCCAATAAGGCGCTAGGTGGCTCACCTGTGTAAGCAACATAGGGTCTTTAAAGGCGCTCACCTGTGTGAGTAACATAGGGTCTTTAAAGGCACTCACCTGTGTGAGTAACATAGGGTCTTTAAAGGCACTTACCTGTGTGTGCAACATAGGGTCTTTAAAGGCGCTCACCTGTGTGTGCAACATAGGGTTTTTAAAGGCGCTCACCTGTGTGAGTAACATAGGGTCTGTAAAGGCACTCACCTGTGTGAGTAACATAGGGTCTTTAAAGGCACTTACCTGTGTGTGCAACATAGGGTCTTCAAAGGCGCTCACCTGTGTGAGTAACATAGGGTCTGTAAAGGCACTCACCTGTGTGAGTAACATAGGGTCTTTAAAGGCACTTACCTGTGTGTGCAACATAGGGTCTTTAAAGGCGCTCACCTGTGTGAGTAACATAGGGTCTGTAAAGGCACTCACCTGTGTGAGTAACATAGGGTCTTTATAGGCACTTACCTGTGTGTGCAACATAGGGTCTTCAAAGGCGCTCACCTGTGTGAGGCGCTCACCTGTGTGAGCAACATAGGGTCTTTAAAGGGCCTCTTGTTATATTTCTATATCCAGCTCACAACAGCAAAATGTTCATTCCCGTAAAACAAAAGATAACACGATTGCGGCCTTATACAAATGATTCTAGACATTCTATAAGATGTTGTACAAGACATCAACTTACGCACACATCAAGCATACAAATTATATAACACTCTGTCTACTATATCTCACAGTTTTCCATCAATCTCTTATACCAGTTGTGGGTAAGTTGGTAATTCCTAAGGCCAGTTTTTTGTGTCGCCTGAAAAAGCGACATAATGGGATTACTTTTGTCGACGGTGGTGTCCGCGGCAGCGGCCGGATTTGCTTGTCCAGAGCATAACTTTGTCACCGTAAGTTTAAATGACTCAAGGTTTGGTATGCATGTTTCTTGCAAAATAAGCCGAAGTACAGTGTGCAAGAACCATACTCTACCATGCATCGTTTTTAATTATCTCCCTTTGATTGATTTTATTATAGCATTTCTTGTCCAGAGCATAACTTTGTCACCTAAAGTTCAAATGACTCAAGATTTGATATGCATGTTTCTTGCAATAAGTCAAAGTGCAGTGCGCAAGAACCATAACTCTACCATGGATCGTTTTTGGGAGGCGAAGCCTCTCATTACTACCATTGCCCATTTCTTAATGCAACCTGAACCGCCTTTAGGCTGCTATGTGAATCCGCATTTAAGTTACTAAGTTCCAGAAACTGTCAACATTCCCAATATTGCTACATATGTTTCTCCAAAATTTAATTCAATCAGCAACATTTGTTTATTCTAAGATGAACAATTATTGTGATCTGTTCGTTAAATCGATATTTTTGCAGATAATCACTACGCCGGGCCGATACCGAACTTGTTTCGTAATATGAAAATGACGTGTTCATCAAATGTGCCGGCTGTATAGCTGTTTTTAGCAACTTCAGACCAGGGTCACGTGATGGTTTTATCAATGAATCGTATACCGTCTGCAAAGTACTGTTATGCAATCACACGGTGTCGCTATACTAGCTAGCCGCTTTCTAGAGATGTCTCACGCTGTGAGGGAAGTGGTTACAAGACAGTACTGTAGAATCTGTTAAATAGGCGCGTAGTATTATTTTAAAGCCACTTTTGATATACGCATTCAATACACGTATTACATATAAATTAATATGCCCCTTTTTACAATTATTTAGATACCCAACATGCCTACCGTATTACCTCGTATTATCGCGATGCATTTTGCGAAAAAATAAATCCAGAGACAGTCAGAACTTGTATAAACGCCCCAGACAATCCGCACTACATTACCTCAAAACATAACCTAAACGTGTCGCACGCTTCGAGTGACGTCATCCGTGTTAAATTTGATCAATACTGCAGCGTTAGGCCAGTTGAAAAATCTACCGGATTTCGTAGCATGGAGTCTTACGCAACGTCTTTTAAACTGAACATAATACAGTTTGCCGAAGAAGTAAGAAACAAACAAATTAATTGGCATGCGCCTAATCGGTAGATGTAGGGAGATCAAAGACGGAGCCGACACTGGAAGCCGACGTTTGATCTCTGACATCAAACGCGGGAACATTCCGTATTTGATGTCGGTATACACCCGCCCATCAGGCGAATATCGGTCAATCAAGCGTTTTAAATAACAAATATTTAATAGGTTGAGTCGTACTCATATCGACCGCGTCTTATGTAAGCGAGTTAAAATAAGGTCGACGATTGACTCGGTCGTACCATATACACGATATTAAACATGTAATATGTAATTACTCGACGGTAATTAATTTGTTGTTCGAATGGATTATCATGACTGACTGTTATTCTGGATTTGTTTGGATAATTAGTTGGATTACTGTAGGACCAATTATTGAAGGTGAGATTTTTTTTGGTTCAAAAATCGGCGTGGGGCGTGAATTAGAGAGGGGGTGATAATACGAGGTAATACGGTATATAGTCACATATGCCTATTTTGACATTCAAGACAAGATCGGCAGTAAGAAAACGAACATTAAACGTGTAAAGTCGGTTTAAGCTTTAGTAGCAGCAACCAGATCGCCTCCCATCAGCACTCTCAGTGCTTTGATTTAATTATCTCCCTTTGATTGATTTAATTAGAGCATTTCTTGTCCAGAGCATAACTTTGTCACCAAGAGTTCAAATGACTCAAGATTTGGTATGCATGATTCTTGTAATAAGCCTAAGTACACTGGCAAAAACCATAACTTTGCCTTGCATCGTTTTTGAATTATTTCCCTTTGATTGGTTTTATTAGAGCATTTCTTGTCCAGAGGATAAATTTGTCACCATAAGGTTGTATGACTTGAAACTTGGTATGCATGTTTCTTACAAAAAGTCCAAGTGCAGTACACAAGAAACATAACTCTACCTTGCGCCATTTTTGAACTTTTACCCTTTGATTTACCCATTTCTTGTCGGGGACATAACTTTGTGACCATAAGTATGAATGACTCCAAAATTGGTATGCATGTTTCTTGCTGTGACATGAAGTGCAGTGCGCAAGAATCATAACTCTACCTTGTGTAGTGTTTGAATGATTCCCTTTTGATTGATTTTCTCAGGACATGTTTTGTCCAGAGTTTTAGTTCAGATGACAAGAGATCTCTTGTGAGTCGAATATGTAGCCCAATATGGATAGCTTTCCATGACAAGCGTGCATGTCATTAGGCGAAACATCCGGCTAGTTTCATCTTAGTTTACAGAAGTTTTTTGAAAATTTTGCTGTGTTTGGAGTCGGAATGGAAAAATGGCAAAAACCCTTTGGGAGCCTTAGGTTGCTGGTGAGTGACCTTAGGACCCCTTGTTTTCGCTGGTGAGTGACCTAGGGCCCCTTGTTTTGCTGATGAGTGACCAAGGGCCCCTTGTTTCGATGGTGAGTGACCTAGGGCCCCTTGTTTCAATGGTGAGTGACCTAGGGCCTCTTGTTTCAATGGTGAGTGACCTAGGGCCTCTTGTTTCAATGGTGAGTGACCTAGGGCCCCTTGTTTCGATGGTGAGTGACCTAGGGCCCCTTGTTTTAATGGTGAGTAACCTAGGGCCCCTTGGTATTTTTTTATTCCCTGCTCACAATAGCAAAAATAAATTAAAAACTCATCTATAAACCTAAGAATAGAAAATCTTTGGCCTAACAAACCTTATAATGTTTAAGACTTTATCAATTGCTGGTTTGTTCTGTGTAGTTGAATAAGTATGTTTTGTAGGACTGTTGCTGATTCAGAGAAAGTTGCTGATTAAATGTGATTTAACACAGAAATGTTGTTGCCAAGAAAATTATTGTAGCTTGAATTTGTCAATTATTAAATTGTGATAACTATGTAACCAGGGTTATAAAAGCAAAGTAAATGGCCACTGGGTGCCAAAAGCTCATAAAGAAAGGGGAGAACCAAATAAGGCTTATCAATTTAATAAGTGTTTAGATGTGTTAGCATAGCTGACTTGGTGTCAGAGTGACGCTTGATGAACTGCATGCAGTAAAGCAATGCTCACTGTTTTTATTTGCATGTATAATCATTCTTTGTTCACTGTTTCTATTCTCTGCCTAGTTAGCCTAGTGCAGGCCTGCCATAATAAAATCATGCAAAAGCCTGAGATTCTAGCAAACATTGAATTAAAGCGCGCAATGCTGGCAAATTCAATATTTTGCGCTTAGCGGGCGAACCGCTTAGTTCAAGCCGCTTAGCGCGCGAATCGCCTAGTTCAAGCCGCTTAGCGCGCAAACCGCCTAATTCAAATCCCTCATAACGCGAACTGCCTATTATATAGGCCCTCCAAGATAAAAAACCACTTCATTTAATTTGATAAAGCCATGCAAGTAGTTGTTCTGTAATATTTATGTCTTAGAATAAATACCAAGGGAGAATTAGAGCTCTGCATTTCTTGGTAGCCTTGTCCAGAGACTCATATAGATCTATAAGTCTCTGCCTTGTCTAAGCAAATTTAAAAAAAAAAGATATTTCCTCAATTCTAATAAATTAATTAGCAAAAATATTTAACTCATGTTTGATCAAATATCGACAAGTATTTCAATAATTTTCGATTATATATACAATTTAGCTTAAAAAGCAAATTAATAATATAAAAATGCAGAAAAAATGTCTGTAAAAGACCGACTTTAAAACCATCTATGTCAAAAAGTCGTTTTATATATTGAAAATGAAAGCGTTCAAGTGAGCCAGATCTAGTATATTAAATCTGAATCAAATTTGGGGAACAATGGGAGGTGGTAAATTTTATGACACCCCGCTTCCTGTTAATTGCTTTATCACCAATTACCGACTCTCAATATACACTATGAACAATGTACGCTACGATTTTATGAAAACGGTATACACTGTGGAGAACTATGTATACTTTGATTTTCTCAAGATTGCCGGTAAATTGGACCTCAAAGCCGGTGAGCCTGTAGTCGCATCAGATTGCCGGTAATTACCGGCTCAATGCCTGAGAAATGGCAGGCCTGCTAGTGGTAGAGCATCCTCTTTGATTGAAAGAGGTCTGAGTTCGAACCCTGAGGCCAAGACAAATCAAAGTAATAAAATGGTTCTGCTATGGTATATCAACATAATGGTTGATGCAGTAAGTTCCAGATAACTACTGGTTTGCCCATGTATGGTAAAATAATTACTGGGTAGCCAAACAGTGTTGTTGAACAGTGTGTTGACTTAAATAAAGCATACAATGGGTAATATAGTAAAATTTGTACTAGTGATAAAAAATATATTGGAATTAATGTCTGTCAAATTTCACTGATTTAAGATCGTAATATTTTATTAAGTTAAAATTTTGCAATATGCACAATTCTCATTCTTTCGATTTCTGATTTCTTTAGATTATTTTGTAAAGGTTTTATTCAGCAGACTGGAACAACCCTCTTATATCACACTGTACATGCACATTGTTTACGATTGAATAGATCTATTAATTTGGTGCCAGTCAGACTGTTACACTACAGACATCTTGTAGATCTATATAACATGAGCTTGCTGGAAGTTCATCCAAGCTGTGCTGTTTGTTTCAATTTAAATAAACAATAAGGGCTGGGGATTGTAATAGATGATTTCACTCTGGGAAATTACTTTCTACAAATACAAACAATTAATTTCCAGGATAACATTTGATTATTAAACATGCAACTTTGTTGTATATTGTATTTATAATTTAATCAATACACTCCCATTACGCATTCAAGAGTTATTGCCCATTAGTGCTTATATGATGGTATCAAAATACAACTATAGTAATCTCTTGATCAGAATAATTTGGTCTCGTCTCTTAATATCGTTAGTGTAAGCTGCTCGCTATACTCGTTATATTGAAATAATCAATAATAATTACAGCCTCATTCTGGAATTTCTTGTACTTTGGTTATAGGATTGTCTCCCTTTGTGTCATGTGCTTTCGTACTAAATTATTTTTAAAGCTAATCATTTGTTTATTCCAAATTGTACTTGTATTGAGAAGACCAGCATGACTAGATTGATTGATTAACTGTTTTTATGAGAACTTTGAAGTAGATTAACTGTTTTTATGAGAACTTTGAAGTAGTTATCAGGGTTGTTGTTTTTTGTGAAAACTTCAAAGAATGAGGGATGTTGTTTTGAGCTCAACTGTCACAAAGTGACAGGGGAGCTTTTGTGATCACTCTTCGACCGTTTCCAAAAGATCTGTCCATCCACAATTGCTTGTATTGTCATTAAAGGTCACAACTTTGACTTAATCTTTATGAAACTAGGTCACAATGATTGTCCTAACAAAATCTAGGTCAAGGTTGACCTAATCTTTATCTAGGTCAAGTCTGATGTTTGGCCATCAGGGGTCAAAAACTTGGTCAAATCATAGAAAAACCTTGTGTATTCACTAGAGGTCACAATTTGACTTAATCAGTTTGTACCAGTTGATATTAATTCCCGAATAACCGGCCAGGACTACAGATTATCACCGTCAATCAATGAAAACCTGTTGAACAAATGAACAGATGAACAAACTATCAAACCTACAATTTGTTTTATAAAATATTGACCAATAGACATTATAATTTACCTATATATATATATATATATATTCTTGACTATTGTTGCCGACTGTTTACCAGGAACTAATAAATCCTTGTGTGTTTCCATTGTTGTACCATTTGAATGTTTTGAGTGGTTGTATAAGAAATCTGATTGGACGGTTGATAAGCACGAATATTCATTGGTTCCAGGCTAATAGTTGAAAACAATTCGATTGAAAATCAGTTTCACGTTCATGTTGACATTATAAAAGACCTGCATGCATCTTTGATTGATTTAAACAAATTTGTAACACATTATTTTCGTCATGGTTTAATTATTCCTGTTCCAAGTTTTTATAGAAGATGATACTTTAATAGACAAGAATCTTGAGATATATCATGAGTTATTACACAATTGATATATACACATGTGGTGGGCTGAATTTTGTATTGACAGACCAACTTTCCTATAGTCGATTGTAGCAATATTCATTGGTGAGAAATACACAATCATTCTAGCGGGATTGATTTTCCCAAATATTAGATCTGTGATAGTATATGTTATATTTGCCTTACAGACAGGACTAAAGCTTTGTACTGAATGATGAAAAATCAGACCATTATCTCCCTCCGAATTCCTTGATTTAGCACTCTCGGATATAGTATATACATAGTCTGTGCTGTACACACTGTGTCAGTATCCTCCCCCAGATTATCTGAAATAAACAATATTCTTTATGTCATGCAAGTAGAGTTTTATACCTTAATACATTCATGTATGGCTTCCGCCTCTTATAGTAGTGCTAACGGTTTCTCCTCTGAAACAGTTAACAGGTCAAGGTCACGCAAGAGGGATACAATTGAAAGCAAACTTGATCATATTATATAATGAAGTAAAGTAAAGGGAACACAAGTAGGGGAGCCTAGAAGATCATTGTGTGTATTGATTAGAATTTCTGTACAATTTGCATTGTACATCTTGCTGCTTATAACAAATCATTGTGGAATTTTATACTATGTGATGGAGGGTGTATTTGTGTGGAGGACACAACTGTAGGGAGTTTTTCCAATCTTTGGACTTTTCTACATGGGCATGGATAAACTGTTCAAGAAAAGGTAATGGCATTTTTATTCCCACCATTGATCGGGCTAGTTTTATTAATGAGTTTCCAGCGAGTGTGTTAAATCGTACAGAAGTAATTATAAACTTGAAGCTTGTAGTATTCTGTCCAGAAGAAATAGAGTATGAAGAAAATTCAATAGAACTTAATGTGGCATGGGTTCAGCTTCGATGCAAGTATGAAGTAAATTCAATGGAACTTGGCTGGTATTTAATGGGGCATGGGTAAATGTTAACACATGAAGTAAGTAAAGGATCGGTGGCTTCTTTCAATTATCATGGACTGTCTGGTGAGATATAGACTGGCTGGCTGAGTTCATGTAATGATTTACCATCTTTCAGGACAATTTACAATCCTTCTGATCAATTTACCATCTTTCTGAACAATTTTCAATCTTTTAGAGCATTGCTCATATACGCATTTCTATCAGGACCTTCTGTCATTTTGATATATCCTTACCTGGATCCTGTTAGTCGTGCATTTAGTTATAGCCAGCTTGTCTTGAATAACATTTCTGAACAACATTGCTTTGTCACCTTGTATAATATACATGTAACCATTATGTTCTTTTAAGGGGTAGGTTCGCTTTTACCAAATTTGGCTTACTATTTGTGTTTCTTCCTATGTAGAAGTAAATGCTGTTGCCATAGCAACAGAAACACTTCATACTAAACTCAATAAGAAATGTGATTTGTAATTAAATGTTTATTTATCATATTATGTTCTGTTTATTAAGTCCAGAAAAAACACAACACTTTATTGTATTTATATTTTGTGTTATAATGGTTGTGAAATATTTGTATTGTAAAATGTCAACAAACATTCATAATAGAACCCCACCTGTCAAGTGGTATGAGCAATTTCTCACAATGTATGACATTACTTCGGACACTTTTTGTGATTTGTGTATTTATACATGGAACATTGGTGTAAGTTATATCACTTATTTTGGGGTGCAATTTTTAGATGTCACATAAAGGGGTGGCATAAAAGACCCAACAATATTATTAACTGTTATTATCTGGACAAATATCAAAAGTAAATAATTTTAATGTTTTGTGTTTCTTCTGTGAAAGCCAATTGAATTGAATGTTGTTATTTAGCTTGTATATTACTGACTATGATTCATGTGTTAGAGTACTTGCTATTAATTGTAACCAAAGAACTAGGGCTAAAAGCAATCATATACTTTAAAAGCAAAGACTTACAATTATCGGATGTTTATGTGGTACTAGAGGGAATTAGCTATTGCAACACTTCAGTAACGAGAACTAATAGAAATCTGTAAGTTTCAAGCTAACAACATTATATGAATGTTAAAGTCTAATCAAATCATGTGGTGTTTTTTTCAACAATTTCTTTTTATGATATTTTAGAATATAACCTACAATGAAAACCCAGATTTCTGGTGGTTAAATGAAAATTTAATCATTAAAATTTTGCTCTCAACAAAAGGGACGTCATGTGTTGGCGTGAATTTCTATTGGCCAATCGAAATGCGGGATGTTGTATTACATATTAAGTAAATTTTTATGACTTAGAAGGGGACTCTCGTTACGTTCTTTTTAATAATTAAAAAGTTACTTTATTTGTTCTAACTATTATGTAAATAACTAAAAATGCAAGATAATATCAACTTTATATACATTTTAAATGCCATACCGTAAATTACAGTAAGGGTGTATTTATTCTATGTAGTCAGTTTTACTTACTTTGCAACCTTTTCAGAGCTGCAAATACATTTCTCATTAATTATTTTCCAATAATAATTATATAGAGGGGAGACAATCTAATCATTGAAATAGTCTAAACACGACACTTAATCAAGGGAGATCATTCTTGATATTTGTCAAAGAAAGCTGCATATATATGTGTACACATTCTAGCTTAAATCTGATCATAATAGTGTTGGTTTCATATAGAATAAAGGGTTAATACAGTGGACAGGTACAAGGGTGAAAGTTTTCTGACGTATGAAGTTCAGGTTTTTAAGTGTACCAAAATGTCTGTTTTTCAGGTTTTTCAGAATGTCTAATAACTTAACCTGTGCAGGCATAAATCATTTCCCTGGTGGCAATCACTTCAGCTTGCAAGTTAAACTGATGACCTTGCTACATGTTAAACTGATGACCTTGCTACATGTTAAGCTGATGACCTTGCTACATGTTAAACTGATGACCTTGCTACATGTTAAAATGATGACCTTGCTACATGTTAAACTGATGACCTTGCTACATGTTAAACTGATGACCTTGCTACATGTTAAACTGATGACCTTGCTACATGTTAAACTGATGACCTTGCTACATGTTAAACTGATGACCTTGCTACATGTTAAACTGATGACCTTGCTACATGTTAAACTGATGACCATGCTACATGTTAAACTGATGACCTTGCTACATGTTAAAATGATGACCTTGCTACATGTAATACATTTTCCCCACAAGAGAATACCCTAGTCATCAAGCCAATTAAAATTAACTAATTGAGTTAAGTCTTGTGTTTGTACTCAGTTTAATTTAAATTACTCTTCTGGTTTGGCTTCAAAAAATTTAACATGTTTTCAATTTTTGTTTGTAATTGTTAGTTATTAGTTTGACCCTGTATGCCAGATCTTAGAAACCTTGCTGTTCTCATGCTTAATTAGATTGGCTGTATCATATCTGCAGCTTTTATCTTGTTATTTGCATATTATTACCCTCATACAACCTTTGGTTGTTTTTTGTTTGCATTGACTGAGGCAGTTCTTTTTTAGCTAATTATGCCTATCAAGTGCCCAGCTCAGTACATGGAAGAAGAAAAAGAAGAAGAGTTATAAGTGAGTGGCCAAGTGCAGGGCTCAGTACACAGACCTCTCTATCTGTAGTCAAGAGAATTACCCACTCAACCACCATGCCACCCTGTTTGACCTTTATTATCTGATCTCAAGTAAAATAATTTGCACTGCTTTAAATAGTGATGATTTTTATGCTTTTTTGACAGGCGCTGTTTTAAAAGTTTGATATTGAGTAAAACCCTATACCCCAATATGAAAATCACTGTGTTAAGTATGGATTTTTCAGACTTCATCTGTATGACCATGCAGCATTGTCTTCATGCCTGTCAAATTGTCCCTATATAGAATATGGATAATTGTCAACAATTATATCATTCGTTTGCATGTCATTGTGACTGACCATGCTGAGGCTCTGATCGGCTCAGTGTAACTGGAGCACTGGACTGTCATTCCTCAGATGTTATATAGTTCACTGGTTTGGACAGGTCTTGTTCTTCAACAACATTTTGTATAACCAAGTGTGGCAGGTATGTGGAGAAGATCTAATGACTTATGCTCACAGTGGAAGTCAGCCAGCAGCTACCTAGTTAACTGGTCAGACAATTAATTCCGGGCAGACCTCCCATGGGTTATGTAGGTCATCTAGCTGGCTACTGTTACAATATCAATGAATAATTGGAATAATTGTTTGATATCAGACCTGAAGGAACAAACAGCAACAACAACAACAGCAACAACAACAACAACAACAACAACAGCAACAACAACAACAACAACTATATATTAACCTGAAGGAAATTGGAACTCGATCATTATTCTTCTCTTGTTTTCATTATTTGTACCATAAGAATGTTTTAACTTCCTAAAATAGCAAACATAAGGACGACAGAAAAGAACTGTAAACTATAACAGTTAATACCTAGTGTATTGGTCAGCTGTTTATAAACATTGTTCAGCTATTTGTAAAACATGATTCAAACAAGTTTTTATTGGTTACATGTTTGTAAAATATGTTTTCATTGGTCGACTGTTTAAAAAACATGTTTTCATTTGCCAATGGTTTGTAAAACATGTTTATCATAGGTCATTGGTCTTTATTTGTAAAACATGTTTTCATATGTCATTGGTCAGTGGTTTGTAAAACATGTTTTCATTAGTCGGTGGTTTGTAAAACATGTTTTCATTGGACAGTTGTTTGTAAAACATGTTGTCATTAGTCAGTCAATATAAAACACGTTTTCAACCCTTTCTTGATAATGTAAATAAAACACACTGCTATGAGTGATTAAAATGTGCATTATTTATGTGCATGACTGTTCTGTATATTTAAAGCATGCTTATAATAAGATTAAGATAGGAGTTGACATTAGATTTTTGCCACAACTCCAGGAATCTTGACATTATAGTTCAAGACAGTTCCCTATTTGTTCATTTTTCAAAAGACAGTACCCTATGTGTTCATTATTCAAAAGACAGTACCCTATTTGTTCATTATTCAAAAGACAGTACCCTATTTGTTCTTTATTCAAAGACAGTACCCTATTTGTTCATTATTTAAAAGACAGTACCCTATTTGTTCATTATTCAAAAGACAGTACCCTATTTGTTCATCAAAAGACAGTGCCCTATTTGTTCATTATTCAAAAGACAGTATCCTATTTGTTCATTATTCAAAAGACAGTTCCCTATTTGTTCATCAAAAGACAGTGCCCTATTTGTTCATTATTCAAAAGACAGTACCCTATTTGTTCATTATTCAAAAGACAGTACCTATTTGTTCATTATTCAAAAGACAGTACCCTATTTGTTCATTATTCAAAAGACAGTACCCTATTTGTTCATTATTCAAAAGACAGTACCCTATTTGTTCATTATTCAAAAGACAGTACCCTATTTGTTCATTATTCAAAAGACAGTTCCCTATTTGTTCATCAAAAGACAGTGCCCTATTTGTTCATTATTCAAAAGACAGTTCCCTATTTGTTCATCAAAAGACAGTGCCCTATTTGTTCATTATTCAAAAGACAGTACCCTATTTGTTCATTATTCAAAAGACAGTACCCTATTTGTACTGTATTCAAAAGACAGTACCCTATTTGTTCATTATTCAAAACCCTATTTGTTCATTATTCAAAAGACAGTACCCTATTTGTTCATTATTCAAAAGACAGTACTCTATTTGTTCATTATTCAAAAGACAGTGCCCTATTTGTTCATTATTCAAAAGACAGTTCCCTATATGTTCATTATTCAAAAGACAGTACCCTATTTGTTCATTATTCAAAAGACAGTACCCTTTTTGTTCATTATTCAAAAGACAGTACCCTATTTGTACTGTATTCAAAGACAGTACCATATTTGTTCATTATTCAAAAGACAGTACCCTATTTGTTCATTATTTAAAAGACAGTACCCTATTTGTTCATTATTCAAAAGACAGTACCCTATTTGTTCATTATTCAAAAGACAGTACCCTATTTGTTCATTATTCAAAAGACAGTATCCTATTTGTTCATTATTCAAAAGACAGTTCCCTATTTGTTCATCAAAAGACAGTGCCCTATTTGTTCATTATTCAAAAGACAGTACCCTATTTGTTCATTATTCAAAAGACAGTACCCTATTTGTTCATTATTCAAAAGACAGTACCCTATTTGTTCATTATTCAAAAGACAGTACCCTATTTGTTCATTATTTAAAAGACAGTACCCTATTTGTTCATTATTCAAAAGACAGTACCCTATTTGTTCATTATTCAAAAGACAGTACCCTATTTGTTCATTATTCAAAAGACAGTACCCTATTTGTTCATTATTCAAAAGACAGTACCCTATTTGTTCATTATTTAAAAGACAGTGCCCTATTTGTTCATTATTCAAAAGACAGTTCCCTGTATGTTCATTATTCAAAAGACAGTTCCCTATTTGTTCATTATTCAAAAGACAGTTCCCTATTTGTTCATTATTCAAAGAAAGTACCATATTTGTTCATTATTCAAAAGACAGTACCCTATTTGTTCATTATTCAAAAGACAGTACCCTATTTGTTCATTATTCAAAAGACAGTACCCTATTTGTTCATTATTCAAAAGTCAGTACCCTATTTGTTCATTATTCAAAAGACAGTACCCTATTTGTTCATTATTCAAAAGACAGTTCCCTATGTGTTCATTATTCAAAAGACAGTACCCTATTTGTTCATTATTCAAAAGACAGTTCCCTATTTGTTCATTATTCAAAAGACAGTTCCCTATTTGTTCATTATTCAAAAGACAGTTCCCTATGTGTTCATTATTCAAAAGACAGTACCCTATTTGTTCATTATTCAAAAGACAGTACCCTATTTGTTCATTATTCAAAAGACAGTACCCTATTTGTTCATTATTCAATTTAACCTTCTGCTTCCTCCATTCTTTGATTTCTTCATGCGCTTAATTCAGTTATATGATAATTAGCAGGAAATAAAAGTTCTCAGGGAAATTAAATATTCATGTTGCACTTAGAGCTTTCTGTGAGATACTTGAGAACATATCAATATGACCTAGCTGTAATGTCTTGTTAGAATATATTCTGTTGATTTAGTTAATAGTCTCCTACCGGTTTTTGACCAGAGGGGACTATAGGTTTGCCCTCCGTCCGTCATTCCGTCAAAAAATCTGGATCCTGACATAACTGAAACAGTTTCCAAGCTAGGTTTATGAAACTTGGTATGTTGATAGGGGGCAATAAGGAGATAATGCACGTCCAAACATATTTTGATTTCGACCAAAATTGTGGTTGCTATCGCAACAGAAACATTGAAAATGGCTTAAAACCGGTTGCTTGCAATTCTTAATTACTTGTTCAGTTATGTTCCTGACCACCAGACGCATGCTTGATAACATATTAAGTTAATGCCTTTAAAACAATTCGAAAATTTTTCTAGTAAACAAATTTGATGGAGCTGCAAGCTTTTTAGTTGAGTTCTACATTTGTAAATAAATCTTTTCATTGGCTTTTATGTTCTCCTGAAAACTTTCAATGTTGTGTAAACAAATTTGAAATTTTATAGTAAATAAAGTGGATGGTGCTGCTTTTTAGAAGGGTTCCCTTAGCTAATAAATGTTGGCTTTTATGTTCTCCTGCAAAACATTTACAGTGTCGGCTTTAAATTTCAGAAACCAATATATTTTAAAGTCACCTTAATGACAATGTTGAATTACATGACTTGCACAATTGAAAATTCTCATTATTTGGGTTGTCTGTCTGAAATCCCTAACACCTTTGGTTAGCAGACAATTTTATGTTCCTTTTGTTTTTAGCTCACCTGAGCACGAACTGCTCAAGGTGAGCCATTGTGATCGCCCTGCCATTGTGATCGCCCTATGTCTGGCGACCTTCGTCCACCTTCCACGGTCAACAATTTGACTGTTAACACTCTAGAGGTCACAGTTTTCACTTAATCTTTATAAATCTGGCCACAATGTGTGTATTTGTAAAATCTACATCGAATATTAAGGTCATATCATAAAAAATACTGATTCTGCCTAAACTGCTAGTCATCAGGTGAGCGCTTTAGGGCCAAATGGCCCTCTTGTTTTGTGTACCGTAGAAGTATACATATGCTTTAACTTAATTATCTACTTTGCACTTCTGTAAAATGTATAACACACAACAGTGAAAAAATGAAGACGTCTTGGTTGTTTTTGTTTTGTGCTATCTTTACAATTTAAATCTCGCGAGTATTATCAATTCTATAAATTGTCAATATCTAATTGGTACAGTCTTTTGCTAAGATTTTGGTGGAATTTAATTAAATGTTTCTGTGTGGAATATCGCTGTTGCAGCGTGAATGACAAATGTATGTTAGCAAGACGATAGCAAGCAATGATTGCTGAACATTATTGGGGACTTGGAAAGTAAAACATCCACAAAATTTAATAATGTCTAAATCTTTCTTCTGAGACATGGAAATAATACGAAAGACGAGCTAAATTATTTATCCACTTTAAAATAGAGTGCTGGGTTTCAAATGGAGCATTGATTGCATGTTAAGTGCTTTATGCATTATATTGAAATGTTGGTGTCATAAAATCCATTCATTGACAGAAAAAGTTTGAGTTTCCTGAATTTCAATTTTTTTTGTGTGAATCTGGAAATCATCTCATGGTTTCTTGCTTTGAATCGCCATGTATAGGCGAACAGATAATCTCTATAAGGTTGAGTGTATCTAAATTTAAAAACCATCTGGATGAAGTGAGCTCCATTGGTTGAGCGCTATCGGAAGCCAAGGTTTGGGAAGTTATCACTCAAAAAAAACAGTACCCTATTGGAAGAGAAGTTGCATGATCCCTGATGAAAAACATTATGAAAATCAGACAGGGTAGACAGCACTCTACTGAAAAATCTGAGCTCAGAAAAAGAGAAATAGCACAGACCACAAGCACAGTGCCCAACACACACATTAATGGAACAAAACTGCTGCATTTCGTCCTTGTTTCAGCTGTCAAACAAATCTAAAAAAGTTTAAGAATCACTGAAACTAGTCTGATAATAATATATTGTTAATATCCTTAGTGTTCTAGTGTTCTAGTGTTGTAGTGTTGTAGTGTTGAAGTGTTGTAGCGTGTTATAGTGTTGTAGCGTGTTATAGTGTTGTAGCGTGTTGTAGTGTTGTAGCGTGTTATAGTGTTGTAGCGTGTTATAGTGTTGTAGCGTGTTGTAGTGATGTAGCGTGTTGTAGTGTTGTAGTGTTGTAGTGTTGTAGCGTGTTATAGTGTTGTAGCGTGTTGTAGTGTTGTAGCGTGTTATAGTGTTGTAGCGTGTTCTAGTGTTGTAGCGTGTTCTAGTGTTGTAGCATGTTCTAGTGTTGTAGCGTGTTCTAGTGTTGTAGCGTGTTCTACTATATACTCTGTGTGTGAACATGTAAATAAATTGTAAGCTACTTGAGGAAGAGTAAATAATAAGTACTTAATGTTTATAACAAATGTTACCAATTTTTTATCTAATCTATCTCTATCAATTTACCCTCTAGCTTTCTCCTCAATTATTAATACTATAGCTTGGTAATAGATGAGTTTCGAAACAGAAATTCTTTAATCAAATATTTTTTCACAAATGTTTTAATGAAAGTGTGACAAGGTAATGAACAAATGATCCATTTCTACATATGCTTGTTACATTATATTGATGGGGTAGCATTCAGGCCATACTTATATTCTTTGGTTTATGGTGATTTTTTGAAAATTTTGCTGTCTAGGATGGAATGGAAAAATAACATGAGGGCTAAAAGGGCTCTATGTTGCTCACCTGCTGTATCGCTCACTGGCCTCTATGTTTTCCCATCCATTCCATTCTCCTCAGAGAGCAAAACTTTCGAAAATTCATGTAAACCTGAAGATAAAAAACTTTGGTCTGATGCCTTAACTATAATGGATTCCTATGTGGTTTTGATTGTAGATTGTTACAATGATTGATTAATGAGGATTGTTTTAATGGCTCCCCAATGTGCTTCAATAAACAGTGTGCTAACATTGACTTTAATTCAAATCTACACTCATTACTCTGTATGTTTTCATTATGGCACACTATAGCTTGCTGAAGCCACAATTTTGGGTTCTCTGGATTTAAACATCATTATAAATAATTTATAATCTTAAAGATGAGGCGCATATTTCTGCAAAATGCTGATGCTATCGTCCAATCAGAAAAGCTTAAAAGAGCATGTTTTTGGTAGACAAAACACCAGACATACTGTCACTTTCGCATATTACAGTTGTTGAGAAAGTGCTAGTTCATCTTTTTGAAATGTTATTTGACCTGCTGCTATGAAAAAGGTCGTTGTTCTGCCAAAGATGCACCAAGTATATTTACCCAAAACCTGCAAGAAAGCAATCAGCTATAAACTGTTTTTATTGCACTTCTGAATGATAACATTTTACAAAGAAATTACAAGAAATTTTGCTACTGAAAACTTACATTTGTGCAGCTCCAGAATTAAAGGTGCTGCCTTATGTATTGGTCTATTGCAAAAATAAAATAAAATTGTAAAATGTTTGCGTAATTTTGTTACAGTTGCCTGTATATCCCATAACCAATCACACTGACATATAAAATAACTTGTGAAACATCAGCATTTTGTAGTCATTTGGTGTTTTTACATCAAAATTTCTATAGGCTATTAATACCCTATAGAATAAACGAATTGCAAAATGAACCGAATACCTCACTGATATTTACGCTGAAGTTTGTTGATGTTACAGTTTGATCATGTGTGAATTACAGTATTCACAAGTATGTTTGAAGGTAACTCTGTGTCTTATTTTTTAAAGATAAAATACTCAGTGCACGATATAGAGAGTAGTTTTAATTGCTTATTTGCACCAAATTGTTCATAAAACAACCGTCAGTGGCTTTCTATTACACAAATACTAGGTTAGATTGGAAAATTACAATATACAAAAATTTTAGGCTTATCTGTGAGGCAGCACCTTTAAGATTGGTGCCATTGATAAGTGACACTTTGTGGTAAGCAATGGTAAACTATTATCTGTAACTGTCTCTATACACAGAAGCTGTGATGTTCAATAGCTTCATGGTAATAATGAGAAATTTAAATTGCTTTTGATAGAGTCTGTACTCAATCCTGACATGTCCCTATTGTTCAATAATGATTTTTCTTATATCATGTATCCAGGAATTGAATAGCAATCTATGGTATGTGCTGAATTTGAAGAGTAATGTGTAATCTTGTATTTGTTCAAAGTGACTTTCAATCAGAAAGCATGCGGGTGAAAAGTGCTTCAGCAAGCTCTGGAGTGTGTATCCTGCTAGTGCTTGTTTACTTTTTGCCTTGCAGTCTGTAATTTTGAATATCTTCTCTGTGTGATATTGATTATAAATTAGAATTGAATGACCGATTTCTTATTGATGGAGTTGTGCATGCTGATATAATGTACATGTTCCAACTATGGTAGAACTATGTATGAGCACGTAGGACCAGAGGCCCCACACATTTCCACTGATGGTCTTGTTAGTATCTCATAGAAATAAGCAATCAGTTAAAATCTTACCTTGAGAAATGTTGATATTCTCCAAGTAACTCTAAAAGGTCTTTTTATTTTATTTTTCTATAATCAACACATAATCTTTTTCACCCATCTTGTTTATTAACAGTTACAACTGGAAGTGACCAAAGATATGTTTACATTGTAATGAATAAAAGGGATTAGAAGCGTTCAGTTAGGATTTAGTTTAACTTATATTGTTAGTGCCATAAACCACCGGTAACTGTATCACTAATAAAGAGTAAAATTTATAATATCTTAGAAAGGTTCATAACACTGGAAATTGACCACACGGTCACTGAGGTGCAGTTTGTTTTTAATAAACATTTCATTAATTCTGGTGTTATTTTAAATATATTTACATAATCGGAAACTAGAGAGCATAAATGTCTACAATTTGATTTCAATATTTTAAAAATCCTCCCATAAATACGAAAATAAACCCATAGGGCGTGGAATCACTTTCTTTTTTCTTGTTCAGAATAACATTGTTGTTTCTATTGAATGCACCTCAATGACTGACTGGACACCGTGGTATATATTTCATGGTGTAACTTTTTAACTTGTTGATCTATTTCGATGGAACTCTGCATGTAGGTAGACCAAATGATGTTGTCTGTGAATGTAATTACTTTATGAAGATATCAAAAGCAAATTCTTGTTTTTGGTACCATGCAAATCTGACCACTTTAGTACAAATGCACCTTAGATAACATCATTTTTATATAGATTTTTTTTACTCTTTATCAAGGATACAGTTACCTGTGCTTGAGATGTCTTTGCTGAGCACCTCAATGAATCTCCCATCAGGGCATTAATTGCTCTGGATCCATGAAAGACTTAAAGGTCAGGTCCCCTTCGCAACCAACTAACAAATTTCAGTATTTTCAGTAAGTTGTCAACTTTCACCAATGTAACGATACATAATTATCTTTGTCTTTTTTCTTTGGTAATTTATTGAATTCCTTACTAAGAAAGCCAAGTGATGTAATCTGACCGTTTGTAGTGAGTGATGTAATCTGACCGTTTGTGGTGAGTGATGTAATCAGACCGTTTGTAGTGAGTGATGTAATCTGACCGTTTGTGGTGAGTGATGTAATCTGACCGTTTGTAGTGAGTGATGTAATCTGACCGTTTGTAGTGAGTGATGTAATCTGACCGTTTGTAGTGAGTGATGTAATCTGACCGTTTGTAGTGAGTGATGTAATCTGACCGTTTGTAGTGAGTGATGTAATCTGACCGTTTGTAGTGAGTGATGTAATCTGACCGTTTGTGGTGAGTGATGTTATCTGACCGTTTGTGGTGAGTGATGTAATCTGACCATTTGTGGTGAGTGATCTAATCTGACCGTTTGTTGTTATTGTATTCTAAACTAGAAGTAAGGTCACCATTAGTGACTTGTGTCTAATATGCTCACATTATTGTCCTAGAAAACTGATTAAATGTGATCTCATTATATTGCCAATTTACGGCTCTAGATCAGCATACAATGGCCTTAATAATGGCTCTTTCCTGCTGGTATCAGCCTATATTGCTGATTTGTAGGGGGTGAATGGCTATTGATAATTCAGTTGGCTTGGTTTCTTATTTACATTCTATGGGAAAAGAAAAATGGTATATTGTAATTGGAATACTTTACTTGGATTGCTCTTTGTCGTGTTTTAACTGAGAAAGGCTGCAAAAATGTTATTAACACTTTCTGAGTGAGCTGTTATAAGTGGTCATCTTATTTGATTTACTGTAAGTAAGCCTTATGTATAACATGGCCAGTAATTGGTTTAGCCTTGCCATCATGTACTTATAGGACACATACAGGACATTCACTCTATTTAATCGTAAAAGGGTTGATGGCTCTAGAAGAACATAACCGTTGTTAAATCAGGTGGACAGCTTTGTGGCCGATCATTTGATTACATTATTTTGTTGTGGATGATTTATCGAAGCCTTTCACGATAAACTTCTAGATCTGAGTGTTCTAACTAATCTACCATATATTTCATTATTCCTTGTATGTGTAACAAGTTCTGCTTTTATACATAGATCTTATCCCAATATATATATATAATGAAGTGCTCGTTCCTATACAGAATGCTTCATCTTTTCTTGATTATTGGTAGAGATATATATAACAAAAACTGAGACATTTATGTTGTATTCATTGTATACGGTAGATATTTTGATAGCAATCCTATCTTTGGATACCCTAGCAATCCTATATGGATGCCTGTAATGTCACATTGTATTCATCAAATTGGGTTAAATTTCGGGCTTTTTAGCTCACCTGTCACATAAAATGAACTAGAATCATCTTATTGAGTTTAAAGGTATTGTATACATGTAGTTGAATGAGTGAATATGTTTCATCTTGAATATTTTGAGATTTTGGCATATTTGACAAAGCGAAAGTAGACTAGGGTAAAACCCACATTGGATCAGTCCGCGTGTCTGTAAAAATTTGTTGACCACCTTTGACAAACAAAATCTTTCTGATATTAAACATAACCCCCTGTTTTTATGCCCCCCTATCGATAGATCGGGAGGCATATAGTGATTCACCTGTCCGTTCGTTCATTCATCCGTCCGTTCGTTCGTTCGTCCGTCCGGTTTAACCCAAATTGACCGTTTCTTCTAGCAACATTATGGCTGGCTGCAAAGCTTTCATACTTGCATGGATGTTGTATATTAACACTCTCCACATGCCTGTATCACCTGACCCCATTTTGACCTTCACATTGACCTAATTTTGGACTTAGACGTATTTATGGACAAGGCTTCCACAGGGGGCATAAGCGTTTATTGAACGCAGTCTTGTTTTGGTCTTATTTTGTAGCTGAAACATACTGCTTTTCAATGATATAGGTCTGTCAACTGGTCATAGACTTTAACATGATATAATCTGGGCAGCCTGACAATTGTCACTTTACATTGAGATAAAGAACAATTTTATTTAGTGGTTTGTTACCTATACCACAGTCAGGTCATCTGAATGAAAAGACCATTATTTTAAGCAGTCAAAACACATGTACGAAATAAAGCCCATGATATTAGCAACGACTTTTGAAATATGCCTTGGTTGACTGACACGTATCTGTTTTAAGCACCAGAGGCGTCGCGACTGGTGCGGCAGAGGTGGCGATCGCCGCCCCAATATTTCGGCGAGCAAAGACAAAACTTTATGAAAATATGCATGAGAATTTAAAATTTTGGAGCGGCAAAATGGCGAATAAGGATCAGTGATTTCTGAGGTGATGGTAAGTGTGAAAATGTGTGATATACTATCTAATTGACATTTGTTAATTGAATGATCGACAAACGCATGACATCAATTAAAATATATTTAAAGTAGTTTAATTTAGTAATTTAGCAATAAAGGCTGTTAGCTAGCCGCTTGTATTCATTAAAATTTCTTCGTTTATTCAGAGACTATAAATGCCTGCTTCATTCTGAATTGAAAAAGAAATAAAGTAGATATATATTGTATATTGAATTATTCCTTGGAGTTATTGAACTATTGTATGTAAACATAATATGCCTCATGAGTTTAATATTATCATGCATAACTTTCGTTAAAATTGTCTTGAACTCCGTTCTTGTTGATGACATTGGTATCTCCCGATTTTTTTGCATTCAATATGCATCGAAGGGTACTGTAGTTCGATAACTATACTCGTCAATGGAGTCGGTACATGAGTAAAGGATGAACTTGATATGACATATTCAAATTATATTTACAACAGCACCAAATTAATGCAAATTCAGCAACTGTATGCCTATTACGCATTACTTGATCTTTTTGGTAATAATGATACCAAAAAACATATACTGACGATCCAAAAATTCATCCGACGGAATACATATTGAAAGTACTGGAAATAGCCACATTTACGCTTTGATTTCATAAAATTTTCTCATATCTTACCCTCCCCCGCCGCTCCAATGTTCGGCACCCCGCGACGCGCCTGAGCATTCACCTTTGATAGCATTCTGCTTTCATTTGATTGGCTGATCTGTGCAGGTTACCCTGTATATTAGTATTGTGAGAAAATGTAAGAAGTTCAATGGCCAAAAAGATAATGCTGCCTATTTCTGACTATTTGCTCATTATTTATAAATGACCTGATATTCTCCAGTCTATTTCTGATGATGCTATTCCTTTAATACAGGAAATAAATGGTCCCTCCTGAGAAGATTTGTCTCTGTCATTGTTTGACCAGTTAATTATGGCAATCTTGTCTTGGGGAAATTTACTATACTAGCTGTATGATATACTGAGTCACATTCATGTTCTAGTTGCTGTTTATGTATGCTGTAATAACTGAAAAACAAGGTGAATGTTTGTACAGCGGAAAATTGTATCAGGCTTTTGAATACTTATGGATAAAGCATATGATTTGTTTAAAATAGCTTAGCCAAATTTTATCTGTAACGCCTGAAAAGTCCACAGACACTTGGGGTCTGGACCTCGCCCCCCCCTCCCGCTACGCTCCTGGAAATATTTTTTTTATTTATTATATATCCAGACCCATTTATTAATCACACAAACATTTGTTGGATGTATTTGATATTAATACAAAAATCTACGTAATTCCTCTACTGCTTAAATAACATATTATTGTTATTTAGGCTAGAGAGGCATTAACGCATATATTTTATTTGTCCCAGATACGTTAATAATGTGTGTGTTATATTTGTATGGTTCTGGGTATTCAATGTTGATGATGCGGTCCAGACCCCAAGTGTCGGTGGAAAAGTCCGCTTCATTAATATATTGTGTCAATTTTAATACTTGAATTTAAAACACGCATATATCGAATACTTTACGCCACATCTGGCTCACCAAAGTCGTCGCGCTAGTTTCGAGTCACTGCATCCCGCTTTTGAAGTTGTGAGCTTGAGACCTTAAAACTGCGCGCTAAATACAGAACGTCTGCATTACAAAGTTGTTTGCTGTGGTGTATTTTATTAGAAATTAACTATATATTTATACGGATTATTGATCTATGTGTATTACAAGGTATTCAATGCGTATCTATCCCGTTTTTACGTGATGTGTGACTGATTTGAACTAAAAAAATACTAACAAATACAGTCCACGAGCGCGGTTGCATCTTTCAGTACTGAGTTTGATGCAATCAAATTAGAGAGGCGGAGGTTAGCCCAAGTCTGCAATTTGTTTTTACACGCATTGGACCTCCTGTGACGCTTGATTACTGCTAACTGACACGGATTAACTGACTCGTACATATACTGTACATGTAGTTTATTTCGATGTCTGGAATGCAAATATATGCTTGGGGGTCATAAATTTCGGTATACTGAGTCAAACTTCGGATGTAGATGGTAATACGAACGTTTTGGCCAGTTGTCTGATTTTGCTGTCAATTGAAATTAAGAGTTGACGGGACTAAATTCTTGCGCATAATCAGTTTTCGGGAATCGATTTAAGGTTGTCCCGGACGCCGTTCTATTGAAGAGCCCTGTATATTGATTAGTTACATCAACGAATTCCTTAATCATTTAAATAACCTATTTCGATGATTAAACAAATGATTAATAACGAATGTTAAAACAGCATTGAATGTGATTTAACATACCTATATATAGACCCGCAAATAGGTCCGCAGCGGTCCGCAGTTTACACATGATCTTTTTGGGGTATAGCTACTCGCAAATAGTCAGTTCCTGTTGGTATTTAGCTATACCGATCATTTTGTGGGATATTTCAGAGAGTATCGTGATTGTCAGCGCAAGAAGTTGCGATAAGTGCATGGTCACTTAGAATAATAATTATCAGTTTCAGTAAGAAAACGGGTGGTATTCACGCGCCTTAAAACAAAAAAACAACGGATCATTAAGTATATTTCGGATAGTGAAATAGGCCCGCAAATAGCCCCGCAGAAATGCGTAGTTTAAACTATGCCCTTTTTCGGGATATTTCGGACAGTATATATGATGAGCCTTTTTTCAGGATATTTCGGACAGTATGGTATGATTGGTGCAAGAAGTTGCGATTGGTGCATGGGCATTTACAAAAAGCCTTTACAGTACTACGGCGCTTCCAAGCGCCGTAGAATAAAATAGTATGTTATCATGGTATAGATCAAAAGTATAGAGCTGTGACTGCTCTTTTATAGTCCAGTCAGGATAAGAATCCATTGACGCAGCGGTCGAGTCCACTATAACGATGTAAAGCCAATTATAAAGCCTTTACTGTACAAACAACTATAATTTAAATGCTAAACTAACATGTTATATTGGCTCTACCTGTTCAGACAATGGTTTTATAATATTTTTGCGTACACATAAACTGCAACGTCACTGTCACAATATCCTAACTGGACTGTTGCTATATACTTTATATAGTGGATACCCAAATGTTACGGGTCAGGGGTCAGATTCTATCTATACTAGATTCTATTGCTCTGTTGACCAAGAGCGTACTACGCTCTAATGGGATGACTATATGAGTTTGTCAATGGACACCTGGACAAATGTATTTTAATAATAGAGTTGTTAGCTTGGTTTGGCCATGATGATAAGAGGTCAAGGTCACACATACAGGAAAAGGTGTTCAGAATCACCTACGCCATTTAGTGCTGTTGGAAAGACAATAAAAACATAATTCTTCTGCACAATGGCCTGATTGGCAGCTAGAACATGCAGTTTCGACCATTTGATTAAAAGTCAGTTATACATGGGTGAAGTGATTTTTTTTCTTTGGGTAATGGCCGGGTCCGTTCAGATAAGGAATTTTCGCGTCGTTACAAGTTGAAGTTGGGAATTTTCATGAAGCAGAAAGGCCAAATAAAACAGAAAAAGAGATTACATGCGACTGTTTACAGGTTTCTGTAAACTTTTATGCTTGACCTCTTTTCAAAAATGTTCATAACTTCGTCATTTTATGTCCGATTTTGAATTCTTTTTTTTTTAAATGTTCATTGGGAATTTCTCCCTTCAAATTTGGGAAAATTATAGCCTTTTTCAAATTGGAAAAGTACCGTTTACCGGTAGCAAACAAAAAAGGAAAAAAATCACTGGGGGGAAAAGGTTTTATGGTAAGAAAATCTCATTGTAACTACGTCATCAAACGGGCAGGGCATTTATCACATTTTGTGACATTTCGTGTTCCTTTTCCCTTTCCTTTGTCTTACATTCAGTATATGATCTAAGTAAAGTGTCCAGAAATTTCCTAGCATTTCTGAAGCTATAGTTATGAATGTCATTGGATATCCTGTCATAGGAAACTAGTGACTGTTGAGACGGTAAAGACACCTGACAAACTTCCGCGATTATAATAATAGTCT
Source organism: Spisula solida (assembly GCA_947247005.1). NCBI lineage: Eukaryota > Metazoa > Mollusca > Bivalvia > Venerida > Mactridae > Spisula > Spisula solida. The sequence goes on along the minus strand of OX365946.1, from coordinate 1,712,151 downwards.
ACGATCACAGAATTATTCCAAAATGCATCTAATTCCACTGAAGCATATAAATTTCTGTAACAGACATTTGGGAGCACTTCTATCTTCTCATTTTTACAGTATAATTATTTGAGAGCAGTTTAAGAACTATTTGATTGCTGAGGAAACCATTTATCACGAAATCTCCACATGTCTATTGAAAGAAGTCAATCAGGCTTCTAAAAGATACTTCTGTGGTCTAATATGATGAGCTTTTTTTATTTAATGAGGCAATTATGCCAGACGTTATTAATTATGCATTCATATGTTATGACTTTATCTGTCGCACTAAATAGAACTTTCAATCCATAGGGACACTAATGCTTCGGTGCCAAGATTTGGTCTTGTTGTGAAACATGAGGTTTGGAATTATTGATTTGAATTTTGGAAAGTGTTCTGTTTTATCAAAGCATTTATGCTATTGTCGAACACTTTTGACCTGTCGCTAATTAATCCCTGTGTGTTTTCGTTTTTGTACAGTAAGAATGTTTTGATGAGTTAAAGTAACAACTCTGATTGGACAACGGATAAGCATGGATAATTCATGGGTGACAAGTTAAAAGTGACAGTCAATATAGTCCGCCCAGGATAATGTGATATTTACAAACATTATTCGGTTTGGTCAACTGTGGCAAAATTTGTTTTACAAATACTTAAATAAACAGATAAGGTCAGTATTGTACTTAAAACATCACTGATAATCATGCACATAATTATAATCCACCTTTGTGGAATATACCAAATTTTCCCGCCTTTCACATTATCCTGGGCGCACTATAGTGTAACTCCTAAAGTTTTCTGTAAATATTGCGTACATCAATAATATTTGCTCAAATGCAAAGATATTGTTTCTCATTTTCTGTCCTATTTAGTTTTGGCATATTTCTACCCAGAGTAAGAGCGACCATAAGATAACAAATATGAAGATAGTGATGAGAAATTGACACACACTATTGATTTTGGTGGCCACATGTTTTTATAGACTGATTAGTAAGAAAATTATGTTTAATAAAAAATGAAAATGTGTATTTGGTCAGACTTTTATGTATAAATATTTATTCTGGGTGATAGTGGCCTGACTTACATTCAATTTTCAATGTTTTTACGTAGTTTGATACTTAACATTTGATACTTAACATTTGATACTTGACATTTGATACTTGACATTTGATACTTGACATTTGATACTTAACATTTGATACTTGACATTTGATACTTGACATTTGATACTTGACATAATGCAATTTAATTTACACTGGAACTGAAAATGCCCTTTTAAGGCAATAATAAGTGAAAGATGAATTTTAACTTATTTGATATCAGCTGAATAAAATGTCTGAATTTTATAGTTGAAACTTTTAAAAATTTGCTATAATAGGAGAGATCATGTTTGTATACTAAGGGATTAGTACCACCAGCTAGCTATTGGTGAATGGCAGGTTTTTATTGTTTATTCATCCAATAGATTGTTGGTGGGCGTTTTGCATATGAATACAGTGATCTCTCCTTTAGTCACATTTATGCCTTTACAATGGTATGTTGCTTTAAAAGCATTTGTTTCTCACATGAACCACCAGTTTGTTTTGGACAATATTGAATTATGCAAGTTAAAGCAAGTCGGTTAATTGGCAATATTCTGTTAGATTGTATTTAGTTCTCTATGTATTCCGGTGTTAATTGATTCCAGGTATTCATTACATGTATGTTAGTCCAGGGTAATACCTTAGGGAGCAATTGATTGTAGGTTGTTGGATAAATTATTCTAGGAGTTAGTTACCTAATGTTACATTGATTACAGAGTCCTTGCATGTTATGATGAAGCAATGTTTGTTCATACAAATAAGGTAAAGTTTTATGACTCATCAATGCCTCACCTTTACCTGGCCTGACCTTACTAAATTGTTGTATAGCTCCTAAAATATGACGTGATCCCGACCTTTATGCATGAATATATCACGAGGTTTTTGCGTTGAATATATAAAGTTTCTGCAAGCAAATCGTGCAATATTGGTCCTTCAGGTTTGTGCTGGTATTACATCTCGAGATACTTCCAGCATATCAAAACATACTAGATTATAAAAATAGACAATATATCAGCTATTAAATTATGCTAATAAAAGGTCAAGAGTCGTGTCAAATTCTTTGGACTATACTTGATGAAAATGGTGTAAAGTCGGATGAAAATTAACCTAATGAAACTATGGGAACTGCGTCTGGTAATTGTTTATGGAATCAAAGGAGCTTAATGAGATTATGGATTTGTTGTAACATAATTTCTTTTATTGCTTGTGTTAATTATTGACTTAATTACCTGGCCAAATTGTTGAGTTGTTTGTACCCATGGAGAACTGTAACTATTATAAACAATGTAACAACTCTCAAGAACCTTTCTTAATTTTATTTTCTAACAGCCAATTTGTTATACCTTCTGGCCTGAAAAAGATAATATAAACTGGGACAGGGAAGGTAGAACTCAACTTAAACAGCCGAGCACAGAAAGTATAAAAACAACGCAGACCACAATTACACGACCCGACACACCACTGAAGTCCAAGTTTCAGCTGCCAAAAGGTCGAAAGTCCAAGTCCCAGCTGTAAAAAAAGCTGAAAGGCGTAAGTTTCAGCCATAAAAAAAGCTGAATGCCGGGTAAGTTTCAGCTTTAAAAAGCCGAATGACTCAGTTTCAGCTATAAAAAGCCGAATGACCCAGTTTCAGTCATAAAAAAGCTGAATGCCCTAGTTTCAGCTATAAAAAGCTGAATGATTCAGTTTCAGCTAAAAAAAGCTGAATGACCCTAGCTGAATGCCCTAGTTTCAGCTATGACAAAGCTGAATGCCTTGTAAGTTTCAGCTATGACAAAGCTGAATGCCTTGTAAGTTTCAGCTATAAAAAGCTGAATGACCTAGTTTCAGCTATGACAAAGCTGAATGCCTTGTAAGTTTCAGCTATAAAAAGCTGAATGGTCCAGTTTTAGCTATAAAAAGCCGAAAAATCCATTTTCAGCTGATGTCATTTGTGAACAAAGGACCTCCACCAGAGTCTGTCTTTAACAAGCTTCCCAATTTTTCCTTGTAATATTCATCAGTTGTGTTTTGGCAGTGTGCTGGTGAAGGTCTAGCTAGCTAGCTGACTATTCATGTCACTGACCAAGTAAGTATTGACCAGTGTAATATGAACAGGCAGTAAATAATAACCCCAGACAAAAACACAAGAAAAATTGCTGTTATTGATAAATAATTTATCTTTTTTGTGGTCTTGTTTTCTGCCCATGGGATGTTTATATTACAAACTGGCTAACTAACCATGTCAGGTGTTTACACATATGGAAACAGAACATCGATATTAGAGCGTAATTACAAGGTTGCATCATATAGCGACTGTGAGAAGATTACGTCTCCATGTCAATCCTATTATAATATAAGACCAATTATCTTACAGAAACTGTCTTTATTGTTTAATGATACACTGGGCACATCTGAACATCTTTATTTTAAATTTATTTTATCCTTACACAAGCAACTCAAGGTAATACAGCCCTACTCAGATCAACACGCTGCAGTGATATTCCATATAGATTTATATTTTAAACGAGTTCTGGAAATTTTATCAGTCATGATAGATCCTTTATGACCCCTTCATTACCTTCATCCTCAAGGTCATTGTGCGAAACAATGGTTACATATGCTATAGTTAAACATTGTAAGTTCACCTTTAGCTCTTTCAAGGTCATATTACAAATGATACATTTCTTAGTGCTACAAAAGCTTTGACAGGTTCACCTCTCAGGTTGGCCTTGGACAAGTTGTTGTTGATTAATAAAGCTGACATTTTCAATCAAAAACTGAAGTTCTGTATGTATGATGCGGTCAGAGTTGCATGGTATTGCTAGACTGTTAGCGGAAAACATAAATATTTTAGACTTAAGGTAAAACAATTGTGTTGTGCATATTTTACACAAATTAAAGATTAGTCCATGTTTACTTAGTAATTATTGTTACTGTTACTTGTTTCTGTATTTGTATGAATTGTATATTACAATACTCCATTAGAAATCTGTTATGGTTACAGAATGGTGCACTGCCAGTTCATGAATATACCGTATAGCTGGTTACATGTATTTCTGCAGGTGTAATATTTTGCATTGTTGTTAAAAAAAAGGAATGTTTTTTTTTCTGCTATTTTTAATTTCTGCTGATTGCCAAATTGTCAAGGATGAATTTCTGCTGTTTTCTTCATGGTAAGAATAAATCTCTGCGGATTACAGAACTCCATTTGTACAAAACATCCTTTTTCTTTAAATATCTCAATATGCTTATTTCTGATCTATCTTGATTCACAATTCAACGAGGAATGCAGTTTGTATACGAAACAATATACCTGTATGTAGGGATTAAATAAATGTGCACTCATTTGGGCAAAACTGAGATGTTTTAACGATTAAATTTTCATGGAAAAATATATATACAAGTATATATAAACATTTATGCTCATGATTAAATATCTCCGTAGTTTCACTCATATATATAAAACTGAGATGTTTTAACGATTAATTTGTAAAAAATATTGTATTAAAAGACGCTAAGATTAACAGACATTTAAACTAACTATGTGCACCACGATGATGAGATGATTACAGCGATAATTGCCCATAATTATACCTAACCGAGAATCGATATTTGATATGCTTCGGGCTTTTCGGCAATTTACGGCTGACGAAGATTTTGTTGACATTGGCAATTTTATTCTGCTTGATTCATTTTTGCGGATGATATTATTCTGCATGGATTTAATTCTGCGAATTGATCTTGGACCGCGGAATGGCAGAAATTTCCACCCTGCAGATATAACCAGCTATATGGTAGGTCCTTTGCCTACGAATTATGTCACACATGCTGGAAACAGCTGTTTATAAGGGGTCATTATACTGTATCATAATACTGTAACCCCTAACAAAGGGGATAAACTCATGACTGTTATATCATGTGATCATCTGTGCTCTATGAATTATTGAAGTGAGCCAGAAATAAAAATAGATTTACTCTTGCTGGTGCGCATGATGTTTTAATTAAATCTGGCAGCTCTTTGCCGGCCCACATTATCATCTCTCAAGATTCATCGGTTTCTAATTCTCTGAAATGAAAACTATTGAAAAGATAACAGAGAATTCCCAATACATAACAGGATTGTCTCCCTTGTATTGGAAATTAATTTGATCACTAGGTTGTTTCCCTTGTGTTGGTTTTGCTGAAACAATTAAGTGAACAATTGATCTAATGATCTCCCTTTGTTATGCTTATTGTGCATTGATGAGTGACCTCCCTTTGACTGAATATTCATAAAGGCAATTGTATTTATAGTATGACATAATTCATGAAGACAGCTGTATGATTTTCCATTTACTGAGAAGATTAAGACATGTCTGTATAGTAAATAACAATAATTGGACAGTGATCAGGGGCGTAACCTCAACCAGAACAGGGGTTGCATTTACAAAGCATCTTCGAAGAAAACTAAGAAATTTCTTAAAATCATAAAAAATCCTCAAGTATGCCAGATTAACGTGGCAATCAATAGTATTGTGTTTTTATGCATGAGTTTAAAGCATTGTGAAGAAAACATGGGTTAATCTTAAATTTGTGGAAAATATGCGCAACACAAGTTTTTTTACCTTAAGTCGCCATATTTAAGTTTTCCACTAACAGTCTAGCAACACCATGTGACTCTGATGTCATCAAATCCGAGAAGAATTTTTTTTCTGAACTGCAAAACGAAAATAGCTGTATTTTATGTCTGTACCGATTTCTATGAAAAAATAAGCTTTCCATGAAATGTAGAATCCCTATCAGCAGCAGCTGGGCTGTTTCTTCAGCACCATGTGAAACCTTGGAAAAGAAGATGGCTTGAAAATGTAGTCTGCTCGAGTAGTTGATCCTATATATAGTTTGTGGAAAGCATATAATTTTTGCATAAGACTGGCGTATATTTGATAGAAATCAATGAAGAATTAAAATACTTACGGCAACTTTAGTTTTCGAAGCATAGCAAATGTTGACAAATTTCATCTTGGATTTGCATGATGCCTTTAGTGATGCTACACTGACTAAGAGCTGCTTTGTGAATACCAGCCAAGGACTGATCATGAACATGATTTGAAGTGTATGAAGGGAATGGGTGATTGTAAATAACTGCAATATTAGTCATAGCTGTCTATCTAGCAAAATGACTGGTATATACAGAACAGGGGTAATACAATTCTGAAAATATTCTGGAAATAAGGTTTTGTTGCAAATAGAAAAAATGAAAGTTTCTGCACAAAATAAAAGTTATTTGAGGAAAAGATTCAGAGTATTGGCCAAGTTATGTTCATTTGAAATTTCACCAGATTAATGTTAACTATAGAACTATGATTGAACTGGTATTGGTGCAGTCTCAGATGTGTGCAGCAATGGCCTCCGAAACAGACATGCTTTTGTATTTTCACTATTGCATGGACAAAGTGGCTCAGTAAGACCCCTGAATACAAGTAATAGTTGTCTATATAGCAAAATAAACGCAATATATAGAGGCAGCAAATTAACTTATGTTACCTTTGAGATTCAGGGTTACTTTATTGTTCTTAATATATGTTGTGTTACTCTCAAATTTTATCTCAAATTTTGTAGTTGTGACTGCTGAATCAAGTTAACATATAATGCAGTAGTCCCCAATGTGCTAATATGTAGTAAAGTAGTCCCTAATGTGCTAATTTGTAATATAGTAGTCCCCAATGTGCTAATTTGTAATATAGTAGTCCCTAATGTGCTAATATGTAATATAGTAGTCCCCAATGTCCTTGGTTAATCTTAATGCTTGATACAAACATTGTTTATAGTACTTGATGAGTGAATATGTTAGACTATGTGACAGAATACTTGTAGTTGATGAGTGGATATGTTAGACTACATTACATCCATTTCTGTGACAGAATACTTGTAGATGATGAGTGGATATGTTAGTCTACATTACATCCATTTCTGTGACAGAATACTTGTAGTTGATGAGTGAATATGTTAGACTACATTACATCCATTTCTGTGACAGAATACTTGTAGTTGCCAACTTTAGGCCTCACTGCTGTTTGTTCAAATTATGCCTAGCTTGTAGAATTGGTATGTAAAGTGCTATCCAAATTGCTTAAGCAAGGTCCATGCTTACTAGCCCAGCAGGTCCATGCTTATAACCACATCTATAGCTTGAGGAAGGGCCACAGAAAAAGCTATCCAGCCAGATTGCGGAAGGTCTATGCTTATAAACACCACTATCCTGCGACTGCAGAAGGTCCATGCTTATAAACACCACTATCCAGCGACTGCAGAAGGTCTATGCTTATAAACAAAGCTATCTAGCCCGATTGCAGAAGGTCTATGCTTATAAACACCACTATCCAGCGACTGCAGAAGGTCTAAGCTTATAAACACCTGTATCCAGCGACTGCAGAAGGTCTATGCTTATAAACACCACTATCCAGCGACTGCAGAAGGTCTATGCTTATAAACACCACTATCCAGCGACTGCAGAAGGTCCATGCTTATAAACACCACTATCCAGCGACTGCAGAAGGTCCATGCTTATAAACAAAGCTATCTAGCCAGATTGCAGAAGGTCTATGCTTATAAACACCAGTATCCAGCGACTGCAGAAGGTCTAAGCTTATAAACACCAGTATCCAGCGACTGCAGAAGGTCTAAGCTTATAAACACCAGTATCCAGCGACTGCAGAAGGTCCATGCTTATAAACACCACTATCCAGCGACTGCAGAAGGTCCATGCTTATAAACAAAGCTATCTAGCCAGATTGCAGAAGGTCTATGCTTATAAACACCACTATCCAGCGACTGCAGAAGGTCTAAGCTTATAAACACCAGTATCCAGCGACTGCAGAAGGTCTAAGCTTATAAACACCAGTATCCAGCGACTGCAGAAGGTCCATGCTTATAAACACCACTATCCAGCGACTGCAGAAGGTCCATGCTTATAAACAAAGCTATCTAGCCAGATTGTGGAAGGTCCATGCTTTAAAACAAAGCTATGTATAGGTGTATATTTAGGTTATGCATGCTATGTACTGTTATCATACCGAACCCACTCCATGGGAAACTGTATTGACCAGTTGGGAATTGGTCAAGTTCCTGAAGTTTGTCATATAATCTTTGGATAGTTTTCAAATGCTTGATATATTATTTTGTCAATTAAATTTTAAATCATTGATCACAATGTTGGAGGTGGATATGACCTTAATGCAGAATTTTATTGTTTGTCTATTTTGATTATTACTTAAACCTAGGAGTGACAAATATACTTATTTGTGCAGAAATTAAAGGACATGTGATTAATTTCATAGCTACAATATAGAGAAATATCCATTTATTGCATGATTCTTGCTACAATTTGTGCTCGAAACTTATTTGATGAAAAATGTGGTAGGTTACAATTTTAGTCATTTCTTGATTATGTTGGTCAAAATACTTAACACAGCTGACTGGAATATATCGCCCATATTACCGAGTGTGCTGGCGATCTTAACTAATAGAATTAGTGTCGGATATTCCGCATGATAACCAAATGTCTGGACATTTCTTCTGTGTGATAGATTCGTCAACAGATTGTGGTGAGGTTAATCTATATAGAGTGCTTGCATACTTAATATTATGTTCCCTATGAGACCAACAGTTGTATTTTCAGTTTTTTAAGTGCTGTGCCAATAGTTTTTGGAGAAAATTTATATGATTGTTTTATGTGATTGTGCCATAAAAATAAAGTGGCATTATGTTTTATAACTCAAGACTTATTACACTGGAATGAACCAAATTGATTTTTTAAGCAATAAGTTTTTTGGATAAAAATCTTTGCAAAGATTGCTGAGTGAACTAAAGTCCAAATGTTTGTCTCAACAAAATCTTGGTCAAGTTCTTGACTAGGCCTTTGTTTTGTATTATTGGGACTTTCAAGTGCTCAGCTGATTCCGGGCCTTTTCACATGGTGGCCTGCCATCTGGTTTTTCTCCATGTGCAGCACTTTAAAGGTAAAACAAGTCTGGCCTTAACACTTAAAGCAATATGACTCACCACCATACAATTGTAAGGGACCTGTGATTCATGCATAATGCAGAAGCTTGCATCGTTAAATCTATAGTGGTTCTCTTTTAAATTCTTTTACTATCAATCTTTACTTAAAAGTCGATGATCACATTTCTTGATTGATCATTTTATTACGTCTGCCCCTGGTACTAAGGCAGACTTATTGTTTTTAAATGTTCATTAATCACTAATTAATTCCGTCTGTTATTTGGTATCTCCTAACAACTGTTGTGAAGGATTTATTTTAAAACATGGGTCAAGTGTTCACCATTTGGAAACATGTGATTTAGACTATACCTCAATGTCAAGGTCACAAGACAAATAAAGCAAACATAATGGTTCAAGGTCAAGGTCACACAACATGTGATTTTAGGATAATAGATTAAAGATCAAGGTCGCAAGATATGCAAATAAAGGAGAATATGTTCAAGGTTACAATGTAAGTAAATAATAGAGAATGGTTCAGTGTCAAGGTCACAAGATAAGTAAATGAAGGTTCAAGGTTATGGTCACAAAATATGCAAATAAAGGAGAATATGTTCAAGGTAACAATACAATAAGTAAATAAAAGGACAATAGGTGCAAGGTCAAGGTCACATGTGATACAAGTACAAGAAGGAGATTGAGATCTTCGATTTAAACATGCAAATTGACAATATACAGAACTTATGCACAAACTTAGGGTGAAGGTCACAGATGTGCAGAACTAGGGCTGAGTATCAATCAAAATGATCAATACGATGTTTGTATTGATACAGAATGATTGATATCTGATGTTTCGTTTGATATTTTATACCTAGGAAATAAAAACAGAGAAACGTTTCCTATCTGTTGGATATTAGTCTGATTTATCAAAGTAACATTTTTCAAGGCAAATAATTGGTGGGGCTATATGTTGGGCTTATAGAATACGAGTAGGTCCGGTAATTACGGCTTGTAAACGATACATTGACTCGCACTAATGGAAAGGAGATTATGATGCCCCTTACCATGAAAAATGAGTTGAAGTCGGCAATAAAAAACAACACAAAAACCAAGCAAAGCACGCTTTTTTATTAGCTCACCTGTAACAAAGTGACAGAGTGAGCTTTTGTGATTACTCTTCGTCTGTCGTCGGTCCGTCCGTCTGTCAACAATTTGCTTGTGTAGACACTAGAGGTCACAATTTTGGTCTAATCATTATGAAACTTGGTCACAATGATCATATTAACAAAATCTAGGTCAAGTTCGATATTGGGTCATCTGGGGTCAAAAACTAGGTCACAAGGTCAAATCATAGGAACTCTTGTGTAGTCATTAGAGGTCACAATTTTGACCTCATCTTTATGAAACTTGGTCACAATGATCATCTCTACAAAACCTTGGTCAAGTTCGATATTGGGTCATCCGGGGTAAAAAACTAGGTCAAAAGGTCAAATTATAGAAAAACTTTGTGTAGTCACTAGAGGTCACAATTTTGACCTAATCTTTATGAAACTTGGTCACAATAATCATCACATCAAAATCTAGGTCAAGATCCATATTAGGTCATCCGGGGTCAAAAACTAGGTCACAAGGTCAAATCATAGAAAACCTTGTGTAGTCACTAGAGGTCACAATTTTGACCTTATCTTTATGAAACGAGATCACAATGATCATTTTAACGAAATCTAGGTCAAGTTTGATATTGGGTCATCTGGGGTCAAAAACTAGGTCACAAGGTCACATCAAAGAAAAACCTCGTTAACACTCCAATGGTCACGCTTTTTGCCTAATCTTTATGAAACTTGTTCACAATGTGTATCTCTATAAAATTTAGGTCATGTTCCCAACTGGGTCACCTGGGGATAAAAACTAGGTCACAAGGTCACCTTGTTACCACTCTAAAACCTCGCAATATAAAAGTGTTTATTTGTAAAATCTAAATCAAATATTAAGGTCATATCATAACATATACTGATTCTGGCTTAACTGCTAGTTATCAGGTGAGCGCTTTACGGCCAATGGCCCTCTTGTTTTGAATCTTGTGGAACATAGTTGCCCTGAAACTGCTTTGTCATTGTAAAGTTTTTTTACACTGTTAGTCTACTATTAAATGTATCAAAATACTATACTGAGAGATGCCAGGCTTGCATTTCTCTGTATTGCTGCATTCTTCAAGTTAGAAAAATTCCTCCACTGCAACTTCTGCTCCTCAGAAGAATTTTATGGAGATTTTTTCCTCAAAAGCTTTAAAAACTTCTAGACATCCTACAATAAAATATCTTCTTTGTGTGATATGTGATATGGATGGATCCATTCTGAGTTGTGTTTATGATGTGCTTTAAAGGCATCAAATAAAATATTGTTTGTTTCCACCTTCTGGGTACCATGTCATTTAAGCTGAGTTATATACATTTGTATATTGTATGACTTTGGCTAATTTCTTCCAACACCATGGTGGATTGACAGTATACATGTATGGTATATGAAACTGCTAGTATGGCTTGTTATAGTAACCTGCAAAATTTACAAGTCAAACACACTTGTCACATAGTTGACTAAGTTGAAAGTGAAAAGGTATCTTTGTATACAGTCCAACTTCTCATGACCAACACTCCGTAACGGCCCTCCATGTATCTTTGTATACAGTCCTACCTCTCATGAGCAACCCTCCGTAACGACCCTCCATGTATCTTTGTATACAGTCCTACTTCTCCAGAGCAACCCTCCGTAACAGCCCTCCGTGTATCTTTGTATACAGTCCTACCTCTCCAGAGCAACCCTCCATAACGGCCCTCCATGTATCTTTGTATATAGTCCTACTTCTCCAGAGCAACCCTCCGTAACGGCCCTCCATGTATCTTTGTATACAGTCCTACCTCTCCAGAGCAACCCTCCATAACGGCCCTCCATGTATCTTTGTATATAGTCCTACTTCTCCAGAGCAACCCTCCGTAACGGCCCTCAATGTATCTTTGTATACAGTCCTACCTCTTCAGAGCAACCCTCCATAACAGCCCTCCATGTATCTTTGTATACAGTCCTACCTCTCCAGAGCAACCCTCCATAACGACCCTCCATGTATCTTTGTATACAGTCCTACCTCTCCAGAGCAACCCTCCATAATGGCCTTCCATGTATCTTTGTATACAGTCCTACCTCTATAGAGCAACCCTCCATAACGGCCCTCCATGTACCTTTGTATATGGTCCTACCTCTTCAGGGGTGATCTTATTTAATTGGAGAATGAGGATAGCCAATCATCTAGTCTGTTACTGACTCGGACTTTAATCAGGTGTACTCTGATTGGTTGTCCTTATCCTTAAGTCAAGTTAAGCCAGAGTAACCCTCCATAGCAACCCTCCATAGCGCAACAACCTCTTAAGCATCATGCTAATTTTGTTCCTGACGAAACTATTTACTTAACATTTACCTCTCCAGAGTAACAGCCTCAGTACAACAACCAAATGTTTGTGTTTCCCAATAGGTGTTGCTCTTGAACGAGTTTGTACTGTACCTATATGTACAACAACTTCAGAATTATTCCAGGCTTGGGAATTGAATTGACTGGTATCGTTACCCTATAAAAATGTGTCAATCCATCATGGTGTTGTTTTGGGTAATTTACAAATGGATTTGGTGTATGTAAATTAACCAGTCTGTGTTTAGCAGTAAATCAGTAGAGTCTAGACCATTCTGGAATAAAACTTGCCTTTCATAAATTGTCAATTGTTTTGTTGCCTTTCCTAATGCATTTAGAACTGCATGAAGTACTGAAAGGATATGTAACTGAATAATAGAGCAATAATGCCTGGTTAAGTTTGTTAAATGTGAAATCTAAAGGTGCTGCTGTTTGTAGATGTCAGTGACTGCATACTCTGTGTATATAGACTGCATACTCTGTGTATATAGACTGCATACTCTGTGTATATAGACTGCATACTCTGGGTATATAGACTGCATACTCTGTGTATATAGACTGCATACTCTGGGTATATAGACTGCATACTCTGGGTATATAGACTGCATACTCTGGGTATATAGACTGCATACTCTGGGTATATAGACTGCATACTCTGGGTATATAGACTGCATACTCTGGGTATATAGACTGCATACTCTGGGTATATAGACTGCATACTTTGTGTATATAGACTGCATACTCTGGGTATATAGACTGCATACTCTGGGTATATAGACTGCATACTCTGGGTATATAGACTGCATACTCTGGGTATATAGACTGCATACTCTGGGTATATAGACTGCATACTCTGGGTATATAGACTGCATACTCTGGGTATATAGACTGCATACTCTGGGTATATAGACTGCATACTCTGGGTATATAGTCAAGTTTTCAGCTGTGGCATGGGATTTGGTCATGTATGCATAGGGTATATAGTCAAGTTTTCAGCTGTGACATGGGACTTGGTCATGTGTGCATAGGGTATATAGTCAAGTTTTCAGCTGTGACATGGGATATGGTCATGTATGCATAGGGTATATAGTCAAGTTTTCAGCTGTGACATGGGATATGGTCATGTATGCATAGGGTATATAGTCAAGTTTTCAGCTGTGACATGGGATATGGTCATGTATGCATAGGGTATATAGTCAAGTTTTCAGCTGTGGCATGGGACTTGGTCATGTGTGCATAGGGTATATAGTCAAGTTTTCAGCTGTGACATGGGATTTGGTCATGTATGCATAGGGTATATAGTCAAGTTTTCAGCTGTGACATGGGATATGGTCATGTATGCATAGGGTATATAGTCAAGTTTTCAGCTGTGGCATGGGATATGGTCATGTAAAAGTAAATCTTTACAGTTAAAAACTTTGATTAATACATTCCCTATGGACATACAGACAATTCAAGTTATTCAGACGATATTGTACCAAGCAAACTATATGATAGCATGTACTTGTTACTTGATACAGTATTATGGATACAATATAATATATTATAGACTGTGTGGTATTTGTTTTATCGTCAAACAGAATTCTGATCAATCTGTGTACAAATATAATATAATAATTGACAGACTTAATAAAATATCATGTTCGTCTAGGACCTTTGTATCCATGAGTTTGTCATCTAATAACTTTGAGTTGATGGAATTGTTGAAGACTCCTTGATGGGTAAGAAACTGTGGTTAATATAAATTTGCAGTTCATATATTACCCTAGACAGCCATTGGTGCTTAAATTTCATTTGTTAGAAAAAAAAATTACCCTTTTAAACACTGCAGAGGTTGAAAGACCTTGTAAACACTGCAGAGGTTGAAAAAACCTGTAAACACTGCAGAGGTTGCAAAAACCTGTAAACACTGCAGAGGTTGCAAAAACCTGTAAACACTGCAGAGGTTGAAAAAACTGTAAACACTGCAGAGGTTGCAAAAAACCTGTAAACACTGCAGAGGTTGTAAAAACCTGTAAACACTGCAGAGGTTGAAAAAAACCTGTAAACACTGGAGAGGTTGAAAAAAAACATTAACACTGCAGAGGTTACAAAAAACCTGTAAACACTGGGGAGGTTGCAAAAAAAACCTGTAAACACTGTAGAGGTTGAAAACACTGGAGAGTTGGGAAAAAACACATTGTAAACACTGGAGAGGTTGAACAAACCACCTTGTAAACACTGCAGAGAGTTGGAAAAAAGACCTTGTAAACACTGGAGAGGTTGAAACAAAGACCTTCTAAACACTGCAGAGGTTGTAAAAAAACTATTAACACTGCATAGAGTTGGAAAAAAAACTGTAAACACTGCAGAGGTTGTAAAAAAACTATAAACACTGCATAGAGTTGGAAAAAAACTGTAAACACTGCAGAGGTTGTAAAAAAACTATAAACACTGCATAGAGTTGGAAAAAAACATTTAAACACTGCAGAGGTTGAAAAAAGACCCTTGTAAGAAATGTGCAGCAGGCATTAAACAACAACCCATAGTTCATATGTGACAATGTGTATTTGTTAATATTCCTTAAAAGCAGACAGCACAGCTGTTGTAAGTACACCACAGAGACATTTCCATATCAAACGTCTTGTTTTCTTAATGGTCCATTATTTCCTGATTGATCTTATTAATCAGTGTATCAGACATAAACTACAGCTTGTGAAAAATCTAATGTTTTAGTGATCTGATGCCTTGATAAATCTAATGTTTTAGTGATCTGATGCCTATAAAGTATGGTGTTGCATGAATAAATAAGGGTTTAGACAGAACTCATTTCATGTTCTCTCACCTTTTAGCCTTTGGTCTGGTTGCTCTAACTCTGGAAATGATGTAAAGTTGCTTGAGGCCAAAGTTTTTATATATTTTGGTTTGAGGATTTTTTTGGAAAATTTTGCCATTTGGATAAGGGAATGGAGACATATCATGAGGGTCCAAAGGGTCCTAGGTATCTCAACATAGTGGTCAGTAAGAAACATAGGACCCTTTCAGCCCTCTTGTTATACTCATAACAGCAAAGTTTTCAGAAAAATTCCATAAACTTAAAAATAGAAAAAAACTTGCCCTTACATAATAATACAACCAATTGTTAGATATAGTACAGACAGTATGCATGAGTTGTGGTAGCACATGAATCTTGTTGCTGGCTAATAAATTGGAACAGATAGAAACAATCAGGAGTAAGCCAAGCTTTTTTGTGATTTAGACAGTTACGTCCAATCTGTCAAAATGGTATGGCTTACTCTAGATGCCGCATTTATCTAGATATGCATTCAAATATGGACATATTGTTGGCAGATTGGGGATTGTTGAGTTAATTGCCTTGTTGCATAATTGGTCCTTTGAGTGGTCTGTATACAACATTCATGGCAGGATGCTCGAGTGAAGTGGGATTCATTTTTTGCGGATTTTATTTGTGTGTTTTTCTCTTAAATATTGTGCAATAATATGTGATTTGGAGGATTTTGATGATCATATTACAATGGCTCTTGAGATAGAAGACAATAAATACAGGGTTCAAGAGGAAATATGACAAAAAACACTTGTGGAATTGGTGTCTGGGTATAAGACACTAGTCAAATCATGCTGTCGCCAACTGAAACTAGTTTATTAAAACAAAATATCCAGGATAAGTTTGATAACTACATTGGTATATATTCTACAGAATCAATCCCTGTGATTGTTTGATGATAGTATTTCCATTTGATTTGTAACTGAATAGTGGCTAGATGAAATTGAATTGTGCTTTAATAATGTTGTGATATATGGCATTGTAATTCATACGATGATTTGTCTAAATGGAGATATACAAGTGTCTTGTCCGATTGTGAAAACTTTGATTTTTGTAATAAGGTAATGGCTTGCAGTGTGTTAATAACTTTGATAGTGATTTGTGTGGTTGACTATGGACAAATTTTGAATTGTGTGGTTGACTATGGACAAACTTTGATTGGTGTGGTTGTTGATTATGGACAAACTCTCGGCCGTTCAGGTGTATTGTGGGAACGTAGGACAAACATTACTCTCCTACACATGGGAGCGATCCACTAGGTACGTTTGTGCATTTTTATGTTTGAAAAAAATACATGTTTTTTCGTTTTTTTTACAACTTGACCTTTATTAATGAATTTATTATGTTAAACATAAGAAATTTTAGGATTAAAGCAACAAATGTTAAATTGAAGTTTTATATGTAATTTTTAATTGTTAAATGCTTCATTTTGCTAATTATAAATTCTCCATTTTTCTTGTATTTCCTAATTATCTAGACATGTGTAGATCATTCACAAAAACAAAAAAAGTTACAAACCATTCTGAGGCCATTTCTTGACTCCAAACACAGAATTGTATTCATTATTATGAGTTAACACTTTATTGCCACTAATTAAGTAAATGCCAAATAATTTGAGTCCCCAGTTCGAAAACATACAATTGCGGCTTGCCCCATTTTTGTATACCTTAAGATGAAGGTGAATAATGGGCTGCAATCAACAATAAAAGTTACAGCTGTTAAAATTACACACATTTTGCATATACAATAGTTAATCAGAAATCATTTCACACGGGTTGATGGTAGGGACTATTATTACCAAATGTGCAGTATCATGCATTATTGTAATTTCTCATTTAGATTTTGTGCTGGATGGCTGTCTGTTTGGATGGTTGGATGTTACAAAGTCTGTCTGCACAAAGTTCTCCAAAGCCAGGTTGTGCAGGAATTTTAGGTCAGTTGATTGTAGCTGGAGTTATGGTCCTTTGTTGAATGCAAACATGCAAACATTTCTGTGTCAAAAACCTATCTAGTTTATCCAAATGTTTATAAAGCTGTACTGTCTAGACTGGTTCTCTCTATAACAGACAATTACCGGTATTCTGACTTGAAGTAAAAAACAATGACAGTAAAATCTGCTATGTGGCATGCCCGCTAGTCCTATAAGGTAAACTTTCTAAATTAAATGTCAAAGAGTCGCTCCGTACACAGTTGATAGAATATTCAAGTTGAAGAGGTAATTGTTCTTAAAGGGCTTCCAAACAATGTCTTCTTTCTGTCATCGTACAATTTGGTTCAATCAACAATTGTCAGGGGTATCATTCCGATGTAATGCTATATGATAAGGAATTCACTGACAGGTACAAACGTTAATAAACCTCATATTCTTCTAATGCCAGATAAGATTTGGTCTCCCATAGTGACAAACAATTGAATCAGTGTGTCTGTGTACTTCAGCTCCAAGCATTATAAAATTGTCCTTTAAATCCTGAAAGTTCATAGTCTATTTCATATAAATTACTTAACATATGATAAAAATGTTACCATACGGAACAATGGTACGGTGTTCTTAAGTGCCATCATTTTATGAAATCTAGGTCAGATTCAAACCTGCATGTTTCCATTTTCATGTTCTGCAATCCGCAACTGTGTTGCATATGCTCGAAATTCGAACAACTGGTTTAATATTGTAAAGATACTCAAACATTGAACAAGGATGATAGAAAATCACTTTTTCGAATTTTGCGCATACGCAGCACTGAGTTTGAACACACTTGTGGAACATGCACACGGAGCCTTGGAATACTGGGCTTACTCTGGTGAGCGATATATGGTCATAAATCTTGTTATACAGAATCTCAGAATTGTGTATATATATATATCCACATTGCAATTTGCTTAATATCATTTCTATCAATCTCCGAGGAGAAACACAGATTGTCAGAGATTGTTTACTGCCATTCCCCGATGTTTCTTCTATATATCAAATTGGTTAGATTCGATAAGATAAATCTAGTTCTGATTTAGTCATTTATGTTACATTGACATACTTTGTGATCAAATCACTATAGATTGTTTCCAAAATATACTAGAAAATCAGACAGGAAAAGCAGCACTCAACTTAAACAATCGAGCACAGAAAACATACAAAAATCACATACTACAATTACACAGTACAATGCCCAACACACAACTGAACGAGAAAGTGAACATTATCCATAGGCTTTCTTTCCTTAAAAAGTGCCTGAAAAGTGAAACAAACTTGATATATAATTGACAGTTTTTGTTCATAGCCACAAACAAGGTTGCCTGAGACAAGATATTTCAAATGTCATACAAACCCAAACCTTGATTTCATCGTGACCTTCACCCTTGCTCTGCTAATATGAATAAAATCTTCCATTGACCATAGGTTTTCCATTTATTGAAATATTGTCATCCCACTCACTCGCAATTATCTTTGTGGCAAGACCTTTCAAATGACATTCTGGACCACGACCTTGACATTTAGACCTGTGACCTTGACTATTGGCTAAATGGCTGACATGATGTAGCTGAAAGCAGTGCACAAATATGCTTGATACTCATACTCATAGTCTGTACCAATCAATAGAGTTTAAATATCTTGGGATTCCATTAAAAAGAAATACTGTTAGATTGAAAATATTACAACACTTGTTGTGCAATGTGTATAGGCTGGTGGCCTTTTTGCACAATAATTTATTTGAATGGAATTTGTTGCGCTATTGTAACAACGGACGGAAGCAAAATGTCTGACTTTTCTAATTATCAACAAAGTCTAAGATGATGCATGCCTTTATCCCATTGTATTACTCAGACGTGGTAGCTGCTAATTAATTAACCAGTTCTTTGGATTGCAAACAGATTGATCAGGCTCTCAAAACTGCCACCAAGTTTTATACAATCAATTGATTTATCATTGATCAACAACTTTGAATATTTAGGCCATTTCACCATGCATTCAAATATGTTGTGCAACATTGCTCTTAATTTGCATATTTTGCTCCTTTATATTAACAGTTTTGCCAACGATTTTGGAAGTATTTTTGCCAGCATTTTTGGATATTTATGATTTCTTCTGTTGGTCAATTAGTAGTTATAATGTCAAGTAGCTGGTTTACTCTCCTATAAGTTATGCACCTATTGGCACGTATTTGTTACCTGTGTATGACAATCTGTTTAACTTCAGTAAATTAATTTTTAAAAAATGGGCAAAATCAGGACTGTAGGGTGGCTATCATAATATAACCTCCTCTTCATAATTGTTGAGCCCATATCACCTGCATGTGTTGCATATAACATAACAGATGACCACATTTGATACACATTGTCTGATGTTAAAATAAATTGGTGCATGGAGCTAGTCTTAAAGGTTTAATTCACCTCCTATGATAGGCCATCTTCATTTTCATGGATTTTGCTATATTTGAACAAAAGTCCACCTTGTTGATGATTGCCCAAGTGCATGTGTTCATGATATTGTCCATGTGTATCTGTCCGTGTGTATTATGATACAGCACCAATCTGGTACCAATTACAATTTCTATGACACTTTAAGTCTGCCTTCTGTTGGTTATGATACAATCCATGCAAGGTTGCCAACTTGTAGCTTATTTATGTAATGAGGGTCTGTCAAGTAAGCCGGGAGACATATTGTATATCTACTGTATGGCACATTACAATGATTGATCATGGTATATGTTTGAATAGTTCCTCATGTCCATGATGGATTGTTACATTGTTATTGTAAGACATGATCCTCGGCTTCTACTGTTGTTGTTACTCCCGCTTTAACACACCATATAGTTCTGTGCTTAATCTGGCTTTCATTGACTTTTCTGACATTCTGTACAAGTCTCATGTATGTAATCTCAAGTTGGGCTGCTTCTATACATGTGTATATAGCACAAGTATGAAGCTGTGTTGCCATTTCCTCAGCCTCTGAAGAATCAGGATTTAGATTTAAATAAGTAATAGGATTGTTATACAGCCCATATACAACTATTGGTCATGTGCATTTCAACAAGTAATTAAGAATTGCAAGCAATACAGAAGTCCCCTACCGGTTTTAAGCCATCTTCAATGTTTCTGTTGCCATAGCAACCACAATTTTTGTCAGAATCAATATATTTTTAGACGTGCATAATCCCCTTATTGCCCCCTATCCACATATCAAGTTTCATAAACCTAGCTTGAAAACTGTTTGAGTTATGACAGGATCCAGATTTTGA
Organism: Spisula solida; assembly: GCA_947247005.1. NCBI lineage: Eukaryota > Metazoa > Mollusca > Bivalvia > Venerida > Mactridae > Spisula > Spisula solida. The sequence goes on along the minus strand of OX365946.1, from coordinate 1,691,580 downwards.
CATATTTACACTCTTTCTGTTGCCATAGCAACCACAATTTTTGTCAGAATCAATATATGTTTAGACGTGCATAATCCCCTTATTGCCCCCTATCCACATATCAAGTTTCATAAACCTAGCTTGAAAACTGTTTGAGTTATGACAGGATCCAGATTTTGACATATTTACACTCTTTCTGTTGCCATAGCAACCACAATTTTTGTCAGAATCAAAATATTTTTAGACGTGCATAATCCCCTTATTGTCCCCTATCCACATACCAAGTTTCATAAACCTAGCTTGGAAACTGTTTGAGTTATGTCAGGATCAAGATTTTTTGACGGACTGACTGGCTGACGGACGGAGGCCAAACCTATAGTCCCCTCCGGTCAAAAACCGGTAGGGGACTAATAAAAGAGAGAGAGGAAAGTATTCAGACAATCCTGAATGGAAGCTAAAACAAGTTGAATCTTAAATTTAAATAACGATGAATAATATTGAGTTTGGTGTAAAATACGAACCATGTGTATTTGCACACGTCTTGCATATAGGTTTAAGTGACTGTCAATATGTCTGTGAGCAAGTTTGAAATTCACGAACCTGATACAGCTGACTCAGACATTTCTATTACCATATCTGCCATTATTATAATTCATTTTCATATTTTAAAAGCTGTGTTTTCTGCCAACCTTTTTTGGTAACATTATTTGAAAATAATATTAAGTATCAATTAAGCTAATGGAATGTAATGATGAATTGTAATTTAATTAAAAAAAAACCCATAGCTTTTCAGAATTACTGAACAATTATAAGTGTTCATCGTTCATCAATTTTCTGACATGCAATTTCCTTTGATGAAGCATGTAACTAACTTGTATGCTTTGTCCAAACTAATACTTGTAAAAGCTGTTTTTTAACAAAATTAGAGGGCTATGTTTTGTCCCCAGTATAAATCATGTGATTCTGATTAATTAGTTGTTAATACTGCCACATATTTGATGACCACAAAACTAGACTTTGCTAGCCCTTCCCTTCCATTGCGTTTATTGTGATCCAAATGTTCCAATGAATTAAAAACATAAGTTAAAATGTTGAACTTGATATCATTAAAGACTGAAGCTGTCCTTCTCCTGGTTGACCTTGCTGCCATGTAAGTGTCGTATCCAATGTATAGTCCTAGTTGACCTTGCTGTCATGTAAGTGTTGTATACAATGTATAGTCCTGGTTGACCTTGCTGCCATGTAAGTGTTGTATCCAATGTATAGTCCTGGTTGACCTTGCTGACATGTAAGTGTCGTATCCAATGTATAGTCCTAGTTGACCTTGCTGTCATGTAAGTGTTGTATCCAATGTATAGTCCTGGTTAACCTTGTTGTCATGTAATATAGGTTTAAGTGACTGTCAATATGTCTGTGAGCAAGTTTGAAATTCACGAACCTGATACAGCTGACTCAGACATTTCTATTACCATATCTGCCATTATTATAATTCATTTTCATATTTTAAAAGCTGTGTTTTCTGCCAACCTTTTTTGGTAACATTATTTGAAAATAATATTAAGTATCAATTAAGCTAATGGAATGTAATGATGAATTGTAATTTAATTAAAAAAAAACCCATAGCTTTTCAGAATTACTGAACAATTATAAGTGTTCATCGTTCATCAATTTTCTGACATGCAATTTCCTTTGATGAAGCATGTAACTAACTTGTATGCTTTGTCCAAACTAATACTTGTAAAAGCTGTTTTTTAACAAAATTAGAGGGCTATGTTTTGTCCCCAGTATAAATCATGTGATTCTGATTAATTAGTTGTTAATACTGCCACATATTTGATGACCACAAAACTAGACTTTGCTAGCCCTTCCCTTCCATTGCGTTTATTGTGATCCAAATGTTCCAATGAATTAAAAACATAAGTTAAAATGTTGAACTTGATATCATTAAAGACTGAAGCTGTCCTTCTCCTGGTTGACCTTGCTGCCATGTAAGTGTCGTATCCAATGTATAGTCCTAGTTGACCTTGCTGTCATGTAAGTGTTGTATCCAATGTATAGTCCTGGTTGACCTTGCTGCCATGTAAGTGTTGTATCCAATGTATAGTCCTGGTTGACCTTGCTGACATGTAAGTGTCGTATCCAATGTATAGTCCTAGTTGACCTTGCTGTCATGTAAGTGTTGTCTCCAATGTATAGTCCTGGTTAACCTTGTTGTCATGTAAGTGTCGTATCCAATGTATAGTCCTAGTTGACCTTGTTGCCATGTAAGTGTTGTATCCAACGAATAGTCCTAGTTGACCTTGCTGCCATGTAAGTGTCATATCCAATGTATAGTCCTGGTTGACCTTGCTGCCATGTAAGTGATGTATCCAATGTATAGTCCTAGTTGACCTTGCTGCCATGTAAGTGATGTATCCAATGTATAGTCCTGGTTGACCTTGCTGCCATGTAAGTGATGTATCCAATGTATAGTCCTAGTTGACCTTGCTGCCATGTAAGTGATGTATCCAATGTATAGTCCTAGTTGACCTTGCTGCCATGTAAGTGGTGTATCCAATGTATAGTCCTGGTTGACCTTGCTGCCATGTAAGTGATGTATCCAATGTATAGTCCTAGTTGACCTTGCTGCCATGTAAGTGATGTATCCAATGTATAGTCCTAGTTGACCTTGCTGCCATGTAAGTGTTGTATCCAACGAATAGTCCTAGTTGACCTTGCTGCCATGTAAGTGTCGTATCCAATGTATAGTCCTGGTTGACCTTGCTGCCATGTAAGTGATGTATCCAACGGATAGTCCTGGTTGACCTTGCTGCCATGTAAGTGATGTATCCAATGTATAGTCCTAGTTGACCTTGCTGCCATGTAAGTGTTGTATCCAACGGATAGTCCTGGTTGACCTTGCTGCCATGTAAGTCATGTATCCAATGGATATTCTTGGTTGACCTTGCTGCCATTAAGTGTTGTATCCAATGGATAGTCCTATCTGATATGGCAATTATGACAGTTTGTGTTAACAGCCATTTGTATGATAAAAGTCTAGTATTGTGCCTTGTATGTTTTTAGCTCAAATCTAGATCAAGTGTGATATTGCGTCATCAGGGGCAAAGAACTAGGTCACTAGGTCAAATGACAGGGCTTGCATGCACTGCTATAACAGGTGAGCAACCTAGGACCCTATTAACCCTCTTGTTATGTTTTCTGTGCTCGGCTGGTTGAGTGCTGCCTTCCCTGGTTGAGTGCTGCCTGCCCTGGTTGAGTGCTGCCTTCCCTGGTTGAGTGCTGCCTTCCCTGTCTGACTTAGTATTATCTTTTTGCTCAGTAATGTGTTTGTTAAAATTTTGTCATTACATTTAGTATCATTGATGACTAAGAGGTGCTTATTCTGGTGTAGCTGTTGAGTCAAGTGATATATCCTTAATGGATTGTCCTTTAAGTAATTCCAATGGTAGCAGTTTATATCAACAGCCAGATGCACAAGATTGGTGATTTGTTTGCTATAAATTACTATCTTCAAAGACTGAAGAGCTGTCCTTATCCTTGTTGATCTGTAATATAAGTGAATTGTATCCAATGGATAGTCCTACAGTATTTGTTATTGCAATCAAATCGGATGAAGAAAACAAGTTGTTTGTATTAGGAACTTGGCACATTGTCAAATAGCATCTTACATAAAAAGATCATGACCAAAAAGTAAGTGTCAAGTTATTGACCTGAATGTTTTCTTGTCCTGATATCAAATTGTATTCAGTACAGGCATCATAATGCCTTGTCCTTGGAGAGTTTATACTCTACTTATTCAGAATAGCAGACATAAACTTGTGTTACTGAAGCAAATGAAGGTAATAATATTTTTACGGGATCCAAAGGTGGGATTGGGGTATCAGGACCCCCTAAGGGGTTTAGAAACAATGTGGTTATCTTATATATGCACAAAATTTTGACAGCGCTTAGAGTCTGATCAATAAACCCTTTAAGAAAGAATATCTTGTTTGACCATCCTCAGCAAAACAGCTGATTAATGAACCACTTCCTGTGAAGGAAGCAAATGGTCGAACCCCCTGAGAAAAATGTCTGATCTGTGTAACTGCCTAACTATGGTTGCAATGCTTATGCCATAATGGAACTCGTTATAGAATTTGTTATCTCTAGCATGACCTTTCAGTGAAGCTTCATTTCACTGTAATTAAATGGCCACACTTATGACCAAATCTTCAAGAAACTTAGTCAGAATGTTTGTCTCTATGAAATCTAGGTCAATTTTGAAACTGGGTCATGTTGGGTCAAAAAGTAGGGCATTAGGTCAAATCTTAGAAAAAGCTTGTGAACACATTAGAGGAAACAATTATGACCCAATTTTCATGGAACTTTGTCAGAATGTTTGTCTTTATAAAATCTAGGTCAAGTTCGAAACGTGTCATCTTCGGCCAAAAACTAGGTCACAAGGTCAAATCATTCAGAAAGCTTGCAATAGAGGCTGAATTTTCCTAAATGGTATTCATTAAATATAAATTATTAGTTAGGTCACAATAGGGGCTTGCATGCACTTCTATGACAGACTCTTACTTTCAATATGCTATTCTTGCAATTAGTGGATACACATAGAAGGTTCATTGGGATAGGATACCCTATTCTGCTTGACAAAGGTATATGTGAAATGGTATCATTTAAAAACAATTATATGAAGCTGTTTTTTCATTGAAACTTTAAATAGAGCCCCAGGACAATGTATCCAAAGGTTCTTTTATACCCTCATGGCAATGGATGACATCAGGAATGAGGTGTCGAGAGTGATTGATATTAAGTTGGAAAAACTTTTTTCACATGTGCAATTGACCTAAAATAAATAAGTATAAACTAATATACTCAAAAATTCCTTTAAGGTAATTCCATACTCTTAATTTTTTCTGTACAAGAGGTATCAAACACCTGATTTTTATGAAGAACATACTCCTGATAGTGATTGTGCAAACCCATAACAGTTTTGCTCGGCTAGTTTTCAAGATAGTTTTAGATTTCGGGGACCCCCCTAAAAACAGATACTTGCATTTCACCGAAAAAGTTGGACATATAAAAATACATGAAACTTGGCATGCACGAAATTTCGTATAAACGGAATCACACGATAACGTTTGTTTTAGACAATGCATGTTATATGTATTTTTAAATGATATTTTAAAATATGTGATTTTTCATTTTTAAGTTATACGAAAAATATAGTTGAACAACATACTGATTTCGTAAATGCATCCAGTAGAGTAACTATTATAGAAGTTTTGTCCCAAATTTCATGGCAGTTGCTTGGCTATAGTTTTTAAACTGACACTTTAGTGATTTCGGAAATGTCGAAAACCAGGAGAGTTTACAAAATACATCAACGTTTTGAATACGTTGTATCCAGTTTTCGCGATTATTTGTTTTTGAAAAATGTGTATATTTAAAGATGAACCAATGCTCTTTTGTATTAGCTAGTCTATGTTATTACCAAATAAATGCAAACTAACCTTCCTCTAAAGTAGTCAGGATGCTTGCTAAACAAATGTTAAAACTTGGATAAAATGTTGTCTGGGCGCATTATATTACGTTTCACATATGTTGTAGCTAAGTATTCGCGAGTGTTGGTGTTTCAACGTTTGGAATAAATGGCACGTAAAATTTCAGCTATAGCTTTACTCTGCAAGCTTTTAAGAATAATGTAGTAACAACTATACAGTAAATGCGCGATTTTAAGACATGAGAACATGCTGACACATCAATTTTAAGTTTTTCTTATTTTATCATCATGGTAGTCAGACGCTTTCAATATGTCTAATTTACACCGATTTCTAAACTTCTGGTCAACTAAAGAGTATCCTATCACCTTAACCATAAAATGTGATCATGCTACTTTGTAACATTTTGTGTAAGAATCTAAATCAGAAATTAATTAGCTTTCCTATAACACACGCATCCCCCTTTGAAAGCATGCACTGCATTGAAGTGTAATGATAAGCTTATATCTCCATTCACCTATATAAATTGTCACAGTGTGACAATAAATTTTGTTGACAAATTGCTAGTTTAACCACTGCCTGGAATAGTGTAACTTTCTGTATGTTGTATAGTCCAGTTAGGATATTGTGACAGTGACGTTGCAGTTTATGTGTACGCAAAAAATCACAACCATTGTCTAAACAGGTAGAGCGAAGTTTAGTATGTTAGTTTAGCATTGAAATTATAGTTGTTTGTACAGTATAAGCCTTTATAATGGTTTTACACCGTTAAAGTGGACTCGACCGCTGCGTCACTGGATTTTTATCCTGACTGGACTATATTTATGATTCTCTAGGGAGTCTGTAGTATGTCTTGGAAGGCTTACAATCATATGTTCTGGATCAGAATTTTGTCAAACATTTTATATTATTTGTAATAGCTTAGGGGTTTTGGTTTTGGAGTTATGGCTCGCTGAACGATTGTATGTCAATAGCTACTGATTGGTGTTAACCTAATTACCCCGGATAGATTACTGTTATTCAATATCACCAATAACTGTACCTTGCAGACTTTGAAAAGTCCAATAGTTGCTGACTTTGCACTGTGACCCTGTACTTCCCTTTCATTAGCTATATGATATTAGTTTCTATTAAGTTTCTTCTCCCTGATTTCATAGAAAGATTGAACTGTTGCAATTCACTTACACCTCTATGATCAGAGAAGAAACTTAATTATCTATGGAATCAGTGACCTAAACCCAAGGCCAATCTCTAATATGTCTCATTCAAGGTCAATCAATAATCCTTTGCAGTGCCTTTATTTATTTTCACCAATGATTTTGCTTGACTGTTAGTTTGCTAGTGCTATGTTGCATGTGCCCACCAGTTTAAGGTGTTTAAGGTGACATGATAATCCTTTGCAGTGCTTTTGTACCTTTACATCAATGCCTGTGCTGGACTGTCAGTTTGCTGGTCCAGGTGTGTTGACTGTACCCGGACTGTCAGTTTGCCGGTCCAGGTGTGTTGACTGTGCCCAGACTGTCAGTTTGCCAGTCCAGGTGTGTTGACTGTGCCCAGACTGTCAGTTTGCCGGTCCAGACGTGTTGACTGTGCCTGGTACTCTTGATATCTGGTACGCTTAAAATTTAATTAATTCAAGAGCTATTGCTGTGACACTTGCTTCTGCTTAAATGTCATTTAAAAAAATCGAATATGTTATAGTCGAGAGAATTTGACACGACTCTCGACCTTCAATTAGCATAATTTAACAGCTGACTTTTGCTATCGATCCATACTATCGGGACACTCGGGATCACAATGCATCGATATTTTGATGTATCGGCCCAACCCTAAGCTTCAGCGAGCGTCAACTCTTATCTCATAACTATAGTGATACGAGATATCTATCCGACTTAGACCATGTGACTGACTACTTTGTACATGTACCATTATTCACACATGTTAAATAAGTGGTACATTGTATTTTCTGACTAGATTGAAATGAGACCCATCAATGACTTTTGTTTGTGTAGCATTGTTTGCTACGGACCATGTAATATGCTCTCAGCAATCAGATTTAATTCTGCACTTATTACTGAAGAAAGCAATTTAGGATCAAAATCACATGTTACGCAGCGCAAGTGTTAGATATAGGATTTAGACGTTGGCTATACTGCGCTGTGATTGGCTATTTGCGGCTTATTGTGGTCTCACTGTCAGTGTGCCATAAAACTGCAAGTTCTCAGTGAGTCTTGCTATTGTCCAGTAACTGTTGTTAACATACATCACAGAAACATTCTATCTTGAGATTAAATCTTACAGGACACAAAGGAAACAAATAACACATGGGAAAGGAAAAGCACAGACCTACAAAAAAAATGACAAGAAAGCATAAAACTGAACAGTAACAAGGGCACAACAACAGTTGAAGAAAATATAAATATGGCATGTAAACCTTATAGCGGGAACTTTCTGTGGTGCTGCACTGTTTGGATATACTATTTGTCACTTTGTGGTAATTATGCCCCCCCATCTTTGAAGAGAGGGTATATTGCTTTGCACCTGTTTTTTGGTCGTTGGTCTGTCCGTCTGTCAGTCGGTTGTACCAATTGGTTTCTGTGCAATAACTCAAGAACGCTTTGCCCTAGGATCTTCAACTTTTACATGGAGGTTGGTCATCAACAGTAGATGACCCCTATTGATTTTAAGATCAAAAGTGCTGCCATGGGGGCATACATGTATTACAAACATCTCTTGTTCGAGTTTGTTTTTGCCTTGTGTCTATTTTAGCTATTTACAAAAAAATAGCAGACAAACTTTTTCCTTTATTTTGATCTTGTATCAATACCTAGTTTTGCTCAACTTCTAAATCATTATGTGATTTGGTTTTGTGCAGCAAATCGCAATTCCTTCAACAAATTACTTGCATAACTTTGATTGAAATTTTAATACCCTTGCATTTCTCCATGATTTAGTTGACCTTGACGGAAATGTTTTGCTTCATTTAAACTAGCAGATAACCGTGTGTCGGAGACTTTCAACTACTTCTTTTTGCTGGGGGTGTAGAATAAACTGTGGGATAATTTGTTAATCCGAATCAAAGTGCTGTATGGAAAGAATCTGATCTCTGAACTGTAACATTTTGGTATATAGTATATAGGGTATAAATGCCAAGCATAGCATTTATTTGCCATTCAGCTTTCTGCCGAAATATGGCAGGCATATGAGTGCCTCCACTCGTATTGGAACACAGGTCGCCAGATAAGAGTGCAAGCGCGCTAACAACTGAGCTACGGAGGGTATATTAGTTAATCAATACTTGTATTTCACAATTTTTACTGCATCTTTATGAATCTAGGTCACATTTGCCATTGTACCATGCGGGGTCAAGAACAGGTGAGCAACTTAGAGCCCATCTTGAACCTCTTGTTTGTGGTATAAAAATGCTGTTCTGAAATGGTGCAATCGTGCAAATGGATAACAATAACCCTTTCTCAATGTAGGAGAAATCAATCTCTTATTTTTGCCTTCTTGTTTAGCAATGTATTGTCTGCATGCTGGCTGCGTTGGTGAGAATTTGCTTAAGTCATGCAGTATTTAACCAATAGAGAGATGCTGTGGGCTGATAGTATCTCTGGGCAACTATAAAATTCTCAAATTAGCTACTGATGATCAAGGATTATTTCTGTAATTACAATTATCACACAATTGGTGGGAAAATTATCAGGTTTTGACTAAGACAATATTGGATTATATTCCTACATGATTTACGTTTTTCTCAGTCGATCAGTTGCTCCTAAACTAAATCAATTATTATTGGGGCATCCCCAACATCTTTGATGAGGGGTTATATTGCTTAGCTCATGTGACCTTCAGTCAGACCTTGAGAAAAAGATCACATATGAATGGGAGTCTCTGAATATAGACCCTGGAGAGAAATGGACCATAAGTGTTTGTTAGTCTACATCTACATTTATATGTTAAACTGTCATAAATTGACCTTTTTTAACAGGGTGCAAGAAAGGAAAATGAGAAGTAAAAACAGGAAAGATAGAAGAATAGACACAGACAATTGTTTTCAATTAAAGATAAAAGAAAGGAAGTAATAGAATGTTATGCTCAGGTAATAGCATTACAGGCTGTTCATGGGTATAACAATATAACAAAGTTAGGCGACATGCATTGGGTTTTTAATTAAATTATGGAGTTTTAATTACTCATTTCGTCATTTTATATTTTTTAAAATATACACACACTTTATAGATCAGTTACAATTATGACTCTAAATAATTTTTAGTACTGTCATTTTGATAAATTTGGTACTAAATATAGTTGTCTGTGAGTGTAATGTGACGTGCAGTCTTGACTGAATATGGTTGTCCAAATTATCCCACAATGATGAACCTTGCTGCACTTACCTAATAAATTATGTATTACCCCAACAGCAGTTTCCATCAGCATACTAGGACAATAGATATGTCATCGGAACTCTATTGAAGTGGATTGGATTAAAGTGTCTCCAATGATGTTACAAATGTCACCGTGGGGGTGGAATTTATTGCTTTAAACAGAAAACAATGACTTCCAGGCGGTGGTGATCTATGTAAGATTGCATCAGTTGTGAATTATTTGTAATTAACAAAACCCACAAATGCCTCATTCCTGTCTTTTACCAATTAGTGTAGTAATTTAACACCTCCCCCACACAATTAATGTCTGACTTTACAAACGACTTTCGTTACCATTAAAATGTCAAATATGAAGGTGTTTATGTGTGTTCTATTGTCAAGATGCTCGCCTCTGTGTCGTTGGTTCCATCTGGAGTAGTCTCTCTTTGATTAACTTCAATTGCTCATCCCGTAACAAGGTATGGGAATCAGTCGAAACAAAGTATGGGAATCAGTCGAAACAAAGTATGGCAATCAGTCATTTAGTCTTATCAATTTATTTATAAAAATAGAATGTTAATTAATCTATGATTTTGATAAATATATGACTAAATCTTACACATAACAGGGTATAGGAATCAGTCTTAAGACTTTATAGCTTTTAAGCTTCAGTCCAAGTCTCATACCTTTGTGGCGATGGATAACATCAGGAATTAGGTGTCGAGAGACAATCAACCTTAAATGAGTTAGTATAAACTAAGTAGTTATACTGTATAAACTAAGTAACCAAGTAGTTATACTGTATAAACTAAGTAACTAAGTAGTTATACTGTATAAACTAAGTAACTAAGTAGTTATACTGTATTAACTAAGTAACCAAGTAGTTATACTGTATTAACTAAGTAACCAAGTAGTTATACTGTATTAACTAAGTAACCAAGTAGTTATACTGTATTAACTAAGTAACCAAGTAGTTATACTGTATTAACTAAGTAACTAAGTAGTTATACTGTATTAACTAAGTAACTAAGTAGTTATACTGTATTAACTAAGTAACTAAGTAGTTATACTGTATTAACTAAGTAACCAAGTAGTTATACTGTATAAACTAAGTAACTAAGTAGTTATACTGTATAAACTAAGTAACTAAGTAGTTATACTGTATTAACTAAGTAACTAAGTAGTTATACTGTATTAACTAAGTAACCAAGTAGTTATACTGTATTAACTAAGTAACCAAGTAGTTATACTGTATTAACTAAGTAACCAAGTAGTTATACTGTATTAACTAAGTAACTAAGTAGTTATACTGTATTAACTAAGTAACTAAGTAGTTATACTGTATTAACTAAGTAACTAAGTAGTTATACTGTATTAACTAAGTAACTAAGTAGTTATACTGTATTAACTAAGTAACTAAGTAGTTATACTGTATTAACTAAGTAACTAAGTAGTTATACTGTATTAACTAAGTAACTAAGTAGTTATACTGTATTAACTAAGTAGTTATTCTAAATAGTTGGCTGGTTATGATACCAAAAATATTCTGACTGTTATAAGTAATTGCATATCATAGTGCAACCCTTGCAAACTGACAGAATATAATGAGTGTTGAGCTGTAATATCATTTTGTCTGCGATGACTTTGACATTTTGCTCAATTAAGTTTGGTTAATTAAGGTAAAAAAAAATGCTTGTGTCATAAAAGTGAAAAAAAATGAAAAAAAGTTAATTATGGTTTAATAATTTGTGTTCCTTTCCTAATGTGGTGAAAATAGTATGGATTTTGCTTGAGTGTTTCTTCTCTAAGATCGTTTTACCTAAATCTGCTTGCTTTATGTTATGCATGATGACTGCCATCTTTTGAAATAAATTCTTATAACTCTTAAATTTGCTGACCATTTGCATTTAAGCTGCAAGTTTTGAAATGTTGATGCAGAGAAAAACCTGCATGGTTTTGTTAGCTGCATGCTCACATGCATCTTAACATTCCAGTTCAACATTGACTTGTGTACCCCTGAGACTCCATAAAATCTATACCCCTTTTTATCTGTCTGTCTATAAACGAACTGCAGCTGCATCAGACTTTCTGTCGTCAAATTTATCTCTGTTAGACCAAAGTTGACGTCTGCTATCTCTTCATTGACATAACTGCAAACAATTCGTGCTTCATCTATGCAAACATCGAACCATCTGTCGAATATGGTTTCTTTGATTCGGAATGTGATGTGTTATGCCACATTACAGCGCAAACTATATAGGGAATCTGTAGTAGGATATGCCATATACGTATCAGTTGAACTATACTGGGAACTGTTCTGCAATATGCCGTACGGACAAGCATTTGCAACACAAAAGTAATTTATATTACTTCTAATATAGGACTTGCATGCTCCTATATATTTAGAAATAGTTTAGATAATTTTATCAATTTATTCAATGATTCCTATTACAGTTTCAACACACCAGAGTTCTACTCAAAACGTAATTAAATATATCGTTATTCACCAATAATAAAATTTGACCAATCATTTTGTCAAGGACTATCTATTACATAAAGCACTTTGTGTAGATCTACTGCCTTAGGAGTAGATCACAAATCATCTTAAAAGTTTAAGCTGGTAGTCTGTCTCAGTAGCAAATTTAAGGATCTGACTTTAAAAATATAAGTGTTTAGAATCTGCCAATCACTTTGTCAAGGACTATCCATTGGATACATCACTTTGTATAGATCTACAACATGTGAAGTAGCACACAACCATCTTTAATGTTGAAGCTGATAGTTTTAGGACTTTATGATTTTACAGTTACTAGTGTTTGATAGAATCAGCCAATCACTTTGTCAAGGACTATCCATTGGATACATCACTTTGTATAGATCTACAACATGTGAAGTAGAACACAACCATCTTTAATGTTGAAGCTGATAGTTTTAGGACTTTATGATTTTACAGTTACCAGTGTTTGATAGAATCAGCAATCACTTAGTCAAGGACTATCCATTGGATACAGCACTTTGTGTAGAGCACATACCATACTAATAGTAGAGAAGCAAACATTAGAGTATGATTATAAGGTTACCAGTATGGTTGCCATGGTGATAAATATGAATAAAAGTTCCAACATAGTTTAGTTTTGTTGTCTGAAAATTAACAAATGTATCCCCTCTGTGGTTTTATTTATTTGAATGCAGTATTAAAACTTTCTGGACGTCCCTCATACATCACTCTTTTTCAGAAAGAAAAGTTAATGATGAATGCAGAAATCAATTAATAATGAGGATAATTAAGTTTGAGCATGTGCATGCAAATGAAATGCTAGAATTATAGGATTGATTTATTTCCTGACCCAATGAAAAGTATAGGATCCAGAGTTTAGCTGTAGACGACAGTAATATCCTCCCATTCCATCTTGGTGTCTAAAGTGAGGTACTTTCTGAGTACCGTTATCTTCGTGCTGAAATGCATTAATTGTCATCAAATATTCTGATGAGAACTTTGATTTTCAGAATCCAAAGCTTCTTACGGATTTATTTTGTCATGTCAAAGTTCAACAAACTTTCGTCATTTTCATCATGTTTGCTGCCACTGCTTTCAAGTTTGTCAGATTGCAGTTTTTTTCTTCATGAATAATTAAGCCTTCTAAATAAAGTGTGAACTTCAAGATCCAGTATCTGTTTGTCTGATATAATTAAAACACAGATTACGTCAGCGTTATGGGTTTTATATTGTCATAAAAATTAATTGCTTTGCAAACAGTTCTGCATATTAGGAGCTCTATATCTGCATAAAGATATGTGTATAAACACTGCTTCTTATTGTGTAAACTGTTGTCTTTGAGTCATTCAGTGATCTTTGAGTCATTCAGTGATCTTTGAGTCATTCAGTGATTTTGAGACATTCAGTGATCTTGTTCATACTTATGATCAAGTCAATAATTTATGTTTCTGCACAGAAAAAACTTAACAACAGCAAATGCTTGTTAGTTTAAAATGAGCATTTCTTTTAAGAAGATTATAAAGGAAAGTAGAAGAAGATGCCCACTTCTTGGAAAATACATTAAATCATTGGCCATGCTGTGTTTTGCTTTTGCCAAAATCATCAGAGAACATGGTTGCTGAAAGTCGACTCATTTCCTGTTGTGTATATCATCCAATCATGATTGAACTGCAGCATTGAGTCTCCCAAACCATGTCTGGAAATAAATTGAGTCAAATGATATATATTAGATCAATGCCACCATATCACCGATAGTACCTTGGTCAATACAAAGGTGACCTGGCTACTTGCGCTCTATATATTTCATTAATTAACTATATCTCTCTTATTATTTGAACTTGACCAATCATTGTACAATATACTTCATCCATTCTGATTGTAGATTGTCTGTCGATCTTGATAGATTGTCCGTACTTGCCTCTATGTCAACATTAATAATGTCAAGTAGTTAGGAAGAAAACAAGTTGCAATTTTGTGACAACACTGAGTGATGGTCGTTTCATTTACTGTTCCAAGATATATTCAGTCAATTAGGGACATAAGACTTGGGATTTGGACACACTAATTATAATTGCCCAGAAAATCAAATGGACAATATCCCCATTATATTAATCTGAGCAGACAAATTGTACAGGAATTGTCCTACTGAATAATCACTAAAGAAGAACCAATTATTGTGTACACAACTTGGATTGAATCTGACACTTGTATTGCTGTACCTATATACCGTTAATTCACTTAATGTTACCTTATGGAATTAATTTTCTTCAGTTTTGCCTACAAATTTGGACTCCTGTGTCCTCCTAGGTTTGCACAAATTAGATCTGCTAATATTATCTCACTATATTAATTTGATTACACTCAATATCTGCATAAATCAATTAGGGTGGTACTTTTATAGCAAATTGAAAAGACACATTTGATAATATTTCATGGCTGTTGTCTCATGGCTCGATATATAGAGTGCATTTTATACGAGGGTTGTTCAAATTGGAATGCAAGTGAAGCTATATCTTTCATGTATCAATAATCTTTTAAGAATAGTAAGCTGTATATCAAAGAACATTGAATTAGCTTTAAATTGATACCTCACATTTTAAAATCCGTTGAGTGTAGCTGTAACAATACGTCATTTAACACTGTCTACTCGTGTATACTAATGCTTAAATTATTGGAAAAATGTCACTTTTTTCTGGCCAAATTCGGTCCTATTTAAGAATCGTTGTTTTTTTTCTGCGAGAGCAAATACAATATTTTACATAACATGTTTGGTGAAATGGTGGTATGATATGTCTTTTTTATCAACTACTTGATAGTTTACGCAATTTAAAAGTGGTGTAATTTTATTTGGAAAGGAACCCCATGAACGCCATCCAAATACCGCAATATACTATAAAAGGGTTTCGAAAATCATATTTGTTTTGGAAACTGGTGGAATATTTACAATTAGGCAAGTAGCTTAATGTGTTGGCACATCATTAGGAGCTATTCATACAATTATCAAACATATTAAAACAATTAGGACGATGAGTACACTTTGGATACCCCTATCTGCTTAGAGACACCGGCACACATGCCCTTGCAAACTGTCCACAAAATAGTTGAAACCAGTTTCTAGATAAAAAAAAAGTCAACCGTTTGCAAATGTAATGACCATAAACGAGTCACGGGTTGATTTTTTCACCCATGCGACAGATCCTTAAACTAATATGGGCCAGCAAACACAGAACAAAAGTATGCATTGCAAAACGCACCATGGGCGTCAGCAGAAATGTACACCTTTTTCTATATAAACCAAGTTTCTACCATTAAATTTGATGTATAAAATAGACAATGGGTAAATGCCAAGCTTGAAAAAGGAAAATTCCTTCAGAAATTGAAGAAGTACTCCGACAATTGCTCTCAAAGCACATGTTTGAAGTATGACATACTATTGCAGAGCAATGGGCCTCCACCTGCAGCAGCCATTAACGCGACTTTCTGAGAAGCGTGAAGGTTCTTGAGCTTTTCGACCATCCTGATTTGTCAAGCAATGTCCCTTGTGATCTTTATTTGTTTCAAACGACTCTTAAATTGCAATGTCGGAAGAAATATCAGATACGTTAAGATCTCGGTTTGGCACGTGTCCAGTATATGCACAGTGACCCTATGAATGATAATAAAATCGCATTTTGAATATGGAATATCTGAATGAAACTTCGCGTATATACCGGAGATGGATACTGCAATAGGATCAAAGGCTAGTTTCAATAGAATCTATTAAGGAAAAAAATGTATGGGCTTAGTTGCATTCCAATTTGAACAGCCCTCGTATAGCGAAAATTTCATGGCTGTTGTCTCTTGGCTTGATTTATAGGGTGCAACTAGGTCACTGTTGTCTGTTGGCTTGATATATAGGGTGCATCTATGTTACTATTGAATTCTGGAATTGATAAATCCTTGGTATATCTTGTGACAAACAAAGTTGGTATGTAAAACATGTCTGCTATACTGCTACAGACCAAGTACCAATTTATCATGTTGTTGATGAAAGTGGTTTTCTGCAGATTCTCCATTGGCTAAAGAATACTAAGATTAATTGAAGAGGATTTTAGACAATTGCTTACTCTTGATATAGAATAATCCTCTGATTAAAAAAATGAAATGAAAATATAGCAGTGAATATAACATTAAGGTGTACGACTGTTCTTTGAATATAACCACACCAAGTGATGTATCTAATGGATAGTCCTTAACAATAGGATTGGCTGATTCTAAACACTGACAACTTTAAATCAAGTTATTTGAATTTGTTACTTGACTGTTAGCTAAACTTTAAAGATGTTTTGTGTGCACTATATCCATCAAGTGCTGTAGTACAACACCAAGTGTCAATGGATAGTTCTTGACAATAAGATTGGCTTGTGTCATTGGGTTGTGTCTTACATTTATTTTAGAGATATTGAGTATATGAGTACTATATACATGATGCAGTCAATATTACTTTTAGTTGGTATGTTCTTCTCCACTTTTATTGAAAATTTCTTGGCATGCAACCAATTTAGTCAGATTTAACTCTATGTATCTCCAAAGCACCAAACTAGTAAGTTACTTAGGTTGCATTTGGAAAATTAAGTGAGGTGTTGTCATTTGATTATTATTGTTGTATGTATTTTTCACTCCAAATATCATCACCATTATTTGGACATCTTATGCTAATATATACTGTTTCATCAAGCTTTAACTGCAAAGTGTGGTAAATGGATCTGCAATGCTGATAATGATCAAGTTAACCAGTCAATATTATGCCCGCCCAAGGGAGCGGCGGGGATACAGGGGGAATTAGAAAGAGGAATCTTCCCGACAGGCGGGAATTAGGCGACCTTATCGACTCTGAGTCCTGGGGAATAGACTTTGGTCTGGGAATTTCTACACCGCAAAAGACGACATTGATACTTTTATTTGTGCTTTTATTAAATTACACAGATGAAAAACTATGCCCCACTGTGGGGATATAGACAGTAAGCATTGTCCCCAGGGTGGGAATTTAGACATCAAAAAATTGAAAATGTCCCCGGGTGGGCAAAATATTGACTGGTGCATAAAATTAATGTCTAACTTTTAATTAACACACAACAATATGACCAATATAACCAAACAATGACATCAGTAGTTTCCTTTAACGGGGTTTATACCAAATATGAGTCAGTAAACTTGTTGTGTAACATAATTAATGATGAGACTGACCTTATATTGTCAACTGAATTGATTGTGTCTGGCTGTCAGTAACTACTTCTTGTGGTTGTCGAATCTGGTCAATACATTAATTGGTCACTTTACCATAACTTGTCTAGAGTGTAAGAATTATAGGCTTTGTGAAGAACTTTCACCATGGTTATGCTTGCATTACTTAGCAGTATTTACTTGGAGATAAGCTAGAATGTTTACACATCTCAGCCACTTTTGATGACAAATATCAAGATTGATCTCCCTTGGTAAGGTGTCCAACTCCATGATTGGATTGTCTCCCCTCCCTACACATTATTGGATAAAATAAGTAATAGATATGGTCTGTTGGTGTGAATTGATCTAACAAGATAGGCGGGAACATTTGCTATATTCCACTAAGGTGGATTAAAGTATATTGCTAAAACTGCAGTCACTGCTTTAATAATATTCCTTTTCAATCTATGTAGTATCTGGACACTATATGGTCTCGACAA
Source organism: Spisula solida (assembly GCA_947247005.1). Taxonomy (NCBI): domain Eukaryota; kingdom Metazoa; phylum Mollusca; class Bivalvia; order Venerida; family Mactridae; genus Spisula; species Spisula solida. The sequence goes on along the minus strand of OX365946.1, from coordinate 1,673,546 downwards.
CAATGTACATGCACCGCACTCACTTGCAATTCTATTCAGACAACTGCATATTCTTTAGTCAATGTAATGTCATAGTTGGCGCATGCACAGTCATGTAGATTCTGTTTAACAACAAAGTGAAATTTTGTCGGCAGCCAACTGATTTGTTTTTATCAAGCCATTAGATGTTTTTTACTAGAGTCTGAGATTTGTTTATGATTTAATAGATATTTATCATCCTGCAGTGTTTTTATCCGGCATCGTCCTGTCTATTCGTTCATCCATCCGTGTGTTTGTTTTGTTGAAAATGTTAACCAAAACTTTCAAGCTTTTGAAACTCAAATATAAAAATCTGGTCCATCAAGGCATTGTTTTCAAACTTGGCATACTTGTTTACCATCATAAATACCTTGCATTGTCAAAGCCATGTATAACTATCCCACATTTCTACAGAATTATGGCCCCTAAATGACTTAGCTAGCTATTATGGACAAGGTTTCCACCGGGGCATAAGTGTTTTCTGAACGCAGTCTTGTTTATATTTATCATCGTGCAGTGCTTTTATTGGCCTGGTGACTTAGCGGTACTACATTGAACGACCAATATATTTAAGGTTAATAGCAGGAAACAGTTTTCATATTTTAGATCTGATTCTAAGCTATGATAAATGACATTTTGTTTGTAAAAAATTATAGTATTTCCATATTGTAACACTGGTGATCTCTGAGGCATAGGAATTCATATGGAGGAAGTCTCCCATGGCTTCAGCATAGAATATGATAAATGTCTTTAATAATATCAAATTCTTTAATATTTATTGTTTAATGATTTATTGTTTGTATGCTCTCTGACTGTCTAAATAAATACTCTTACTGTTAACTATTTGTTCAAAATAGGAATTTGTAATTGGAATATTTCTGTTGCCATGGTTACCTGTGGAGGGTCTCCAGTTAGAACCGGTTTTTGTGACCCCAAAGTCATAAAAGGAAAAGTGCAAGACCTTTTCAACGAGATATGAACTCATTATGTTCTGATATTGGTTGACATTATATTATTTATTTATCATTAACTGAGTTAAGTAGTCAATCTCATGTTACTGATAGCTTATTGTAGTTTGTTAGAGTCTGGTAGTTGTCATCTTTATTTCTTATTGATCGTGATTGGTCAAATGAAGTTCTTATTCAGCAGGAATACAGTTGTTTATAGCAACAGTGTGATCACTGGTTATGTTGTTTACAAAATCCAAAATCAACAAATATATCCTCTGTATAATTATAAGGTATACTTCATCATGCTGTCCTTTCATAAAGTAAAGTAATGTACCCAGTTTAAGTATATTTTCAGTCAGACTTTACATTTACCCCGATCATTGAGTCGTAAGTTGGCTGTTACACTCAGTGCTGCTCACCAGGCAGCCACAGCACATTAGGTTTTGACCCTCTCTGGTACACATTTATACAACTAGGGTAAAGTGGAGCATTATTGATTCGTTATTCTAGCTTAGAGAAATTAAGCAGTGGTCAAGATGGGGATAGAACCTGTGAACGCTCTATCCTGAAGCATATGCCACTAGGTCACCCCTCCTTATTCCTTACGTTGCTTGGTTATTTTGTTTCTCATCTAAGAATTATATACAGCTATGATTTCTGTTCTGAAGAATAGTGGTTTCGACCTGAAGAATAGTGGTTTCCACCTGAAGAATAGTGGTTTCCACCTGAAGAATAGTGGTTTCGACCCTATGTTTCTGAACAGTTGAATGCTAGCCTGCTCTTTCAGTCCTATTTCATTATTATCTTATCAATACAAATAATTAATCCAAAATAATTCCTCATTAAATTGTTTGTATAATTAGCAAAAAGCGAGTGACTGAATCTTATAACAGACTGTCATGTTTTATATATGCATTCCTACTCACTGGCAATGTATATATCTACTTCAGCTTGTGCCCTGGCAGGTGACCGGCCAATGTCTGTCCAGCCTTGTGCCCTGGCAGGTGACCGGCCAATGTCTGTCCAGCCTTGTGCCCTGGCAGGTGACCGGCCAATGTCTGTCCAGCCTTGTGCCCTGGCAGGTGACCGGCCAATGTCTGTCCAGCCTCCAGCCCTTTTAGACCAACAAACTCTGTGTGATGATGATCAGACAGAAATTGGATTGGTTTAGTGACTCCAGTATTAGACTGGTTTAGTGACTACGGTATAAGACTGGTTTGATACAGCCAGAAATGGTATAATAAAATTAATGACCTTTGTAGCTCCGTGGTTAGCTTGCTTGTCGTCTAATCTGGCGACCCGGGTTCAAATCTGGATGGAGGCACACAATTTATGCCTGCCATATTTCAGCAGAAAGCTGACTGGCAAATAATAGCTATATATGCTTGGCATTTTTTTAAGAAACTGCATAGGCATATAGCTGTGAATATATCCTCATCAAGTTCTGACAACAACAGCATCACTACACTCAGAGGATATAGGTTCTTAACAATCAGTCATAATATCATGCATGTCTAAGAAAATAAATTTTATTACTGTAGCACACTAAAAACCCAAAGCCACACAGAAAGGGCATCAGCGAAGCTTGTTTTTCAATTCCATCTAAGAAAAGATAATCAAAATTCTCAATGGTGGGATTTCGGGAGTGAGCTTTTTTCAATATCTCATATTGATTTAAAGACTGATCAGTTGGTTAGAACAATTGCTATCATATAGCCCTCGATTGAAATATGTGTAACATGAAAAGTATAATCATGTTCAACAAAAGCGGACCTTGGATTATATTAGAAGCTTAATGGTATATTTAATGCATTTATTCACATTTCATCTGATTAACATCAAAAAGGCTTAATTGGTATTTTCTCTATTAACTGTCTGCAGATAGGAACATCAAATACAATAGGTTTACAAGCTCTCGTTCATATACGAGGCAAAACAACATTACAACAGGTTCTACATTGTTATTGCTAGTGATTTGTTTTACAATAATGTTATTGTAACGTATTCCATGCAATCCAATTGATCTGCCTTTTGTGGCATTTGTTATTTGTGAGAAATGGAATTAGCTGCGACATTAATGCTATGTTAGTTTTGTATTCAGGAAGATATTAGGGAGAGAAGCGAACAATTAATAGACTTTCCAATAATTATAATTTGTAAAATATTCAAATCATTTATTTGTAATCAATTTCCATTTGTTGTGGAAGTTAATGGCAAATGGTAAAACTTGCCTCTATCAGGTTTCTACCAATGCTAACGATTATACAACTATCAAACTAGTGCCAAAGCTATGTAACTCCAGATTTCTGTTGACCTGATCGAGTCAATCAATAAAAATATTTATTATTTTGGTTGTAAAACCATTGGAAATATTGCACATTATGTATATAGATCGGAAATGAGTATTGTGCAATGACTGCACTTTAAATTATAGACACTATATACAATAACCCAAACGTTACGGTTATGATGCTGGTTCCTCCACTGCAATGGGGTCAATGTTGTGACATGGTCCTGGCTCCTCCGCCGCAATGGGGTCAATGTGGTGACATTGTCCTGGCTCCTCCACCTCAATGGGGTCAATGTTGTGACATGGTCCTGGCTCCTCCCACATGATTTATTAATTTTAATAAATCTGACCACATTCTCAACCATATTTGGTACTAAGTGTATGTAGCTGAATATCATGTATTGTAATTCACCAGCCAATTTAAATGTTTAAAGCCCGTTTGATACAAATTTTATTATTTTAATGTCAAATAACTCTTCATTGACATTTAATTTAGCTGCATGATCCCTATTTTAAATTAGACACCCCTTATCGAACCTTCTTGAAACTTTTCCCCTTATCCGTTTATTGCCCTTTTCTCAATGTTTGTCACGTTAGCTTATCTACCATTTTCCCATTTCTGTTTAGAGTTATTGCCCTTGATTTGATGATGTTCAGTCATGTTAGCATTGTCTGCCATTTCTCCGACTGTCTGCCATTTCTCCTACTTATTCGGCTGAAGGGGATTGTTTCTTATTATGGAACTTTAGCGTGACATGCATATTTTGTGACAGTTTGTCTTTGTAGTTAAGTACTTATTTGGCTGTAACTTGATAAATTATGGTCTCTTTAATGTTTCTCTTATTTTATATAGTGACTGTCAAGTATTTTGTCTTACGTTTTTAGAAGTCCCTGATTTATTGAACAAATGTGCTATTGTCAACAATAAGTTTAGATGGTTTCTATTGTTTGACCATTGCAGTTAATTTTTGTGAGGATCTGTTTGTTAGGATTAGCTTATCTCTATGTAATTTAGACTTAAAGCTCAATATTGGCAAGAAAAAAAAATATTTCAAGAAAAGGCAAGATCACTATAGACCAAATTAAAGCATAAACGATTTCTAACACTAGGTCTTAAGTTTTAATGATTTTTTCAGCCCTATCACCATCAACATTGTCTTTATTGCTAATTTGCATGTAAATCTCTTTGAAAAAGAGGTTTAAGACTGCAGGGAAATTGAGGGCATGACTGTAGAATGGATTTTTCTGTTCATGTGCAAGTTTAAATAGAGTTGTTGGATCTTGATTTTCATGTCTCTCGTCACACAAAGATTTTTATGTTGTTTCTAATTCAATAGAGTATAATATTAAATATTTCATCATTTTAATGGTTTGAAATGTGCGTGTACAACCAGTCTTTGAATGGTGTATAGTTTGTGTGAAACAGGCAATTTCCTGTTACTAGCCTGTTTGTCGTGACAATATTGAACATTCTAATGGTGATGTTGCCTGACAATGAAGGTATTTTATTGAACTTGTGGAATTAAATGTTGATCCTTTTTCATTGACACTCACTGTATTGAGTGTGCTCCAAGATAATTAGCTTACAGTGAGATTGTGTCAGTATCTGATCGCCTTAAACTGCTCACTGAGTCAATCATCTTAGTATCAGATACACAACAGTTTCAAATGTGAAGTGACATTTTCATTGCATGAACACTTCAGTTATATTAGCCGATTTTATGATTTTTGTTCTTGAATAAGAATTTCCCTATTTGTAGCAACAGCAACCAACACATCTATGCATCGATGGCAGTCAGCTGTGTAAAACATGTTAATATGCCTTCATTGTTGCTGTGATTTGTTGTCTGCAGGACCATACATCATAATGATGTCATGCTTTGATATTGCTTTTGTGTATAGAGTGTGTAATTTATCCTTATAAGAGGTTATAATATACTTCATTACATAATCTCTGCCTTAATTGTTTCTGAGCACTATATTAAGTTTGATTGGGTAACTTGATTTGGCAAACTCTAAGTCTGAAGTTCTTCTTACTATTTAGTGCTTTTTGTTGAACCAATTATTTAAGGGCACTTAAAACCTTAGGTATGGTTTAGACGCTGTGTTTTTTACTGGACCTTTGTGTAAGCTTGTGCATTCATTGACAATGCAGGATCATTTCTGCTTGTCAGAAACTCGGGTGACTATCCCAATGTTTCGATCAGGCAAGTGCAGGAGTACGAGGAAAAAGTGCTTACATAATGTATTGATCTTTCATTATCTCAATGTATATATTGACACTTCTGTAATAAAAAACTAGCTGATATGTCTATAGTTTGTATATTTCACATGCTGTATTACATTCGCTTTGATGATGAGTTATCTTTTTGTCTGTATATGATATGAGAACTGGCTATTCAGTTATGTATATTTTTATGGGAATGCGAAGTATAATACGTCCTTAATGGGTGAATAAATGCAATGTCTGCCATACTGTCAAAGTATATCCCTGGTGAGGAAATAAATAGCATTGAAAGCCCCTGATGAGTATAAACATCTTCTCAAAATATGACACCCCAGTACAGTTCAGTTAGGATATTGTGAGTGTGGCATTGTTGTTTATTTGTACACAAAAGATTACAACTATCATCTGAAAATGTAGAGCAAAATTAGGATGTTAGTTCAGCATTGAAATTATAGCTGTCTGTATAAGCCTTTATAATTGGTTTTACACCACAATATTGGACTCGACCGCTGTGTCACTCAATTCTTACTCTGACTGGAAGATACTGTATGTATGAACTAATGTAAACGAGAGCTATAACATGCTGCCAATAAGCTCCACTAGGTTTGGTACTTGTTATAAAAGAGGCGTGTGGAGTTCCATTGAAATCCAACCAATGACTACAATGATAAAACAGCGTGGACAAAAGTATTAATACAAATTTCAAAGCGCATTAACTCAGTGTGAATTGATGTGAGTATAACGTGCTGCCAATCTGCATGACTAGGCTCGGTACTTATAGTCTTCGGATAGTTGAATTGGAAATCTTACCAATGGTTACAGAGAAATAGTGCAGACAAACTTTGTATGTACTGACAGGGGATAAAATTTTCAAGCATTACTCCAATATATACCTTGTATAATCTGGGGTATAACAAACAGTTTATTAATTATATATCTCCCTTACTACTTCACTCTCCGAATTAAACAGCTTGATCACTGCCATCACAACATTCATGTGACCATATATGGTTCATGATGTCATATCCGTAAACCAGACAGACCGGACATTTTACCCTACCCAACTGATAGCATTAAAATAGTATCCTGGGGTGGTATTCAATATTGATCTTACTTGACTTAAGGATAAGGACAACCAATCAGGTCACACCATATTAAACTCTTGGTCAGAAACAGGCAATTTGATTGGCTATCCTTATTCTCCAATTAAATAGATAGATATTGAATAGCACCCCAGGCCATCCAGAAAATATTCAACAATCTCTCAACCGGTTTAAGCATTGGGTCAATAGCAGCATTATATTGGTGAAAGGCGTCAAAGATCAACTACTACAAACTTGTTTGTTGACTTTCAATTTTATGTCCGGCTACTTATCATTGAGTAAATAAATGCCCATTTTCAGTCAAAATCATTATTTTTTATAATTGAACATTTTCCTGTGTTAAAAGAATGGTAAACTTAAAAGACAATAAAAAAAGTTAGATACATAAAAAAATTCTACTTTGTTGAATATTGGCAAAAATGTTGGGATGCTTTGGAGCACCAAGGGCAGGGAAGATAAGTATGTAAATGCTTGCTTTAAAATTACAGAACTTTGATATCCTAGGAGACTGGTCACACCAAAATTACTTTTGATAGCGAACGTCTGACTACATAAATTATCTAAATGCACCTTTTTCTTTTTTGAGTAGACGTTTGGCTGTATAAGAGTGAATATTTGGCTCTGCTTGAGTGCAAGTTTGGTTAATATTTGGCTGTGTTTGATGCACGTTTGGTGAACATTTGGCTCTGCTTGAGTGCAAGTTTTGTTAATATTTGGCTGTGTTTGATGCACGTTTGGTGAATATTTGGCTCTGCTTGAGTGCAAGTTTGGTTAATATTTGGCTGTGTTTGATGCACGTTTGGTGAATATTTGGCTCTGCTTGAGTGCAAGTTTTGTTAATATTTGGCTGTGTTTGATGCACGTTTGGTGAATATTTGGCTCTGCTTGAGTGCAAGTTTGGTTAATATTTGGCTGTGTTTGATGCACGTTTGGTGAACATTTGGCTCTGCTTGAGTGCACATTTGGTGAATATTTTGCTCTGTTTGAGTGCAAGTTTTATAAATATTTGGTTCTGTTTGAGTGCAAGTTTAATGAATATTTGGCTCTGTTTGAGTGCAAGTTTAATGAATATTTGGCTCTGTTTGAGTGCAAGTTTTTTTGAATATTTGGCTCTGTTTGGGTGCAAGTTTGGTGCTATTTGAATGAACTAAGTCGACTGTTTGTTGTAATTTTGATCAACTTTCTGTTTTATTTCAATGGAATGGCTCTATTTGAGTGAACTTTAAACTTATGTCTGAATTCAGTAAACTTTTAAGATGCCCCTATTTTGCTTTAGTGGGCTATACTTGGAGGGCTTTTTAGACTAGGTGAAATGTCTGGAGGGCTCTGTTTGAACAAACATTTGTAGGAATGCACTGTTAGCTCATATATAGAAATGGTTTCCATGGTCATATTCCATCCTAGTGATTATTATTTTGTCTCATTAATCTTATAGTTTGATAGAATGCTATATCAGGTGACTGGTTTTAAGAGATTTACTTTATGTAGGTTAGAATTCAATGTAGTAATGGAGATCAGGGTTGTTATGTGTTGAGTCCTGGAGCCAATTGTTCTTCAATATTTATTGTTGCTGGGTCCCAGTGGTATAATTTCCTTGTATCTGCTTGGTTATTTATTTACCAGAGTTAAACATGCTGTTGTTTTTCCTAGAGTTATGTATGTTGTGTTGATCTGTCTCCAAACATATTTTATACAGTTAAATAATCTCCAATCTGTGAAACATATTCCCTACAGTGAGATGATCTCCAATCTATGTAACATATTTTCTGCAATAAGATAATCTCAAATATATGTAACAAATTCCCAACAGTGAGTTAATCTCTAATCTGTGTCATAGCTAGATTCCGTACAGTGAGATAATCTCTTATCTAAAAAGTGAGATAATCTGTAATCTGTACAGTGAGATAATCTCCTATATGAAAAGTGATATAATCTCCAATTTGTAAAGTGAAATAATCTCTAATATGTACAGTGAGATAATCTTTTATTTATACCGTGAGATAATCTCCAATCTGTACAGTGAGATAATCTTTTATTTATACCGTGAGATAATCTCTAATTTGTACAGTGAGATAATCTCTAATCTGTACAGTGAGATCATCTCTAATTAGTACTGTGTGATAATTTCTAATTTGTACAGTGAGATAATCTCCTATATGAAAAGTGATATAATCTCCAATCTGTACCGTAAGATAATTTCTAATTTGTACAGTGAGATAATCTCTTATCTGTACAGTGAGATAATCTCCAATATGTATAGTGAGATAATCTCTAATTTGTACAGTGAGATAATCTCTAATTTGTACAGTGAGATAATCTCTAATTTGTACAGTGAGATAATCTCCAATCTGTACAGTGAGATAATCTTTTATTTATACAGTGAGATAATCTAATCTGTACAGTGAGATAATATTTTATTTATACAGTGAGATAATCTCCAATCTGTACTGTGAGATAATCTCCAATCTGTACTGTGAGATAATCTCTAATTAGTACAGTGAGATAATCTCTAATTAGTACAGTGAGATAATCTCTAATTAGTACAGTGAGATAATCTCCTATATGAAAAGTGATATAATCTCCAATCTGTACTGTGAGATAATCTCTAATTAGTACTGTGAGATAATCTCCTATATGAAAAGTGATATAATCTCCAATCTGTACTGTGAGATAATCTCTAATTAGTACTGTGAGATAATCTCCTATATGAAAAGTGATATAATCTCCAATCTGTACTGTGAGATAATCTCTAATTAGTACTGTGAGATAATCTCTAATTAGTACTGTGAGATAATCTCTATTTAGTACTGTGAGATAATTTCCAATCTGTATAGTGAGCTAATCTCTAATTAGTACAATGAGATAATCTCTAATTTGTACAGTGAGATAATCTCTAATCAGTACAATGAGATAATCTCTAATCAGTACAATGAGATAATCTCTAATTTGTTCAGTGAGATAATCTCTTATTTGCGTAACAGCTAGATTCCATGCAGCATAATAAGATTTCTCAAATCTGTGAGATAGTTTCTAGTGATTAATGGTTATATTCTGCTATATTGAACATAGAGCCACCAGGTACTTTCAGGTTGGCAATTCTATCTAGCCTGATAATAATGATAGAATTCTCAAAGAAATGACACATACCTCATTACTGGTTTGCAGATGTCACAACTTCTCCATAAGCTTAATACTAGGGGGAGGTCTCGTGTAGTTACTCCAAGGCAGTAATCGGATGGAACGCTATCAGTTGTACATGATCATGTCTTTGTTGTCATATTTATAGCTAGTTTTTTATACATAAATAATGAAAATAGTGTTGTGATTTTTCCCAGGGAAATTAGAGGAAATATAAGTGTCGGTGAAAATGGTTACATTTAGTCTGATGATGCATGGCTTGTGCTGTCATGTGACAGTTCCGTATATCTGGTGGATGTAGAAATGTCTGTTGACTGAGACGCCGTGTCCTGAGCCCTAGGGACCGTTTCACTATCAAATGTCCAAAACAAACCTCGCTGATCGTTTACATGAGGAATGTGAAACGTCTAGAAAAACTAGCATGGCAGGTTTTCATCCTTGGAGTTAACATGATAGTATCATAATCCGAAGGGATTTGGTGTTTCTACGCTGTGTGACATACAAGGTACAACATACAGCAAAAAAAGACTTCAAATCGTGCAAAAGAAACGGATATTGTTTATGAGTTTCTCAGAGACAAAAATGTTCGATATGCCTCTGATATAAGATCATATCTTTAAAAGAAGAAAGTAAATTGAGTTGATCTTACGGTAGGACGAGATATGGATACTGGATGCATTAGGGTTGATAAATTGAACAATTTGTTATTACAACTGTACCATGTCAGTATATTTTATGATGTAGTGAATAGGGCCGAGTGAAGATGAGATTTTCGATTGTTTCATAATGGAATTATACTGGTTGGAAAAAATCTATTAATTGATTTATTTTATGAAGTACATGGACAAAAGAGCCTTTAATTGATGGATATACACATGATGTGTGCACTATTCTAGTAGAGAGCTATTTGAAAGGAATTTAAAACATGTGCTGTATAGTATTAGTAATTAGTAATTAGTGTCAACTAATTCTTAGAAATATATTTTTAAAAATGATAATGATTTTTTTTATTAGCTTCATCGGTGCTTATGTTTTAATGGAATTAAACCTCTTCACTTAGTGGGGTGATATGTATGCAATGGACTTAATAGCCTACAGCATAGAGGTTGTACAAAGGTAAGCATATATTTCATATGTCAAGGCTTTAAGGTGATTACTATCAAAATTTTAAATACTTTAAAACCTGCAGCAAAATGTTATTTTACGTGTCAGTACAATGTAAAAGGGTTATCATTATTTTGAATATTTATAACTGATTTTAACAGTATTGTTGATAAAATAAAAATTCAAACACCATTCAAATATTGTTGATAAAATAAAAATTCAAACACCATTCAAACAATGTGTTTTCTTTAGGACATTGGTTAATAAATGAACTGAAATGACTCAAAATTGTATAACTCTATTGCCAGTTGATTCTTGCAAAATTCCAATAAAAAGTCCCTTTAAAAATTCTTAAAAAAAGAGTCTACTGGGGGCTATTTTGTCTAACAGTAAAATAGTGACCATTAAATAGAGCAATTATTTTGACATTTGTTTGCGATTTGAAGCACTGTTTATATTTCAATCTGCATTTACTTATTAAAAGTTTTAAATATTTTGATAGTATAATCTAGAGTTCAGCAACAGCGTGTGACATTTAACTAGCTCAACAAGTGACCACATTTATGTATGATGTCTCAACATACACCTTATGGTATGTACCATTTCTCCCCAGTCCATGAAAAAATATCAATTCTAAAAAATCCCCATAATCAAGAAAAAATTAACTAAGTTTAATTCTGACATCAATGAGTCCAACGTTATCATCTGCATATAATTGCAGTTTTGTTCGGAAGTTGCATTTTCTTAATATCTTTTGTTTCATTTTTACTGTTTGTTACACTTTCCCTAATTTCAGCTAATAGGGTCCTTTTTCAATAGTAAAGCTGAAAAATCTCTGATGATGAAATAGATCTAACTCTGGATTGATACAATCCATGTTATGTTGCATCTGCATAAACCCACAGTACAAAAACTATAACACCATTGTGCTTTTGAATGGCAATGAAAATTATAGACCAAATGCAATTAGTGACTGTAATTCAATAGGTCTAAAATTGAAATTTATTTTTGTACCGCAGCCAATTCTGGATTATATTTTATTGAAGAACACACAGATTTCAATGATTAATGGTACCATATAATTTGTCCATTATGGTTTGTTATGTTTCCGATCGTTAATGTTTCATGCTAAATTGTGGTATTCAAGCTCTTCCGTCCTAATTTGTCATTTTAGCTGTAGCATTTTTGACAGTACAATAATTTCCTGTGTCCTTTTCACTCATTTCATTGACAACCTATAGTTTAGTCTTCAAATAGCAGCTTATAGAAATATGAATCAAACTGATCCGTTTTATTCCAAGAAAACCTCAGAAATGTCTCCAAAACATCATGTTTGGAAATACTAGTATATATATATTCAGTTCTTATTTTCATATGTACATAGTTTCTCCTTCGTACAGTCTGCAGGGACTAATTTCAGATGCTGCGGCGAGTTTTTTTACTCTACCCATTCTCACTAAACTAATCTATTTCAATTACATTTAAAGTCTCATGATACTTCTATACTTTTGTTTTTTACTCCTCTCGTTGCCTTCCTGATTACCGTTGCTATGGCATTGATTGGGTGCAAATCATTCTAGAGGGGAGAGAAAAAATATTAGTAATTTGTGGGAACATGCATTGCTTACAGCGTGCGTGGCTCGTTTCTTGTCATGCATCAATCTGTCACCCTACAGACATCTTAGCATCTCATCTTGTAATACTGTAGAATTGAGGGTATCAATATTTGGTTTATGGCATCATGATATTGTCTGCTTTTTAGATAAATGGATCTCAAAACAACTGTAGTTACATTATTTATGATCCCCATTTCATATGGTTATAGGAGTAATTCCAAAATTGGGAGTGTTATTTACTGTAGATTTTAAAGTCCTTAAACCAACACTATTTCGGTCATAATAAACTTCCAGTTCCGATTAAAATTGGTTTCCCTTTCTCATTTTAGTTCTAAAGAAATGTATTTAAAATAAACCTCTAGTTCATGTTGTCCCCTTTCAAAGAAAAACAGCCTTTGTTGACACACTTCCAAAATAATACAATCTTTGTTACCCCCTTTTGAAGAAATACAGCCTTCATGTTGCCCCTTCCATAGAAAAAGAGTCTTCTTTGCCCCTTCCAAAGAAATAAGCCTTTGTTGCCCCCTTTCGAATAATATATAGCCGTCATGTTGCCCCCTCCCATAGAAATACAGTGTTTGTTGCACCCTTTCACAGAATACAACCCTTGTTTTCCCCCTTTCAAAAAACACAACCTTTGTTGGCCTCTTCCAATGAAATATAACAGTGGTTACCCCCTTCCAAGAAATGTAGTGTTTGTTGCCCCCTTCCATAGCAAAACAGCCTTCATTGCACCCTTCCATAGAATTACAACCGTTTTTGCGAGCTTCCATAGAAATACAACCTTTTTTGCACCCTTCCATAGAAATACAGCATTTGTTGTCAATTTCCATAGAAATGCAACCTTTGTTGCCTCCTTCCATAGAAATACAACCCTTGTTTCTCCCTTCCAAAGAAATACAGTCTTTGCTTCCCATTTCTATAGAAATACAGTCTTTGTGGCCCCCTTTCCAAAAGAATACGGCCTTAATGATGCCCCTTCCAAAGAAATACAACCTTTGTTGCCCCACTTCGGAAAGAAGAAAATCTTTGTTTCCCCCTTCCATAGAAATATAACCTTTGTTGCCCCCTCCTTCGAAAGAAACACAGTTTTTGCTGCCCCTTTCCCAATAAGTTAAACAGTACTTCAGGTGAAAGTTTTGGTTACCGCCCCGCCCGTATTTGTCTTTGTTTCTGTAAGTAAAACACCAACTATAATCTTCTCTCTGTGCTGTATCATTCTAGATTCATGATATACCAGGATAGTGAGACAACAAATTAATCAACAGCTTCCAGATTAGCTTCTCATGCTAATTCCCTCAAATCATCGTCCTACAATTCACCGCAATTTGACTTTCCTTCCTTATGAAACTCCTTTCTAGGAAAGATAAATGATAATGTTATTTGTTAGGATTTTCTCTCAAACATACAATTATAAATCTTTGATGTATCTTATAAGGCAAAAACTAAATTATAGTGTGGTTCTAGTAACCTCGTCAACCCCATATTTTGGCCCCTACCCTAAACATTATACTGGCATTTTGCTTGAAATCACAGTAGATTGTTTATAATTTGTTGCTGGGTGCATAAAATCAATAAAATCATAAAATTTATAAAAAACCTGATTTTCTTTCAACATGTTAACAGAACCACAATATTAGTTTCGGCCTTTTATAGCATCTTCTACTCCAAACACTACTGTATGTTAAGAACAACATCAGATAACTCAGAAACAACTTGTCCGAATGTCACAAAACACATTGAATCAAAATAATGATGATATCAGTCTGTTGTAATTAAATCAGAGAAGAGTAATTAGGTCCGTATGAATGATTTGGTCTGTTAAAGAGAGTACCAGTCTTGTTTTACATGATTAATTACAATATCAGCATTTTACAATATTTTAATGCTTCAGTTGTACAAGCTATTATTACCGGCTTGTCTGCAGTCTGTTCCACTAAACTCCTCTGGTATTTGAATGCAATAAGCTATTATTATGGTAATCTATAATCCAAAACTCATTAGTGTTTAAGAGTCCTGTGCTGGTGGCCTATATAACTGTTACGGACAATAGGTTAAGCTTTGGGTCTGTCAGTGTATCTGTTCTTTGAAATAATTCTGTCTCATTTTATTTTATACTGGTGGTAAGTGTGTAGGATACCCAGGCCCTGGGAGTGTACCAAAGGTCAAGGTCACAAAGATCAAAGGTTGTATGCCTTGTTTCTGGTATAGTCAAGTCATTTAACTATGATTTTACAATATTTGCCATGGCAATTGCATTTTTAACTGAAAGGTCAAGGTCACTGGTTCCCATCATACACTAGTAAGAAATATGCTACATGCACCATGAAACTACGATGTTGAGTAATCAAATCACAAAATACTTTTTGCTCTTGTATAGTTTTGTCTCCTGGAATGAATAAGCACATTATACCAAGTTAGGAAGTTGTCACTCTTCTTATTAGGTTGTAAATTATATTTAAATTGAATGTTTATGTTCGTGCTAATGTTATTAAAATGAGGAAACTAGAAACTAGTGACAGACACGATGTCTGTAGATGTATAATTGCACTTTGCATACATTCAGTTTTGTCAAATTTGTGCTATTCAACCTTGTTTTCTTACTGGTAAAAATTATCTTTAGATTGGAGAGGGAAATCAGTAGGCGGTTGCAATTGGCAAAGAGGAGCAACAGGGGCAACATTTGATGTGACGCACCACATCTCCAAAAGTATTGTACTTATGTTCATGAAACTTTGCAGAAATGTGTTTTAGCATGTATACATGTATCAGAACCTTTGTTCTTTCCCTAAAACAAGTTTCAATAGAGTTATAAGCATTAATGTTTGAAAACCTGGTTTTTCATGGAATTGTCATGTTTGGGATTTTGAATAATTTTAAAGCCAGAAGTGTATATATTGTCTTAAAGTTTTCACTTTCAAGTAGTTGTACTCATTTAGATATATGTTCTATGTGCAAGAGTCGTTGTCCTTTATTGTTATCTACATCAAACCTTAGGCCATGTGTCTTGTCATTAGGGTACTGTTTTATCAACGCACTTATGGAAATCTTTAAAATTGCGTTCAAATTCAAATTGTTTATTATTCTATTATAACTACGAAGTGTGGTAAATAGATGTAAAATATCAATACTGATTCAGTTAATGGACCCCTACAAGCCATATCTGTCCCAAATTTGCAGTTATTAAAGAATTACACAGGATTTGAATTGGAGTGTTAAATTCTATTTCCTTACCTGCTTTGATAATACAGTACCAAGAAATCATTAAAACTTTTTAATTGGAATAAAACCATATAAGAGAATGTTATTTTGAGGAGATAGATGATGTGATTATATATATAAACAAATCATTGTAACATTTAAAAGACATGGCAGTTTTTGAGAACTGAAATTCTGTTTGATGCTTATTACAAGGACTTCTTAATATTCTATGGTCACTTTTGTCTAAGATGTTGTCACTGCGTGTTGTTAGAAACTCAGTATGTTTCAGAATGTTTCCTACGTTTGTATGATAAATTGAATATCTCTGTATCTTTTTCAGCCTAATAAATGGATTACTTGACAGGTAAACTTGAATGTTAGATTGTTAGTCTGTACCTCAGTGTCATGGACAAATGTGTGGGTTCCAAGGGCCAATGTGCTGTTTTATCAAAGCACTTACAGCAATATTAAAATCATGTTCAAATTTAAATTCTTGATAATTCTCTTAGAGCTGTAAAATGTGGTAAATGGCCATACTAGTACTTAGGCTGATTCAGTTAATGAACCCTTACAAACTATAATCTGTCAGTTGTTGAAGTATTATACAGAATTTAAATTTGAACGTGAGTTTAGGATATCTGTAAGTGCTTTGATAAAATCGTACCCTTAACTCTAACAATGCTTATAATAATAACAAGTGTCTAAACCTGTTCACGCCTAACAAGATCATGAAACTTCTTGCTTGTGATTATACTACAGTCAAAATATGTGTTGATAAAATTTAGCGAATTTATTTTAATTAAACAGCCAATGATAGTTACTCTATATACATTGTATATGTTAATTCATGCCCTTGTCCTCGATGCATTCCATAACCATTTATTTGTCCCAAAAAGCTGCACATCAAAACAGGTGAGATTATAGATCAGATGAGATTATAATCTCAGAACATACCTTATTACTGTCAAACAATGGGACTTGGACACTTTTCAATATTTTTCAAATATTTCAGACTTTTAACAAAATATCGAAAAACTTTAATTTCAAAAGTGAGATCATGTTTGATGGTATGATCACAAGCAATGAAATTTACCTAATATGGAAGTAGAGCATATTCATATTGTATTAAATGTTGTATTGAGAAATAAGATGTATTGCAAGTAAATCATAGATTGGAGCCGAGAGTTAATTTCCCGGTGGGACACATTGCTGACGGTCTGACTAACTGACTTAACGCTCATTCATATAAACGTGTCAAAGTCTGAGTTTTTATGCTCTGCGTAATTTCCTAAATTTGAAACCATAAGGACTAGTGTTTGTTGGAATGGAGATTTGACAAATTGTTTTTTTGTTTATGACGATGTAAAATATAAGTTTTTCAGCAAGTTTTGACAGATTCATATCCACAGTGTAAGAAAAACTCAAGTCTAATAATTAAATGTCAAAATGAAACAGAACAAAATAATTTCTAGCATTAAATTTCTTTCAAGTGGGAATGATGCAATCACCTCCTACGTTCTTTGATAAAATATATTAAATAGTTTTAATTGTTTCATTTTCCAAAGTAACTTTGTATGTACTTATGGGGACATTTTATTGAACATGCTCTACTTGAACTGATTGGATGAGTAATAACTACTGGAGTTCTGTACTACGGTGTTCATGTTTCTGTTCAAATAATCCAATTTGTTTGAAAATTAACTGCACAAAATTAGGTAGTTTTATGCTGTCATGATGATTACGGTGCCGTGTTGCATGTGCTTATAGCATGTGCATCTACAAAAGAAAGGTTTACAACTATATGCAATATATGAGAACGTACATATTACTTGTTGTGACTGTAATTATAAGATGAATGAATTGAATGTTGTATAGTGTTATAGATATAGATGGTACCTATAATGTGTAAGCTGACTTTCTATCTAGGTTATCTTAGCATTTCAATGCATATATATGTATAGCTGAGTACCTTTTTATCAAAGCAATTTCGGAAATCCTAAACTTGTGTTCAATTTTTTAATAATTTAAAGTCTTCATAATTCTTTAACAACTACACATTAGATACCCAGTGTGGAGGAATTCATTTACTGAAACATTATAAATATTACAGATCCATTTACCACAATTTGCAGCTGTTAAAAAATTATATAAGATTTAAATTTGAGCTTAGCTTTGAAACTTCCTTAAATGCTTTGATTAAACAGTACTCTGGCGCCCAAAATGTGTATGCTGATCATCTATCCTGGTAGTCTTAGATTTCAATGTGTATGAATAAGGATTTAATTGAGTATAAAACTCAATTGATTTGATATGGAATTCTGCATTCTCAAATTCTGTAATAGAATTCATGTATTGTAGAATTTTGCTTCAGGTTGGTAACAGATATGGAAATAAGATGATAACATACAAACTGGATAAAGCAATAGTTTCTGTTGATATGAATGCATCTCTCAACTCTGGTTTGCATTCTCTCAGACAACATTCATTTCAGTGGTTGCACTACCTATTGAATTCTGAATCTCAACATTTATGAAAGACAGCATTGCTAGTATAAAATCATTCTTGGATCTGCAAGTGGAGAAAACAAGTTGATTGATGAGGTTTTAATGATGCAAATAAAATGTCTTTGTTCATGCTGTAATATGTTTCAAATCCTTTAATCACATGTTTCTCCTAAATATTAATTAAGGACAGTCCACTTGATTCAAAGGGTAAGGAATATTTAATAAATGATGATAAAGGAGCATAGCCCACTTGATTCAAAGGTATGGAATATTTGATAAATACTAATCAAGAATTGTGCCAACTTCATTCAAAGGTAGGCAATATTTAGTATGATCTCCATAAAGGTAGGCAATATTTAGTATGATCTCCATACAAAAAAGTCACCAAGTTCGTATAACAGTCCTTCAGATAGAAATATATGTGAACAGTGCATCCGAAATATTTCCAATAAACTGTCCACTGGTTAATTATTCCTGTTGGTAAAAGGGCTTATTCCAGAATAATTTCATTAGTGTTGTTCAGTTCTACATTCTCATTTACTAAAGAGTGAGTTCTGGTTACCATGGTAATAATTAGATTAATTAATGCTCCAAGCATCTACTGATTTAGAATATACTGTATTAGGTTGTTTATTGTTGTCCCTAGAGTGGCTAACAACATCTCTCTTCTTGTTCGATTGTCACTACTGTATATATAATCTCCCAGATGTGCTGTCTGAAATCTGTCTCTATCCTCCTGTTTGCATATCATGTGATTCTATTGACTATATGGAAGTGTTTCACACTTGTTCCAGTTGTTTGCTATTGTAATAATTTCATTGATGTCATGTCACTTTTGGCATCTTGCTCATATACATCTTGTTTGCATTCCGTGTTATCCTTATCAATGCCTTCAAGTGTGTTACATTTGGCATTTTATTGGCATATGTGTTATCCTTACAAATTCATTGAAGTGTGTCATATTTGGCATCCTTTTGGCTTATAATATTGTCCTAATTAATGCATTAAAGTGTGTTACATTTGAAATTCTATCAGCATGCCATGTTATCCTTATAAATTCATTGAAATGGGTCACATTTGGCATCCTAGTTGCTTACAATGTAACACTTTTGATATGACATGTACAGCTAGCAAAGCTGTATAGGAGCACTGAATATTGTTATAGTCTGAAAAGACCAAAATTTAAATGTAGACAAGAAATCAACTGTTAAATAAAGTATGGTTATAGAGTGTATAAGAGGATGCTGCTAATGTGTTCCAGTAATATATACCACAAGATGTCACAGAACATGAACCAAGCCAGACTGTTTATTAGGTCATACTGTTGTTGCTGTGTGGATGTGTTACTGATGGTTTCTATGTGTCACAATTAAATGATGGACAACATTTATGTTGTACCATAATGTCTCAATCAGTCATTGCATACAGACGCGCAAATGTTGCTGGCTTTGAGAACTGGTGTACTGGTATATATTGCTGACCAGGGGTGATATTCAATACTGATCTTATTTAATTATAGAATAAAGATAGCCAATCATAACGCCTGTTACTGATCAAGAGTGTAATATGGTGTGATCTGATTGGTTGTCCTTATACTTAAGTCAAGTAAGATAAATATTGTATACCACCCCTGGACAGAATATTGCTAGCTCGGAGAACTGGTTTATTGCTGTTCTGGACAGAATATTGCTGGCCGGAAATTAATATTCACTTAAATCATCGTACACTATTATTTATTTGATGAAGTGGCCTCTACAAAATAGCATTGCAATTACAGAAAAACTAAAAATGCTTTCCTTAGAAACTAAATTGGCCAGATTTCAAGTAATTTCACAGACATATTCCGTTTGGTGCTACCCTGGAACAAATTCTGTCCAGCCACATAGATTCCAGGAGAAGCATTATCTTCCAGGGGATCAGTGGTAGTTTAACACTTACACTGCCAGGCCCCTTATAAACTGATAAGCTAGTGCCAGGCATTCTGAGTAGAAATCTGGTTATAACAAGTGTAGTTATATAAATGGCTGTAAGATCTTTATTTCTTGGCCAACTTAGTTGCAATTTTCAACACTAACTATTTATATCCAGGTCTAATAAATAAAATAAATTTCATTTGAATAAATTTAATTTTTAAAATCAATAAAACAGTTTAAATTTGATTTAAAAATTGTGTAGGGTAAATTCGACTAAAGTCGAAGTTGGCAGTGAAAGTGTTAATCTGTGGTGTATGTATAGAAATGTTGTAAAAGGTAATGACAAATCGGACAGGAAAGAAAGCACTCGACAGAAACAGCTCAGCATGAAAGACACAAATTTGGAACATAAAAGGAAAATTCACTGTCCACATGCAAGCACACGCCACATTTTTCTATGCCCAACTCAGAAATAAACAAGGAAATAAAAGTAAAAAGTTACAAAGTGTTTATTTCAGGTGTCAAATAAGTTTAAGCATCACTATAACTGGTTTTTCATACATGATTTATTATATTTGCCAACAAAAAGATGAGGATCCTCTATGAGATACTAATTTTACAATTTTGTAATATTTGTAATAATTTTGCACACGTATATTTGTGTGACTCACTTCTCTAATCATTCTATTCATCCTATTGTTAATTTGCTACAGAAACAGTTGGGACTTAATTTCAAAGTAATGTTGATTTCTGATAATAAAGCTTTGTGGCTAGGAGGTGTGATGCTAGATTACTTGATTTATAGCTATGTGCAAACAATTCCTTTGTGAGAAGCTTCAATAAATTCCAGTTGGTAACCCATGGCTGCCAGAGATGTATGTTTCCTTCATTTCCTTGTTTGTATGATTATAATGAGCTGGTCACTATCATACAGACTGCAAAGGTGACATGTAAGAGCTGAGGTTAGACTGGTCACTATCATAGAGACTACAAGGGTGACATGTTAGAGCTGAGGACAGACTGGTCACTATCATAGAGACTACAAGGGTGACATGTTAGAGCTGAGGTTAGACTGGTCACTATCATAGAGACTACAAGGGTGACATGTTAGAGCTGAGGACAGACTGGTCACTATCATAGAGACTACAAAGGTGACATGTTAGAGCTGAGGTTAGACTGGTCACTATCATAGAGACTACAAAGGTGACATGTTAGAGCTGAAGACAGACTGGTCATTATCATAGAGACTACAAGGGTGACATGTTAGAGCTGAGGTTAGACTGGTCACTATCATAGAGACTACAAGGGTGACATGTTAGAGCTGAGGACAGACTGGTCACTATCATAGAGACTACAAGGGTGACATGTTAGAGCTGAGGTTAGACTGGTCACTTTCATAGAGACTACAAGGGTGACATGTTAGAGCTGAGGACAGACTGGTCACTATCATAAAGACTACAAGGGTGACATGTTAGAGCTGAGGTTAGACTGGTCACTATCATAGAGACTACAAGGGTGACATGTTAGA
Source organism: Spisula solida (assembly GCA_947247005.1). Classification (NCBI taxonomy): domain Eukaryota; kingdom Metazoa; phylum Mollusca; class Bivalvia; order Venerida; family Mactridae; genus Spisula; species Spisula solida. Next base: position 1,651,954 of record OX365946.1, on the reverse strand, counting down.
GCTGAGGTTAGACTGGTCACTATCATACATACTGCAAAGGTGATATGTTAGAGCTGAGGTTAGACTGGTCACTATCATACATACTGCAAAGGTGATATGTTAGAGCTAGGGACAGACTGGTCACTTTCATAGAGACTACAAAGGTGACATGTTAGAGCTGAGGTTAGACTGGTCACTATCATACATACTGCAAAGGTGATATGTTAGAGCTGAGGTTAGACTGGTCACTATCATACATACTGCAAAGGTGATATGTTAGAGCTAGGGACAGACTGGTCACTATCATAGAGACTACAAAGGTGACATGTTAGAGCTGAGGTCAGACTGGTCACTATCATACATACTGCAAAGGTGATATGTTAGAGCTGAGGTTAGACTGGTCACTATCATAGAGACAGCAAAGGTGATATGTTAGAGCTGAGGTTAGACTGGTCACTATCATAGAGACTACAAAGGTGACATGTTAGAGCTGAGGTCAGAATGGTCACTATCATAGAGGCTGCAAAGGTGACATGTTAGAGCAGAGGTTAGACTGGTCACTATCATAGAGACTACAAAGGTGACATGTTAGAGCTGAGGTTAGACTGATCACTATCATAGAGACTGCAAAGGTGACATGTTAGAGCTGAGGTTTGACTGGTCACTATCATTCAAATTGCAAAGGTGACATGAAAGAGCTGAGGTCAGACTGGTCACTATCATAGAGACTGCAAAGGTGACATGTTAGAGCTGAGGTCAGACTGGTCACTATCATAGAGACTGCAAAGGTGACATGTTAGAGCTGAGGTTTGACTGGTCACTATCATAGAGACTACAAAGGTGACATGTTAGAGCTGAGGTTTGACTGGTCACTATCATAGAGTCTACAAAGGTGACATGTTAGAGCTGAGGTTAGACTGGTCACTATCATAGAGACTACAAGGGTGACATGTTAGAGCTGAGGTTAGACTGGTCACTATCATAGAGACTACAAAGGTGATATGTTAGAGCTGAGGTTAGACTGGTCACTATCATAGAGACTACAAAGGTGACATGTTAGAGCTGAGGACAGACTGGTCACTATCATAGAGACAGCAAAGGTGACATGTTAGAGCTGAGGTTAGACTGGTCACTATCATAGAGACTGCAAAGGTGACATGTTAGAGCTGAGGTTAGACTGGTCACTTTCATAGAGACTACAAAGGTGACATGTTAGAGCTGAGGTTAGACTGGTCACTATCATAGAGACTGCAAAGGTGATATGTTAGAGCTGAGGACAGACTGGTCACTATCATAGAGACTACAAGGGTGACATGTTAGAGCTGAGGTTAGACTGGTCACTATCATAGAGACTACAAAGGTGACATGTTAGAGCTGAAGACAGACTGGTCACTATCATAAAGACTACAAGGGTGACATGTTAGAGCTGAGGTTAGACTGGTCACTATCATAGAGACTACAAGGGTGACATGTTAGAGCTGAGGTTAGACTGGTCACTATCATACATACTGCAAAGGTGATATGTTAGAGCTGAGGTTAGACTGGTCACTATCATACATACTGCAAAGGTGATATGTTAGAGCTAGGGACAGACTGGTCACTTTCATAGAGACTACAAAGGTGACATGTTAGAGCTGAGGTTAGACTGGTCACTATCATACATACTGCAAAGGTGATATGTTAGAGCTGAGGTTAGACTGGTCACTATCATACATACTGCAAAGGTGATATGTTAGAGCTAGGGACAGACTGGTCACTATCATAGAGACTACAAAGGTGACATGTTAGAGCTGAGGTCAGACTGGTCACTATCATACATACTGCAAAGGTGATATGTTAGAGCTGAGGTTAGACTGGTCACTATCATAGAGACAGCAAAGGTGATATGTTAGAGCTGAGGTTAGACTGGTCACTATCATAGAGACTACAAAGGTGACATGTTAGAGCTGAGGTCAGAATGGTCACTATCATAGAGGCTGCAAAGGTGACATGTTAGAGCTGAGGACAGACTGGTCACTATCATACATACTGCAAAGGTGACATGTTAGAGCTGAGGTTAGACTGGTCACTATCATAGAGACTGCAAAGGTGATATGTTAGAGCTGAGGTTAGACTGGTCACTATCATAGAGACTACAAAGGTGACATGTTAGAGCTGAGGTTAGACTGGTCACTATCATAGAGACTGCAAAGGTGACATGTTAGAGCTGAGGTTTGACTGGTCACTATCATTCAAATTGCAAAGGTGACATGAAAGAGCTGAGGTCAGACTGGTCACTATCATAGAGACTGCAAAGGTGACATGTTAGAGCTGAGGTCAGACTGGTCACTATCATAGAGACTGCAAAGGTGACATGTTAGAGCTGAGGTTTGACTGGTCACTATCATAGAGACTACAAAGGTGACATGTTAGAGCTGAGGTTTGACTGGTCACTATCATAGAGTCTACAAAGGTGACATGTTAGAGCTGAGGTTAGACTGGTCACTATCATAGAGACTACAAGGGTGACATGTTAGAGCTGAGGTTAGACTGGTCACTATCATAGAGACTACAAAGGTGATATGTTAGAGCTGAGGTTAGACTGGTCACTATCATAGAGACTACAAAGGTGACATGTTAGAGCTGAGGACAGACTGGTCACTATCATAGAGACAGCAAAGGTGACATGTTAGAGCTGAGGTTAGACTGGTCACTATCATAGAGACTACAAAGGTGACATGTTAGAGCTGAGGTTAGACTGGTCACTATCATAGAGACTGCAAAGGTGACATGTTAGAGCTGAGGTTAGACTGGTCACTTTCATAGAGACTACAAAGGTGACATGTTAGAGCTGAGGTTAGACTGGTCACTATCATAGAGACTGCAAAGGTGATATGTTAGAGCTGGGGACAGACTGGTCACTATCATAGAGACTACAAAGGTGACATGTTAGAGCTGAGGTTTGACTGGTCACTTTCATAGAGACTACAAAGGTGACATGTTAGAGCTGAGGTTTGACTGGTCACTATCATAGAGACTACAAAGGTGACATGTTAGAGCTGAGGTTAGACTGGTCACTATCATTCAAATTGCAAAGGTGACATGATAGAGCTGAGGTCAGACTGGTCACTATCATAGAGACTGCAAAGGTGACATGTTAGAGCTGAGGACAGACTGGTCACTATCATAGAGACTGCAAAGGTGACATGTTAGAGCTGAGGTTTGACTGGTCACTATCATTCAAATTGCAAAGGTGACATGATAGAGCTGAGGTCAGACTGGTCACTATCATAGAGACTGCAAAGGTGACATGTTAGAGCTGAGGACAGACTGGTCACTATCATAGAGACTGCAAAGGTGACATGTTAGAGCTGAGGTTAGACTGGTCACTATCATAGAGACTGCAAAGGTGACATGTTAGAGCTGAGGACAGACTGGTCACTATCATAGAGCCTGCAAAGGTGACATGATAGAGCTGAGGTTAGACTGGTCACTATCATTCAAATTGCAAAGGTGACATGTTAGAGCTGAGGTTTGACTGGTCACTATCATTCAAATTGCAAAGGTGACATGATAGAGCTGAGGTCAGACGGTCATCACGGGATTGAGTTGATTTACTGGACACCAAGCAAACACATTGTGTTTTACTTGTTTGATGTAAGAGATCCTTCTCCATTCATCTAACCAGACAATTCCGCTGTACATCAAATATCAACTTCCAAACGTTACTGTGAGACACACATACTGTTCCAAACAAATGTTTCCTCCGGCTGCAAAAATGTGTGTTTATGATTTCATGCATTATTGTACATTGTTTATTATACATATTTTTGCGCCTGATAATGTAACAAGAAACAAATGGATGATTTATCTGTCTGCTTGTTAGCTTTGTGTATGTATTAAAAATGGTGATCTTATAGACTGCAGCAATAATTCTTCCATTGTACTTTATTAAGCTGATTGCCTGTCAGGCGGAAAAAGTATTTACTATTCGGAAGCCATTTTACCCATCACTCTATAATGGAGGCACATGTCCATTTCTTCATTGGAATGCCAACTTATTCAGCAGACTTTTCATCATGGAAATTACACGGACATGATTGAATGGATTGGCTTCCATACTTATAAACTGCATAATAACCCTCAGTGCAATACCATATATAGTCGCAGGTAATTCGTTTGACCATCAGTAATGATACTGAGCCTATTTCACATACACGTTACTTCAATGAACCATTAAATTTATTGTCAAAAGATGATTTGTACGAAAGTTACAGTTATAGCCTCTCACTATGATACCAGTTTAATTCATTGAACAATCCAATGGATGGATACGCAATAAATGGTGAAAATACCTTTAACATGTTGAAAAAATTGACCAGTACAGTTAGAGTTATACAGTACAGTATGTGATATGATAGATAAAAAATAGACAATATTCAGATAACTTGGCTTGGCAGTCTTTATTAATATGTTTTGGCAATCGTGACAAGGGTCCAAAATTCAGCCACAATGTCTACGAAACACTCTTCAAGATCTTAAGACAGACAGTTAATCCCTGACTATTTACTACATCAATATAATATAATTGACAAGAAAATCCTGGAAATTGTTACATTTTCTCTCTGTGTCATATACCAATTTGATTGGCTGGTTTGTTCCTGTGTGCTTTATCGTGTTTTACTAGGACTCACATCATCGATTATGTCAACCCAATAGTCTGTTACATCTAGCCTGTATTCTAGGTAAACAAGTATAGTGCGTTCAAAGTCAAATGAGAATCGTTATCAAAATAAACTGTCAAATTGTGTTCAATGCGCATTCCTATCATCATAGGCGCTGTAGTGTAGTGGATACGCAGGCTTGCTACAAGTCTCAATTTCATTTTGAGTAGTAGGTTCGATCCCCACAATTTAATTTATTTTTATTATGCAACATGCATATGTATCCATGTTTTTCATATTATAATACTGCTTTAATGAAACGATACTTCAAATGATACATGTTTTATGTTACAGTGGATATATTATATAATTGTATGATTATTGTACTGTAGATAGAAATAAAATAATTAAACAAATACAATTTGATATATAAAGAATGAAAACATAACACACAGTCAAATAAATGTACATAGCTTACTACTTGCATTATTATTATTATATTACTTACAAATACAAAATAAGGTACTTGAAAAAAGATAAAAAAAACTTTAAAATTTATGTAACTTGGATGGGTGTAGAACCAGTGGCGAGATTGAACAAAATCTCAACAAAATCAGTGGTTTAACAGCGGCATGCTTATTCACTCGATAGAAAGAGATGATATGAAAAATTAAGTTTCAAGAATCATACTATTGATTGAAAGTATCTTTTTTACTAGATAAAACATAAGCACTCCTATTCTTTTGAATGGGATAGTTCCCTCATTAGTATTTCTTATTGAACCGACAGTACAGTGAAAACAGTTAATACATAAACAGTCTGTTTGTCACCTTTGAATAATTAAAAAAAAGAGTTGGCTGCTAAAATGCCATGTAAGAGCTGATTTGCTACTAAATGTACTCTATGTGACTGAATGTAGTTTTAAGTCTTGTGACTCAATGTACAGTTTACTGAAAGGACACATGCCTGAAAGTAAACTTTTAATTATAACCGCAAACAAAGTTTGAAGTGAGTCACCATGATGGTTGATTAGTTGGTCTGTCATCGAGTCTGTCGGTCTGTTAGCAAAATCAAGTCTGCTCTGTAACTTCGTTGTTTCTTACTGGATTTAAAAATTGCTTGGTACAAATGTTCACCACATCAAGACCGTGTATAATGCGCAAGTCCCCAGCACCTAGCTCAAAGGTCAAGGTCATACTTAGAGGTCAAAGGATATAGTGACATGGCAGAATTATGATGTCAGTGCAGGGAAAATGTTCTGAGAGTGTTGTATTTAATGCTGATAGTCACTTTGATGTTATTATGCATGTTTGCCCTTCTACAGAATATAAACCTGATGGTCACTGGGATGTTATTATGCGTGTTTGCCCTTCTACAGAATATAAACCTGATGGTCACTTTGATGTTATTATGCGTGTTTGCCCTTCTACAGAATATAAACCTGATGGTCACTTTGATGTTATTATGCGTGTATGCCCTTATACAGAACATAAACCTGATGGTCACTTTGATGTTATTATGCGTGTTTGCCCTTCTACAGAATATAAACCTGATGGTCACTGGGACATTATTATGCGTGTTTGCCCTTCTACAGAATATAAACCTGATGGTCACTGGGATGTTATTATGCGTGTTTGCCCTTCTACAGAATATAAACCTGATGGTCACTGGGATGTTATTATGCGTGTTTGCCCTTCTACAGAATATAAACCTGATGGTCACTGGGATGTTATTATGCGTGTTTGCCCTTCTACAGAATATAAACCTGATGGTCACTGGGATGTTATTATGCGTGTTTGCCCTTCTACAGAATATAAACCTGATGGTCACTTTGATGTTATTATGCGTGTTTGCCCTTATACAGAATATAAACATCTATTTTGCAGACAGTCAGGTTAGATTAATGACAAGGTCAAGGTCACACAAAGTAGATTATTGACTGACAATAAAATATGTTAACTGTGTCTGCTGAATCTGATTGGTTTTGTAGTATCTAATTTAATTAGTTGATATTGATTGGTGGTTCAGTGAACTATCAGGTTTGTATTTGATGTCTGGAATCTTTGATTGGTCAGAAGTCGGTGTGAATCTGGTTACCATAGTAACGGAACATTGACACTGAAATGTTTAAATTTTAAAGTATATTTACATGAGAAATATTGAGATAGAACTTGGAAGCAGCATGATTGAAACAATTAGCTGGGATAAGTTGTTATCAGGTAAAAAAGAATTTCTAGGATAAGTTGTTATCATAGAGACAATTTGCTGGGATAAGTTGTTATCATAGAGATAATTTGCTGGAATAAGTTGTTACTTATCATAAAAACAATTTGCTGGGATAAATTGTTATCAGTTAAAAAATGTTTTGATGGGATAAGTTAAAGCTGTCAATTAAAAGCAATTGTTGGGAGAATTAGTTCAACTTTATTAAACAATTTGTTTGTGGGGCAAGTTGTTGTCAGACAATTTCCTGGGATAAGTTATTATATTTCAGCACTAACGAAATAATGCAGATTTGCAGCCATATTGCGTATTTTGTTAAAATTTGTTAAAGTGATAAATTCATGAAGAATTCATGTCCTTGGTGCTGGTTAAGTTTTGCAAACTTTCTAATACAGTAAGTGGCAAAGATTTGTTCAAATGGGTTTACTAACATGTTTGTACGGAGAAACTACTGTGAAAACATAAGTTCAGTCAGGAACTAAACAAGCCATAAAATTTAGTGTTTTGTTTTCCTTCCTCAATGTGTGATTTGTGAATTTTGGTGTATTTCTTGTACATTATGCAAAAAAGACATATTTCTTGTATGTTTATGCAAAGACGACAATCGTATTCTTGTATGTTATGCAAAAATGACGTATTTCTCGTATATTTATGCAAAAACATGGGAATGTTAAGCATTTATCTATACACTTTCTGATTTGAGGGAAGCAGTGAAATAAGAATCATGCAAAATAAATGAATGTAAAACTTTAGTTTATCAAAATACTACCTTTGACATGTCTTCATATTATATATATATCTACAATTTATTATGAAAAAATGTACATAATATTTTAAGTGATTCCTTTAGCCCTCTATTCAAAAAGCCCTAAATCTATTAACCTACAATAGTTATATACATCTAGTATTACTAATGCACATCATCTCCATGTATATATTATATGACTATCAACTAAAACACCTCAGTGTAATATATGACAATGAAAGCTGGTTCAGTTTATCAGATTTTATTTTTGACTAACATATTGGTTTTTATGAAGCCTTCATCAGGGTTATACACTCCAGGACTTTGGAAACGCCTCACCTAATTCAAAGTCCAATATCGCTCAAAGTATTTATATTATTGCAATATAATTTTACATGTGTATTAAACGATCTTTCCTATGTGTAAATCAGTTTAGTTTGTAATAAAATGTTGTCTAGTTATTTTCTGGGAATCCAGCAAGCGCATTCACCCTAGGCAAAAGTGTGGGATTTTCAATACCGGCTAAGGGGCTTATACGTTTAAACAGGGTCATGCACCATAAGGTAAAGGGTTGAAATGAAGTCAACTTGAAAATTGAGTGTACTTAATTTAAAGGTAATCTGTTACAGCTAAGTAGGTCATTAAGGGATGTTTAACGGTGTCTGACACAGATCCAAACACCATTATTTACTTTGACGAATCTGTCTGAGACATTGAGAATAAAGGATAAAATTATACTAGATCACGAAGAACCTGATTGTACAATGGCGTGATTTAGTGTCTAAGCCTCGTGATTTAGCATCTTCTATCGCAGATATATGTGGAAGATGCTCTGTTGTTTGTGTATATGTTATGTTCTAGTTGTGCAGTAATGTTGCCAAGATTTCATGAAATGTTATTATCATAGTATAATAAAAACATATATATTTGTTTTTGATCATAATCATTCATTCTAACATAGCATGTGAGATTTTCTTTCTTTGCGTATATTGAGCTTATTTTTTTATTACCGCGATAAAACATAGCTAATTGATGACATCACATTTGACAACATATACTATGACAAATGACATTATGGTGACGGTCAACCTGTGTTGTTGTGCTATAAATGGCAGAGCATTGGCCATGTTAGAATCGAAACGATAAATAGGAAGCTGTGCTTTGTTGTTATAAAATATAGGCACTCGTTTGAATGCGTACATTAAATTGCTCGTGCTACGCACTGTGATTTAATTACTACCCATCCAAACACGTGCCTATATTTTATTACGCAACCAAGCACAGCTGTGTATTCATTATTTCTTAAATATTGTCTGTTTGGATTTGTTACATATTGATCTTGCATTGTACTCTTGAATATTCCGTGCATTTCCATCAATTCTAATTTGTGGACCATAATGAATATTGGTTTGCCAATTATGTTATCCACAGAAAATAAAGACGTTATAATTGTAATAATATGATCCTTGTGTAAAATTGAATAACAAAAGGTTCCAAGTTGTACACTGAAAAATAATGAGTGCTATAGTTCAATACTTATACTCACTAAAGAATGATACTCATGGACTTTAAATTGCCTCATTACTTCATACTACAATAAAAGTCAAATATCAATGTCATTATTGCTTTTTTTGAAAGATTGGTTTTGTAAAAGTACTGTTAAATTGATATATCATTCAGTTTTAAGTTTGGAATGATATTTATGTGGAATTTTTACAACAATATTTCCCATCAATGGAAACACAATTAATACTGTTGACATTAATTGCAATATATTAGTTCATGTTTTTTGTTTATAATAAAGACAATACAGAAACCTTTATGATTATTTGAAATTAATTGCAACATATGATTATCGTAGATGTTTTTGTTTTCTGTTAAAAAAGTAGAGAAACCTTATTATTTGAGATTGATTACAATTTATGAGTTTTGTTTGTTTTTTGTTCAATAAAAAAATCAAGAACACTTTTTATGGGAGTAAATGAACTATCCTCGAAACTTCCGTCCAATTGTGCGATCGCAAATTGCGTATATTTTCAATATTCACGGTGTATAAACAAGTCAATTTCCGGTTATCGCAATAATTAAGCATACACGTTGATTTGTATAGTCTTTCAATAAGTCTGACAGTGATCGGAAATCACAAATGCTTTTGCTCTCAATAAGTCATACAAGTTGAATTGTATAGTATCCCAATAAGTGGTACAGTGATTTTGTTTATACGCTATGACTTGGAGGTCTGGAGTCCAACAATATTATACTGTTAATGATATACAGGAAGTACTGGAACTGTCATAATGTACAATAATATTGTTCTATTCTGTTCCATGTACCTCATCAGTTATCCTGTGTTTATATACTTATAACCCCTGCTGTATATAATCAATGTCATGTTACTTGTCTGTTTATATCAAATAGCATGGGTATGTGATATTAATAATTCATGATATATGTTTTGAGAAACATGTTAGAATATGTATTGTCTAAGGTCTAGACCATATTAGGTTAAAAAAAGTTCAGGGTCAATGGTTTTGATATAGAGAGTACTTATTTGTACAAAAACAGTCATAATTTTTATGGGGATCCGAAATTGTTCAATTGGGGGGTTCTACCAGCAATTTTTTTCAGGAAGGGGTCTGTGTAGCTGTTTTTCTGAGAGGGAGTCTAACCAGCCAGGTTGTCTTGATCAGACACTTAGCCCTGACAAACCTGTGTAAGTTACAAAATAACCACTTCCATTTTATCGATGAATACAGCTAAGCTTAACTTGTATCTTACAGCTAAGTTAAACTTGTATCTTACAGCTAAGCTTAACTTTTATTTTACAGCTAAGCTTAACTTGTATCTTACAGCTAAGCTCAACTTGTATCTTTCAGCTAAGCTTAACTTGTATCTTACAGCTAAGCTTAACTTGTATCTTTCAGCTAAGCTTAACTTGTATCTTTCAGCTAAGCTTAACTTGTGTCTTACTGCAAAGCTTAACTTGTGTCTTACAGCTAAGCTTAACTTGTTTCTTACAGTTAAGCTTAACTTGTGTCTTACAGCTAAGCTAAAAATAGGTTGTAACTTCAGTACTTTTATTCTCCTTCTGTTGAAAAATACAGCTAAGCTTACCTTGTATTATCAGTTAGTGTAATATATAGTTAATATGGTGATGCTAAAAGCTGCAGGCATAGATCCATCCATCAATAAATTGATTAACACCCAGGATTAGAATATCACGGCAATAGGTTAAAATCATGTGCCTGTATTAGAAAGATTCGCTAACTATGCATGACCAATTGATTTAAGGCTTTTCAATGAAACATACACATGCTCTAGGGTATAGTACAAAGAATGTGACATGTCTCTCAACCTTCTATTAGCATAATTTAACAGCTGATATATTGTTTATATCACGGAAACTAATATATTTAACACAAGAAACATTCATATATATTCATGCATATAAGTCAGGATCAGGTCAAATTCTCTGTGCTATATCTCTGTCACCAGGATCAAGTCAAATTCTCCGTGCTATAATTCTGTCATCAGGATCAGGTCAAATTCTCCGTGCTATATCTCTGTCACCAGGATCAGGTCAAATTCTCCGTGCTATATCTCTGTCACCAGGATCAGGTCAAATTCTCCGTGCTATATCTCTGTCACCAGGATCAGGTCAAATTCTCTGTGCTATATCTCTGTCACCAGGATCAGGTCAAATTCTCGGTGCTATATCTCTGTCACCAGGATCAGGTCAAATTCTCCGTGCTATATCTCTGTCACCAGGATCAGGTCAAATTCTCTGTGCTATATCTCTGTCACCAGGATCAGGTCAAATTCTCCGTGCTATATCTCTGTCACCAGGATCAGGTCAAATTCTCTGTGCTATATCTCTGTCACCAGGATCAGGTCAAATTCTCGGTGCTATATCTCTGTCACCAGGATCAGGTCAAATTCTCCGTGCTATATCTCTGTCACCAGGATCAGGTCAAATTCTCTGTGCTATATCTCTGTCACCAGGATCAGGTCAAATTCTCCGTGCTATATCTCTGTCATCAGGATTAGGTCAAATTCTCCGTGCTATATCTCTGTCATCAGGATCAGGTCAAATTCTCCGTGCTATATCTCTGTCACCAGGATCAGGTCAAATTCTCCGTGCAATATCTCTGTCATCAGGATCAGGTCAAATTCTCCGTGCTATATCTCTGTCACCAGGATCAGGTCAAATTCTCGGTGCTATATCTCTGTCACCAGGATCAGGTCAAATTCTCCGTGCTATATCTCTGTCACTTCAACCTATCAAGTTCTATCAAAATACTGTAGTATTAATAGTAAACCACATTAAACGGAGAATCATCAGACTTGAAATAAGAATGATCAGAGTCTCAGTTTAATGTGTTCAGATAACAAAGGATAGAAAACGAGTAGCGCTGTTTATGTGATTTAGACGCTGTTTATGTGATTTAGACGCTGTTTATGTGATTTAGACGCTGACGCTGTTTATGTGATTTAGACGCTGTTTATGTGATTTAGACGCTGACGCTGTTTATGTGATTTAGACGCTGTTTATGTGATTTAGATGCACGCTGTTTATGTGATTTAGACGCTGTTTATGTGATTTAGACGCAAGCTTCAGGTATATCTAAATCACATTCACATAATGACCAGCGATAGAAGATGTCTATCTGACTTAAAGCACACGAATGGCTAATTTGTACATGTTCAGTTATTTACGCAAATTAAAGTAATTATAGTCATTGCAGGTCATAGGCTTCTATGAAATTTTGACTACAATGTTGCTTTTCCTGATCCACATGTGGAGAAGCTGCTGCAATAATATGCTCCTTGTGGAAGGGTTAGTTAGTGCTCAGTCTACGATACAATCCAGGAAAACTGGTTAGTTGGAGCGCCCTCCTTATATGAATGACTGATTGTTGAGATAAGTGTTAAACCTTGAAAAAACATAATTGGTTCACAAATCAGGGATTTTATTACATAATAAAATCACAGAATATTTGTCTCAAAGTTCTACTTAAATTTCCAGATAATTGTTGACTGTTGTGGTTTGGTTTTCCACAAGTTAGAATGTGACGTCTTTAATGAATTATATGGTTAGCAATGTTGTGTTTTGTTACTTCCCTATAGGGATGTCTGAAATTCACCTTTGGTTTGCAGCATTGGTCAGAGACGCCATCTAGTCTAATAAACATGTCAACATCCGGTACAAGAACTATAATAAAAGCATCATCCTAGCATCTTTATGTTTGGGATTTAATTCCCATAAAAGATTTTATTATCATGTATACACTGCCCACCAAAAATAAGTATACATATGTTATTTGCCCACTTACTCGTCTGTAATAATACTATTTGCAGAACAGTGAAGCAACAATTTATTTGAAGAAAAGGAATATTTTTGCTTATGAAATGGAAAGGCCGTATATTAATTGGTACCCTAGGTGCAAAATCTAAAGTTTCTTTGTCCCTCTTGAATGGTAACTTTGTCACAAAAAGATGGAAAATTCAGCCTTTTTGATCACATGATTATCTTAGTTCCGAACAACTTCATCTTTATTTCTACCTCTATTTTGACTCATTTAGTAACTGTAGTTTCAGAAACTAGTATAATTGTGACCGTCTGATAAACAGATATTGAAAAATTTAACCAAGTTTAATTTTGCAACAATTATTTACTGTATACTTATTTTTGGTGGGCACTGTATATTACCTTACCAGTGGCAGGAGTATATATGGCTTCTCAATCAGTCAGAGAATGGTACTGTAACGTGGACAAAACTAAGATATGTTGAGTTCCATCTGAGCATTGCATTGGTTATGTCAAAGCTAAATGAAAATATAATGGAGATTTGTATGATTGTATTTCCTGATGAAGGCAAAATGCCGAAACCTTGGTAATACAAGTTAATCAATTTCAACATGTGTTATTGTTGATAATTATCTTTATAAAGCTAAATGAAAACAGTACTATTCTCTGATGTAACTGTGATGTGGTGTATCAGAATTAATACTGTGGACGAAGTATTATCACATATTCTGCATGCGAAATCTGTATTCGTGATCTGACTACGCAAAAAATTAAAATAATCAATTTTATATTGCAAACATGGAATATTGACAATAGAAATATAGGATTGATCCGTCATGAGTTGTCTTTGGAGATCAACATTTCTTAAATGAGTCCAAAAAACACAGGTTATTAAGCGAGCCTTTGGCGATCTTAATAATTTGTTTTTGTGACAAGTTTAAGAAATGTTAATCCAAAAGACAATGAGTGGTGGATTCTTTCTATCACATTACCATAGTTACCGAGTCAAAACAATCTCAGAAATAATAACAATTTAAGCCTGAATGACTTTACTTTTTACACCGAAAAGCTGGTGATGTCACGCATTTATTATCACATGTGTTGAAGATAATTGTTCAGTCATTTGTTCTCATATGGAAGATCACGGTATTTATGTGATAAAATTGCTTGTTTGAATTTACACTTGTGGAACCCACTCACAGCTTCATGGAATACAGACTTAAGGCCGACCTGCATTATGGTGCTTGGTATTAAAGCATACTGGGCAGAGTCTTATATGTGCTCAGAACGTTTGCAAAGGTGTATAACTGTATCATAGATAAAATAAAGAGAAATATTGAAAAAAATATTGACATAAATTTATTGATCAGTATATAATCTGTGTACAAATAAATATATTTAGAAAAAATAAATATTAATTTTATTATCATTCAATGATGCAGTTACCTGTGATTATAGGTATCCCATAAGCCAATTTTTATTGCCATTTACATGATGGAGGTGATTTTATGATAAATTAAATTTATGGACCGAACAATCAAATTAGGGTACAGTGAAATCACCCAAACATGCCAACAGGGTTGAGTATCATGTCCGAATCATTTATTTGATTGTGCGTATAATTCCTGACATTGCCGCAGAACTGTTTTGATTGTAAGATCTGAGTTTTAACCCTTGACCATAAATGGTATAATGTAGACGAAAAACCATTACACAATATACTATTAATGCCATTGTTTTTCAGGAGCATAGCTTTAGCTTTTATCATATGCGGATCCCAAGGGGACTGGAGGACAGAGAGGGGTCTGGAACCCCCTGGAATTTTAACAAAAATGTGATAATCTTAGTTTGTCCTAGCTTAGGGTAAGATCAGAACAGGACAATTGAGTTCCCCCTTCCCCTGAGGAATTATGCTGGTCGCAACATTTGCTGAGAAAATAAAGCTGGTCTGATCAAACCTCCCTGATGTTTTAAGTATATGCTCACATCTTTGTTTCTCCTATTCTACTATTTTACAATTATCATTCTGACATTCAATCGAAAATTACTACTTGATTAATCAGAATGTACATATAAATCCTAATTTATCATATTCCCTGATAAAGGCTTATATTTAGCCGAAACTAGTTGGAATATAAATTGTTAAAATACCTGTTGTGTTGTCGTGTGTTCCACTACACTCCTCCCTTCTGTACTAGTCTATAATATTCGATCATATTCGATCATATTCAATCATCCAAAGATGACGCAGCATCGAGCACAGCAGGCTCCTCAGAACGAGGCTCCTAAGCCTTGAGCACTACTATGTAAATCTGCATTGTTATGGAAAAATAACTCTGGAGTGAATTGTTTTACCATGATGTAAGAGTTGCTTCCCTTCACTTAATATGATGTATACGAAAACTAAAATCAATCAAGTGATAGACATATGTCTATGTTTCTGTTAGTTTGGAAAGATGATGTTTGCAGTTTCCTGTTTGGAAAGATGATGTTTGCAGTTTCCTGTTTGGAAAGATGATGTTTGCAGTTTCCTGTTTGGAAAGATGATGTTTGCAGTTTCCTGTTTGGAAAGATGATGTTTGCAGTTTCCTGTTTGGAAAGATGATGTTTGCAGTTTCATGTACAAGATGCTTCTGCAGATTTAGATTGAATTGAAAACAATTGAAACAATTTATGATACAATTGAAAAACATTACAATTTGGACCTTATTCAGGGTAGTGTTTTCAAATAAAAGTGTCTTTTAGGAATCAATATTGTTTCAGAGCTTTTTAAATTGGCAGCTTTGGAAATGTTTTGAACTGTTCTCACATTTATTTTAATACATTGATTTTTTTGTAGCTTCAAGTTCTACTTCAAGTGATTTATATTAATTTTACCCATCCTTATTTTTAGGACATAATTTTCAGATTATAAGTAGGTAACAATTTCCAGTATCCCTACCTACTACCCTGATTATTTGCTGTGATCCGTAATTGTTTTTATAGCTTTTGAAAAAATCTACATGTTTTACTTTTTTTCTCCAGTTTGAAGGGTACTTTCGTTGCTCTAGGTTGCCCAATCTGATAGAAACTATAAAAAAAATGTGCCTGTTTTACTGATTACTTAGGGTAGCACGTACAGTCAAGTTGGTAATGCTCTTTACCATAGATTGTAAGGTCCCTGGTTCAAAACTTAGCTGCACTGGTTCATTTCGGAAATGATTTTCAGTGTTTTGCGATATCCTGTCCAACTAGAGATGAACAGGTTGCAGGTAACTCAGAGGTATAAAATCTCACCTGTATGCATAATACAAAACAAGGGAGTCTTATTCGGAAAGAGCTGTGTATAGCACCCAGATTCCTTGTATCACACAAAAGCTTCTGTGTCTTCTCTCGAGTCAGAGGTCATCGGCCAATTAGGTTAAGGGAGTAAAAGATGCCCATGCGCTTTATTAGCTCACCTGTCACAAAGTGATAGAGTGAGCTTTTGTGATCACTCCTCGTCCGTCCGTCAACAATTTACTTGTGTAGACACTAGAGGTCACAATTTTAGCCTAATCTTTATGAAACTTGGCCACAATGATCATCTCAACAAAATCTAGGCCAAGTTCGATATTGGGTCATCTTGGGTCTAAAACTAGGTCAAGTTATCTCGAATTTTGCCGGACCGTGGAAATTACTTCGACATAACGAAAATTCAAGATAGAATTTTCGGCATCAAAATTACAAGTTTTCTAGTTAGCTCACCTGTCACCAAGTGACAGAGTGAGCTTTTGTGACGTCGTCCGTCAACAATTTGCTTGTGTAGACACTAGAGGTCACAACTTTGACTTAATCTTTATGAAACTTGGTCATAATGATCATCTCAACAAAGTCTAGGTCAAGTTTGATATTGGGTCATCCGGGGTCAAAAATTAGGTCACAAGGTCAAATCATAGAAAAACCTTGTATAGTCACTAGAGGTCACAATTTTAGCCTAATCCTTATGAAACTTAGTCAGAGTGATCATCTCAACAAAATCTAGGTCAAGTGTGATATTGGGGCCTAGAACTAGGTCACTAGGTCAAATCACGGGTCTTGCATGTACTTCTATAACAGGTGAGCGACCTAGGGCTCTTTGGGCCCTCTTGTTTCTGTCAATTTACGCTGCATATTGTTTTGTCGTATAAAGAACAACATATCCGTGAGAATTGCTTGATTTTATATTTATGTGCATGTATTACTCTTCGAGAATAATTTAATTATTATGTTTACAAACAATTGTTTGAGATGATATGTTTATTGATGTTTTTGGACAAATATTTTTTCAACAATGGAAATCGCGAAAATTACAGGTAAATTGAAGATTTCATACTGGCGAGGTGTAAAAAACATTCAACGCTAATCGAATACGATCAGACTTCGACCCGACTTCGAGATGAACAATAGTTTTTAAATGCGAATGAGTTAATCGGGACCAAAAAATAATTCGAGATAACGAAAAATTCGAGCCGAATTTGAGCCGAAACTTCGAGATAGGTCTCGAGATTTCATATAGACAAAGAAGGAGAAAAATCGGGACTTGAAAAAAACTTTGACATAACGGAAAATTCGATATAAGCGAGTTCGAGATAACGAGAGTTGACTGTATGTAACAATGGTTTTCTCCTCCATTTTAAGACCATGAATTGACATTATTATAAAAAAACCACAAAATTTAATGCTAACAAAAATAAATGATTTTACAGTATAGTCATGATGTACATGTTTTTGTTGTTGCTCATTAACTTATTAGTCGATCATATACTTTATACAGAACTTCAACAATAAGCTGATTTGATCCCAGATTGGAGGATGGGGCTAATTAGTTGATGAGTCATGTATACACTCCCATATGCTGTAAGTTGTATTGATTTCTCTTGTTTTTTAGTACAATCAAATGTTGCTATATTGCTGTGTACAAAATGTGACAGCTGCCTTATAAAGGCTACAATATAAGTTTTAGGTTTACTGGAGATTCTTGAAGAAATTGCTGTTGGGGCGAAGAATTGGCAAAAGAGCACTAGGACGCTCACCTGTCATTGTGTGGGTAACCTTAGGGCCTGCAAAACTACCTCTAGTTAATTTTCCAATCCCTTCACCAGGCAGTAAAATTTTTAATAAATGTTCTCTAAACCTAAAAATAAAACTTTTTGGCCTAAATGAGCCTAACTTGTATAGGGCACCCTCATTAATTCTAAATATTCATATCTCTTTTAATATAATATCCATGGTAACAGAATTTTAAATTTTACTTTTTATTTCCAATTATCTGGTTTGTATGCAATAATTTACAAGAGGCGCAAAACACATCAATTGACTCAAATATGCATGCAGGCTTAGAATGAGAAATTACGACTCATGAGTATTTGAAATCTGCATCACAAGGCGCTTCTTAGCACTTGGTCAAATCTTTGTTTTCAGTTTTTCCCACCCAACTTAAAAGAGAAGAACTGGTTGGTAACCCATAGAAAGTCTCGCATGTATTGGTGCTATACACTGGGCAGGTTAAAGAACCAAGGAGATTATGTAACCCATAGACAGTCTGGCATGTATTGGTGCTATACACTGGGCAGGTTAAAGAACTAAGGAGATTCTGTGGAAAGAGCTAGGGTTACAGGTGCCCCTTGATTCCTCATACCGTATTAGACTAAGTGTATTACGTCAGGTTTTCTTACAACTGTGTCTGCTAGAGTTACAGCTAGGTGCACCTTGATTCCTCATACCGTATTAGACTAAGTGTATTACGTCAGGTTTTCTTACAACTGTGTCTGCGTCGATTGTAAAGTGAGACAAGTGTTTGACGTTGAATGCAAACAAACAAACAACATACACCTGTATGGATGAGCATTGGATTATGGTTGTATTATGTAGTATATAGAGTATATGTAATGCTGCAAAAATAGTGTGCTTAGTGACATTTGTTAATTGATTTATATAAGCACCTTGCATCTGATAATCAGCTGTCACCATAATTGTCATAATATAACAACATGTTATCTCGAAAATAACAATGTAATCTTATGTTGGCAGTATGTTATATTCCGTATCACTTGTGTTTGATCAATGTGAAATTGCACATCAGCTTGAACATGTAGTTTACTGATAAATATCTTGGTGATCGCTAGATGCAGTATTATTTCCCATTTAAACTAGCTGCTATATTGCAGTGTAATGAAGAAAGTTTTTTGTTCATTACATGCATCATTTTTGACACTAATTACTACCCTGGCTTTTCAAAGTATTTCATCATGAAATGATTTTTGTACGACCTTTGGAATTCATAATGACATCATTAAAGCTTAGCTGTTAATATCAAGTCATACAATTGTGTTATTATTGTAAGCTTGCTGCAATAATTGGTAGCAGTATTATTTTCTTGCTAACGAACCTATTTAAGATATCGGTCATGTTGTTGTAATGTTTCGATAAAGAGGAAGTTCAGAAGTTATATCCAAATCCAGAAAATAATCAGTTTAGCTGTGATTTTTGTTTTGTTTTTATGCCCCCGTATCGATAGATCGGGAGGCATATAGTGATTCACCTGTCCGTTCGTCCGTCCTGGTTAACCCAAATTGACCGTTTCTTCTAGCATCATTTTGGCTTGCTACAAAGCTTTCAAACTTGCATGGATGTTGTATATGAACACTCTCCACACACCTGTATCACCTGACCCCATTTTGACCTTCACCTTGACCTAATTTTGGACTTAGACTTATTTATGGACAAGGCTTCCACAGGGGGCATACGCGTTTATTGAACACAGTCTTGTTTTTCTTCAATTGTTTCCTCACTATTTTTCTCTTATATTTGTTGAATAAACAAAATACAATAACTTCCTATAATGCTCTTGTCAGTGATGACTGGGGATATCCGCTGTATACCGACAGAATGTTATTATCTACAAAAGTTAGGCTTCAAATTGCGTAGATTTGTTGGAAAACGGAGACACTTTTTTCGATTGTCGATCACTCTCTGTTTCACTGGTACAGTCTCATATATTTATTATTTGTGATAAAATTACGGGTTTTCTTGGACATTTTACGGCATTGATGCAGATTTGTCCTACCTTGATGTGGCACCAGAGAGAGATGTATAATGATTGCACTGTTCATTGATCTATCAAGCTGGTTGTAACACTCACAGTGTCTTAACAATTCCCTGCATGCATTATTCCATTGAATTTAAAGAAATGTAGAGATTATAATATTATGTGTCATGTGCTTTGAGTGATGTTTGTAGCTTCAAGGTCAAAAGCAAGGGCACTTAGCACCTCAGAGCACAGGTAACTGTATCATTGATAAAGAGTAAAATTTTATTTTTTTTACGAAATTTATGCTAAGATAACTTAAGTAAAAAAATTTTACTAGATATCAATGATACAGTTGCCTGTGCCTCAGAGCATCAAGCGTACCATTTACTTGAATTATATATTTGATTTTGAATACAAATATTTTCTACATTTCTCACGCACAGTCAGTGTTTTGTGTTGAAACTTATAATACTTCCAAATTTACAACATGCTTTCACAAATTGTGAAAATCATATTATTTCTCTGAAATTTTTCAAAAAATGAATTTTATGGGATTTTTAGAAAACATACTAATTTTGTTCAATTGGAGATGATGTAATAAAATGAGAGTTCATGTTTTCTATTGTAAATATATGATGTCAGTTTTAAATATTTAGGTTGAAAGTATCCTCAGGTCATTTTGTTGTGCTTTTGTTGGTAAATTTATTACCTTATTAAAAATGTTCATGAATATTTTTACTTGTTCATGAACATGCAGTTATATTTATGAACATCAAGTGCTCAAGTCATGAGTGTTTATGTTCATGAGTATTTATGTTCATGAGTATTTGTGTTCATGAACAATGTTCATAAATGCAGTTTCATCAGTTCATATTGTATGTTGTATGTGTTCACTGGGTTAATTGGTGCTCTGAGACATCGTCTGGATAGGTGGATACTTCAGAGTCACCGTGAATGCTCTCCCTTGTTCATCGATCACTCGTGTTTACCAAGTCAGACTTGCTTGCATATTGTTTTTGTTGCAGGTTTTCAACAAAATTACCATCTGATGACTAGCAGATTGCAGCTGATTTGCAAACTATTTGCACAATGACGTGCAGTATTTGTAGAAAGTTGTGCGTGTAAGATGAGGGTGTTCCACCATTCTCTCGCATCATTATATTCAAGTTTTTGTCTTCAAATGTAATTTCCTGGTATGATGGTAAAATTCTTATGATCCAACTTTCTGGGGGATGTTTTTGTTGTTAGTTTTTTTTTTTTTGCGCTAGAAAGTTAATGAGACTGTTGTTTGTGTGTGGTCATCTAATTTGTTCCCCTGTCTAATTGGCCAATGACCTAGGGCAAGGAGGGAAGAGACAGAAGCTTTGTTTTGCCAAATAGACCCATTAGTTCTATAACATGCCTGGTGTATGGCACCGAGACACACAAGACTACTTCTGGGTTTAACATGCCTGGTGTATGGCACCGAGACACACAAGACTACTTCTGGGTGTAACATGCCTGGTGTATGGCACAGAGACACACAAGACTACCTCTGGGTGTAACATGCCTGGTGTATGGCACAGAGACACACAAGACTACCTCTGGGTGTAACATGCCTGGTGTATGGCACAGAGACACACAAGAATACCTCTGGGTGTAACATGCCTGGTGTATGGCACAGAGACACACAAGACTACCTCTGGGTTTAACATGCCTGGTGTATGGAACAGAGACACACAAGACTACCTCTGGGTGTAACATGCCTGGTGTATGTCACAGAGACACACAAGACTACCTCTGGGTGTAACATGCCTGGTGTATGGCACAGAGACACACAAGACTACCTCTGGGTGTAACATGCCTGGTGTATGGCACAGAGACACACAAGACTACCTCTGGGTTTAACATGCCTGGTGTATGGCACAGAGACACACAAGACTACCTCTGGGTGTAACATGCCTGGTGTATGGCACAGAGACACACAAGACTACCTCTGGGTGTAACATGCCTGGTGTATGGCACAGAGACACACAAGACTACCTCTGGGTGTAACATGCCTGGTGTATGGCACCGAGACACACAAGACTACTTCTGGGTGTAACATGCCTGGTGTATGGCACAGAGACACACAAGACTACCTCTGGGTGTAACATGCCTGGTGTATGGCACAGAGACACACAAGACTACCTCTGGGTGTAACATGCCTGGTGTATGGCACAGAGACACACAAGACTACCTCTGGGTGTAACATGCCTGGTGTATGGCACAGAGACACACAAGACTACCTCTGGGGGTAACATACCTGGTATATGGCACAGAGACACACAAGACTACCTCTGGGTGTAACATACCTGGTATATGGCACAGAGACACACAAGACTACCTCTGGGTGTAACATGCCTGGTGTATGGCACAGAGACACACAAGACTACCTCTGGGTGTAACATGCCTGGTGTATGGCACAGAGACACACAATACTACCTCTGGGTGTAACATGCCTGGTGTATGGCACAGAGACACACAAGACTACCTCTGGGTGTAACATGCCTGGTGTATGGCACAGAGACACACAAGACTACCTCTGGGTTTAACATGCCTGGTGTATGGCACAGAGACACACAAGACTACCTCTGGGTGTAACATGCCTGGTGTATGGCACAGAGACACACAATACTACCTCTGGGTTTAACATGCCTGGTGTATGGCACAGAGACACACAAGACTACCTCTGGGTGTAACATGCCTGGTGTATGGCACAGAGACACACAAGACTACCTCTGGGTGTAACATGCCTGGTGTATGGCACAGAGACACACAAGACTACCTCTGGGTTTAACATGCCTGGTGTATGGCACAGAGACACACAATACTACCTCTGGGTTTAACATGCCTGGTGTATGGCACAGAGACACACAAGTCTACCTCTGGGTTTAACATGCCTGGTGTATGGCACAGAGACACACAAGACTACCTCTGGGTATAACATGCCTGGTGTATGGCACAGAGACACACAAGACTACCTCTGGGTTACCTTTATGTTACCAGCCAGTTCATCTCTATTTTAGCCAAGGAAACACTGAAAAGGATTTCAGAAATGTTGACTAAGTGCCTGGCCAAGATTTGAACCAGGATTATCTTTATCCGTTAGGTCACAAGCTTTAACCACTTGACCACTGCGCCACCCAGGGGGAGTTTGTCCAAACATGCAATATCACTGTTTACTTGCTTATCAATAAACATGTTATCAGAATATTATCAGAATATTATAGAAACAAGGTTGTAAGTAGACTTTCCAACTCATAAATAACAGGCTTTTTAGTCTCATTTCAATAATTTGTGAGAGCATAAATTGAGCACTGCCGACATTATTAGGATAATAACCGGAAAATAAATCAATCATAATTGATCATTATGCAATAATTGATCCACATTTCGAAGATTTTATTTCGAAACTATGGATGATTTTTTCAGCGTTAGCTGTCTAGCTTGGATTTTGACCCACTTTAAAAACCAATGAAATGCTTGTAAATATCTCCGCAAGATATAGATTTTAAATTGTGATTGGTGAACATATAGTAAAGTTAACACCAAAAGTTAGATGCTGATTTGTATGTTTTTGTATTCGTAGTGTGTTGAAAAGTATAGTGGTCTAGAGAGTGACAAATGTCCGCTAGCTTTTCCCAAGCTATGTATCTCTGTTTATGCGCATGCCTCACCATGACCTTGGTGACTCATCAAAAACAGCCATGCGAACACCTTCGGTTGTTATCGGCTACCGCTTACACATGTTGACATAAGCAGGGTTTTGGCTTACATTAGCAGAGCACAACAATGCGGAGTAATACGTAAACATAGATTGTTTAATAACGTTTTACTATTACATTATTTATCTTGCTTCTTCTTTCTTTAAATACAATATAAGGACACAAATGACAATAGCATGTAGTGTACATTTTTACAAAACAGTACGCATATAATGTGATACTTGCCTGTAATTTGAGAACTATTTCGTTTGCGTCATAACTTATTCATATCGGTTGTAAGGTTGGAATTGCGTCGAAAGAAAGCAGTGGCTAGAGAACCGGTTCGCTAGCAAACCGTACGTGCATTGGCTAGGGAACCATCATTTTATTTTTATGCATTAGGCATCCGAAAATCCCGTTACACAGGAAACATATCATATTTGTGCTGGACATTTCTCTGTCACGATGGTTGGATGTCTCTCACAAAGTTTGTCTGCTTCGATATATTTGTGAGTGGCTGATTTACATCTTCGAGTCTAAAACCACTTGACATATTTCGCAAATGTACTGAAAAAATATACATGTAACAATCGCAATGTGTCATTTAAACTCAACGCTGTATATCTTTTTAGCTCACCTGCCACAAAGTGGCAAGGTGAGCTTTTGTGATTGTTTTTTGTTCGTCGTCCGTCCGTCTGTCCGTCCATTTGTTAGACATTTCACCGTTAACACTCTAGCACTTTTAACTTTTTAATCTTCATCAAACTTGGTCAGTAGTTGTAACTCAATGACATATAGGTCAAGTTCGAAGTTGGGTCATGTGGGGTCAAAAACTAGGTCAAAAGGTCAAATGATAGCAAAACCTTGTTAACACTCTGGAGGTTACATTTTTGCTTTGGTCTTCACCAAACTTGGTCAGTAGTTGTATCTCAATGAAATCTAGGTCAAGTTTGAAGTTGGGTCATGTGGGTTCAAAAACTAGGTCAAAAGATCAAATAATAGGATAACCTTGTTAACACTCTGGTGGCCACATTTTTGCTTTAATCTTCATGAAGTTTGGTCAAAATGTTTATCATCGTGATCTTAAGGTCAAGTTCAAAGTTGGTTCATGTGGGGTCAAAAACTAGGTCAAAAGGTCAAATAATAGGAAACCGTGTTAACGCTCTGGAGGCCACATTTTTGCTTCAATCTTCCAAGAAATTTGATCAAAATGTGTATCTTGATGACCTCAAGGTCAAGTTTGAAGTGGGGTCAAAAACTAGGTCAATAGGTCAAATAATAGATAAACCTTATTTACACTCTTGAGGCCATATTTTTGCTTTAATCTTCATCAACTTTGGTCAAAATGTTTATCTTGATGACCTTAAGTTCACTTTTGAAGTTGGATTGTTGGTAAAAAAATAGGTCAATATGTCAAATAATAGCAAAACCTTTTTAACACTCTGGAGGCCTCAGTTTTGCTTTAACCTTCATCCAGTTTAGTAAAAATGTTTATCTTGATGACTATAAGGTCAAGTTCAAAGTTTGGCCATGTTTAGCAGGTGAGTGCCCCAGGATCTATGATCCTCTTGTTTAAAGATATTTCTTGTTTATGATTTTCTAGATCTTAAAAGTAACTCTGATGGAAGGATTTTTCAAAAAGTGTACATTAAGGCCCCGATTTTTATGCTCCCTGCAGAAGTTGCCGAAGTGTCCGTACGTCAGTCGCACTTTCTTGTCCGCGCTATTTCTAAAGAACCACTGCTCAGATTTTAATTAAACTTCATGGATAGCTTCACTACCAAATGGAGATGCGCGTATCGTCGGCACCTTCCGGTTCGTTGATGATTCACACAGTTATGCCCCTTGGAAGATTTGCACTATAACTATATACTAAATTCTTGTCCGCACTATTTCTCAAGAACCACTCCTCAGATTTTAATAAAACTTCATGGATAGCTTCACTACCAAGTGGGGATGCGCATATCGTCCGCACGTTCCAGTTCGTTAATTATTCACACAGTTATGGCCCTTAGAAGATTTGCACTATAACTATATACTAAATTCATGTCTGGGTCATTGCTCAAACAGTGTTAGAAAATTTCATATGTGAATGAGGGGATGTGCAGTGCTCAAGACCCATAACTCTTTTATGCATATTTTTCGAGTTATTCCCCTTAGTAATTTCTTGTCCGGGCCATAACTCAAACAGTATTAGAGATATCAATTTGAAACTTTATACCTGAATAGATCTCATTGAGAGGGTGTGCAGTGCCCGGGTGTGCAGTGCCAAAGAACCATAACTCTCTTTTACATATTTTTTTAGCATTTTTTCTGTGACAAACACAAAACGGGGAGCATCACCCGTCTCTGATGGCTCTTGTTTTAATTATTTGTTACTCAGACTTTTGTCCGCAGGAGATCGTAAAAAATCAAATAAAAACTCCCAAAATATGCCTTCCACGCTGTTGGTGATTGTCTAGTCAATGACAATCTGGTAGCAATCATGCAACAACAGACTCATAGTTGGTTTTCAAGAAAACATTCAATTCATCTTAAGACTAAAACATGTACTGTATTGAAGCAGCACTCATAATACCAGCTTTATCATTAACAAAATAATGAAATGTTAAAACAAGACAGGTACATTATAATGTAACCATCAAAACATTTTATATTTTCAAGTTTTTCCATAAAAGTTTTTGAAAATGAAAAAATTGGGCAGGAGGGTCTGAGTAATGAAAAATCAAAGAACTCTGGCCTAATGATGGTTTTAATGCAGAGCAGAGGAGCACCGCCCTAGTGGAGCCCATGTTCACGTAAAAAATTGTGGTCATGCATTCTGGGCTGCATATCAGGAGCTGAGTCTTGACATACGACTAGATGAACCGATCATGATGCTTACAACGTACCATAGTTCCATATGAGAACCCTGAGCTGCATGGCACAATATTTCCTATCACAAAACATCTTAGTTTTTTTGAATCTGGTAAGATGGATAGATATGTCTGTATGTAATGTTTTGTTGAATGAAAAATGTAGAGATCATGTGCACCAAGCTAGCAGACTTTCAGAAACTGATCAATCACATATTTTGCTAGGGAAACTCGGCAGAAGTGTCTAACACCTTTGTATATTTCGTATATCTAAATCAGTTTTTACAGTTGTCAGATTTTCAGGCTTTGTCAGTCTCAATTCTGACTTATGTTTAAACTTTCCAAACGTATATGGGATAAGAAACCATATTACTTTGATTAAAGGCATAGGTTAATTAGTTAAAGGCCTAGATTAATTATTAAAGGCGTAGTTCAATTCATTGAAGACATAGGTAAATTAACTAAGGTCTATGTTGTTTTAATGAAAGGGTAGGTTAACTTAAATTAAAGGCCTATGTGAGTTGATTGAAGTTATTTAATTAAAAGACCTAGATGAGAGGGATGAAATGGGTTAGACCATTTCTTGTCCAGGGGAGGATTTTGGGACAGTGGAGGGGGGAGGATGATGATATGTAAATCTAGGAATTTATTATCAGAATATCTGGCCTGTTAGCTTTTTATTGCATTAAGCTGAGAATGTTCCGTTATATTTCAGGTCATTAAGTGTCATATTCACCATTCGTAACTATAGTATTAAAATTGCTGTGAAATTCTTGTTAATTGATCAACAACACTTAATATTATATTACTCCCATATACATGATTCACTGGTGTATAATAAACACAAGGGAAATGAATCTGTGCAGTGTGCAGAATATGGTCCCCCTGGGGCCGATGGATGATATAATATCAATCATTGATGTTAGCATGATGAGCTAGTGTTCACACTATAATAGCTGCATACACCATTTCAATCATCATCCCATACACGTTTCTATTTCATCCCGTTATTGACTCTCAAGCTTTTTTACTGTCTCATTGATCCAGAAACACTCTAGATTTGTTTGTATGCAGCCTTTCTATATACTGCAGACTTTAAATGTCTCTATACCTGACTGTCATCTGAGGTTCTGTGTGGACAGTGCTAGGTGTCTTCTGAGCGAGTAGTGTTCATTTTCTCCGTGTCCTCTGGGGTGTTAGTTTATTCTGTGTCCTTTTACTTCTCAACTCAGTGGTTGCTAGATCGATCTCAGACTCCTTAGGTAACTGGTTGCTAGCTCAGTATGCTCTCATAGGATGCAATGTCTGCTCAATCGAATTCAATCAAATCCTAATAATAATTACAATCTAGTAGATTATATGGAAAAAGTGGATTATCAGGAGGATACAGTTTATTCAATACTGAGTGTTAATTATGCATGAAATAAGGCGATGTTAGCTTTAATAATTCAATAATTGCGGAGGCTGATTTAATGGTATTTAACCGTTGGGTAGTTTTTGAATATTGCAAAATCTGTAAATTATTGTGACATTTATTAGACCGACATTACAAAGAGGAATTACGTTAAAACTATTTTGCCTTTAATCAGATTTATTTGAGAATATTTTTTTGCAGCATCCTAAAGTATAATTTTTTGCTCATTTTCTGAGGAAAGTGGTGTGTGCATAGTGAGTGATAGGTAGGAAAATAAAACATATTAAATGCCAACCTTTTTTGATACACTACATATTGTTGCTAATGTTCGATCACTGTAATATAAGTCGGCTGCTGTAATTTTTTTTCAAATTGTAAATTTTTAGAGTGCATCTTGCTCATGAAATGCTTCTTTCTTTTCTGATATTTTAAATTTTTTAAAATCGTGTATTGAAGAATGAATGCAAAAAATGTTGTTACTCCACATTTTATTAGACCCAATTTACGCCATACTTGCCTCTTAAACTATATAGAAATCAATGTAATTGACCTGATGCCAGATATTTATATTATGTAAATTCAAAAAATAAACGAAACTTACCTTGGTAAAGTTGAAGTTTGTTTGGAATTTTATGTAGTCATCATATTACTGGAGGGATCAAATGAGATGCGCGCCACTACCTGTCGTATAACTTCAGTATTTTAAAGCGGTTGGACTAAACAAATCCAACATATTATGGAGGGTCAAAACTAATGAACCCTATCCAATGAAGGCACTGAGCCTTAAATTGTACCGAAAATCAAAGTACTTGTATATTCATATAATCTTGAAGCTGCATGTAACAGAATGCAGTAATAAATTCAGGGTGGGAATCATAAAAGGGAGGGCATTTGATCCCTCCAGTAATATGATGACTACATAAAATTCCAAACAAACTTCAACTTTACCAAGGTAAGTTTCGTTTATTTTTTGAATTTTATTACGTCATCAATATACTTCCATGCTCAAATGAGACTTCAAAGCTGATTTGTTTAGGACCAACAAATACACAACTGATTGAAAAACAAGTAAATAATACGAGTATATAGATATAACATACCTATGGTATCGATCCAATCATTATTTCAACACAACATCAGCAAATGTTTCTCCCTGAATAGGTTTATCATAAAACCTTGCGAAGGTATTCGAGTTGGACCATCCTGCTGTGTCCAGAATCTTTTCAATGGGATATCCTTCCCGATTCACTTTTGATGAGGAAGCTCCTCTAATACTATGAGGTTTGAAAATGTCACAGTTTATACCTGATGATTTCATCACTTCTCGAAGCCATCGAGAAATTGTTGCTTTTACTACAGTTTTATGAGGTTGAACGTAACTGATAATAAGTTTCGTCACATCACTCCTCAAGGAATAAGTTCGAGTTAAATACTCTTTCAAAACAAATATAACACACAATCTCCTATCTGGAGGGTACGCCTTAAGAAAGGCTGTTGAACTATCCTTTCCAGGCTTAGAATGTTTTAATAACCCACTATACAGTAATGTATATCCATCCTTGGATTTTGACATATGTCTTATGTCTAATAAATGAATAGCTTGAGTTCTACAAGCTAAAGTTAAAGAAATCAACATAAATAGTTTGTATGATAACAATTTAAGAGTTAAACTCTTCACTGGTGACAGAGAACGTAAATAATTAAGGACTTGAGAAACATCCCAAGTATACGAATATCGTGGTAATGTCGGTCTACTGTTGTAGACTCCTTTCATATATCTAATCACCAGTGGGTGACTGCCCACAGAAACACCATCTAATACCAAACCAATTGCAGACAATGCACTACGTGCTGTATTTAAGGCACTATAACCTAGATTTTCATTAAATAAACTTGTAAGAAAGTCCAACACATTACCTAAAGATGCTTGAACTGAATCAATTTTGTTCTTCTCACAGAATGAAAACCACCTTCTAACATATGAAGAATATTGTTTCTGCGTACTAGATCTCCAAGATCTAATGATAATGTTGACTGATTCTGAAGAAATACTTTTCTTCTGTAATGACTTCCTGATAGCTTGCAAGCAACGAGAGTCAGCGTTTTTGACAATGGATGAATTTTCTCCGTCCCCGGAATTGTTAGAAGGTTCTTCCGTTTCGGAAGAATTCTTGGATTGTCTATTATCAAATCCATCAGAAGTGGCCACCAAATCTGTGTTGTCCACAATGGACAAATCATGATGCAATTGGTTTGATCTCGTCTGACTTTCTGCAGACATGCTGTCACCAAACTGAAAGATGGAAACAAATAAAACAAACTATTAGACCAACTTATAGAAAAAGCATCAACAAATAATGCTTCTGGGTCTGGTTGCCATGAGACAAATTTCTCAACTTGTTTGTTGAGTCTTGAGGCAAACAGATCTATGTCAGGTACTGACCATAAAGCCGTAACCTGATTGAATATGTCAGGATTAAGCATCCACTCAACATTATCATTGAATTGTCTGGACATTTTGTCCGCAATATTTGATATACCAGGTATGTAAGTTGCAGAAATCCAGATATTCCTATCAATACACCATTTCCACACCTGAATTGCTAGATCATTGCAGGGAATCGACTTTATACCTCCCATGTGATTTATGTATGTAACACAACAAACATTATCAGACTTAATTTGTATATGCACATTTGACATGCTTTGGCAAAATGACTTCAAACCATAAAAGGCTGCTAACAATTCTAGGTGATTGATATGATAATGTAACTCATCCAATGACCAACGGCCACCTATATGCTTTGATTCAAAAACTGCTCCCCACCCACTTAGGGATGCATCAGTAACAATGATATGATCTGGATTTCCATGTCCAATTGTACGTTTTTGTTGAGGTAGATGCTCAATCCACCATGTCAATTCTTCTTTAGATGCATTAGATAAATACATGGTCGCATCAAAATTACCATAATTTTGAGACAATGCCAGTGTCTTTTCCTTTTCTAAAGATCTATAAAAGAGTGGACCATATTCCACAGCAGAAAAACTAGAAACCAACAGGCCTAAAACTTTGGCTAGTTGTCTTACAACCACAATACCTCTATCTCTCAGAGATTTACATTCTTTTATAATAGATATTACTTTTTCATGTGGAAGTGTAACAATCATCAAGTCAGAATCAACCCAAAACCCAAGAAACATCAATTTCTTAGTAGGTATAAACACAGATTTTTCATTATTGATCATGAATCCTACAAATTCAAGCAAATCAACTGTGTCTGAAACATTTATAAGGCACTCTTGATATGAATCACCTGCCAAAAATGAATCATCTATGTAAGAAGAATTGACATGGCCATTTTGCCGTAATGTTGAGTAAACTGGCTTAAGCAGTTTTGTAAACAATCGGGGTGCACAACCTATTCCATTTGGTAAGCATGTATACTGGTATAACTTTCCTTTCCAGTAAAATTTCAACAATTTTTGTTGTTCTATGGCAATTGGCACTGAATAATAAGCGTGCCTAAGATCAACAGAAGCCATATAATCACCTTTCTTAATCAATTTAATAGTGGATTCAAAAGTATCCATCTTAAAATGATGGTACGCAACTGATTTATTCAGTTCTTTTAAATTTAAAATCATTCTGTACTCTCCACTCTTTTTTGGAACAGTGAAAATTGGAGAAATAACTTCACCAACCTCGTGGCTGGTTTCTACGACGACTTTCATGTCTAGAAATTTTGAAATTTCTTTTTCAATAATTTCTTCTTCTAATGAAGAAAAATACCGTTGATGCAAAATTTTATTTTGCAAATATTCAATTTCTGAATCAAATTCAATATGACAATGTTGCACAATGTCTAAAATTATAGGGTCAGAAGTTATATTTCTCCAATTTTCAACATAAGATTTTAATCTACATGCTTGAAAAGTAACGTTACTTACATGTTCATCTACTTCTTTGAGCTGTACACCCCCGAAGGGTTTTTTGATTGAGGAACACCACGGCCTCTGCCACGGGGTTTGGCAATACGTCCCCTGTACACCCCTCTGTGGGCACCCCTGTGACCACGACCTCTAGGGTAATAATTACTTCGGATCTTCGTACCGAGTCTATTGATGTCTTGTATTTCTTTGACATCTTTCCCTACATCATCTCCATACAGCAAGTCGGTAAAACCTCTTGCTTGGGAACACAGATGATGATACTCATTATTGAGTTCCTTCTTGTGCATCGACTTACGTCTATTATTCAGAATTTTATTGGAATGTCCAAGGAGACCAATAGCATCGGTACCCATCTCTAACTCAGCTCGGGACAGTCTATCACTAGCCATGTTAAGAATCTTAACAAACAAAGTGGCTGCTTTAAGAACACCATCCTGTATACTCTGCATTTTAGTATCTGCTGAATGCATTTCTGGTGACAACAAATTCCAGATTACGTTGTTCACACGAGTTTTAGTGAGTCCTTCACAATTTGATGGTCTACCTATGTCCATAACTAAGGATTTGAACTTTTCCTCGGTCAGTCCCTCACGGAATACTGTACTTGTCAAGGATGCTAACTCGTCATCTACTTCCATATCAAGTTTTTCCTGGACATTATATTTGGTCCCAAGACCTTTGAACACAGAAAGACTAGAATTGTTATTCTCGTCCTCGGACGGAGGAACGTCCCTCTCAAGGTCACACGTGTTCTCGTAACCAGATTCGGACTCGTATTCCGGTTCGTAATATTGTTCAAACGAACATAATTTAGTTTCCATAGCCAACATTTTGGTTTCATGTGACTTCTGATTGGCACGAATTTCAGTCAGAATGGACAACATTTCTTTGCTCAATGGGGTGTTGGCGTTACCTGAGCTTTGGCATGGTGTCTCATGCGAAGTGGATTGACGACTAGATTCTGGCAATTTTGCCGACCTCGTCCCCTTCTCAGGTTGCTTCTCATTACTCGGAGAAACCTTTTTTGTGCTTTTAGCTGCATTCGAAGCTTGTACCATGCTTTGCGCCATCTTTCTAGAACGGCGTGTAACGTAAAGTAACTTTACGCGGGTATTTACGACAACAGTCGAAAAAATTTCTACAACGTAGAATTAAATAAATTTAACTGTGGTATTTGACAAATACCTTTAGTTTACCAAAGATATTAAAATAATATCTATAACTGTTATTGTTACAGCGTAACAACGTTCAATCCGTAAACTTTTACGACAGTCTCTCGGTCGTGTATAAAGACCCGACTAAACGTCGAGTTTATCGGTTTAACACAAGACACGTCTTGCTTTATCGACCGATTTAAGCGCACTGAAGTTATACGACAGGTAGTGGCGCGCATCTCATTTGAGCATGGAAGTATATTGATGACGTAATAAAATCGAGAATTGGGTTGACTAATTATAGGATTTAATTTTTGTTGTGGGAAGCGGTGACCTAGAGGTAGGGCCCACGCTTTGGTATCAAGAGGTCCCGTATTTGATTCCCGTCTGCGCCACTGATTAATTTCTCTGAGTAAGAATAACCCACATGCTCCACTTGACCAAGGTGTGAATTGGTACCTGTGTGGTGTCTGTACATGTTTAATATTCCTTGGCACAGCAGATTGATTTGGCTGCACACTCACCTGGAAAAAAATAGTCTTCCCAGGGAGACTTGAACGCAGCTAGGTTCCCTAAGGTAGCCCGATGACCAGCGGAAGTTAAATGTCAAAGGGTGGCTGAATGGCTGAATTGCTGAAAGCAGCCCTCGAAAATTTAAAGCTTAACTTAAAACATCGGAAATATTTCACATATTTACATAATGCAAAGGATTCTGTTAAGAATATTCTGTTAAGAATGTTCGACAAAAAGCTTCCGGCAAACAAATGGGCGGAGTATTCTTTGAGGCCCATATCGAAGATTGCATTATTGCGATTATGTTATAGCCTCGTAAAATTAAGACTTTACTTATCTCAACTCTGGCATCTGGTCATGTTATATGATTTATTCAGTATATATAATATGTTGCTACAGCAACAGGTACAAAATTTAACCTTTTACATAATATTGATTTTATTCCTGACATAACACCAGCAATAAAACTTTATGGTAGACTTATGATGGTTACTTCTTGTGGTGTAACAGCCACAAGTGTACAATGTTTTCTTGTGGCAGCCATGTTTGTTATATCTCTGTCTCAATGTAATTCAATCATCTCCTCTCAGAGGAAATATTTTAGGACAAATTAAGGACAATACCAGGAAGCTGTGAGACTCCTCACGATACCACCTGGTATTTTCTACTTTTCTCCTAATACCACCATGCAATATTCTGTATTGTGTGATGAAATTTTTATCTGCAATTTCTTAAGATCCATTTTTGCTTATAATCAGGATTCGGTTGTAAAAAGTAATGAATTTGTAGTAAGTGGATTATTTGTAATGAATTGCATGTTATTCCTCTTCGTCTCTCCTAAAGGCAACGTTGAAAGACTAGAAAATCCTGCCAATATTTCCTGTAGTAGAAATTCATCGTATTGATTTTAAATGGAGTGGCGAGGTTAGATAACCATCTAGCGTGAATCTGTAACATCATTTCGTTCTAATGTTCAATTTTTTGACCGCAATGAAAATACTATCTAACAGATTACACGCTGTAGTAAAATTGCGGTCTTTTTTCTGGCTGTGAATATTTTCCTAGATTCAATATCGATACTGAAATTTTCCAATTGAATTATCGAGGAAACAGTGCTTTGTATAATATATTGGTGGTTTGTATTGCTACCTAGATGGTACTTACCGTTGATTCTTCTCTATTGATTTAAATATTTCCTAATTGAGTGTGCCTGGCTCACCAATTCCGAATTCTCCTAGTTTCTGGGACTTTCTCTGCAGTGTGACTGAAAATTCTAAAATTTTCTTAAGTTTTCTGCTCACTTAGTGTAACTCGTCTACTGGTATTACATACACCCTGCTGGCTAATATGTGCAGTGATCCTAAAAATGTATGTGACTAGTATTTGTGCGTGCTGAGCTTTAATAGATGTTTGAATATCAAGTCAGTGACAATTGAAATTGAATATAGTTTGACTTAATGTCATTTCACCGGAAGCATTTATAGTGTTACAACATGGGGTCGGATTACCTTCCAGTGTAAACTTGGTGATTTATCTGAAATTTTTGAGTTTTTACGAAAAACCTGAATGAGTACCGACAGTATGGCGGAGGAGCAGTGTGGATGCTTCGACTGGATCTGCCACATGTAAATATACATTTAATATACTTCCTCTTGTTGTTGTTGTTTTTCCTGGGGCCTTAGAGGCCGGTAGAGGATAACCCCGTATGTTTCAAATATATAGTATACAATATATTGTATACATTCATAGTGTATTATTTAGAATATACAGTACAACCTCTGTAGAGAAACACCCTTTGGGAGCTGCAACTATTGGCTGTTGTATAGAGGTTGTTGCTTTACAGAGGTTTAATTTGAAGTAAATATCAGCTTATAGGGAAATTGTGAATGTGTTGTTATAGAGAGGTTGTTGCTCTACAAAGGACCGCTCTGGAGAGGTACTGTATTGATGTTCTTAAAGACAAAAAGTTTGGACATAAAAGTGTGCAATGATATTTTAGCGCCTAGAAGATAACCCAGTTATATAATATATATTCATTAAAGTAAATGCTTTACAAAACATTGATGAAGGCAAAAAGATGAAAAAATTAGTATGTAAAAAGGTGCAATAAAGATTTGAGTAAACCAGGTTCCGTAGTATCCCCTATCGCAGTTTGTTCAAACATTCATTTTATATACCAATTTAAGGTTCCAATTCTATTGATTTTGCTTTTGTCTGTTTTATTTGTTTTTATTGGTATACAAATTATGATATTGATTCTTACTGGTTCCAACAATAACCTTTGTTTATTGATAATTTATTTTAAAATAATCCTTTATTTGATATTTAAACAAAGTAGTAATTATATCAATTAATTGTTATTTAATTGGCCCATTACAATGCTACAATTTTTAGCTTGAATAAGGAAACGATTTCAATGACTTCGTTGTTATAGTATTATCTCCACTGGAGAAGCAAATCAATTTTGACGCTGCCACTGTATGTCTGAATATCTGAGGGATTTCGTCCCTGTATTCATGTTTGTATTGTAAATTTCTCAATCAATTTTGATGCTGCCACTAGATGTTTGAACGTCTGAGGGCTTTCCTCCCTGTATTCTTGTTTGTATTGTAAATTTCTCAATCAATTTTGATGCTGCCACTAGATGTTTGAACGTCTGAGGGCTTTCCTCCCTGTATTCATGTTTGTACTGTAAATTTCTCAATCAATTTTGATGCTGCCACTAGATGTTTGAACGTCTGAGGGCTTTCCTCCCTGTATTCATGTTTGTACTGTAAATTTCTCAATCAATTTTGATGCTGCCACTAGATGTTTGAACGTCTGAGGGCTTTCGTCCCTGTATTCATGTTTGTACTGTAAATTTCTCAATCAATTTTGATGCTGCCACTAGATGTTTGAACGTCTGAGGGCTTTCGTCCCTGTATTCATGTTTGTACTGTAAATTTCTCAATCAATTTTGATGCTGCCACTAGATGTTTGAACGTCTGAGGGCTTTCCTCCCTGTATTCATGTTTGTACTGTAAATTTCTCAATCAATTTTGATGCTGCCACTAGATGTTTGAACGTCTGAGGGCTTTCGTCCCTGTATTCATGTTTGTACTGTAAATTTCTCAATCAATTTTGATGCTGCCACTAGATGTTTGAACGTCTGAGGGCTTTCGTCCCTGTATTCATGTTTGTACTGTAAATTTCTCAATCAATTTTGATGCTGCCACTAGATGTTTGAACGTCTGAGGGCTTTCGTCCCTGTATTCATGTTTGTACTGTAAATTTCTCAATCAATTTTGATGCTGCCACTAGATGTTTGAACGTCTGAGGGCTTTCGTCCCTGTATTCATCTTTGATATGTACATTTTCTCAAAAATATTTCATTGAAACTTTTCATGCTCGTAATTCATGTCTCCCATGCCTGTGAGGGGCTCTCAAATCACTCAACCGAAGGGGTCAGTATTAGTTTGTTGGCTTATTAATTATTTTGCTTGTCCTTTACGGTGGCTGTGTACTGTTTTTAATGCTCCAATTTCTTCTTGGATTGGTGTGCTTGCGTATTTATGCAGCTTTTTATTGCATTTTTTCAGCACAAATATTATTTCAAAAGTCTCAGATGGCTATAATCTCTGAGGTTGTATTTTCAGGAATAATTCATGACATAAAAAGTGAGAGCATTTTGAAGGAATCTTGGATAATGTGACTTATCTTTGACATTTATAGGATCAATTCCCATATACTATCACAAATGTAGCAATTTTATCTTCAGCTAACTAGGATGAAGACTCTTAGAACTTTTCTGGAAATATAATTATTATGTCCTCCATCTTTGTTGAATTCTTGCCATAGGACAATAAGGTTCTAAGTTGAAATGGAATAATAAATTAATTTTAAAAACTTAGAATAAGATTTATATGGATACATTTATCAGTGGAATTTTCTCGATACCCTAAGCTCTTTCCAATAGCCTCCTTGTTTCTATATCATGTTGGCTAGGTGTCTATCGCACTCAGATTCACATGACCCTTCCTGTTGGATATAATATACCAGTGTCCCATTGTGATTTATACCTTAGGTCATTGATTTGTACGCCAATTTTGTTGACAGTGTAATAAAATCAATAATTTACAATCATCCTTGATTTCTATAATGATATAAAGTCATTAATTTCCCATCATGCATTGAGAGGCAGGTATATGCAGCTAGCTGCCCTGTAAGTTCATGCCCTATTTTGTATGATACTCTACTGTCCTTTTAAATTATTCAAGGGTCAGGCTGTGCTCACTCTTGTTTAACTGACATAATATTGACCTAATTTAATGAGCTTCGGGACTCCAAGGAATTGTCTCCTTGCTAATTTCTTCGACAATACTGAACGCTCTCCGAATCCAATCAATTACTAATTTGTTTGTAATTGCACAAGTCAAACAATTGACTCTTCCCGACTAAGCTTCTGGGTGTCACAAAATGCTTCAGAATGATATTTCTCTCTAGTAAGTTTCATTTCCTTAATTTACTGTAAAAATGATTTGTCAAGAGACAAAGCACTTTTGTCATAGAAAAGTGAACATACATGTATTTGAGTAATGTGCAATGTTAAAAGGTTCCTGGAAATAGTGCTCCGTCCCTTCTATATCCCCTTGCATACTTTGGTAACATTCGGAAAAATGTGGCTCAGATCCATTAAGTCTAAGTGACCCCAAGTTGATGTTGTTCAATAAAATGGTGTTTTTGTTATTTCAAAGCACAGTATAAATAGCAAGATATTTTAACTGTTTTAAATTTGAACTCCAAAAAAGTGGACTGTGATATAACGACACTATAACCGATAACAGTTACAAAACTTCATTTACTTGGTTGATTTATAAACTTCTGCCTGCTGACAATCTTTTACTTGTACATAGTTGTATTTTCATAAAAATGTAAGTACATGTATATACTTTCTGCGAAGATCTAGGTAAAAATCCCATATAAGGAGAAAATCATCATCAGTGCTTCTCATCCTCAATACAATTTAAAGAGCACCATTTGCAAAGTCTCAATTCCCTATCCATATTAGGTCAAATGGCTTTATAACTCATATATCACCGAAAAATTGTTGAAAAATGTCATATTAGCTCACGAAGAAAGTAAACACCATTACATTTGCCTGCTCCGATAGACTCTTAGTTTTCATTCATTGTTTAGTGACATTTCAAGGTGAATGAGACCTCATTCATTAGTACCGAGCTCTTTCATTGACAATCGTGATTGATTGAATCAAACTCTGGTCATGTTCATGTCGAGTATTTACTACAAAAACTATCGTCAAATTGCTCAACCACTCCTATAGATTGGTGTAAACGAACAGCAAACTCGGGGGAGATTTTGCTACAATTCCGTAAAATTCACTGTAATTCTGTCTCACTTGTTTCTGTTTATTTCATGCTTCGAATGACAAATCTCCTGTAATTCTCTGGAGGTAGCATGTGCCTGTATTTATGATATTTTCCGTGGTTTTAATTTAAACAAATATTCAAATTTGAAGGTTTTTGCAAGCATTTATCTGGATGATAAATTCAGAATAATGTGTGTTCAATAATTGCTGAAATGCAATAAGTTGTCTACATTCGTTATCACAGTTTTTTTGTCATCAAGAGTTTTTCTCTCTGGTGAAGTCTTATATAAACCAATAGAGCAGTGACTGTTATATTGATATTGTATTATAAGACAGGGAAATACTAATTGCTTCCTATTGTTACAATTGTACAAAAGATTGAAGATGAAGCTAGACAGAATTTGAATAGGATCCTGAGGAAACTTGCATGTCTTGGTAATTTTTTTTTCTTTTAAAGTAATGGCAACTATATTCCAAAGAAAATCTCTTCCTGGTAGCCCAGTCAGTAAGCATAGTTAATGTTATTGCTTGGCTTGACCTGTCTGGTTTGATAGGTTGCAGTTTTAAGCTAATATTGTAGGAGGCATATATGAATGTCCTGTTCGTCTGTTCGTCCGTTACATTGAAAACTTTCATGTCCCTCAAGGCATTGCTTTCAAACTTGGCATACCTGTTTACCATCATAAACACCATACATTGTCAAAACCATGTAACACTATCAAACATTTTAACAGAATTATGGCCCTGGATGGACTTAACAACGCATAAGCGTTCACTCAAGGCAGTCTTGTTTTGTGTTGCGAGAAGAACCAGTTTTTACTGGTTGACCTCTAGTTAGGTCAACTGATCCCCAAGTTCGACTTTGAAACATTGTTTCTCCTACATATTCCATGCATCCATATGTAACACCCTTCAAAGTGCTCTAGGGGAACTTTAAGTTAGCTGCTCATTGGTATGTAACACCCTTCAAAGTGCTCTAGGGGAACTTTAAGTTAGCTGCTCTAGGGGAACTTTAAGTTAGCTGCTCTAGGGGAACTTTAAGTTAGCTGCTCTAGGGGAACTTTAAGTTAGCTGCTCTAGGGGAACTTTAAGTTAGCTGCTCATTGGTATGTAACACCCTTCAAAGTGCTCTAGTGGAACTTTAAGTTAGCTGCTCTAGGGGAACTTTAAGTTAGCTGCTCTAGGGGAACTTTAAGTTAGCTGCTCTAGGGGAACTTTAAGTTAGCTGCTCTAGGGGAACTTTAAGTTAGCTGCTCTAGGGGAACTTTAAGTTAGCTGCTCATTGGTCTGTAACAAACATCATTCACAATTTGTTTGTACTTTGATTTAGAATGAATTGCTTGAGCTTGGTTACAGTCCAGTCAGGGTAAAAATACAGTAATGCAGTGGCCATGTGTAAAACCAATTATAAAGGCATTAACAGACAGCCATAACAAACTATATTTGCACTACCTATTCAGACAATGGTTGTAATCTTCTGTGTACACATAAACGGCTACGTTACTGTCACCAGAAGCTAACTGGATTATACCCCTATGTGAACTGTGAGGAAATCCTTATGTCTGGGTCAACAATGAAATCCATACAATCTTCTATCAACAATCGTTCAGACACCGGATGCTAAAGGTTGTCTTGTTTGATGGTAAAATCTATATCTCCTGTATTGATAATCCCTGGCCGGGGTAGTGAGGCCATTGAATGCTTGAACATTGTATAATGATTGTCCCTGACCGGGGTAGTGAGGCCATTGAATGCTTGAACATTGTATAATGATTGTCCCTGACCGGGGTAGTGAGGCCATTGAATGCTTGAACATTGTGTATTGATAATCCCTGGCCGGGGTAGTGAGGCCATTGAATGCTTGAACATTGTGTAATGATAATCCCTGGCCAGGCAGTGAGGTCATTGAATGCTTGAACATTGTGTAATGATAATCCCTGACTGGGGTAGTGAGGCCATTGAATGCTTGAACATTGTGTAATGATAATCCCTGACCGGGGTAGTGAGGCCATTGAATGCTTGAACATTGTGTAATGATAATCCCTGGCCAGGCAGTGAGGTCATTGAATGCTTGAACATTGTGTAATGATAATCCCTGACCGGGGTAGTGAGGCCATTGAATGCTTGAACATTGTGTAATGATTGTCCCTGGCCAGGCAGTGAGGCCATTGAATGGTTGAACATTGTGTAATGATTGTCCCTGGTCAGGCAGTGAGGTCATTGAATGCTTGAACATTGTATAATGATAATCCCTGACTGGGGTAGTGAGGCCATTGAATGCTTGAACATTGTGTATTGATAATCCCTGACTGGGGTAGTGAGGCCATTGAATGCTTGAACATTGTGTAATGATTGTCCCTGGCCAGGCAGTGAGGCCATTGAATGCTTGAACATTGTGTAATGATTGTCCCTGGCCTGAGGCAGTGAGGCCATTGAATGCTTGAACATTGTGTAATGATTGTCCCTGGCCAGGCAGTGAGGTCATTGAATGCTTGAACATTGTATAATGATTGTCCCTGGCCAGGCAGTGAGACCATTGAATGCTTGAACATTGTGTAATGATAATCCCTGACCGGGGTAGTGAGGCCATTGAATGCTTGAACATTGTGTAATGATAATCCCTGACCGGGGTAGTGAGGCCATTGAATGCTTGAACATTGTGTAATGATAATCCCTGACCGAGGTAGTGAGGCCATTGAATGCTTGAACATTGTGTTATGATAATCCCTGGCCAGGCAGTGAGACCATTGAATGCTTGAACATTGTATAATGATTGTCCCTGGCCAGGCAGTGAGACCATTGAATGCTTGAACATTGTATAATGATTGTCCCTGGCCAGGCAGTGAGGTCATTGAATGCTTGAACATTGTGTAATGATTGTCCCTGGCCAGGCAGTGAGGTCATTGAATGCTTGAACATTGTGTAATGATAATCCCTGACCGGGGTAGTGAGGCCATTGAATGCTTGAACATTGTGTAATGATAATCCCTGGCCAGGCAGTGAGACCATTGAATGCTTGAACATTGTATAATGATTGTCCCTGGCCAGGCAGTGAGACCATTGAATGCTTGAACATTGTATAATGATTGTCCCTGGCCAGGCAGTGAGGTCATTGAATGCTTGAACATTGTGTAATGATTGTCCCTGGCCAGGCAGTGAGGTCATTGAATGCTTGAACATTGTGTAATGATAATCCCTGGCCAGGCAGTGTGACCATTGAATGCTTGAACGTTATGTAATGATTATTCCGGGCCAGGCAGTGTGACCATTGAATTCTTGAACATTGTGTAATGATAATCCCTGGCCAGGCAGTGTGACCATTGAATACTTGAACATTGTATAATGATTATCCTTGGCCAGCCAGTGAGACCATTAAATGCTTGAACATTGTGTAATGATATCCCTGGCCAGCCAGTGAGACCATTAAATGCTTGAACATTGTGTAATGATATCCCTGGGCAGGCAGTGACACCATTGAATGATTGAACAGTGTGTAATGATATCCCTGGCTGGGCAGTGACACCATTGAATGCTTGAACATTGTATAATGATTGTCCCTGGCCAGGCAGTGAGACCATTGAATGCTTGAACATTGTATAATGATTGTCCCTGGCCAGGCAGTGAGGTCATTGAATGCTTGAACATTGTGTAATGATTGTCCCTGGCCAGGCAGTGAGGTCATTGAATGCTTGAACATTGTGTAATGATAATCCCTGGCCAGGCAGTGAGACCATTGAATGCTTGAACATTGTATAATGATTGTCCCTGGCCAGGCAGTGAGACCATTGAATGCTTGAACATTGTATAATGATTGTCCCTGGCCAGGCAGTGAGGTCATTGAATGCTTGAACATTGTGTAATGATTGTCCCTGGCCAGGCAGTGAGGTCATTGAATGCTTGAACATTGTGTAATGATAATCCCTGGCCAGGCAGTGTGACCATTGAATGCTTGAACGTTATGTAATGATTATTCCGGGCCAGGCAGTGTGACCATTGAATTCTTGAACATTGTGTAATGATAATCCCTGGCCAGGCAGTGTGACCATTGAATACTTGAACATTGTATAATGATTATCCTTGGCCAGCCAGTGAGACCATTAAATGCTTGAACATTGTGTAATGATATCCCTGGCCAGCCAGTGAGACCATTAAATGCTTGAACATTGTGTAATGATATCCCTGGGCAGGCAGTGACACCATTGAATGATTGAACAGTGTGTAATGATATCCCTGGCTGGGCAGTGACACCATTGAATGATTGAACAGTGTGTAATGATAATCCCTGGCCAGACGGTGAGGCCATTGGATGACTGAACAGTGTCACAATCGTCGCAATGCTTAAGTACATGACTTGCATTGCATTGTAACTGATAGTGGGTTTAGCTCTCTATGTTTGCTTATCTACTTCTTCTTTGTGTACATGGTCTATACTGTCGCCCTGGCCACAGAGATAAAGGAAGCAATCTTTTTGAGGTCATCCTTTTTGCCATAGTTGTTGAGTCTGGGCAAATTTTTCTTCTATGATTAGAAGGCTTGTCGTCTAATATGGCGACCGGGGTTCAAATACTGATGGAGGCATTCTTATGCCTGCCATATTTCAGCAGAAAGCTGACTATCAAATAAAGGCTATGCTCGATATTTTGGAACTTTCATGTTGTGGCATAGCTAAAATAGGTTCTCTATGTTCTCATCAGGCAATGAAAACTGACCAGACATTTTTAGTCCCCTACCGGTTTTTGACCGGAGGGGACTATAGGTTTGCCCTCCGTCTGTCTGTCTGTCAGTCAGTCAGTCAGTCAGTCAGTCAGTCAGTCAGTCAGTCAGTCAGTCAGTCAGTCAGTCAGTCAGTCAGTCAGTCAGTCAGTCAGTCAGTCAGTCAGTCCGTCCGTCAAAAAAATCTGGATCCTGCCATAACTCAAACAGTTTCAAAGCTAGGTTTATGAAACTTGATATATGGATAGGGGGCAATAACGGGATTATGCACGTCTAACAATATTTTGATTCTGACAAAAATTGTGGTTGCTATGGCAACATAAACATTAAAAATGGCTTTAAACCGGTAGGGGACTTCTGTATTGCTTGCAATTCTTAATTACTTGTTCTTCAAGTCACTACTCTGGTGCAGTTGTCGTATATTTACTTACATAGTAGTTCTCAGGGTTGCCATTTATACAGTGCAAGGGAAAAAACAAAAAATCTGCAAACTCAATGGATATCAGTGGAATGTTCACTGGAATTCTGGTGGACATTCTCTGAAATTCAGTGGAATTCCACAAAAATTCCGGTGAAAATTCAATGTGTTTTTTTTCGGTGACAATTTTCCTTAGGGGGCCCTTCCTTGACACTGAGCATAGTTAATTCCAGGTAACTGCTGGTTTGCCCGGTCACCGCTGGTGCACTTATTAATGAGACTATGTAGACTCCATGTGACTTCAATACTGTTGACTTAAAAGCCATTGGATTTAAAACAATGTTTTTAGAGGCACAGTCTGGAATCTTCAACCAGGAAGTGCCCCAATTTGTGGACTCGTTATTGGAAAAAGATATTATCATTTTGTGAATTATATAAACTTGAAAATTTCCTTCCTTGTTAAAGACAATATATGAGGCTTTATTACAAAATGCTAACTACGGAATTGATTTTTGAAATTGAGTGTTTTTTTCTGGTATTATTCCAGACACATTATTTAATGTTTTTATAAAAATTTATTGGGGCATTTGAAAAAGAGCAACACAACTGCGTTATTATAATGGAACCTTTCCCTGACAAATTGTGGAGGACTGTGTAC
This sequence comes from Spisula solida, assembly GCA_947247005.1. NCBI lineage: Eukaryota > Metazoa > Mollusca > Bivalvia > Venerida > Mactridae > Spisula > Spisula solida. The sequence continues at coordinate 1,607,257 of OX365946.1, read as the reverse complement.
AGAATACCATATTCACTGCATATTTATCAAACCAGAATTGTAAGCAAAAACGGGATCTGTCATTTACACTAAAAATTGAAAGTTATAATGTTTACTATTTTTGCCTCTGACCTTTTAAGCTTCTCTCATTTTGCTACCCCCACCTAACATTTTATAGATTTGCCCTTCAATTTGTCTGTCGGTCAGTCAGTCCTTAGAAGTTGTGATGTCTGGACCTTTAAAAGTAATTGTGCTACAGTCAGCAAACTTCATTCAAACGTTATTCAACAAGTGTTGTTGCGCACATGCATATTTTTATTCAGATCCGACCACTATTAGAGTTACGGCCCTTAAAATGATGAAATTTTATGAAACTTGGCTGGCGTCGTTCATTACTCTAAAAGAATTTGAAATACAGTCTTCAATTTTGTTGGAATAATTTTGTGATTATGTGTTACAAGTTGCCCACCTAAATATTTTAATTCAGACCTGAACTGTATTAGCAGAGGTGTCACAGTGCTTGAAATGATGAAATTTTGTTTTTGTTTTTCATAACTCTGAATATTAGTCAGCATGTGCATTTGAGTTATGACCCTTAACATGGTCAATAGCAAGTGTGGGCATCCATGTTCTATGGACATATTTCTAGTTTTCAGTATACAGCTGTGTGCAATGCTTGTGAGAATATTGGTAAAGGAAGTGCTCAAAGACATATTCTCTTATTTGAAATTGCTCTCAATAAACAATTCTTCATTTATTTCTAAATATAGTTGACTCCTGGTGTTTACTTTTCTGGAATGTTGAAAATTGTGTCTCAATGAAAGTTCTAATAAAACTTTAGGAGTTCTTTAAGCTCTACATGCATTATAATTCAGTACTGGCAATGTTTTTGTCTTTTTCTTGCAGAATATAAAAAATATATAAAATCATAATGTGCACCGTGAAAGGCCAAAGTGGCCCTCCCCCTTCGAATCTCTTACAAGAAGATCTAATGTCAATGAAGCTATTTCAGGCCTACTATCATTACTATCATCATTATGCAGTGGCAATTTTTGTCATTTCAATGTCATTGTAGGCTACAGTATTATAGTCATTATTGGTCAAGTCTGATGTTTATAGCTGAGAACAACAGTTGGCTTATCAATAATGCAGTCACTTAGGAGATTTTTTATGGCTTTCTGAATACTACTTTTGCACATTAGCTGATTTGGTATGATAATGTTACATTGTCTTTTCACACGTTTTTGTTCCTTTCATCCACTTATACGGCGTTCACGAGGTACTGATGTACTGTATAGCATTCCAGCTCACCAAACAGGGTTATTTAGCTATATATAGCGCTAATTTCTCACTGATGTTATATTGTACAAATTGAACCTAACAGAAGAAAGGAATGCTGCAGCTGAATAATGTTCTCAGGATGAAACTTTCTCTACTTTGAATTAATACAAAAGATAAATAATATTAAGTCAGACAGGGAAGGCAGCACTTAACTTAACCAGCCGAGAACAAAAAACATACAAGCATATTATGCCCATTATTTGCATAATTACAGAATTTTGAACATGATTTAATCTTACATAAATTCTGTAATATTTTCGTGTTATCAGGTTTTTAGCTCACCACTGTACTATTCTATCAAAGCACTTATAAAAATCTTAATGTTTCGCTCGAATTTAAATTCTTTTTCATTCTTTTACAGCTAAGCATCAAAACAAAAAACGGTGATTTTGTTGATATGTTAACGGGATGAAACCATGCGTAAACAAAAAGATTCACACTAGATTACGCTGTTGGCTTGGTTGATAAGTCTTACTAGTACACAAGTTTTTTTCCCCACACAAAGTTGCATTTCATGTATATTATTTGCTTATTTCATAAGTCTTTTAAGTACATAATGTTGGCCACCACAAAGGTCACTGTACTCGCTCTATAGATTCACCATCAACATGCTGCATCTAATGTATTATGATGTTCACTGAGGTGAAATTGCAGCTACCTCAAAGGTGTAATAATTACTTATTTCATAAGTTTTATGATTATAATTACATAAACCATGTTCCCCACCGCAGAGTAAGATCACTGACCTTTCTGTTGCATGTTCCTATAGAGCCGACAACATTCCAGCATCATGGTTGTGTAAGAGATCAATATTTGCCCGTACTACAATCTCGACATTCTGTTAACGTACAATGTCTCTCAGTTGTAAGTAGATTATTCAAATGTTGTGTCACCATTTATTCTGCAATCAATGTACCGTAACATCAGGCATTTTCGGGAGGAATTAATTTTCACTATATTCACGAAATTGAAAAGCTCGGGAAAACTCCTGTTTGTTAACTTAACCAACTGCAGTAAAACACAGAATTCTTTTCTGAATTTGAAAAAAAACACACAAACAATTAACCTCACAAACTATTTCAGTATAACAAAAATTCACAAAACTTTTACCTAGACAATTTCTGATTTAGAGTATCTGCCATGCCTGTTTCCATGCTGTCTAGTTTGTCTAGGAAACATTTTGGCATATTACATATAAGGGGAATGTTGATACAAGCAAATAGGACTATTTCCTTATTGATTTATCTAACTTCTAAAGTTTAAATCTTTTTAAATGGCATCCAAGAATATTTGTGCTTATTCATGGTCTGATCAGAATTGGTTATGTTAACAAGTCAAAACATTCTTACAGTAAAAAACGCACAATGATTAATTAGTTCCTGGTCAAAGTTTTCAACACTAAAGTAAGTTAGCCTTGTTTTTCGTATAGTGATATTTTTACTTGAAACTGTATTGCAATTGTGGCTTGTCTGTCCAGTATCGCACATATTTGTCTTGCAATGCAAATATTGTGTTTCTCTGGACAACAATTGACATTGTATTGTCTGACCTGATTAAACTGAGACTCTAATCAAAATCCGTATATGCCTGGCTGTACTCGGCTGTTTTCGATTTGTATGTTTATTTACTACATGTGCAGTAATCTCGGCATTTATAACAAAATTCAAAAGAAAAATCAAGCATGAATAGTAGCGCAGTGGAAACATTTGCGCCTTTAAAGCCAGTGGTCGCAGGTTCAAAACTTACTGTAACCTTTTGACATTAATATTTTTACTGCAACATTCTTTCCTTGATTCAAGGGGTTGATGTTTAAAACTTTTTCCCGTACGGTCTTGTATTTTTTGGTATTTAATTTCGGTTTTTGTAGTATTTCCAATTGCATATTTCTTGATTTCAAGTACATGAACAATGTTTCAACGACTTGGTCATTATAGATTTAGTGTAAGCCTGAATTGTGTTACGGATATGTGAACATAGGGATGATTATATTTCACAAATAGCATAAAGTATACTTGCATATAAAGAAAAAAGTTAAATAAAAAATATTGAGTTTGCCTCGAACCCGATACAATAAATCTTCGAAATCCCGGCACAATGTCGTAATGTCATAAATCTTCGAATCCCGGCACAATGTCATAATGCCATAAATCTACAAGTTTGCCATAATATTCAAATCCCGGCACAGTGGTGTTCAGTACCCCCATAAACCTGACTGTCACACTTTCATGTCAATGAACAACTGGCACCAATCCTATACAAATTATCTCAAGTGAAAATCTCAATTTAATTTTTAATGATACCGGTTAAGAATAAGACAAATCTGAAGAAGGATCTCTCGAAGTGTTACTGTTACAAACTCTGAACTTTGTTTCTGTAATATGATAAAAACATTTGATATTGGTGTTGAAGTGATATTAATTAAATGACATGTGACAAAAACTTTGAGCAGAGATTTTGCTTAGATTGAGATGCTTCTAGTGATTGGGGTCTGCTTATATATGACACATGTATTCATGGTTCTTTCATGAGCATTGATCTGTGTAATTGTTATTGATTTGTAACTCCTCATTGGATTGATGGAAACTTCGATTTGTTGATTATTGCAGATAGACAAACTTGTATTGATCATGTCATGTAAATTAATTAGAACAATCTGTACTTCAACTTGCCTTAATGTTTTTTTATAGCTCACCTCTCACAAGTGATAGAGAGAGCTTTCTGATCCTTATGTAGTCACTGGAAGTCACAATTTTTGCCTAAATTATTTAGAACAAACTGTAGTTGACTTGCCTTATTGTATTTTTAGCTCACCTGTGACAGAGTGAGCTTTGTTATCATTGAGTAGTCACTGGAAGTCATAATGTTTGCCTTATGGTATGGAACTTGGCCACAATAATTGCTTCAACATAATCTAGGTCAAATTTAATATTTGGTCTTCTGTATTCAAAACCTAGGTCACTAGGTCAAATCATGAAATAAAAGTTATTCGATGAAATAATACTAATAATTGACTGAGTTATGGTCATGCTGAATTTCTTCAATAGAACAATGTGTGAAATAAAGTTTTGGTGTTGGGATGATTGTGTGCTAATGGCACCCGAAGCAGACTTGTGTCAAATTTTCAGGAAATAGGCATTATGCCTCAGTAGGTCCCAGAAAACATCCTGAACTGGCTTCAATGCAAATATTGATAAATAATCTTGAAAGTTTGCCAGAATTAGGAAAATGTTTTCGGCAACCAATCTGCAGTGGAACGCAGGTCTTACTGAGTTGGTCTGCAGGTTTTACTGAAGTATTATTATATGTTATAGTAGGGTATACATATTGAATATGTCCTGGATTCCTTGTCTGTCTATCTGACTAGAGAGATGTCACCAAGTTTGTCATCGCTTAATTCGTCTCCTTAACCATTGGTTGGATTTTAGACACAATCAACCGTTAAATTCTGCTAATAGAAGGTTTGAGCACCGACACAAAATCAACCGTTACATTCTGCTAATAGAAGGTTGAGCACCAGGTTCATTTGTTTGTATTATACATACGCTTGACAGTTGCCTCATGGGAAAAGATCAACCATCGCCATGGCAATATATATACATGCATATATATTCATACTGTCAATTATATCAATGTAGATAACAAGCTCTCAGTTTACATTTCCTTCCATAGTAACCATATAAGGTAAATGATAACATTCTCCTTCCATTGTACCCATATATGGTAAATGATAACATTCTCCTTCCATTGTATCCATATATGGTAAATGATAACATTCTCCTTCCATTGTACCCATATATGGTAAATGATAACATTCTCCTTCCATAGTACCCATATATGGTAAATGATAACATTTTCCTTCCATACTGAACCCATATATGGTAAATGATAACATTTTTAATGTCAAGTCTACCATCCATGATTTCAATGTAATTAACTGGATGGACTTTTAGTGTCTTAAAGTTAATACCATGAAATCACTTAATTTCGTGGATGTTAAAATTTGTAGATTTTGATAAAATGCAATTTCTGTGGGGTTATAAATATATGGAAGGGAATTATTAAAGCCCATGTTCCATATTTTGACAGGGGGAATACTCATTGCGATTAGATTTTGTTGATGAGTGCACAGCCAGGAAAATTTAAACCCCACGAAAGTTGGAAGATCTTACAGTATATAAGATACAGTTCCCTCTTTGGGGATTTATGAATGCAACATCTAAACTGTTGTTCCCCTGACGTTAGCTTTAAAGTCCAAAATGTACTCAGGTAAGAAAGAAATTTAGATGCCAAAATGTTGGATAGACTGTCAAGTTGAAAAATAATTGATGCACTGGTAATCAGAAAAGATGGACATTGTATATAATATTATTATGGCTGTTATATCCTTACAAGTCTGCAACATAAATTACATAGTTTCTATCTTAAAGTCTGTATGATTTTCTGAGGAGTGAAAACTATTTTCTATGTGGTTTTTAGGTGCTTTGAAAAGTTATTAAAGTATTCATGAAAATTGACTTCCTGTCACATGTTGACGACATCACAGATTTTCAAAATGGCTGACAGCAATGACATGTGCTGATGTTTGACAAATTTTAATGGGTGGTTTTATCTTAATATGTGATCTTATAAAAGGTAAGTTGCAGAGTTAAGCATGTCAAGTTTAAAAGTATCTTGTGTGACTTTAAATATCTAATTTTAAAAATAATTGTGTGAAAATTATAGGAAAACAAATTAGCAAGTGGGTGGTATGGAACGCCATAGCTGTCTTTTGTTGACGCTTGTCATGTTAAATTGTTATAATATCATTTGAACATGTCTATACGACATGTTAAATTGTTACAACAACGTCTAAAATTGTCGATAGGGCATGTGAACTTCTCAGTGCAACATTATTATATGTCAAGTCACACTGTTAAACTGTCCAAGTATCTTGTGAACATGTCTATATGCCATGTTAAATTGTTAAAATAGCTTCTTATCATGTTCATTCGGCATGTGAACTTCTCAACAGAACGTGTAATACTGTTAAACGACAGTGATAAATTGTTAAAAATCATTTGAAGATGTCTATAAGCCATGTTTAATTGTCAAAATAGCTTCTTATCATGTCCAATAACTATGTGAACTTCTCAACAGAACGTGTTATATTGTTAAACAACAGTGGTAAATTGTTAAAATATCATTTGAAGATGTCTATACGACATGTCAAATTGTTAAAATAGGTTCTTATCATGTCCAATAGTCATGTGAACTTCTTTATAGAACGTGTTATATTGTTTAACAATAGTGGTAAATTGTTAAAATATCATTTGAAAATGTCTACATGCCATGCTATAGTGTTAAAACGATATTTTAAAATGTCAACGAGGCATGTGAACTTCTTAACAGACAGTGTTGTTGTTGTTCAAATTTGTATGACGTCATCAATAACGTAAGTTCCTCCCGCGTGCATATTGCACAAAGATGGCGGAAATTGTTCAATATGCACGCGGGATGAACTTACGTTATTGATGACGTCATACAAATTTGAACAACAACAACACTGTCTATTAAGAAGTTAACATGCCTCGTCGACAAGTTAAAATATCGTTTTAACACTATAACATGTCGTATAGACATCTTCAAATGATAGTTTAACAATTTACCACTGTTGTTTAACAATATAACACGTTCTATTAAGAAGTTCACATGCTGAATGGAAATGATAAGAATCTATTTCAACAATTTAACATTGCTTATAGACATCTTCAAATGATATTTTAACAATTTACCACTGTTGTCTAACAATATAACACGTTCTATTAAGAAGTTCACATGGTTATTGGACATGATAAGAAGCTATTTTAACAATTTAACATGTCATATAGACATCTTCAAATGATATTTTAACAATTTACCACTGTTGTCTAACAATATAACACGTTCTATTAAGAAGTTCACATGGTTATTGGACATAATAAGAAGCTATTTTAACAATTTAACATGTCATATAGACATCTTCAAATGATATTTTAACAAATTACCACTGTTGTATGACAGTATAACTCGTTCTGTTGAGAAGTTCACATGGTTATTGGACATGATAAGAAGCTATTTTAACAATTTAACATGTCATATAGACATCTTCAAATGATATTTTAACAATTTACCACTGTTGTCTAACAATATAACACGTTCTATTAAGAAGTTCACATGGTTATTGGACATGATAAGAAGCTATTTTAACAATTTAACATGTCATATAGACATCTTCAAATGATATTTTAACAATTTACCACTGTTGTCTAACAATATAACACGTTCTATTAAGAAGTTCACATGGTTATTGGACATAATAAGAAGCTATTTTAACAATTTAACATGTCATATAGACATCTTCAAATGATATTTTAACAAATTACCACTGTTGTATGACAGTATAACTCGTTCTGTTGAGAAGTTCAAATGGTTTTTGGACATAATAAGAAGCTATTTTAACAATTTAACATGGCATATAGACATGTTCACATGATATTTGGACAGTTTAACAGTGTGACTTGACATACAATAATGTTGCACTGAGAAGTTCACACACCCTACCGACAATTTTAGACATTGTTGTAACAATTAAACATGTCATATAGTCATGTTCAAATGATATTTAAACCATTTACCACTGCCGTTTAACAGTATAATACGATGTGTTGAGAGGTTCGCATGCTCATTCGACATTGTAAGACGTTGTTTTAACAATTCACCAACGCATATAAACATATTCAAATGATAGTTTAACAATTCATCAGTGTAGTTAAAGTCTAACATGATAATACGAAGCTTTGAGAAGTTAACACGTTCTTCTAACATTATCAAGCGTTTTTTCAACAATTTAACATGTAACGTAGACATATACAAATGGTGATTTGACAATTTATCTATGTGGTTTAACAGTATAACACGATGGCTTGAGATATTATTGTATTCTTTTAACAATTTAAGACGTAGTTTTAACAATATAACAGGGCAAGTTGACATATTCAGATGATAGTTTGACAAGTCAACAATATGGTTTGACATATTAACACATTGTACTAAGAAGTTCACATGTCCTACCGACAAGTCAACATGACAAGCGTCAACAAAAGACAGCTATGGCGTTCCATAGGGTGGGGTACGCCTAGCATGTGGTTTTAAAAATTAGTATTCATGAAGTGTTCATGAAGTGATCAAGAAACAATGCGTCTTTTTTTGTATGTTTATTTATTTATATCATATAAGGTTACAGTATATTGTCATAGATAAATGTAATATTTATTAATTGCTGATTTTTGTAAATTGAATAGTTGGTAGTTTTAAACTCTGTTAGTGTAGTCTTTGAAAAGCTATTGAGCATGCATGTAAATATGAAAATGAGATATACCAAATAAAATATACTCAAACTGTTCAAAACAACAATGTGAACAGAAAATCATGTTGCAAAAGGTACAAAAGGTAGCTAAACTATTAATCTGATTGAGGCAAACAATTGTAATGATAAAATAACAATGTTCCATTAGGTTTTATCTGATATTCAGGCACGTACATCATCCTTCAGCTATGTTCCCGATTTGCAACTTTTATGAACATGAATATACATACACAATGATTCTTTTCTTATTTTTAATATCATGAGGCAATCATTGTACCAATAATATATTTACTATTTATACTTAAAACACATGTTGGACTTAGTCTTCATACACACAATAGAGTTTCATTTTATGCATTTTGATACACTTAGTTTATTGCATGGGTTGTTCATGAATACATTTATCTTCTTGAACTGTACATAAAATATGTTTGTCCTTGAAATTTTCATGAAATTTGTAATCATGAACAGTTCATGTCCAAAATATGAAGTCTAAATGAGACAATAGAGATATATAGCAAAAAGTTCATGAACTGTTCATGAACATTTATTTTCATGAACTGTACATAAAATCAGTTTGTCCTTCAAGAGTTCATGATTTATTGAAGAACATCTGTGCATGATTAGTACTTAAAAAATCCATGCCCAGTTCATGAATCAAAATTTCATGGTCACTTCAAGAAAGTCTCATTTAGAGTTCAAGGATTTTTATGAATTTTTCATCATATATGGAAATGAACTATTCATGTATATTTCATGAAAAATTCATGAACTGTAACAGTTCATTTCACAGGGGATGTGCTGCTTTTCTTGTATGATAATTATAACGGTAAAGACTTTAGTTATAGAGAGATGAGCTAAAATTCCTAATAATAAACTCTGTTCCAACTTTGTATTCAAACAAAATATCATGTCATAAACAGAAAAAATTAATATAACAGAAAAAAAATCATAGGTCACAAAAAGTGCATTTTTTAACCAAAGGCGCCATCTGCAATGATGTCCACATCAATGGTTTTCTTGTTAACAGTTTCTGTAACCAAGTTGATGTCGTTTCTGTCTGACATTATCACATTTCAATAATGATCTTTTCATCTCTCTTGTCACATGGTGTAAATATTTATATATGGTCTCATCTTATTTCCTGTCAGTATAAACATCTTCTGTGTAAATTCTTGCCGTTGTGTTTCATTAACTGTTGTTTGATGGAAAGATTTATTTGGACATTCAACCTTCAAAGTTCAATACCTTGTCATGTTTAGTCCGGGGTTTTATGAGTTCACAATTTCCTGGCAAACCACAATGTTCAAATAGAAGACAATCATGTGATACTATAGAATGTGTGGTTTGTCAGTTCAAGCAAATATTAAACTATCTGGTTACTTGTAATTGTCACATGTTCTATCCAGTTACTGGTAGCTGTCATGTTTTGTTGTTTTTCTTCATGAAAAGGCTATCAGGATGATACTGCCATTGCCATATTAGCTCTGCTGGCTATACATTGCTGTCTGTAGAATTCCTACAATATCATTGGTAAGATGCATGTTTTACAATGACATTGACCTTGTTGCTCAGACAGGCATGTTCTACAATGACTTTGGCCTTGTTGTTCAGACAGGCATGTTCTACAATGACATTGGCCTTGTTGTTCAGACAGGCATGTTCTACAATGACATTGACCTTGTTGCTCAGACAGGCATGTTCTACAATGACATTGACCTTGTTGCTCAGACAGGCATGTTCTACAATGACATTTATACTTAATTCTTGCCTGTGCCACAAATCATACAATATTGGAGACATGAATTTGGAAAGTTGAATAGATCTCATTAAGTTGAAGTGCAGTGCCCAAGAACCATAACTCTCTTTTGCATATTTTTGGAGTATTTCTTATGACAAACACCCTACCAGGAACACCACCCGTCTCTGATGGCTCTTGTTTACAGCAAGTAGCGTCATAAGATTGGGGCATCGTCAAAATTGTGTCATCTCATGTGGCGACACTATTTCACTATGTGGGCATAAAATGTGAAAGTGATGTTTAGAGAACAATGATAAAGCCATGTAAAAGCTGTTGCCAGTAATCATCAGTATATTGATCTACTCCTGCTTATGATCTTATTACTTCCATTAAAATTGTGCAGTTTTTCCAAGGTTCAGGACCAATGTCAACAGTGTAGAAATTGCCTCAATTGAAATAATGAAATGGTATTGAATTCAACCTAGTTTCCGGTACGATCAATGGAAACCGTCAATAAGACCAAGACAGGTGTCTACGTGTAATAAAGGTTCAATATATTGAGGACGTTCTAAAACACATTTGTTGAAAATAGATGCTCATGGCATGCAGTTTTGTTTGCATTTTCATCAAAATGGTAATGCTCTGTATGGGAAGTGTTGTTCTTTGTAACAAAGTGACTGAGCTTTTGTTATATTGTGTGAAAGCCACACAAAAGAGGATGTTTTGAAAGTGGCTGAGTAAATATGAAGACACAACTAATGGTCATTGTTACAGTATTTGGTTCTATTGGCTTTTTTTGAATAGTGATAATATGTGGCTGTTTAATTAATGCTTCGAGGCTTGTTAATATATATTCAGATATTGTCAAAGTGGAGCGCAGTGATGTGTCATACTACATGGTATAAGTGTTAGAATTATAAGCATAGGTTTCCGTCATAGGTATTGTTTACTTGTAAAAATAGGAACAGATAAAGTTTTTCATTAAATTTGAGAATTAACATGTTTTAGAATAATGAAATATTGTTGGATATGACTGGATAAAGTTATATGGAGGGCAAAAGATGAACCGAAAGACAACTTTGTTTGACAGAAATTTCTGTGCTATTGAATGATACGTCAATAGACCATTATATTCTGGAAGTATGAAAATGTGGAAATCTGCAATTTTGCAATAGGAAAGTTTCACAAACAAAACTTTATTGATTGTATTGAATATATTCTGTCAAATCTACTCTGCTTCAATTGGGTCATTATATCATTTTGAAAATAATCTGCACACTTTCTGGGGGAAATGTTTGCCACAAACTCTATTGAGCATCCTACTTTTGATTGTTATTTAGGAGACTTGGTGAACAAATTGAGTTGAAACTTGATTTTGATGTAAAATTGTGCGAGTTGAGTTGCATTTGAAGACGTTAGATGGATTTGTGCGGGTGTTTTTATTGGTTAGTTAGACGAAGGTAATGCTGTTTTTTTTGTATATTTGGGTTCATTTTGTTTGGTATATTAACGATATACTTGCTAAGTTATGTCTCTGATGACATTTTTTTGTGCTTGACGTCTGGATGAATGTGACAAAGTTTGTCCTCACTTCTCCTTAACCATAGGTCAGATTTCACTGAAACTTCGCTTGAATGCTTTAACCATAGGTCAGATTTCTCTGAAACTTCGCTTGAATACTTAAATGGAATCAAGCCTAGTTGTGCATATTTTCAGGAATTTTACAGCCCTTTATGGGAGGCATATGTTATTGTGTTAAAAACTTTTCTAGTGGTTTCTTATCATTAAAAAAATTATTTAAAAAAAGATTATGACAACATGTTGGGTCAGAACCTTCATGTGAAATGAAGCAATAAATAGTGTAAATGATATGCTGGTACTATTGTTATCAGACCATTTCATGTTGATAGTGCTTCTTGCATTGTTAGAGCCAGACTGGAGGATAAATATCCTGACACTATTCTAAAGCTTATACTGTGCTTCTTGCAGGTTATAGAGCCAGACTGCTGGATGAATAACCATTATTCTAAAGCTTATTACTATCATTAAGCCGTAGTGAAGACTTCTTGTTATCAACAAGGATGAGGATTTCAAATAACTTATGTTAGCTTCTGGTTTTTAGCCCCTATTTAGGTCATTATCGACTTTTGTTTTACATGTATAATGGATATATCGCTGGCTTAGAATAAGAAGGTCAGATTAGTACAAAATCAATATTTGGAGAGAACATGAATAAACTGTCAGAAAACTACTCTTTACCTATGGAAAAACAAGCTTTTTAAACTTCAGTTTGGTCAACATGACCACTTCCGATTTTCATGAAAATAGGCTTTCAAGAAACGCCTTGAAATGCAGATTTCAAATGGGCATGAGTCTTATAAGGTCGTATGTTACATATAGTACTTACAACCTTCTAATTCTAAGCCAGCGATGTATAGATAAAGTTACAGTGATTTAAGGTAATGTAGTGAATGTTATTGATGAGTACCATTTGCTTATATGAGAGTATCATTATTGCTAACATGCTATACAATAATATTGATGATATAACAACAGCTTGTGAAGACTTCTGTCTTCAATGAGATCTCTGTAGTACAATCAATAGCAATCTGTTCACAAGGAGAAGTCATTCATCGTTAACAAGATTACTTCAATGCTGGCTTGTCGTAAGCTAGTCCAATTGTTTGACGGGTAGCGTAAGCTTGTCCGATTGTTTGACTGGTATAGCGGGATTGTGATGGAGTATAACTCAAACAAATAAAACAGGTCCTCTCACTTTCTATTAGCATAATTATTAACATAATTAATTTATCATTGATGTATTGCCTGTATTATTTGTATAATTGACTGTTTTCATCAGTTAGGGTAGAAATATAGGATCCGTCATGAGTTGTCTTTGGAGATCAACATTTCTTAAACGAGTCTAGAAAACACAGGTTATATATTAAGCGAGCCCTTGGCGAGCTTAATAATTTGTTTTCGTGATGAGTTTAAGAAATGTTGATCTCAAAGACAATGAATGACGTATTCTTTTTATCACATAACCATAGTTACCAAGTCAATAAAACGTCAATAAGAACATATTTAAGCCGGCGACGTTACGTTTTTGCGCCGAAAAACTGATGACGTCACACATTTGTTATCATACGTGTTGGAGAACATTGTTTCGTCATTTGTTCTCACATGGAATATCACAGTTTTTATGTGATAAACCTGTATGTACTAGGGTACTGTTTTATCAAAGCATTTATGCTAGCATAACTCTAAGTTTTCCGTAAAATTGCGTATGGCGTATGACGTTAATTTTTATGTAAATGTATGCAACAACTGGCGATCTATTAGTAAAACACACTTAGCGTAAAAGAAGTATGTTTACATATATTTATGTATCAATGTTAGTACAAGTCAAATAGTTTCCTGCGGGTGACTACCTGCAGCCTTGTAATTTAGTTGTATTGTTTAGGATGTGGTTTTTGCAGTTTGGATGCAATTCGAATTTAATCCGGTGTAAGTTTAAATTAATGTTTCTGTCAAAATAATTCCAATACATGTAAAATCGGACAATACCGATTATCTTCCAATTATTTGGTTGTGTTAAATGTATGTGCCGAACGAATGAACAAATTCAAAAGAATTAGAAAAAAAATTATCATGTATCAATACCATGCTTCTGTTAATCTAGCGATGTGTTCTCTACGGGATGTAGTCCATTGCCCACTATATTTATTACTGACTGGGAATCTTATGCAGCTGCAGACACCTGCTGTTTAGATTCGTGGTCTCGCGTTCAAAGTGAAATTTCAGAATAGTTCTGCTTTTTTTGGTAAATAAACTATTGTAATGCGATAAAGACCGATGTTATCCGCATGAAATAATGGAATTAATCTGGTTCATGACATTCTTACAAAATGCTTCTTTTTTTGGATATTTTTTTTGAAATCGTAAACCATGGAGAACATGTCACGTGCCCCTCCATGGTCATTTTACTTTTGGCAATCCAATATAACCTGCGGCTCAAGGCCGCAGGTTAATTAAACAGTACCAAGGTCACAGTACTGTACAGGCTAACATGAATGACTGGTCAGGCACAACCATAGTTACCAACTTTCACGGATCATTCGTGAAAATTCCGTAATCGAGTGTCAAACCTGCGAGCCCCGGACATTTCATGAAAAACCCGGACTGGCATAAGTCTGCATTTGTAAATTGTTTATCAGGTTAAATCAATCAGAAAACAGCCACTGTCCAGCTGTTTCCAAAGATATAGGGCATGTGTTAAACTTAATTATCCGTGTCAGTAATTGATACCAGATAAGCCCAGCAGGTCAGTTCAACATCAGACAATGACTTGGGAATTTATTAAGTTTGGCTATTTATTGCTACATCTTGTGAAGGAATAAAGTCATCAACTGGTCATGCCAGCATGTTTCTTTACGAGTGTGACATTAGCTGAAGCAATATTGCATGTGTAATCATTAATTTCAGGTAAAACAGATTGCAAATTTCGCGCAAATTGGCACCCATTATTTTAAGGAATGGTTATAATCTGTATACGGACCAAAAATACGTTCATGAGTCTAATAGGATTTACCTCCCTTTGCTTATTGAAAATCTCACGTAGGAAAGTTGAAATATCACGGACAAAAATCATAAATCTCCCTAATAGCTCATGAAATAAGTTGGAAAGCATGGGCACAACTTTCTTGCAAAATTCATGCATAATTGAATTTGCAGACCTGTTATTACGTATGACAAACACTTAACAATTACTCGATGATGATTTGGTGATTTGCAATGGGTCCTTTGACTGAACAAATGTACCTCTAATATTAAAGAGAAGTCCTAATAATGTTTTATTGGTTATTGAACAATAAGAATAGTTGATTGATCATTCAATTGTTTATACACTAAATATAACGTAGGCGTTCCTACAAATGTTTATTGCCAATTAGGAAGTTATAAGTTTGGTCTCTAATCTATGGTTTGTTGCCACTAAGGTAGGCATAAGTACATGAATACAGTTAATTACCAATTAGGAAGTCACAAGATAAATCTGTTTATGCTCTTATTGTATTCCTAATTAGGAAATTTTTATGTCAGACATATTCTGTGCCTTGGTGCTAAATGTTGCCAATTATTTAGGAATGGACAAACTTTGACCGATTTATTTAATATTCTGAGACACATATTTACTGATATTGTCGTTAGTTCATTTGAAATTTACAACTATGGCATGATAATTCCCGTTGGATTATAAGGTGAGTAGAATTGGACCTCTGTCTGACCTAGATGGTGGTGCAGCTTGACACTTGGATGTTGTAAAAGGCACCTACAAGCGGACTGGACATTTTTCCAACTGTAAATTTCCGTTATAAATACAACAAGTGAATAGTGAACAAGACAGCTTTGTTGTTCCTTAAGTGTTTGCAGTAATAGTAATCTTACCCTCCTACAGTTCTGACACCGGCGCTTGTGCTTTGAACTTTCAGATTTTCTTATATGTCTAAACTTTCAATGAAATAAATTATCTTGAGCAGATAATGATTCTATAAATAGATTGTCTTGTGCAAATAATGTATCTATAAATAGATTATCTTGCGCAAATAATGATTCTATGAATAGATAACCTTGCGCAAATAATGATTCTATAAATAGATTATTTGGGGAAAATAATTCTTCTATAAATAGATTATCTGAACTGGACAATCCTCTGAGGAAGTGCCACTGTAACACATGCTCAGGTTTTCGAGAAATTGGTTTCATAAATTATTTACAGTGTGTAACACTGGCTACACCATAGGTGCTACAGTATCTGTTGCTTTCTCAGAAACATATTTGGAACAGTCTATTTTTCTAACAATTCCTGGTCACACTATTCACCTTTCTGATGCAATAATCAATTAAGTGTCAATTAATGGTAAACATGTCTCTCGCCGATCTTGAACATCAATTGCTTTTTCATTAAAAAAATATTATATCTTGTCCCCCCCATCTAATACACTGTGATCATGTTCCCCCCATCTAATACACTGTGATCATGTCCCCCCATCTAATACACTGTGATCATGTTCCCCCCATCTAATACACTGTGATCATGTCCCCCCATCTAATACACTGTGATCATGTTCCCCCCATCTAATACACTGTGATCATGTCCCCCCATCTAATACACTGTGATCATGTTCCCCCCATCTAATACACTGTGATCATGTTCCCCCATCTAATACATTGTGATCATGTTCCCCCCATCTAATACACTGTGATCATGTTCCCCCATCTAATACACTGTGATCATGTTCCCCCATCTAATACACTGTGATCATGTTCCCCCCATCTAATACACTGTGATCATGTTTCCCCCATCTAATACACTGTGATCATGTTCCCCCCCCATCTAATACACTGTGATCATGTTCCCCCCATCTAATACACTGTGATCATGTTCCCCCCATCTAATACATTGTAATCATGTTCCCCCATCTAATACACTGTGATTATGTTCCCCCCATCTAATACATAATAAAAATAATAATAATAAAGACTTTATTTAAAGAGGCAACACAGTTGGGTATGCCCAGTCTTCCCTGTGAGCCTCATATAACATAATATATGTACATTTACAAAAGTTACATGAATGACAAAGTAATATAAATATATACAAGTATATATACACAGCTGAAAGAAAGGAAAAGTAATGAGCAGATAATATAACACATTGAATGATGGCATAAATAGCATAAAACATTATTGATGCGTTACTAATTAATCAATGCATCGCTCCAGTGAGAGAGAAGTGTGCTTGACCACCAGAGAACCACCACTTCAAGTAGTTGCTTTTAAATAAGTTGATATTTGCAGATGTTCTTATATCGTAAGGAAGACAGTTTCATAATATTGCACCAGAGTATGCCAATGATTTTCTGCAAAATTCTAGCCTGGGTTTTGGAACTGCTAGTAGTTTTTGTTCAAATGACCTCAATGGTTTATTTTCATTATAGGTAAATAGTTGCTCCATATAATTTGGGAGAAAGCCGCTCAGAGATTTGTACACTAGAATGGCCTTGTTATAGTTAACTCTGTCTGAAAATTTCATCCAATTTAATTGCATAAATAATTCCTTTGTAGGTGTGTCAAAATCTTTGTCAAGAATAATTCGAGCAGCACGTTTTTGAAATTTGTACATATCATTGGAAAGCTCAGTGGTGCAGTTTCCCCAAATAGAACAACAGTAGTCTAAATGAGGAAGGATATATGCATTGAAAAACATTTTTCTAGTATGCAGATTTAAAAATTGTTTAATTCTCATAAGTAAGTATAATAATGAGTTGCATTTCTTGAGTGTCATTTGTACTTGTGTTTTCCAATTAAGCGTGCGATCAATATGGACTCCCAGAAGTTTTTCTGTTTTTGAAAATTGAATAGTTTTTCCATTGAATGAAATTCTTGAATCTTTTTCGGAACTGCGAGTTGAGGGAGAAATAACCATAGCTTTTGTTTTTTCGGAATTTGCAACCATGGAATTTTTTTTTAACCAGTTTTGTATAGAATCAAGGTCTGATTGAATGTAAGTACAAACTGAGTCTAAATTACTTCCAAATGATGAAATAGTGGTATCATCAGCAAACATATCTGACACAGAATTGGATAGGTGTAACGGCATATCATTTAAATAAATAATGAATAGGAGAGGTCCCAGCACAGAGCCTTGTGGCACACCAGCTGGTATGTGTTTAATACTTGAAGTTTTTCCGGAAACACACACCTGCTGTGAGCGATCTGTTAGATATGACCTGAACCAGGCAATTGCATTTTCACCAATTTTATATAGCTGTAGTTTTTCAAGTAGTAACTTGTGATTAATGAGGTCAAATGCCTTAGTAAGATCGAGAAAAATAGTCCCAACAAGACTTCCTTCATTTATTGCTTTTATACACTGTGATCATGTCCCCCCCATCTAATACACTGTGATCATGTTCCCCCCATCTAATACACTGTGATCATGTTCCCCCCATCTAATACACTGTGATCATGTTCCCCCCATCTAATACACTGTGATCATGTCCCCCCATCTAATACACTGTGATTATGTTCCCCCATCAAATACACTGTGATCATGTTCCCCCCCATCTAATACACTGTGATCATGTTCCCCCCATCTAATACACTGTGATTATGTTCCCCCCATCTAATACACTGTGATCATGTTCCCCCCCCCCATCTAATACACTGTGATCATGTTCCCCCCATCTAATACACTGATCATGTCCCCCCCCATCTAATACACTGTGATCATGTTCCCCCTATCTAATACACTGTGATCATGTTCCCCCCATCTAATACACTGTGATCATGTTCCCCCCATCTAATACTCTGTGATCATGTTCCCCCATCTAATACACTGTGATCATGTTCCCCCCATCTAATACACTGTGATCATGTTCCCCCCATCTAATACACTGTGATCATGTTCCCCCCATCTAATACATTGTGATCATGTTCCCCCATCTAATACACTGTGATTATGTTCCCCCCCATCTAATGCATAATAATAATAATAATAAAGACTTTATTTAAAGAGGCAACACAGTTGGGTATGCCCAGTCTTCCCTGTGAGCCTCATATAACATAATATATGTACATTTACAAAAGTTACATGAATGACAAAGTAATATAAATATATACAAGTATATATACACAGCTGAAAGAAAGGAAAAGTAATGAGCAGATAATATAACACATTGAATGATGGCATAAATAGCATAAAACATTATTGATGGGTTACTAATTAATCAATGCATCGCTCCAGTGAGAGAGAAGTGTGCTTGACCACCAGAGAACCACCACTTCAAGTAGTTGCTTTTAAATAAGTTGATATTTGCAGATGTTCTTATATCGTAAGGAAGACAGTTCCATAATATTGCACCAGAGTATGCCAATGATTTTCTGCAAAATTCTAGCCTGGGTTTTGGAACTGCTAGTAGTTTTTGTTCAAATGACCTCAATGATTTATTTTCATTATAGGTAAATAGTTGCTCCATATAATTTGGGAGAAAGCCGTTCAGAGATTTGTACACTAGAATGGCCTTTTTAGCTCACCTGTCACAAAGTGACAGAGTGAGCTTTTGTGATCACACTATGTCCGTCGTCCGTCCGTCCGTCTGTCCGTCCGTCTGTCCGTCCGTCAACAATTGGGTTGTGTCCTCTCTAGAGGTCACAATTTTGGCCTAATCTTTATTTCTTGCCAAGAGTGAAGTGGAGTGATGAAATTGAGTTTAAATGCATTGTAAATATGTATGTTATGTAGTGAAACTGGAAAATCTGGAATATCTTGGTATTATTACATTGATACCAAAGTGAAAGTAGGATAGGGTAAAACCCGGATTGAATCAGTCCGGACATGTGTAAAAATAGGTAGACCATGTTTGATGGCCAAAATGTTTCTTAGAAGATACATGACCCCCCTTTTTTATTGTATTATTTTGAAGCTTAAAGGTACTTCTTTAAAATGATATATGTCTTCCTGCTGGCCATAGACTAAAAGATGTAAAAATTTTGGGCCTACTATTGTAACTTTACATTGAACTAAAGAGCAAATTTATTTGGTGGTTTCTAACCTGTAGGTGTGTCAAAATCTTTGTCAAGAATAATTCGAGCAGCACGTTTTTGAAATTTGTACATATCATTGGAAAGCTCAGTGGTGCAGTTTCCCCAAATAGAACAACAGTAGTCTAAATGAGGAAGGATATATGCATTGAAAAACATTTTTCTAGTATGTAGATTTAAAAATTGTTTAATTCTCATAAGTAAGTATAATAATGAGTTGCATTTCTTGAGTGTCATTTGTACTTGTGTTTTCCAATTAAGCGTGCGATCAATATGGACTCCCAGAAGTTTTTCTGTTTTTGAAAATTGAATAGTTTTTCCATTGAATGAAATTCTTGAATCTTTTTCGGAACTGCGAGTTGAGGGAGAAATAACCATAGCTTTTGTTTTTTCGGAATTTGCAACCATGGAATTTCTTTTTAACCAGTTTTGTATAGAATCAAGGTCTGATTGAATGTAAGTACAAACTGAGTCTAAATTACTTCCAAATGATGAAATAGTGGTATCATCAGCAAACATATCTGACACAGAATTGGATAGGTGTAACGGCATATCATTTATATAAATAATGAATAGGAGAGGTCCCAGCACAGAGCCTTGTGGCACACCAGCTGGTATGTGTTTAATACTTGAAGTTTTTCCGGAAACACACACCTGCTGTGAGCGATCTGTTAGATATGACCTGAACCAGGCAATTGCATTTTCACCAATTTTATATAGCTGTAGTTTTTCAAGTAGTAACTTGTGATTAATGAGGTCAAATGCCTTAGTCAGATCGAGAAAAATAGTCCCAACAAGACTTCCTTCATTTATTCCTTTTATACACTGTGATCATGTCCCCCCCCCCATCTAATACACTGTGATCATGTTCCCCCCATCTAATACACTGTGATCATGTTCCCCCATCTAATACACTGTGATCATGTTCCCCCATCTAATACACTGTGATCATGTTCCCCCCATCTAATACACTGTGATCATGTTCCCCCCATCTAATACACTGTGATCATGTCCCCCCCATCTAATACACTGTGATTATGTTCCCCCCATCTAATACACTGTGATCATGTACCCCCCCCCCAATCTAATACACTGTGATCATGTTCCCCCCATCTAATATGCAGTGATCATGTTCCCCCCATCTAATACACTGTGATCATGTTCCCCCCATCTAATACACTGTGATCAAAGGCTGTTGTTGTATACTAATTTTGGACTATCACTTATTGTTATAATTTCCCATGGAGGCAATTAAATGTTCCGCTTTGAGCCTTTAATGTCTGCCAAAGTATTTTAAACCTTGAGTTGTAAACATCTTTTCATGGAATATACCACAACTTGTCATTGACCTGCTCATGGCATTGCCTGATCCACAATTTGTCTGTAGTCAGCTCATGGCATGAGATCTGGAACAGTGTGAAAGTGGTTTGTTTAGCTTATGGTAGAGCATATACATGACAACTTGTACAAATATGGCCTCTAGTCTACCTTATCAATTATGTCTCTGATATATGGAGGAGGTATGTTGATTTAGTGCTGGATTTCTGACGCGATGGGTGTCACAAAGTTTGTCTGTACTTGTTCTCTGTAAACCATTGGTCAGATTTCAATGAAACTTCACATGAATACTTGGGAACCAAACTGCTGTGCATATTGTCAATCAGGAATTTTAGATGGGTTGAATTCTAAGTTAGGGACATACGTTTTTGTCAAAAAATCCTTCTCTAAGTTTCTAGATGTGTTATCCATCGTTTGATCCATCTACAGATAAGTCATATATGGTTGACAATCTTTTCTCGCAATCCGTTGCTACGTTTTCTCTATTTTGCTGTCAGGAAATTAAAATGTTGCAATGATTGTTATAATGGACTGATTCCCTTTTCATTGCCTTATCTACCAATGTTATTTGTTTGATTTTCACCGCGCCATTGAGTGTGTGTTGCCTTATTTGATATTTGTATTCTATGACACTGTTGCCTTATCGTCTGCAACTTGTTTGGTTTCCATTTCACTCTGCTGTCTGTTCCTTCACATTGTGGAACAATAAATGGTGATGATGGAAAGCACACTAGACTCAGGTTACTGTTCTTGTACTTTTACAGTAAAATGTTGTCATACAATAAATGCATATACATGTACCGATATAGGTATATATTTAACTTTGGTATTCCAAACACGGACTCGTCTTCTGAAAAGGGCAGGCTTGCTGTCATGTTGGGTATCTATTACAACTGTAAAAATCAACGTGCTTATTTAGTATACCTCTATTCTGAGTTGTCATTGATTTCTTTGCTCACAAAAAGTCATACAAGTTGAATTGTATAGTACCCTAATACCATAAGTCATACAGTGGTTTGGTTTATACGCTGTGATATCTGTATTGAACAGAAACTATTAATGAAACTATCAGCTGATCTCTATAGATCATGTTTCACATGTATAAGAAATACACCGTCTGGGTTCATAAGGAAATGTTTGCAATATGTTACATTGACATTGATTGGTTAAATTTTCAGAAGAGATTGAGTTTTTGCAAGAGGTCTTGAGTTCGATCACAAGCCACAACATACTTACTGAATTTCTTGTAAGTGAAATGCTCTAGAATTTTACATGTGTAACAAGGTTTGGAAAATCAACTCGGTTTTATATATAGCTAGCTTGGTGACTAGAAATGCCCCCAGCTGTATTAACTTCTATTCTATCAACTCTGTTGGCAATGTCTGAAGTTATTTGTATTATCAATTTACATTGTTTCATTTTGTCCAATGACAAAATAGGCATTTCTGATATTAAGGTAACATATTTTTTGCGTGTTGGATATACTATACCGTCTCTATATATATAAACAAAAAATTTTGAAATCTTGTAACGACCAGTTTGATTAGTCTGGTTCATGACATTCTTACAAATTGCATCTTTTTTTGGAATTTTTTTTTTGAAATCGTAAACCATCGAGAACAGGTCACGTGCCCCATCCATGGACTTTTTACTTTGAGCTATCCAATATACCTGCGAGCTCAAGGCTTGCAGGTAATAATATTTGTGTTATTACAACTTTATTGAACCAGAGAATTTGATTCACAGGAAAAACTAGAAGAAATTTTTGTTGGATTTTTTCTATCTTTGGAAAACAAAATTACTTTTTACTTTTTGTGTTGCCATGGCAGCTAAGCAGGTTTGATAAACTGCTTGATTTATTAATGTGTGTAAAACAGTGATATTTTTGTTCTTAATGAAAAAAATTATTTTTAAGGAAGTTTTTCAATGATATTAATGTCTATTGCATGCTGTTTCTTTAGAAAAAAATTCCAATCCATTTCTTGCTATTATCAAAATGATAAAATCAATAAAAAATAGTCATGCAGTTTTAAGTCACATTGTGTAACTACATTTAGTTACAAATACATATTAACTTAATCTAGCATTGCATGGGTGCCTTTTTCTCTACATGTGGAGAAGTTACTGTTTCTTTGTGGAAGAGTAAGTTAATACTCAGCTAGTTAATTAGCTTACAGTCCAGGAATTGATGAATTGGCCACCATATATGACTGAAAAATTATTGAAAAAAAAGGCGTCAATAAATGAATCCAAACAAATGATACTGTATTCAGCCTGCTTATTAAACATTTAATCCTGCATGTTCCTTTTGAATACTCAGTTAAAACGCCTGTTTTATAAGTGGAACCATGGTATTAATTTCCTTGTCCAAATATGTAGCTTAATTGAATGTTCGCTCAGTGAGTCTGGCACAAAGATTGTATTGGGATATGTTTTTAGATAGAATCTTGGTGCCAATTTCTAATAGGGTGTCAAATTATTCAACTATTTCTGGTAAAAGTCCAAAATATTTTGAAGATATTGACGGTCGGTAATTCCCCTGCTTCAACTACTTCCCCCATTTCATCTCTTGTCGACTTATTGTTCGGATAAATTCTGGTATTCCAAAACAGGATGAATATTTTGAGGTTTGTGTATTGTTCTTCTTTAAATAATTTAAAATACTTTTCATGTATAACACTGATGAAGGCTTATAAGTAATAATTAACTAGAAATGTTGGTAAAATGATTAACTTTTCTTTTACAGTTGTTAGTTGAACATACGGTACATACTTTTAATTGTATTCAATTTAAGATCATATTTACTGTATTTGGATTTCAGTTGCCATAAATTTATACATCTATGAAGTAGTTTGATTATTTATTCTAATTAGTTGAAGATTAATTATCAATTTCAAAATATGACTGTCTTTGTATTACTGTATAGTCCTTAGAATTTATACTAACTTATTTCATCGCATTTTAAATTATGATAAAAAATATGATTAAAACATTTGCAGCTATTTATGATAAGTTTAGTATATTGTGAGCAATCGTAATTAATTATCTGCTTATAATATTTACTGCGGATATATTTTCATACATTTCATTGGTCAATTAAGTATGTTAATTTCTATTAATCAGCTAACGTTACAAAACAAATTGCGGAAAAATGGTGTAATATGCATTGAAATTAAACATTACTGAATGTATTTGATTTTTGAAAAAACACGATGTCATCACAAAAGTATATTTACTACATTATAACATAGTTTATTCTGTCTTGCTGTATTACGCAAGAAAACAATATGGCAAGATTTGAAACTCCAGCTCAAGACAACAATGTTACAACCTCGGAAATCATTTATTAAGATGATTTGTGTGTGATATATGATGTTTGTGAAGGCTGGAGACTCCAACTGTGGTTTAGGCGCTGTATTTAGTTTGGAATTTTCGTTATAGTTCAAGAAAACAATAGAAGGACCTTGGAAATCAGTGATAACAATGATTGGGGCGTGATATATGATGTTTGCTCAAGGCAGATTAGTCTGTTCCTTTGCTATGATAGCCTATAAATGCAGGAGGCTTGATTATATTTCTGACATGTATGAAAATTCAATCACGGATTATGTTCGTCTGCCGCTGAGCTGATAAAATAATAGTTCAATCAGAACTTCCACTATTGCCTCGTGCTTTATTCCCATGTGTTCACAATATACAATATCACTTTCATTTTCCAATACTTTATGGTTTCAAATAACTGCAAATGAAAATGTTTGATGACATTATCATTGTTTGTTTGTCGATTATCTTAATACTTTTCAAGCCTTTGGCTGACTATTTAATTATCGCACGTTCAAGCACACTTGTTGTAGTATGCCAATGCCTATAATTGAATGCTGCTGCGATGTTTAAAACGTGTTATATCTTCTGCTTATTGGGTTGTAATGGGGTATACTGAATTCAGCTTGTCTGTGTCCGTCTGCCCATTTGAAGTCCTTTCCTGTGGATGCAACTTCTATAGTTTTTGCAGTATTTCCTTCAAGCTTTTATAAATGTGCAGAACAGAAGGTATTTGTAAAATGATTTTTGCTAGAATTACAGCCTTTTGGCGGCAGAGGGTATATAGTCTGCCGAATAGTGACAGCTCTAGTATTGTAATAGGAAGATCTCAACGATAAGAGCAAACTTGGAAATCTATTGAAGAGTGGTCTAACATTATGCGTTAACATTGAGTTTGGGTAAGGAGCATCACAAGAGCTAAGTTTCCTTGCGTACACATTCTACAATCTCTAGCTTATACCTGGGTTACAAATCCGATCTGATGATCAGACGGCATTCATTGGTCTAATCAGATTGTAGGCCGGAGTAATTTTATGTCCTTCAAATGTACATTGCCAATCAGTCGGCTGACTGTGTCTGCACAATGCCTAGAAATGGGATACATGGACGTCGTCAGGTGTTCGGATGATTTGTGACCAAGGTATAAGCCTATGGCATATTTCTATTGAGTGCTACCTTCACTATCTGATATGTTATTTACTTTATACACTAAAAACTTGAATGAGCTCGGACAATTATAGAAGTGTTGCAGATTCGTACATATTTCATGTGCAAGACTTATCTCTGATTACTGCTGCTACACTAAGTGCAACAAACCATTCATTGTTATGCCACTCTTAATTGACATTACACCAAATGTTTTACTGCAGTATTGAACAATTGTTAATGCTGATTAACTGAGCTGTTATCCTGTCGTTTAATGGCTTTCCATCGATCTATACTTCTGTTGGCTTATCCATTAAAATATAACAATGATTGAACGCAAAAAACTTTTACAGTTTTATAGTTTATATTTTATCGTGCGGTAATTTCCGCTTGGTCTTGTTTGAAGTGTTGTTACATTGTATTGCAATATTCTACATCAGATTGGTATAGAACTAAATGCACTATACTACAATGTGCAATGACAGTTGAAATATGATCCAGTTATGTTTATCATTCTGTGAATCTTCTCATAGAAATGCTGTCAATGATGTTGAAATTGTAATGGATTTTGTAACAGAGATTTTGTTGCTGAATTTCAAATGATCATTAATGGTATTGAATGTGTGTCTCCGTAGCTCAGTGGTTAGCGTGCTTGTCGTGTTATCTGGCGAACCAGGTTCAAATACAGGCGGAGGCACTCATGAGCCTGGCATATTTCAGCAGAAAGCTGACTGGCAAAAAACACTGTGTATATGCCAAATCACTGTACTCATTATTGTGATACTATACAATTCAACGTGTACTCATTATTGTGATTGAAACATCCGGTGATTTTCCATCAATGTACTCATTATTGCAATACTATACAATTCAGCCTGTACTCATTATTGCGATAACCGGAAGTTGACTCGTTTATACACTGTGAAAAAGGCTATGCTTGGAATTCCAAATGATCATAAAAGTTGTTGAATTCCAAACGATCATTTAAGCTAGTTGCAGGACTACAGGTGGTGTGCTCTAAATGTTAATTAAAGGTGTAGATATCAATTACTCCGAATGATCAACCATCTATGACGTTTTTTTAAAATCACCACAAAATGTTTTTAAGAGTCAGTTCAATGACCATACTAAATGATTCCAAGATAATAGATTTTCAGTATAAGGTCTTCAGAAATTGCAGGGAATTGTCTACATAATCTATGAAGCAATCTTGTAAGTTTAAAGATTATGTTGTCATGCCGATCAGTATCCATTTAATGAGGTGTACGTTGCCTATGTTTTATTCAGTATTTTAATGTGACAATAATATAGATTTTTCACTCATTGTTCTCAAATGTTGATTCGTTTAATACGCCTATATTTGTTCAGTGTCTCTACATATAGTCAAGTGTGAAACATTATTAGAATTAAACTTTTCCCTTCGGGAACTGTCATTTTTTGAGTGATAGGATTATGTATAACCATCAACACATCATTGACAGTTTTTCAATATTTCTTTGATATTTCTTTGATTAGACATTAAGGTCATGCATACTGAGAAATCTGTATAATCCCAGATCAAACATTCAATGCTTCATGCATTGAGCTTGAAGCTTCAAGGTAAGCACTTGACTTGCTTTATGAATCTTCTGAGATAGTTATTTCCAGTTATCTGCAATGTTTGCTCGCTTGTCTTGCAATCTGATATGATTAATGAGTGGTAAGGAATCATTGTCATCTCTATATGAGAAATCTGTCTGGTTTGAGAGTAAAAAAATTAAAGTAGGTTTTCTCTGTGGTTTGGGTTTGCATAATATATTGGCGCTTTGAGAATTGGTGGTGTCAGCATTTTGTAAGTGAGTAAACCAAGAACAACATAGATCTAATATCTACTCTCATGAACCCAATGGTATATCACAATATAAACCAAGAACAACATAGATCTAACATTTGCTCTCATGCACCCAATGGTATATCACAATATAAACCAAGAACAACGTAGATCTAACATCTCCTCTTGTACACCCAATGGTATATCACAATATAAACCGAGAACAACATAGATCTCCTCTCGTACACACGATGGTATATCACAATATAAACCAAGAACAACATAGATCTAACATCTCCTCTCGTACACCCGATGGTATATCACAATATAAACCAAGAACAACATAGATCTAACATCTCCTCTCATGCACCCAATGGTATATCACAATATAAACCAAGAACAACATAGATCTAACATCTCCTCTCGTACACCCAATGGTATATCACAATATGAACCAAGAACAACATAGATCTAACATCTCCTCTCATGCACCCAATGGTATATCACAATATAAACCAAGAACAACATAGATCTAACATCTCCTCTCATGCACCCGATAGTATATCACAATATAAACCAAGAACAACATAGATCTAACATCTCCTCTCATGCACCCTATGGGAAATCACAATATGAGTCTCAAACTCTAGGTAAAAGTATTTTCTTTACATAAATACAAATTCTCCATGTTGCTTCAAACACAGAAAAACAATGTGTCCTTATTGCTTAAAGTCCCCCAAGTACTTACTGCTAAGCACAGATATACAGTGTGTCCTTGTTGCTTAATTAAAGAAGAAAAACATGGTGTGTCCTTGTTGCTTAATAAAGAAGAAAAACATGGTGTGTCCTTGTTGCTTAAATAAAGAAGAAAAACATGGTGTGTCCTTGTTGCTTCAATCTTAGAAATACAACATGTTGTGTCCTTGTTGCTTCAATCTTAGAAATACAACATGTTGTGTCCTTGTTGCTTCAATCATAGAAATACAACATGTTGTGTCCTTGTTGCTTCAATCTTAGAAATACAACATGTTGTGTCCTTGTTGCTTCAATCTTAGAAATACAACATGTTGTGTCCTTGTTGCTTCAATCTTAGAAATACAACATGTTGTGTCCTTGTTGCTTCAATCTTAGAAATACAACATGTTGTGTCCTTGTTGCTTCAATCTTAGAAATACAACATGTTGTGTCCTTGTTGCTTCAATCTTAGAAATACAACATGGTGAGTCCTTGTTGCTTCAATCATAGAAATACAACATGTTCTGGTTGCTATACTTATAAATACAATATTAAGTGTCATACCTTATAGTATACAAAGTATCCTTGTGACCCAAAGTTCATGAAATCAATTGTTGATCATCTTATAATGATTGCAGGTGGATTACAACTGATGACCTTTTTCTCATTTCGCTTCAAATATGAGGAGAGCTTTAGCAATTAATTAGTACAGTGAGGATATTTACTGTCACTGAATAAATAGTGCTGGGATATTAGGTGGCATTTGTGGCATTCTTAATTAAGTTTTCTACTTGCTTGACACAATGTGGTTAACAGAAAAATCGTCACAATGTTTTATAATGAGTTTTATCAGTTGTATATATGACTACATTGTGGTCCTCAGTCTGCACGTACATTTATCATATATCAGTTGATGATGTTACATTCATTTGGTAGTTTTAGATTGAAAACTTTACAAACAATCATGAAAACTTTACAAACAATCATGAAACATTACAAACAATCATGAAACTTTACAAACAATCATGAAACTTTACTACAAACAATCATGAAAACTTTACAAACAATCATGAAACTTTACAAACAATCATGAAAATTTTACAAACAATCATGAAACTTTACAAACAATCATGAAACTTTACAAACAATCATGAAAACTTTACAAATGATCATGAATGAATCCTCAGCATGTGAAGATTATCCATCTACAGATTTGTATTTGCTGAAACGAGGTCTGATCCTAATTGTTTGAAAAAAAAATTCTGTACTAGATAATATGTCCAAGGAATTGTTCTATCTATGTGATGCACTCATTAAACTTGCATGTGTTGTACACCTTTATATGTGATACAGATATACTTTTATCTCCTGAGAGTTGTTAAAGAATTTTCATTGTTAGTCTAATATATTATAATCAACAATCAGATGAACACTGTGACATTTTAGAAACAGAAAAAGTACAACGATTATCATCGGTCAGGAAGTTTGTTAATGAGTTATCTGCCCTTAAAACTAGTGTTTTTCTCAAATTTGCGTATTTGTGGGTAGATTACTCCTAAACAAGCAGGGTGATCTAGCTATGATGATGCATGTATTGTTTATTTTAGAAGATTGTATTTTATCTTTTTGTATGTGCATGTGGTCCAAATTTACTTACATTTCAGTATTTTAGTAATGGTCTTTAAAGGAGCATTTAATATTTTATCAGCATGTGAACTTGTGTGTTGGTTTCATATGAACCGCTAGTTTCAGCTGAGTTCAGATCAAGCTTGGTTTAGAAGAATATCTTTATATCATGTGTTCTCTCTATTTCTAGATTTGAAAGACCGGACCGGCGTGTTGTTACAGAGCACGTTCAGCCTCAGACCTCATCCAGCACTGCACTTAATGATGCACTGCAACCACGACGTGATCAACCTTCATACCAGTCCACAGCACCACACAGAGTAAGTTGTTTGTTTGTTTGAGATTAACTGAGACAATCATTATTGCATGGTCATTCTTTTTCCCCTGCCAGATCAGCTATCGACCTCCAACAAAGACAAGTGCGTGAAATCAGGGTACATTACTCTAAGCACTTTCCGAGTATAGCACTGATACACACGAGACTATCTCTGGGTTACAAACTAGTTCATCTCTTGTTGTTTCTTGTGTTTCTGAAATTTCCAGTGCCTCGGTCAAGATTTGAACCATTATGACCCCCTCATTGGTAGTCAAGAGTGCTTTTCACTGGGTCACTGTTCCACACACATAGTATTGTGAAATATATCATTCCTGCATTCTGTTTCTTCACCCTGTTGGAGTGCCACTGCTGTGGTCCGGTGGTTTTTGTGCACAGGATTTGTAATCCAGGTTCAATTCCGGGTAACACGTAGCTTACCCTTTCCTGAAAATTTGATTACAATTTCGGTTTTCCTCCTCGTGTGGAGAAGTCACTGGTTCCCTGTGGAAGGGTAAGTTTAAGAACTCAGGTTAGTTTACAGTCCAGGAAACTTGCATGGTTTAAGGTGAATCTGCAGCCATTTATAATTGCAATGCATAAATATGACACATTGATAATGTTGCTGAACTATTATGAATCCCTGTGACAGAGTTGTGCATCATACTTGCCATTATTGGAAATATCGTCTTTGTGAATTTCTGTCCTATTAGGTAATTAGATGACTAAACTTGTGCACAGTAATATCACCAGATGCATGCTTTTCTGAAGGCTGCAACAAGTCAGTTTAATGCATTTGTGTGTTGAGAAGAAATTGGACCGAATACCTGTAACTCAAATGTTCTGGAATATGTTGAATATTCGAATCCATACATCAACTAACAGCACATGTGCCATTCATTACAATTATTATGCCCCTCATCAAAGATATATTGCTTTGCACATGTCTGTCGGTCGGTCGGTCGGTCGGTCGGTCGGTCGGTCGGTCGGTCGGTCGGTCGGTCTGTCTGTCTGTCTGTCGGTCGTATAAAATGGATTCCGTTCAATAACTCAAGAACACTTTGACCTAGGATCTTCAAATTTTACATGGAGGTTGGTCAGAATCAGTAGATGACCCCTATTGATTTTTAGGTCAGTAGGTCAAAGGTCAAGGTCATTGTGACCTTTACTATTTCTGACTATTTAAATGGTTTCCGTTCAATAACTCAAAAAGGCTTTGACCTAGTATCTTCAAACTTTACATGGACGTTGGACAGCAACAGTAGATGACCCCTATTGATTTTGAGGTTAAAGGTCAAGGTCAATGTGACCTTCCCCATTTCTGACTTGGGCTGCCATGGGGGCATACGTTTTTTACAAACATCTCTTGTTTGGTTTTACAACTGCTGGTTGTTAGTCCAGAATATTATGATAGGGGACAAAAAATTAGGTATGAAACAAATATTGAATATTTGATAAAAGTCACTTTGTCCACGCTTTTTCTCTGTAACCAGTGGCAGGAGCTCTTTGTTAGTCCCCTACCGGTTTTTAAACGGAGGGGACTATAGGTTTGCCCTCCCTCCGTCTGTCCATCAGTCCGTCAAAACATCTGGATCCTGACATAACTGAAACAGTTTCCAAGCTAGGTTTATGAAACTTGATCAAAAATTTTATTATGTGGATAGAGGGAAATAAGGGGATTATGCCCATCTAAAAATATTTTGATTCCGACAAAAATTGTGGTTGCTATGGCAACAGAAATATTGAAAATGGCTTCAAACCGGTATGGGACTTCTGTATTGCTTGCAATTCTTAATGGCGTGTTTGTTTTATTCTTATAATTTTATCTGCGCTATTTTCTGTAACCATGAGTTGGATTTCAAGGAAGGTTTTCTTGACTTATCAGTACCATGAAGGTTATGCATATCGTCAACATGCAGTCAGGTCAGATTGGTTTTGCTAATACTTGCGGTATAACAAAACTTTGCAGGATTCATCTGTATCAAACCTAAACTAAGTCTTGCATACCATCATTATTTACACGTCAGATGCTTGCTTAACTGTGTCAAGCTGAGGTATCTCTATAATTCTATATTTCTTGTTTGCCGTGGTAATTATAAGTCAACTGGTCTAATCCATTTGTATTTTCCATTGCTAAGCATTGATGCCATACAGTGTACAAACAAATCCAACTATGGGTGCAAACTGTTTGTCTGACTATAACCTAAACAGGAAGGATCATATTAGATGATGGACCATTAATTGTATGCCATCAAAGCTAACTGCAAACATCACCTACAGGAACAGCAACATTGAGTCCTTGCTGATAGGTTGTCGAGATCTCTCTTCACAGGTTAAATGTCATTAAACATGGATATAAGATTAGCGCCACGGACACCACAGACATGTCAGGTTTTGTCATAGTGGTCTTTCCTTGTAGTATGTCTTTAACTCAGATTTGAAGGTATGCTTGAACTTAAAACTTCCTTATACAGGGTGATTAAAAAAACATGTCCCACAAAGAATGCGTAATAAAAAAAATTACTGTTTAAAATATTTAACTTTACACAATTATAGCACATACATGTAAGATTTTGTCAAAAATACTTTTAACCTTAGTTTTAACCAACAACTTTACATGAGATGCGCAAAGTGAGCACACATTTTTCCATGCCAGCGTAAGACGACATAGAAAGTTCTGAATGACGTCAATTTACACGCTTGTAAAATGATCAAACCCATTTGTCTGATAATTGATTCTTTAAAATTAAGTAAATTGGTTGGTTTGGGATAACGCATTTTCTCCTTTAAGGAACTCCATGAGAAGAAGTCCAATTGACTAAGAAAGGCTGAATGTGGAGGCCATGCATGCGTTGTCTTAAGAGCAACTACCCATCAACAAAATCTAATACCCGTCATAAATTGCCCAGTACATCCTTCACTGTGTTTGAAACCATCTTTGCACCAGTCATCTTTTAAATTCAACACATTAGATATGTTGTAGTGTTAGATACACAATGTATATCCTTCATAATACCTCTAATGTGTCATTGGGGGTTTCCTCTACAACTTGATGAATATGCTCAACATTCTCATTCATACGTCCTCTAAGACGTCTACCATTCCTCCAAGTTTTCATGTCCCCACAGTCCAATGTGTCTCCAATTTGACACATTCCTTCTTATTTTCTTTCTACAGTATAACATCCCGAAACGGCACCTCTGAGAAGCGACATCCTCCGAGAAGCGGCACTTTTATTTCCCCCCGTTTCGTTTTCACTCTTATTTTAACCTCCGTAGAACAACACCTCCACAGAGCGGCAAACGGCCGTTAAAATTGTTTACCTTTTGTATGATTTACCTCTGAGAAGCGACGGGTGTGTTTTTACAACGGCTTATTCACACGTGTTTACTTAACTACATACCATGTTGTTTTCTATTTTTCGCACCTTCGTGGATTATAATAATTATCGCTCATCAGGTAACGATAGCCACGGGCGCTAGTAAATTAGCGACTGTCTGTGGGATCAGTTCGACAATATGACACAGTTACACCGTACATACCATGCACTTTTTAAAATCACAGTTGTTATTTATAATTTTAAATGAATTATCAATACGCGCTTATCAATCAGTATAAGAAAGGAAATTCACGTACACGTCGTGTTAATGGTTAATCACGTTGTCTAAAACTGTCAATTTCAGCATATGCACTGACCAAGGTAAACAAATTACCGATCATGTATGCAAATTGTGTACTGAGCGATATGTCGTAATAGAGATTTTAACACTTTGAAGGTAAACAATTTAATTGAATATGGATTCGTTTTATAATGTTGAGAGTTGCGTTTAATAGCATTACATACTAGACTCGTGAATTGTACGCATTTTGTATCTAATCAATGATCTTAATTAAATAATCCTCAGAATTATATCGCAAAACTCGCGGCTACGAGTAGATCTAATTTTATGCATTTAATCACAAACAAACGGCACCAATTTAAGATTACCGTGATTATGTACACTCAATAGTCTATGAACGACATTCTGACACAATCAACCTCTACAGAGCGACACCTCCGCAGAGCGGCAGTTTTTTCTGTCTCCGCCGGATGTCGCTCTACGGAGGTTATACTGTATATGATACTGATGACTTTGGATTCAGAATTTTTATTTCCCTTCTATCAAATGCGGGCAATTTGCCTACTTTATAGTAAAAAATTGTCAATTTCTGTGTTTTTAGCCATCTTGGAATTCTTAGAATTTGATGGCAATGCTGATGATGTTACGATAGTTACTATGACATCATATGGCTGTATTCTTTATATTCAACAAAAACTTGATTCAATATTCTTTCTGTCCAAACCAAAACAATAACTACAGTATACTACCCAAGTTCTCAAAGTTATTAAGCATAATGTTTGTTGGACATGTTTTTTGGATCACCCTGTATGTTTGCTAGAGATTGACTGTGTGTGCAATTAGAACCAGACCTATTCCTTGTGCATTAAAGCCTCCTGTTGGTTAATTAACAAATTTATAATATACTTGAATGTGGCTGGTACGTCTTCCTAAGGCTTTGTATGATTCCTGATTTGGACAGGTTATTTTCTTCTGTAACTTTGGCTACAGGCATTTCCACCTCGTGTGCAATAAAGTTGTCAGACTGTTACTTGTAGAAGATCAAATAAGTACCAGTCCTGGTAGTCATACTTCAACGACTTTAGTTCAACTACTGTCTGCTGTATCTGACCTAACAACAACAGTTGAAAACACAAAAAAGTCTTCTAGTGTTTGATGACCTAAGGAGCTAGCGTAGCATACTACGTTCAATCAGTAGCACACAACTCACCTTTAATAGCCCTGTGCAAAACAGAGTATATTCTAATCACCACATAAATGGTAGGAAAATTAGAGGAAAATTATCGGGAAAATAATCGGGGAAATAATCGGTAAATTAACTGTCTGGCTGTCTGCTACAGGTACTGAAACATAATTAGGGATAAATCAGCCAAGAAAGTCCAGTCTGCAAGCCTTATAATACAAGTTATATTACTGTGCTGTCACCAAGCTATTTCCTGTAAATGTCTGGCAAACTGTTTGATGGTATACTAGAGGTCAACCAGTCTGTCACAATCGCACACCATACTCCTTGTTGGTTTGACATAGGCTTATTACATAGACACATTCTTGGAAAGCTCCTGGACAATTCTTGGAGCAACTAATTAAGTATTAATTACTGTTCACGACTTGGCCAGCATCTGGTTCAGTGTATTTCTTTTTGCTGAAGTAATGAGGTACTTTACTGACAATACACATCCCATCAAACACACTGTTTGGACCTGGCTACAATGATTTATTTATAATAGGATAGTAGAAAGGCCTTATCCATCCAGAGAGAAAGGCCTTATCCATCCAGAGAGAAAGGCCTTATCCATCCAGAGAGAAAGGCCTTATCCATCCAGAGAGAAAGGCCTTATCCATCCAGAGAGAAAGGCCTTATCCATCCTGAGAGAAAGGCCTTATCCATCCAGAGAGAAAGGCCTTATCCATCCAGAGAGAAAGGCCTTATCCATCCAGAGAGAAAGGCCTTATACATCCAGAGACTGAAACAGCATGGAGGCAAATATTTCCTAAAAACATTTTTTTCCCCCTCTAAATGTTCTTATTTTGGTCATTTCTCAAGATCGGATCCCTGGCCTCGGTGTGCCTCTGCGCTGTGGCTAGGGGACTGACTACCATTTAAGTACTAGTCAAGTTGACCATTTACTTTATCAGAGTTTTTAAATATAAAAAATTGTGATTGGAGACTCATTTAACTACAACATCCTTCTCTATATTGGTTATTTGAATTTATGGGTGATTGCTTTGCTTGGCGAAATTGGACTTCTCTCGTATGCTTGTAGTGAAGGACCAGTCTTCTCTTGTATGCTTGTAGTGAAGGACCAGTCTTCTCTTGTATCCTTGTAGTGAAGGACCAGACTTCTCTTGTATGCTTGTGGTGAGGGAGCATCAGGAATGAGGTGATGAGAATGATAAATAGAAGTTATACAGACCTTAAATAAAGTGTTAGAAAATTTCATTACCAGCAGCGCAAAGGTCAAGGTCACAACAACCATTTTGATCAACTAATTTTCTTAAAAATAGGTCAAGTTCACAGCCAACTTTAGTTTGATATGATGACTGCAAGTAGGGGGAGGGGCTTTACAAACATCTCGATAACAACGATATTGCCTTGCAGTTAACAACACTCAATCAATATTCACAAACCCAATTGCTTAGTTTTTGAAAATGGGGCAAATATTATGTTCTTGAACTTTTTGAGGGATGTTCTGTATTCAACCATGTTTTACTAATGCTGGCCTTTTGCCTTTTCAGCCTTTGGAAACACAGAATTCGAAAGGGACGAGTGAAAATGGTGATTCAGATAGCTTATGGAAAGGTGTTCGCAACTTTGCCACCATGTTTATGGAAGAAGGCCTGGAAGACGGTGCAACATCTGCGGAACCAATAGCCATTGACGGCATAGATTATCGCCTTGGAAAAATACAATTGGCTCTAAGCTATGATTTCCAGTCGTTAACATTGACTTTAAAAATATTACAAGCTCAGCAGCTTCCAGCTAAGGATTTTACTGGAACAAGTGACCCTTATGTTAAAATTTTATTATTACCGGATAAAAAACACAAACTGTTAACTAAAGTGAAAAAGAAAAATTTAAATCCCCGGTGGAACGAATGCTTTCTATTTGAAGGTAGGTGTCTAAATAATCTTTATTATAAATTATACATGTAAGGGGGTTATTATAAATTATACATGTAAGGGGGTTATTATAAATTATACATGTAAGGGGGTTATTATAAATTATACATGTAAGGGGGTTTGTGGCTGTGTCTTGTGAGATATGTAGGGGAAAATTTTCCCAGTGACAGAATTTGTGCAAACTAAGTATAAAAAATTATGGACAGTGTATCACATTAAAAAAAAGAAAAATGCCGATTAAATCATAGGTCACCAAACTCATTTATGAGTTATCTGCCCTTGAAACCATGTTTTTCTCCAAATTTGAGTATTCAAATTTACGTTTTCTTCATATCTCACAAGAAAAAGCCATGAACGCCCTTAACTATATACCATGTAATATGTCTTTAGAAGCATTGAAGATGTATACATCAAATGTGGTTGCTGAAAACACGAGTGTTGAATATAAAAGTAGAAAGTGCCCTAGATCTTGTTTATTAAGCATATATAAAATATTGTATACATGTATTACTCAACATCTACCGAACCTACGATGTAAGTTGTCTTTTAAGCGCTTAGGAGATATCGTGGGAAACCCGTCTCTAACCGGCGTGTTTATATCACACGCTTCGTCACCTCTAAATGGATCTTTGGGATTTTACCATATTATCCGCTTTGAAGACAATACAGGAGGTTGTTTGCTTGAGTGGAGCATTAACTCCGGTCAAATGTTTGAATTGTATTCTCCTGAAATTTGTGATCCTTCTATTATATATTGCCAAAAATCTATTTTTAAAGTTAAAAAAGTGTTCACTATGTCACTCATAATTCTCAATATATTGCTGCAGAAATCCTACTATGGTATATTGCCAAAACCCTGACCCTATTAAAAGATAGAAAAAAAGTGTGCATATGTTAACGTTGCGTGAATACAGAAAAGCGCTTTTATACTGCTGCCTTTCCATATTTAACCAGTTTGCTTTTAGCAATGGTCCCCAGATGCTCAAAATACCTCATTTAGTGAAGAAAACTGTTCATTTCCATTATTTTTACTGCAACCCAGCTGTTCTTGTTTCATGTTTGGTTAATTCAATTGGTAAATTTGATTATGTTGCTCATGTCAGTTGTGATCTGGAATACGTTCTGGCAATTTGTAGTCCTTTGAAGAGATTAGGAATGAGCTTGATCGATGATCATGTGACCTTCAAGGTTTGCTTACGATGATCATGTGACCTTCAAGGCTTGCTTACGATGATCATATGACCTTCAAGGCTTGTTTACGATGATCATGTGACCTTTAAGGCTTGCTTACGATGATCATGTGACCTTCAAGGCTTGCTTGCGATGATCATGTGACCTTCAAGGCTTGCTTACGATGATCATGTGACCTTCAAGGCTTGCTTACGATGATCATGTGACCTTCAAGGCTTGCTTACGATGATCATGTGACCTTCAAGGCTTGCTTACGATGATCATGTGACCTTCAAGGCTTGCTTACGATGATCATGTGACCTTCAAGGCTTGCTTACGATGATCATGTGACCTTCAAGGCTTGCTTACGATGATCATGTGACCTTCAAGGCTTGCTTACGATGATCATGTGACCTTCAAGGCTTACTTAGGATGATCATGTGACCTTCAAGGCTTGCTTACGATGATCATGTGACCTTCAAGGCTTGCTTAAGATGATCATATGACCTTCAAGACTTGCTTATATATACTGTATAAAGTCTTAAATCAGTGTAATGTTAGTGTACCCAGAAGTCTTAAATCAGTGTAATGTTAGTGAACCCAGAAGTCTTAAATCAGTGTAATGTTAGTGTACCTAGAAGTCTTAAATCAGTGTAATGTTAGTGTACCCAGAAGTCTTAAATCAGTGTAATGTTAGTGTACCCAGAAGTCTTAAATCAGTGTAATGTTAGTGTACCTAGAAGTCTTAAATCTGTGTAATGTTAATGTACCCAGAAGTGTTAAATCAGTGTTATGTTAGTGTACCCAGAAGTCTTAAATCAGTGTAATGTTAGTGTACCCAGAAGTCTTAAATCAGTGTAATGTTAGTGTACCCAGTAGTGTTAAATCAGTGTTATGTTAGTGTACCCAGAAGTGTTAAATCAGTGTAATGTAAGTGGTCTTAAATCAGTGTAATGTTAGTGTACCTAGAAGTCTTAAATCAGTGTAATGTTAGTGTACCTAGAAGTGTTAAATCAGTGTAATGTTAGTGTACCCAGAAGTGTTAAATCAGTGTAATGTTAGTGTACCCAGAAGTGTTAAATCAGTGTAATGTTAGTGTACCCAGAAGTGTTAAATCAGTGTAATGTTAGTGTACCCAGAAGTGTTAAATCAGTGTAATGTTAGTGTGTCCAGAAGTGTTAAATCAGTGTAATGTTAGTGTACCCAGAAGTCTTAAATTAAACACAGTGTAACATTAATTGAGCATTTCTGGAAGCATTTCAATGATATCCCAGCTAGATAATGATGATATATGTGAACATGGAAGGTCATGATGATATCATCGACGTGTATGATCAATGATACATTTAAAGCCACATTGATGTGTTTCTATGATATTGATGGCAGCATTGATTGTATCGGATTGACAAATATTGAAACTGATATGAAATCTGTATTGGTCTCTCGCTCGGAAATATTGGCACGTGTATGGTTTTAGACAGTTTCTGAGTAAAAATGATATATTTATATTGATTTTGCGCAGACATTATTATCATGTTCTTTGATTTAAACTCTTGATTTTCTGCTGATGTTGCAAAAGCATATATGCAACACTGTATATTATGTAATAACACATTACCCATGTGGATTTAATGATTTTACTGAAGTCATCGGAGAACAGGGTAATGTGGCAATGGATACCATCAGGAATCGAGTATCAAGAGCGCATCATTAAATTGATATTAAAAACATTATCGCATCAATTTGCTGAGTTTATGACGTCAAAATAATATTGCATTACCCTTGTGTTCAAAATGCCTTACAATGAATATAAGTATCAAATCTCAGTATAATAATAATAATAATAAAGACTCAGAGCAACAGATAAGGTTTTAGGCAATTGGGTATTTTACCCCCAAGTTTCAGTTTTATTTGGGTTTTGACAAATTCTAATTGGGTATTTAATAAAACTAATTGGGTTATTGGTCTTTTATGTACTATTTTTCACTATAACATCATTTTCTATTTGCTTTTTCTTACTCCCTCCTCTCAAAATCTATTGGGTTTTTAAGAAAATTAATTGGGTAATTACCCCAATACGCAGCTTATCTGTAGCTCTGAAGACTTTATTTAATGAGACAACACAGTTGGCAAAGCCAGTCTTACCTGTGAGCCGCAATAACTATGTACATACAATTTACAACAAATGTGAACAAATATAACATTTACAGAATGATATAAAATTTATATTAAATTTAACTGCAGTGTGTTAATTAAGCTACAATTCCAATTTAGGGTTCTCCATGACTCTGTGTGACTGTTCCGCATGCCGGTTGAGCATCCATGCTGCATTTGCACAAAATTCAAATAAGCAACTTTCTATTCCATGACGATGATGATGTTTGCGTATTCATACAAAATAAAATTGATTGTTCTAATGTTGCACATACTTATGTGGATCCTAACATGCTTAAACCTGAACATGGAGATATGTAATGGCTGCTTTATGTTAAACA
Organism: Spisula solida; assembly: GCA_947247005.1. Lineage (NCBI taxonomy): Eukaryota > Metazoa > Mollusca > Bivalvia > Venerida > Mactridae > Spisula > Spisula solida. The sequence continues at coordinate 1,566,515 of OX365946.1, read as the reverse complement.
CTGTTCTAATTCACTCTGAATAGTTCACCAACAGTAGAATTATTAACCCTTGACTCCACAGATTCTATAATCTATTTACCCACATAATGTACTGATATTGTATTCATTATCTCCATACTAGTTATTATACCCTCAGAAACGAAGTATACTGGAGCTATATTGGAGTCAGGCTTGAGGTTGGTCCGTCGTTTGGTAAGTTATTATACCCTCAGAAAGGAAGTACACTGGAGCTATATTGGAGTCAGGCTTGAGGTTTGTCCGTTGTTTGGTAAGGATATATTATCGGCTCAAGTTGATCAGATTAATTTTAAAGGAGTTCATTGTCCTTTGTTTTGTTTACACTTATAATTTCTTCAGTTGTGCACATGATCATAATTTGCACCTCTGAATATGAAAATATTATGAGGTGCCTGTGCTTAACTAATTATTGGATAAATTATAGCTGTCAGATTGACAGTCTGAACAATTGGTACAGAAGTATGATAGGACAAGATGCATCAAAATGTCGTCTCCATGGAATAAGGCATCTACAGTATAAGCTGACGCTCAACTCTACCTACACAGCTTCAAATCTATATGTCAAGTGTCACTATATTTCTAAAATAGAGTAAACAAGAAATATCTTTAAAAAAGATAAACAGCGTTAAGATAGCAGATACGTGTACTAAGTAAAAAATTGTTTTCAATAAAGATGCGGACGCTATTTCATATCGTAGAAATTGAAAACACTAATCAAACTAGAATTTATATAATTTATCCATGTAAATTGTTTGTCAGTAAATAAAAAAAGAATATCGATATAGGTATATGTAGACTGTAGACGGGACTTAAAATACCTCAAATTAACTTCAAAATTATAGACAAAAATAAAATGGGAAAAAAGAAAATCAGAAAAAAATAGGCTGATGTAGGATTTGAACTCGAGGCCCTCTGCTCACAAAATGAAGTGTTGCAGACTAACGGGCTACCAATATAGCTAATTCCGATACTGTATTTTCAAGTGCTGTATTACTATTATAAATCCAATCTATACTTGACCCGGGTCACATTAATGTCTAACTGTTAAAAATAGAATTAATAAGAAATACACTATGCACTTAGAGAAACCCGAATAACAGATCTCTGTGTGTATCTACTGCACCTTTGGTTACAAGTTTAACAGAAATGTAACTTTTTTTGCGGTATCTTTTTTGATGAGTATAGCATATTCTGACCTATGGACGTAAATAAAATTGTTTCTTCTATTATTTTTACAAACATTTCATTGGTTTTTAAAGTAGGTCAAGTATCAAGCTAGACAGCTAACACTGAAAAATATAAATAAGAATAATCTGTTTACCCACCAGCAGAGTAGGTAGATTTGTCCTAAGGACCCTTATTTCTCTGGTGTAGTATCTCAAATGTGGACAGGTTATTAGATAAGGATATGTTAAATCAAAGCACTGAGAGTACTATTGGGAGGTGTTCTGGTTGCTGCTACTAAAGCTTAAACCGACTTTACACGTTAAAATGTTCGTTTTCTTACTGCCGATCTTGTCTTGGATGTCAAAATAGCCATATGTGACTATATAGGCATATTGGGTATCTAAATAATTGTAAAAAGGTGCATATTAATTTATATGTAATACGTGTATTGAATGCGTATATCAAAAGTGGCTTTAAAATAATACTATGCGCCTATTTATCAGATTCTACAGTACCGTCTTGTAATCACTTCCTGCACAGCGTGAGGCAGTCTATAGAAAGCGGCTAGCTAGTACAGCGACACCATATGATTGCATAACAGTACTTTGCAGACCGTATACATGGTATACGATTCATTGATAAGTTTCTAACAATAGCTTTACAGCCGGGACATTTGATGAACACGTCATTTTCGTACTATGAAACAAGTTCGGTATCGGCCAGTGTAGTGATTTTTTTGCAAAAATATCAATTTTACAAACAGTTTCACAATAATTTTTGATCTTAGAATAAACAAATGTTGCTGATTGGCTTAAATCAGTTAAAAAATTTGGAGACATATATGTAGCAGTATTGGGAACATTTACAGTTTTGGAACTACTTGAATGCGGATTCACATAGCAGCCTAAAGGCGGTTAATTTTGTATTAAGAAATGGGCAATGGTAGAAATGAGAGGCTTAAACGCCTCCCAAAAATCATCCCCTGGTTTACTGTACATTGGAAGCAGGGTTTCCTACAGGAAACATGTGATACTGTCCCTGCTTGACTTGAGGAATATTGTAGCATATACTTATGCAAGCAAATGCATCAGTGATATTAATATGTATATTATATTAGTTTAGAATATAACCTGCATTATGATCCAATGAAAATGCCGCATTTTCGCGGTTAAATGAAAATTAAAACATTAAAATTTTCTCTTAACAGACTTGACGTCAAGCGTTGGCGCTAATTTCTATCGGACAATCAGAATGCAGAATGTTATATTCTAAGTTAGTTAGAACATATTAAGTAAATTTTAATGACTAAAAAGGACTCGCTTCGCTTCACTCGCTCTGCCCTTTTTAATCATTAAATTTTACTTAATATGTTCTAACTATAACGTAAGGTCAAATGTTAAATCAAAGCACTGAGAGTACTATTGGGAGGCGATCTGGTTGCTGCTACTAAAGCTTAAACCGACTTTACACGTTTAATGTTCGTTTTCTTACTGCCGATCTTGTCTTGAATGTCAAAATAGGCATATGTGACTATATAGGCATGTTGGGTATCTAAATAATTGTTAAAAGGTGCATATTAATTTATATGTAATACGTGTATTGAATGCGTATATCAAAAGTGGCTTTAAAATAATACTACGCGCATATTTATCAGATTCTACAGTACTGTCTTGTAATCACTTCCCTCACAGCGTGAGACAGTCTATAGAAAGCGGCTAGCTATAGTACAGCGACACCATATGATTGCATAACAGTACTTTGCAGACCGTATACGATTCATTGATAAAACCATCACTTGACCGTAGTCTGAAGTTTCTAAAAATAGCTTTACAGCCGGGACATTTGATGAACACGTCATTTTCGTGCTATGAAACAAGTTCGGTATCGGCCGGTGTAGTGATTTTTTTTGCAAAAATTTCGATTTAACAAACAGTTTCACAATAATTTTTGATCTTAGAATACACAAATGTTGCTGATTGGCTTAAATCAGTTAAAAAATTTGGAGAAACATATGTAGCAGTATTGGGAATGTTGACAGTTTCTGGAACTACTTGAATGCGGATTCACATAGCAGCCTAAAGGCGGTTAATTTTGTATTAAGAAATGGGTAATGGTAGTAATGAGAGGCTTAAACGCCTCCCAAAAACCAGTCCTAAGGAACATGAAATAAGTAATTAAGTTTTATATCAATTTCAAACTCAAAAATAAAACTAAGGTTATTAGCTCTTAAATTGAATTTGAGTATATATAAGAAGTTGTTTCAAGAAAAAGAGGTCAATTTATTGGACTTTCAATGTAGGGCACTGCTTTAACGAAACTTAATTGTTGGGAAAAGCATAGCTTTAGCGAAGGAGCTGAGCTTCTGTTAGAAAAAAGATAGCACAGTTTAATGAAGGTCTGCACTTTTGTAGGCCTTGTGTCACCAGCTTTAATGAAGGTTTTATGACAGTTTTAACACAGATTTTATCAAAGCTTAAATACAGCTTCCATACAACTTTCTTGACACTGGTTGTTTTCAACATTTGACCTTGAACACTTCTATCTTCTTGAATGTGTTCCTGCTGCTGTTCCTGCAAGCTGCTGCTCCTAATTATCTGAAGCTTAACATCAATAATGTCAGCCAATTAAACAACATCAACATTTCACATTTAAATTGTTCTATTAATACCAGCTGATGTTGCACAATTACAATGCTTGCTATATTAAATGTAATCAAACTTGGTAAAATGAGACCAAATCAATTATAACTCAATTATTCATACATCTCATTCATTGAAACAATGTTAAGGCTTCATTTCAGATACAATCAGACTTTTTTGCTCTTGACAAAAGCAAACTAATTACAAGAAGACATTTTTTGTGTAGAATAGAAGCCGTAGATTTCAATGGAACTCCTTGTCGGAACTTTCATTCCACTAACATACCATATTTTAATTGTTTATATATGATAAAGGTAAATTCTGAGAAACTAATGCACTATAGCACTCTTTGTGGCTATATATATGATAACATGAATTCTTATCAGACGACTCTTGTTCATATTTAATGTTAAAAATTATTTATGGCTCATCAATATATAATTATGATTTCTGTATTTGGAATAGTTTTATATTAAATGATATAATATATCGTTTTGAACCAGACAACTTATCTGAATGTTTGTATTACACAAAGTACATTTCTTTGTTTTATTAATAATTAAGCTATGTATTGAGACAGGGAAGACAATAAACAATATGACAATTAGCTCTCTAGGAGCATTTGTGAAGTATGGATGTTTCTCTGCTGTAGAAATGTGTATTGCTGTTAAATGTTCTTAGGTGCATTTTTATGTTGTTTATGAATTCTGGTGGGTTCAAGTTTTCTATTAGCATTTATGTCGATTATCTATGGTAATGTGAAAAACTTAATTATGACCTGGCACTAATTCATCCTCATCTGTGTTTTTGTTATTGTACCGTTTTGACCAATAAAATAAACAAATTTGATCAGGCGATAAATAAGCATGAATATTCAAGGGTGCCTTGTGAAAAGTTCTCTACAATACTATTATATTTGCTAAACTAGTTAACGAAAACACGTGAAGAACAATGAGATCCAGGTATTGTTTAGCACAATTGACTTGTCATTATTGAATATCGGTGTTTATCTGTTGTCCAATCAGAGTTGTTACTTTAACTAATCAAAACATTCTTACGGTACAATAACGAAAATGTACCGGGATTAATTAGTGACAGGTCAAATGTTTTCGCCTATAAATCTCGGTATGAATCCCGATACACCGCTTCTGAGTTCCATGAGAGAATTGTTCTATTTTCATATAGCTTTGACGAAACTGAAAACCAATGTAATGCTCGGACGGAACTCAGATGTCATGTATCCTGAGTGTTACATTGGTTTTCAGTTCCGTCGAAGCTATAGGAAAATAGAACAATTCTCTCACGGAACTGAAAAGCAGTGTATCGGGAATCATACCGTGTAAATAGAACCAGACAATATATCTGAGATTTTAATGTAAATAGGAAAACCCTGAGCTAGATTCAAAAGGGGGAAAAGATAAATGCATCGTTGCAAATAAACAGACAGAACAGCTTGAAATTGAAAGCCGCTCATAGTGTGGATCCTTAAGTAACACCGAAGTGCAAAGATTTCCCAGAGTCCTATTTAACGCATGCGCAGTCAATAAGCGGTAGTAGGATGAAAGTTAGCAAACGATAATAAGTTCTCACAACTAATGAGTGTGTTATATAACTTCCAGTTGCCTGAACAAAGTGATCTGATCATTTAGTAGAGTGATTTTAATTACATAATTAAACAAAAATGACTGAAGCATAAAATTTGAAATTAAATCAAGCAAATTTGTGCAGCAATATTGTGCCATACTACCAAGCTGTAAGTGTATCATCATGTATAATCAACTGAACATTTATGGTCAGTGATATCAAATGGAACACTAGAGACCAGTAAGTCAAGTATAAGGTAGATATTGCCTATTTCATGTCACTGTGTTATTAGAACTTAGTATTATAGACAATTTTATAACATGACATAAGTTACAACTATGGATACACAGGCTAACCTGTATTTAAAGCTGTTAATCAAGGAATAAATTATTAACAGTATATATGTCCATGACACCATTGTATAACTAAGATGACACACCTACTCCTTTGTTTGTAATAGGTCCATATCCTTTAGAAAGAATATCGTGCACAGGTCTGTTTTACACTGTTCTATATTCGAAATAAAATAGACCTGCCCACGTGCACAACTGACTAAAACAGACCCGCGCACGTAATTCTTTGATAATACCGATCTTTCTAAAGGATACAGACCTATTGGTGTGTAACAGAGTTTATCGTTTGTATAAACACTGTGTAATCGTTACTTGAATGCGTTTGGTGAATTTCGCCAACGTTCATTTCAAAAAGCGTAATTAGCCGTTAAATAGCAATTAAGCACGTTCGGTACTAAGATAACACGTGTATTAAAAGATACGACATAGTAAAAACTAACTAAAAACTACATGTGTCATATCAATACAAACTTAAAAGTGATTATTTGATAATTTAATTTTTTTCACATCATACATACATATTCATTTCAATTTGAAGAAAAAAAATTGAAAAACATGCACTATCCCACAATAGATTTTCCTCTATCCCACCTAATAAAAACAACAGAAAATGAACAGGTGTAAATGTACATTCGGTAAATTTAAAACAGTCGAGTATTTTGGTGTATTTGAGCCTTACATTTACCATTGCAATAATAATTTAACAATGCAAAAGCTACTTGTTTAATGACTTGTTTAATATTCTGTATTGTTGAGTAATTTTTGCTCGTAAGACATGTTCCATGAGCGCGATACATTACGATTACAAATCAAAATACTGCAAGCCCTCAACCTTCATGCGTTGCTAAACGATTGCTCTAAAAATAGGTTTAGCTTTTAATTTTAGTTAATTATAAAACGTTATATTTACTTGTTCCTTACGACACTCTTCACAAAAGTCTAATGTCAGTGACAGTATACCGTCTGAGTCACAGTCGTCGGACATGTCTGACATATCAATTGGTCGTATGGCGTGTAAGTCGGATCACAACCTCGTACATCGGTCTATCTGTGTAGGACAGACCTGGTCACGGTATTCACGAAACACCTCGAGCGCTGTGCGCTCTCGGTGTTCACATGAAAAACGTGACCAGGTCTGTCCTACCCAGATAGACCTCCTACTCATGCAGTCAACATCCTACACTTACATTACCTCCCTGTTACCATTGTATAAACAAGACAACCTTATTATATCCCCAGATACATACATGTAGTATATGGGGGTTATATTGGAGTCATGCTTGAGGTTGATTGGTCTGTCGATTTGTCTGCCAGTCGTTCTTTCGGTTGGTTTGTTCAAAGTTTGTCTGAGCTATTTGTCTGAAACTTTATGAATAATCAGTACCAAGTCTAGTTGTGCATATTATCGGCGCACGTTGGTCGGATCAATTTTAAGGTAGTTATGGTCCTTTGTTTTTTACACTTATAAAATTTGTCCGCGCTATTTCTCTGTAAACAATAATCAGATTTCAACGAAACTTTGCATGAATGATCAGTACCAAGTCTAGTTGTGCATTATTACTTCTAATGCCAGTATATCTAGCAATCTAAATAATGTATATGAACATGATTTGTATTTCTAACCCATATTCAAAAGTCATACATGTTCCCTTAAATATCTTCACTGAAATTGTATAAGCCTTCTTAAAGTGTTCACTACAATATCATTGCACAATGTCTAATGCAATAAATTATTGTGTATAATTGGATTGTATGTTTTTTGTCTGCAATGGAAATATTAATGGTCTTGTTTGAAATTCATGAAAGCATGTGATTATCGTAATTTTCGAGACTTTATGCTTGTAATTGCTTGAGATATGGGCTGTAAACTTCTATGTCATATTTATTATTTTACCAGGGCTCGGAATTACAATGAATACAGTCTTACAATCAACACTAAATTATGAAATTTTTTAAAGTTTCATAGTGACGGACCTCCGTAATATTTGAGAGCTGAGCCTTGGTGATTATATTATTATGTTAAATTGGTACTTTAATGTTAGTTGTGGCTTCATTATTTTCTTGTGGAAATTATTGTACATGTAAGCAATTGTAATTGATCAGTCTGAGTGTGGAGTATGGCACTCATTTATTTCAATAGTTAATCAACACCTTATGATGAATTAGTATAGCAAAGAAATTGAGCCAAATTTTATTATCAAAGCTCGTGTAACAGTTTCATACAATTTTATCATCCACTCCAGATTTACAATCTAAGACAAATAATGGCACATATACGTAATAAAAAATGATAATGAAAAATGGAACATTGAAAGCAGCACTCTACTGAAACAGCTGAGCACAGGAATAACACAGGAATAACACAGAAATAACACAGAAATAACACAGGAATAACACAGGAATAACACAGGTATAACACTGGTATAACACAGGAATAACACAGGAATAACACAGGAATAACACAGGAATAACACAGGAATAACACAGGAATAACACAGGAATAACACAGGAATAACACAGAAATAACACAGAAATAACACAGGAATAACACAGAAATAACACAGGAATAACACAGGAATAACACAGGAATAACACAGGAATATAACAGGAATAACACAGGAATAACACAGGAATAACACAGGAATAACACAGAAATAACACAGAAATAACACAGAAATAACACACAGGAATAACACAGGAATAACACAGGAATAACACAGAAATAACACAGAAATAACACAGAAATAACACAGAAATAACACAGAAATAACACAGAAATAACACAGAAATAACACAGGAATAACACAGGAATAACACAGGAATAACACAGGAATAACACAGAAATAACACAAGAATAACACAGGAATAACACAGGAATAACACAGGAATAACACAGAAATAACACAGGAATAACACAGGAATAACACAGGAATAACACAGAAATAACACAGGAATAACACAGGAATAACACAGGAATAACACAGGAATAACACAGACCAAATTTGCACAATGCATGATCACACAGCAAGTGAACAAGAAAATGAAACTAAACCACTGAAAGTCCATTAAAGTTTCTCCTGTCTAAAAGCTGACGACCTAGTTTAAGTTGTTTAAAAGTTGAAATACTTAGTTTTAGCTGTACAAAAGAATCACTTTTTGTGTATTTGAGATTTGATTGCTGAAAGTATAAAAAGATGGTAACTAATCGGACACAGGGAAGGCTGCAGCCGAGCACAGAAAACATAAAAACTGTAAAAATGGCCATAAGACCTAGTTTCAGCAGCCAAAAGTCCTAAAAGGTTTTAGAATAACAGAAAACGGTTAATTCCTGCAGCTGCTCAAATTGACTCAAACAATAAGAATATAAGTAATAGGAAGTATTGTTTGGAACACTGTGTCCAGATCACGCAGCAATACCTCATTATTTGCCCGATTCATTCATTGTCTCTAAAATGTTATCTTATCTTTGTTAATCAGTGTTATACAACTAAGATATTGGTCTGAAAGGTTATTAGAAGAATTACTTCAGAATCTAAGATTGGCGTCCCATTCTACACTAATATGTCTTAGTTTCTGATTGAAAAGCTACAAAAAACTTGTTGGGTGTAAGTTTTTCTTGGAACTATTCTCCTAATAGTTGGAGCCTTCTTGATTATTTTTTTAATTAAAATTTCGCAGATTATAGACTGTCAGTGTGAAGTCTTGCAAGTTGTGTTACCAAACATGAACATTATTGTTTATTGATTTTCCAAATGTGCAAAATAATGGAATTATACAAGTATGTGTTAGTGGCATGGGATGGTGCTATTATTTAAAGCCTTTGGGAGCACATGTTCATCATTCATGAAACGAATGGTTTGTGAATGTTTATGAATGGTTTGTAAATGTTTATGAATGGTTTGTAAATGTTCATGAATGGTTTGTAAATGTTTATGAATGGTTTGTAAATGTTTATGAATGGTTTGTAAATATTTATGAATGGTTTGTAAATGTTTATGAATGGTTTGTAAATGTTTATGAATGGTTTGTAAATGTTTATGAATGGTTTGTAAATGTTCATGAACTGATCAACTGCCATTCATTCATGATTGAACATAGATATGGTCATGAACATAAGTATGCACAAACTTAATTGCATGTTCATGAATACAATTGCATGTTCATGAATAAATTACTAGCATAAATGTGAAATGTTGGCCGGGCTTAAGTTTAAAAATATTTGTGTCATTAAATACTTTAACAAGTTCATGAACCAACAAAAACAGACAACTTTATGGCCTGAGGATTCTTTTCACGTCAACATTTAAAACTTGTCGAATATTTACAATAGGAAACCATCTCGTATACAAGAAAGTTAATTATACTAACGTTACAATGAAAGCTGTCATCATGTCAGTTATAGATCTGTATATTCAACTATATTGCATGTTTAACATTGTTTGCTGCCATATCAGACATGTAACGGCAATGCTGCACAAATATTTACATCATATTGGAAAAGTATAACAGAATGCATAACGGATGTTATAGTGGGTACCGTGCATTGCATAACAATGACTTCAAAATGCATAAGCTACAGTTTTGGTGTTACATGATTTTTACATCATAATAATCATAAAGACGAAGCAATTGTCCAATCAGAAAAGCCTAAAAGAGCTATTGGAAGACAAAACACCGACATTTCATAACTGTAAGTTAGATAATTATTACCATTGTAGAAAGGTACAAGTTTGTCTGTTTTAAATATCTACAAGTGAAAAAGGTTAATGTTTTGCTGTTCCTTTCCTAAATTCTTTGCAAGATAGCATCCACCCAATGCACTTGGTCATTTCTAAAATGCTTTGAAACCAAGACATGCACTGGTTGGTAACCAAGATGTAGTGTTGTGTGTATATATCGGTGCTATACACATAAGAGAACCACAGAGTCTATTCAGATAGAGCTTGGGTTGTGCATCCCGATACCTTGTCTCTGAAGTCCCTTGAAGCCAAAAGTCATTGGTCAATATGGAAGGAAAAAAGTGGATGCACTTAGTCCAATGCAAACAAACTACAGTTATTGCCCCTTTTTCAACTTAGTAAATTCCTTGGTTAAGTTTTGTGTTTAGGTCCCTTTTTCTCATACACTAAGTGGGCTATTGTTTTAAAACTTTCAACACTAATTCACCAATAATACCTGTCTCAGTCCAATGAAAACAAACTACAACAGCAGGATCCTCGATTAAGGTTACATATTTTCTGACAATTTAGAACACAGGATGGCATGCTGAGTGGTAATAAGGTTTCTAGCTAACCATTTGTTAACTAGGATAAGTTGATTGTATTGTCTGTCTTATAGTAAGTTAATGTATATGATAGTATAAGTGTTACCATGGAAATTGCCTGACAATGTCCTGTAAGTATCAGTTTGTACCAGGAAGGTAATTTGAGTCCGGTAGATTAATGGATATAGAAGTATACTTGGTCAACAATAGATATACTAGGTGGTCATAGGATACTCTGGTCAGTAATAGATATATTAGGTGGTCATAGGATACTCTGGTCATTGTCCTGGCATTATCACAGCTTCTTCTTCTCCAGAGGTAAAATTGCTCCATAATTTATGTGGTTATAGGTAATCAACACTTCTGTTCTTATTTACTTTTCCAAGTATTACACTTCTATTCTTGTCCACTTTTCCAAGTATTATAACTGTTTCTCCTCAATAAGACTGAGTAGAATATTTGTTTGTTTTGATTAAATAAAATGTTATCACTACAAAGATCTTAACACATGTATTTTTAGATCTTTGATCACTACAAGATGAGATTTAAACTACATGTATTCTGTCAAAACAAACAATTATTCTATTTATTTTTTACTTATCTGATGGCAAAACATACTACATTTGTATTTATAAAAAAAATATGCCCAATTACGAATATTGTTAAACTGCGGATGAATACTTCATTCAATTCAAATTTTAAATTCTAAATCCGCCATCTTGAATTGTGGTGATAATGTGAAAACAGCTTTTTAGCTCACCTGTCACAAAGTGACAGAGTGAGCTTTTGTGATCACTCTTCGTCCGTCGTCCGTCCGTCCGTCCGTCCGTCCGTCCGTCCGTCCGTCCGTCCGTCAACAATTGGCTTGTGTAGACACTAGAGGTCACAATTTTAGCCTAGTCCTTATGAAACTTGGTCACAATGATCATCTCAACAAAATCTAGGCCAAGTTCGATATTGGGTCATCTGGGGTCAAAAACTAGGTCACTAGGTCAAATTATAGAAAAACCTTGTGTAGTCACTAGAGGTCACAATTTTGACTTAATATTTATGAAACTTGGTCACAATGATCATCCTAACAAAATCTAGGTCAAGTTCGATATTGGGTCATCCGGGGTCAAAAACTAGGTCACAAGGTCAAATCATAGAAAAACCTTGTGTAGTCACTAGAGGTCAAAATTTTGAATTAATCTTTATGAAACTTGGTCACAATGATCATCTCAACAAAATCTAGGTCAAGTTCGATATTGGGTCATCCGGGGTCAAAAACTAGGTCACAAGGTCAAATCATAGAAAAACCTTGTGTAGTCACTAGAGGTCACAATTTTGGCCTAATCTTTATGAAACTTGGTCACAATGATCATCTCAACAAAATCTAGGTCAAGTTCGATATTGGGTCATCCGGGGTCAAAAACTAGGTCACAAGGTCAAATCATAGAAAAACCTTGTGTAGTCACTAGAGGTCACAATTTTGGCCTAATCTTTATGAAACTTGGTCACAATGATCATCTCAACAAAATCTAGGTCAAGTTTGATATTGGGTCATCCGGGGTCAAAAACTAGGTCACAAGGTCAAATCATAGAAAAACCTTGTGTAGTCACTAGAGGTCACAGTTTTAGCATAATCTTTACGAAACTTGGTCACAATGATCAACACAACAAAATGTAGGTCAAGTTCGATATTGGGTCATCTGGGGTCAAAAACTAGGTCACTAGGTCAAATTATAGAAAAACCTTGTGTAGTCACTAGAGGTCACAGTTTTGACTTAATATTTATGAAACTTGGTCACAATGATCATCCTAACAAAATCTAGGTCAAGTTCGATATTGGGTCATCTGGGGTCAAAAACTAGGTCACAAGGTCAAATCATAGAAAAACCTTGTGTAGTCACTAGAGGTCACAGTTTTAGCATAATCTTTACGAAACTTGGTCACAATGATCAACACAACAAAATGTAGGTCAAGTTCGATATTGGGTCATCTGGGGTCAAAAACTAGGTCACAAGGTCAAATCATAGGAAAACCTTGCGTAGTCACTAGAGGTCACTGTTTTGACCTGATCGTTACGAAACTTGTTTACAATGATCATAACAACAAAATCTAGGTCAAGTTCAATATTGGGTAATCTTGGGTCAAAAACTAGGTCACAATGTCAAATCATGGAAAAACCTTGCATAGTCACTAGAGGTCACAATTTTGGTCTAATCTTTATGAAACTCGGTCACAATGATCATCTCAACAAAATCTAGATCAAGTTTGATATTGGGTGATCCGGGGTAAAAAACTAGGTCACAAGGTCAAATAATAGAAAAACCTTGTGTAGTCAATAGAGGTCACAGTTTTGGCTTGATCTTTAAGAAACTTGGTCACAATGATCATCTCATCAAAATCGAGGTCAAGTTTGATATTTGGTCATCTGGGGTAAAAAAGTAGATTATTAGGTCAATCATATAAAAACCTTGTGTAGTCACTAGAGGTCACAATATTGGCCTAATCTGTATAAAACTTGGTCACAATGACCATCTCAACAAAATCTAGGTCAAGTTCGACAGGTGAGCGACCTAGGGCCCTTTGGGCCCTCTTGTTTAGAATATTGCATCAAAACATACACCAACTTGTAGAAAATTATCTGACTAAGAATATGAACTCCTGCATGACATGTTTCTGTTCAGTAATAAAAAAAGTTACTGACTGTTAAGTTTTGAGTTTAAGAATTAAGTTTTTGGTAAAATTAAAGTAGTCCCTGTGGGAGGGTGGAGCTTATATCAGTCACTGCAGTGAGTGATAACCAGGGAAGATATAGGATTTTTTTCACTGATAGAACTCCATATTGCACTAGTTAGCATTAAATGAACATAATTATATACTATCTCAGGCTAAGAATCACATGACTAGAGATCTTGAGGTCTAATAGTATTATATTATTCCTGGAAAAATTACTCTTGAACTAATTTATCAGCAGCCTTGGACTTTCATACTGAAGAAGTTAACTTCTTTTCATTATGACTCAATATTATACACATTTTTCAGCAATTAATACCCGTCCCTAAATGCTGACACAGTCTAGTGCCTTAACAGACGGTATAACAATTATTAAAAAATGATATAAGATATAAATATGTCCCAATATAGTAAAGCATATTTCATATTCTTATAAGACAATAAAGCAAACGAAAGTGGATGTTTTCGGCTGAATACGTTTATTTATTGCTACTTTATTCCCTTAATGTAACGTACTGAGATGGAATGTTGTGGATGATATATGGTCCCCTGTCCGGATATTACACGAGAATTGTATGATGACGTCCCTTGTGTGGTGTTCTGATTGTCTGGAAGGGAGCAAATAAATGAATGGATGAATTATTGATAAAAGAAAAACAGAAATGTCTTTTATAGAAGATATATTGCTTGCATATTTCCGCCATTAATACTGGGACACACTTGAGCTTGTCTAGCCAATTATGTCAATGCTGCCTTGACCATATAATGGTATTCACATTGCAACACATGATTTTCAGGAGGTTTTTCTACAGAAACAGCTGAGAGCATGAAAGGCATAAAAATGAACAGCAAAAATATAACTGATGACAAAAACAAGCAACAGTGGGACAAAACGACAATTGTTTTACTAAAGTTTAGTTTGATAATTGAGACAGATATTGAACTGAAGTTGTTTGTTCTGCATTATACATGCATCTGCTGGTAACGTCTTGATTGAAATTTATACTCATTTATTTTAGGTTGATTGTGAAGAAAATTCTACAATTTATAAAAAAAATTTATCACTCTTGATTGCAGTTGACATTTCTGATGGTAGCCATTACCATGTCTCAAGAGATGTCAGTTCTCCTTTGATTGTCAAGCTAGAGGAACACTGGTCTCTTAATGTCAATCAAACATGTTTGCATGATCCAGGACAAACTGTCAAGTGCACCTAATATTTCCACTGCTACTTTTTAAGTTCAAACATACCAGCAGTTACTCACTTTTCTTCACTAATGATCCAATTAGTGACAAGCAATATTTAGTATTCTATTCAGGTCGATCGCCTCCTCTTGAATGTTGTGAATTCTGGCATTTGTTATTACAGCGCTATCAGGTAACGGTTGTTAGTACGCTTTACTGGGCTGATTTGTAGAGTATGCTATTTTAGTTGTCTGTGACCTTTCACAACTAGGAGAAAACTTGACATGAATTTTCGTGTGTGGAACCATCTTGCAGAACAATGATGATTATTCCAGTGGAGATAAATTGTGCAAGGAGAGTTATATCGACCAAATTGTCTCCTTACATCCTCGAGTGCATTATCCTTCTGCTCATTGCATTATTGCTTAAATTAATATGTAGTCCTACTTGTTACACAGGAATCAGTTTATATTAACCACATTAAGGTTTGAATTGTACTATGAAAATGTTACGACTATAATTTCCTTAAATGCCGTGGAAATAAATCTTTACGATTAGTTTTTACTTAAATGGTGGAAATAAATCTTTATTAGGACTAGTTTTGCTTAGATTGTAGAAATACTACATCAGGAGAATGTCTGTAGCAATTTTAAAGGTGTGAACTCAGATAGAATGTCTGTAGCAACTTTAAAGGGACTGAACTCTCTGAATATGTACCTGTGTTTTAGTGTAAAATAAATCAAGAGTTTGGATGTGTTTTAATTAAATCACAAGTGCATATATATTCAAGTGCTCCGGCACTTGTGAAAATATTGTGTCTGAGCTGCTTATACTCAGAAATAACATTTCATCTTATAACTATCATCTATATATATATATATATATATATATAATTATATTGTTTCAAGGACAGATAACTCTTAAATAAGCTTGATGACCTATGATTATTTTTGCAATTATGGTGTTCATATTCAAAGTTTGAACAAATTTTACTATAAGGAAATGTTTGCCTCAATTCTTATACAATAAACAGCCGCATACACCTTTGACTGACTGACATAGGTTGGCATACACCTTTAACTGACTGACATAGGTTGGCATACACCTTTCACTGACTGACGTAGGTCGGCACACACCTTTGACTGACTGACATAGGTCAACATACACCTTTGACTGACTGACATAGGTCGGCATACACCTTTGACTGACTGACATAGGTCAACATACACCTTTGACTGACTGACATAGGTCAACATACACCTTTGACTGACTGACATAGGTCAGCACACACCTTTGACTGACTGACATAGGTCGGCATACACCTTTGACTGACTGACATAGGTCGGCACACACCTTTGACTGACTGACATAGGTCAACATACACCTTTGACTGACTGACATAGGTCGACACACACCTTTGACTGACTGACATAGGTCGGCACACACCTTTGACTGACTGACATAGGTGGGCACACACCTTTGACTGACTGACATAGGGACTGACATAGGTCGGCACACACCTTTGACGGCACACACCTTTGTCTGACTAACATAGGTCAGCACACACCTTTGACTGACTGACATAGGTCGGCACCCACCTTTGACTGACTGACATAGGTCGGCACACACCTTTGACTGACTGACATAGGTCGGCACACACCTTTCAATGACTGACATAGGTCGCCACACACCTTTCAATGACTGACGTACTTCGGCACACACCTTTGACTGACTGACATAGGTCGGCATACACCTTTGACTGACTGACATAGGTCAACACGCACCTTTGATTGACTGACATAGGTCGGCACACATCTTTCAATGACTGACATAGATCTTTAAGGTTTTCATGTCATTGCTGCATGGTTGATTGGAAAAGTTAGAGCTGTTATTTGTATTGAATGCCTTCAAAAAATATTTCGGGTTAGAATGACAGCCTGTTGCATCATTGTATAAGCCTTCGTGGATCTTTTGGGCTTTCCTGTCTTCTTGTGATTGGTGGGAAAAGTTTAGTGAGGTTATAATATTTCTACAAAAAATGGGTTTTTCTATATTTTAGAGATGTCAAATTTCTACATAAAAAAATGTGGTTTTTTTTCTCTATATTTTAGAGATGTTATATTCCTGCAAAAAATGTGTTTTTCCTAATATATGGCATTTTGTTGCCTTTCTTGGCTGATTGATGTTTTGAAGTGTTATCAATGTTACATGCTAATATATATGGATTACATATTCTATCAAGTTTGATAAATGCTGAACAAATTGAACATTCTGATAAATTGTTGAAAATATCTTCTGGCGCTGATCAAACAGTTCATCCATCTACTTATCCATTAAGGGGTGATAGAACAATTTTACATTAAAAAGAAACAATTGAACATTTATAACATGTAACAAGAATATTTTTTGCTCATTTTTATGCCCCCCCCCCATGTTTGATTATGGGTATATTGTTCAATAACTCAAAAACACTTTGCCCTAGGATCTTTAAACTTTACATGGAGGTTGGTCATTAACGGTAGATGACCCCTATTGATTTTGAGGTCAAAGGTCAAGGTCAATGTACCTTCACCATTTCCGACTATTCAAATAGCTTCCAATAAATAACTCAAGAACGCTTTGCCCTAGGATCTTCAAACTTTACATGGAGGTTGGTCATCATAGTAGGTCAAAGGTCAAGGTCACTGTGAACTTTACCATTTCTGACTATTTGGCTGCCATGGGGAAATACGTGTTTAACAAACACCTCTTGTTTACATTGAACAGATTTGGTAAGTTATCCAATTCACCTGACATAGATTTGGACACAAGCAGGTACAACATAATAATTCATTGGCTTAGAATGAGAAGGTTTTTAAGAACAAAATCAATATTTTGAGAAAACAAGAAAAAACTGTCTGAAAACTAGTCTTTACTTATGGAAAAACAAGCTTTTTCAACTTAAGTTTGGTCAACATGACCAATTGAGATTTTCATGAAAACAGGCTTATAAGAAGCGCCTTGTGATGAAGATTGCAAATATGCATGAGTCTTATAAGGTCGTATTTAGTAGCACTTAGACCTTCTTATTCTAGGCCAGTGAATTGAGAATTAATGTTGAAACCAGAACTTACAAAAGCTGAATACTGACGACTGATTTGTCCCTAACTATTATAAGTACATGCTGATTTTAACGTAAATACCGAACTAACAAATAACCAAATAATTTGTTAAATGTCCAGGATATATCCCTTTAGAAAATCCATCTGGAATAATTGCATTCCGGTGGAATAGTACCGGAATTACTCTTCCACCAGAATTCCACCTGAATCATTATTTCACCTGTGTTCCACAGGACCACTGATATTTTCTTTTCATTAACTCCCCTTATTAAAATTACACATATTTATTAAAAATTTCAAAATAATCTTTTAATAAAATCAACATATATCCACATTGTCATAAAAATGGAGAGGTTTATTAAATTAATTTGACAAAATTGAAAATTCATAATTTCAACATTACATTAACTAAGCCACAGTATAAGTATTATAAACTTAACTAGTTGAGTAATTGCCTTTAAGTTCTTACATTGTGACCATGAGACTATAGGGTTAGAATTCTAAAGTGAAATGAATGATAATTAATTTAAAAAGATTTTTATGGATATAAGTGAAATTTGCTCAAACCTTCTGGAATTCCGGTGGAATTTTCTCTGGACAGAGACAATTTTCATTAGGGATGGAATGCTATATTAAGAGGATTAGAACTCTTAGCTGTTGTAAGTCACAGAATTTAAAGGAAAGGTTGTAAGGCCTTGTTATATGTGTAACCCTGAAAATGATGTTTATGTACTGTTTGACATTGTATTGAGTCCGTTGACTGTCTGGTTTCCTGCACTATATTATACGAATACAATCATTTCTCTACTCTAACCTTGAATCAAAGACCAGATAAGTCCTGTCTGAGTGATGGATACCGCCGCCAGCCTCGGGGAATTACTGCTTACTATACTGCCTTACATACAGATACGCTGCTGTTAACAAGATGTCTGCTTCTTGATTTATGTGTTTATACAAGGAAGTATACTGTAGCAACATCTTACTGGTTCTCATGAATAATTATTCTATACTTTTCTGATGTATCAAGTTTGTCATTTTAGAAAGTCAAAACATTCTTATACTATAGATGGAAAATGAGTATTGAGCCGGGACTGCACTTTTAGCTATAGGTTTTATATACTATATAGTATACTGTATACCCAAAGGTTACGGCTCAGAGGTCAGATGCTATCTATATAGCTCAATGAAGATATCTTGTATACAAACAAAAATTGATAATATAAACATTACACAGTCAACTAAATGCTTGTTATTAGTAAAGATTGAAAGAGTATATGCATTTAAATTGATTATGTGCCAGATCAGACAAAATTTAATGTCATAAATTCATTTGATTGTCAAATTATTTGTGTAAACAAGTCTAAATATTATATAGGGTATTGTCGGCAGACTATATATAAGTATGGCAACATTTCACTGAAACCAATGAATATAATCAGTGATTTTCCATTGTTATATCAGATTTGTTATATTTAACAAAGTGACCATTGTTACAGTAGATTCTACAGTAACATAAACACACTAAGAATATTGAGTACGAGTTCTATTGTTTCATTCTTATATATTATCCCAATGGGCTCTCTTAATATTGTACGCAAATGGTCAATAAGTCACCAACCTTTATTTAGGAAGAACAAGGGCAATTTCTCCCTTGGGAAATTTTGAATTTGGTAGTGTTTCTTGTTGTTTGTTAGCGATCGACTGACAAAATGCCAAAATGACCAATAACCTCTGACTCAGAGGGAAGAGAGACAGTTAAGTGTGTGATACAAGAAATTTGGGTGCAATACTCTCTCTTTTTCGATTAGACTCCTTGGATCTTGGTCCTTAGTTTCTTTAAAGTCCCAGGTGTATGCATAGCACCGAAACATGCAGACTTTAGTGGTATACAGTGGTGGTATCAGGTGTATCCTGTGTCACATCAGCCGCAACATTCACATAATTACAACCATGTCATAGACATTCATAGTTAAAAAAGTTAAAAAAAAGTTAAGTTACCAATTTTCTAGGGCTGCTTTCAGCAGTTCAGCCGTTCAGCCACCCTTTGACATTTAAACTTCCCCTGGTCATTGGGCTTCCTATGGAAACCTGCGTTTGAGTCTCCCTGGGGAGACTATTTCTCTCCTGGTGGGTGTGCAGCCAACATCGATCTTTGGCGCCCAGGACTATCAAACATATTCAGACACAGCCCTCACAGGTACCAATTCACACCTTGGTCGCGTGGAGCATGTGGGTTATTCGTGCTCAGAGAAATTAAGCAGTGGTCCAGACGGGGGTTGAACCCGGGACCTCTCGATCCCGAAGCGCGCGCCCTACCTCTAGGCCACCGCTCCCCATAGAAATCCAGATAGATCATATAAATGTTGCAAGCTGTTACACAATGCTTGAATGGCTGTCTCATGTGTCACTTGGACATACTTGTAGTAAAAGTGCAATATCTGCAAATCGCAAGCATTAAGATTTTGGTTTATGACAGTTAAATGTGTCTTTAGGATATTGTAAGACAGTTGCAGGGTAATCTTACGACAGTCACACAAAACACAAGCAATTTCCCCCAAAAGGTGCTTCAAAATGTCATCGTTAACAGGTCTACCGCTGTAGTACGGCTGATTGGACGTAGGCTTTGCATGCATACTATAGATAGTTTGTTGTATATTTTAGGTTGGCCTCACAACAAATTATTAGAGAAGATATTTTACCTTCAGTTTGTTGTATATTTCAGGTTGGCCTCACAACAAATTGTTAGAGAAGATATTTTACCTTCAGTTTGTTGTATATTTTAGGTTGGCCTCACAACAAATTGTTAGAGAAGACATTGTACCTTCAGTTTGTTGTATATTTCAGGTTGGCCTCACAACAAATTGTTAGAGAAGACGTTATATCTTCAGGTAATTGATTATGACAGGTTTAGTCGAGATGACCCTATAGGTGAGACATACATTCCATTGAACGAAGTGGATCTTTCACAAGCTCCGCTCATGTGGAAATTTCTCAGTCCATGTAAAGATAGCAGGGTAAGTACAGTTCCATATGCTTGATTCCCATAATGCAATATGTATATTATCTGGCTTAGAAGAAGGTCGTAAGTACAAAAACTCTATTTTGAGAAAACAAGAAAAAACTTTTCTTATGGAAAAACAAGCTTTTTCAACTTCAGTTTGGTCAACATGACCTGTTCCAATTTTCATGAAAATAGGCTCATAAGAAGCGGTTTGTGATGCAGATTTTTAAGTATGTATGAGTCTTAAAAGGTCATAAGTAGCACTTACAACCTTCTCATTCTAAGCCATGGATATAATGCCTTCTGGGCCGGATTTCATTGTAACGGCAAAATGTGTTTTGAGTCAGAAAATAACATTATTAATTTAGTACCGTTCTTCTAAGCTATCTTTATCACAACCTGATCTCTGTTGTCCTATATGAACATAAGATAACCCATCCCCTGTCACTTGCACAATATTCATGAAGGGGTGCAGTCTACTAGCGCATGTGCAATGGCTTCAAATTACTTATTAGCGAATTAAAAGAATTGTTTTTTGTTAAAAAATCTACTTCCAGAAAATTCTACAATGGAAATCAAGTTCACTGATTGGTTGAAAAAGTCGAACACACACTAATTACATTTTGATGATTTTCTAAGGTTCAATTTCAACTTGTTACTGCTGACAATAGCTTTCCGATTATTATTGGCAGATGTCTAACAGGGGAAGACATGCAATTTTTTGAGAGACAGAGGTGTGATACAAGGAATCCGGATGCGTTACCCTAGCTCATTCCGAAAAGACTCCTTGGTTATTTAACGTGCCCGGTGCACAGCACCGATACAAGCAAGACTACCACTTGTGTTTCCAACCAGTTCATCTCTAGTTGGGTGGGAAACACTGAAAAGCGTTTCAGAAATGACCAAGTGTCCCGGCCGAGATTTAAACCAGGGACCTCTCAATCAGTAGTCAAGCGTGTTACCACTCGTCTACTGTGCCACCCAAGGTTCTGAGCAGTATGATAATGCTCATTGATTATCCTACAAAGGGAATAAGCACATTAAGTAAGATTTAATGTACTGCATCATTGATGCAGGCTGTATTTATTAGTGTGCTCTTAAGACATAACAAGGTTTAATATTGATTCTATGATGACAATTTTGTTAACTAGTCTTGTGATGTATGTAGTTTCATTGTTAACTGGTTTCCTGTGATGTATGTAGTTTCATTGTTAACTGGTTTCCTGTGATGTATGTAGTTTCATTGTTAACTGGTTTCCTGTGATGAATGTAGTTCCATTGTTAACTTGCATGTTGGCTTTAATTAGCATTATAAGAAGCATTGGTTGCTCAGCCAGGAGCATTGATTGCTAGCCCAGGAGCATTGATTGCTAACCAAGGTGCATTAATTGCTAACCCAGGAGCATTGGTTGCACACCCAGGAGCATTATTGCTAACCTAGGAGCATTGATTGCTAACCCAGGAGCATTGGTTGCTAACCAAGGTGCATTGATTGCAAACCCTGGAGCATTGGTTGCTAACCCAGGAGCATTGATTGCTAACCAAGGAGCATTGGTTGCTAACCCAGGAGCATTGATTGCTAACCAAGGTGCATTGGTTGCACACCCAGGAGCATTGATTGCTAGCCCAGGAGCATTGATTGCTAACCAAGGTGCATTGATTGCTAACCCAGGAGCATTGGTTGCACACCCAGGAGCATTATTGCTAACCTAGGAGCATTGATTGCTAACCCAGGAGCATTGGTTGCTAACCAAGGTGCATTGATTGCAAACCCTGGAGCATTGGTTGCTAACCCAGGAGCATTTGTTACTATATTATAACCCAGGATCATTGGTTGCTAACCCAGGAACATTGGTTGCAAACCCAGGAGCATTGATTGCTAACCCAGGAACATTGGTTGCTAACCCAAGGAGCATTGGTTGCTAACCAAGGAGCATTGGTTGCTAACCCAGGAACATTGGTTGCTAACCAAGGAGCATTGATTGCATACCCAGGTGCATTGATTGCTAACCCAGGAGCATTGGTTGCACACCCAGGAGCATTAATTGCTAACCCAGGAGCATTGATTGCTAACCCAGGTGCATTGGTTGCTAACCCAGGAGCATTGATTGCTAACCAAGGAGCATTGGTTGCTTACCCAGGAGCATTGATTGCTAACCAAGGTGCATTGGTTGCACACCCAGTAGCATTGATTGCTAACCAAGGTGCATTGATTGCTAACCCAGGAGCATTGATTGCTAACCCAGGAGCATTATTGCTAGCCCAGGAGCATTGATTGCTAACCAAAGTGCATTGGTTGCACACCCAGTAGCATTGATTGCTAACCCAGGAGCATTGATTGCTAACACAGGAACATTGGTTGCTAACCCAGGAGCATTGGTTGCTAACCAAGGTGCATTGATTGCAAACCCTGGAGCATTGGTTGCTAACCCAGGAGCATTTGTTGCTATATTTTAACCCAGGATCATTGGTTGCTAACCCAGGAGCATTGATTGCTGACCCAGGAGGATGGATTGCAAACCCTGGAGCATTGGTTGCTAACCAAGGTGCATTGATTGCAAACCCTGGAGCATTGGTTGCTAACCCAGAAACATTTGTTGCTATATTATAACCCAGGATCATTGGTTGCTAACCCAGGAGCATTTGTTGCCTTATTATAACCCAGGATCATTGGTTGCTAACCCAGGAGCATTGGTTGCTAACCCAGGAGCATTGATTGCTAACCCAGGAGCATTGATTGCTAACCCAGGAGCATTGGTTGCTAACCAAGGAGCATTGGTTGCTAACCCAGGAGCATTGATTGCTAACCCAGGAGCATTGGTTGCTAATCCAGGAGCATTGATTGCTAACCCAGGAGCATTGGTTGCTAACCAAGGAGCTTAATCTAGCAACACTTATACAATTTAAGGGGCAGCTATTAGAAGCTGACAATACTAGTGCTCTATGATATAACACAAATAACATGACTGTGCAGTCACCAAAAACTGGCACCACTCTATAATACAAACTTAGTGCCACCAAATTCTGTCAAGGCCAAAATGGTTTGCGTAGGTGTGAAGTTCCATCAAATTGTAGAAGTTAATTGCAAAATTACGCAGAAAGCAGTAATAAATTCTGGATGGTCCTCATTTAGTGCCAAGTTAGAAATTGGCCCAGAGAGAATAAAGCTTATAGCCTTCCTTGGAATGTGTAAGGTGAATGACATATATTGATCTCTATCGACTTGACTCACCTATTGTTAGCTTGTCTGTCAAGTCAAGTGGTAATGATTGCTATATAAAGTGAATGGTGATAATTCTAACTGATTTATATTGATGAGTTCAAACAATATGTTCCATAGGGACAGCTCTGAGCATCATCTTATCATTTGCATGATTTCATAAAAGATTAATTCCTATCTTTTCTGGTAAATGTAATAGATTTGATTGACATGGCACATTTCACCCATGGTATTGTAAAGTAATAGGTAATACCTAGGTGCACAGTTAATCGGGGAAAAGGGAGCATATATACTAGGAACCAGCCTACTCCTCCCCATAGTTTGCCCCACTGGTATACTGGGAACCAGCCTACTCCTCCCCATAGTTTGCCCCACTGGTATACTGGGAACCAGCCTACTCCTCCCCATAGTTTGCCCCACTGGTATACTGGGAACCAGCCTACTCCTCCCCATAGTTTGCCCCACTGGTATACTGGGAACCAGCCTACTCCTCCCCATAGTTTGCCCCACTGGTATACTGGGAACCAGCCTACTCCTCCCCATAGTTTGCCCCACTGGTATACTGGGAACCAGCCTACTCCTCCCAATAGTTTGCCCCACTGGTATACTGGGAACCAGCCTACTCCTCCCCATAGTTTGCCCCACTGGTATACTGGAACCAGCCTACTCCTCCCATAGTTTGCCCCACTGGTATACTGGGAACCAGCCTACTTCTCCCCATAGTTTGCCCCACTGGTATACAGGAACCAGATTTTTCAATAATGCTTAATATATATTTCCTGGACAATCTTGTCACTGATTAATTCTTTTGAATGCACTTATCTCTCCCGTGAGTAAAACAATTTCTGCACAAAGATCTTAAAAACTAACGCCATTGTATCAGTTTTAGACTCAGTTTTAGACTCAGTTTTAGACTCAGTTTTAGACTCAGTTTTAGACTGGTAGTCTGTATGTGTTCATTGACTGGTTTTCCTTTGTTGTCCTATCGTGTGTGAGATTGTTTTCTTCTCAGACTGAGTACCGGGATATTTGAGACACGAGGCAGGCGCAAAGTTAGTTGAATGATTTCTACTTAATGTCTCTGTGAAGTTCCAGCAAGAAGTACATAATGACTGTCTTACATCTTTGCCCAAATACAGCGTTATTTACCAGTTAACACAGTGTTGGTTGCTATGGTGAATGGTTTTCTTTCTACCTTAACTGAGTTTATTTTGTCTTTGTTCCACATAGAGTAATTCCTTAATTTCCTGCATACTGGTATCATTAAGGTTTCTTGTATTACCGTATTTCCCCAAATATTACACACAGCTGTGTATTGGACGCAGGTATAGTCCAGTCAGGATAAAAATCCAGTTACGCAGAGGTCGAGTCCACTATTACGGTGTAAAACCAACCATAATGGCCGATACACACAGTTTTAATTTAAATGCTAAACTAATATACTATATTCATTCTACCTGTTCAGACAATGGTTGTCATATTTTGCGTACACATAAACTGCAACGTCACTTTCACAATATACTAACTGGACTGTAAAATAAGGGAGAAGATTCAACAAAAGTCATGAATAATGTCTCCAAAATGAAACAAAAGAACATGTTGGTTAATGAATCGCCCAATGATAACTTGTAAAATGACTAAAGCTGTGTAAAGGACCGTTCTAATTCTTGGTTACACTTCTGGGTTGGTGGCTGTAAAATGTCTCCCCGTACTTCATTCCAGTGTAGTTATCATTTTCAATTACCTCTGGTTAATTGCTTATTTAAGAAACCATGTAATGTGTCATTCATTGTGAGAAACAGTGTAAAGGCATTTGAAAAATCCTGTTATGGGGAGATGGTATGCCTCTCGCTTGGGTGGCTTGGCGGCTCGGCGATTCGGCCATTTCTGTATGGCTTCCAAATGTCTGTGCACTTACAGTATTTGATAAATGTGCGAGCAATACTTGTTAGAATACTGTAGCCTAAATGTATCTTAGCGACTAATACCATAGTCTGTGGATTGTTTGTCCTGAAGCACTTGAAGCAAACCCACGGCAAAACTGATTGTTCATTAGATTATCCATTGTATTGTGCTAGGAATCTAGCAACTCTATTTATTCTTAATTTTGTTTCATTACCCATCTTATCTTTGCTAAATTAAATAAGTTTTTGTCTGTTCTCTGGGATGGGTAAGCCTTTGTTACTGGGATGGGTTAGATAAAGCTAATTGTAGACAATGTGTTGGGAAGTAATTACTGCACCATACTATAATGCTGTATGCTCTGCATGCTCATCAGTATACTCTATATCCTGATTTCATAATTATTCTAGTGTCAAAAGGTGGAATGACATTATAGACGGTTTCAGTAAGTGCTAGCCTATGCATAAGTACAGCCTTTGCAGGATATAATTTTTTCTTTGCCAAATATTCGAAACCTTTACAGAACAATTGCAGCACATATTTGCAAAATATATACTGCATTATAATGCAGGGCTCGAGCTGTGACCCGCCATTATCGCCACTTGGCGATTTTTTTATTCAACATATGGCTATAAAAATTCATTTTTGGCGATATGCTGTGGCAATAAATTAATAAAACGGCAAAAAAAAGTTAAAAAAAAAATCCATCTAAGATTAACCTAAACCAAGTACAGCCATAAATTATGTCATATGCTGAAATTCAGTACACAGAACGTCCGTATACCATTGCTATCTATCGCCACAGGTCATAATATTAACACCTCTAATGAACAAGCGTACACAATAAATCAATCGATCAGCAGCAGACCAAAAGTAAAATTTGAGCTCCGCCCCCATTTGTAAAGTCGACACTTGATTGGATATTGTTATTGGTAAAATGCATACCTGGTGTCTCCAGAAATTATGACAACAGCGTTTATTTCACGTCTGTCACAAAGTAAAATACGATGAAATTGTCAAACCAAGAAAGGTGTCGGAAAGAAACGTAAATCCATAAGAACTGAATAGATGAATGTCAAAACGCAATTTTGATTTTAATAAACACGTCTAAAAACGCCCCGTATAATCACAGAGTAGAATTTAATTAATATACATGCCGTAATTCACTGTTAAAACAGCCTCGGTTTCAAGACCACGCACGCGAAAATTGTCGAGATGAAATATTCTTTAGCCGACCTTGATCACCTACATCAAAGCGGCGACATCAAATCAAACGTACAGTACCGACGTAACATTGCCGATTGCTTGAAGGTCGTACGTGCTATTATTAGCGTGACATAATAATTCCATTTTTGGAAAACCGTGCTAGTTTCATGTTGATAATTTAAAAAAAAAATGTTTCATTCTCAAATGATTAAGCTTCATAATATTCCTGCAAATAAGTTACGAAAATAACAAATGTCACATATTTTCGCGATGTTGACAGATCCAATATGAATAAAAACTAAGAATCTTGAGAGACCCTAATGTATACAAAGTTCATAGGGGTATGTTAATTTGTTCTTATCTGCAAAAAAGTATCTATTAATTTAAGTTTTTGAATCATTGTCGTGCTGATGATGCAGTTTGCCTATAAATATGTCACCCTCTGATGATGCTAACCTTGACATTCTGTAGTCTGTTTGTAAAGTAAACAATGCCCTGCTGGTAGTGACTTTTGGAGTACTTGTACCAAGGTGCTTTCAACAAGTGGGTTGATGTGTAAGTTTACTACTTGAAGAATAAAAGTTGCTTGAATAATTACAATTATGTTATTTAATCATTTCATGAATTAAAATAAGCTAAGGTTTGATTGAAAGGATGACTCTTGAGAAGGCTACTATATTCACTGGGCTGGTGCTGGCTATTATGAGTTATGCCCCCTTTTAATGCAATAATGAAAAATTAGAAGCATGCTTTAAAAGCATGCGCGTTAAGTTTGGCTATTATTTTTTTGGAGAAAAAAAGTTGGCTATTAATTCATAATGGCTGCAGCACCAGCCCTGCATATGAGTAGAATACCAACAAAGAACTAAAAGCTTTCGCAAAACATTAGCAGGGAAATCAAAACTTTCGCAGAATAGTTGCTGCATGATGTTTAACATAAATAACTTTAACTGTCTGTCCATCTCTTGACTTTTGTTTGTCATATTCAGATTTTATTCTTTAACCTTCATCCCTTCAAAAGTGATGTCAATGAAACATAATCACTTCATTATTATATGTTCTTTGAATGGTCCTCTTTTAAAGTGATCTAAATCTCTGGTTAGTTTTTGTTATTCTAGTTGTGCCTAAAATTCCTCTGCTTAGAAATGAGGGTAGTTGCTGTGCATTTGTGTCAGTAAAGGTTGTTGTAACCTCGAATATAAAAATTGACTTTGACTTCCCTAAGAGCATATATTGTCTCCCATAAAAATTATATAGGGAACACTTATTGATTTTGTACTGGACATCTGTTAGTGTGTCTGGATGGATGGATTGATGTTGCAAAGTTTGTCCGCCCTTGTTCTCTTAAACCATTTGTCAAACTTCAATGGAACTACAATAGATTACTTTTTACCAAAAAGATCTGACTGTGACAGGGAAGGCAGCACCCAACAGAAACAGCAGAGCGTGAAAGGCTGAAGTGCTACAAAAACACAACATCTCACTCCAAAAGCCTGCTTCTTCAGTCAGTCAAACAAATCCTGAGCAAGGCCCAGCAGATAAAAAGGAATCACAAGCACAACCTACAAACCAATTTTCAACAAAAACACACAAGCACAACCCACAAATCAATACTCAACAAGGACAGCCTGTTGTACACGGCCCTTTTTGGAGACTTTCATTTTTGTGTCAATAGGTGAGATCACCTTATTCATATGCAAAATGCCCACCAGCAATCTATTGGATGAATGAACAATAAAAACCTGCTATTCACCAATAGCTAGCTGGTGGTATAAATGCCTAAAGTTGTATACAAACATGATCTCTCCTATAAACCCAAAAGGAACATTTCTCGCTCATATAACATAAAACTATAGCTGTCACAGAATACATTGACATATTTTCCTGACTCAGCAAAATTTTGATTTGGAAATTTTTTTTTGACATCTCAATGAGATGAAGTGTAAGACTAATTATTCACCTTACAATCATCCCATTGTGAAAAAGGGATTTTTTTAGCATTCTTGCACTTAAATTTAGATGTTCGAATGTGAAGAATGGTACATTTCGTGTAGAAAAAATTGGATATTGATTGGCATAAGATGGATGTAATGTGTTTTGTACTTGCAATGGACTTGTTCTATTTGGGTGATGTAGTATTCTATTATTGGCCCCCCCAGAATGTCTGAGGATATTTTGTTGGTACAAACTTTTGCACAAATAATTTCCTGAATACATTTTGTCTGGAGATATGTTAATGTTATAGTGGTGCATGTTGTATGCTCTCGTTTTCCTCTGTATTTCTTATTAAACCCCTGGAGAAAATTTAATTTCTATGTAAATGTCAAAAGCAGTGAAAATGAGAATTTGCCCATCTTGGTTAATAAGCAGAAATGTGTGCTAGCTTAGTATGCATGGTGTTCATATTGTATAATATTATTGGCCATCAGAGAACTATGGAGAAGTAATTGGTACAAAGACTTATAGTTTATTATTTATGTATTAATGAAAGTACTAGAGTATGTTGTCACTGCAAGACGTTGTACCTGATGAACCGTTAGTTTGTCCTTATTGCCTTATTTTAGTATGGAAATAAACACTTATAATCCATCCTGAGATTATACAAACAAGGGTGACTTTAGTGTTACCCTGGGATAGAATCGGGTACTCCTAAGTCCCTATTTGGCACATCAAATTGTCCTGAATGCCAGAACACCTGTATGTCATTTAGATGGTGTAAAAGGCATCTACAAGGAACAAACTATATTGAGAATAGCAAACAAGGGACCACCTGGGATAGAATCGGGTACTCCTAAGTCCCTATTTGGCACATCAAATTGTCCTGAATGCCAGAACACCTGTATGTCATTTAGATGTTGTAAAAGGCGTCTACAAGGAACAAACTATATTGAGAATAGCAAACAAGGGACCACCTGGGATAGAATCGGGCACTCCTAAGTCCCTATTTGGCACATCTAATTGTCCTGGATACAAAAGCGTGTCAAATAGACGTCATGAAAAGCATTTGCAAGGGACAAGACCATCCTGAGTATACCAAAGGCATGTGTTGTCCGGTTACAGAATCAGACACTCCAGTCTCTACTTGGCATATATGTTGTCCTGGATGCCAAAGCTTTCAACTTATAAGTCAGTACACTTGTGGAATGTGATGACCTACGTTTACTGACAAGTGGAAACAACTCTATACAGCATTTTATAAGAGTTATTCCCCTTTTCTGACTTTGAATCTTTACAAAAAATGTCAATAACTCAAAAACTATCAAAGGTATGCGCTTCAAACTCAACATAGTTATTCACTATCACAAGGGGAGTTCATACAGACAAGGCTGGTTACTCTGTGACCTATATTTATGAATTATCTGCCCTTGTTACTCATATAATTTCGACTCACAGATGAGCAAGGTTACTATCAAAGAGTACGAGAAAGTCGAGCATCCAGCACTCGTAGGCAGTGCTCTTGTTTAATATCTTTTAACTTATTAAAATAACAAATCTCATAGTTACAACATTATGACGGATAATAAGCATGGAATATTCATGAGCTCCCAGTTCATACTTATGCACAATAAAACGACTGTACTTGTTGAATACATACATAAATTATTTAAAATAATGCTAAGAAAGCCTGAAGCTTGTGTCACATTGTTCCAAAGAAGTGTTTTGACCATTCTTGGAATTGGTTGGAATGACTGAAAGCCTGTACAATGACACATGATTTTCATCAAATTAGCAAACACTGTAGGGATTTCTAAGACAACTGATTTGATTAGGAATGGAAATATTATATTGCCCTGGTGGCTATTATATATCAACTTACTCAACCAGCTGTGTGATGATGTAGTTTTATAGTTTCTTCTATTCTTGCTTCTATGTTTCATTGAGTCACAGTGACCGTATATTATTGCGCCGCGTTCGACGAGACGGCTGCACTTTCTATGGAATGAGTCTCACAGTCCTCTTTATCTATGGACAACAGTTACTGGACTTTGAAAAATACGGGTCTTACAAATTGAATAGATAAAACCCCTAAGTTTCAATGTAACAGATGAATTACAAATAATATGAAGGATTATTATTTTGATGTTTTTTTGTTAGCTCATCTGTCACAACTTTTTCTAGATTTATTTAAATATTATATGTTATTATCTTATCTGTCCAATGGTCATATTTTGTGTCTGTATATGTATGAATGTGTGCCTGCAATGTAAAGGTATGACCCTGTTATTAACTTTGTATGGGATACCAAGGTGATTAGTTTTCTGCCTGGGTTATGTAATTCAGGTGAATGCGTTGCCCATTTTAAAGATAGAATCTGATCTGAGCCGTAACCTTTGGATTCCCACTATAAATTATAAAGTCTATAGCTAAAAGTGCAGTTACAACCCAATACTCGTTTTCGAACTATACAACATATTAACTTTGTATTATTTTTATTTGTATTTTCAGGGTAAATTGGGAGAATTGCTTCTCTCTTTGTGCTATGAACCCAACGTGGGACGCCTAACTGTGATAGTGATAAAAGCTAAGGATCTCAAGGCAAAGGATATTACTGGAGCCTCAGGTGGGTTGTTGTATTTCATTGTTATAACAAAACTTCAAAAAAATGTATTAAAGTCCCACTGGTCAACAGTATTTCAGACATATGGAGACTTTCTGGTCACATTATCCTGACACCGGGCGACCAGCAGTTACCTGATACTAACTATGCTAAATGTCAAGCAAGGTAATAGACCAGCATGTATAGTACCACTTTTCAGAATTTGGTATGTCATGGCCTGGGATCAAACCGGAGACCTTTACTTTCGAAGCGAACACTCCGCCACTATGCTATCGATATAAACTGTTGATATCTGGAGGGATATCTGAGTACTGGCATCATTGTTCAAATAAGGGTATGGTGGATGTAGTGATATAAAGGGAACATTAAGGGCTTCCATGACTTACAGAAAGAGATATAAATAAATAGCAAATATAAATTTGAGTTTTTATTATGTGGCAAATTTTAAATCATTTGTAAAGGAATTTTAATGAATTACTTTTAACTTTTGACTTTTCAAAACTCAGTACTGTGCAACCTCAGGGACATTCAGTATAGTAGTATATAACTCAGTACTGTGTAACCTCAGGGACATTCAGTATAGTAGTATATAACTCAGTACTGTGTAACCTCAGGGACATTCAGTATAGTAGTATATAACACAGTACTGTACAACCTCAGGGACATTCAGTATAGTAGTATATAACTCAGTACTGTACAACCTCAGGGACATTCAGTATAGTAGTATATAACTCAGTACTGTGCAACCTCAGGGACATTCAGTATAGTAGTATATAACTCAGGGACATTCAGTATAGTAGTATATAACTCAGGGACATTCAGTATAGTAGTATATAACTCAGTACTGTGTAACCTCAGGGACATTCAGTATAGTAGTATATAACTCAGTACTGTACAACCTCAGGGACATTCAGTATAGTAGTATATAACACAGTACTGTACAACCTCAGGGACATTCAGTATAGTAGTATATAACTCAGTACTGTGTAACCTCAGGGACATTCAGTATAGTAGTATATAACTCAGTACTGTGTAACCTCAGGGACATTCAGTATAGTAGTATATAACTCAGTACTGTACAACCTCAGGGACATTCAGTATAGTAGTATATAACTCAGTACTGTGTAACCTCAGGGACATTCAGTATAGTAGTATATAACTCAGTACTGTGTAACCTCAGGGACATTCAGTATAGTAGTATATAACTCAGTACTGTGTAACCTCAGGGACATTCAGTATAGTAGTATATAACTCAGTACTGTGTAACCTCAGGGACATTCAGTATAGTAGTATATAACTCAGTACTGTACAACCTCAGGGACATTCAGTATAGTAGTATATAACTCAGTACTGTACAACCTCAGGGACATTCAGTATAGTAGTATATAACTCAGTACTGTGCAACCTCAGGGACATTCAGTATAGTAGTATATAACTCAGGGACATTCAGTATAGTAGTATATAACTCAGTACTGTGTAACCTCAGGGACATTCAGTATAGTAGTATATAACTCAGTACTGTGTAACCTCAGGGACATTCAGTATAGTAGTATATAACTCAGTACTGTGTAACCTCAGGGACATTCAGTATAGTAGTATATAACTCAGTACTGTGTAACCTCAGGGACATTCAGTATAGTAGTATATAACTCAGTACTGTACAACCTCAGGGACATTCAGTATAGTAGTATATAACTCAGTACTGTGTAACCTCAGGGACATTCAGTATAGTAGTATATAACTCAGGGACATTCAGTATAGTAGTATATAACTCAGTACTGTACAACCTCAGGGACATTCAGTATAGTAGTATATAACTCAGTACTGTACAACCTCAGGGACATTCAGTATAGTAGTATATAACTCAGTACTGTACAACCTCAGGGACATTCAGTATAGTAGTATATAACTCAGTACTGTACAAACTCAGGGACATTCAGTATAGTAGTATATAACTCAGGGACATTCAGTATAGTAGTATATAACTCAGGGACATTCAGTATAGTAGTATATAACTCAGGGACATTCAGTATAGTAGTATATAACTCAGTACTGTGTAACCTCAGGGACATTCAGTATAGTAGTATATAACTCAGTACTGTGTAACCTCAGGGACATTCAGTATAGTAGTATATAACTCAGTACTGTACAACCTCAGGGACATTCAGTATAGTAGTATATAACTCAGTACTGTGTAACCTCAGGGACATTCAGTATAGTAGTATATAACTCAGGGACATTCAGTATAGTAGTATATAACTCAGTACTGTACAACCTCAGGGACATTCAGTATAGTAGTATATAACTCAGTACTGTACAACCTCAGGGACATTCAGTATAGTAGTATATAACTCAGTACTGTACAACCTCAGGGACATTCAGTATAGTAGTATATAACTCAGTACTGTACAAACTCAGGGACATTCAGTATAGTAGTATATAACTCAGGGACATTCAGTATAGTAGTATATAACTCAGGGACATTCAGTATAGTAGTATATAACTCAGGGACATTCAGTATAGTAGTATATAACTCAGTACTGTACAACCTCAGGGACATTCAGTATAGTAGTATATAACTCAGTACTGTACAACCTCAGGGACATTCAGTATAGTAGTATATAACTCAGTACTGTGCAACCTCAGGGACATTCAGTATAGTAGTATATAACTCAGTACTGTACAACCTCAGGGACATTCAGTATAGTAGTATATAACTCAGTACTGTGCAACCTCAGGGACATTCAGTATAGTAGTATATAACACAGTACTGTGCAGCCTCAGGGACATTCAGTATAGTAGTATATAACTCAGTACTGTGTAACCTCAGGGACATTCAGTATAGTAGTATATAACTCAGTACTGTGTAACCTCAGGGACATTCAGTATAGTAGTATATAACTCAGGGACATTCAGTATAGTAGTATATAACTCAGGGACATTCAGTATAGTAGTATATAACTCAGGGACATTCAGTATAGTAGTATATAACTCAGTACTGTGTAACCTCAGGGACATTCAGTATAGTAGTATATAACTCAGTACTGTACAACCTCAGGGACATTCAGTATAGTAGTATATAACACAGTACTGTACAACCTCAGGGACATTCAGTATAGTAGTATATAACTCAGTACTGTACAACCTCAGGGACATTCAGTATAGTAGTATATAACTCAGTACTGTGTAACCTCAGGGACATTCAGTATAGTAGTATATAACACAGTACTGTGTAACCTCAGGGACATTCAGTATAGTAGTATATAACACAGTACTGTACAACCTCAGGGACATTCAGTATAGTAGTATATAACACAGTACTGTGCAACCTCATGGACATTCAGTATAGTAGTATATAACTCAGTACTGTGTAACCTCAGGGACATTCAGTATAGTAGTATATAACTCAGTACTGTGTAACCTCAGGGACATTCAGTATAGTAGTATATAACTCAGTACTGTACAACCTCAGGGACATTCAGTATAGTAGTATATAACTCAGTACTGTACAACCTCAGGGACATTCAGTATAGTAGTATATAACTCAGTACTGTGTAACCTCAGGGACATTCAGTATAGTAGTATATAACACAGTACTGTACAACCTCAGGGACATTCAGTATAGTAGTATATAACTCAGTACTGTGCAACCTCAGGGACATTCAGTATAGTAGTATATAACTCAGGGACATTCAGTATAGTAGTATATAACTCAGTACTGTGTAACCTCAGGGACATTCAGTATAGTAGTATATAACTCAGTACTGTGTAACCTCAGGGACATTCAGTATAGTAGTATATAACTCAGTACTGTGTAACCTCAGGGACATTCAGTATAGTATTATATAACTCAGTACTGTGTAACCTCAGGGACATTCAGTATAGTAGTATATAACTCAGTACTGTGTACCTACTGTTTCGTCAGTTTGTCTGACCTAATGTACTTATATTGTCATTTTTGGTCACAGTATAATGTGCTTACACTGCAAAACATTTTAACTGAGTTTATATGAACATGACCAACATTTGGAATTGCTCTTTTAAGATAATTTTCTTACATTGCTGGACAACAACTAAGTACTGCATTATATACATAACAGAGAATTTCCAGATGTCTAGGAGTGTCTGCTTGTAGCCTCAAAGTGGCCGCTTCATGGCTGAAGCAATTTGCATCAAACCAAATTATAGCACGGATAATTTGATTGTGTGGTATAAACCATATTTACGTTGAGAAAAGCTTTCACAGTAATGCCTAATTTGGAAATGTCAAGGTTGCGGTACTAGATGTGTTAAGTTATTGGGTAGCACTTCAAGAAGTTCATGAAAAATAAGTACAAAATATATCAGATACTTAACATTTTAAACCTTTTACATAATAAGATTTTTTTTGGAGATATTGGAACATGATGGCTTTTCTGCAGCACTTAAAAAGTTCATGAAGAATGGTGACCAAATATTTTTGACATTAACATTTTCCATTTTCTTTCTCAACATGATGTCAGCTCATATACTGTTTTCAGGGGCTTTATTATTTCATGCATCTATGTAACTATGCCTGCTCATGAAGGCAGTAATTATCACATGCCTTTATTGCCATTTGTCACTTGGTTAAGTGCCAAATTATCTACAGGAATTTCGATTATTAGTTTTAAGCAGTGTTTGCAAACAAATGAGACCTTAAGGCAGGAAAACTGTAGTACACATGTAATTTAATGTTTACTTAATTGAACATAATGCTAGGTTGGAGACATTGATGAAACTCCTAGTGTTTTGTTGCGTTTCTGTGATAGAAAACAGCATGCCGTGTTTATTCAGAGATCCGACTTTGCCAAAACTTAGAAATAAATTTCTGAAAATGACTGTAATATTAGTGCAATAATATAAGAAGCTATGAGGGTACATTTTTATGTCCCGGCATCTACTGATGCGGGAGGCATATCGTAATTGTCCTGGCCTTTCGTCCGTCTGTTTTATATAATTCCATTGAAAATTTTAACCCCTAAACTTTCAATTTGTTGAAACTCATCATTTCAAAGGTCATCAAGACATTGCTTTCAAACTTGGCATATTTGTTTACTATCATAAACACCTTACATCGTCAATGTCAAGTAACACTACCCAACATTACAACAGAATTATGGCCCCTGATTGACTAAGCTAACACTGGAACATAAGCATTATAATGATTATAAGGAACTCAGTCTTAATTGTTATGTATACATGCTGTATGAAACTGTGAGAAAAAAGATCAAGTGTTTGGGGGCCCCGGCTTTTAATTGGTATGTCTGACTCAGTGTGTGCATGATCTTAGTGACTTACAAGCAAATCAGTTTGTTTGCAAATATACTTTTTACTCCGGAAGTAATTGTTACCAGATTGATATCTTATACTGTTCAAGCTTCAGGGTACTGTTTTATCAAAGCACTTACGAAAATCTTAAAGTTACGTTCAAATTTAAATTCTTTATAATTCATTAAGAACTGCAAATTGGTGACAGATATGGTTTGTAGGAGTTCATTAACTGAATCATTATAAGTATTGCAGCTTCATTTACCACACTTTATAATTGTAAGCAAATTATAAAGAATTTAAATTTGATCGTAAGTTTACGATTGCCGTAAGTGCTTTGATAAAACAGTACCCTGATCTCCAAATTTTAAGAGTAATATAAAAATTAGTGTCAGCTATCCCTTTACTCCATCATGCTTATGATAGAGTTCAATAAGTGACCAGTTAGATTGTAAATACTACTACAGTCTCCATATTTAAAAGTGATTGAATTCACTTAAAAGCATCGGAATGAAAATCCGGTCAATTCATCAAAATGTTTCAGCATGGTCAGAGAAAGGCCGAGTAGATGCGTAAAAACGTGTATCCTGAAGTTATTGAAGGACTATATAATAAATGTATATAGCACACACATATAGCTTTAGTCTGGACTATATAATAAATGTATATAGCACACACATATAGCTTTAGTCTGGACTATATAATAAATGTATAGAGCACACACATATAGCTTTAGTCTGGACTATATAATAAATGTATATAGCACACACATATAGATTTAGACTGGACTATATAATAAATGTATACAGCACACACATATAGCTTTAGTCTGGACTATATAATAAATGTATATAGCACACACATATAGATTTAGACTTTACATTAACTATCATTACAGTGTGTAGAGCATTTCTTAATACTAAACCTACGGGCACATCAGGTAGGGAAACTAATCATCCGGGTTCATGGGATTTTTTTCTAAAAATGAAATTCATCCTCTTTTTTCCCCGTTTACAAGAGATACAAATTTTGGTGACAGAATGTGATTTTAAAACAATGTATCTGTATTTGTTTCACAGTTTCTCTTGGCAAAACAGCTTGTCCTGATTTTAGAGTTTGATATTCGTTTCCATGAGTGTTTGTAAATTTGGTAAAAAGGTTTCTTATGTTCCTAAAAACAATTGCCTTTAATTATATTTGGTATTTACTCACCCCTTTGCCCTCTTTCCTTTTTTTCTTGAATTTTCTATATTGATGGTTATGGAGGTTTCTATCGAACTGTCTACCTTTCCCACAGTCTGAACATCCTCCCCCCCAATCATCCTTTGCTAATTATCATTTTGATTTATTGATCAATGACTGTATATGTATAATAATAATAATAATGACTTTATTTTACGAGGTTAACACATTTGCATATAAACACAATCTTCCATGCAGAGAGGTGTTCAATAAATATGTTGAAAAATTCTCATGTCTTTATTTGTCACTGTAAGCTTTAAGAATATGTAGGTATACATAGTGTTTTCTGCACATTTTTTTAACAGTCCTCGTAATGCTGTACCGTGTACTTTATATAAATATAACTTGATTATAATTGCCGCCCCTATGTTTTAAAATGCCCTTTCGCTCACCTGAGAGTATTTTAAATGTGCGCTCATGGTGATCAGCTTTCTAAGGATTGTTATAGTTCCACTTTGCCCTATGCTTAGTCAATACTAATTACTTTGAATTTGTTCTTCAAATAGTTTTTGTTGTGTTGCCAGTGACAAGATGACATATACATGTAAGTTTTACTTTGGTTGGTGGTTGTCCAAGACAGAGTTTTTTCCTTATATGGATATAATGGTGAAATGAACTACCGGTACCTAAACTATTTGTTTTTATTGAATCTTGAGATAGACCAATTTTATTGGCAAATTAGTGTAATTCATTCCAAACATTTATAAATTATTGTAATTCAGTCTATATGGCAATGTTCTCATGTGAGTTTTCTATGGTCATGATAAATCATAATCTTCTAGTAGCTTGATACCTTACATGGTTTGTCACTTAGTGTTATAATAGTGCATTTGTCTAGCTTATTTACATAAACAGTTCTATGACTATGTAGTTAATATGTTGAGTGGTTTCTGTCTCTGATTCTACCCTGATTCATCCGTCACTTGTACTGTATAGTGTAAGAATAAATGACCGAGTCAGCAGGAAATGAAACATATAAATGTCATATCTTGTCTATCGTAGCAGAAGTTTTGTGAACGTCTTATATTTCTCTAGGTTCCGTATGTTGCTTTGTAGACGGATAACAAACTGATATCAACTATGACAACTGTTGCATGCCTTTCCTTTCTGGACATATGATTGTCTGAGAATATTTGCATTTAGTGACTTATGTCTAATTTGTGTCAAGATTATTTTAGACAGGTCTGCCTGTTTCCATATGTTTCAGCAGATCTTCATATAGTATCCAAAAAGCCAAGCTCGTATAGATCATTTACTATTATTCTTTAAAAAATACTGATGATGATTGTGAAGTCTGCGTTTGTTTAATATGAGACAATTTATGCAGGAGGGATATAGTGATTGTCTGTTCGTCCGTCTGTTGGTTCATCTGAAAGTGTTAACTAAAACTTTTTTAAAGTCTGTCAAGGCATTGCTTTCAACTACTTGTTTACCATTTTAAACACCTAACATTGGCAAAGTCATGTAACACTATCCAACATGTTAACAGAATTATGGCCCCTGATTGACTTAGCTTGTTTTAATGGACAAGGCTTCCATCGGGGCATAAGCATTTATTGAACACTGTCTTGTTTTGTTATTGCTTGTCAACTGCAGCAGCAACCGCAGTCCCCTGCCCATCCTCTTATTCTTTTTTAAATGCGCTTGTTTACGTAGGAAGTGGACTGCATATTTCTTCGAAATATTGATCAATATTAACATCTAGATTTAGGACTGCACTCTTGAGATTGTTCTGTGTCTAAGATGGTATCTTCTATATAATGTGGAATATTGTGCTATATTCACCCATAATGATGTGTTATTTGCAAACTGATCATGTATTGATATCTTTTGTAAGTCCTTGAAAATTTGTACTTGCTGCCCCTCCCCCGATGTTGGAGACGCTCCTATGCCTACGTATTTATTTTCACCATAATATGTATACAGATGACTGGCCTAAATAAATGAGTTTCTGACTTCTGAGCCATATAACCTTTGGGTATAATCCATTTTATAAAGTATGTATATACAGTGTAGTAATACCACGTGACTTTTGACTACAGTTACAAGAAGAAATTTGTGAACATTGGAAAATAAAATAGCCATAAGTTTTTTATTTCTTCATCGATTTCTATGAAATAAAAATTATGCCACGCTAAGGGGACAATTATTTGCTTTCCATGAAATATAAAATCTTTTTCAGCGGCTGTGCCGTTTTGTCCATTACCTTGTGAAACTGTGGAACATGTAGGTTTCACAGGGTAATGGAAAAATCGGAAAAACTGCTGAAAAAGATATTATATTTTACGGAAAGCAAATACTTTTCCCCTTAGCATGGCGTATACTTTATAGAAATCGATGAAGAAATAAAACACTTATGGCTTTATTTGTGGTTTCAATGTTAACACATTTCTACTTGTAACTGTAGCCAAAAGCCATGTGGTATTGCTACCCGGATATAGCTAAAAGTGCAGTCACAGCTCAATACTCATTTTCAATCTATATGTACAGTATATTTATTTACAGTTTATATTCAAACCACTGACTATTGAAAATAGGGGAAACATGATGATGCAGCTTAACAGATTGTACAAAGTCTAAATATAGTAGTCATTATTTGAGCAGACATTTGGGTGGCATCAAAATCCTTTTTAAAGAAATACTTGCCTATGAAGATAACAGCCAGCTTTTAACAGGAAATGTTTATATTTAAAATCTATATCAGGTTGTTTGAAAGTATCAGTTGCTTTCCTTGTTAAGTCATAACCTATTTGTTCTAGTTTTTATCAACTCTACTGTAGGCCATTGTAAATATATTACTTGTTTATTATGCAAAAGCTTATTAGATAGTCACAGAAGAGGGAAGAGTTTTATTAAGTGTTTTCTGTTTATTTTCAAAAACCTGAGAATTTATCTGGTGTTTATATTTAGTTTACCTGTGACAGAGTGAGCTTTTGTGATCACTCTTCGTCCGTCGTATGTAGACCATCAACAATTTGCTTGTGTAGCCACTAGAGGTCACAGTTTTGGTCTTATCTTTATGAAACTTAGTCACAATGATCATCTCAACAAAA
Organism: Spisula solida; assembly: GCA_947247005.1. Classification (NCBI taxonomy): domain Eukaryota; kingdom Metazoa; phylum Mollusca; class Bivalvia; order Venerida; family Mactridae; genus Spisula; species Spisula solida. The sequence continues at coordinate 1,525,013 of OX365946.1, read as the reverse complement.
TCTAGGCCAACTTAGATATTGGGTCATCCGGGATAAAAAAATAGGTCACAAGGTCAAATCATAGAAAAACCTTGTGTAGTCACTAGAGGTAGTAATTTTGACATAATCTTTATGAAACTTTGTCACAATGATCATCTCAACAAAATCTAGGTCAAGTGCGATATTGGGTAAAGAACTAGGTCACTAGGTCAAATCACAGGGTTTGCATGCACTACAATAATAGGTGAGCGACCTAGGGCCCTTTGGGCCCTCTTGCTGATAGATTTGTTCTCTTCCCATTGACAATATTGCATTATTTAATGATTTCTTGTGTTAGTTTTTCAACACTATTCAAGGGATTACAGCTTAGTATTAAAACTGACAAGAAGGTGTGTCAATATAAGTTATCCAATGAGTGTTCTGTATATACGAAGGTGTGTTAGCATTAACCAATTAGTGCTCTGTATCAAGGAAGGTGTGTTAGTATTGACCAATGAGTGATCTGTATATAGGAAGGTGCGTTAGTATTGACCAATAAGTGCTCTGTATCAAGGAAGGTGTGTCAGCCTTGACCAATGAGTGCTCTGTATTTAGGAAGGTGTGTCAGTATGGGCCAATGACAGCCCCTGTTATTATTCCACCAGATTGATGGATTAATGTTTGAAACTGAAAGAAAACATTTATTTGATAGGCTGTAGCAGTCTTTATGCATTCCTCAAATGTATAAAAATGGGGGCGGAGCAAAAAAAGGAACTTGGGCTGAGATGATAATCTAATAGTTCATTTTTTCGGGCCTTCAAGCTTAAGATTGCATTGATTTTAGTAAACTCATGCAAACCAGAGTGAACATTAATTGATTGAGGTATGAATAAATAATGAAATCTTTATAATTACCATTTTACTATACCTATAGTGCCTTGGTTTCCTGGTATTTATTGGTATCAAATGTACTTGGTGTGAAAAGTTTTGCTATGAATCAAAAAGCAGTACAGCTTAAGATCTTTTTATTGATGTCATCTATTATTTAACACATCAAGGCTGTCTGTCAGTTTATGGGTTTTTCTTGTCACATCAGCTTGATTTGGCTGTAAGTTCTTCTTTCTATGACCTTGACTTTTAGAGAGACAATTATTATTACTATAAATGCTCCCATTAACTTGTGCCAAAAAGAGTTTGTGAAAAGTGCTGCATTTGTGAAAGAAGCAGAGCTTTTGAACAAAGTTGAGCAAAGCAATGTTTTTATATAAATTTGTACATTTTTTATTGGTATGGATGGCTGGATTGATGTTATATCTATTTACTACAGCAGGTATCTCCCTTTCTGTACAGTAGGTATTTACATGTGTTAACCTCCCTATACTATATAGTGGGTATTATCATGAGTTACCTCCCTTTCTGGAGTTACCCCCTCCCCCTTTCTAAAACCTTATACAAAAGAGAAGATGCTGAAAATGGAGAGAATTCTTGACAATCCCCAATGTCCCAATTCCGTTGCCATGACCTAACAGATCTGTTCATCATTCTGAAATAGGTTTGCTACATTACAATATCCAGACATTTCAGTAATAAGTCCAAGTTCTTACTGAAGTGTTATCATTACTGAACTTGTTATACTAGATATAGATAATAGAAACAATATATATCATCCTTATATAACTAGGTTATATAATACAAACATTGAGACAGTTAGATGAATGATGTTTGTGTAACTGTGACTGGCTCGGGTTTACCACTGGTTTTTTTTCATTAGAAAATCTATCTCGGCTAAGGGACTATAAAACATTCATGTCTGCTTTTATTATTTATGTATGATGTACCTTTACTGTAATAAAGGGTATGGGTACTTTATTGAATATAAATAGTTTTATTTGTATCTTAGTGCTCTGAATCTAAGATAATTTGGATTATATTTGTACTCTTGTTTCAAACTTAGTTGAGAAGAGGAATACCCTGAACTGTGTATATAATACTTACTGATCCACAAATATGTATACGTTTTGTATTATAATTGCTTTGCACATGTCTGTCGGTCGGTAGGTAGACCGTATGGTTTCCGTTCAATAACTCAAGAACGCTTTGCCCTAGGAGCTTCAAACTTTACATGGAGGTTGGTCAACAATGGAAGATCATCCCTATTGATTTTGAGGTCAGTAGGTCAAAGGTCAAGGTCACTGAGTATTGGGCACAATGGGGGCATACGTGTTTAACAAATATCTCTTGTTTAGTTCAGAACTCAAGTGGCAAATGACATAACACTAGATGTATAAATCACTCTGTCTTAGTGTTTGTCAAAGCTGTTTGTTGAAGGCTTTCAAGTTAATCCATTGGACCATGTGACTATAATTCACTGTTAAAATTGGATTTAAAGGTTATTGATTGACTAGCATAATGTCATTTACTAGTAGCAAGCGTAAAGGGGATTTGCTGATGTATGTATACTTGTGTTTTTCAGATCCATATGTAAAGCTTTGGCTTTGTTTCGGCAAGGAGAGAGTGGAGAAGAAGAAAACATCAATCAAAATGAGAACATTGAACCCAGTGTACAATGAATCGTTTATGTTTGAAATTCAGTGGGATAAGATACGCGAAGCCTGTATAGAAGTTACGTGCATGGACTTTGATAAACTCGGTCGAAATGAGATGATCGGCAAAGTGCTGCTTGGTTCTAAGAGTGGACCTTTGGAAACGAGGCATTGGAATGACATGATCTCGAAACCACGGCAACAGGTTGCACAGTGGCACCTGTTAAAGGATTGATCATCGTAATTAATGTGCACAAAGACAAGTTAGAAAATGCGCAAAATTTCATGTGAAACATGTCAAAAAATCCAGCAGCCATTGTATTTAGGATGTTAGTTTGTTTGAATATTATGAATATTTCAGTATAAAGATCACCCAGTAACTGGTTATAGAGGAGGTGTCATTAATACTAATAAATGTTCACATTTTAACCATATGCTGCATCATACTGATGTCTCAGTGCAAGAACACAAAGTACAGCCAATCATCCTGTTTAACCTATCAGGCCCTTAGCCACACTTGAGAAATTACCAATTCAAACATGTTTTTAAAGAAAAAAGTGACTCAAATACACAATATTTGTCTTGGTGCGTTTTTTCTCTGAATACGACCCTGCCTATTCCTGTCTAAAGTTGTCTAAACATGCTCATTTACATGTTCATATCAGTCTACAAGTATTAATATTGGTACAGTTACCAGTACCCGTCTATTTATACTTCAAATTATCAGTGACTTTGTTTTACTGCTTGTACATCATAGAAATCCCGGTATACACATTCTCAGTTCCCTTGTTGGGATAAAGATGTTTTAGTTTTGTCTGATTATTTAAGGTAATTTTTCAGTTTTTGAAGTGTTTAAGGTAATATATGTTTGAAGTCCGTTAGAGCAACTGATGAACGGCAAAACCCTAGAGCTCAGCTCGTTAGAGCAACTGATGAACGGCAAAACCCTAGAGCTCGTTGGAGCAACTGATGAACGGCAAAACCCTAGAGCTCGTTGGAGCAACTGATGAACAGCAAAACCCTAGAGCTCGCTCAGAAGCCATTTATCTGGATTATTACAGTAGCTATCATGTTTCTTATGTAACAGATTTATTAGTATTGTTGACACCTCATTGTGTATTCATTTGAATTATATTGAAAGTTATGTATGCCGTTGCTTATAATGCCAACTGTTAGGGACCAATTAATATAGTACAGGATCTTATATCTTACATTTTCATAAATCATTATTATTTCTTAAAGCTGTCAATCAGTCCTGCATCTTTCTATCTTCATTATTCATTGATTATGATAAATATTTGAATATTAAAAAGATGGTCATCAAATTATTGACTGGAATGTTATTTTGTAGAAATTTGTTTAAAAAAGCTTTAAAGATCATTTCCGATACATTTCCATACATGCAATGATTCACTGCACTTTTGTGCAGCACACCTTTCGTAGGCAATGAACTGTATGCTGATCTATTATTTATCAAAAAGAAATTTTGATTAAAAGATGAAATTATGATAGAATGCCGTGCATTCCTGATTTGTAATTCATGTAATTAATTAATTAGCTCTTAAGTTAATTAGCTATAAAATTTAATTTAGTTACAGTTCAATGTTAAATAAACAAACAGTTTTTTGTCAGACAGTATTCCATGCCAATGTTAGCAATCATGCTAGATTTGTTCCTTATTGAAGCGTTTCAGGGCTGGTATTTATTAAGCATCTAGTGGAAAACTGATATTTTGACTTGCCATATATTTCCCGCAAATTGAAGAATAGTCCATGTTTCCTTAGTTATTATAGTAGCTCTCTACAAAATGTATAAAATCTATGTAATAAGTTTATAACCTGGATGGTATCATTTAGCTTATACACTAAATTTAAAAGAAAATTTTAAGATTTAAAGAAAATTCTTAGTTTTCTACTAAGGTGTTTTATAAAGACTGGCCTAGTTTTAAGAGCTAAGTATGTCATACAAAGCCTTCTAACAGCTTAGTAACTGGTAGTTAACATTCCCAATATACTTATTCTTCCAAGTGTTGCCCACACTTTTATCAATCTGGAATTGTAACAAAAGTTTGGATGCATCTTTTATGATGCTTAAGACATTTTCTAAGCCTCTGATTGACCAATCGGGCACTGCTATATTCTTTTGTGGTATTTTCACCATGTTTTGCATTTTGACTTCTTCTCTTTGTCATGAATATTCTCCCATAATTTTGGTTTTTACCTGTATATCCAATACACACCTGTGTGCAATACTTGTTTAACTACGGTATTAGCTTTAATGATGCGAGTGAAGATGAAGTGTTCTTATACAAAAATCTAAAAAAACGAAGTACTGAGAATCTTGTGAATATTTTGTACATTTTCCCCCGTAAATTAAGCGAGCAGCCATATTTTATAGTATGTCAATTGATATGCTTCCATTTCAAGCATGCGGTTTTCTCTTCACATCACTGTTTTCTTGGAACTCATTTGTTTGACATATCCTCAATTTCTTTTCTATCTTAAAGCTGAAGTCAAATGTGATGCTTTAAAAGTACCGGATCATCTGTGTCTATAGAATGATGCAGACTGATGAGGACTTTCTGCAATAAACTTATATACCAGTAGATCTAACGATAGGGCGACCAGTGATCTAAACCTCTCCCCTCCTGAGATTTTGGCCAAATGTGGTTATCGCATGTCATGTATGCAAGTGCTGAAGAGTTTGGTTGAACCCCCTGATCAAATAAGCTGGTTGGAACCCCCCTGATAAAATTAGCTGGTTGGGTCGATCCCCCCCCTTGAGAAATATAGCTGTTAGCACCCACACATGGATATGCTAACAACATTGACATTAGCTGAGTCTATAATGGTGGTATATATCTCCAAACAATGCAACTTCTCGTTAATTGGTTCTGTGTTAATTGCTATGATTAATTGGTTGCTAAAGTTGTGATAAGTGCTGCACGGAAATGACACTGATGTACTAGGTGCATTTAGGAAATTGCACAAATAATGGCATATGTTGGCATGTGTTGAAATATAATAGGAGCATCTATAATGGCATTGTCAATTTTACTACATACTTGTTTTCAAAATGTCTTTAATGCTGTGCCAAAACCGGTAAATTTTGTCATGTTTACAAAAGATGGTATAACAAAAAGCATTTTAAATCTATACAAATATGGTTTTATGTAATAGCTGTGCTGTAAATAGATATTGGGTTAGTTGGTTAATTGTTCCGATAATAGGGTTCGTAGATATTGAATGTTTGTTCTAAAGGTTGAGTATGATATGTGAAAGTTGTTTAAGTAATGTTTCGAGTGCTGACATATTTATGTTATGGTATGAACCTGAGATAGGGGAATGAGAGGTTATAGAATCCAGTGAACAGTGGTAATAATGTGAATGCACCATACTGTAGTGTTTAAATTCTAGACCATTTGTGCCAGAAAACATGACTTATATACATATACATGAAATGATGGGATGTTTTATCATAGCTGTAGTTAGGCCACACTATTTTTAGGTTGACGGGATTTTTTTTACAAATTGCTATCAGCTTGTAGAAATGAAAAAATACCAAGGTTAGGATCTTTGAGGTCCCAGGCCCAATGTCACTCACACAACAATGTGTTGCATCATGCTTTTTGCTCCTCTTGTTATTTCCCCATCCCCTCCTTCAGAAATCAATCATTTTTTTAAAAATTCAATCAACCTAAGAATAAAAGCTGCAGCCTTAAGTCACTGTATTCATTGTCTTGTTGTTGTTATTGTTTGAACTTATGTAGATTTAGTGCTTAAAGGTGCTGTCAACTTCAAAACACCATCAAAATATGAGATATTATAAAAACCACTGCAAACATGTTCTTATGACCCCCCCCCCATCTTTGATGAGGGGGTATATTGCTTTGCACATGTGTGTCGGTAGGTTGGTCTGTAGACCAAATGGTTTCAGTTCAATAACTCTGAGAATGCTTTGCCCTCAGATCTTCAAACTTTACATAGATGTTGGTTGTCAATTGTAGATGACCCCTTATGATTTTGAGGTCAGTAGGTCATAGGTCAAGGTGACTGACCTTTACCCTTTGTGACTATTGGGCTGCCATGGGGGAATATGTGTTTTACAAACATCTCTGATTGGGAAGCACCTTTAATGGACAAAATCTGCTGGCGATAGTACTCCGGATCATTTTGCATTAACATTGTACCGACTCTTTACCAACATTTCAAAAATGAAACTTTGAAAAAAAAGATTTTTATTATGATCTGTAGAACCCTTCCCTTAACATGGTATTTCTTTCCAGTTTATTTGTGAAATCAAATTCAAAATTTAGTGGTTTTATACTTGAAACAAATGTTCCCTATTCCATTCTTAGACTATGTGTTCTAGAACACTGGTCCATTACACCAGTACACAGGTCCATTACATTGCTCCTATATGGAATTACTTCACAAATTCTTGCATCATGGTTTCTGATTGATGTGTTTTAACCCCAGACTCATTTTTCAGAATCATGTTTAATTAAAGTCTGTTGTTTTCTCGTTAACTTCTGTTAATGTTTTATTGAGTATTTCTTCTTTGGGAATTAATGTTTATTTGACTTGCACCAAGAACTTTATGTGAAGTACAGTCTTTTTATCTTTTTTTTTGAAGGAGATTGTTTTTTGTTATCCTCCTCATGTTAAAGTGAAGTAAAGTCTTGATTGTCTGCTATAATGTGTGTTTGAATGGTGTATCTCGTATGAAGATTATGTCACACCTTAGCAAGGGAGATTATTCTTGATTTTGTCGCAAAAACCGCAATCATGAGATGTGCACTGATCCTAGAGCATCGCTTATTCTCATTCTTAATTAGATAAGTATAAATGTAAGGAAAGAAAGGTTAAAGGTAAATAGTTTTGTGTTAACCATGGCAAATGTGCATCAAGAAAGCAATATCATGAACAAAATAACAGACAATAAAGGGAGGACACTCTGTATGGTACCTGGACAATAAAGGGAGGACACTCTGTACGATACATACAATAAAGGGAGGGCACTCAGTATGGTACCTGGACAATAAAGGGAGGACACTCTGTACGATACAGACAATAAAGGGAGGGCACTCAGTATGGTACCTGGACAATAAAGGGAGGACACTCTATACGATACAGACAATAAAGGGAGGACACTCTGTATGGTACCTGGACAATAAAGGGAGGACACTCTGTACGATACAGACAATAAAGGGAGGACACTCTGTATGGTACCTGGACAATAGAGGTAGGACACTCTGTATGATACAGACAATAAAGGGAGGACACTTTGTATGGTACCTGGACAATAAAGGGAGGACACTCTGTATGGTACCTGGACAATAAAGGGAGGACACTCTGTATGGTACCTGGACAATAAAGGTAGGACACTCTGTATGATACATACAATAAAGGGAGGACACTCTGTATGGTACCTGGACAATAAAGGGAGGACACTCTGTATGATACAGACAATAAAGGGAGGGCACTCAGTATGGTACCTGGACAATAAAGAGAGGACACTCTGTACGATACAGACAATAAAGGGAGGACACTCTGTATGGTACCTGGACAATAAAGGGAGGACACTCTGTCAATACAGACAATAAAGGGAGGGCACTTCGTATGGTACCTGGACAATAAAGGTAGGACACTCTGTATGATACATACAATAAAGGGAGGTCACTCAGTATGATACATACAATAAAGGAAGGACACTTTGTATGGTACCTGGACAATAAAGGTAGGACACTCTGTATGATACATACAATAAAGGGAGGGCACTCAGTATGATACAGACAATAAAGGGAGGACACTTTGTATGGTACCTGGACAATAAAGGTAGGACACTCTGTATGATACATACAATAAAGGGAGGGCACTCAGTATGATACAGACAATAAAGGGAGGACACTATGTATGGTACCTGGACAATAAATGGAGGGCACTCTGTATGGTACCTGGACAATAAAGGGAGGGCACTCTGTATGGTACATAGACAATATTGCATGACTTGGATACAAAGATAAGATGCAAACAAACAGATAAGTCAGACTCAATGAAACATCAGACTGATTGGTTAGCTGTCATAATCCAATCAATGCTAGATTCGGGAGGAGATATATTTCTAAGTTATTGATAATTCTAAGCAAGCTGTCCTCCATGAATGTTTCTGTGAAGTCAGCATGCAATCTTCCAGACTCTAATTGCTTAGATCCGTCAATAAGTCAATACCTTTAACTTTCTGTCTGTCTGTGACCTATCCTCAAATATCTGCCAAGACTCCAAATGATTTATATTTATTGACATGTTAGTCAAACACAGATATTAGGAACTGTGTGACATTATAGTCTTGGTGCAAAATGCCTAAACTGGAAATTCTTGGAAAGTAAAAGTTATTTTACACTATGGCTCTTTTCTTCCTTTATGCGGAAAAACATAAACCTTATTGCCGCACTTGCCACAGATCTGCAATTTCTGAGAATTGAAATCCTGTTTTCTGCAGATGTATGACTGTGTCATCAGTTAAGAACAATTCTCGATGATAACAACTTTAACAAATGTCTGCCTTCTGATTAGCTGAGACGATCAAGGCATTTACTGATTAAGAACAAATCTCAATAGACCCATTTCTTGTTTGATAAGCAGAGTGACATCCAGCGGATTATTGGTCAGTTACTAATTTCATTGTTGATACAACTACATTGTAGTAGATCACTGTATGGCACTTTGCATATGAATGACTACGTCACACTGAAATGCATCTTTGATTACATCTTTAACATGCCAATCCCAGCATTCCCATTGGCTGAGCCAATTCTCAGTATTGACCCCCCCCAAAGAGTTGACCAGGCATATACCTAGATTTTAATAATTTTATCAAATTTTAGATGTTGTCAAGGTGTCTTTAAATATGATGATACAGTAATGTAATAAAGCTTTGGCCTGATGTCATTTAAGTATAAGAAACGTCCTCAAATAAGCATGTTTATAATAATTAAAAAGGGTAGCTATTTTGAAACTATCATGTGGTGAAAAGGATATTAAATTGTTTATTTCCATACAGAATTTATTAAACTCTAATTTGATTAATAAATTACTGGACAGCTGTCCATTTGAGCCTAACATTTTGTTTTCTTGTATAATAAATTCAATATGAAAAGACACTCATTTAATAGCCTTTATTTATTTTTTACCTATATATAATCATTTCATATAGAAAATTACATTCCAACTTAAAAACTGGTGCCTGGTTACTATGGAAACTGACTAGTATATGTATAATCTGGAACAGACTGGATACTATGGAAACTGACTAGTATATGTATAATCTGGAACAGACTGGTTACTATGGAAACTGACTAGTATATGTATAATCTGGAACAGACTGGTTACTATGGAAACTGACTAGTATATGTATAATCTGGAACAGACTGGTTACTATGGAAACTTACTAGTATATGTATAATCTGGAACAGACTGGTTACTATGGAAACTGACTAGTATATGTATAATCTGGAACAGACTGGTTACTATGGAAACTGACTAGTATATGTATAATCGGGAACAGACTGGTTACTATGGAAACTGACTAGTATATGTATAATCGGGAACAGACTGGTTACTATAGAAACTGACTAGTATATGTATAATCGGGAACAGACTGGTTACTATGGAAACTGACTAGTATATGTATAATCGGGAACAGACTGGTTACTATGGAAACTGACTAGTATATGTATACTGTATTCCTAGAAATAGTTTCGCGCATTTTAAGTTAGCGACTTTCGCGGGAGGTATCATTTCGCGAAGTTTAATAGCCGCGAAAATGTTCCCTCCAACGAATCCCCGAACGTTTCTAGCTTCTTCATACTAAACATGCTAAAATCGCAAAACATTCGACGAAGGATAATTGTACTTGCGCATACATGACGTGGGAACTTCTCTCAATAAATCCATCTTTATGAAATCTAAGAACAATTGCGCTAATTTTCTCAAAATAAACATCAATTTCGATACTCTAAGACTCGTGCATAGTGTAGCTTGTGTAGACATAAACACTGTTATGACGTAGCGTGTAATGTGCTCAATGTAAACAAGCACAGGGGTACATGGATGGGGTGTTAATGAATCAGTTTACTTTTATGTGGAATGTTTGTTTTTGTCACGATTAAAGTCAATGTATTCCTGTACAGGTATTCGCAATTATTAATCATTTCACATTTATTGGTTAAACATGTATGTTTGGTGGTTAATTCATAAGTGTAACTATTTACCGGTTTATGTTGATAACACCTAGTGAAAACACTTTATGAAATCCTTTGTTATAAAGAGATTAATTGATCATCGTAATTGTTATCAGGTCAGCTAAGGTCACATTCAATTGAATTTGATTTGTGTATACACGGATGGTGATGACAAACAGTCCTATTGAAATTGCAAGATGTGTCAAACATGCCTTTATGTCGTAGCAACTTAAGTTTCGCGGAATTCGCGGGCATTATGATTCCGTGAAAATTTGTAGCCGCGAATATGCCGACGGTATGAAAAACGCGAAATATTGTATCCGCGAAAGTATCTAGGAATACAGTAATCTGTAACAGACTGGTTACTATGGAAACTGACTAGTATATGTATAATCGGGAACAGACTGGTTACTATGGAAACTGACTAGTATATGTATAATCGGGAACAGACTGGTTACTATGGAAACTGACTAGTATATGTATACTGTATTCCTAGAAATAGTTTCGCGCATTTTAAGTTAGCGACTTTCGCGGGAGGTATCATTTCGCGAAGTTTAATAGCCGCGAAAATGTTCCCTCCAACGAATCCCCGAACGTTTCTAGCTTCTTCATACTAAACATGCTAAAATCGCAAAACATTCGACGAAGGATAATTGTACTTGCGCATACATGACGTGGGAACTTCTCTCAATAAATCCATCTTTATGAAATCTAAGAACAATTGCGCTAATTTTCTCAAAATAAACATCAATTTCGATACTCTAAGACTCGTGCATAGTGTAGCTTGTGTAGACATAAACACTGTTATGACGTAGCGTGTAATGTGCTCAATGTAAACAAGCACAGGGGTACATGGATGGGGTGTTAATGAATCAGTTTACTTTTATGTGGAATGTTTGTTTTTGTCACGATTAAAGTCAATGTATTCCTGTACAGGTATTCGCAATTATTAATCATTTCACATTTATTGGTTAAACATGTATGTTTGGTGGTTAATTCATAAGTGTAACTATTTACCGGTTTATGTTGATAACACCTAGTGAAAACACTTTATGAAATCCTTTGTTATAAAGAGATTAATTGATCATCGTAATTGTTATCAGGTCAGCTAAGGTCACATTCAATTGAATTTGATTTGTGTATACACGGATGGTGATGACAAACAGTCCTATTGAAATTGCAAGATGTGTCAAACATGCCTTTATGTCGTAGCAACTTAAGTTTCGCGGAATTCGCGGGCATTATGATTCCGTGAAAATTTGTAGCCGCGAATATGCCGACGGTATGAAAAACGCGAAATATTGTATCCGCGAAAGTATCTAGGAATACAGTAATCTGTAACAGACTGGTTACTATGGAAACTGACTAGTATATGTATAATCGGGAACAGACTGGTTATTATGGAAACTGACTATAGTATATGTATAATCAGGAACAGACTGGTTACTATGGAAACTGACTAGTATATGTATAATCTGGAACAGACTGGTTACTATGGAAACTGACTAGTATATGTATAATTGGGAACAGACTGATTACTTTGGAAACTGACTAGTATATGTATAATCGGGAACAGACTGGTTACTATGGAAACTGACTAGTATATGTATAATTGGGAACAGACTGATTACTATGGAAACTGACTAGTATATGTATAATCGGGAACAGACTGGCTTTTCATTATAAATGAGTGAGGTGTCTCAATATCAAATTATATGGAAAAAAAACAAAATTTGTCAGTACACAAAATGTACTTATAATTACCATTCTTCTTATAATAAATAAATTATCCGCGATTTCTTGGAACTAACAAAGCTGAACATGAAGTAAGGGAGATATTCCAGTACAATTTAAACCACTTTGGTATATTGCATTTTGGGATCGAACCCGAGACCTCTGACCCTCGAAGCGTACACTCTATCACCAGTCTATCAAGGAAGATTGAAGTATGAACATCCCTGTGTATAGAGTTTGTCGCATCAACTGATAGACTGAACTTGGCTAATTCATCATTCAAATCTAACTGTATTGAACTAATCGTTTGTGTAAAAAATAATGCAGAGCATAACCTTTATTTGCCAATCAGTTTTCTGCTGAAATATAGCAGGTATATGAGTGCCTCCACCCGCGTACGAACAGTAAGCACGCTAACCATTGAACTACTGAGACACATCTGTGTGAACTGGAAGTAAATGTGACATTTCTCCCACTTAGCATTTACCCTTTGATATTTTCACTTGGCTCCCCCCTACCTTGTTCTTCTCTTGTGTTTTGTTTTCTAATTTAGCGAGTTTAGTATCAAATATAGATGAAAGTTTGCTGATATATTATCTACACTCTATATTGATAAACTTGTGAACTTGGTAAAATAATTATCTTCTTGTTCAAATTGTGCAACATTTCATGCAGGGATCTAGAGTGGGACTTAAGGGGGTCGACACCCTAGGCATTTTGGCCTAAAAATTGTAGTTTGACCCCCTGAGCAAAATAGCTGATTGGACCCCTTCCTGAAGAAAACATAACTGGTTGGAGAAAAATTGCTGGACCCATGCTTGCATTTTTGGTTGTTGTGCAGCTGTAGAAATTCTTACCCAATGTGTCGGCATTTCCATCACTATGATTGCCTGTCTCTTTGTGAAGATATGTACAATCACTCCATATTTGATATATTTGATAACAGAGTTGAGTTTATTGTACCAGTAGTATTGATTGGAGAGCTCTGTAGATGGAAATTTTGCTTAGAAAGCAAAATAAATATTTGTCTTGAACATATTTTGCACAGATTATATTGAGGTATAATTGTATGATATTTGTATACATATGTTTGATCATATAGTTGTAGATGGAGTTTATCCTCACATGTTCTCTGTCTGACGTACTGATTTAGATGTCAGCCTTATGTATGTATTTAGTGCCTGTGGAGACTGACTCATGCTAGGCACCTGGCTAGCTCAGTTGATTGAGCTACAGCCTAGTAATACTGGTGGTCTTCAGTTACTTCGGTTTATTGGTCCTGCTGGAATTGTGCTTCTTGACTGTAACCAGTACTTGTGTTTAAGTTGACTAGTAATTGCATACTTTCACATTGCTATGTCTGGGACTTCTTGCGGCTCTGTGGAGAAATAGTTGTAATTTATAACTAAAAGTTAGTTTTATTTTTCTAAAAATGTCACTCCAGAGTCTGGTTCTCTGTGGTGGTCGGGTGAATCAGTGAATTTAATAATATATATCTATGTCTCAAATTCTAAATTGTTAGAAAATCTTGTTTTGAGCCCCCCCCCCATCCCCTCTTGACTTGTTGATACTGTTGTGAGATAAAATAAAACAAGAAATCAATTGTAATCTCCTCATATTATTTGCATTGTTTGATGATATTTGATTACACTACAGAAATAAACATGGTTTTAATGGAAAATGTCACAAGGAAGCGCCTGAGATGTTCAACTGGCTTCTAGTATGAAATAATCACATGACAGATTAGAAAATGATTTGTTAGCACTTTTCACTATCAAGTTGAATAAGTGTCATTTCATAACAACTTATTGGACAAACAATCTGAATTGCATATTGGCAAACATTGATTCACCATTGCTCTGAACTGATGATGATTGTTGTTGTGTGTGATTGACTGAGACAGTGGTAAGTGCATGGTCATTTGGTTTTCCTCTTGCCAGAGCACCCAATGACGTCCAACTTCGAAGGAAATAAGGATTTTTTAGGGGTTTCGGAATGTTAAGCCCTAATGTTATATTTATAGTATTATTTCATTCAGAATCCTATCCGTTAGCGAGTTCAGTCATATATCATGTACTATTAGATAAATGTTTACAATGTGAAATATGTCTGAAGTTAAATTCAGTTACCCTGTGTGGAGGAATTTGTAATGTAATTAAGTTTTTTATGGAAATAGTCAAACGATTTATCAGTCTAGCCTGAAACCGTTGCCATAGCGATGTACACTGTATATAAATATCTTACAACTTTTTAGGCCACATTTTTATTATTTTTAGGTATAGTGAATTTTTATTCTCCCCGAAGGGTGAGCATATAGTCGCCGCTTTGTCCGTCCTTCCGTCTGTCGGTCCGTCACACTTTTGTCCGGGCCATAACTTGAACAGTATTAGAGATATCAATATGAAACTTCATAGGTGAATAGACCTCATTGATTGGAAGTGCAGTGCACAAGAACCATAACTCTTGATTGCATATTTATTTAGTTATTCCCCTTTGTAAGTTTTTATACTTAATTCTTGTCCGGGCCATTATTTGAACAGTATTTGAGATATCAATTTGAAACTTCATAGGTGAATAGACCTCATTGAGGGGAAGTGCAGTGCACAAAAACCATAACTCTTGATTGCATATTTTTTTAGTTATTCTCCTTTGTAATTTTTTATACGTAATTCTTGTCCGGGCCATAACTTAAACAGTATTTGAGATATCAATTTGAAACTTCATAGGTGAATATACCTCATTGAGGGGAAGTACAGCGCAGAAGAACCATAATTCTTGATTGTATAGTTTTGGAGTAATGGCCCTTTGTAATTTTTCCTACTTAATTCTTGTCCGGGCCATAACTTGAACAGTATAAGAGATATCAATTTGAAACTTCATAGCTGAATAGATCTCATTGAGAGGATGTGCAGTGTCCAAGAACCATAACTCTTTATTCCTATTTTAGAGTTGCTCCCATTTGTATTTTTTAATACTTAATTCTTGTCCAGGCCATAACTCAAACAGTTTTGGATATATTGTAACATTTGAAAATTCATAGATAAATACATCTTATTATTACAGTGCAATGGCAAAGAATAATAACATTTTTTTTAGCTTTTTTTCTGTGACAAACGCCCCACGGGGAGCATAACCTGTCTGTGACAACTCTTGTTTTATTTTATTTAATCTAATATTGCTGACTTTAGGAGGGAACAGAAATGTTAAAAGGTCAATGGGAGGGTTTTTAGGTCGTTCTTCTGCCTTTGTTTGAGTGACTAGTTTGGACCTTTCTGACTCTTCATCTACATTAATTGTACATAGACCCGGTCACACTTGACTATTTCATGACAGGTGATTTCTAAATAATGAAAACGTTGGGAAAGCATAGAAAAGTAAGAAGAAAAGTGGAATAGATCAAAGTTAAGAACAAGTATAAAGACTTTCTTGTTATATTTCCTGCCCCCCCCCCCCACCCAACAGCAAAATATTCCACATTCCTCTTAACCTAACAATATAAAACATGTGGCCTTAGTTTACAAATGCGTTAGAACTGCCACAAAAATATCGTCCCGCCAGGTGGCGCGTTTAACGCTAATAAACTTACTTTTTTAACTAAAAACCGCGAGTTGGTAAAGTTCACATCTCATACTTCAATCAAACCAAATATCATTACATTCTGACGTACATTTCTCTTTTGTCGATGATTCTGGGAATCCACCTTAAACAGACTTGAAAACAAAAATTCTTTATTTGCTTGGAAAAATTTGTTAAATGTGGGCTAGCCTGCACATTCTGTAACCACGTATTTGATTATTGTCTGCAGGCTTTGTTTTGAATATAAAACAACATGTGATGGCCTTGAGGAGACTGATATTTGTCAATACTGAGATTTTGTCTGAATTCTAAAAATCTAGAGATTCTCATCTGTATACACAGCTTGTACAGCTTCATGCATGTTTACCATTTATGTGAAATTCTCTCTAGAAAAGCATTGTTTGAAATGTTCCTATTATAAATGGTCTATCCTGACACTTTCTTTGTTATGAACCAATCAGCCAAGTGAAACTGAAAGACAGCTATGTAGTTATTTTTAAAGTGAATGCCTGTGATGAGTTTCAACAATAAGATTATAACAAATCATACCAGGATGGTAGTGCTCTACAGAAACAGCAGAACATGAAACAAATTAAAAAAGGAATGCACAAAAAGAAAAATCACAGACCATAAATTACAAGTACCAGGGATCTTAGGTTCAAATCTGAGATACTGTGATTCCAGGGGTCGAAGGTACGAGTCTGAGATACTGTGGTACCAGGGGTCGTAGCTTCGAGTCCCATGCCAAGTGTACTTTTTCTTCCTAAGTTACTCTTAATGGTTGGGGTGGTAAACAGTCTGAGACACCTCGATCCTACCCATTGGTGTTTAGTAATATTGGCCGTTTTAGGAAAATGGCTGTTTAATTCAGGTGATCACTTCAACACCGATGTACTTGTATATAGAACAAGCATTATAGCTTGACAAAGTTAAACCCCTGGAATTATTACACTGATAAAGCTTCATTTGTCTTTTCAAGTTTACCAGCTCATCTCATGGAATAATTAAGTTAGAATAAGTTATGTTTTGTGGAAGAAATGCTATTTGTTATAGGCACTCCAGGGATGTAAAATGCTGGCAAGGTATTGTACCATTCTGCTAGAAATCTCTATTGCACTTCCTTGAATAATATAACATCCTAGTAAGATGTCTGCATTATTTATGAGACGTGTTATTTTGGTTTAAGAGTTGATTAATACAATGTGACGATTGCATGTCATTGCACAATATATGCAGAAGTGTGTATGACATTCCACAGTATATATGTACTGGTGTACACACAGTGTGTATGACATTCCACAGTATATATGTACTGGTGTACAGGAAGTGTGTATGACATTCCACAGTATATATGTACTGGTGTACACGCAGTGTGTATGACATTCCACAGTATATATGTACTGGTGTACACGCAGTGTGTATGACATTCCACAGTATATATGTACTGGTGTACAGGAAGTGTGTATGACATTCCACAGTATATATGTACTGGTGTACACGCAGTGTGTATGACATTCCACAGTATATATGTACTGGTGTACACGCAGTGTGTATGACATTCCACAGTATATATGTACTGGTGTACAGGAAGTGTGTATGACATTCCACAGTATATATGTACTGGTGTACACGCAGTGTGTATGACATTCCACAGTATATATGTACTGGTGTATGTACTGGTGTACACGCAGTGTGTATGACATTCCACAGTATATATGTACTGGTGTACACAATGTATGTATGACATTCCTTGATGTACAGGCAATGTGTATGATATTCCTTGGTGTACAGGCAGTGTGTATGACATTTCATTGGTGTACAAGCAGTGTGTATGACATTCCTTGGTGTACAGGAAGTGTGTATGACATTCCTTGGTGTACAGGAAGTGTGTATGACATTCCTTGGTGTACAAGCAGTGTGTATGACATTCCTTGGTGTACAAGCAGTGTGTATGGCATTCCTTGGTGTACAGGAAGAGTGTATGGCATTCCTTGGTGTACTAAAGTATGTATGACATTCCTTGGTGTACAAGCAGTATGTATGACATTCCTTGGTGTACAAGCAGTGTGTATGACATTCCTTGGTGTACAAGCAGTGTGTATGACATTCCTTTGTGTACAAGCAGTGTGTATGACATTCCTTGGTGTACAGGAAGTGTGTATGACATTCCTTGGTGTACAAGCAGTGTGTATGACATTCCTTTGTGTACAGGAAGTGTGTATGACATTCCTTTGTTTGCTAAAATGTGTATGACATTCCTTGGTGTACTAAAATGTGTATGACATTCCTTGGTTTACAAATATTGTATAATGTATGACATTCCATACTTCTATTGAGTGTATTTAGTGTACAAGCAGTGTGTATGACATTCCATACATCTATATCAAGTGTATTTGGTGTACAAGCAGTGTAGATATTTGTGCTATAGATATATGTTGTACATCACTGTATATTTACACCAGCATCAAACATTCTCTCATGTCGGACATATTTTATTGAAATTCATATTTTCTACATTTTTGCACTGCCATGTCATGCATTGTCTCGTCATGTACTAGTAAATGTATTTTTTTACAGTTTTGTTATTTTAATACAATGTCATACATAGGATGTGTAGAATGTACTTTGAGTGTGTACCCTAGATGCCTCAATGAATGTTCTTCACTTTTTGCATTATTACTAACTTTAAGAATCATAAACAATTTAAAAGTTGAATATTTCTGTCAGTGCTTTGATAAAACAGTATCCAGGGGTGGTATTCAATATTGATCTTATTAAATTGGAGAACGATGATAGGCAATCATATCACCTGTTACTGATCATGAGTTTAATTGGTGTGATCTGATTGGTTGTCTTTATCCTTAAGTCAAGAAAGATCAATATTGAATACCTCCTCAGATGTCCCGATTCTCTACCATTGGTTTAAACTGTCTGACATTGTCCATTAACCATGTCATCACCAATTATTTTCCAATTATGAGTATTAAGGGGAGACAATCCAATTACAGATGGACTTTTAACAAAATACCTTATCAAGGGAGAAAACTTGTTATATTTGACCCAAAAAGCTGCACACGAGATGTTTTAAAGACAATCTAGTTCTTTTCTTATGAGATTACTGTGGGATGTATTAACTTAGGTTTACCTTAAAAGAAACTATAATGATTGCTGTATTAAAGTTAGAAATGAATTTTTATACTATATATCACTTTTCTTCAATTCAATTTTTTTTTGTTACCTTATTTTTGAAACACCCAATACTTCTGAATATATGTTGACAAATGCTGTGTGCACTTATAGGAAACAAATGTATAGTTTTCATGATTCTTATGTTACTCTATAGTATAATCCAATTGCATTTTGTTTTCATACTGTTGTAATTTGCCCAATTTTATCATCAAAATGTGCGGTGCTCTTATAATTAGCTTTACTGTGAGAGTTGAAAGCACATAATATGTAAACATGAACAATAGTTTGTAACCTTGTTTTCCTGGTTCTCAGAGTCAGTCTATCACACATATATCCTTTAAACTTCAAGACTACTCTTAGCATGTGGTTTTGTTTTTTGTTGAAACCAAGTTTAAGACGAGTTACTGCCCATGTTATTTTTTTGGTAAAAACATTGTATTTCATGGAATTTTCATTTTTTCTTATTTGAACGGGTCACCTTGTAAGTTCCGTATGATGTTACCATTTCAGGTTTGTCTGTAATGTGTATATTAGGGGTCATTGTGTATACTGGGGGTCATTATGTATACTGGGGGTAATTGTGTAGACTTTCATGTTTGAATCATGATAGTGTGTTACACCTTTCTATGTGTATAAACATTGTACTATTCAGCCTTTCCAGTGAGCTCCTCTTTTGAGCAAACTTCTCTCCAGACTAGCCCTCTCTTAATCCATCACATCTCTTGAGTGACAATCTCTTAAGCAATCTACTTTCTAAAGTGACCATCCCCTCTCTCTAGCAATAACCAAACTAGAGGCCATCTCCGAAGCAAGCACCTCTCTAGAGTGGGCCTTATTGCATTATCGCTGAAGCATTCACCTCTCTAGAGTGGCCATCTCTTGAGTGACCATCTCTCTTCAACGGCATTGCAAATTGTTCAAGCAGTTGAACTTGACAATCAGACTAACAACTTCTTAAATTCAGCCAAAATATGTGTCTCCCGAAATTGTGGTTGCTATGTAGAGGTTGCTATGTATAATTGAATTCTGTCATGACATGATAAAGTTGGATTTATTACATTAAATGGAGTATAATTATATAGATTGTTGTGTCCTATTGTATAGGTTTTGTTATAACATGAATGGTAGAGCAGTCTACTGTAAAATCATCAGTATTTTTCGTGGGGGTTAAAATCTCGTTGATTTCGAGGTTGAATTTGACCGTGAAATGTAATTATTACGATTAATGGACCTTACAAATATTAACCTTGGGTTTCTTTTTCCATGTTTTGTATCCAGAAATTTAGGAGCCCATGAAATTATATTTTACATAAAATCAACGAAATTTAATGCTCACGAAAATGCGTGATTTTATAGTATTTCATATATTTGTCACCATGTTGAAGTATATTGTTACCTTTAATTACCTGAACCACTTGTATATATAATGTAGTGGTGCATATGTCAAAACCCATGTTGATTTTCAACATGTAATAAATATTGAAATAAATCACTCAGCTTTGTTGTCTATATGAACGATTCACAATCAGGTGAGAGTAAGTTTCCATTACACCATGCAGTGTACACTTTGTTGATTAGTCAATCTTTTGTAAAATTTGTTTTCATTGGTCAATTCGTTGTAAAACATGTTTTCGTAGGTCAAAGGTACTGTTTTATTAAAGCATTTATGGAAATCCTAAAACATACGCTCAAATTTAGATTCTGTATGTTACTTTAACAAGTACAAATTTGGGACTGATTATGTATGGAGTTCATTACTTTAACAACTACAAATTTGGGACTGATTATGTATGGAGTTCATTACTTTAACAACTACAAATTTGGGACTGATTATGTATGGAGTTCATTACTTTAACAACTACAAATTTGGGACTGATATTGTATGGAGTTCATTACTTTAACAACTACAAATTTGGGACTGATATTGTATGGAGTTCATTACTTTAACAACTACAAATTTGGGACTGATATTGTATGGAGTTCATTACTTTAACAACTAAAAATTTGGGACTGATATTGTATGGAGTTCATTTACTGTGAATATTGCTATTTCATTTACCTGAATTTGTAGTAGTGAAAGAATTATGAAGAATTTAAATTTGGTCATAAGTTTACGATTTCCAGATAAAACAGTACTCTTTAGGCTTGTCTCCCACGCCTGGCTACTCACTGATCTTTTCCTCTGCTGCAATATATAGAAAGACCTTGATGCCAGAAACTGACTCCGGACTTTGATGCCAGAAACTGACTCCAGACTTTGATGCCACAAACTGACTCCAGACTTTCATGCCGCAAACAGTCTCTGGACTTTTATGCCATAAACTGACTCCGGACTTTGATGCCACAAACTGGCTCCGGACTTTGATGCCACAAACTGACTCCAGACTTTCATGCCGCAAACAGTCTCTGGACTTTTATGCCATAAACTGACTCCGGACTTTGATGCCACAAACTGGCTCCGGACTTTGATGCCGCAAACTGACTCCGGACTTTGATGCCAGAAACTGACTCCGGACTTTCATGCCGCAAACAGTCTCTGGACTTTGATGCCATAAACTGACTCCGGACTTTGATGCCACAAACTGGCTCCGGACTTTGATGCCACAAACTAACTCCAGACCAGATAAATGGTGTTTCAGTCCTCTACCTGTTTGAGGCATCTAAAATAAAAAATAAAATATACCTGATTTATATCGCGCCCTTTTCATGCGAACGCACGTTCAAAGGCACTTTACATAATTGTGTTGCAGCCACAAGGGCGCAGGTGCATCCTCTACCAGTGCAGATACAGCACGATCTGACCAGAGGGACAGACTGAGAGAAAGCCCCTGAAGGGAGAGAGAGACATTAGATACAGGCATGTCCGGCGCTGCAGAAGTGCACCTAGCTCTTATTACGAATAGACAGCCTGGTTCTTTAATGTGCCCGGTGTATAGCACCGATACACAGCTTCCTGGCACTTCCAGATAATTTGCAGACCACAAGGCCAGATATAGCGGGAAATATTATAAATATTTCAGAAATGTCAAGTTCCGATGCCAGGGATTGAACCCATGACCTCTGGATTGACAGCCCTGCGCGCTACCACTGAGCTAAATCTGCTTATCTACTAGAAACAAAATCACAATTCTGCAAGTATCAAATAATCTGTTCCAGGTTTCTATAGTGTTCAAGCCAAAACTCTTCTAGGCATCAAAGTTCTTCAGTTGTTTGATTATCCAACTTTTAAAAACATTCAGGCCAGAAAAAAAGAAATGAGAAGAGAGCTACAGTTAATGCTTTATTTTCATAAATAGATATTGTTTTGATGAAAATCGACATACCACTTAGAATGAGACATAAGCACATACATAGTAACATAGATGATTTCTCAACATGTATGTAGAACTGCTCAATAATCAACTGAACCCCCTATTGTTGTTTTATGTTGTTTCTAAGGGAGTTACATGTTTACATATAAAGAACTTTAACAAGGCTACATGAAGCAGAAACAAAAAAAGTTTTTTACACAAAAAAGCGTGTCTCCTACCAAGGGCCGTAACTCGGGCAATATTCATCCAACCTGGAATTCCTGACAATATGCACTACAAGGCTTGGTACCAACTATCCAAGCCAAGTTCCATGGAAATCCTAAACCAGTGGTTAAGGAGAACTAGCACAGAAAACTGTGACACCCAGACAGACATCCAGCACAAAACCATTACGTTTCTCTCACTTATATGTGGGAGACACAATTATGCAGAGAGAATAACCAGTAGGTTAGTCTTTGAAAGATACAAAGGCAAGCATCGATTTTAAAACTTTAAATTCTATTCATAAACTTTCTGGAACGACCCTCATATCTTGTGTAGATCACACACTAGGTACTTATCAAGGAAGCAGTTTACTGAATCACAAACTGAAAGCAATACTGAACAATCATTCTCATTATTTATATATACAATTTTAACAGTTAATTGATCAGCCCTCAAAATATATACAGTGATTGAAGTCATTATAGTACTTAAATATCTACACAATAGATTGCTTTTTGAAAAGTTGCTTTAAATAATTAGTATTACATTAGATATCCCAGCACACTAAGACCTCAATAATCAGACCAGACCACCTCAAAGTTCTGAAAATTATCAAGTCCATTTTCACAGGTTTTGTATTCTACCACCTTAAGATTATAAATATAATTTTTCAAGTCCAAATTGCTGCTATTTTTTAATATAAAAAAAATTAATAAGAAGAAAACCAATTTTCAAGGATCCAAAAGATGGCCTTATTATATAGGTTTTACTGTAAGAATCAGTGAGTGACTTCAGATAGGTACTGGGAAATGGCAATACATAGAACATTTTAAGAACATCTGAACAACATTAATAACCAGAAAGTTTTTGACAACAAATGAGGCCAGTTATTATTCCTGGCATTTAAATTGTGATATAATTGGGAGGTTGCCGACCTCCTGTTCTATAACTTATGGTACCCAGACATGAACCTCCCACTGACGTCTGTAACAGTCTAATATAAGCAATTAAGACATTCTTTGTGCGTTTCCATGCCAATTATGCTTGGTAATTTCTATAAATTAAATTTTGAGGTAATTGATTTTGATGTCATAATAGTACGAATAGAACACACGTTTGACGTAAGTTACATGTACTTTACGTACATCTGGGGCAATGTTTTATCAAAGCACTTACATAAATCTAAACTTACACTCAAATTAAAATTCTTAATCATTCTTTAAAACCTAAACATTACGGGCAGCTATGGTTTGATGGACCTGGTAGCAGCCTTATGTGCCAGCGGGCACGAAGAGGATAAGTAAAGTAAGTATGGTTTGATGGAGTTTGTTAACTGAATCGTAATTTAATATTTAACAACACCAGGATTTGTATCCGTTTTAAAGAATTTAAATTTGAATGAAAGGTTTCTGCAAGTGCTTTAATAAAACAGTATCCTGTAGTATACATTCATAGACCAGAATACAGTCCTCATGTAATGCTACAGCTGTAATACAGTCTACATGTAATGCTACAGCTGTAATAACCCAATCTAAACTCTAAGTCACCCCAAAACTTCAGTATGTTTGTATGTGTAGGAATAATGTACATTGCACAGCATTAAGACCCAACACACATATCACATAACATCACATATAATCCCATACATACAATGTATGCAGTTAATTTGATTTAATGAAGTATTGATGTAAAACATGAATTAACCCTTTACTGCATGCCCCCCTCATCTGTAGGATCCTGATTAATGACTGGTTTGATGGTATCCAGCATTTCTATATAGGTTATTGGGAAATGATTGGTAATGGACACCTGTCCGACATGTAGTGAAAGTGTGTTTACAATAAACAATTACTGTGTAAGTGGATAATTTAGTGGGTCAAAAATTTAGCGAATTTTGAATTTCACACACTTAGCATGCAGAGAAATACATATAAGTGATTTTTTATATTTCTTTGTAATGTTGTTAGTAGGCAAAAATTAATGCTAGAGACAATGTAAGCTATTTTTGTAAATTCACAAAATGTGCTGGACTCCAATATTTCCATGTCTCTAACTGCTTATATAGTAGTCACTGTAATTCCAAGTATGAACGATATAAATCCACATAAACTATGAAATTATGACATCACTACAGGGGAACTTACATCGCAAACCAAAAGCTCAGACTAAAGACTTACAAATGTGAAATATTTTGTTGACTTTCATATTGTTATAAATGTATACATTGTCATAACATTTGACACAAGCATACAGAGGCTTACTTAAGACAAAATTTCATTGATTTTAATAACATTGAAAAGAAATTTTAATCAATTTGATTTTTGCAAATTTTTAAGTCTTAAGTTTAAGATTTTGTCTTAAAAATGTTTGTGAAGAACAACCATGTATATTTTTACTGTTCTAATATCAATGTAAAGACACAATGTGACAAAATAATGAATGTATTATAAACAGAAACATGAATTGAATCATTTATTACTAGTACCAGTACATAATTATGTGAATATCTCCAGTCAAGCAAAATGTACAAATAATACACATGTAAATATACACATATAATTTTATACATGTACATATAATTCATATAATATTTGAACAATATAATTTATAAAAAAAATAACGTATTCAATGAGATGAAACAACAAAAGTAATGCATACAATACCAGTATATTCTTATTCAGTTACCAACATTTTACCAATGGTTTAATGAAGTTAACCCATGTGTAAATATGACATAACTTTTAAACCACCCATGCACACAACTTGTAAACATTTACAGTAAAACCTTGCTAAAACACTATCTTAATGATACTATGTTAGGCTACTCTAGGTTCAAAATCACAAGTACAGCACAACCTCTGTAGAGCAACACCCTGCAAATATTGGCCATTGTGTAGAGATTGTTAAATTTAGTGTCAATATCTTCTTAAGACAATGTTTAAGGTGTTATGATAGAGAGATTGTTGCTTTACAGAGGGCCGCTCTGGAGAGGTTGTACTGTACACTTTCAGATCTATGTTGACTGTTTCCCTATTCATTTCAGCTTTATAAAGAACACCTCAAAACTTTGCTCTTAATTCAAGCTCAATATTAAGATCACCTAAAAATAACTTCAATGTAAAGACCAACTAGATCAGTTTTCAAAGATACAAATGAAGAGTTGCGTTGGGAGGTTTTTACTGTATGACCATCCTCACACAACTTTCACACAGTTAATCAAACATACTGACGGCTGGGTATATAATAGTATGAGACTCGTTTTAATCCAAATAATCTCGAAAACTTACATTATTTGCAGATAGAATACCACTGCTTTCATTGCTCAAACACCGCTAATGCTGTCAAACAAATAGTTCCAAATGCCTGCTGCAATAATCAGCAAAATCAAATGATATCCAGTTTTGAATCACTCACTTCATTAACCCTTTACTCCATATATTTACAACTATTTTGACAAGAGATGAGCTAGAATGTGCACATAATTCATGCTCATTTGCAGCTTTTTAGGGACAAATATCAAGAGTGATCTCCCTTGATAAGATGTCTTGTTAAGTCCATCCAAGAAATTAAGATTGTCTCCCCTTATTACTATTTATTAAAACATAATTGATGATGAACAAGGGATAGTCTCAGGCGTGAATTGACATATCTATGGAATAAAGGGTCAGCCTCCCAGGCATAACTCATGAATTTTGAACAGATGCCATTGATGATTTTTGAATTCCAAGAGAAAGAATGAGCAGGAATGTGCAACCAATCACAAATGTGATAGAACTGATGACCTTGGAACAGTCAAGGCCATATTGACCAAATTCTTATAATGACCTTGAAATCTATGTCAAGGTTATATTCATCAAATTCATATCAAACAGAAATTTTGACAGATAAAATAATATTGGAAAATACATAAATACATAAGAAGCTAAATTAAATAGAATTATTTCTAATATGAATTGATAATGCTACATAACAATTTTTTGCCAAATAGCCTCAACAGTAATATACTTCATAGAACAAATTTTAAATTGACCAGAGCGTAGTATAATCTAACCAGGAAACATATTTTGTTCAAATTTATTAAAAAATTTATTGGAATAAATTTCAAGGTATTTTTTATTTGAACAGATTCCAAGGTAAATGTAACCAAAACAGAGATAAAATAAAGAAGTGTTTGTTTTGGTTGGAAAATATTAAGCAGGTATAAACAAGTTGACAAATTTGTTATACGGTAAAAATTCACATAATATATTTTCAACCAAATAGAACAAGTAATCTAGTTTTATCATAAACCCGATTTCAACAGACTAGAAGCTGAGTTTCTGGTGAATGTGACTGCATGTATTTAGTATGAAGTTCTCATTTGTTACATTACAATTATAAGATAAACTAAGTGCACTGTATTAATACAAAATTAACAATCAGAACAAATAAACCCCACCAAAAATAGTTAAATAGGAAAAAAAATACTGAAAAAAAACTTAACATGAATACAAAAAGTTCATGCAAATTATGACTTTCAGTTAACATGAGAATTTTGTCTTTGACAGACCAACTAAATAATGCTTAAATGCATTTCTAATTGACATTACACGCCAGGACAAAGATAGCTCCGCCTTATTATTTGTTGAAGACAGCCAACGGAGTACATGATTCGACAAATGGTGTAATGTCAATTCAGTAATACATTCAGAGTTGATGAAGATTATGACAAAGCAATGTTTAGGTCAAGTACTAGTCCACTCTACCCATCCCTGACAATGTATGTGACCAGAACACTTTTTATCCACACATTCATCACTGCAGTACTGGTGATAATGACCTTGACATCAATTGGTTCTAGTCCAAAGGTCAACCAACTCCCTCAAGGTCAAAATCTTCTTGCTCAAGGTCAAAGTCTTCCTGCTTAAGGTCAAAATCTTCTCACTCAAGGCCAAAGTCCTCTGGCTCAAGGTCAAATTCAGATATTATTTAACATAAGATGATTTAGTAATTAATGTCAACATTATGATTTGTATTTGCAGCTATGATCCATACTTGTCCTGAAAGAACAAAAGAAACAAATAAATTTAATAACAATTATCCAAATAAACTACAATAAAATACATGCGCAGATTGGTGGTCAAAGTAAGAAACAAATGGGTCAGTTTTTAAAAGTTAAAATCAGAGCTTTTTTGAAAAGCCAGACATGAAATTTAATACAGTTATCTACAGTCGATCAAACATTGTACAGAGATCAAATATTATAGATTATTTATATAATTATGACTTAAAATATTTGGATTCACTAACAGATGAAAACATAAACAGCATTATAGTATGAACTGCAGGACATGTTCTATCATTCTATAACAAATAAACAGAAACACTACAAGGTTGGCACAACATTTCACACACAATTTAACCAACAAACATTCAGAAAATTTACAATAAAAAACTGTTTGGCTGTCTACAATTATTTAAGTACAGAGGTGCAATGTAATATATCAATACTAATATTGTAAGTTAAAGTATACATGTGCAATATAAGTATTCAATACGCAAATTTAAGATTTAGAAAAGAAACACAGACTTCTATTATTTGATGAACTGTGAAATATAAATTACACAATACACAATATTTTTTCTACTTTTAAAGGATAAAAAGGGGCATATATGACTGCTAATTACATAACCCATTGTGTTTAAACAAGAGGGCCCAAAGGGCCCTAGGTCGCTCACCTGTCGTAGTAGTGCATGCAAGCCCTGTGATTTGACCTAGTGACCTTGCACTTGACCTAGATTTTGTTGAGATGATCATTGTGACCAAGTTTCATAAACATTAGGCTGAAATGGTGACCTATAGTGACTACACAAGTATTTCCTATGATTTGATCTAGTGACCTAGTTTTTGACCCCAGATTACCCATATCAAACTTGACCTAGATCGCGTTAAAACAATCATTGTGACAAAGTTTTAAAAAGATTAGGCCAAAATTGTGACCTTTAGTGACTATACAAGGGTTTTCTATGATTTGACCTTGGGACCTGAGTTTGTGACCTCAGATGATCCAATATCAAACTTATCCTAAATTTTGTTGAGATGATCACTGTGACCAAGTTTCATAAAAATTAGGCCAAATTGTGACCTTAAGTGTCTACACAAGCAAATTTTTGACAGACGGACGGATGGACAATGTACGACGGACGAAGAGTGATCACAAAAGCTCACTCTGTCACTTTGTGAAAGGTGAGCTAAAAATGTAAAGAATATGTTTCTGAATAACTCGACTGATCACATAAATGCATGCAGTTGAGAGTAATAACAAGCACTACAAGCTAGCTCTGATGGTCACTGTGAAACTACCCCTGCAATATATCACCAGGTCAGATAATGCAAGGGCTATAACTGTGTAATTGTCTGGACTGCAAAACAAAGTCATGAAAATTGTGTTGTGCGTTTCTAAACTTGATATATAGACCATATGTTTGAAGTTGCATAGGAATCTGTATTAAAACTGTTTACAGTTGTCAATTTCACCTAATCTGTTTCCTGGACTGTTTTTAACCAGTACTAACTAACTCTTTTCACATTGATGCAGGACACACACTACTTTGGGGGAAGGCGTCCTCAGCCGTTTTGAGGGGAAGTTTTTTCCAAATGAGAATTTTTTAAATAAATGAAACTATATTTTACTTCAATACACTGGCACATTTTCAAAATGAATGTTTTAAAATGATATAGGAATCAGAAATCCACCATGCTGTTCATTGTATACATTAAACCAGTGCACAAACAACTGGACAACAGTTATTGGAACAAGCTGATGCCACAAACAGACTGTATGACCGACCAATGGACCACATAACAGACCACATGACAGATCACATGACTGATCACCTGACTGATCACATGACAGACCACCTGACTGATCACATGACAGACCGACCAGAAGATGACACTTTTATACACTTTGTTGTCTTGGGTATCAAAACAAAACATTATTATATGGATACAAGTTATTAATACATTCAGATTTATTCTTGAATACAAACAGTTTTCCAGCTCAAGGATTTTTGAACAGGATTTCTTTGATGTGAATGACTGAAGAAGGACGCAGTAGTACCGGTAAAGTGTTTAATTACCAGTCATTTTATACGTCAGAACTTTGGATTGAACTCTCAGTCACGTGTTCCTGAGGAGGACACTCTTACCACTTGATAAGCCCCGGGGCAGGTACCATGATTGATCCAAGGCATTGACTAACCTTAAGTAATTTGGTTATTGAAAGAAAAACTCAAGAAAAAGTGTTATCATTATTGAAGAAATCTCAAGAAATTATTAGCTACATTTTAAAATTATTATCTTATTAATGATTGCATTAGTTGAGGATGGGGGTACAATAGTTAGAGAAACAACATGAACAGTAATCAAAGACTATGATATAGTTCTGTAGTACCCTATCACATAGTTCACACAGAACCATTGTATGAATGTCAGTGTTTGTTAAAGGAATGGTTGTTATAGTGTGAACAAATTGACCTGGTCCTTGAGCATAAATATATTTCAAGCTTATTTCACGGAATTTCTATTTCCGCAAGAAAGTCGTGTTTGCCAGAAATTTAGATATTATTAAGTGTTTATAGAATACCTTGTACAGTCCAGTTAGGATATTGTGAGAGTGACGTTGCCGTTTATGTGTACACAAAATATTACAACTATTGTCTTAACAGGTAGAGCAAATATAGTATGTTAGTTTAGCATTGAAATTATAGCTGTCTGTATTAGCCTTTATAATTTGTTTTACATCGTAATAGTGGACTCGACCGCTGCGTCACTCTATTCTAACCCTGACTGGACTATAATACTCTCTTATTATGAAAACGAAG
The DNA here is from genome assembly GCA_947247005.1 of Spisula solida. Lineage (NCBI taxonomy): Eukaryota > Metazoa > Mollusca > Bivalvia > Venerida > Mactridae > Spisula > Spisula solida. Next base: position 1,494,390 of record OX365946.1, on the reverse strand, counting down.
ACCGAAGGTAAATTAGACAAAAAATCAACTGTTAAATGTTAAATGATGCTAATAGAAGGTACGTGGACCAGGTTAATTTGTCCAAACTATACAGCAGGGTTTGTGTTAAACACTTGATATGTATCCTTGGTTTATCTGATAAAACTATAAACTATATAATATATATAAATGTTAAATAATATCAACAGAGAAAACATCACTTGATCAGGCTTATATAGATTAAAGATAAATAATGGTTGAAATATGCCACAGCAATTTTTTCCCCGTATTTTTGAATGGTCTGCAACATTTAATGATAGGTATAAACTAACCCTTTCCTGGAAATTATGATATCAGACCTTAATTAACTTGCCTTAAGCTGCCAGTCGAGGGTCGTATAAAATTAGTTTAGCAAATAACTGTTAAGGGCTAACTATAAGTGTATTTGATATAAAAATATCATTCACAGGAGTTTGATAATATTGACTAAGCTGATCAAGTGATGTTACGAAGAAAACACACACACACGCACACACAGAAGGAAAACACAAGAAAGAGTAAGGCTACAGCTTTTTTATATCTGGGTTTACGGATAATTTTTAGGGGACTGAAAAGTTTACAAAAGGCCCTTTTGGGGCCCTAGTTCGCTTACACAATGGCAGGTTAGCTACCTAGGGCCCTTTTAGCCTTCTTATCATATCATATTTCCACTGATTTCTCTCCTCAAGAAAGCAAAACTATCAAAACAATTTCCCGAAAAACCTAAAAATAAAATAGCTGGAGCCTAAAACAGAGAGATAATAGGAGTGACATATACCACATTTATACTGTAAGATGATTCAGTCCTGAAAGTACATAGTATATACATGCTCTAGTTTAGTGTATCACAATAATGTCGCGGGTAATAACAATAGCCACACGCCAGCTGATGTCAGCAGTCTCAGTAACAGTTTCATAATGTCTAGAACTTACAACTGGCACAGTAAGCACAAAAAACAAATGATATATACGGATAGTAACTTTACAGTACGTATCTGGTGTCTGGTACAAGTTTTATACTGTTTTACATAGTGTCTGGTGAACAGGAAGGGACACATCTGGTTTAATTGCTATTGTATGACATAGAAACACATCGGTTCATATGTCTACGAAACAATAAACACATGAATATCTTCTTGTTTTACACATCAGTTAAGACACACAAGAGAATCAGCAGACATTTATATACCAGCATTAACATATTCTTTTAGACCTTTATCACAAAAGAATAAAAATATCTGAGTTATCTATTGCTAGTATTTCGTGCCCTATATATCATATACCATAAGACTTCCCCGTGCTTGTTCATGACTGCACTCACAACCATGCACAGCGAATAAATACCATAATCAGGGCTTTTCCCAACTATGACAATGGGGCCCTAGCTCTTTAATGCGCGGAAAAACATCAGTATTTTGGTATCAACGGACACTGATCATGTAGAGGTGCTACCTCAATGTTTGAATGAAAACAATTCTTAGGATATCCTAGGTAAACTAAGAGTGATATACATGCCGTAACCATAGTTTCACTTTCAGACGACCGACGCTGATACTAGCTGACATGTGTGTATATGAAATACATCAAACTATTAATTTTGAATGGCTATAAATGGCAACAATTTGAGGATTGAATTAACCCAGGCATACTTATATTAATACCATTTTGGCTCAGTTATTTTATATCATTGACGATTAATGTAAGAACTAATTGACAGTGTACATAATAGACTGTATGAGAAGATATTTCAAACATTTAGTAAATTCTAAATTCTATACATGATTAAGTGAGGGGAAAAAAGAGCAATTTTTCAATTTCGAAGTGGCGATCTTTACATTCCATAATTTACACTAGATAAAATGTTAGTCAATTTAGTAAATTCACGAAATTTTGTGAATTGTGCCTATATTTCTATGCCAAGTAACTGAACAGCCAATACCTGTAGTAAATTACTATAAAATATCACAATACAATAAAATACACTATAAATATACGCAATATTCTTTCGTTCTCATTATTCTAACAGAAGCACATAATTATCACAAGATATAGTAATAATCCAATTAGATCATGCAAACTTGGGGAGAATGGGGGAAAAATTTAGTAGATTACATTTATACTGAGATTTACACCAAGCCTTGTGATCAGTGTAAACAAACAAGCATCAGCTCAACAAATATCATCATTCATATAAAGTCAGCTCTTGTTATAAATATCAAAAAATCTTTCGCTTCTATGTATATATATTTCAAAATTCTCTGACAAGTCTATTAGTATGACCTTGAAGAAAATAAATCCAATTTTTAATATTATTAACAACCCTGATTATGTATGAATATATATATCACTGTATTCTTCCAAGTATTGCCCACACTTTCTTCACCCCAGAATAAATAACACAAAATTGAATGTGTCCTTTTATACATATTTAATCATTTTTCAAGTCTTCGATGAGCCAGTTGGGTACAGCCATATTCTTTCATCTTATTTTGCAAATTTATTCTTATGTTTTCTTTGAATCTCCCCCACCCCCTTTTTACCTTTCACCTCAGTGCGTCCGATACAATGCTGTGTGTAATACATGGCTGATTACGGTATATATAAGTACAGCCATAGATAGTATACTACTAACTGCAGAACGGCAATGAAACAGTGGATTACAAATTCCTGGATTAAATATTTTACCATTTACTCCTCATTGACAATATTGTATAAGCTGACGATTAAAAGTTTGCTCTGATCACAAAACTTAAATCAGGACATGGAATTCCCCACACTACTATCATTGTGAAGACAATAGTTACTAAATAGACACATGAAATAAATTGCCACAAATCTGATGGGTTAAAACACATATAATATGACATGAAGTGAAAACCAAATTATAACATTTATGTTTCCCTGTATTTTACAATCTGTGAGAGTGATACCAGAACTAAAGTAACGAGTGAATTGTGATTAATACCCTCATAATACCGCTTCATCACTTATAAATAACTCCCCTAGTCCAAGGGCAATAACTCTTGAAGAAATAAAATAACAAGAGCTCACAACACAACTTTAAATAACCAAACCCTAATCAAAGGGCAATAACTCTTGAAGAAATAAAATAACGAGAGCTCACAACACAACTTTGATATTAACCTAACAGACAGAGATGAACAGAGCAACAAGTTTACCTACATGACGGGGGCTGATGAACAAGTTTGCTTCACTGGACAGGGGCTGACCAACAAGTTTAACTACATAATGGGGGCTGACAAGTTTGCTTCACTGGACGGGAGCTGACCAACAAGTTTACCTACATGATGGGGGCTGACAAGTTTGCTTCACTGGACGAGAGCTGACCAACAAGTTTACCTCCCGCATGGGGGCTGACCAACAATTTTGCTCCTTCAGACAGGGACAGACCGATATAGGATGACTGTGATAAACCCTTCATCAAACTTCATTTGTAGAAGGGGTAACAATGAAATGTATCAAGAGGTGATGATAAAAGGTACCAACAAAAGCAAGACCCACATTATATCAATGTTACCTATAGCACAATCTAGCCAACACCCTACTTATTTCTCTGAAAATAATCATAACATCTCATTACTGTGATACTAAAATCCCGTAATACAAGTTTTTTTTATTTATATCACATGTTTGACGTCGCTGGAGTCTGAGAGTGATAAAACCCATTACATAACAAGAGCACTTTAAAACAGACGCTATGCTCAACTACTTCGCTTGTATACAATAGTTAAAGAAGGTAGAATGGTTGATATTTCGGTCGGAAAAATTACCATGTAATAAAAAGAGTATGACATTTGTGACTTTCCACATTGAAATTATTGAAACTCCTTTTAAATAAAATTGCTAAAAAGCTGAGCAGAGTCTCACATTTTATTATTTTATACAACATGTTTGATTAAAATTCAGTATGAAGATACACTCATGTTATATATGCTCTATCTATACGTGGATTTGTTAATTACTTGAGATTATTGCGCAACACTCTAGAGAAAGAATTAAAGATGGTAATTTTAAAGACTTAACATTTGAATTTCATGTTTCACATATAACATCGAAAATACATCATGCTGGTAGCCGTATTAATATGAATTATTGATTTCAACAATAATAACGAGTTACTTTCACAAGAAACACATTTGAAAAAGACAAAACTGACTAGTTAACTTTATAGAAAAGGTGAATGTGAATTATTGGAGAGGTAGTTATTAAGTTTGAGATCGGCAATGAGAGTTATAAAACTGCTGAAGTAGTGACAGAGTTGGTGTATGAAGTAAACCAAAGTCAACTAGAGGTGAACAAACCAAAGTCAACACAATTATAGGCAGACTAGTCTGCCCCCCCCCTCACATAGAAAGTGCCATAATTGCGGCAAGAAATGTCACAGTACAAATTCTTTCCTTCAAGCACATCTACATGTTAAGGTTTTGCGTCCACTAGAATGTGTCTAGGTACAAAAAATCTCAATCCAGTATACCCCGGTACAACTTATGCCCCCGGGGGTATAATTATTGTTCAGACTAGTGGCATATTAAGTATAATGAGCTACAAGTAGATACAGTAACTATACAATATACAACCCTACTACACACCTCCGACCATACAGTATGATTATTACAGAAAGTAAGTTTACATTCTAACATACATTAGGACATATATTGTACATTGTCGAGAACATGATTACAATACGTTGTCATATATTTGAGTAATATAGCACATTTTACAAGCCTAACTTTTGTACCATTGCTATATTACATGCCAAAGTCTGAGTAAATGATGCATTTATGTGTTAGATCCATCACAAAGCTTGATTATTGATTTGCTTAATATTTTTAAAAGCAAACACAAACACTACTTTTTCATTACAATTATTTATATTATATTTATACTCCATGCTAATGATTCATAACATCCATTCATGCAGTTCAAAATGCTTGCAAAGTATTCCTGGCTACATTATTATGTGTCTAAAATCCAATATCAGTAGATTATGATTCTGACCAAGCTTCCATTATTGTACTGAAAGGTCCTGTTTTCTATTCAGGAATCTGCACAATGTACAAGTTTCAGTTAATGAATCATATCTGTCCCCTTTTTGTAGTTCTTAAGAACTACTAGATGGTTTTTGACAAAAAAACTTCTTTATGTCTCCCACAAAGGACCCTAACTCTGGCAAAAAGTATCCAAGCTGAAATTCCTATCAATATGAATAACTAGGTTTGGTACTTAGTATTCATAGGAAGTTTCCTTAAAATCCGACCAGTGGTTATGGAAAACAAGTGCGGACAAACTTTATAATACCCAGACATTCAGCCTTCCATTAAGAATTCAAATTTGAGGTTTCCAACAGGAATATGTTTAAGTTATACTTGTTCACCAGATAATACACCATGTCTAAATCTAACCCTTCATACCAAATACTCAGACAAGGGCCGAATAATACACCATGTCTAAATCTAACCCTTTATACGAAATACTCAGACAAGGGCCGAATAATACACCATGTCTAAATCTAACCCTTTATACCAAATACTCAGACAAGGGCCGAATAATACATAATTTTACACTAAGACAGAATACAGAAGATTAAATTACCTGTAACGAGCTCATCACACCGCTAGCAATGTTTGATAATCGGCCTGCCACCTTTGATACTCCTTGTTTCACTCCGTCTTTTATCTCCTGAAGGTCGGGGCCGCTACTATAATAATTAGATGAACCCGACTTTCTTGTATCACCTTTACCAAAGAACTGGTCACTTGATATACTTGAAGATCCTTCAAACTTGCTTAAACTCTGTTTGGTTTCAAACTAAAATACACACACACATATACACAAATTAAATACAGTCAAATATGTGTTAAGACCACCTATGAACAAAGATCACTATTACAAAACCTGTTAGCAAAGATCATTAATTTTATCACCCCTCAGACCATAATCTATAATAATTTACTAGCTATAAACAAGAGATGACATCTTTAAAAACACCATTAAGCCATGAAAGGCTATTTTCATAAAACAATAACTTGGTAACTTATCTGCAGAATGTAGCATTTTGAGTACTGAAGTGGCGTCCCAAAGGAATGCATGATTTATAGTCAAAGGGAAGCAACTCTAGCAAATATAGTATTTTGTCTTCCATATATTTTACTTAAATGTGATTTTCGGCGTACTATCTCGGTAGATGCATTTGCTATGTGTAGAGTCACTTACAATGACAAACTAACAGCTCAGTAGGCTTGGTCAGTTAACTTAGGATTTGGTCAAATAACTTAGGACTTGGTCAGTTAACTTAGGACTTGGTCAGTTAACTTAACAGTTAACTTAGGACTTGGTCAGTTAACTTAGGACTTGGTCAAATAACTTAGGACTTGGTCAGTTAACTTAGGACTCATCATCTCATTCAGCATTTGCATTAGTGGTTCAGGGCTTCTTTTTCACTTGGGGGCAGGGGTTTTGACCCTTGAAATTTCCAATAAGCCACATTCTGACCTTCAAGATTTTGGTTTGAAGGATCATTTTCTCTTAAAATTGTGGGTAGTTTGCCTATAAAATGGTAAATTTAGTCATAGTATCAAAATGACCCTTAAGAAGCTAGTGGAAACATTGTGGTTAGATTGAGTAATACAGGACATTACAGCAGACACAAGTTCCAATTCACATAAATAAACAATAGACAAATTTGGGGAATTTCGTAAATAAAGTAAGACTAACATAAACCACTTACGTCATTTTCATGTTTATTAAAGAATTGATCGGATGAGATAGCCTTTTGGTTGCCAAACTTTTTTTGAGCATCCTCACTAAAACTCGCTGGATCACTGTCATATGTCTTCCTGGTTCTAGCTGGTCTGAAACAATGATAATTAAGTGATATTATAGCCACAATGTTTATAAGACAATGATAATTAAGTGATATTATAGCCACAATGTTTATAAGACAATGATAATTAAGTGATATTATAGCCACAATGTTTATAAGACAATCAACAATTTGTTTGCTTCTAAGTTCTTTGTTTCTTACCCGTAAAAAGGTATCTTCCCAATCATGAAAATATGATCAAGTTTCCCAATTTCAAAGAAAGAAATTCCCAATTTGGCACAGTGTTGCATTTATAGACAAGGTAATTTATGCTAGTAGTTGGAAGTTTGCATATTTTATATGAAGGAATACATGAAAGAACCATTCTATGTTTATTTCTGTCATAAATAAGATATATTATTTGTTTCATTAAGAATTAACTATTCATTAAAAATCCCAATTTGGGTCAAAACAGCGCAAATGTTTTGGTACTGGTTATTTTCTAAATCACCCAAAAAAATTGCTGAGCAAGTTAAGCCAATAAGAGAGACAGCAACTGATTATGAGTCGTTACATGATAAAGGATAAACATGAACGTAAAATCTGTCATTTCAAAGTGTTACAGTCCAATAGGCTGAAATCACAACAAATAACTGATATAAATGAGTTTAAGAAATCTTAATTTGCTTCACTATTGAAGTCTTATGACATAATTTATGCATGTAATTCAGAATTGTCACATAAACCCAAAACCAGAAGGACAGGATGGATTATTCCCCTACCACTAAAACTAGACATGTTTGTAAAACATGTATGCTCCCTATAATCAGAAATGTTAACTTGTTTCCAGCAAAAACTAAACATACACACAGCTTGGTTTAACCACAGGAACTTGCATAACTTAAAAAAAAAAATTTTTTTTCACCCGGCCTACTGTAGAGCCAGTATATTTTTTTTCCAAATTTATTTTTTTAAATTATGCAAGTTCCTGTGGTTTAACCCTTTACTCTATATACACCTTGCATTACTCTAATAATAGATGAGATAGAATGTGTTCCCCACCCCTACAAAATTCACCAATCTAAGCACCAATTTCCAAATTAAAACTGTAACATAATTTTCTCAGAATTTCTGGAAAAGAACATAATGTATTATTAATTATACTGAACCACTAAGTGGTGAATGGTTTACTCTAGCGATGGTTAAATTAAAGTTTGCCTAGGTTCATACATAATGGAGCAGACTAGTCATTTTATTCATTCCAAAAAAAAACAAGACTGCGTTCAATAAACGCTTATGCCCCCTGTGGAAGCCTTGTCCATAAATAAGTCTAAGTCCAAAATTAGGTCAAGGTGAAGGTCAAAATGGGGTTAGGTGATACTGGCGTGTGGAGAGTGTTCATACACAACATCCATGCAAGTATGAAAGCTTTGTAGCAGCCATATTAATGCTAGAAGAAACGGTCAATTTGGGTTAACCAGGACGGACGGACGAACGAACGGACGGACAGGTGAATCACTATATGCCTCCCCATCTATCGATAGGGGGGCATAAAAACTGAATACTAATAAAATCTTTATTTTCTGAATGATTCATTTCACAAAGACTAAATGATAATGCCAGCAACTACTGGTAATATAAATAATAAATTCAACAAAAAATACAAATTTTTGAGTGCATCATGCTTATTTGCTATGCATGTATCTCTTGACTATTCACTTAATTAGGGTAAAACTGTATTTCAAAATTCAATTAATAGTACAGTAAACTCCCTCAAAACCGGACCCTGTCCGGACCAGTTCGAAAGTCCGGTTTTGTGGGAGGTCCGGTTTTAATGGAGTTCTATATCATGTACACTTTGATATGTTATCATTGGGAATATACTGTGTGTTTCATGATACATGTTTACGTTACATGTACAGTGCAACCTTTGAAGAGCTGCAAATATTTCAATTCTAACATCGATGAGTACTCAAATTGTTCATTTTTCATTGGCCATTAAAACTATCCAATGACCTAGACAGTACAATCTTACAAATCCCGAAATTCAAGGGTGAGCTAATTGGAGACATATTAATTAAACACGATTTAGTGCAGTGTTTGTCATAATTACAACATTTTGATGGGCTAAACGATCCTTTGTTCCAGTAAATGTTTGTTGCAATACCTACTTCAAGAACAAAACATCAAATGGAAGGACCGTTTTCTTATTACGTTCGTAATTATGCAATTATTCAATTTCATCGCGGCGAATTTCACAAAGTATTTTTCACGCCTGTGCAAATTATACGCGAGACCGTTTACGAGTAAACTTGCTAATCGCACCTTTTGTTATGACACATTCTTTATCTAACAATTAACAAAGTGACATTTTAGACAAGAAAAATGAATGCGTTCAAGTTTTCCGTCAGGTGAGACAAATATACGAGTCCGGTATTCCGCAGGTAACTATCGTTGAAAAACTTGTCAGCGGACCGAAAATGCCGTCCGGAATCCGGAATTATGAGAGTCCGGTAAGAAGAAAATACGGGACCTAGGAAATCGTCCGATTTTATGGGGATTCCGGTTTTGAGGGAGTCCGATTTTGAGGGAGTTTACTGTATATCAATTATATCAATGAAAATAAACTTCCAACAAAACGACTATAGGCAGTAACCAAGGAGATGGGACACCCAACATAAACTATGTACTACTAAGTAAACATAATAATACTATGTAAGATGTAAAACAAAATTACTGAAATCAAAGAGAGATATGTTACGTGAGGAATATTATCAGTGATAAAAGATAAGGCCACAGTTTGTTTTTTCAGGTTTATGGGAAATTTTGGTCGATTTTGTTGTCTAAAGGAGGGAATGGGAGAATGAGAGGCTTTTGGGCCCAATGTCGCACTTTGGTCGCATTTTGGTCCTATGTCACATTTTGGTCCTATGTCACATTTGGGTTCTATGTCGCATTTTGGTCCTATGTCGCATTTTGGTCCTATGTCGCATTTTGGTCATATGTCGCATTTTGGTCCTATGTCACATTTTGGTCCTATGTCGCATTTTGGTCATATGTCGCATTTTGGTCCTATGTCACATTTTGGTCCTATGTCACATTTGGGTTCTATGTCGCATTTTGGTCCTATGTCACATTTTGGTCATATGTCGCATTTTGGTCCTATGTCGCATTTTGGTCCTATGTCGCGTTTTGGCCCTATGTCATATTTTGGTCCTATGTCACATTTTGGCCCTATGTCACATTTTGGTTCTCTTACTTTTCATTCCCTCCTTCCTACGACAGAATTGCAAAAATTTCATGTAAACCTAAAAATAAATAAACTGTTGCCTGAACTATAATGATACAGGAAGTTGAATTACCCTTCATCTGAGTTCTCATCCTCATTAGAATTGCTTACAATAAAACAATACAGAACAATATATCAAAGTTCACACGTAAAACCTCATTCAAAACTTTCGCTCGAGTTTCTTTTATAAATTATAAAATTTATTCATCATATAATAAATTATATGAATACTGTAACAGAGTTATTTTAGAAACAGAAAAATACCAAAACAAAAACAGGTCATGAACACTTCTTTGAGTTATCTGCCCTTGAAACTTTTGTGTTTTCTCTAAATTTTTGTATAAACGGGCAGATAACTTCTTAACAAGCATGGTTACCTATGATTCTTTTTTCACTTTTCTGCTTCTTACCAGTATTTGATACACTGCCCATATACAAAGTTTGAAAAAATTCTGTTATTGAGAAAAAATCCCCGTATCTCACAAGATATACACCCTTAAATAAATCAAACATGTTTCTTCATCAAACCAGCCAGCTGAACACAATGATATAATAGTAACATATTCTTATACTAATGTAGTATAGGTTGATTTTTTAAAGAACTTATATTAATTACGCTTGAAAAACTCGATGGAAGTATTAAATCATCAATCATTGCCAAAATAAGAAACTCTTCGTCTTCATGCTACAAAAGACAAATGTGTCAATATTCATGAATAGTGCCCTCGTTTTGACATGGAAACTTATTGTGAACCTAAAATCAGCCCACACTACTCTGTTATGCTCAGATAGTAGAAATGAATTTACAAGATAAACACAAAGAGTGGTATTAGGTAGGTCAATACTTATAAATATGTCAAGTAACAACATCAACATAAGCAACTACAATGAGAGGTTCTCCCCCCCACACCCAACACTGTTCAAATATAAGTGATGCACCTCTCTCAGACGTACAGTACAGCACAGCATTATCAACATACCTGTCATCTTTAACTTTTGAAGAAAATGACTCGGATGTATCTTGTTTTGAATCAAACCTGTCCATACCCCACCCACCACTATTATTACTGCTGCCCCAACCACTGCTAAAATCATCATTCTTGCGATTTCGTTCCGATGATCCGAACGGACTGTCATATCTGTAAATCAAGAATATAAGCACCTAACTACAACTGGGTTGTAATATTTTCATATGTTAATCAAGAATTCAATTTGATCAATGAAAGGATGCATCATTGGTTGTAAAAACATTGGATATATTGCATATTTACATAATCCATTCGACTTGCTTGATAACCTTCACAAACAAATTGGCATAGCACTCTCTTCACTGGCATCTGGTCAATTATACCAAATGACTATAACATTGTCTTCTAATTGTCCATGGTTTTTAAATTTTTGTCCCACCGATAGTTTTCCGTATATAGAGACTACCCGGTCACAATTTTCTGACACCTGGGCTAAACAGCAGTCCTGAAACTGTGCTAATCATGAAGCAAAGAAACAGTACCAGTGTTATGCTTGGTTAAATGGTATGTCATGGACAGAGACAAAACCTGCCATTTAAAAGAATGTATAAAACATTTTTTCTGACATGTATTATTTAGAGGTTAATACATGACGGGCAGGGAGGCGATAATCCGCCCGGAAAATGAATAATCACCTGGAGGGCTTCAGCCCAAGGGTGATTATTCATTCCGGGCGAATTATCAACTTCCGGTCAGGCTCTGAAGTTAATTGTTCAATTTCATTAGATCTATGGAGAACAAATAACATAAATATTACGTATGTAGATATACACTAAGGTTGTAACCAATAAAATGCTCTAAGGGTAAATAAAATCGGCTAAGAAATCTTTCATATGAGCAATGTAACGTCATTTTGACTCTAACGTGACTTCATGTTTACATGGATAACATAATGTGCGCCAGTTCAACCGGTCCGATTATGAGATCGCAGACTGGGCTGATAGGCGATAATCAATCACGTGATGGCAATAATCAGCCTCAAATAGGCTCATTTTTGTTACTATACATGTAGTAACAAGTGAATTAATATGTAATACAAAGCATACACATGAAAGGCAACATGAGAAAAGAGTCCGTACAATCTTTTGATTTGATTTTAAATTCAATGTGAAATATGTAGGAGCGATAGAGATTACAAAGTCACATTATACTAACATTGGGCCTACCAGCAGTTACCTGGAACTAACTATGCTGAGCTCCAAGCAAGGGATTTACACAAGTACCATTTGAATGACTATGGTATGTCACAGTCTGGGATAGAACTCAAGACGTCTCACACTTGAGACAGGGGTGAGGAATTACTATGTCCAACTTGCCCGACTTGGGTTTTTTGCCTGTGGGCAAGTAGATTTTTCCATCCAGCTTGCCCTTGGGCAAGTGCAAAATTGTCACGAGAAAAAGAATATTATGTGCCGTATTTTACCTTAACAATGATGAATCCCTAAATTACTGACCAAAAATGATTCACATGATAATTGAATGAAACTGAAATTTTGTTGCTTGTTTGTGTTTTCCTGGGCAAGTAGATTTAGTTTTCGGGAAAGTGGATTTTTCAGTCCAACTTGCCCATGGCCAAGTGAAGAATTTGGGAATTTCCACACCACTGCGAGGCATACAGTCAGATCATGTACCTTAAGCTTCCTTACACACTTTGTCTCACTTACATGAGTTTAATAATTATCAAAATACCACTTTGAGAAAACAAACAAATTCATTTAATCCACTACATTGCATCTGTTTTGGCATCATAACATGATTTTTGCCATCCTGACACTTATGACCCGACATTGTAAGGACCCTTTTCTCATGTTGTGACTAGAATAGTTTCATACTTAGGAGGTCCTGAAGAGAATCCACTGGAATAGTTATCCAACTCATCCTCAAAAAATGAATTTTTATTGCTTCTACGTTCATATTTGTCTACACTAAACTTATTACTATCCACACCTTCCTGTTCTATGGTCTGCATGTCTGTCATAGCTGAATGACTTACTCCTCTGAAAATGGAAAACTTAAATCATTTTTCCTTCAATTATAAATAGAGCAAGAGATGTTGAATTGTAAAACATGTATGTTCCGATGAATTCTACCACTTTATAGTCAAAATACCTAGTTATATTCTTTCAGAGTCGCTATGGTTACATATTTACCTTTTTAACTCACAAAGAAAAGAAAACAACTGATCTATGTAATAACTTGAGTCTAACTTTCTAATCCAACAACTTTATACATTCAGTAGCTTTACTAACTGAGCTATTCAGACAGGCTTTTCCCAGACTTGATATCAATGTTGAGTTGAGAGTACAATTCAGGCCTGGTAACTAGAAATCATTCTCAAGCCTGAAAATCCCAGTGTCAAAGCCTGAAATTGTATTTTTCAATATGAAGTAATAAGGAGCAAAATTCAGGATTCAAAAACCTGAAATCAGATACAGGCCTGACAATTTCAATACTTGGGTTGCCCTTGATGAAAATCACTGATAACTCTGCATATCAAACTGATGAATGCACCTTACTGGGGTTACCAAATGTTCATGCCTTTCATGTTAACCAGGGTGGACTATAAAACCATACATAGAGCATCAACTAGAAGGATTTGTGATTTAAAGATGTTTGTCTACCACAGGGGGTCATCATTCTGGCAAAATTCATCCTAACTAACATTACCAACAATATGCTCAACTAGGCTTGTAACAAGTATTCATGTTAAGTTTTATTGAAATTGGACCAGTGGTTGAGGAGAACTAGTGCAGACATACTTTATGACATCAAATCATCCAACACAAAATCATTATTGCATTTCAAGTAAACAGTTTTTGTGGTAGGCATACTTCAGCAAACTATTAAAGCCGCAAAAGAACTTAAATCTATGTGGGAGACATAAATATGACAGTTCCTACCTCATTCCAGTAAAACCCATCCCTAGTCTCTCCATCTGTTCAGCCTTCTTAGGATCTGATACCTTTAACTTTTCCTCTTGTTTCTTCCTTTCTACGCTCATATCTTGATACGCCAGTCTCATACTGGCCCTAAAACGTACAGTAACAATATCATATCTTGATACGCCAGTCTCATACTGGCCCTAAAACATACAGTAACAATATCATATCTTGATACGCCAGTCTCATACTGGCCCTAAAACATACAGTAACAATATCATATCTTGATACACCAGTCTCATACTGGCCCTAAAACATACAGTAACAATATCATATCTTGATACGCCAGTCTCATACTGGCCCTAAAACATACAGTAACAATATCATATCTTGATACGCCAGTCTCATACTGGCCCTAAAACATACAGTAACAATATCATATCTTGATACGCCAGTCTCATACTGGCCCTAAAACATACAGTAACAATATCTTATCTTGATACGCCAGTCTCATACTGGCCCTAAAACATACAGTAACAAGAACGCTGCATGGCAACAAAGACCAGGTTTTCAAAGGTTAGGTAAATTTGCAGAAGTTTGAAATGCAGCTGTTAAATCAGGGGCAATAACTCAAAAGTGAATTGACCAATCAAAAAAATCTTGACGGACATCATCGCAGTCTCTTTGTTGATCTTCGTTTATAATTTCATGAAATTCTAACTGGTAGGTACTGAATATTGGCTGTGAGAGTTATTGAGCTGAAACTGTTTTTCCTATTTTAGTAATAGTGACCATGACCCCACTGACAGGCCCCACTTTCAATCCCAAGCTGCATCTTCACAAAAGCTACCTATAAAGCAAGTTTCATTAAGATAAAAATAACTGTTTTCTATTTTTAGTATCAGTGACCTTGACCCCACTGACTGGTCCCATGTGGCATGACCTTGACCCCACTGACTTGTCCCACTTTCAATCTCAAGCTGCATCTTCACAAAAGCTATCTATACAGCAAGTAAGATATCTCATTCCTAACCAAAGTTATTGAGCAGAAAATAACTGTAGTAATGGTGACCTTGACCCCCATTGGCCCCACTTTCAATCCCAAGTGAGGGGTCTTCACACAAGCTTCAAACCCAAACATACAAAATGAAAGAATTTGAACTAACAGCTGTTTTTCCTGTTCCTCCCTTGTTTTTGCCTCCTGTATTGCCATGTTGGCAGCCATGTTTTCTCGGTCTTTATCTTGCTGTTCTGCTCGACTCTCAATTTCTTTGAAATTGGTTTTCACCTTCTGTGCACCAAACCCGCCTTTCTGTAAATAGGAAAACATAAATACTTCAACTATATGGAATGTGTTTGTTCAGTCAGCAATGTGTTTGTTCAGTCAGCAATGTGTTTTATACAACTGGATAAGCCTAATCTGTTATTATATATAATGTTAAATTCAACTAATAAAATTTCAATGACCACAAATTGGTCAATATTCTGAACTTCTTCTATGAAAATCAGAGCAGCAAGTCAGGTCTTCCGGAATACTTGGGAATTCTAGGACCCCTAATATGCACAATGCTTGATTCAAATTAAAATTGCACGAGTTGTGTTTACTACTCACCATTTTAGTTCACACAAAACAACAAACAATATTGATAAACAAGTTCAAATTGTTCTAATATCAGCGGACTGTTTTACTTTAAATCTTTATTAAAACTGATATTTGTAGTCACATGAAAATCTGAATAAAACCATACAAAATTTATGTTAGTAACACCTTTTTATATCAAGGAAGTTAGTAAAAAGAAATTTAAGAAAATAATGTGAGTAGAAACAGTCACACTCTTTCTTTTATTTGTATCGTACTTTGTAAAGCAAAAGTGGGAAAAATCAATTAACCTTAGCTCCTTTTTTAGCAGGTGCTTTTTTAGCTCCAATTAGAGATTTTCTAGGTTCTGCTACTGCCATTGCTTCAGTTGGTGACATACTAAGGGCGTGTTCTACACTTGGTCCCTCCCCTTCACCTAATGGTTCCGCCTCTTTCTTTGCTAAACTACCATTCTCTATTGTGATTGGCTGAGTCAACCTCTGATTGTCAGTAACGGGCATATCAGTTGGTTGCAGTTCTGGATTGGTCAATGAATCAGAATGTTCAGCAAAGAAGTCCACTTCTTTAGCTTCGGGTGATTGTGGATCAGTATTGGCGCCTATATGTAACTGAAAAATTCAAAAATATCTCTATGAAATATTGTTAAGATGGTATTTAACCCATTACACCATGGTCATCTAAAATACTTACAGCAGTATCAGTATAGATTAATGATTATTGTTTCATAGACTGGTGTACACGGTCACTCTCACTACACTGTGTAACACAGGTTATTGTAAAATAATTGGTGATTCACACCCGTACACTGATGATGGCTTGAAAAGATGTAATCATAGAGTAAAGGATTACATACTTCATGCATTGATAGATATATTATCAAATACAGAATAACACTGTCTGAATAGAAATAAATACAGGCATTGAAACAGCAGTAAGAAAAAGGTCAAAATTGATCAATCTTCACTGTAAATAGTAGGTATACACTGTAAATAGTAGGTATACACTGTAAATAGTAGGTATACACTGAATACATATTAAGAAAACTAAACCATAAAAAAAATTGTTTTGTTTTAAAAAAAGTCAAAATAAAAGTACAACTGAACCCAGGTGTGTAATTTTGGTACTTATGACACAAATTGACAAAAATTAAGGTTTATTGTATCCTGTTTTAAGCCATTTTCAATGTTTCTGTTACCATAGCAACTTCACAATTTTTGTCGGAATCAAAATATTTTTGGACATGCATTATCCCCTTATTGCTCCCTATCCAAATACCAAGTTTCATAAACCTAGCTTGGAAACTGTTTGAGTTATGTCAGGATCCATATTTTTTGACGGACTGACAGACTGACGGATGGAGGGCAAACCTATAGTCCCCTCCAGTCAAAAACCTGTAGGGGACTAAAAACACATCTTTGAAAACAATTGCAATTCCATATTTTGTGATAAGTACTTTAATCACAGACCTCAGTCCAATGATGATGTTTACATTGCTATCTTAGAATTAGAAGGTGCTAGTCGTAAGTACTACTTACGACCTTATAAGATTCATGCATATTAAATAACTTTGAAATCTTATTTTTAAATTACATCATGAGATGCTTTTCATAAAAATCGGAACTGGTCATGTTGACAAAACCGAAGTTTAAAAAGTTTGTTTTTCCATAATTAGTAAAGATTGATTTTGTAGTTACGACCTTCTAATTCTAAGTCAGCCACCGAATCGTCAATCAATAACCAAGCATCAGTGAAGCTGAAAAATATATGTTCAAGAGTTCCCACAAAAAAATTCCTAGAAACAAGTACATGTATCATATCCCACAGACCCTGACAAGTTATCCCAAGTTGGTTTGATTTTGTTAATGTAAGAACATGTTTCAGAATAATACCCTCTATTGAACACATAAACTCAGCATTTTAGGAAACCGTCAGGTGATGGCCACATAAATAAATAAGTTCTCTAACATTTCCGAAATTCACAAATTATTTAGTTTCCTAAATTCTCAAACAACTAAAATATTTCCCAAATTTTCCCCACATTGGAACTACAAAATGTATGCATCAGAATAACTAGAAAGTTACACAATTAATACTGTGTATAACAACGTGTATAATCCCAGAAATTGTGTAAATTGCAACCCAAACTACAGGTACATCAAGTGTGCATCTATTGAAATAACACCAATATTGTGACAAAGCTAAGCAATAATGTACCAAAATATACAAATTAATTATAATGTATGTGGTACTATGTAATTATGTCCTAAAGACTGCTCCCAACCTAAGACATGCATGTTTGCTATTTTGAACAAGTACTTCAAAATTTATATGGTATTATGACCACAAGAGGCACAAGGTATTTAACAGATAAATAAATCAAGTAATAAATGGTTTCATTAAACCTGTTCCCGTAGTGTATTGGTCGCTCAGTGAACCTGTTTTACTATTTTTTATATCATGGCTACGGCAATTTACATTGATGTTAACTGAGGCGGTGTGGCTAAATCCGATGATAATTGATGGGGTGTGTCTTAATTTTCAAAGGAATGAGTGCAATTACTACAGTGCAGGATAATATTATCCTGCACTGTATACATACAACTATATTGTACTTTACTTCGGTCAAAGTGACCTCTATCGATTTTCTTGGTCGAGTTGTATTGGAGTCCACAACTTTAAAATCACAACACCGTGCTATTGATTTTCATTGCGCATGTTAATCGGTCAGCATTGTAAAAGTTTGGACACGCCTTATGTTTACAAAGTGACAGCCAATGATATTAGTCAGAAAGAAACACTTAACGCTTGGTTGAGACAAAGACAAAGCCCGAGACAAAATAAGACAACCTCACGTTTGCGTTCTCTTTCTATAACTAATCACCCCAACCCTTCCAGTTTACAGTACTTAAACCAGTTAAGTCCAGTCAAATTAATTTCATGGTACATGTATACAATTACATAAAACATTCCATATCAGTTTTAATAATAAATATGCATCATTATAACCACACAGTACACAACAGTTGACACGGCACATCTTGCATTTGTGAAAAACATTTTAGACTAGCAAAACATCATTGGTGGGTAGTCATTTTGCATGTGCAATAAATATGATAATGAAATACATCACACCAATTCAAAGAAATTGTATCAAGAAAATTGGGAAGTAACAATTATGTAAAAGTAATCAATGACTGGTCCATGTATTCAGCCAAGTCTGGACATGACCATGAATGAATTAAAGACCAGTTTTTATATATTTCTTAAAAAATGAAAACTTAACAATAACCAATATTTCAATCTTAAATTTTTGTCTGACAAAAGCTATACATAGCTTATGTTATTTCGTTTGTACCAAATTTCAGACAATAAATAAATTTTGACTTTTGACTCTGACATGAAGTAAACAACATTAACTAGATATAAAACAATATCATCAAAACTAGCTAATTTCTATATGAAACATAATAACCCATGCAAACATAAAATTTGTAAAATAAAAATTAAAGAATAAATACTTGTTCTATGATATAAATATCGCTTCTGTTCCACCTTCATTGACCTCCAAAACTTACAGTTTTTCGTTTGTTTAACCATGTGACCTTAATTTTAACCCACAGATGATCAATGTAAACAAGAGATGTTTGTTAAACATGTATGCCCTCATGGCAGTCCAATAGTCAGAAATGGTAAAGGTCACAGTGACCTGACCTTTGACCTCAAAATCAATAGTGGTCAATTACTGTTGATGACCAACCTCCATGTAAAGTTTGAAGATCCTTGGGCAAAACATTCTCGAGTTATTAAACGGAAACCATTTGGTCTACCAAAAGACAGACCGACCAACATATGCAAAGCAATATACCCCCTCATCCAAGATGAGGCGGGGGGGGCATAATAATCAAATTGAGGATGCTGAATAATAAATGCTACACCCAATTATTCATGTGTGTCGAGCAGTATGGACTACAGTGAGTTAAAATATCACAAAATTGAAAATGTCAGAAAAATGACAATATTACAGAAACACTTGTTCTGAGTGACAGTTACAGAGTGTGACTGCAGTGTTACTGATGTGTGATGTAACATTGTAGGAAGCAGTCAGTATTGTCTACAGAAAATAAGATGATCTAATAGTGAGGGGTCCTACAGAGACCGAATTCCCAATCCTGAAAATAAGATGTCAATATTGTTTGTGCTGCCATTAGAACTCATGCCTACACCAAACTCTGTTTCAAAACCATTGTACTGCTGTTACAATGTAGCTTAGAAAAACTGAAATTTAAAATGACCATAACTTAGTCAAAAGTTGGATTTTTTCATCCATAATCTTTATTTTCTGCTGAGCAGTCCATTACATCAGATTATTCCAGAATTGTAGGACCCCTGAATAGTGAAGTAGAAATAAATGACTATGTACATAGATAAGCAAAGAAAAGTTAGTACGCAATGAGAAACACTTTTGCATCAGTTGATCAATAAGTTTGAATTGTTAACATAGATAATGACTCACAAGTGCTAAATGTTTACAGAAGTGGCCGGATATTATGTTACTTTCTAATGCTATAAAAATCTTACAGCAACTTAAGATTTCTAAGATCCAAAAGTGCATAGACTAACAATCGAGTATTACTTGTTCAGATGCACAACTACATTTTGAATGTAACATTAAATGTCATTGTACATATAGTGAAGTAGTATTTGAACAGGCAAAACAAATGATTCAAGTTTATTATATTAAATAAGTGATAAAGTTAGCGACACGGAAATATTTACAAACTTCACAAAAATTGACAAAATTAGCTAACATTAATATTCCTCTAGTGTCAAGTGTTCATCCTACAAAGAAGGCTACACATGCTTATATTTCCACAAATAAAAGGACGGTACATTTTGTATTTTATTCAGAATTCGCTAAATATCCCACATGCAGAAATATACACTTGTACATCTATATTTTAAGATAAGAATCTAGCACTTGTGTGTCCTACGATGAAATGAAACAAAACAAGTATAAAACTCATTGAAATTTGAGAAATTTAAACATAAACCAGAAATTGAAGAATATTAAAAAGATTGTAAAATTGAACTGATGGAAAAGTAATGGATGATGATGGTATCAGTCCCACTCTAACCTTTCCATCAGGTCCCGTCTTCAAGCTTAGCACGATCTGTACAAATAGGAACCAAATCACAACTACAAATATTTGACATTTTCACATAATTCTTATATACATATAGGGATTAAGGAACATTTAAGACCCTTTCCTAGAATTTTTCAAGGCACTGGGACAATGCTAGGATTTGCGCTTAAGGAGATTCACCAGAACGGCTCAAAAGTTTTAAAATAGAAACTGCATGGTTGTGCATGATTTAAAGGTTAATTTAAGCAATTTTCACACAATACAAGCCATATTCCATTAAAATAACAAAACAGACCAAACATGTAAACACTCAGTGATTTAAAGACACCAAGCTAGGCAATGGGGAAGGCTTTAAGGTACTGTGATACCCTAAAACACTGTGAAGGGCCTGAAACAAAATGACTGAAGATTCCTAGATTGTCTGAAAATGTTGATCCCAGCTGGCATTAGTTCAATATAAATAACTTATATACACCAGTACCCTTGATTCAAAACTAGCCTTTTGACACAAAAATGTATGTCTCCCACAAAGGGTCTTAAAATGTATGTCTCCCACAAAGGGTCTTAAAATGTATGTCTCCCACAAAGGGTCTTAAAATGTATGTCTCCCACAAAGGGTCTTAAAATGTATGTCTCCCACAAAGGGTCTTAAAATGTATGTCTCCCACAAAGGGTCTTAACTCCACCACCCTACCAACAATTCCACGCAATATGTACAACTGGACTTAGTACCAAGTATTCATGCAAAGTTTCGTTGAAATCAGACCTTTAATTAATGAGCTTAAAAGAAGGGCTGACAAACTTTGTGACATCCACCCAGACAGATAGATATCCAGCACAAAAACAATATGAAACTATTAACACAGAATTTACAATTATACCTAAAAATATCATCAATTAAAGTTGTAATAGATGCTTGTATTGGTAGACAACCTACAAGTATTGACAATATAAAGCTGAGAGCGGCTACATCTCTTGCTGGATTTACAAGCTGCATTTAACAACAATACACTTACAGAAAACCTTAACAAGAAATGCTTGGATACAGCACAATTTCCCAAACATACACCGACAGTTAGTAAGTAAACACACTAAAGCTATGATCACCATTCTAGTTTGATTACAATGAAAGTAGATCAGCTAACAAAAGGAGAAGGTTCCTTTATGGCTTAATTTGGCCCCGAATATTATCGAAAAATAGAATACATGTTCCTGTAAATCTGTCCTATATTTCTAATAACCCTAACACTGTCTTTCAAAAAATTAAGCATACATTTTTCTATTTCCCTTGAAATATGTAGACAAATCTATTTCAAATATGTCATGTTTAGGAAAAATGTCATGTTTAGTCATTTTTCATGACTTTTCATGACGTAAAAACTTACCAAAAACTATGATGGCATTCTTGCTACACTTTGACATTTTGTGCATACCGGTATATAAAAACTGGCAGAACACTGGTTATGTAAAAATATAAAAGTGTCACAAGAATGCCATCAAGGTTTTTTGAAAGGTTTCGCGTCATATATAGTCGTGAAAGTGGCAAAGAATGACATTTTGGACTAAACATGACATATTCTTGGCAGTTTTGTGAACAAATTAAGGAAAATTGGGATAATTATGTATGCTCATTTTCACACAGAAAGTTTTAAGTTATTTGAATAAAAGGACAGATTTATAGGAACATGCATTTTATTTTTTGAAAACTCATGGCAAAATTAAGCTATGTGAATCTTGTCCTTTGGATAGAAATCCCAGCAATTACCTATTTCATTATGTTTCTGATTCAACCACTTGTTATATATGAGTACGGTATCATTTAGTGCAAATCTATCATACAATATCATAGTAATTGCAGATCAAAATATATATGTATATTATGCAATCTCATTTAAATCAGACCCTAACGTTTGCTCCTTTTCTTTACGCTGTTAGAGATCTGACTACACTCTGTAAGAGGTCATGTTCAAATAACCTCTCTGGCGCACAATGACGTCACATATTTTCAGCAGTGTTTCACTGCACTTTCAGATTTGTGAATGCTCAGGCCTCAACAATTTTTTTTCAAATCACTCGTCCTGCAATTTAGACAAAGAAGAAAACCCCAAAATCTTACTTGTCCTGCTATATAAATAAAGAAGGAAGATACTGTGCAGGACGAGCGGACGAGTGGATTCATTGAGGCCTGATGCTGCAATTTGATTGGCATAAAGTTCACATCAACATGACCCCACACAGAGTGTCATCAGATCCTTTATAAATCAGTGTAAAGTAGTGAAGCGTAATAGGGGTCTGATTTTAATGAGATTGCATATCATTCATCTCTAGCTAACATTCATATAACAAGCGGATCATCTAAGATAAAATCAGAATACAAACCTTAGTTCCATGTATTCTCATGGCTTGAGTAGCTAGAGCATGTAGTTTGTCCTTGTACATTGTGGCTGCACGACTGTGATACTTCTGTTGAGCATCATTTGTTGTACAACCATGTTGACGAAAGAAACCAGTCTGAATGAAATATACAACAGTTGTTATCGTAATCGGTTACTACAATAAATGATAGACCACTTTCTCCTTAATACTTATATGAAGAAATAAAAGGAGTGCCATATAGTAAAAACTGTATACAAACGACACGCTTGACTATGGTGCTGCACAATAGGGGCTGACCTAATGCTTTCCTCCTTTGCATAGCTCGGCGATGGCACAAACAGTATAAGGGTAGGAACCCTACAATATGTTCAAACTATTAATCACAAAATCCATGAAATTAATAAAAAGCTTGATATATATAATAATTAATATGATAGGGCCATTGTTACATAATCCTCAGTCTGTATAAAGTTTCACTGATAAGCCTTGAACTACTAGACATCTAGGCCTACTCCCTGAAATAAAGACGGACAATGTCAAGATGGAGAGTAAAATAGTTCTCATTGTTCTCTGAATGCTTAATAATTTAATCACAGGAAATTTTCATATGTGACATCATTTTTATAAGTAATTGGAAATTGAAGACCAGGACTCTGATACTTACTGCATTGGCATTGCCTCCACACTGCATCGCTCTCAGTTGAAACCATGTCCAGTTTGTATCAAGCTGTGTGGAGCGTATAAAAGTTACATGAACACCAAGTGATCTATGAACAGCTGAGCAGTCTATACATAGAAATACTCCATATGTCACACTGGCCCATGTTGGGTTGTTACTGCCACAATCAAAGCATTGCTAAAAATAGAATAAATTCATGATGATGAATCTCATAATAATTTAATATAAAGAATTATTACTTTATGAAACATATTACATAAATTTTTATCAACAAGGTCAGCCAGACAACATTTATTAACAGGTTCCTGAATAAACTATCCTTAATAAGGTCACTTGGTTATGAAGCATGTTGAAACTTGAATGTCACTTCGGATAATCGGTCAGTTCTACATTTTATTCAAGAAAGCGCTAGTTAAAATTTTGACCCTAACCTAATTGAACTGGCTGATGATTGATCCGACTTTACCTGTGTTTATGTCTTTATGATTTTGAACAACATATTAAGTAAAGACGTCTTGATGACGTCATTGAAAAGCATGACATTAGCCTGATTTATGATTACATGTTATCAAAAAGTAATAACAGACTGAGAGTCACAAGTTTGTTTGTTTACTTAGCATTTAAGTCACTGTATAAAGAGAATATTAGGTTAGCGACGTGGATAGATAAAAAGTTTATCCAACTTAGAATGTTGCTAGCAGTTTAACATATTATTCTCTTTATAAATACAGCTGTGCGGCTAACCTATCTAATAAAAAAGGAAGTGACTAGAGGTCCGGTAACCGGACCTCTAGACCTGCCGGTTATCGGACCTCTAGACAATGCTTGTAGGACAGGCTAGAGGTCTGGTAATTTATTTCATGTGTATAAACAATATCTATTTTATCCTGTCGAGACTTCCAATGCATTTACCTTGCTATACAGGTAAGTATTTGACAGAAATCTTGTAAAAAATAGTTAATTGATTAGCAATCAAGTTGATTAGAAGTGTGCGACACTTAAATAAGTTATTATGCTGCCGGTAATTGCTGAATTTAATTTTGTTTGTTCGATGGTATTTGCTCTAATATTTGTTTGCTCACACATCAGTTTTGAAACTGCAAACAAACAAATCAGTTTTAATCAGATCTTCATAATAATTATGTTTCAATTAAATGTTGGTATATTGGGATCGCGAAGTTTTATCAAAACGTGCGTGTTGGAATGTAGATCTACTTTTTATGATCAAAGATGGGGTAAATTGTTTATTATTATTTATTTACTTATGTCATCATATGTTATTAAACACAAAATGTGCGTGTGCTGTTGTATCAAAAAACCCCGCTTGTACAAACTCATTTTAAGATAATTTTTTAGGCTCTCGAGAACGTCGCAGATGGGTTTGTCCCTAGGATCAATGTCATCGTTGTTCATGCGCTGTTTCCCGTGGTACCAACATTTATTAGGGTGGATCTTGCAAAGAACTTTATTGAGACGTTTGCACAGTTTGTTGTACGGACGGGCGTGTGTGTGAAAAAGTGACCAAAATATATACAATGTGTGGTACCCCTCTAGACTTCAAGTCGTTATCAATGTGTATCGTTTGTTGTTCAACACAGACGAAACTATCGAAACACTCGAGATCACTGTTATTCCCAGTCAATGTTTTACATTTCTGTCAAATCACGCATGTTAATTAAATGTATATGACACTCTATATTAACGTAAATATGCTGCCGCTTACACATATCGATCGGCCTATTAACAATGTTACCGCGTTAAGCGTAAAACGCACTAGTCAAATTCTACCCTGCTTTATGTAAGACCCCATAATTTTCGTATCTGTTATCCGATTTTAAATATTTAAAGCTTGTAATGAAGCAGAGATATATGTCTGTCTTTTAATACAACATTCATCACGATGCCCTAATTATTAAATCCACGGCGACGAGTAAGAATCCGTTCCGCGTAAAAGTAAGTTTAAAATACCTCTTTTTTTACCAAATAAAAATACAACCAACGGTCGAAAATCATCAAATATGAATTTAATTTTCGATCGATTTTGTTCATTAAAACTTGTTTCAAAAGCTAATACTTTAAGGTTTTATAAAATGTAAAACTTATTTATAAAGCTTTTGTGAGTTGTCGACCGCCAACGAGTTGATTAAACTTCGTGCATTTATGTACTAATTATTGCAAATAAATTTTCAAAATGGCGGAATCACGTCGAAACGCGTGTGAAACGGGCACCTGCACACCTTCCAGGCGCTAATTGAAAACATATTTTTGATTGAAACTTGTTTAAATTGTGAGATTAAATACGTTTTGAGGTACTGGTTGTACTTTTTTCTGGTTTCTATTGGTTCTGTCTTTACAAAATGGAGTCAAAAATAGTGATTTTTGTCACGATGCAGGACTATTTTTTTTGGTAGCTGTATTGAACTTGCGGACTTATTTGCCGAATGTTAATTATAAAATGGCGATTATTTACAATATAACCTGCTATTAAATGCATTTTGAGAGGTATTGGTTGCATTAAATTACGAACCATGATGCTAGCCTTTGAAAAAATCGCCACAAAAGATTATCAATGGTCGGCGTCGTTTACATCAAACATTATTATGAATACGTCCGTTCTGTTTTATTTCGTTGGCGGTCGACAAATCGCAAATGCTTTAAAATAAGTTTTACATTTTATAAAACCTTACAGTATAAGCTTTTAAAACAAGCTTTAATGAACAAAATCGATCGAAAATTAGATTAATGTTTGATGATTTTCGACCGTTGATTGAATTTTTATTTGGTAAAAAACGGGATATTTTAAACTTACTTTTACGCGGAACGGATTCTTACTCGTCGCCGTGGATTTAATAACTAGGGTATTGTGATGAATGTTGTATTAATAGACAGGCATATATCTCTGCTTCATTACAAGCTTTCAATATTTAAAATCGGATAATAGATACGCAAATTATGAGGGCTTACATAAAGCAGGGTAGAATTTGACTAGTGCGTTTTACGCTTAACGCGGTAACATTGTTAAGCGGCAGCATATTTACACCTTTTACATACGTTAATATAGAGTGTCATATACATTTAATTAACATGCATGGTCAAATACAACATGGTAAACACTTGTTTGTCATTTAAATTCTTGATACAAAATAAAATATATGGTTTATACATATGAAATCAATTA